>JAPQWV010000019.1:15070000-16320000 GCA_027422505.1 Craterostigma plantagineum
CCTTTGAGCTATGTTTCTTGATCTGTCTCTCTAGACATAGATGCTATATTAATCGTGCTTCTATTCTTCACGAGCAACCACAAGTTCAGATATGAGTTGATCAATTAATGAAATCATAACAATATTGGATGTATTACGATCATGTTCGTATACATGGAGTTCCACCACGTACGACAGGTCTTTTGATTGTTCTTTTATTTTACTTTTAGGATCATGTGTTTTTTGTTGGTCGTTGAGTGTTTAGGATTTCCTATTATATCGATTCCTAATCTAGATACATAATCTGGAGGTCTAATCTTAGGGACATACATTTTACTCCTAATTCGTTACTAAAATTAGAGTTATGACATTCAATGGTATGAGACTTGAGAGACGCTATAGAAGCGTGTGATTGCTAATGAAGTCCTAAAGACATTTTGAGAATCGGCGAGATTGTTTGGTGATTGGAACTTCTGGGTAACAAAATACACGTCGATAGTGGTACAATCGTAAAGCGACATCGTTCGAGACTATTAGTTGTTTAATCTTGGTAGAGAATTTTCGTTATCTTTCCAATGAGTTCGATATTTCTTGGTTCTTCTCTTTGAGACCTCACATATTGGTGTAATATTTGCTTCGTTAGGCCAAGTGTTCCTTGGAAACCGCTCGATCTATCTTATCATTGATCCAAGTTCTGATCTATTCGGCAAAGTTTTGCGACAAGTCCACCTAATCTTGCTTATCTCTTACTACCTAATAGTGGTTTATAACCCGTGTGGGAGCATCGATCAGAGACTTGGTGTTCAAGAGTTCTCATATTCTCCTTAAGAATGTTATTCAGTAGCCGACTTGATACCTTTATCGTCGATAGATCTCGATGCCATCTTTGGCATGGATCATTTATCTCATCATCATGCCATTCTTTATTGTTTAGTAAAGACTTTTTACTTCCCGTAGGTCGGGATTCCAGAATTGATTTTTGGAGGTGAATGTTAATCTGTATCGCTTGCTTTTATTCCTATGCTTTCAGCTCAGGAGAATATGAAGCATTCTTAGCTTTGATTTTCGAATTCTCATTATGTGATGAAAATAGACGATGTTCTATTCTGAAAGGATTTCTTGATGTATTTTTGAAGTTCTACCTACATAACTAAACACCCAAGAAGTTGATTTCATCACGATATGCTTCTCAAGACTACCACTTCATCGATGCCTCCATACCAGACGACCTAGACGAGCTTAAATTCAAGGCGCAATTGGGAGAGAATTACATAAGGAATCATTCGGCCTAATAATTTTATGTGCATTGCTCCCGTTCTTTTCGTCAAAAAAAAAAAAAAAAGAATGAACGACTTTGTCTATGCCTCGACTACCATCTGAGTAAGGTGTCTATCAAATTAAACATCCTCTTCTTATGATTGATGATTTGTTCGATCGATTGCAGGGAGCAAAACTGCTCTCGAAAATCGCTTTATCATATGAAAATCTGTGAATTCTGATATCCCTAAGTTTACTTTTTGAACATCATTTGTTCAGGAATTCTTTGTGATGCCCTCCAAACTTACAATGCTCTACCAGCCTTTACGAACTCAGTCGAATTTTATTTTATTTTTTTTCAACAATATTTAGATAAGTTTGTTATCATCGTTATCGATAGCATACTTATATATCTAAATCTGATGTTTCAACACGCTAATCGTCTTAGACTTGTATTGAAAACTCTTCGAGAAAATTGTCTTTTTGCGGAACCCTCGGAATTTGAATTTTGGCATCGCGAACCCAACTTTCTAGGCGATCCTCAAAACCGATGAACTTAATATGAATCTTCAACCTCACGTGCTACTATCCAATTCGGTTATCTTCCTCTCTTGAAACTATTGAAAGACTTACGTATATTGCCTCCTCGTATAAAATCTTAAGCCTTCTTTACTCACTAAATTTGAAGTTAGATCTACCTTTTCGAGCAGATAGAGAAAAGAAGTTGCATGATGATCATCGATAACTAGTTGTGAAGGAAAAACAACTAACAACATCAAAATTTCAGACAACGTGACCTTATCTTACCTTCTATAATTGTGTTTGAGTAACATTTTACCTAGATCTTCGGAGAAATATTCTCAAGAAAATTGATTCTTCAAAATAATAGAAGAGCGTATTACGAATTTGCATCATGGAAAGCTCTGTCCTAGGTATATCGCTTCGTTTACCATCACCAGTGTGACCGTGTAGTATGTAGGTCGTTGGATCTGCTATCACAGCTATTTCAAAATCAATGCTTTGGAAATACAAGCTTGTTTGGATATACTCGAGACTCCTTCACCTGAGGTAAAGGATAATTTCCTTTGCGAAGTCCAACCATCCAAATCTTCGATCAACAAGAGGAGAATCTTCGTAACAATTTCTTTCCTATGAGGTAAGTTGTCTAGTGTAGCGACAAGTTGGAAGAAGAAAATTAAGCACCAGAAGCACTTGTACGTTGTCAATATCCATACTTTTCCGCTTCGCTAGGTACGTTTGAGTTTCGAGGACGAAACTTTTTTTCAAGGGGGGATATCTTATAACATCTGTTTCATTTAAATCTGGCCTAAAAATCCAAACCTTTGAGCCCAAAACCTAAACTGATTTCGGCCCAATTCGTCATAGCCCATATAATGGTTCTAGCATATTCTTATGACTATCCTTTAGTTTCTCCATTCCCAAACAAACGCATCGAGCGGAAAGTAAGAAAAAAAAATGGAAACAAGCAGCAACTGGAGGAACCTTCGAGCTTTTCATGTAGTGTCCCTGTTCGATCTATGATTCAGCAAGGTATGATGTGCTTCTTCACTCCATCTAGTTCAGTTAGGATTCCATTCGTTGGAAATAAATTCCTGCGCAACTTCTATTTTCTGCAAATCAGACCTAGTTATTGTGCTCCGATTGTTTCTAAACTTATTCCTATCGAAAGCTAAGTTCTTGAGGTTTTCTCAGCCTCTGGAATCAGATCAATTGGATAAACCTACAATTTCTTATGAATTTTCTAATCTTCAGGTCTGGTATGGTTGCTGTAAACCGAGTTCAGATTGTTACAGCTTCATTTTTAACAGTTTTGGCCTAGTTACAGTACTCCGATTCTTGCTAAACTTGTTTCTGTGAAAGAAGACTTTCTTAGCTTTTCAGAACAGCTTGAATGATCTTTTTCCGATATACGTACAATTTGTTATGAATTTTTGAAGTTCTGCCGTGAAACAGGAAAATTATACTGCACAGTTTAGGTATTCTGCTATTTTGACACAGTTATACTGCTCCAAAATTTCTGAAACTGATTTCTGTGGAAAGCTAACTTCTTTGGCTTTCCAAATCCATTTGAATCAGCTTTATCCGATATTTCTACGATTTATTACGGATTTTTGAATTTACTGCTTGAAACAGCAAAAATTTCTGCAGTTTTGAAGGAAATTTCGAAATCTCAATTCCTACGTTAGGTTTTGCCCTTTCTTCGTGACATTTTCAGAGATTGACGTCGCTGATCGTTTGGGCAGTTTTTGGGCAGCAAATATCTATCATATGTTATAGTTTTTAACGGATATCGATCGATGTATTAATCCCTTGGACTTGTGATGTCACATTTTAGGCGAAGGTACATCGACTGGGAATTGAGGGCAGCTGCGGAGGCCGGAACCTAGGAATACGCTGTGAGTTGGTAATACGGGGACGCCTTCCCTTCGTGGGACGTGTGGACCCCGCGTCGGGTCGTTTTACACCGTATTTGATGTCTTCAGTTGGTGTCGTCGTTTTATTTCGTCGTTCTATGTTGTCGTTTATTTGTGGTAATAGAGAGCCTTGTAGGCTATAGGTTAGGCATATAATTGTGGTTGACGAGTATTGGTCGTATGTGCGGTTCGTGAATCGGTTAGGATCACGGGACACATGACGTGATGGCACGTCAGTGTTCGATATTATTGAGTTGATTTGTGGGTTTGTGGATTGTTGATTGGTCTTGTTTGTTGCATACACTTGGTACCAGGTTCTAAGTAGCCCGAATGGCCACGTTCGGGTGAGTGCGGAGTGGCAAATCGAGTAAGTAGCCCGTGGCTTGGCACACCCGGGTGAGTGAGGCCCAACGATTGCACCCTTCCAGTGCCATGTGTTGATTTGATATTGATTATCGTTGAAGGGTGGTCGTTGGGGAGATTTTGGCCAACGTCACCGTGTGTGTGTGGGACATGCATGTTATAGTAGTTGATAGGCTAGTTTACGGTCCACGGTCTAGAGTTACGGTGACGGACTCGGATGGAGCTCGTTTCGAGGGAGGATATGGCCACCCACGCGTCGTTTATGTGATTACGTGGATTTGGTGACGTGTTTGATACATATACATCTCGTGATAGTCAGTGGTCGTTTTTGGTCTCGTATGAGTGGTGGAAAATGTTCTTTTGTAAATGGAGTGGTCTATATATTTGAATTGTTATGATTTCATGGTAAAGGGCGTACCTTCCGTGAGGGATAAAGTGTGTCCGTATTATCTTCTCACTGAGCTTTGCTCACCCCATATATATATATATATTTCTTTCTAGGTCGTTTTTGCTTGGAGGTTTGTCATTCTCGTTCGTCGTTTCTGCTGTTGACTCCTCTACTCTGGTATTCCTCATTTCTTTTACATCGATAGATCCATTGGCAGAGTATATCCTTTATGTGGATATTTTGTGTATAAATTCTTTCATTTGTCGAGGTTTTGAATTATTTTGTACAATGTGAACTATCATTCAATATTTCATCGAGTTTTAATTATGATTTCTTTCGTGTGATTTTTATTTCGCGACGTGTGAGTTGATATCGAGCCTTGCGTTTATTGGTAAACGCGGCGGCTGTCGCGCCTTGGACGCGGGTCGGGGCGTGACAACTTGAATATTGTTATGTTTTAAGAAGTTTTCATTATATGGGCTTTCCGTTGTTCATGCTACGAAAATCCGCCAAATACATAATTAGGAAGTTCGGTCTTACAACCCGCGAACTTTCGAGTCAAAGTTCGAATTCGCGAAAGGCTTTCGATGTATCCGTGAAATAGCTTGATTCGCGAAATCTGAATTTAAGCCCGCGAGAAGCCAGACATCACTCACAGCAACCACCCCGCGAAAATGAAGTCGGCCCTTGAGAACTTAAAATTGGCCCGCGCTATCTCACAACCCGCGAAACCCGAACTCCTGCCCGCGAAACCCGAACTCCTGGCCCGCGAAATCCTTTTTACTGACACTACGAAAACCTTTGGGCCCGCGACAAAGTTTTGCGACCCAAAATCAATTCGGCCGATTCTCCTATCCAATTTAAAACCTCTCTCACTTGATTCCCGAATTTAAAATGCGGCCCGCGAAGCTTAAATCCGCCCGAAACTGTCTAATTTCTAATTCGCGAATTAAATCAGCCCGTGAAACATAAAGTCGACCGATTTCTTCAAATCTTCATATCACAAAACCTAGCTTTTGCATAATTTCATGCTCAAACCACGTAATCACAAAATCAAAATACAGAACTCATATTTTGAGTCCAGAAAGGCACATAATAACACATCATACACAGCACCAAAAATTCCAAAAAAAATCGATAAAATAAGATCTATTGAACTCGAATGACCTTTCATTCGAATTCTAAACATATTTAGGACAGTAATACGAGTTAATGGATTTTGTATGGGTTAAAAACCACATACCTTTCCTCCTTAAGCTTATTTGAACTTATGCCCTAGATAGAAATCTGCTCAAGCTTGCCCAACACTCTTCTCTGCTCCTTTCGTCACCTAATATACCCTACAGTTGGGTGTTGAAAGTCATAATTTGCAACTTCATGTTGCATGTGAACAAAACACACCTAGACAAGCCAACAAGAACATCTTTAGACAAGAAAACAAGATATTAAAAGCTACCAAACATGTTTATCTAACATGTTTTTATTATAGTCAAAAATATCATGCTTTGTTCTATCTATATAATGGGATGTAATCTTATTGAATGTAGCAAGCAAAAAAATCAATTCATGCAATCAATATACAAGTGCCGTAGCATTGTAAATCATTTTTCCTTTCATCTCCAACAAACTTTGGTATCAGAGCTTGAAAAAAAATATTGTTGAAGAGCAAGATCGTCAAACCTTCATATATCCATCCATACACTATACAAAACCCTAATATATCCATACACTATTTGTCAACCACTCCTATCTCTCACTAGCCATCACGTGAAGTTCCCAAACAAAGTAACTATTTCTCAAGCAATCACCTCATTGTTATCACCTCTCAAAATCACGCATCAAGTTATTGGTGAATAACCAAACATAAAGCACACATACGTAAGATGGCAAGTCAAGTTACGACTATGTTCTCTTACACTCCGAATCAAGTTCCGATCTTTGACGGAGAAAATTTCGACTATTGGTGTAGTCAAATGGAAACGTTATTTATCTCGCAAGATCTATGGGAGGTTGTTGAAGAAACTTATGCCGAGCCACCACCTCAAGTAAATGAAGGCGAGTCCTCCGATGAAGAAGATTGGACAGATGCACGTCAGAAGGAGTACAACAAAAATCGAAAAAAGGATGCTAGTGCTCTAAGGTTCATCCAACAAGGTCTAAGCAAAACCATCTATCCCAGAATTCATGGTATTAAAAAGTCCAAAGAAGCATGGGATATTCTCAAGGAAGGTTTTCAAGGAAACGAAAAAGTAACGTCAATCAAACTCCAATATCTTTGGAGAGAATTCGATAACTTGGCGAAGAAAGATAACGAAGCCATGCAAGTCTATCTCACTCGAGTTGCTGAGATCGTCAATCAAATTAGGAGCCTTGGAGATTCTATTGAAGAGAAGAAAATTGTCCAAAAAGTTCTAAGGAGTCTTCCCTCTAAATACGACTATATTGTCGCCGCAATCGAAGAGTCGAAGGACCTGACCAAGTTCACTTTTCGTGAACTAACAAGCTCATTACAAGTTCATGAGGAGCGCCTCAACAAATCCTCAAATCAATCCCTGGAGCAAGCTTTTGACTCCAAGATGAACGTGCAAGGAACTAAAAATACTACATGGCATTATAAGGGAAGAGGCGGTACAAATCATACGAGAGGAAGAGGGCGAGGCCATCCAAGTCATTTTAGGCCTAATGGTGGAAACTCAAACCAACAAGCCGGCTGCCGAATTTGCAAGAAAACAAATCACGATTCAAAAGATTGTCGATTCAAGTGCAAGAAGTGCCAAAACGCCAACCATTCTCAAAGAGATTGTTGGTATCAACAAAAGTTGGAGAAAAATGAAGCAAATTTCATCAAAGAAGCCGGGGAGCAATTATTTTCTTGCATGACGGATCAACATCAAACATCATGTATGTGGTATTTGGATAGCGGGTGTAGCAGCCATATGACCGGAGAAAGGACGTTGTTCGTTGAGCTTGATCAAAATTTTTCGTCGGACGTGAAACTCGGCGATGGTAAGCTACACAAGACTGAAGGAAAGGGAACTATTGCAGTCCAAACTAAAGAAGGTAACAAAAAACTCATTCAAGGAGTTCTTTATGTGCCAAATCTTACGAGTAATCTTCTTAGTGTTGGGCAATTATTGGAGAAGGGATATTCGGTATTTTTTGACGATGGAAAATGCAGAATTTTTTATAAGAGAAGCAATAATACTATTGCTTATGTTCCTATGAGTCCAAACAAGGTGTTTCCAATGATCATCCCTCTTCAAGAGAAAGTGGCGTTCAAGGGAGAAAATTTAGAGCAATCTCAACTTTGGCATTTGAGATACGGACATCTCAACGGCAAGGGGCTGATACTGCTCAAGCAAAAGAATATGGTGATAGGCCTACCAAACATTGATCGACAAACAGAAATTTGTGAAGGGTGCGTATATGGCAAAATGCATCGACTTCCATTTCCAAAAACAACTTGGCAAGCGAAGGAACCGCTGGAACTTGTTCATGCGGATATCTGGGGACCAACGAGAACTCCTTCTCTCGGTAACAAAAAATACTTCATTCTGTTTGTTGTTGATTTTACAAGGATGATGTGGGTTTATTTTCTAAATGAAAAATCCGAAGCGTTTGCGACTTTTCTAAAGTTTAAGGCTCTTGTCGAGAAACATAGTCAATATAAAATTCAGACACTCAGAACGGATCGAGGAGGAGAATTTATATATCATTCGTTCATGGAATATTGCAAGGAAAATGGTATTCAGAGGCAACTCACGGTTCGAAGAAGTCCTCAACAAAACGGAGTCGCCGAACGGAAAAACCGCACAATCGCAGAAATGTCGAGGAGCATGATGATTGGCAAAGGATTACCCAAAAATTTCTGGGCCGAGGCTGTTCATACTTCTATTTATATTTTGAACAGGTGTCCGACAAAAGCTGTACGGAACAAAACGCCATTCGAAGCTTGGCACAAGAGGAAACCCGTGGTTGATCATTTGAAGATTTTTGGTAGCATTGCGTATTCACATATCTCAGCTCCAAATCGAGACAAGCTCGACACAAAAGGTGAAAAACTCATATTTATTGGCTACAGCGATGAGTCCAAAGGCTATCGTCTTTATAATCCTCTAAATTGCAAGCTCGTTATTTCGAGAGATGTATTATTTGATGAAATGGCTCAATGGAGTTGGGGAGAAAATTCCTCACAACAATTTTCTCCAAATGAATTTTTTGAACCAACCAATGGCGAAGAAGAAAATGTAGTAGCAACTCCACCTCAAAGTCCCGGACATTCTTTATCAAATTCAGGAGGAGAAAACTCAGATTCGCCGGTAAGAAAAACTCGATCTTTAAGCAATATTTATGAAACTTGCGAAGTTGCTTTCTCCACAGTTGAGCCATGTAGCTTTGAAGTTGCTGCAAAACAAGACGTGTGGATAAAGGCTATGGAAGAAGAAATCGCAATGATCGAAAAGAACAAAACTTGGGAATTGGGGGACCTGCCGGAGCATAAAGATATAATTGGTCTCAAATGGATTTTCAAAACAAAACTGCTTGAAGATGGAAGCATACAGAAACATAAGGCTCGGCTCGTTGCAAAGGGTTTCGCTCAACAACCACGAGTGGACTTCAACGAGACTTTTGCACATGTTGTTCGCATGGAAACTATTCGGCTAGTACTTGCTCTTGCGGCACAACTAGAACTACAAGTATTTCAACTTGACGTCAAATCAGCCTTCCTAAATGGTGAGCTCGATGAGGAAATCTACGTGCAACAACCTCAAGGGTTTGAAGTACAAGGAAAAGAAGATAAAGTATATCGACTCAAAAAAGCGCTATACGGATTGAAGCAAGCACCGCGAGCATGGAACAAGAAAATTGACGGATATTTTCAAAGAAATGGATTTTCCCAAAGTCCAAACGATCATTCTCTATATGTGAAGAAAAATGGTGAGAATTTTATGATCGTATGCATATATGTTGATGATCTTATCTATTTAGGAACCAAAGAATCGGAGGTCGAAGCTTTCAAAACGAATATGATGAACGAGTTCGAGATGACAGACCTAGGAGCGATGAAGTACTTTCTCGGAATCCAGGTCAAACAATCTAAAGGTGAAATATTCATTTCTCAAGAGAAATATATAGAAGATCTTTTGAAAAAATTCCGTATGGAAAACTGCAAGCCTGTTTCTACTCCTATGTCTGTAAACGATAAACTTTTGAAATCTGATGGAGCTGCGAAGGTTGATGGTAAATTTTTTCGAAGTCTCATTGGCTCTCTGATCTATCTCACAAACACAAGGCCAGACATTGTGTATGCCGTTAGTTTGATCTCCAGATTCATGAACGAGCCAAGTCAAATTCATTTTTCAGCGGCTAAAAGAGTTCTTCGTTATCTTCAAGGAAGCAAAAATGAAGGCATCAGGTATGTAAAAGAGAACAAAAATAATCTGATCGGATTTACTGACAGTGATTGGGCAGGTTCCTTAGACGATCGAAAGAGTACTTCGGGATACCTATTTTGCATGGGGACTAATATAATTACGTGGAGTTCAAAAAAGCAAAAGACGGTCGCACTCTCTACAGCGGAAGCTGAATATATCGCTGTCACAGACGCTACGTGCGAGGCGATATGGTTGCGTAGACTTCTAGCTGATTTACAGCAAGTTCAAGAACAACCTACAATAATCTGTTGCGACAATATGTCGACCATTGCTATGACAAAAAATCCAGTGTTTCATTCAAGGGCAAAACATATTGAGATGGGGCACCATTTCATAAGAGACATGGTGAGCAAAGGAGAGATAATTTTGGAGTTCGTCAGCACAAACGATCAAGCTGCAGATTTTCTTACAAAAGCTATTCCTACGGAGAAATTTCAGAAGATCAAAGATGAGCTGAAGATTGCAAATTAAGAGGGAGTGTTGAAAGTCATAATTTGCAACTTCATGTTGCATGTGAACAAAACACACCTAGACAAGCCAACAAGAACATCTTTAGACAAGAAAACAAGATATTAAAAGCTACCAAACATGTTTATCTAACATGTTTTTATTATAGTAAAAAATATCATGCTTTGTTTTATCTATATAATGGGATGTAATCTTATTGAATGTAGCAAGCAAAAAAATCAATTCATGCAATCAATATTATACAAGTGCCGTAGCATTGTAAATCATTTTTCCTTTCATCTCCAACATTGGGCAAGTCCTTTAATTTACGTAAACAGCAATTAATAAATTTATAGATGAGATTCTCACCTCCTTTGCTGTACTTAAATGATTTCATAGGTTGAGGAATCGGATGAAGCTTGCCCAAGATCCTTTGCTTGAGTGTTTCCTTTCGTTTCTACTTCCTTGTTCAACTCCTCTCTCTTGTCTTTTGCTTTGTATATTCGTGGGTTGCAAAATACAAGTGAGGGTTTTTAATTGGTGACAAGTTGTTGATGAGCCTCCAACGTGGCCTTTCCCTTGGCATTAAGAATTCAGCTTATTCTTATCTTCTTGGACTAATAAACTTCGACCATACCACTTATTGGGCTATCTAAGTAATTCCTTTGGGCTTAATAATTAATTTGGATCCTTAATGTATTTCCTCTTTAATTTATACCATATGGGCCTTTTATTCAGCTTTGCCCCTATACATACTCTTGTTTCAATTTATCTCTTGGGCCTTCTAAGCTCTTTTGCCCATACTGTTTAATTCTCGGGCCCAATTAAAATTTTCTGCTTGCTTCCGAAAAATCCGTTTTGTCCGAAAATTAACTCCGTTAATTCGCAAACATTACAAAAATAATTGTGCACTAACCCCGTATTAAGGGTATTACACTTTTATCTCCATTCGATCTGACGCTCGATATTTATCATCCGTGTGATGAAATATCTTTGAATCTCAGCCCTCGATCCTCTTCGCGCCATCAAGATCGAACGGCCCTCGTTAACTCTGGCGACTTAATGATGTTCAGCTTCTTTTCGATCTGCTCCAGCTGATCTCTTTTCGGCCACCTACGGCGATGCTCCAGTGAGGTTTTAGGCTCGTATTTCTCAAGAGTATCCCTCAAACGACAATCACTCAAACTACTAATAAATTTTAATCGTATGATAAAAAAGGCAAGTCTAAACTGTCGTCGCATTATTATCGCTCTAATTCCAGAAATTACTGTGACATCTGCTTGTGGAGGCGTCGGGATATGGAAGACGCTGTTGCGATGCAACCGTCGTTTTGCAGCGATGTGTCTGCTGGAATTCACGTATTCTGAGTTTACGATGATTTTTTTTTTTGTAGTAGACAGAGATTGTATTAATAAAATCAGTTTTATTCTCATAAAGTTTTAACATTTGCTAAGAAGGTTTTTGTGATCTATGACAGATGCACATTTTTCTGCCGCAATACTCGAACAATACATCTGTAAACCATGTTTCTTCTTGCATATTGTTTAGGTTCGATATAATGGCGTGGATTTCGAATTATACATTTTTAACACACGTGCCTCACACGGGCAATAATCTAGTTCTATAATCTTGAATGTTGTTTAAAACTAAATTATTTATTAACGTTTGTAACTTTAGTATATTAGTAAGTTAAATTAACTTTTAAACTAATCCAAATGATAAAAAAGATAGTTAATTAACAACTGTTGAAAATTAGGAATAATAAGTGGTGACCAATCCAACGAAAAAAAATTAACAAATAATGCTTTATAATTAATGTTGATGAATTACACATAGAGATCTAGAATTTAAAAAATATGCAATTTTCAATGTTTTCGCTTTGTATTTTGTAATTACTTCCACTTTTCGCATCTTCTTTCCTTGGTATGTTCTGTTTTTGCTGATTGCTGTGAGTCTCTGTAAAGCCTCACCATGGTTTTTTCTTGGTCGGACGGTTGTTATCGAAGCAGAGTCTTCATTCTGTTCGCTTTTTCTGCCTTTGTTATTGCTTTCTTCGGATCCGTTCTTTTCTTGGTCCTTCATTTCTTCCATGTAAATCTCCTCCACCATAGGAATTGAGAACTGCTAAATTGATGAATGACAGTGAAATTTTGTGAATAACAGTGATTTTACGGGTGAAGGAAGTGTTCGAAGAGCCAAGCACGAAAGAGAGAGATGGCTCGTTCAGGCAATGGACAATCAGATATATTAGTCACGCTTTGTGAAACATGGATTTGATCTTTGTTGCGTGAATTGATTATGAATTGATTATATACTAATATGAGTTATAGATTGTCAGACATAATGGGTCAAAGAAGTAGCTACACATGGCTTTGAAAAGTCATAGAAAGGAGAAAGAAGAAAAGGTTGGCGACGCATTCGTTTATGTTGTGCTATTACTTTTCTATTGTTCAGATGATCAATCAAGGCCTATAAATAGGCTACAAACGATCAGTGAAAAATCATCCGAGACAGAGAGAATAATGATCAAGCGGATCGAGTAATAAAAACGAATATCGACGAACTAACTACGCTCAACAGGCAAGTGTACCTATCGAAAATAGTATAGAAATGGCTAATATTCGAGTATCGAACCCAAAGGAACTATATACTTTAGAAAACCGTTAAATATTCTAGTAAATATTTTTGGTTTGATACAAATATAAATCTAAATAAGCGATAAACATAAAAATAAAAATCTGATAAAAGAACGATAACGGAGTTGGGACGATTTATGTAAGCGAATGTATTTGAGACTTCGAATCCCCCTAGTTCGATCGAACGACAAACAAGCTATATAATTTAGCTAATTATTAGACCGTGAGGATTCCTATGGTATGTATACGAGGATTCCTATGGTATGTATACGAGTTTCTTCGACTCGTAACAACTAATCTACGTCTTAAAAAGCTGGGCAAGCTTCCCTAACTTACTTAATCGCATACCGCAATAAATAACGATGAATCCCGCTATTAGATTTGACTCTAATCCGGCGGGGTAGTTCAACCTATCTCTAGCGATGAGTTTATTCCGCTCGTTTACGAGTGGTCTAATCGTCGCCCCTCTCTCGAGGGTAGCGTACGATTTCCCAACAATTATTTCAACCACATAGATATAATCAAAACAATAGCAATAAATCGTAACTGAGTCGTAATAATAGCCAAAACAATAATACTTTAAACGCACGTATGATATCGCTAGGGTTCATCTAATCTCAAATACGACAAGATTTAACTACTCATATGAAGTATTAACACGACGGAGAATGTAAATGACAAAGAGAAAAATATAATTTCTTCCCCGAATTACGCCTTCGGGGTTAATCCTCCGTTGAGGAATTTCGTCGAGCAGATGGTGGGCGAGTTGCGAATGCACACGATAATCACGTTGCTGCCCCCTTGCTGGCTCCTAACACGCATGCAGCCCAATCTTGCCTACACACAACTACCTCGCTTAGATGTTCCTTGAGTTAGAGCTGGTCAGCAGCGCCTTCCTTGGTGAGAGCTGAGAGCTTCGTCGATGTTCCTCTGTGATGAAATTTCAGCCCCGAGCAGCACCAAGAGCAGCGAGCTCGATTCCTCCGCGGTGTCGTGTTTCGTTGTTCTGCCAAATATTGCTTCGGGTGGCCTCGAACGTGAGCTTTGAGTGATGTGTATGCGTGTATATGGTCTCGTCCTTCTCACCCACTTGCACGTTGATCCTTCCTATTTATAGATAGTTGAGGGGAGACAAAAATCCTTATTTTTCTGCTCAAGAACGGCATAAGATCGTTCTTTCTTCCTTGAGCCGTGAGCTTTTGATTTTCTTCATCTTTTGCGTTCGGCGTGCTTGTGTGTCTCTCTTTAGTCAATCGTGCGTGTATGAGTACGTGTGCATTTTTGTATCTATTCTATCCTTGTAGTATGGGCTTGGGCACTTTCCTTTGGGCTCTTTTATAAGCCTGGTTTCATGGGCTTTTGATTAGGAATTGACGGGCCGAGTTTTGCTGGGTCTTCAAATTGATTCAAGCCCGAATATTATCGGTTGTAATTCTTTCTCCCAATATCTGTCAAAAATCAAACATAAACGTATGCGTATGATATTCGAAGAAAATTCAAATAAATAACAACCGATATTACGGTTTTACAGGGTATAAAATACGATATAAACTTCATTTATCAAACTAGTGAGAGATAGAGAGAAAATTAATAGAGAGTTTGTCGGGTATTTTCTCCGACTATAAAGAGAGAGGTTGAGGGTTTTCTTCTTTATAGATTGAGAGGTTGTAACTCCTATATTTTTCCTCTATACTGGATTCTTCTTCCTTGCCCGTGGTTTTTACCCCGATTTGTTTGGGGGTTTTCCACGTTAAATCTCGGTGGCCACATTTTATCTTTAATTGTTCAAATACTCAGCCGTGATATTACTCGACCGGGTCCGCTGCCACGCCAACAATTGGTATCAGAGCCTAGCTTGGGTTTTATATATTATTTATCGTATGCTCTGTGGTTGCCCCTAACGTGGACCCTCCACATCAGAAAATAATAGATATTATACTGCCCTTGTTACGGTGACGAAAAAGCCGGTACGAGTTCAATAATTATCTGCTGCAACCCCGTCGGAGGTATCGCTCACGACTGAGCAGAAATTATGGCGGTGAATTTTGATATCGAAAAGTTCAACGGGAGAAATTTCTCACTATGGAAATTAAAGATAAAGACGATCTTGCGAAAGGACGGCTGTCTGGAGGCTATCAATGGAAAACCAGCCACACTGACAAATGAAAAAAAATGTTTGAGGACTAATAATGGAGAAGAATATACTGGCCGGAATTTTGATAGCTTTTGCAAAAGGGAAGGCATCAAAAGGCATTTCACTACGGCGTGTACTCCACAACAGAATGGAGTGGCGGAGCGGATGAACAGGACTCTGTTAGAAAGGACAAGAGCCATGTTGGGAGCTGCAGGTCGGGATAAATCATACTGGACAGAAGTAGTCAACACCGCCTGCTACGTGATCAATCAATCGCCTTCAACGGTAATTGATCAGAAGACACCAATGGAGATGTGGACCGGAAAGTCAGCGGATTATTCTAAACTCTATGTATTTGAAAGTCCTGTGTACGTGATGTACAATGCCCAATAAACTACGAAGCTGGATACGAAGTCCAGGAAGTGTTTGTTCTTGAGGTATGCTGATGGTAGTACTGTCAATCCGGCCCGCGGCCCGCGGGCCGGCCTGCCCCGCCCCGCCAAAAGGGCGGGGCGGGCTGCAATTTTTTAGGCCCGCTGAAGGGCGGGCCTGAGCGGGCCAGCCCGCGCGGGCTGCGGGCTTTGGCGGGGTGGGGCGGGCTAGCCCGCGGGCCGGCCCGCCAATTTAAGGTATTATATATATTATATAATATATACTAAATCTATATTAAATATTAAATTAATTAGATATTTAATTAATAAATCATCTAATTATTATCATGTTTATTAATTAATAAATAATTAATTGCATATTTCTATGTAGTTTTTTTAATAAATTCAACAATTAATAATAAATTATTAATAAATTAAAACTTTTAAATTAGAAAAAATAATATTAATTATTTTTTTAAATGGGCGGGCCTGGCCCGCCGGGCCCGCGACCCGCCGCAGGGCGGGGCGGGCACCTATTTTTAGGACCCGCCCCGCCCCGCCAGATGGCGGGCTTTGGCGGGCGGCGGGCCGGCCCGCCCCGCCCCGCCAATTTGACAGCTCTAGCTGATGGTGTAAAGGGGTATCGCCTGTGGGATCCCACTACCCACAAGGTTGTCATCAGCAGGGAGGTTATCTTCTTAGAAGATAAACAAATCGGAGGAAATGATAGCACTATAAAGGAAAGCTCAGAGACTACGCCGATTCAGGTGAAAGGGAAGTCTATGGAACAAGATTCTTCTGAAGCAGCACAAGAGCGCTTTCGTGCATGACTGGTGGTTAAAGGCTATGCTCAGAAAGAAGGCATCGACTTCAACGAGATATTCTCACCTGTGGTTCGACTGACGACTGTTCGGGTACTCCTGGCGATGTGTGCTACATTCGACTTACATTTAGAGCAACTAGATGAGAAGACGGTTTTTCTTCATGGAGATCTTGAAGAGAGATTTATATGCTCCAGCCGGAAGGTTTTGAAGACAAAGAAAAAAGGAACTTGGTTTGCAGGTTGAACAAATCTCTATACGGTCTCAAACAGGCGCCGAGGTGTTGGTATAAGAGATTTGATTCCTTCATCATGAGCCTTGGATACAACAGATTAAATGCAGACCCTTGTGCATATTTCAAGAGGTTTGGTGAAAGTGATTTTATCATATTACTGTTGTATGTTGATGACTTGTTGGTAGCTGTGATGCCCGGGGCCGATGAGGGCGGGGAGTGATCGTCGGTGCCAGAGAGGTGCACGGACAAGGAGCGGCTCTTGGCAGGCTTCTAGGCGAAGGGGTACACGAACGAACCGATCCGACACCCGATGAGAGGGGATCCTGAAACTGACAATGTATGGGCGTGTCAGACTAAGAATTGTGTAAGAGAATTGATAGTACTACTCATATCACCAAGGTCGACCTACCTTTTCAGGAGTCCATCCGAAAGAACTTCGAAGTTAAGCGTGCTTGACTTGAAGCAATCTTAGGATGGGTGACCCCCTGGGAAGTTTGTCCAGGGTGCGTGTGAGCGAGGACGAAGCACGCTGAAAGGTTAAATGGTGGTACAGTGAGGTCAGACTATCAGTCGGAGTGTGGTGGGCCCAACCCCTCTGGTCCCGGTAGGGACGGATGCTACAGTGACACCCGGTATGGGACGGGACGTTACAGGTGGTATCAGAGCACAACCTCTCGCAGTACGGTGCTGGTTCGGGGACGAACCAGGCAGAAGCTGGTGGGCATGTGACGCCCGGGGCCGATGAGGGCGGGGAGTAATCGCCGGTGCCAGAGAGGTGCACGGACAAGGAGCGGCTCCTGGCAGGCTTCTAGGCGAAGGGGTACATGAACGAACCGATCCGACACCCGAATGAGAGGGGATCCTGAGACTGACAATGTGTGGGCGTGTCAGACTAAGAATCGTATAAGAGAATTGATAGTACTACTCAGATCACCAAGGTCGACCTACCTTTTCGGGAGTCCATCCGAAAGAACTTCGAAGTTAAGCGTGCTTGACTTGAAGCAATCTTAGGATGGGTGACCCCCTGGGAAGTTTGCCCAGGGTGCGTGTGAGCGAGGACGAAGCACGCTGAAAGGTTAAATGGTGGTACAGTGGGGTCAGACTATCAGTCGGAGTGTGGTGGGCCCAATCCCACTGGTCCCGGTAGGGACGGATGCTACAGTGACACCCCGTATGGGACGGGACGTTACAGTAGCAGGCCCCAACAAAGATCGTGTTGAAGAACTCAAGGCACAGTTGGCTAGAGAATTTGAAATGAAGGACTTGGGACCAGCAAATAAGATTCTAGGGATGCAAATTTACCGAGACAGAAATAACATGAAGATTTGGCTTTAGTAGAAGAATTACCTGAGGAAGGTCTTGCGACGCTTCAATATGCAAGATTGTAAGCCAATTTCTAACCCACTTCTTGTTAATTTCAAATTATCCTCAAGTATGAGTCCTAGCAGTGAAGAATGGAGGATGGAGATGTCTCGAGTACCGTATGCATCAGCGGTGGGAGTCTTATATTCACGATGATTTGTACACGGCCAGATTGTGGCGACCCTCACTTTCTAATCATAATTAATGGCGGATTTTCGCAACGTAAGTCGCGGAAGACCCGTTTAACAAAACCTTTTCTAAAATAAAATATATTAATATACACGGGTCGTAGCCCCAAAATATCAAAATATTAAAAATCTTACGTCGCTCCACAGGTCGCATCCATGTACTGCCCCGCCCTCAAAAGTCCGTGGAGCACCGCCACCAGCCGCCTCAGTCTTGACGCGTATCGGCGTCCGACTCGGTACCTACAACACGTAAACACTGAGCGATTTGCCCAGTAGGTGAATAAAAATGCATGTATGCACGTGAACGCTCATTCCCGATCCCAATATCTCACACATGCAGTGTACACTCTTTCTTTTCCTACATCTCTATCTCATATCACTCAACATAGGGCACTAGGTCAGACTCGACACCTCGCGCACATAATATAACGGAAGCTTACACTAGCAGCGTTTTGACGTTCACGCAACTGCCCTGCTAGGTCGCTCTTCCGTAAGCGGTTGCCGACATTGACAGCGTTTTGACGTTCACGCAACTGCCCTGTCAATGTCCCTCCGCTGAAAATAACAATCACGACGGTTTTGCACCTCGGGACGTTCACGCCCGAGTAGACAGATCGATCACGCCTGTCTGCCGTTAGGTGTCATACGAGTACCAACCTCGACTCCTCAACGAGTCAATCAATCACAACAAACTCGAACTACCCCGCTCAGCAGTACGCCCAAAATATTACCGTCTCCACACGGTATCTCACCAATGTGATATGATATGCATATGCTGTGCATATAAACGTGATAACATACGAAAACGTAACTCCACATGAAATGCACGCAAAACATGTATAATACGTAAATCATCAAATCACATAAAAGCACATAAGTCACATATGTGTTTACGCATTATAGGTGAATGATTCACCTATCTGTCCTCCTGATTGAGTCAATCAAGAACGTCGAATAATCCTTAACATTTCGAACTCTGAATAGTAAAATATAATCTTATCAGTAAAATTGCTATGTCGCAAAAGCCTACAAATTCCCGAACTCTAATTATCAAAACGCAAATCCCGAAAACCCTAGAAATGTTGAAAACCCTAAAATACTGAAAACCCTAAAATATCGAAAACTCTTAACAGCGAAAACACTTAGACAATGAAAACCCTAATATCCCGAAATCTTTTATCCAAATGTGAGACACCGAAATTTGTACTAATCGTTTAAAATATCGCGAAGACTTTCTTGAACTTACCGAGAACTCCCTAATCTTGTAGCTAATTAATCACCAAATATCATTCGCGTGTCTCAAATGTACAAGTCCACCGAAAATTCTCAATCATCGAAATCCTCTCAATACTAAAGATGTTCTACTGTCGATGGCTCCCAAAATAAACATCAAAGTAATCCTAAAATAACTACTTCGAACATCTCAACACTTTAAACCCCATGTGTAATTCACGAAACACATGATGTATATTAAACACAAATTGAAATCACTTAAACACATAAACACCGAAGTAGCTTGCCCTAATACTCATAATCATACTCATAATCATCATGAAAGCTTCCTAGAATTTATCCTAACCACCCATAAGTCACGTCACTCATTTGATATCCCATAAATCATATATATATATATATATATATATATATATATATCATATAGAGGCATATCAGTATCATATACATGAACATAATAACCGTCGGAAGTTTTCGTATACCTCACTTCTAAGTTTTGAGCTTGCTAATTAATTTCCCAAGCTTGGTCGAAATTCTCCTCTCTCTTGGGTGTTATCTCGTGCTTTACTCACATGAGGGGTTTTTGTTTGCTTTCGTTCATTGCCCTTTCTCTGTTCACGTTTTCTTTGTGGTTTTCCAAATGATAACTTTTGCCTAAGTTAGTAATAAGTGGTAGGCTCACACGTGTAATTCCCCTCAAGGTTAAGGAAGGTTGTGTACTTATCATTAAGTTTACTTGGGCCAAGGTAGTTATTATATGGGCCATATCATTCGATCACTCCTTTTTGGGCCTTGAACTATTTTAAATTGAGCTCTAATATTACTTTATCTAGCTTATTTATTAAACTTCTTTATTGGGCCAAGTTTCTTCCTTTGAATAAACTAATAGAATCTCTAATCTATCTTATCACTCTGCTAATTATATTCGTAAATCCCGTATCAAATTTCATAGGTATTACATTCTCCCCCCCTTAAAAAGAATTTCGTCCCCGAAATTCGGTGGTAGGGGACTCGAGTTCAATTCTACGACTAACTCGCCCACATATTTTCTACGTCCTCTAGACATATTTATTCCTATCTCCACTACGCTTCCGCTGCGCACTCTTATTCGCATTGTCTAAGTCTACAATTAGTCACATAAACATGCACGTTATTACAATTACGAAAATGCGTCAAACATAAAACTTACAGGCAAGGGCCAAGGCTGATCCTCCACGCTTTTGAGCGGCCGTACATGGACAGTCTACAGAATCTATATCCTAACCTGTGATACCACCTGAGGCGACCCTACTTTTCTAACTAGGATTAGTGGCGGATTTTCCGCAACATAAGCTGCGGAAGGCCCGTCTAATTAAAACTTTTTCTTAAATAAAATATATTAGACGAATATGTCTACATCGTCATAACTAGCCCCAGAATAACAAAACCCTAACGCCGCTCCACAGGTCGCATCCATGTACCACCCCGCCCTCAAAAGTCCGTGGAGCACCGCCACCAGCCGCCTCAGTCTTGACGCGTATCGGTGTCCGACTCGGTACCTACAACACGTAAACACTGAGCGATTTGCCCAGTAGGTGAATAAAAATGCATGTATGCACGAGAACGCTCATTCCCGATCCCAATATCTCACACATGCAGTGTACACTCTTTCTTTTCCCACATCTCTATCTCATATCACTCAACATAGAGCACTAGGTCAGACTCGACACCTCGCGCACATAATATAACGGAAGCTTACACTAGCAGCGTTTTGACGTTCACGCAACTGCCCTGCTAGGTCGCTCTTCCGTAAGCAGTTGCCGACATTGACAGCGTTTTGACGTTCACGCAACTGCCCTGTCAATGTCCCTCCGCTGAAAATAACAATCACGACGGTTTTGCACCTCGGGACGTTCACGCCCGAGTAGACAGATCGATCACGCCTGTCTGCCGTCAGGTGTCATACGAGTACCAAACTCGACTCCTCAACGAGTCAATCAATCACAACAAACTCGAACTACCCCGCTCAGCAGTACGCCCAAAATATTACCGTCTCCACACGGTATCTCACCAATGTGATATGATATGCATATGTTGTGCATATAAACGTGATAACATACGAAAACGTGACTCCACATGAAATGCACGCAAAACATGTATAACACGTAAATCATCAAATCACATAAAAGCACATAAGTCACATATGTGTTTACGCATTATAGGTGAATGATTCACCTACCTGTCCTCCTGATTGAGTCAATCAAGAACTTCGAAGAATCCTTAACATTTCGAACTCTGAATATTAAAATATAATCTTATCAGTAAAATTGCTAAGTCGCAAAAGCCTGCAAATTCCCGAACTCTAATTATCAAAACGCAAATCCCGAAAACCCTAGAAATGTCGAAAACCCTAAAATACTGAAAACCCTAAAAATATCGAAAACTCTTAACAGCGAAAACAATTAGACAATGAAAACCCTAATATCCCAAAATCTTTTATCCAAATGTGAGACACCGAAATTTGTACTAATCGTTTAAAATATCGCGAAGACTTTCTTGAACTTACCGAGAACTCCCTAATCTTGTAGCTAATTAATCACCAAATATCATTCGCGTGTCTCAAATGTACAAGTCCACCGAAGATTCTCAATCATCGAAATCCTCTCAATACTAAAGATGTTCTACTGTCGATGGCTCCCAAAATAAACATCAAAGTAATCCTAAAATAACTACTTCGAACATCTCAACACTTTAAACCCCATGTGTAACTCACGAAACACATGATGTATATTAAACACATATTGAAATCACTTAAACACATAAACACCGAAGTAGCTTGCCCTAATACTCATAATCATCATGAAAGCTTCCTAGAATTTATCCCAACCACCCATAAGTCACGTCACTCATTTGGTATCCCATAAATCATATATATATATATATATATATCATATAGAGGCATATCAGTATCATATACATGAACATAATAACCGTCGGAAGTTTTCGTATACCTCACTTCTAAGTTTTGAGCTTGCTAATTAATTTCCCAAGCTTGGTCGAAATTCTCCTCTCTCTTGGGTGTTATCTCGTGCTTTACTCACATGAGGGGTTTTTGTTTGCTTTCGTTCATTGCCCTTTCTCTGTTCACGTTTTCTTTGTGGTTTTCCAAATGATAACTTTTTGCCTAAGTTAGTAATAAGTGGTAGGCTCACACGTGTAATTCCCCTCAAGGTTAAGGAAGGTTGTGTACTTATCATTAAGTTTACTTGGGCCAAGGTAGTTATTATATGGGCCTTATCATTCGATCACTCCTTTTTGGGCCTTGAACTATTTTAAATTGAGCTCTAATATTACTTTATCTAGCTTATTTATTAAACTTCTTTATTGGGCCAAGTTTCTTCCTTTGAATAAACTAATAGAATCTAATCTATCTTATCACTCTGCTAATTATATTCGTAAATCTCGTATCAAATTTCATGGGTATTACACAGACATTGCACATGCAGTGGGAGTAGTAAGCCGGTACATGGCCAATCCGGGCAAAGAGCATTGGAGCGTGGTGAAGAGGATCCTACGGTATATGAGAGGAACCTCAGATGTTGCATTATGTTACGGGAGAACATACTTTAGTGTCAGAGGGTATGTTGACTCGGTCAACACTGACAAGTTCGTTTGGTGTGGTTCCTCAAGTGGCCTAGCGGAGACGTAAGCAACATGAATGGCAAGGGAGAAAGAATGGTGTGAAGATCCGATTGATCCTCAATCAAATCTTCAAGTGGGAGATTGTCGACATAATGGGTCAAAGGAGTAGCTACACATGGCTTTGAAAAGTCATAGAAAGGAGAAGGAAGAAAAGGTTGGCGACGCATTCGTTTATTGTGTGCTATTACTTTTCTATTGTTCACATGATCAATCAAGGCCTACAAATAGGCTACAAACGATCCGTGCAAAATCATCCCAGACAGAGAGAATAATTAGTGAGAGACAGAGAAAAAATTAATAGAGAGTTTGTCGGGTATTTTCTCCGACTATAAAGAGAGAGGTTGAGGGTTTTCTCCTTTATAGATTGAGAAGTTGTAACTCTTATATTTTTCCTCTATACTGGATTCTTCTTCCTTACCCGTGGTTTTTACCCCGATTTGTTTGGGGGTTTTCCACGTTAAATCTCGGTGTCCATATTTTATCTATTTGTTCAAATACTTAGCCGTGATATTACTTGACCGGGTCCGCTGCCACGCCAACATAGATTGCGATTCAAAATCAAGTTTTTTTTATTTGATAATCGAAGCATGTATTGATTTTTTATATTGGATGTTCAAAGGTTTTGTTGATATGCTGTGTGATTAAGAAATTGGTGCAGCAATGGAAAGAAAAAACCCTCGTCTAAGATTGATAAGAGAAACTCATCTGCCAAACATATCCGTTACTTAATCCCATCAACCAAACAAGGGTAAATTTGTAACTTAACTTAATTAAACCTAATAACATCGAAACTCATCTACCAAACATATCCGACATCATTACTTAATCCCATCAACCAAACACCTCATTATTTAAACCCAACTAAAGTTAATACCGTCAAAACTCATATCCCTCCCAAACGGACCCTAAGAGTGTGTTTGGTTGGGGGTAGGGGGATTAGGAGGGTTTGGATAAACTAAAGTGGTGTTTGGTTGGGACCTTTATTTAAAGGTGGGTTTTAATTAAACCCCCTTAATACCTCCTATGTGGTATCAATTAAATCCACCCCTCATGGTCCCATGATCTAATCCCGTCCAATTTGACATAATTATCCTTTATTTCAGTCCCATCGCAATCCTCCTCTCTCTTCCCACGAATCACGATCAGACAATCTTATACACATTTCTTTCTCAGCCCCCATCTTCGTCAACGTTCGGTTCTTGCAAGAAAATGTCTTCGTTCTTACATCAGAAGACTCCTATCGGTAAACGATATAAAAAGAAAGAACATCATTTCTCCACCTAGCTCTATAAAAAGCCCCCAATCAACCCTAGTTTCTTCGATCTTCCAATAACGAAAGCGAAATACATTATTATTGTAAGAAAGGAAGAAATAAAAATGGTGAGATTCAAAAGGGTCGCGGCGGATTTCGACATCAATCACATTCACAATAAGCCCTGCGACAAGAGCAGAGGTAGTGGCCATTCTGCTGATTTATCAGATCTCGTCAACTCTTTCATCGAGCAAGAAATCAGAGAACAAAGAGACGATGACGACCACCATGGAAAAACAGACGTTTGTGAAGGATATTCTCACCAGATTGATGAAAGAGACGATGACTGTTTTGATTTCTGGTTTACCCATTTGAATTGATGAACGATGTGAGCTTTTATTAATTGAGAATTGATTGGTATTTTTAATTAAATAAACAAAAAAAATAAACCATTAACAAAATAAACCAAAAACAAAAAGTATTAATAAAATAACAAACTTCGTCATCTGGGATGACGAGTTACTTATCCCCGCTGGCAAATTACTTATCCCCACTGGCAAAGCAGTGATGTGGTCTAATTCGTCACCCAGGATCGAGTTACAGTGTAACTCGTCACCCAGGATGACGAGTTAGATCTGTTTTTTAAACGACGAAGACGAACAGACGCGACGAAGACGAACGACGAAGACGAACGCCGCCCCTGCCTGCCCGTCGCCCCGCGCCGCCTGTGCCTACCCGTCGCCCTTCGCCGCCGGCCTCTGCCCGTCGCCCCGCGCCGCCCCTGCCTGCCCGTCGCCCCGCCTTGAGCCGCTGCCGAGGAGTCCCGCTGAGCCGCTGTCCCGCCGTGACCCGACGCCCCGCCGCGACCCGCCTTCGACGGCCCGCCATGACCCGCCCCTCGCCGGCCCGCCGTGACCCGTCGTGACCCGCCCCTCGCCGTGACCCGTCGTGACCCGCCGTGACCCGCCCCTCGCCGGCCCGCCGTTGTCCCGCAGTGACTCGCCGCCCCGTCGTGACCCGACCCCGTGCCGTGAGCCCCGACGCCCCGCCGCCGCCTCTACGACGTACTACGCCGATTTACATCAGGTGAGCGACCCTTGAGGATACGAAATTAATGGATTTCTGCATTAATAGATTCATTATCGAATGTTAATTTTTTTTTGTTGTGTTTGGTTTCGTTTTCTTAAATGTAGAATGGATTTGGATGCTTGTTACGGGCCTATTGATAGTTCGGTGTTGACGATGCAGTCAAATCACCGTAGTAGGGACTTATTATTGGATAAGAATGCGATAGATAGTACTATTAGAACTAGGTCGTTAGAAAATGTAGTGTGGGGTACGAGAGAAGCACCGAATCACCTACACGGTCGCTTATTAGGGAAGTTGAACGATATGGTCTATACAGCGTCTACAGCTGTATGTCACAGAGGGTTGACCCTCATTTGATTACAGCATTGGTAGAGCGTTGGAGAAAAGAGACCCATACGTTTCATTTTTATGTTGGTGAGACGACGGTTACTCTATAGGACGTAGGTATACTGTGGGGTTTGCCTGTAGATGGTAGTTGTGTGTCCGGGGTGATCCATACGAGGACGGTCACACAGTGGATAGACGAGTGTGAGCGGTTGCTAGGTTTTAGACCGCCGAATGATAAAATTAAGGGGTCAGCGCTGTCGATGAAGACCTTAGCTAGTTGGTTGTTGGATAATCCGATAACGGATGATAGTGATGAGGTAGAGGTCGACTGTTTAGCACGGGGATATGCGATGCTGCTCGCCGGTGCGGTGATGTTCCCAGATTGTAGCGCCAGCACCGTATCGTTGACGTACCTTCAGCTGCTGGAGGATATTGAAGAGGTGCGGACGTTTAGTTGGGGTAGTACGGTGCTGGCATTCCTATACAGAGAGCTTTGTTCGGCATGCGAGCCGAAAAAGCTAAATATGGGCGGACCCCTACGACTGTTGCAGGTAATTATATAGAAAAATTGATTAAATTTATAGTTATTTTAATCAATTATTTATCACAATGGATTTGTTTTAGGCATGGGCATATGTGAGGATTTTGCCATTTCAACCAGTAGGGGATGTTAACCGTATCGCGATGGAGCCCCGAATAGTCAACGGGATAGTCTTACCCGCCCCACCACATGCTGTGAGGTATGGTCGTTCTTGTGAAAGTTACGAATTTTTTTTTCATTCTTACGTTTATAAGTGTTGTGTAAATATTTGACAGGCGGAACTCATTCTTTGACTTCACCACGTCGACGAATTCGAACGTACGCACCATCCGCGAGTGCATTGATCGCATGCAGCCGCACCAATTTGCATGGACTCCGTACAACATGATGCTCCCGGAGATTGTCGCTCTTCCTCCAGAGTGCTTACCGAGCGCTTGTCGATCGAGGTGTCCATTGATATTCTTCAATATCGTGGAGTTTCATTACCCCGAGCGAGTACTTCGGCAATTTGGAATTATCCAAGGGATTCCCATTATACCGCCGTATCGAGATACCAATCTTCATACGTACGAGCATCGACAGCGGTCGGGGATGGACTGGAGATCGCATCATGCAGGCTGGGTTGGATTATGGGAGGATCGAGATGACACGGTCGTGGGTGGTCCGCCCGCGACTAGCTTCAACTCGGTGGAGGATGGATATTACGAGTGGTTTCGTCGGATCACTCGCCTCTACATATCTCCACATGCGATACAGATGTCACAGGGCTTCCAGATGGGGGATGCGGTGTTTATGGAGACCATCGTAAGTTTAATTTATGTATTATTGTTCTTTGTTTAATAGCCCAATGATATAATTTACTCTTTAATTGTTAGGAACGCGGGGTTCACGACAGCCTTCGTTACGCGAGGTCCGGCGAACATGAGGAGACCATCCGCTTACTGGAGCAGATGGATGGCATGTTTATCTCGCGACGCCGAGTTGGGCGAGTGAGTGAGGCCGGACCATCTCACACGCATGAGGCCGGACCATCTCACACGCATGAGGCCGGACCATGTCACACGCATGAGGCCGTGAACCCGTCATTCTTTGACGACTTCTCACCATTTTTGCAATCATCTGCCGCCCAGCATAGTTCACAGCCAGAGTATATGGATAATCAGGTATGTTCCTTCAATTTGGCATTTAAAGCCCTATTTACGTGAATTAAAATTTGGTTATCGCATATTAGGCGTTTACGACACCTTCACCACGACCGCGACGACCTCGAAGTCCGGGAGATGATGCGGAGCAAGCGAACCATCGAGGAAATAGAGTGCGTAGGCCAACTCGTTGTGGGACCGGCGGTCATTTGGCCCATCATGGCAGATAGATCGTTACGAGAAACGTTATTTTTATTTTGTAATGACTATTAAACTCATTCGAATCAAATTTATTATTATTATTAATATAATCATAATATTTATTTATAAGTATTAATTATCAAATTAATTAATATTATCATTATATTTATTATTATTATTATCATTATATTTATTATTATTATTATCATTATATTTATTATTATTATTATCATTATATTTATTTATAATTATTAATTTATTTATTAATTAATATTATCGTTATATTTATTATTATTATTATCATTATATTTATTATTATTATTAATATTATCATTATATTTATTATTATTATTATTATCATTATATTTATTATTATTATTAATATAATCATTTTATTTATTATAACACAGAAGCGGAAAGCAACATCGGAATATTATTATCAACGCCGCGAGCGTTGTCTAGCAACCCTGATCTAAAAATCGTCGACGGCACGTTCTAAATGTTTCTTAGTTTGAAAATCATACCTCGACAAAACGTAGGGTTATCTCTGTGTAAAACTCCCCGTAACCACCGTAGTCGTCACCACCAGGAGGTGGCATTTGGTACGTTTGGAAAAATGGGACGGACTAAAACAGCATTGGAGCAGCAGAGTCCAGCGGAGTGGTATCATCTGGGGCATCCTCGTCGTTGTTCTCGTCGTCGTCGTTGGGATCGGGTAACTCGGACAATGGATCCTCATCGTCTGCTTCCGAATCACTAACATCAACGTCTTCCTCGGGTTCAGGCACGAGTCTGGCACGGGTTCTGACACGGATTCTGACATATTGAATGGAACACCAAGCGTCGGCATCTCCAGAGAAACATTGCTGAACCCTGTCGTAACTGAGACAATGTCGGGAAAATCCGGACATGTATAACTGGAAGAACCAACTTCAAACGTAGGAAACTCGCACCGCTCCTCAAAATTGCGATGAGGCTCTTCGTTCAAATCAAAGTTTGATTGTCAACCGCCTCAACAAAAACTTCAAGACAATTGTTCTCCGAATCGGGATGTATGAAAAATTGTAGATCGCTGTAGTTGGAGATTTGGAGTAGCTGATGAAAGTGGCGAGAATGTTGAAGTATTCATTTTTCCCGTAGACAACAAACGAACAACGACTACTATCAGCACCCGTAATTTCGAACAACAACGATATAAACTCAGAAAAATTGGTATTGCGATGAATTCGCCTATATGCAATAGGACGAATACTATATTTGACGGTGGAATCGGATGATTGAATTATTTCACCGCCGAAATAAACTATTACTTGTATGCGACTCGACACCATTGTGTAAACTGTTGTATGTTAGAATGATATGTTAACATGCAAGTAGGTGAGGTATTTATAGAGAAGTAACTCGTCATCCCAGATGACGAGATAAGTGAATTATTTCCCACTAACGTAACTCGTCATCTGGGATGACGAGTTACTCTAATTATTTCCGACAGCTGCATGCGCATGCAGGTCGGTCGGGAATAATTCTTGTAACTCGTCATCCCAGATGACGAGTTACTCTTTTACACTGTACAAGAGTCAACTTGACCAGTCAGCGGGCCAGCTCGAAATAACTCGTCATCCTGGATGACGAGTTTCGTAACTCGTCATCTGGGATGACGAATTTCGCTATTTTATTAATACTTTTCGTTCTTCGTTTATTTTGTTAATGGTTTATTTTTTTCGTTTATTTAATTAAAAAACCGAATTGATTCTAGTGTGTGGGTAAAATTGTAATTCAATTTAAGAATACCACCTAAACCTATCTACAAAACATACCAGACATCATTATTTAATCTCATTAACCAAACACCTGAAAACACTCATACCCTTCGTTATTTAAGCCCAACTTAAACTAATACCCTCTAAACTCATCCTTCCAACCAAAAGGGCTGTTGTGTGAATAGTAGTACCATATTATGTATATTACTTAAAGGTGAATGATACATGTACATTAATGAGAGAATTACATAAATTATGTTATTTTTAGTGTTGTTATCTTCAAATAGCACAACACTTTGTTAATAATTACAAACTTACCCCAGCTTTTAACTCAAATATATTAAAAATATATTACTTAATAAAATAATCAAAAGAAAAATAAAATTACTTGGTGTGACCGTGACTACTCCTCCCGCATGAGTTCAATATCTAGAGCTGTCAAAACAGGCCGCCGGTCCGAGCCGTAGCCCGCCAAAGCCCGCCTCGGGCGGGGCGGCCGCGGGTAAGCCCGCCGTTTGGCAGACCAAGAAATTGAAGGTCTGCCCGTCCAAATGAAAAGATAAAAAAAAGGAAAACATTCAAAAAATAAAGGAAAAACAATAAAACTTAAATGTTTAAGCTTGAAATTAATTGTAATTAAATCTAATCTTGTAATATTAATTTATTTATATAATTAAACTTCAGTAAAATAAAAATCAGAGCTAAAAAACATACCTATGTAATTTATATATCAATATTTAATAAAGCAATATCATATCCACCCAGAAATTATAATATGATATTTTTTATTAAATAATAATACATAAATAAATTATATAGGTATGTTAGTATTTTTATTAAATATAATTTATTTTTTTGAATTTTTTAAAACTTGGGCAGTCCGGGCCTTCAATTTCCAGGCCTGCCAAACGACGGGCATTGGCGAGCTACGGGCTGACCCGTTCTGTCGGCCCGATTTGACAGCTATAGATATTTAACTCACGTGGAAAGAGTAGGCCATGGTCACGCCAAGCAATTTTATTCTTTTTGTTATTTCTTTAAGTAATATATCTATTCTCTTTTATTAAGAGAGAATGCATTAATTAAACTGTCAATTTTGATTCAATTTTGGTCTGTCAATTTTTTGAATTATTAAAAAATATAAAATTATATTGTGACTCACGTTCTTAGATTGACAAAAAAAGCATCGCATGAAAAATAACCACTGAAATTGATTTATTCAAATTGAAGAACAAAGAATAAAATTATAAAAAAAACTACCCACTAATTTCATCACACGCGTATGGGTGTGCTCCCTTTGCTAGTTTTTAATATGTTTAAGTTAAAATAAGTTGGGGTAGAAATTTAATTATTAGCAAGTTTTGTGCTATTTGAAGATAACAAGAGTAAAATTTGTAATTTTAAGATTTAGTGGTTAAAATGAAAATAAAACTAATTAGAATTAAAAATGTTGATTAGTTTTGTAATAGGTTTTAAAACTCAACTAGTATTGTAATTCTCAAAATAACATTATTTATGTAATTGTCTCAACATTTATACAACAAGAGCTATCCTATTATAGGAAACTAAAGATACACAATTAAATAAAATAATAACTCAATCCCTATAATTAAGGTTAATATTATATTCCCATAATCATAGGGATATTATCCTCAAAATAGAAATGCAATAATTTCAGCCTACATAATATATGGAAAATATTGAGTCCATTTCAAAGTTGGGCTTGATGGGATGAGCTCGTTCAATTTTAGCCTCTCGACAATTAAGCTTTCATTTTCTATTCAAACCCTCAAAAGGTGAAGTTCTATTTTGCGTCCATTTTCTCTTCGTCTTCCGATTGGCGTCTCTGGTTCGTCGATTTTTTCTTTACTAAATGTTCCCACTGTTGAAGAATATTGTTGATGAATCGATCCTTGCGATGACTAGGTTTTAGTCCGGTTATGTCTTGACAGGATTTTGCCACATCTGTTGATATTCCGATCTAATTTTTCTTTGGGTTTATCTGTCGTCTTATAGCGGATGTTCGTCAATTGCTATTATAATCACGAGGAGAAGTTTCTGTTTTGTATGCTAACTTCTGGTTTCGGATGCGTCAGATCTTGGTAATTCTGATTTAGTATTCATATCGTTATCCATTCCATGATTAAATATTTTAGTTTGTAAATGATCGATTGTGGCTTATGTGATTGGAGATCTGCGGTATATGTGATATTTTTTCCATGATGCAATTTGTGTTTGTCAATGAAATGATGTCGATATATGCAAGCTCGCCTCCCAATTTTTCGCTGAATCCTATCTTGATTAGGAATTGCTGCAATTTGTGAGATGAAAAGCTCAATGATGAGCGTGTCTATGGCGTCTTATCTAGCTCGACGAGCTGCACGGAAGGAGAGGGTTCAGATCCCTTACAACTTTGCCGCACATCGCCATCTTAGTTCCCTCGATGTAAGTATTCAAGAAATAGACACACATATGCATTTACTTTCTCCCTCTCTATCTATCTATCTATATCTAAAGACACTTCCTTTCTTTCACTATTTATATGCTTAATCTCCTCCGTCTTTGGTGTAATTGAGATATGCTCAAAGCCACTCAATTCTGTCATTGGAGATAATGAGAATGATGTTGCTTCACTGAAATCTGGTTTGGACACTCTGAGAAAGGTACGATCATATTTCTTTGGTTCCGACCAAGAAGCTTGGAAAATGATTTTATTCATAGGAAAGTCGTTTGTCTTTTTGCAAAATGCTCAAAAAAACCACTCTTTTCTGTCATTGGAGATAATAACTCTGATGTTGCTTCGCTGAAATCTGCTTTGGACGCTATGAAAAAGGTACGATCATATTTTCTTTGGTTCCGACGCCAAGCTTGGAAAATGATTTTATTCATTGGAAAGTCTTGTTTGTCTTTTTGCAGGAGCTTCAATGCTCAAAAAAGCCACTCGATTCTGTCATTGGAGATAATGAGAATGATGTTGCTTCGCTGAGATCTGCTTTGGACGCTATGAAAAAGGTATGACCTGACTGATCATATTTTCTTTGCTTCCGACCAAGAAGCTTGGAAAAAATCTTGTTGGTCTCTTTGTAGGAGCTTCTCTCGACTAGATTTCTACTCTATCGAGAGCGTGCACGATCATTCCATCTGGGGGTAATAATACGACGACTATCTTTATCTGATTCGATTCCTCAACAAAAACTAAAAAGAAAAGCTATATTTTCAAGTCAAATGATACCATAACATCATATTTTCTTTCTCGATTGTGTGTGTTAAAGGGAAAGCAGTATCAAGTGGCGGATCTACTGACACGGATACATCCACTCGAGGTCAAGGAATATGGCGATCTTTCTCGATTGTCTGTGTTAAAGGGAAAGCAGTATCAAGCGGCGGATCTGCTGACACGGATACATCCACTCGAGGTCAAGGAATATGGCGATCTTTCTCGATTGTCTGTGTTAAAGGGAAAGCAGTATCAAGTGGCGGATCGGCTGACACGGATACATCCACTCGAGGTCAAGGAATATGGCGATCTTTGTCGATTGTCTGTGTTAAAGGGAAAGCAGTATCAAGTGGCGGATCTGCTGACACGGATACATCCGCTCGAGGTCAAGGAATATGGCGATCTTTCTCGATTGTCTGTATTAAAGGGAAAGCAGTATCAAGTGGCGGATCGGCTGACACGGATACATCCGCTCGAGGTCAAGGAATATGGCGATCTTTCTCGATTGTCTGTATTAAAGGGAAAGCAGTATCAAGTGGCGGATCGTACTGACACGGATACATCTACTCGAGGTCAAGGAATATGGCGATCTTTCTCGATTGTCTGTGTTAAAGGGAAAGCAGTATCAAGTGGCGGATCTGCTGACACGGATACATCCACTCGAGGTCTAAGGAACATGGCGATGGCACAATATTTTCTTATAAATTTCTTAGACCATGAATTTTCCCATGTTTATGTAATAATTGCTTAGTTAACTTATGGTGTTTATGAGCATCAAATACTTGATTGATGAGTTGGGATTTTTATGTAGGTTTCATACATACCAATAAAGTTACAGTATATCGATTGTTACATGCCCAAATACCCTTGAATATCCTAATCTATCATTTTTCTTTTTCGATAGATGTCGAAGCTAAAGTTGTATATATATATATATATATATATTAAATATATATATATATATAAAGAACCGGGAAGATGCAATTGCATGGTAAGGTTGCCTATGAATCGTGAAGTGGAAGTTTAAGCGCTAAGAGAGATGGGAAAGAACAAAAAAGGATTTCACTTTCCCATGTCAACAATATAGGCTGCGTTTGGACCGGGGAAAGTGATGTAGAAATAAAAACTAGAGAGAATATTTTCACTGGCTTTTCTTTCCTTTTTCCTCACCATTTAGTGAATAAATTGGTTATGATTTTCCATGATTTTTAGCTTCACAATCGTCTTTTCTTTTCTTTTTCCCATTTGTTTCTCTAATCAACCAAGCATAAAATTATTTTCTTTTTCCGTTTCCTTTTCTTTTCCTTTGTAAATTCTAGCAAACTAGACATGGCTAACGAGGCAGTTCAGCCAGAAACCGGCCCAAAACCGGTTGTCGGTTCCGGTTACCGGAACCAGTATAACCAGTTCGAGAATCGGAACCAATTCAGTATATACCGTTACCGGGTTGGTTTCGGAAAATTGGAACTGGCCGTTATCGGATCCGGTTCCAGAACCGATAAACTGGTAACGGCTAGTTTATAGCCGAAACAGAAACCGGATCCAATAGGATCCGTTTAGAACCGATAACGGATATAATAAAAAAATAAAAATACAAAAAACAGCTCGTCTAGTTAATTTTTTTTTGTCCCTATCGAAAACACTATAAATACCACATCATAATTCATTATTTTTCACATCTAATCTCCCGAACTCTCTCTAATCTCTTACAATATCTTTCTCGCATTATATGAAAATACACACATTACTACTCACTCGAAACAGACTCGAAATACATACACACACGAAACACACTTTATTTAAACTGGGACTGCTCGGGATTTCGACTGAATCGGAATTTAAGTGTCACCGTGTTTTTATTATTTGCTTCGAAAGAATTCGAAAATTTACCCGTAAAATCGAACATTCGAGACCCAAATACTGTAACATGATAAACCGTCTAGGACACACCCAACTTGGTTTGGTGCAGGATAGAGATGGCAACAGGGCGGGTCTGAACCGGGTCCACCCGGAATCGGGACCCGCCCCATTTATTTTTCAAAGGACCAAGACCCGACCCGACCCGCTAACAACCCGCCCCGCTCGCTCCGCCCCGAACCCCGAATAAGCCGGGTCTAGCGGGTCTAACCCACGAGACCCGGTTGGTTTATTTATTTTTTTTAAGTTTTAGTTGGATATATATTTATATAATTTATATATTTAAATTATTTATAAACATATTTCTATTTATAAATATGTAATATGTTTGGTATTTTTAATAAAATAAACGAAAAAAAAAATAATCATTAGCAAAACAAACCAAAAACCAAAACCATTAATAAATCAGGTCTTTTCGTACTCCTGGAGTACGAATTAGAGTAATTCGTACTCCAAGAATACGAGTTACTACACGCTGGCGCGTGCGTCTAACGTGGAGTAACTCGTATTCCAGGAATACGAGTTACTCTAATTCGTACTCCAGGAGTACGAATTAGATCTGGTTTTTAAAAACCCTAGACCGCGACGAAGAAGACGATTAAACGACGAAAAGTATCGACGGCGACGACGAGACGACGAAGACCCTGCCGTAACACCTGCTGGACGCCGCCGCCGACGCCATCCATCACCGGCCGCCGCTGCCCGCCGCCGCAACAGACCCGTTAAACCCAGCCCCGTTCCCCCCCGCGCCCCGCGCCGCCCCGCGCCGCTGCCCTGCCAGCCGGTCTCGCCGCCACGCCGCTACCACCGGGCCCAGCCGCGACCCGTTCCCCCCCGGCCGCTGCCCCGCACGACCCGCCGCCCGTACGCTCGCTGCCCCGCCCCCGTCGCTGCCCGGCGCCCGCTTCCCCGCCCCCGTCGCTGCCCGGCGCCCGCTGTCCCGCCCCCGTCGCTGCCCGGCGCCCGCTGCCCCGTCCGTCGTTGCCCCACGCCAGCTCCCGTCGCTGACCCGCGAGCGCTGCCCCGCCCCCTGTCGCTGCCCCGCCCCCCGTCGCTGCCCCGTCGCTGCCCTCCGCTGCCCCGCCCGCCTGTCACTGCCCAACGCCCGCAGCCCCGCCCTCGTCGCTGCCCCGCGACCGCTGCCCCGTCGCTGCCCCGCCCGCCTGTCGCTGCCCAATGCCCGCAGCCCCGCCCTCGTCCTTGCCCCGCGACCGCTGCCCCGTCGCTGCCCCGCAGCCCGTCTTTCCCCCGCCAGACGACGTCGTACGCCCGAGTAGTTGGGGTACCCCGTTATGATTCCAAATTCGATTTTTTTGTGTTAATCTCATCATATCAAATGCTTTTATTGATTGTCGATTTGTTTTTTTTTAATGTGGAATGGATTTGGATGCTTGTTATGGGCCTATTGATAGTTCGGTGTTGACGATGCAGTCAAATCACCGTAGTAGGGACTTATTATTAGATGCGAGCGTGATAGATAGTACTATTAAATGTAGGTCGTTAGAAAATGTTGTGTGGGGTACTAGAGAAGCACCAAATATCTTACACGGTCGCTTATTAGGAAAGTTGAACGTTATGGGTCTATACAGCGTCTACAGCTGTATGTCGCAGAGGGTTGACCCTCATTTGATTACAGCGTTGGTAGAGCGTTGGAGAAAGGAGACCCATACGTTTCATTTTTATGTTGGGGAAGCGACCGTGACCTTACAGGACGTAGGTATCTTGTGGGCGTTGCCTATAGATGGTAGCTGTGTCTCTGGTGTGATCCATACTAGGACGGTCACCCAGTGGATCGACGAGTGTGAGGAGTGGCTAGGTTTTAGACCGCCTGCGGATAAATTAGGGGGTCATCGCTTTCTATGAAGTCCTTATCGAGTTGGTTGTTGCACCATCCGATAACGGATGATAGCGATGAGGAAGAGGTCGAACAATCAGCACGTGGTTATGCAATGCTGCTATTCGGTGCCGTGATGTTCCCCGATTGCAGCGCCAGCACCGTTTCACTGACTTACCTTCAGCTGCTGGAGGATATTGAGGAGGTGAGCACATATAGTTGGGGCAGTGCGGTGCTGGCATTCCTATACAGAGAGCTTTGTTCGGCATGCGAGCCGAAAAAGCTAAATATAGGCGGACCCCTACGGCTGTTGCAGGTAATTATATAGCAATCGTTATTATATTTTAATGGTATTAAACATTTACTTAGATTAATTAATTTGTTTTATGCATGGGCGTATATGAGGATTTTGCCGTTTCAGCCAGTACGGGGTGATGGTCGTATCACGATGGAGCCCCAGGTCGTCGACGGGATACTCTTACCGGCCCCGCCACATGCTGCGAGGTCTGGTAGTTCCTCAGAAAGTTGCTAATCTTTTTACATGACGAAGACAGAAGCGATGGACTCCATTTGGTGGACGAAAGAATTCAGTCGCCTCTACTGCTCCCGTAAGACCTGTACAGGCCATATACGCCAGAAAGAGTCATTGATATTTAAAAGACACCAAGTTTCGTACATAAATAAGATTTATTACCTTTGTGGCGATCCGAAATAAGGCAAACCGATTGATTCTCTAGAACAAATGCGTTCAAATTAGTAAGGAACCAAGTCCACGAGTGTGTGCTTTCATTCGTGACGATGGCGAACGCGAGGGGAAAGACGTTTTGGTTGGCGTCCAGCGACGTAGCAATCAATAATTTATGTCTATATTTGGAGTATAAATGCGTAACATCGACACAAACAACCTTCCGACAATGTTTGAAGCCATCGATGCTGGGTTTAAAGGCCCAAAAGACGTACCCGAGTATGAAATGTCCAGCTCTCCCTGTCTCCAGATTCAGCCACCTCACGATTGTTCCTTGATTGTAATGCTGCAATGCCTTCATAAATGTTGGGAGTTTGGTAACAGACTCTTCCCACGTACCGTAAACATTTTCCATAGCTCTTTTCAGACCATGCCATGCTTGAATATACGAGATATCGTAGCCATATCTATCCTTTACGAGTTGTTGGACATTCTTGGGTAGGAACTGTGGATCGATTCTCACGGTTCCAACCAACAAATCAGCAATAAAATTTCGAGAGATATTACGGTGTGTGCTCGCCAGCTCAGTCATATAGCAATTGTGTGGTCCTTCAAATTTTGTAATAGACCAGTAACCTTTTTTTGGCTTAAAGGTTGCCCTCAGTCTCCAGGGACAATCAGTCGTATGATCACATTGAACACTCCAACGTGTACTGCTGCTCTCGTTGACGTTGTACTCGCGTCTAGCAACCCTGATCGAAAAATCGTCGACGGCACGTTGTAAATGTTTCTTAGTTTGAAAAATCATACCTCGACAAAACATAGGGTATTCTCTATCGTAAAACTCCCCGTAACCACCGTAGTCGTCACCACCGGGAGGCGGCATTTGGTACGTTTGAAAAAATGGGACGGGCTGAAACAGCGTAGGAGCAGCAGAGTCCAGCGGAGTGGTATCATCTGCAGCATCGTCATCGTTGTTGTCGTCGTCGTCGTTGGGGTCGGGTAACTCGGACAGTGGATCCTGATCGTCCGCTTCTGAATCACTAACATCGACGTCTTCCTCGGGTTCAGGCACGAAGTCTGGCACGGGTTCTGACGGGGATTCTGGCATATTGAATGGAACACCAAGCGTCGGCATCTCCAGAGAAACATTGCTGAGCCCTGCCGTAACTGAGACTATGTCGGGAAAATCCGGACACGTATAACTCGAAGAACCAACTTCAAAATTTCGATGAGGCTCTTCGTTCAAATCAAAGTTTGAATTTTCGACTATTTCAACAAAAACCTCAACACAATTGTTCTCTGAGTCGGGATGTATGAAAAATTGTAGATCGTCGTCGTTGGTGATTTGAAAAAGCTGATGAAAGTGACGGGAGTGTTGAAAGTATTCATTTTTGCCATGGACAATCAAGGAACAACGACTACTATCAGCACCTATAATCTCGAACAACAACGACCTAAAGTCGGAAAAACTGGTGTTGCGACGAATTCGCCTATACCCAACAGGACGAATACTATAATTGATGGTAGAATCGGACGATTGAATTATTTCCCCGCCGAAATATACTACAACTTGTACGCGACTCGACACCATTGTTTGAGTTATTAAAAGAAATCGATGAGAGTGATAGTTAACGCTACGGGAGGGGGCTTTATATAGAAAACGTAAATCGTACCTTGGTGTTACGAATTAAGTAACTCGTAACATCAAGATACGATTTAAAGTAACTCGTACACTGGAGTTACGAGTTACATGAATTATTGGAATAATTCACGTAACTCGTAACACCAGAGTACGAGTTACAAGAATTATTGCTCGACACTTGCATGGCCATGCAAAGTTGGTCGGGCCCCCAAGTAACTCGTACTCTGAAAGTACGAGTTACTCTTTCGTATCCTCGGGGTACGAATTACGTCGCCATGTAAGCTGCCATGTCACGGTCACCTGGTCAATGGGCCAGCCAAGGTAACTCGTATTCCCAGAATACGAGTTATTAACTCGTATCCTGAGGATACGACTTACTTGGCCACGTCAGTTCAGAAAGTTAGCGGCCAAATGTAATTCGTACTCTCAGAATACGATTTACTAACTCGTATTCTGGGAATACGAAAAGCTCTATTTTATTAATACTTTTGCGTTCAGGTTTATTTTGTTAATGATTATTTTTTTTCGTTTATTTAATTAAAAATGCCAATATGTTTATATATTATAAATATATGTAAAAGATTTATATAATATATATTTACATATTTTTACATAAATTTATACAACTATATATAAATGATATATATATATTTACATAAACTATCAACCGGGTTGGGTCTCGGGTCGGGTTTGACCGGACCCGAGACCCGCGCGGACCCGGCCAGTTGAATCCTTCAGGAGCCGAGACCCGACCCGTTACCCGAATATTGAAAAAAACCCGCCCCGATAGGGCCGGGTTTTGGCGGGTCCGGGTTTGGACCCGCCCCATTGCCATGCCTAGTGCAGGATTTGTGTTCGTGCAGATGGAAATAATATATACGATCGATTGTTTGATCGAGTTTCCACTGTTATATCGATACCAGATAATAGGCATCTGGTACCAAATCTAGCTTACCGTTACCTTTAAATCGGTATATATACCATATGCCAGCTTATCAATACATATTAACTGTTCTACGATGACAGATGCATGATCATCCGTACCACGTTCTGGGAACAGTTCTTTAGGCAACAATCCGATGATTTTAAATTTCGACGAACCATGAGCGACGGACAATAGAGTCAATACTGTGTTTCAGAGAGTTATTTAGGTTATGGGTCTCTCGAATTTGTACAATATATCTTCAATTTGGACCACATCAGGATTCGATTTCATCGTGTTTTTATTATTTGCGTCAAAAGAGTTCGAAGAATATACCCGTAAAATCGAACATTTCGAGACCTGAATATCGAAATAAATCCTCGTGGATAGATCGAGTTTCGTTTCCAAGTATCATTCGAACGAAAATAGAAATCTGCGAGATTTTTTTATCGTAAAAAAAGTGGTTAATGATGATAACAAAAAACATGTTCTGGATACCTCCTATTATATAGCTTTTGTAGGGGTATTTTGGTCAGATCAACGTTTTGGTCCTTTTCTCTAACTTTGAAAGATATCGGGTCCTTTATACTGAATTTTATACTACAGGGCTTGAACTATATTATGAAACTTAAAGAGGGCCTGATTCTAAAGAGAACAACGGGCTGAAGTTATGAAGAAAGCTAGGCTTAGAACCCGTATACCCTCTACTTCGCTGGTAGTGGAAAGGGTATTCGCCAACGAGACCCTATTTCTCCTGCTTCGTATTGCGATGGAAGGCTCTTATTCAAGAGAAACAATTCAAATTGTTTTAGAAAGCTCCCCCGGGATCGAAATCCGATCTCTCACTTCCGACGTTCCCGCTTTTTCTATATATGTATGTATATGTGGCGGCGACAAAGAAGAGGGTTCCAAAACCTTTGCCTTGTGTCCTTATTCTAATTTCAAGTAGCAAAGACCCTAAAAATAATGATCATTTTAGCCCTATATGTGAAATTATATTTTTAACCCATATCTCACCGTTCCAGCGTATACAATCCATAATAGGAAATACAGTCTTCAAACATACGTTGTATTCATCTCAGGCTTGCACATACAGTTTAACCTCTTCAAGTACGACACTGACCGCATCTGCTTATTCTTGACAAAGTCGAAAGCAATGTGTTAATGTTGACAACAATGTTGGGCTAACATTTCAGCCAACATTGTTGTCTGCCAACATTCGATTTTATCTTTCATGCCCAAAACCGTTTAACCTTTTTTTGTAGCTTTATGTACTGATATGCAGGACCTAGTTAAGTGCTGGAACGAGTCTAAACCGTGTGGAAAGCGTGTGGAGCAGCTTGAACGAATTTAGGAAGTGCACTTACCATAAATAGAAGATTTGAAGATCAAAATAGAATTAGTCAAGCAACGACCAAGATTAGAAGATCTGAATATCAAAAGAGAATTGTTCAACCAGCTGCCATAAATAGGAGATAAGGGATCGACCAATGAGATGAAAATATTAGAACTAAATATATACTATATTTAGGAAGATCTTCGCAGAGATATTTTGGGAGATATTCAAGGGATCTTTTTACCAATTCAAGAGGGAGCCAAGGTCTATAAATAAGAGTTATTTTCGAGCTGCAACTTACGACTTTCAAGAGAACTTTCATGGAGCCACTTTGAGCGATATATTGAGCGTAAAATATGAGCGAAGCACACATTGTGTTTGAGCGACTTTTATAGATGTCGAGAGTCGTCTTTTAGCCTAGTATTGAGCCTTCTGAAGTCTTAGTTCTTCGTAGGTTTTCAGGATCGTGTCGATTCTTTTTCTAGGCTTGTTTTTACTATCTTCGGATAGTTGTTTTGCATCCATTGCTGTAGTGGAATTTTGCCTTGAGGCACGCAGCAAGTTTTCATAACTTGCTGCACCTTGTGTTTATTTCAGTTTCGTCACTAAGTAGTTACAATATTCCGCTGTGCACCTGAATGTTAGGTTGAGTGTTACCCCGACATTTTACCCAACATCTAGTCTATACTTAGTGTCTTACATCCATATCGTACCGGGACCACTTCAAAGTGGTATCAGAGCCTCCACTTGATGTGACTAAGCATTTTTTATCCTTTATAATGGATGTTACAAGCTCAAACCATCTCGACAAAGTCCCCGTGTTAGACGGTTCCAATTATGCCTATTGGAAGGTTCGTGTGCGCCAATGCATCAAGTCCATAGATGTGCGAGTGTGGGAAGCTGTTATCAACGGATACACTCCACCTCGATCTCCTCTAGATGTTGATGGCGAATTAGTCGACAAGCCTATCGAAGAGTGGACTATTGCTGAAAAGAATGCGGCCGAGTATAACGACAAAGCTCTTAATGCCATCTTCTCTTCGGTGGACATTTTCATGTTCAAGATTATTCAGAATTGCTCGACGGCAAAGAACGCATGGGATCTACTTCAGAGGTACTGCGAAGGCGATGCGAGCGTGAGGGAAACCAAGCTACGATACCTCCTCAATCAATTCGAAAATCTCAGAATGAAGGAAGACGAGGATATCACCACATACTTTGGGAAGATTCTGACGATTTCGAGCGAGTGTGCTAGCCTCGGAGATCCGATTGCAAACAAGGTACTTGTTTCTAAAGTTTTACGTACTTTAACTGAAAAATTTAATGTGAAGGTAGCGGCGATCGAGGAAGCACACAATCTGTCCATAATGGAATTCAACACATTGATGAACATCATGAAGAACTATGAGACCAACCTCGAAGTCCAAAAGAGAGCTTCACGCGGCAAAAGCATTGCTCTAGTCAGTCAGTCATCAAAGGTACAAACTGAAGTTGACCCTGACAATGATGAGGATATGGCTATGCTCGTGAAGAAATTCGCAAAGTTCTTTCAGAAGAATAATGTTGAGCAGAATGTTGGCCCAACATTCAGGAAGGGCCAGAATGCCAAAGCAGAACCTTCTTCTGCGCCTCCGTTTTTCAAACGCAATTCTCATGGAAAGAAGAAGAACATCGACTGGGTGACAGTGAGATGCCATGCGTGCTCGGGCTGGGGTCATTACGCCAACGAATGTGCCAATACACTTCGCAAGCACGGCAAAGCTCTTTGGATCGATCTCCCTGATGATGAAGATGTTGAACCATGCCCAAAGGAGTCCAAGCAATCATCTGTGACCATACAGTCCTTCTCAGACGACGAAGAAGAGGAAGATCATCAAATCGGTTTCACTGCGGTAACTGATGTTGAGCCGATATCGGACTCAACATCTGAAAAACATATCATTTTCGATTATGATGATTCAAACTGTTTTGATAGATATTCTAGTTCCGATGATGCAGAGTTAGAAACTGACACTTGTGTAGAAATTCAAGTAAATGAAACAGTCAAGATGATGTCTACACAATATGAGAGGGAAAAGGCGTGGAATGCGGAGCTAAAGGCCGAACTGAAGACATTGTCCGAGGAGAACGCTAAGAACGAAAAGATGATCGAAAGCCTGGTGGATGGTGTGAACAAGATGGAAGGTGTTCTAACACGTAAGGACAATGAGATTGATAAGCTTCAAAAGCGAGTCGACGAAGCCGATGAGACATTCACGAAGATGAACAAGGGCAAAGCGGCCCTTGATGAGGTACTATCGTTAGGTATTTTTGATAAGCAAGGTTTAGGATTTAATTCTCAGCCTACTAATGCTTCAGATTTTGTTATTCATGATAGACCTAAGATAGTTTTTGTTAAGAAAAATGCCGAGCATGTCACGAACGAAAGTAGTGACAATTTAGTCGTTAGAGAGGTGCCCAAGCATGCTGCGAGAAAGGGTAGACAATTTAAATGTTATCATTGCATGCAACCTGGTCATATTAAGCCATACTGCTGGAAGTTAAAGGGGGAGATTTCTGCCAAGAAATCGATGTCGGCTGGAATGTCATCCAACATCTCCCTCAACATTGAGAAATCAGTGTTGAAAGATATGTATGGAGAAGACTCGGCTGGCTCCCCTTCAAATTCTGGTGGTCCAAATGTTGTTTTACTATCTAAGAAAATTTGGGTAGAGAAATCTGTTCATAAATGCCATGTAGTATATACCTCCTTGCGAGCTAACGTGACAGGTTCTTGGTACTTTGATAGCGGGTGTTTCCGATATATGACGGGTACCAAACAGTATATAAGTGACTACATGCCTTTACGGAGTGGATCTGTGATGTTTGGAGGAGGTGCTAAAGGACGGATTCTCAGTCAAGATGACCTCGAAGACGTGTGCCAACTATCGAAAGACGAAGACGATTTCATACTTGGGGATTACAAACTGAGCCACGTTAACAACCGAACATTGGAGCAGCTTATCAAGCATGAGGCGATCAGAGGCGTTCCGAAGCTTAAGGAGTTTGGTAAGGTTGTATGTGAGTCATGTTTAAAGGGTAAGAAAGTGCATGCTAGCCATAATGCTGATCAACATCTTACTCAACATTTTAAAACTGATAACTGTTTTCAGTTAATACACATGGATTTGATGGGTACGATAGTAGTAGGTAGTATTGATGGTCGAAAATATGCTTATGTGCTGGTTGATGAGTTGTCTAGATTTGCATGGATATTTTTTAAGAAAAAATCAGAATTGTTCGATTTTTTCAAAAACTTTTGTGATATGGTCAAGAATGATTTTCGGGGCCACATTTTTCATATTAGGACTGATCATGATAGAGAGCTTGAGACTCAGTTATTCTATGATTTTTGTGATGAAAAGGGTGTGCTCTTGAATGGCTATATTGATAAAGATATTTATGTTGAGCAGCCGAAAGGATTTGAAGATCCACATTTTCCTAATTATGTTTTTAAGTTGCAGAAGGTACTTTATGGTCTAATGCAGGCTCCTCGAGCTTGGTATGGTAGGTTGACTATGTTCCTACTTGAATTTGGGTTCGTGCGAGGTGAAGCCGATCGAACACTCTTTGTAAAAAGAGTTGGTTCTGATATTTTGATAGCCCGAATTTATGTAGATGATATTGTTTTTGGCTCTAGTTCTCAATCCATGTTAGACCATTTCGTACATGCTATGAATACTACGTTCGAGATGAGCATGATTGGGGAACTAACATTTTTCTTAGGTTTACAGATTAAGCAAAGCAGCGAAGGTATTTTTATGTCTCGGGAGAAATACGCGAAGAACACTGTCAAGAAGTTCGGGCTTGACACGGCAAAGGTAGTTGGACAGAATGTTGACCCAACATTATATCGATCCATGATAGGCAGTTTGCTTTATCTTTCATCGAGTAGACCCGATATTATGTATAGCGTATGTATCTGTGCTAGATATCAATCTGAGCCTAAGGTCTCCCATCTTAATGCCGTTAAGCGTATTCTTCGATATGTGAGTGGATCGTGTAGCCTAGGATTATGGTTCTCTAAAGATACTAATATGAGTGTTGTAGGCTACAGCGATGCTGATTGGGCAGGTGACGAGGATGATCGCAAGAGCACAAGTGGCGGCTGTTTCTTCTTAGATAACAATTTAGTTGCATGGTACAGTAAGAAACAGAATTGTGTGTCTTTATCTACTGCTGAGTCTGAGTATGTTGCTGCGGGTAGTTGCTGTACGCAATTAATATGGTTGAATAGCATGTTGTGTGACTATGGTTTAGAGTGCGAGTCAGTCCTCATGTATTGTGATAACCTTAGTGCCATCAACATATCTAAGAACCCGATCCAACATTCACGTACAAAGCATATAGATATAAGGCATCATTTTCTGAGAGATATGGTAGAAAAAGAGTTAGTGCGCATTGAGCATCTAGACACGAAACATCAGTTAGCTGAATGTTGGTCCAACATTTGGATCAACATAGCATATGTCAAATTCGATGGTTACTGCTTTAACGTTTGGTTAGATATTCTGTTCTGTTTTCCTGTGAAATGACTTGATTCTTCTTGACTGATCCCTGAATGAACCCGATCACCCCAAAAAAAGGGCTCTTGGTAATAAGTTTCCTAGGTACACGGCATTCGCGGTGACAATCTACTCTTCGCGACAAAAAGCCAATCCTTTGATATAGGCCTGCTCATAAACCCTTTGCTAGATATAGGTACTTGGTAATAGATTTCCTTAGGTACACGGCATTCGCTGTGACGATGTATACTATGCGACAAAAGTCAAACCTTGAGGCTTGGGGTATAAGGGCAGTGCGTAAATACTTAGATAAATAAGGTGAAAGGGTAGAAATAAAGGGACTGGTTTTAAGAAGGGTTGGGCAGATAAGTCTAGGATAACGGAATGAGAATGTTGAGTCAAATGTTGGAGCAACATGTGTAACTGTCGGTTTGGTAATGCTACATTTTTTGTGTTGTCGTTTATGTGCATTAGTCTTTAAGTCAGCATGTGTCAGTTTCATGTGTCTAGTTTAGATATCTCTCAGAATTGCATTAGAACTCTCGAAGAACAGCGTGTTACACTTGGCTCAAGTCACCATCATTGTCGCCTAAACGGTTAGTCTCGCTCGATTCTATTATGACTTTTGACTTGGTATTTTTGGTTGAATCATGATCTGATTTTCTCCTATATTTTTTCATGACCGATTCTTCCATATACCATATTAGCTCCTTGATTATTTAGACAGTTGTGACCTGATTCGACCTTATCCTCTAAACTGTCTAAATTTTATTTGAGTCCAACGGTTCTTTTTCTCGGCCTTACCTATTCCACGATGAAATTATTGCTGAGTGATCACATTATCTATTACCATTTACGCCTTGGCTTGAATTGTTTTTAAAGCATTCCGCACAAACCCTATTTTCATAATTTGAGTTGCTCGCTGATATTGCTCTCTGCCCCCTACGTTGCTGATATAATTCATAGGTTACACATTCTGTGCTCATATCAATTTTTGTTGGATTTATCTTTGATTTCTTTATGGCAAACTAACTTGGTTCTGAGTCTCAGAATGTTGGGCCAGATGTTACCTCAACATCTACAAGTTGGCTAACAGAGAAGTTCTCTGAGTCTTTTCTTTCTTCCCAAAAAGGGGGAGAAGGTTGTGCAGATATAAAGGGGAAGATAAGAAAATTCAGGGGGAGCAGAATAAGGAGCCGAACAAACAGGGGGAGCTGACCAAGAAGGAGAAGCAGCCGAGAAAGCATCAGAAGGAAACTCCATACTCCGTTGAGAGTGAAGCTCTGATCCTTTCTACTTTGCATGCATAATTGATTTTCTCTGATTTTTTGATTATTTTTACTATATGCATGCTGTTTGCTTCTCCGATATGTGTACATGTTTGCCTGCTTACTTGCCGGATATTTTAATTTTGCAGATTCGCCTAAAGATCGTTTCTTTTTGCATGCCTGACTTGACGGTTATTTTGTGGCATGCTAATCTGGTTAATTCTGCTTGTGTGACTATGTGGTTTGCCGGCCTGCGTATGAACTATTTATAATGTGCAGATGTTTAACTTAAGACCTTGTTATGGCTATGTACTATTGTCGTAGTACTTTGAATAGTTTAATCGCTATTCAGTTTGCGTCTACTTTAACCATCTTTTAGTGTTTTGTGGTTGAGTAGATTTTGCCTTCAGGGGGAGTTTTGGAACTTTTAAATCTGCACGGGTTTTGGGAAGAAAGATAAAAAGGGGGAGATTGTTAATGTTGACGGCAATGTTGGGCTAACATTTCAGCCAACATTGTTGTCTGCCAACATTCGATTTTATCTTTCATGCCCAAAACCGTTTAACCTTTTTTTGTAGCTTTATGTACTGATATGCAGGACCTAGTTAAGTGCTGGAACGAGTCTAAACCGTGTGGAAAGCGTGTGGAGCAGCTTGAACGAATTTAGGAAGTGCACTTACCATAAATAGAAGATTTGAAGATCAAAAGAGAATTAGTCAAGCAACGACCAAGATTAGAAGATCTGAATAGCAAAAGAGAATTGTTCAACCAGCTGCCATAAATAGGAGATAAGGGATCGACCAATGAGATGAAAAGAATCGAACTAAATATATACTATATTTAGGAAGATCTTCGCAGAGATATTTTGGGAGATATTCAAGGGATCTTTTTACCAATTCAAGAGGGAGTCAAGGTCTATAAATAAGAGTTATTTTTTAGCTGCAACTTACGACTTTCGAGAGAACTTTCATGGAGCCACTTTGAGCGATATATTGAGCATAAAATATGAGTGACGCACACATTGTGTTTGAGCGATTTTTATAGATGTCAAGAGTCGTCTTTTAGCCTAGTATTGAGCCTTCTGAAGTCTTAGTTCTTCGTAGGTTTTCAGGATCGTGTCGATTCTTTTTCTAGGCTTGTTTTTACTATCTTCGGATAGTTATTTTGCATCCATTGCTGTAGTGGAATTTTGCCTTGAGGCACGCAACAAGTTTTCATAACTTGCTTCACAGAATTACACCTTGTGTTTATTTCAGTTTCGTCACTAAGTAGTTACAATATTCCGCTGTGCACCTGAATGTTAGGTTGAGTGTTACCCCGATATTTTATCCAATATCTAGTCTATACTTAGTGTCTTACATCCATATCGTACCGGGACCACTTCACAATGTAATCTTCAATCACCTTCAAGTCCACCCCACCCCTTACGATATGCGAAAAGAACAGCCAACCGCCGGTCACCACCACAAACCCCACCGTGAAAATCCTAGAAACAACCCTATTCAATCTCCACGGCCACTCACCCAACCTTGCCGCCCGAGGAGATCTTATCGCTTCCCTGATTTAAGGTATCGCAATAACACACTCTATCACGTCGGCCTCAGATGAAAGATCTCAACATTCTCATACCGAAAAAAAAAAAAAAAGATTGTGTTTTTTTTGTTCCTTCCGTGACAGACTCTACTGGGGATCCGAGCCATGTGCTGTATAAAAGAACTTGACCAAAGATGTCGTCGTAGAGGAAGAAGGAAAGGCGTGGGACGAATGAGGGTTTCTAGCACCGGAGTCTGCATCATCATAAGAGGACGTTGCTAATGATTATTATGCTGTTCTCGGATTGGTAATTAGCTGTTCTTGGATTGGTGAGTTTTGTATTTAGTTCTTTTATTTCCCTATTAGCTGGATTTGTTTATATCTTCTTCCTTACATACCCTGATAGTTTTAGAAAGTATGCAAGTTCTGATCGTTACGGAGGTCAAGAAATGAGCTTTTTATTGTTCTTGAGAGCACATAGAGAGTGAAAGAACGAATGTCTGAGGAGGTAATTCGCTGGAGTTCACCCTTTTTTTATATTCGTGTGATGATTTGATTGGACTATACTATAGTCTCTGCGCTATCTGTTGTTTGAGTTTACATGTTGTGCTTTGCCTGTGCTTTGTGGTAGATCGTATGTGGTCCAAAGAATGGAGAGAGGACAGAGTCTGAAAATGGGATAACGAGGTCTTTGCTGCCCGATCTCGCTGGTAATTCCGCACATATAGTTATTTACCCTTCGATTAATTGTTTTCTGCCAAGTCAACTCATCTCTTGTCACTTTTCCGTCATGTGTTTTGCTTAATATGCCATTTTTAATCTCCCGAAGGTACGCTTTGGAGCTGCGGAAGGATAAAGCAACGAAGGATAAGGTAGTTTTCGGTCTAATTGCCCCTTAAACATGATTGTTGATGTACTTATTGATCCTTTTCAAACTTGCATATCTCTCTATATTATGTTTTTTTTTCCTATGTCGTATTGTGTACAGCTGAAGAAGGATGCTGATAATAAGCTCGATAACATGGATCTTGAAAGCAAGAGAATGGCAGCTGAAAACCAAAACAATGTACTGTACGATGAGGATGATAGTTCTGATACCGACGATGTGGATGCAGAGAGCGAATTAGATGATATTTTCGTTAATTTGGCTGTCTAGCTAGAGACCCACAGAACTTCAGCCAGTTTAAACCCGATGATCCTTTTAATCCTTCGGTATGCATCGAATATTCTTTTTTTCCCTGCTCAAAGATTACATCTTTATGGCTTTTTTTTTTCAATGTTTGGAGTGTTGTTTTGGTGATCTTTTTTCCTTATTGATTAAATTTGTGCTTCTTGGTTTCTGGGGTTTCGACTATGATTTAAAATTGCTGGGACTTCGCCTGTGATTTTATTTAGATCGTTTCTTCTTCTTTCATATGGTTCGTTTGATGAGGTTTGTGATTGGAAAAAGAGGGCATGGAATTTTAGACCTCAAATTCTCGTTGCGATAAAGTTCAACGTTTTTATCTGTTTGAATGCTTATTTTTCTGCAGAAGATTACCTATAATCATACTCATGTCAAACCATACCACCACCTCATCAAGGTAATCTTAACTAATTAGTTTAAAATATTCCTAAATTGTGTTGTCCATATTCATTTTGGTGCAGCAATTTGTAGCATTTGATTCGATTTGACTTGAAATGATCAAATTCAAAATTGATTCTCTAACAAATTAATTTAGGGGAAATTTGAATTCAATCCCCAGTTTGTAAAGGATTCAGTCACTGTCAGAGATGAAATTATTTTAAAGGACCAACTTTTTGAAAATTGCAGAGATAAAGATGAAAACTGTGTATTGACGAAAATACGCATCCCAACATACTGAACTAATCGTTATTTTTCGGCGACTTTCTGTTATGCTTTTAGATTATATTATCAATGTCTAGAGAAATGTTATTTTCCACACTTTATCTGTTACTACGTTGCCGAAAATTGTTATTGACAGTGTTACGAATCTCGTTTTTATGGTGAATCAAAGTTCGAAATTTCGAATGCCCATTAACCAACCAATTTCGGCGTGTAATGTAGGATGTGTTGTGGTATTGACGAAGCAAGATGTAAGATGTGTATGAGTTTTTATCTTTCTATGTAGGGTTCTAATATGCGAAAATAAGATGAAATCAAAGCCTTTTTTGGGCACCGATTACATCTAGTACGTACAAATTCGAAGTACCCATAGTATGCGCAGCTCGGTGCGGCTCATTATTTGCTCTTTCGTCCGACCTTCGTCTTTCAATTTTGCGAAAATACGAACGACCATAATTTGGGTATATTTTTACTGTGTCCAAATTGTTACTCGAAGTGTTAAATATGTTACCAGTGGCGTCAAATTGTCACTTTGTTTGTAAAAACCGTTATTAAACTGAACTTAATTGTTACCAATTGTAGTGTTCTAATTTGCGCAAATAAGATGATGTTGAAGCCGTTTTTGGCAACGATTACATGTAATATCTATAAATTCGAATTACCCATAGTATGGGAAGCTCGGAGCGGCACATTTTTTGGTCGTTCGTCCGACGTTCATCTTTTAATTTCGCGAAAATACGATCGTCCCCAATAATTTGGGTATATTTTTACTGTGTTCAGACTGTTACTCGCAGTGTCAAATCTGTTACCCGTTGTGCCTAAATCGTTACTTGTTCTATAAAGAGCGTTATTAAACTTAACTTAATTGTTACCATGTGTAGTGTTCTAATTTGCAAAAATAAGATGAAATCAAAGCCGTTTTTGGCAACGATTACATCTAATATGTATCAATTCGAAGTACCCATAGTATGGGAAGCTCGGTGCGGCACATTATTGGCTCGTTCGTCCGACGTTCATCATTTAATTCGCGAAAATATTATTATAGTATGTGGTCGTATTAACTTCTTGATTGCAGGAAAAATATTTTGTATTAAGAAGATATTTTGTATAGTGAAAATATTCGGCGACGTTCATCTTCGGCGAAAATATTTTGTAGGAAAATATACAAAAGAGTTGCTCAAATAAGAAATGTGGTCGTATTAACTTCTTGATTGCAGGAAAAAAAAACGATTCTAAAAACCTAAAACTGTAGTATTAATCTGTGCTCTTTTCTTATGTTTCCTTGAATCGACAGTTTTGCTATTGGGATGCAGTTTTACGTGAGTGCCGAAGTGGGTGGTTATTAGATGGTAGGTTTACTTTTATTAATATTTAGATCGTATGTTTATTTTTAATATTATTTAATTTTTAAAACTTAAAAATAAAAAAATGAAACTTGTTGGACGTGACATCCCCACATCAAGACTACATTTCTATTTATATATAAGATATGCAAATCATAAAAATACGATTAATTTTATACAATAATACAACTGCTACGGTACTTTTACACGAAACTATCACTCCAATCCATTAACTATATTTTTACATTAAAGTCAAATTCTTATTTATTACTATCATGATTGACTTATTAAACTTTATATTATAATGATTCGTAATTATTAATATCTTAAATAAATTACAAAATTGCATATTACTAAAATATAAGTTTAGTAAATAACAAGGAAAATATCAATAATTGAACGAAAATTAATATTATGTTTATTATTATAAGATCGATCAAATATTTTAAATATAACTAACATATCTTTTATCAAATAAATTAATCTATAACTCTATTTTTGTGTTGAAAATTGTGCGTACTCTAGATCTAAAGTCTTCTCTGCTCGTCAACACAATATTAGGGTCAAATATAGAATCCTATTGGTTAGAAATGTACTCTATTTTTGTGTATGTGAGATGCTCTTATATACAAAAAATCTACAATTATATCAAAGTTATGCATTTAAATTAAATATTACAAGGTAAATTTATCCAATATTCCTGAACTATTGGCTAAGAAAACATATTTGACATTTATAATTACTTATATTTTTTTTTTACAAAAATTGCGTATCGCCCGCGACCACACTGCAATAATGCAACGTATCCATATCGCTAGTGTCCACATCGACGTCCGCATCGCAAACCATGTATTGCATGCACATTATACTCTTTTATCTATACTCTTTTATTAAGCGTCAATGCTTAAAGTAAACTGCCCAATTTTAGCCGTCAATTTAGATTAATTAAAAAATTAATATTAAAAAAAGCCATCCACTACATTTTCATTTTTACCCCACTATTTTTAGTATATATTTATATATTGTATAACAAACGCATTTTAGTGTGAAAAAATAGTAGTTTACAAAAAATCTCTGTATCAGTCCTTTGAAGATCGGACTTCGAATCATAAAATTTCGAATTGGTTAAAAACTCGGAAAATTTCGATTCATTGTATCTTAATTTTATTATATTTATGGTGGCACCTACAGCAAAATCTCTCTAAATTAATACTATTGGGATCCTTAAATTTTATTAATTTAAAGACATTAATATATCGATAAATTAATATTTATTAATTAAAAGAGAAACTTTTTAAATTAAGTTTTTTTTTATTTTTATGTTTGATTATATTCATTCATCGACCAATTTGTTTGTAACTAAATGAATATATTAATGTATAATGTTAATTCATTGCATACAGTTAACAATTATTTTCATGGACACCAGAACTTTTGACTGCAATTTAAAATATTACGAACGAAATTCAGTTAGATTAAAACTTTAAGAAAACATAGTAACAAAAGCTTCATCTTTAGCAAATTATCATAATATTTGTAATTGCAATATTTATGATTTTTTTTATTAATTTAGAGTTTTAATGGGACATAATATTTATAATGGAAATTTTTGCAAGATTATTATCTTTTTTTCTTCGAAACGATAGCTTGTATAAATCAACAAAGATAGAGTGGCTAAATATCCCAAAGGGTCTCACCGATACATCGTCAACCGGGAGAAAAAAGTCTCACGAGCACAGCACAACCACACAATGGGGGCACAACACTCCCACATGGGGAGAAAAAGGTCCACAAGGGACAAAAACCGACCGAAAACAAAACCCATAATCTACGACCAAGAACTAAAGAACATATAATAGAAAAAGCTATTAAGCTAAATCTACGATACTCTTAACTTTCATTTGGCCTTCGACTTCTGAATTTTTATCTTCATCGGACTGCGGCTCCACAAGGGAGAAAAAATTCCCCAACACGCGATCGAGAGAGACAGGGGAGTCGGCGGGCAGGGCAAGGAGGGAGCGACGAGGCGGCGATACGGTGGGCAGGGCGGTGATGCCGGGCGGCGAAATCCATTATGCTGTTCAAGGCGAGCAGATATGCTTTAAAACCTCTTTTGGAGCATTTCGTCGAACAACTACTTTGCCTGGGCGGATTCGCCGATTCACCCCAGCCTCTGGTCGAGGTCGTCCAATGAAGGATTGGGGCCAAAATCAGTCCTTCTGTGAAAAGCCCTCACGGCGTTGCCGGGCAAATAGCTCTGCTGAAAGCCCTGAAAACAACCCACAACATTTCTCGGCTGATTTCGCAGAGGCCACTCCTCATCTCGAGCAAAAATCCCACAAAAAATGGAAATGCCGATTGTTGCCCAATAGGTCGATGTAATGTGGTGGTGGTGGCGGAGGCGGCGGAGGAGAGAAACCACAAACAACTTTTTTTTAGTATAAGCAGAAAATACTAATAAATAGATAAACTTGACTTTCAACCAAAAGTAAGCAGCAAACTTGACTTTCAACCGCAGAAAATACGCTAATAAATAGACTATTTTACATGAAGGATAATTAATTGACTTCGTCTCCTTGTTTGTCCTATAGGCTTGGCATTCGCGGTGAAGATTTACCCAACTATGAGGAACAGTTGGAGCTGAAAATTGACAAAGCTCAGCTCGAGGAGCTCAAAAAGGATGCTATCGAGGCTATGGATACTCAGAACAAAAGCTGTTACGATCACATCCCGGTGGTGATCGCACAGTCATCTCGGGGCGAGAGTAGGTGTGATATCTTCTCACGACTCCTGAAGGACAGAATTATATTTGTAAGCGGTCCAATTTCGGATGAAACGGCACACGTTGTCATCTATCAACTACTATATCTGGATTCGCAAGATCCTAAGAAGCCGATCCAGATTTATATCAATTCCCCCGGCGGTGACGTTACCGCTGGTGCGTATATATTTGTTTTATTGAGATCATTTATTCTAGGATTGATGTCTGGTGTTTGATTTTTCCAATTGTTTCTGAATTTTTAGTTTGTTATTGAGCAGTATACGTGATTGCTTTTGCAGCTGATAAACGGAATTGTTTGTGCAGGCCTTGCTATATATGACACGATGCAATATATACGGTCTCCAGTAAATACCGTTTGCGTCGGTCAAGCTGCGTCGATGGCTTCTCTGCTATTAGCAGCTGGAGCAAAGGGCAAGAGGTGGGCCCTTCCCAATGTGTTAGTCATGATCCATCAGCCATCTGGTGGATGCGAGGGTCAGGCTACGGATTTGGGCATCCGAACTCAGTATATCTTTCGTTAAAGCGACTTGCTGAATGGAATCTATGCTAAGCACACGGGTCGGCCGCTTGATGTGATTCAGAGGCATATGTACCGCGACTACAATATGACGGCTCAAGAGGCGAAGAACTTTGGGATCATAGACGAAGTCATGGACATGATGCCAGTGGAGGCTGCCTTAGCTGCCCCGAAGCTCACCGTTAAACCCTATCGCTCTGCCTCCGCCTCGGAAATGGATGTCTCAGCCGCCACATCCGTCGGAGACAACGACGGCGCAGGTATGGACACGTTTTGTTCGTTTTGGTCTCAGCTTTATGTGGTGCTTGTGCGGCGTAGGCCTGTAAAGATGATGTTTTTTACTGTCAAGTGGGGTTCTTGGTGATAATTGTTAACTATATACTGCATTTGTTTTATGGGTTCTTTCATCTGAGGATTTGTTTTTTGCCTTTCGATTTGCCCTCGCGGTCCTCTCGATTTCTGGATCGAATATTAATATACCTGTTCGAGAACTCATAAAACAAATGCAGTATATAGTTAACAATTATCACCAAGAACCCCACTTGACAGTAAAAAACATCATCTTTACAGGCCTACGCCGCACAAGCACCACATAAAGCTGAGACCAAAACGAACAAAGCGTGTCCATACCTGCGCCGTCGTTGTCTCCGACGGATGTGGCGGCTGAGACATCCATTTCCGAGGCGGAGGCAGAGCGATAGGGTTTAACGGTGAGCTTCGGGGCAGCTAAGGCAGCCTCCACTGGCATCATGTCCATGACTTCGTCTATGATCCCAAAGTTCTTCGCCTCTTGAGCCGTCATATTGTAGTCGCGGTACATATGCCTCTGAATCACATCAAGCGGCCGACTCGTGTGCTTAGCATAGATTCCATTCAGCAAGTCGCTTAAACGAAAGATATACTGAGTTCGGATGCCCAAATCCGTAGCCTGACCCTCGCATCCACCAGATGGCTGATGGATCATGACTAACACATTGGGAAGGGCCCACCTCTTGCCCTTTGCTCCAGCTGCTAATAGCAGAGAAGCCATCGACGCAGCTTGACCGAGGCAAACGGTATTTACTGGAGACCGTATATATTGCATCGTGTCATATATAGCAAGGCCTGCACAAACAATTCCGTTTATCAGCTGCAAAAGCAATCACGTATACTGCTCAATAACAAACTAAAAATTCAGAAACAATTGGAAAAATCAAACACCAGGCATCAATCCTAGAATAAATGGTCTCAATAAAACAAATATATACGCACCAGCGGTAACGTCACCGCCGGGGGAATTGATATAAATCTGGATCGGCTTCTTAGGATCTTGCGAATCCAAATATAGTAGTTGATAGATGACAACGTGTGCCGTTTCATCCGAAATTGGACCGCTTACAAATATAATTCTGTCCTTCAGGAGTCGTGAGAAGATATCACACCTACTCTCGCCCCGAGATGATTGTGCGATCACCACCGGGATGTGATCGTAACAGCTTTTGTTCTGAGTATCCATAGCCTCGATAGCATCCTTTTTGAGCTCCTCGAGCTGAGCTTTGTCAATTTTCAGCTCCAACTGTTCCTCATAGTTGGGTAAATCTTCACCGCGAATGCCAAGCCTATAGGACAAACAAGGAGACGAAGTCAATTAATTATCCTTCATGTAAAATAGTCTATTTATTAGCGTATTTTCTGCGGTTGAAAGTCAAGTTTGCTGCTTACTTTTGGTTGACCTTATCGAATTCTGCTTTCAGGAGGGCCACTCCCTTTTTACCGTTTCTGAGTCGAGGCTTTTTCAGTTCGTTCTCAACTTTGTCGAGAGCTTCCCTGCACCTAGTTTATCACCGAGGCCCCTCCTGCCGCAACGAATCTTATCAATTACCAAATAACAAACTGAAGCTTACGAACCAAACTCAAATAGCAGAATTCTATCAAACTCTAGATAACAAAGAGCATACTATGACGTTCGAGCCTATACAGAGCAACGAAATTGAAATGTTAGCTGATTCAATAAAAGACATGACTATAGTGCTATGACATTTCAGCTAAAGAGAATATATGCATGCTAGAGTAATAAAATCGAAGATTGATTAGAATTGTCAGATACCTATGCACAGGTGGAACGGAAATGCAAATAACTCCCTACAAAAACGTAAACAAAGTTCAGCTGGAAGAAAGAAGTAAACCTTACTTTTCTCTCACAGTTTTCATAACTCTAGCATATTCAGCAACGTAGGCAGGATCGATGGTGATCTTCTCTTTCTTGAGAACTCCTATTGCTGTCTCGATTATCTTCGTGACCTTAAGAAAAATACCCTTCAACATCTCTGTGAAAGATGCAGTAAAGTCAGAGAAAACAGAAAAACCAGAAGTTATGAAATTAGCGTAAGGCACGGTTTATTGATTATTTTCCTCAGCAATTAGCAAAAACAAAAACAGACAAATGCACAAAATTGTGAAAGGATGCTTAAAATTCTGAACTGTGGCTAATAACCTTGCTAAGTTCTAACAAGCAGAAAACCTAAATAAACTGCATGGAAGCTACAGCACGCAAAGCGGGACCAATACCCAGAATTTTAGCCCAAGCTGTCTCTTAACATCGATTTAGCAAACATCTGAGATCAACATAAAGTACACTACGGCATTGGCACCAAAGCAGAAATCTCATTCACACCTCATGCTTAACATGTATCAAAACCAGGAAAACGCATACAATCACAGAATACGCATTAAAAGAGAAAAAAGCAATAAGCTAACAACGACAAAAGAAACAACAATCGGAAGCACCACGAGGTTTGATGTATAATTAGTTTGTATTTTAAGACGTAGGCCATAGATCGATTCCCCACCAGATCAGCAAAGAAAGCACCCATTAACGGGAGAACCGGTAATTCCCCCTCAACCACTCAACCTTGAAATTCGAATCAATCAATCACGTCCACATAGATCGACTAAAGGCAAGAATGACCGTGAAGCTCAACAGATCAAACCAAATCAAGGTCAGCATTCACCACAGAGAAAAAAAAAAAGAGCAGACACAGTTAACAGCATTTCAACATAAAAAGGAAAAATCGAGAACATAACACAGTTCACAGGTAAAAAGAAACTTGAGAAAAAAGAAACAGAAACAATGATCATACCGAAACGGTTTCTGAATAAGAAGCCACCAAAAATCACAATCGAGAAGCTTCCTAGCTGCGTTAATCTGCGCAGCAACAAAGTGAAATGATGATCCCCAAGGAGGTTTAACGACTTGATGCACTAGGGTTTTGCCCAGGCTCCGATTAGAAATACGACGGCATATAAACTGGAAACTTCATGCAATGCCGAGGTATCGAATGGAGCACAAAACGCTCATAAGCCGCTTTTGTTAAGAGGCAAGGTTTTGAAGGCATTTTGAAAGGGATAAAAGAAATTTATTTGTCTAGGATTTTAGCGGTTCCATCGAAATAAAATTTAAGTACCGTAAAACCTCTATAAAATATAATAGTCGATAAATTAATAACATCTATATAATAATAAAATTTTCTGTCTCATTGTCCCTTGATTAAAGCTACTCATTATCAAATAGATAAATTATGTCATTGTTAGTTGACCATCGGATGTAATTGAAAAAGTCATACAATATTTCATCTTGCTTATCAAGAACAAATGATATTTGCCTAAACACATTGTAGTTGTAAGATTGTAGTTCACTTGGATCTTACACTATGTTGGGATTTTTGTTGTTTTGTTGGTATAGTGAACTACTTAGTTCTTTTCCGATCTGCTGTAAGCATGCCTGATAATCAATCATGGCAGGTGAAACCTTAACATTATTTAGTGATGAGCTCAAGAAATTCTACAGAGAGCAAGTATATAATGTAGCAACAACACGCAAAGCAAATTAATACAACCAAAAATTGTCTCAATAAAAGAAATGCCTCGCAGCCATTCATATCTTTCTATGTTGATCTTGTAGAACACAGCAGTTGACAATCTCATCCAAAAGCGTCGATGTGTTCCATATTATATATACTGTTATTTCCATCCCCCTTTCTCGTACACGTATGTATATATTACTGGAATGAAGCACCCGTGAATCAATGATCAAACCTTGATTGAATATTTGGAGAATTATTTTCGCAAACATCTTTCTTCGAAGATAATTTCGCTGAGTTGTAGAGAGGCGGTAAATCATTGTTTCTTCCTTTAATGCTGCTACCCTTTGAACCATCTGTCTTTCCCGCAAGCCTCCAAGGTGGTTTGGAATTATTATCGTGAACCTTAAGAGCAGCTATTCTTTCTTGAAGTTTAGGGGATATCTGCAGAAACAGACAAGTGAATATGACATTAATCGAAACACATTATTCATTCATCATCTGTTGGGCGATTGATGGATGATAAAGAAAATTAAATAACAACCTTTTTTATTATGTTACTAGTCGTTTCTGTCACTTGACGGTTCCCTGCAATTTCTGTGACTATTGAAGCAGCAGAACAGTGAGCAGCATTTCTTGCTTTGAGCTTCTGTTCAAGCTTCTGCTTTTCTTCATCCTTTGATTTGAACTTCGATTCAAGCTTCTGGAAAAACTGTAGTTACAGATATGGCAAAAGACAAATGGAAGGGATGATGAACAAAAATCTAGAGAGAGAATGATTATCGAACAGTTTGTAAGGTTTAAAAAACTTGCCTCTTTGCGCTTTTCTGCTCTTTCTTCACTTCTGAATGTGAAAGAAGCTGGCACAGTTGGCGGCGCTTTGCCAAAGGTTGTTGGAGATCTGAAGGAGCTGCGCATGAAAAAACACATTGCTCAACACACAGTTTAAGCACATCAACGAAGGACATAAAGTAAAGTTGAGATGCAATGTTTCCAGATGAAGAAAAAGATATGAAAAACTCACTTTGACGTTGTAGATGGAGATTGTACCTTCCCAGACACCATTCTGCTTCCAGAAATCGAATCCCCACTCGGGATTTTCGTCCTGTAAAAATGTTAATCGACTTGTGTCAATACATGACATTTCAAATTAATGCAAAGAGAACCAACAAGTGTTTCCTATGTCATAGTAAGACTGGCATCTCTGGAATGGGTTCAACACCTATTCTGTTGCAGAGGAGTTGCTGAAGGAGGCTTAAATCTTCCATTCTCAGATGATGCCTGCAATCATACCGATAAACAACTCTAAAAAAATATTACAACGGATGTAAGAAGGAAACAAGGATACATCACCTCAGCATAAATTTGAGGAAGCATAATGCTTTTATTCGCCTTAACTCGAGGCCTAGCATTTCTCAAATCTTCAAGCTTCGAACGACCCGAACATGATGCCTTTTGAACTTCACCCAAAGAAGAAGAAGCAAAACCAATCATGGACATGTGAAGGGACGATGTTGGATTGGATCGCTTTTTATTGTTTTGTTGCTTCGAGTTGTCCTTGCCATGACCTGTTGCCTTTAGCAACCTCGGCGGAACTTGAGGTTTTCTCTCCGATACAGCTGACGATACTTCAGATTCCTTCTCACCCTAGTTAACAATGCCGTATAGATATAACTATACGCACTGGCTAATTAACATGAGAATTGACGTGTGAACGTGATAATAAACTTACCTCATTCGATGGATTATACTCTTTAGTGACCGCCGAACTATCACACATAGATCCATCATTTTCTATAGGACAATCTGTTGAATCACCTGTAGATGGCTCTGGTCCTTTATCAACCTCTTGAGGCAGAGAATCTTTTGACATTTTCTCAACTAAGGGATCATTAACAGAAGCAACAGTTTCACTATTTTGACCATTTACATCCTCATCCTTATGTCCAGTGGTCACATGGCCATCAACTTGGGCAGACTCCAAATCCATGGAAGCATCGCTGCTTGGTGTTTCATTTGTTTCGGTTAAAGCACTTTGCTGTTCGAGTAATGCCTGTGCTCGCCTTCTTTTAAAATGAGCTTCGAAATAAGCTTTCTTCTCCGCGACCGAACCAGGCCTAGAATACCTTTCGACCTCTTCCAAGTATCGATTGTGAGTAAAAGCTGACCATTTTTCCCAATCCAATGATTCAGACATGAATCTTCCGAAGGATATCGAGGATGTTAAGGCCCGTTGTATAGGATTCTCCTGCAATTCACATCATATAAACTGATAAGATATAAGATTTAGGTATGGGATATACTGCTTAGAACAGATCTCAGGAACAACTAATGGCTCAAACCCTAAATGTCGTAACCCTAATAGACGAAAACTGCCAGCCAAACAGCTAATACATTTCCAGTCTTGGGAACAAGAAAATCATTAAAAAACCCTTACGAACAACCAAAATCTCCAGATTAAACAATTAAACTCGTCGGAAAATCGCTTTAAACACAGAAATCGAGAGCAGAACATTCATACGATATCTAATAGATACCCTGAAAAAAACGGTGACCTTTTTTTCTCCACTTGAAGTAGGAGATGGTTGAGAAAACGAGCGCAGGAGAAACGTGGACGCTTCGGCCATTTTATGTTTCACCAGTGATGAAGAGATGCAGAAGCCCTGCTCTGCTCAATCAATTTCCGATTCTTGAGTTTCTTGAACTATTACGGATAGACACTGCGCTCCTTAATCTGGATCAAATTAACTGCGCGCTGATGTTAAAGAGCCATTGCAGAAGAACACAGAATGTGTGTTTGATTATAGGAAAGCAGAGAAACTGAAGAGTCTTTCGTTATAGAGTTGCAGAGCGGCACTACTACCAACGGCTAGTTTTGTATCATTTATATTCTCTTTTTCTTTTCGTTGCCGTTTGCTGATGATAATTGATAATTGCTAAGACGAATTTATTTTTAACTAAAATAAACAAATAAGTGACCATTGAATTGTTAAAACGTAGTCGAAGTGTAACGCCTAATGACTATTGAAATCAAGTTAATCAACTAAATCATCTTCGAAGATTTACATTGTATAAAAATCTCAACTCAAGTGGATTTCATTTTCTTCGTTTTATTACCGTACAAATAATTGGCTTCAGAGAGCACATTTGACCAGTCATTGGCATGCATTCATTTCCTTACTCCATGGTCAGTCAAAGGAGCCTTAAATCTCGAGACATAAACCGCAAAAACATAAATAGGAAGAAGAAAAAAAGCATGTAAAAAGAACACAAAAAACCGATTAAGAGAAGAGCATTGATGAAGAAACTAAAATGTGTGGCCACCTTTTCATCTTAGAGCACATATCAATTTATATTCACTCACCAACACCACAAAGCATTATATCGTAGACCCGATTTAGTAATCACTCAACGAAATTCCACCAAATTTCTCGGATCATCTGTTGAACAAATCCTCTCAATCAAAACAGAGAAAACAAGCTATAATGTCACTTACAATTAGGCTACAGCATGTTGTTGTCACCACTGCATCGAAGCCTTAGCACCAACCAAGAAGAAAAACAGCAGTTTTCTCAGTAACTTCCACACAAGCGCCTTGTGTTTTCCAGCAAAAAAGATGCAGTCTTTAGCTTCGAAAAGCTCAAGAAACATTCGATTGTGAAGAGCTCTTTGATAGAGCCCGATGGCCGCGTGTTGGTGGATCTTATCTTATTGTCCCTGAGAATCAAAGGGCTCTGAAATTCTCAGAGGCCGAAGCATTGCCCAAGGTGAAATTGACTAAGATCGACGTTGAGTGGGTTCATGTGATTAGCGAGGGCTGGGCTAGCCCGTTAAAAGGCTTTACGAGGGAAGATGAGTATTTGCAGAGATTGCATTTCAATTGTCTGAGGATGAAAGATGGCAGCTTGGTTAACATGTCGTTGCCTATCGTGTTGGATATCGATGATGAGGCTAAGGCCAGCATTGGGAGTCATAATAATGATGTTGCTTTAGTTGGGCCTGATGGTGATTTTGTTGCAATCCTCGGAAGGTTTGTTGCGTAGTTTATAATGAATGCCATCAAACATCTGTCTCAGAAAAAAGACTCCATTTTTCATGTGTTTTTTCACCAGTTCTTGATTCAGCTGCTTTCCAATCATTTCTATTGTTGTAATAGCATTGAAATTTACAAGCACAACAAAGAAGAACGAATCGCTAGAACGTGGGTAACCACATCGCCCGGGCTACCCTGCGTCGAGGAAGTGATTGGCCCAGCTGGGAATTGGCTCATCGGTGGAGATCTTGAATTGTTAAAGCCAATCAAATACAACGGCGGCTTCGATCATTACAGGCTTCTCCTAAACAGCTGCGCGAGGAGTTCGACAAGCGCCAAGCAGATGAACGATACCCGAAGAAGACTCTTGGAAATGGGGTTCAGAAATCCCATCCTTTTGCTTCATCCTTTGGGCGGTTCTGTGAAGGCCGACGGTGTTCCTTTAGATGTCCGCATGGAACAGCACAGCAAGGTTTTATTGTCAAGAGTAAAGCTGGCTTTGTGTGGTGAATTATTATAACCATCTCTGAGGCAATTTTCTTGGAAAAACGAAACAAAAGGTGCTCGAAGATGGAGTTCTTGACCCTGAAACGACCATCGTGGCTATTTTTCCATCGCCGATGCATTACGCGGGGCCCACCGAAGTGCAGTGGCACACAAAAGCCCGAATAAACGCAGGCGCGAACTTCTATATCGTGGGGCGTGATCCCGCTGGTATGGCCCACCCGTAGGAGAAGAGAGACTTGTACGATGCAGATCATGGGAAAAAGGTGCTGAGTATGGCGCCTGGCCTTGAGAAGCTCAGCATATTGCCATTTAGGGTAGGAACATCAGAATTATTACAATTCCATCAACTAGCAAGCCCATCTGATGTGATTAGTCTTCATTCCTACAATGCAGGTGGCTGCATATGATACAGTTGCACAGAAGATGTCATTTTTCGACCCTTCTCGTGCAAAGGACTTTATTTTCATCTCAGGAACTAAGGTAAGGCCATATCTTCTTTTTCTTCCCTCTCTATTTATCTCTCTGATTATTAACTGTTGCTGGTCTTGAAGATGAGGACATATGCAAGAGTTTTTTGTTTATAGCTGAGTTTATTATATTATATGCTGCTCTTCATCATCCTCTTATGAAAGCTTTACTTCATGAGGTGAGGCAACATCAGCAGCTCATCTTTACAAGGAAACGAAAAAATCATCTTGCATCCAACTAATTGATTAACAGTAGCAGGGCAATGTAGGGAAAGAAAGAAAACAAAAAACTGATGAATGCTTGTTATTAGTACCGAGTTGAAGAAGCAGCAGCATCAACGAAGGCTTGCATTGAAGGCGCACGTCCCAGAAAATCGGACAATAACTCGATAGGGTCTTTTGCTCCGCCAGGACCCAGAACCTGTCAGTTCGATCACATGACATAAATCGAGTCATAAATAACACTTTTTCAATCGATCATAGAAAAGCAAAATCTGATTAAATAAGATACCTTGTTCCTAAACTGCAGGCCAACATTCCGGTTAAACAAGTCATCCTGAAACTTGGCAGCGAATGCATCCGCGGCAAAGACCTGATTTTGAGGTTGAAAAAATAATAGCTCTACTTCAAATGATCAACTGAAGACCTAAAGTCTTGATTGAATGGTCCTAACCTCACTCCATATGCGACTGTAGCAAGTGGCTTCATAGCCAATAGCCATTCGAGGAAAAGATGAAGCTGGGTTTATTCCTTCTAAAACAGGCAATCCTAACATAACCTGCCATGGGGAATAAATTTAACATGTAATAAGACAAATAAACCCTACTCCTAAATCTGGGCATTCATCAACATCAGAAGTGAAAAAGGCACCTTGGAATGGAGATGCTTGAACAGTCCAATCATGTCTACATTTTCAGTGGAGTGTATGATCTGATCAAAAAGGCCTACAAGTACAGTTTGTTGTACAATCTGGTGTTAGGCCCTAACGTTTCCCGATAATTGCAAAGTTTATAGCCCATTTCACCCAAGCTATGATTTGCACAACGGGGTCATGAAGAGAAAATCTGAAAACATGGAAAGCAATAATGACCAGATGTAACTTACAATATAGAATTTCCTGTTTTAATTTCAGAGCTGAGAAAGAGTGCCGCCATCGCTTAAGTGATTTACAAATCTCGTCATCGATTGGTTTGGTGATATCCTATAAGCTCAAGAATATTGCTCAATCAGAGCACTAAATCTGAACATCGAAAAAATAAATTAAATATATTGAATTATTTATTACCTTATAAAATCCTGAGATCAGTTTGAGGGAGTTGCTTTCATAACACCTGTAACCAGCAGAAATTCTTAAGAAATTGGTAATCAAATAAGCATAAAAGTCTGATTCTTACTGACCAGTTTTCAAGTAACATGGATGGGATCTCTACAAAATCGGGATCCAAGCGCAAGCCAGAAGATCTTGCAAATGAAGCACGATTACAAATATGATGGACCTAAAATAATCACATGGGATGCATAATTAATAGTTTTATCATCAATTAAAATAAGGGTGTAATTTTCATATGCACATAATCTGAGTAATACAAACATACCACATGACCAAACTCATGGAACAAATTTACTACTTCGGAGAACCGAAGCAGTCCGTGCTGTCCCTCGATTTCCTTGGGCAACTGAGAAATAAGTAATGCCACTGGAATCTGAAGTTACAAAAGAGATGATAAGGCCAAACTTCAATAAGATATCTTAAACAAAATGGTAACACTAACAGGGTGTTGCCTTCATTACATGCCTCACGACAATTTCAACAACACTGAATAGATTTATAATAAGAAAAGAGTTCACAACTCAAAGCATAATCTAGACGAAAAATTTCACCTGTCTTGTATTTTTTATCAAAGAACCGTTTTGAAGAGATACAACACAGGTGTGGCCATATTTTGCTTCCCTAATGCAGACGAAACAAATAATATCTCTTATCGTAGTTTAATGATGATTCCATTCGACCTCAATGATGTAAAACTGTAAAGTATTTCAAACCTGGCGTATATGTCAAGATAAAAATACCCAAGGAGTTCCCCTGAGCTCAAGTCAAAAGCTGAAAATAGTTGCACATCTTCATGCCACACTTCTTTATCGGCCATTTCCTCAAATCTCAACCCTACATCAAGAGACAAAATTTTAGACATTTGTCGCATGACTATATAATGTCAAGAAAGCACGTCGAATAAAAAAAGGGGATAAAAAATGTTACAAAATATGGAAACTAGTACCAAAAAGGTCTTGGAAAATTTTGAAAACTCCTGACATGACTAAGCTGATAGGAAAATACTGTCGGAGAACTCCAAAACCCAGATCAAACTGCTGTTCTTTGAACTTCCGTACATAATACGGCAGGTCCTCAATTCCGAAGGAGAACTCTCCCTCCTCTTGTCTCTTTCCAAAAGCACAAAAAGAGCAGAAAGGGACTATAAAGAAGAATAATCAGACTTGATAACCGACTAGAGAAAAAGGCAACCAAACCTTCAGTTCCTTTAAGAGATATAGTTCTTTAGAGGCTGACTCGTTCAGACTTTCTGATAGTTTCTCTAAGAACTCAAAGACCTAATGGCAGCAGATGCAGCAAGATTTCTCGTACGAATCAGCTTTGAAAATAAAGTAAGTTTTGCAAGTGAGAGAAAACAGGACAAACCTTCGTTGATGAGCATCCCATTCTATGTTGAGTGGCATACTCTGCATAGTTCGTGTAACCAAGCAATCTGGAAAATTTATGTCGTGACTGAATCTGCAATTAAGAGAGAGAGAGAGAGAGTGAGAGATCGCAACATTAATATTGATTCTATCAAACATCATTGGCTTGCAATATTAACAGTGTTTGTGTTAATTCACCAATTGAACAACATCTCTAGACCTTACCAGCTTCCCCAGCAAAGAAAGACTGACCTCGCACCTCCGACCATAAGCAACAGCTATGGCCTTTCTGGTCAATCCTACCTTCAACAACAAAGGACTTCTCAAGATCATAAGACATAATGTTGCAGTGTAATTCCATTTAACAGTACATGCATATGAAAAATACATTTCGAACTTATGAAAAATATAATAAAATAATTTAGCAACAAGGTTCTTCATCTCGAGCAAATTCAAGCCATGGTTTAACCAATTTTACCTCACACAATTCTAGTACAGGCGATACATGATGGCTTCTCAACAAAATCTTGAATTTACCATTTTCAGCTTTATCCAAATCCTGCAGGATAAATAAAAAACAAATATGTTTTGGATACACTGTGCGGAAGTAGATACCAAAAGGAGAGTGGAGTCACTAATCATTCATATTCAACTCAGGCAAGCTTCATTTCAAGGAAAAACACGGGTGGGAGTCATAACCTTGAGAAACTCTGGAGGCAAACCGATTAATTCAGATTCGTGAAAAAGAAGAAATGTAGTATCATCATTCAGATTTCGGATGTATCTCATGCTTAAATCATCTATTTGTGCTCTCAATCGCTGTAATTCATCCCTCTTTGTCGAGGAGAGATTTGCTCCATTTCGTTCAAAGTCTTGAACCTGTCATGTGCCATTAAAGACAGGACTAATTCAAAACATCAATCGAAGCCAAAGATTATATATATAGAAGTGGATAACTTAAAACTATTAGGAATAACAATTAATCTGCATGTGGAGGGGACAATTTCTTACAGTTCATACCAAATTCTGGGAATAGCGTTTAACTTCAGAGTTCATCAAATCTCCCCTTGTTGTAAAAGCTTTGACAACTCGGTATACATCTTCGCGCTTACTGTATGATTTCCAGGAAACAAGATAGAATTAGTTTCCATTAGAGAAAAGTAACCTTCCGAACTAGGGAGAATTAGTATCCACTAGAGGATGAAAAACAAGAGTTTGACCTGCACATAGAGAGATGGGCATCGATTCTTTGCTCAGATTCAGTGCTTGCGCTACGAACGTCTTCAGAAAGAGACACAAATTTTGGGAATATACAAGACTGTATCAGAGGAAATTGCAGTGCTTCTAATTCTGCCAGTGGCAGAATTGTATTTGTGTATGTCACCTGCAAACAGATACTCATATTAGACTATCATCCAAGTCTTGAGACATGGATTTCACGTATGTTAATGCATCAACCAGTTAACCAAAACGGTATCCCTGGTAATAGATCATAGCCTGCAAATGATGATATAAGACCCTTTATCCCTTTCATAATTGGCAGCAAGAAACTGCTAACCTTGTCAAGTGGAACTGAAGCAACTGCATCATGAACCTCTTTAGACTTCAAAATAATTTGGTCAGCTAGCCTCAATATTTCAGATGCAGATAAGTTTGTTCTTACATTTGATCCAGGAACCACTGAAATTGAAACGAAAGAAATAAGAAGCAAAAAAATATAATCGATTTCCCACCAATTAAAAAGACGAAAAGCTTAGCTCTGTATAACAACCAGTCCACAGTGCCACTCGTCGAACCGCCCAACATATAATTTTAACCTAGAAACATAGAAAAGAAAACCAAAAAACACACGCAGAGACTTCAACTGGGCTCTACACATACATAACAGAAGCATACAGCAACAGAAAATGAACACGCAACAGTAACACACAAGCAGGACAATCTCCCAGACCACCTATTTCACACGTGAAAAGTGAACTAACTTTTCACAATAACATGACCAAATAAAACATCAGCTGAGCTCGACTCATTCAGAGTAGTCCCATAGGTAAAACTACAGATAATCATTCCACCCATATGAAACGACGAGCCAATGTGCGTTTGCCTATATCCCAAACCTTTTTTCTTGCGATTTCTGAAGTGTTTGTCGAGTGCAGTGACGGCAACTGTGACCGCCACGGCAAGTACAGCAGCTGCGCCAGTCAAAGCTATAAAATTTCTTCCTTTGCTTCTCTTCTTCTCATCATTCTCCATCTTTTCCAATTCGCGAAAATTTTCAAATTTTATTCCTCGTGATTTTCTCGTCTCTTTGATGATATTCAACGAGGGAGCTGGCGAGTTTTTAGCAGCGGCGGCATACGCGAGGGAAATGAATTGAAGGCGGACTACTGAGCTGGAAAATTGCGATATTTCACCAAACCACTGTATTTTTCTTTATGTTTATTCATTTAAAATTGAATTGCATATTAATGTCCGCCAACAAATGAAATGTACACAGAAATTGAACTGAATGGAACTCGTTTGACTTTTGTTCATATCAATTATCATTAGTCAAAAGAACACAATAGAAAGAACTACAAAAACTAACGATAGAATTCTACATGCCCAGCAATTTCCCTGCACAGAAGCTTAGCTTCACCTGCCAATTTCATGCTCTTAGCCACCACATGCGCAGTTAACCTGTGAGTCGACGAGGGCTCGTAAAATCTAACTTCTTCTTCGTCCCTTCCGGACAAGACTGCTTCTCGGGCAGGAACAACGTTTTCCCACCAAAATTCCCGTAATACCCCCAGCATTAATTCCCAGTAACCTCTGTCCCTACACACTCGAAATATAGTACTACCGTTCGGCGTCCAGCAGTACAAATCCGCCCAATCCCGGCCCATAATCTCCATTTGTCCTTGCACCTGAGGCATGTAATAGAAAGGCATGGTCGACCAAGGCAACATAGCCTCGGGCCTACCTTTGTTGTAAGGACACTTCACTTCGAGGATTCCACCACCGCCCGAGAAGCCATCGAGCAATCCATCTGGGGAAGCTCCGATCCAATCGAATCGTTCGTCGGAGTGTACTGCGAAGCCTAGCGAATCAACGCCGCGCCCTGTGATGTTTTTGTACTGCTCGATGGCGGTGAATTCGTTGAGAACGCCCCACTCCATGGCTACGTTCTTGGAGGGTGGTTCGGCTTGCTTTGCATCTGTGGAGTAGACTTTCTCGTGCCATAGCTCGTATCGACGGGTGCCTTTCCAAAACCCTAATGCCGTGCTGAAAGTGCTAGTCGTCAGCTTGTCCTTGCGAAGAGCGAACCATTCGTCTGAGCGCTGAGGTGTGTCTGAAGATGATGTGAGTTGGGAAGTTAACACAAAGGGGTGAGTGGTTGAAGGGCATAGGTGAGAAGGCGAAGCACAAGTCGAAAAGATCTTTGTAAATCCTAAGCCCAACTTTCTTCGATACCGTGTAGGCAAAGATGTTATGTGGATGCGACTGAATCTTGAAGCAAAGGCATTGGTCATGGTTTGGCTACAAGCTGTAGATGAATGGAAGAAGCCGTGAGAATCTAGCTCATATTAAAATTTGATGACAATACAAATAATACTAGGTAATCCTGACTCTATGGTAAAGATTGGTGCAACTGAATGAATTACGTAGGGGCAGTTTAAGCAAAGGCATCTTCGCTTCAGACAATCTACCATAAATTCGGTGCAGTGAAGCTCAAGCTTATAAGCTCAAAGTGAAAGAAAATAAAATTAGCAGTGGGATAACAGCAGACTCAGTTAATGAAGGAAGGATGCACATAGTTCAAGCTTCAGCAACACTAGCTATACCCAAGAAACAGCGCAATATATAGCCGCAAATGCACGAAAGAAAGATGACAACCCGATAAAAAGACAAATTGCCTGCAGAAGCAAGTGAAGGGGCTCCTTCTTAGTTACCTAAATTGCTCCTACGACGTGCCTCTCAATCTACAATCTCGCCGGGAAAGTGGAGTTGGTCGCTTCCGAAGCCGTCAAGGCGCGCCGGTATCGCCGATGGCCTGGAATTAGTTTTTTTTCTTTTTTTTTTTTTTTTCGGCTTTATTGTGAAGGAGTTGCGACGAAATGAATGGGATGAGACGGCGGAGGAAGAAGCGTCACGACAATTCTATCAAAAGTGAGTGGGAGTTGGGACGAGCCTATTAGTAATTTAATTGGACTGGGCCTAGGTAATATTTTTAATAAATATTCAGCCCACGAGGAGAGGGTTCTTTAATCTTCTTCCTCAGTCCACACACACACCACGAATATTCTCTTCTCCAAAAATAAAAAATAAAAATCGATGTCGACGCCACCACCCACCCTGGTAGCGCCCGCCGCCGGGGGGTCGGTCGCCCCCCTGACTCCCCTCTGATTCCGTTGCTGGTTGTATCTTCGCTTTCTGAATATACATGGGAGATCTCTTATAGCATTTACAGTGCCTATTCTTGTTTTCTCATTTTTCTTGGAGCCATTTACATTCACCTTAATTCTGCTTTGTACTAGAATAATTGGCAGGATTGATCGGTGGGAACTGCTAGTGCCTTATGGTTTTACCAGTGCGAATCATCGCTAGAATTATCACTGCTCTTAGTTCTCATTCGCGAGCTTATGGTCAATCCTCAGCTGTCTTTCATATTTGCTTCCGTTGCTTGTCAACAGTACAAAACTCCATCGCAGAGGTGGGTAGCAGCAATGCTCTTTCTGATGAAGAGGAAAGACGCATAGAGTTGGAAAACCTTAATAGTATTATTGCCAAAGCCACTGCTGCGAAAACCGAGAGCGAAGTCTTTCAGTTTCTGTCGCGTGACTTTGGACCTCATTCTATACACATCACTCAGAGCTTGCTTGCGAGGCTGCTTCGTCGCTTTCAAGATGATTGGAAAAGCGCGCTGGGTGTTTTCCGCTGGGCAGAATCATCTCAAGGCTATAAACCTTCGAGCGAAGTGTATGATAAATTGGTGGACATACTGGGAAAGATGAAGCAAATGGAGAAGATGAAGTCTTTATTAGAGGAAATGCGTCAAAACAATCTCGTGTCGCTCAATACTATGGGCTATGCAATGAGGCGACTTGGTGCAGGAGATTGGAAAGAATCCTTGAAACTGTTCAACAACGCCGAGATTCTTGGGCTGGAGAAGAATACGGATCTTATGAACGTGTTGCTCGACACCCTTTGCAAGGAGGGAAACGTTCAGCAGGCACGGGATATATTCATGGAGCTCAAGTCACATATTCCGCCGAATGCGAATACTTTCAACATCTTCATCCACGGTTGGTGCAAGATAAAAAGGGTCGAGGAGGCGCAGTGGACGATCGAAGAGATGAAGGGGCACGGTTTTCGCCCCTGTGTCATCAGCTACTCAACAATCATTCAATTTTACTGCTCGCAAGGCGACTTCTTCAGGGTCGATTCGCTTCTTGACGAAATGGCAACTCAAAACTGCCCTCCTAACGTTGTCACATTCACCACTCTCCTGCATTCCTTGACGAAGGCGGGGCAGTTTGAAGAAGCCTCGAAGATAGCCGAAAGAATGAAATCAGTTGGTTGCAAACCTGACGTGCAGTTCTACAACGCACTTCTTCACATGCTAGGATGTGCTGGGAGAGTCGAAGAGGCAATATACGTTTTCGCTAGAGAAATGGCTCGAACCGGTATCGATCCCAACACTTCGACTTTCAATACGATGATTTCTATGTTTTGCCGCCACAAGCTTGAACAAAGGGCAGTTGCATATCTCAAGAACTTGGAAGATTCAGTGCACTGTAAGCCTGACGTCCAGTCGTTTTATCCAATACTCAAGTGGTATATTCGGCATAATAAGACAGATGAATGCCTTTCTTTGCTGGAGAAGATGGTGAATAAGCATCACTTGTGCTTCGACTTGGCCACTTTCTCTCTTTTGATCCACGGCCTGTGTAGGGCGGGCAAGTGCGAAGTTGCGTACAAGCTTTTCTTGGACATGGCTTCTCAGAGCTTGAAACCTAGATATGTCACTTGTTCGCTGCTCTTGCGAGAATTGGAAGATAAGCACATGTTCGATGAGGCCGGGGTGGTCGAAAGCTTCATGAAGAAGATGAAATCTTTGTGAAGAATGGCAATGAGCAGTACTCAGTAGTATCTTACTCGCGTGATGTATTGTATGATGTATGGTATGGCGTTTTGTTGTCGTATTTTCATTTATTGAATTCTTTTATTTAATTGATTTTACTGAAATTGTGCGGCGAGTTCGTCTAATTGGACCTATAGCACAAATATGTACGTGCCTCTGGCACATTAATATGTGGGTCTATAGCCCATATTTTGCTGGGCCTACAGCCCATATATGTGTGAGCCTATAGCCCATATGTGTGGGCCTGTGGCCAATGTAATGGGCCTCAATACCATTATAGATTTATATTTGGAAGTCTTTTAAACTGGCGGGAAATTTTGTTCCTACGCAGGGCACATAAGAAATGCAGAGTTGTTTCACTCTCTCTCACCCGCTTGATTTGATACTTGAGATGGATGCCGATTTAGACTCCGACGGTTCTCACGTCTCGGCCACACCTCCGTCGTCGTCGACCCCGCGAGCTGACTCGTCGTCTATTACGCGACGCTGCGAACTCCTCCTTATGGCCACAAAAAACAGAACCAAATTGAAACCCTCAGCGTCTACGTCAAGGATATTTTTGCGTCCGAAAATCACCAGAAAGGCCACCGCAAATCCACCTCCTAAAGACGAACCAATTGAAAATGCCTCCAATTCACCTCCTAGAGAAGTCCAACCGGTTGTACCTGCCAATTTGCCTTTTCTAATTAAGAAAACGTCCAGCTCGAGAAGAGAAGATAATGCCCCCGGTTTGCTGATGCTTCATGGTGGGCAGTGCTCGTCGATGTTTGCATCGTTTTCGAAGAATCTTGGTAAAGATCTGAAGTTTGAGAGTGATGATTATAAGCCCGAGGTTCCTCTGAGGGAGGTGAAAGGGAAAGTTCTAGGTAAAGATCCCAACCTTGAAAGTTCTGAGTTTACTAGCGAGGAATCTGTAACGGGTGTAAAAGAAGGCTGTTTTGTGGAGAAGAACCTGAGGAAAAATGTTGACTTGATTCGTGGGCTTGGTCAGGAATCAGCAGTGCGTAAAAGAGTTAGAGGGATTGGCGAAGGGAACTTCGTGAAGCTTAATATCAATGGACGCGGGAGAAAAAAGTTTAAGTATAAGAATAAAACAAAGGGGTTTAGTTCGAGTAGGCGTAGAAAATATTTTAAGAAAAACAAACCAAGTGCAGGTGAAGAAAGTGTAGTTTCGGACGTAGAAGATATTTCCATTGATATGGAAAAGAGAGGGCAGGAAAGATTGAATTATGACCAAATAAAGATCAACGAGGCTGTGATGAAAGTGAGAAAAGAGACATCAGATGAAAATTTGGTGGAGTTATTGAAGCTGATCTATGGTTACGATTCATTCAGGGAGGGTCAGTTAGAGGCTATAAAGATGGTACTGTCTGGGAAATCGACTATGTTGGTTTTACCTACCGGTGCTGGGAAAAGCTTGTGCTACCAGCTGCCTGCTTTGGTATTTCCTGGAGCGACTCTTGTGGTGAGCCCTTTGGTTTCTTTGATGGTTGATCAGCTGAAGCAATTGCCTCCAATAATTCCTGGTGGTATTTTGTGTAGTAATCAGGTTGGTTTTTTGGTGAATCTTGAATTTGTTGTTTGGATAATTTCTGTTTTTGAATAACTGTGGTTAATGATGTACAAATCTACCATTTGTTTAGACAGCGGAGGAGTCTGCTAAAACCATCAAATCACTTCAAGAAGGAGAAATAAAGGTTCTTTATATCTTTCTGTGGATTTTGTAACATGCGTGTAGTGGCTAACATTACTTCTTTTCAATTAATGAGCAGGTGCTCTATGTCTCGCCAGAAAGGTTCCTGAATGCGGAATTTATCTCCATCTTTTCTGCAACTTCCCTATTGTCTCTTGTGGTTGTCGATGAAGCCCACTGTGTCTCTGAGTGGTCAGAACTTGTTAAGCCCTTTCGATTGACATTTTGCTTTTCCATGAATGAATTCTTGTGGAGAAATATATTGAAAACTTTCCAAATTGATCAAATTATTTGCCAGGTCGCACAATTTCCGACCTTCGTATATGAGACTTAGGGCCTCTTTGCTAAGGGATAGGCTTAATTCTGGATGCATTCTAGCTATGACGGCAACTGCAACAACAAGAACATTAAGCGATGTAATGCATGCATTAGAGATTCCGCAAACAAGTCTGATAAAGTCTGCCAACTTAAGGAATAATCTACATCTGTCAGTTTCTATAAATGGGAACAGGTGAGACTCCATGTCCGTGTGTGTTGTGTTTCTCTAATGATCTATTCACTAAGACCTCCCTGTTGGGCTACATCTAATATCTTTCTGTGTTTACTTCTCAGGATAAAAGATTTAATGGCACTGTTAAAATCTTCTCCTTTTGTGAATATTAAAAGTATAATTATTTATTGTAAATTTCAGGTAATCATCGCTAAAGTACATCGCATATATCTTCCTTTCATTGCCATATATGTTGATTTGCATTTCTCCCTATCTGTTTGCAGTCTGAAACTGATATGATAAGCAAATATCTCCGTGATAACAATATCTCGGCAATGGTAAATGTCATATCCGTGTTCTTCATCTAGTTAAAAGATCAAATTTGATTGCAATCTACGTGCTTATACTCTACGTTTTCTCTAGAGTTACCACAGCGGAATTTCTGCAAAAGATAGAAGCCGTGTGCAAGATATGTTTTGTTCGGGCAAGCTACCAGTGGTAAGAGTTCATATAGCATGACCATTTAATTTTATTTTCTGTTACTTAATCTTGATACACTAATAATCTTTCCCGGTTTCCTTCTCTTTGTCAACAAGGTTGTAGCAACCGTAGCATTTGGCATGGGACTTGACAAAAAGGATGTTGGAGCTGTAAGAAAAACTTCTACTCTCTTTCTTATTTTTGTAGTTTCTTCCTCTGTTCTACCCTGTGATTATAATAGTCAAATAAAGAACAGACCTTTTATTTGCTAAAAAAGTACCTCTGCATGCTTGTTTTTTCTAACTGTACAGATTTTCGTAGTGAAGAAAACCCTTTTTGCATGTTTGAATGAATATGTAAGTCCTGCTGAGATTCTGCAATGCCTGTCACAGGTTGTGCACTACGGGTTACCAGAAAGTCTCGAAGAGTACGTTCAGGTTTAATTTCATCTTGAACTTTTTCTATGTCCAATAATAATAATAATTCTGGAATTAGTCCTAGAATCTTATAATATTCCTGCTACAGGAAATTGGTCGTGCTGGGCGTGATGGTAGATCGTCTTATTGCCATCTGTTTTTCGACGAATCCACATACTTCAAGCTTCGTAGTTTAGCTTACAGGTAACTAACTCATCAGACCATTTTTACGTTAGATAGATATTACATTTTGCTTCACCTTAATTAATATCTAGACCATGCTAACAAGATTTGGCTTCCCAGTGATGGCGTGGATGAGTTTTCTGTGAACAAGCTACTCGCCCAAATCTTTAGCAGCGGAGGACTTTTAACGGGTGAAATCTGTTCGCTGGTCAAAGAATCAGCTTCTCGTAAATTTGATATGAAAGTGGAGGTGTCGAAGCTATTGCTTAATCCTTTTTCTGATGAAGTATTGAGTCGCTCTAGCATATAATTGGGTACTCATCACACATTTTGTTCATTATTACAGGTTATTTTAACTATCCTGACGCAGTTGGAGTTGGGAGAAGTCAAGTATATTCATCTGCTTCCACAGATGAATGTGACTTGCACTTTGAATTTTCATCAGGTAATTGTTTAAACAATGTGAATAAGTTGGTTTCTCTTCCTTTTGAAGATAATTTCTTATCATTCTTACGATCTTCATTATTTATTTATTTATTTATTTATTTTGTGTAGACTTCTCCCCCGCTACTTGCAGCTAGAGATCCCATTGTTGCCACAATTCTGAAGAAGTGAGAGAAACAATTCAATTGATTCATACTGATTCTGATCAAACTGGTAGGTAAAGTTGCCTACTGACAAAAATTTTAATCCTATTCTTATGTCTCAAATATAGGTCTGAGATTAAAGATGGGCAGTATTTGTTTCACATTCCATCAGTAGCAAATACCATGAGATTGCAAGCTTTTGACTTATTAAACCACTTGCAGAGTTTGAAGGTTAGACATATGTTAGATTTCGTTATGCTAGTTATTCAAAATTTAGGAGATACAGTTATCTTCCTCATTATTTTTCTTTTAAATCTTAACTCCATTTTGTTTTGAACATGCGACCAGTTAAAAGGAGAAGTCACATATGAATTGAAGGATCAAGCCTTTTGCTATAAAGTCACAGATGTACCTGCAGATATTTGTTCCTTGGCCACACAGTTGGTTAGATGGCTTGGCGAGGTTGAGACCTGCAAAGTAATCCTCTTTTACCCTCTCTCTCTCTCTCATGCAAATAAAAATGGGTTTTGTGAACTGATGATGATAGATGAGGTTTTCGTGCATTTGAATTTCCTCCACAAATTTCATGCAAACTCAAACCAGTGATGATAGCTAAGGTTTTTTCCTTTATTTGAAAAGGTCCGAAAAATGGATGCAATGTGCAATGCTGTAACCTTTGCTGCAAAAGTGTGTGACAAAAGACATGGTTGTCATGAAGACGAGCATACACCATGCTTACAGAGGAAAATACTGGACTACTTTGAAAACCAGTAGTGTGACACCAATGCTATTCAGATCAATCAGAGCAGGTCCTTATCCTTATTGATCCCGATAGATAGATATAAAGATAGCTTCATCTTAGTACCACTCAACCAAGTTACAAATTTCTTTGTTTTGCAGTCCATTCTTGACAGCAGATATAAAGGTATGTATGTATATATAGTTCGGGAAGAAAAGCAAGCATCATCCTATCTATCTTATCTTTATTTGGTGAATTAGGTTTTCTTACAAAGCAACTCAAATGCGAAATTCACTCCAAGAGCAGTGGCAAGGATTTTCCACGGACTTTCCAGTCCAGCTTTTCCATCTGCAATTTGGTCAACAACTCATTTCTGGTATTTCCATACAAATTTTGCATCATATATATACTGGTGCAGAACTTTGACACAGTTTTCTTTTCAGGAAAAGATATGTGCATTTGGACTTCAGATCAATAATGGAGGCAGCAAAGAAAGAGCTCGTTAATTTCGTTGGGAAGGATTTGAATTAAGGTTACGACAAATCTTCATATCAAATATTATTCATTAATGACTCGACTCCAATAAACAACCAAGTCGTCTTCTAAAGAGCAAGCGTCGGATAGAGTTAAATTTGGAATATGTGAAGACTCATTCAAGATAGTTCCTTCGTGCACGGTGTATCCGCACAAAATCTATGTACATTACGATTTGTATTTCACTGTCAAAATATGCAGTGAAGAGTGAATTATACGGCTGCGCAGTATGACTTTATCTCGCCAATCAGTGCGTGAAGGTTTATACAAACATCATTTATGTTAATTAAGGTAAAGCCCGAGAAACTAAAATCACGAGCACGAGACAAGTACATGAACAAATAGGTATCACCTCGAAGAAGATAGTGCTGACTAACATTGGGATATCTTTAAAAGAGGAAGTAATTCCGAGAGAGTGGAACTGTGGTAGCCGCTGGACAAGTGAGAATCTCACCGTCCGCTGTCACAGTGTAAGTCTCTGGATCAACCGTAATATGAGGAAGTGCATCGTTGAACTTCATGTCAAGCTTCGTTATGTTCCTTGCTTTGCTCACAGCTTCCACCCTCTTCTTCAGCCCATACTCTTGTTTTATACCACAACTAAGAGCAACCTAAGTACAACGCAAAGCAAAACAGATATAATAATCACAAAGAAAGAGGGATACATTCTGTATTTTGATGTAAGGAAGAGGGAGACGGCGTACTTTGCTGACGAAAGCGATAGAATTTTCACTCCCAGCTTGTCCAAATGCTCCAAACATAGGCCTCATAATAACCTGTTGCAACGCCCCCACATTCATTAACAAATGTATTATGGATGAGACATTATTGACTGGAATTTGGATTTAACATTTTCACCGGTTCTGGAGTTGGAATGCTTGCATTTGGGTCGCCCATATTAGACCACGCTATTGTTCCCCCTTTTATCACCAATTCAGGTTTGGCTCCGAAAAACGAAGGCTTCCACAAAACAAGGTCGGCAAGCTTGCCCACCTGCATCAATATTTTTCCAAGGCATGCATTTCATTCACCTTTCGATTCAATTAAGTAGGGCAACATGAGCAGTTTTTCGATGCTTTTACCTCAACTGATCCAATGTGCTCAGAAAATCCACAAGCTATGGCAGGATTGATGGTGTACTTTGCGATGTATCTCTTGATACGCAGATTATCATTTTCAGGTGCACTTCGTTCAAGCGGTCCCCTAAATAACTTCATCTTATGGGCAGTCTGCCAAGTTCTGCAAATCACCTATGAATACAAACAATGCCCTAATCTGATGATATTCTTGCCGCTATGACGAACAGCGTGGATGGAAAGAAAGAAAGAAAGAAAAGTAAAATAACCTCCCCAATTCTACCCATAGCTTGTGAATCAGAAGAAATAATACTTATGGCTCCCATGTCGTGCAATATGTCCTCTGCAGCTATCGTTTCAGCACGGATTCGTGACTCAGCAAACGCAACATCTTCTCTTATATTCTTGTCAAGGTGATGGCAAACCATCTGCAAAAAAAGTTTTTTTAATTTATCTTCTTCCCGAGCCTGGTCAATTATCACAATTTATCAAGAAAAAAGACGGTATTTTTTTCCTCTTACAAGCATGTCGAGGTGCTCATCCACAGTATTGCGAGTGTAAGGACGTGTAGGATTAGTTGAAGAGGGCAGAACATTTTTCACGCCGCACACTTTGATAATATCTGGTGCATGCCCACCACCTGCACCTTCACTGCACAGCAGTGCGTAAGCATGTCTGTAAAGTGAGTGAAGTCAACATCTTCCATTTAGGTTAGGGGCCACAGAAACCATATACCTGTGGTACGTATGTATAGTTCGATCTTTAAAAGCAGCAATTGTATGTTCAACGAATCCAGATTCATTTAATGTGTCAGTATGGATATTAACCTGACAAAAGTAAATAACAATTTTATGAATCTGAAACTGAGGAAGCACACACAACCTATTACGGTGTATGTTACAAAGAGCACAATCTGACCTGTATATCATATTGCTCTGCAACACTCAAACATGTATCTATTGCAGCTGGAGTCGTACCCCAGTCCTCATGAAGCTTCAGTCCCATTGCTCCAGCTTTGATGATGTCATGTAGCCCTTCTTCTTTGGCAGAATTTCCCTGAGTAGGAACACAACTACAATAATCAACTGACTCTTGAGGAACGGCAAAAGATATTTTCACCAGAAAAGAAAGAAAAGCTGAGTTCATAGTTAGAGGCCTACTTTCCCAGTGAAGCCAAAATTGAGAGGTAAATCATCAGTTGACTGCAGCATAAGTTTCATATGTGATGGAGCCGGAGTACAGGTAGTTGCACACGTGCCAACAGCTGGTCCTGAACCTCCTCCCACCAATGTAGTGATGCCTATGAATGGCGTATCAATTGAGGCATAACAAGTTTCATAAACTTACAAAATATATCATAATGAAGGTGAACAATATAGATCCTCCACAATCAGACAATATATGATATCTCAGATTGTAAGAAAGAGCAGCATCTCACCACTTGTTATTGCTTCATATGCCAATTGTGGGCATATAAAATGCACGTGACAGTCTATAGCTCCTGCCGTAACAATCATCCCCTCTCCAGCAATAACTTCAGTACTTACCTTACCAATGGATAAAAGGAAAAAAAAAAAAAGAATAGAACAATCTTATTATAACACGAATAGGTAGCATATTTCCATAACACTGGTTATAGGATCGTCCAAACTTACTCCAATGATCATGTTTGGTGATACTCCATCCATAACATCTGGATTTCCTGCTTTCCCAATAGAAGCAATATAACCATCTTTAATTCCTATGTCGGCCTTGAAAATTCCAGTGTAGTCAATGATCACGGCATTTGTTATTACAGTGTCTAAACAATCAGAAGATGAATATCCACAAGCCTCCCCCATCCCATCTCTAAGGACTTTTCCACCACCGAAAACACACTCGTCTCCGTAAACAGCAAAATCTCTTTCAATCTCAGCAATCAAATCAGTGTCCCCAAGCCGGATTTTATCACCAGTCGTAGGTCCGTACATATTTGCATAGGCTTCATGAGACATAGCATAAGAAAAAGAGGAGTCCCCTTCAGTGACATCTTCACTGGAATAAGGGAATTAAATTCAGTTATTCAATTAATATTTAGCCAAAGTAAAATCGCAACTCTTTTTCTTACAAAGAACACGGAACTAACTCAGGGACCTGGCATTTTCTTCTTCTGAATGACCAAATCCTCCTTGGTGTACAGCTTTCATTACCGGAGTAATTTTAGAATAATCAACCAGACCATCTGCAATGTTATTTCCTCCCCTTATAACTCGTTTACCTCCAATTTGAACAAGCTTCACACTTTTTGTGTCCCCTGGCTAAACAAGAACGAAAAGGCTTGATTCAATCTCCATGAAGACATCAACAAATATTAACATGTTAACCCTGGCATCACTCGTTTCTAGAAATTTTGAAAGTTTCATGCTTAGGCAATTCGAAACTCCTCTGCACAGCGTGTTAGCCACATTTTCGTATATATGAAGCTATTAACAAGCCAAGATTAGTTCAAGCAAAATTGTTGCTTTACAGATAAGATAATTATGGAAAATTTTCTACCATGAACCGCTTGGCTAATCTAAATTACAGCAAGCTCGACGACGTACCTCAAAGCGAGTAGCCGTCCCAGCAGGGATGTTTAATCGCATGCCATATGCTTTACTTCGATCAAAGATCAAGTAGGGGTTGACTTCTATGAAGTGATAATGACTGCCAACCTGGATATGAATCGGAAAATTGGTTAACAACTTGAGGTTAGATGTCTCAACTAGTATTTGGACTCATACAAAGTCATAAGGAAAGAGGATATGCACCCCTTGACCAATTTGCTTCCGCTAAATGAAGAAAGGCAACAGCATAAAACAAATTACCTGGATAGGCCTATCCCCCGTGTTAGTTACTTTGAGAACTATGCACTTCCTTCTTGAGTTTATTGTAATAAGTCCAGGCCCGTATATAATCTCACCAGGAACTTTATCACAAGCTTCAACAGTAGGAAATTTTTCTGGAGAAGGAACTGCAAACATAAAGATTCCATTCTCAGATGCATTAGAAAAAGAAAAACAAAAACAAAGCAGCAAAAATTAGGTTCGATATCAGCAAGAAATTGAGAGCAATCAAGCAAGGTACTACATGTGGACTAGAAAGAAACAAAGATTTAATAGTAGAAACACTTTATGCTGACATTTTGATAGGAAACAAGGTCATCCCTAACTCTTGTTTCCAACTGAAAATACAATCTTTTTGCAGTTGACAGTCTGCAGTTTTAGTTTTTCTTTTTCCAAATTAGATGTTTCACGAACAAGGAAAATCATTAGGGGTGATCCCAATTTAGCTGCACTAAACAGAATAAATATCGGTCATCTAAATATGCACCTGGAAGAAAAGAGCCATGCAAAGCTAGCTCAAGATTTCCATTTTCACTGGATATCGGTTCATGGATAGTGATCAACTTTGTACCATCAGGAAAGGTCCCCTCAACCTGCCGCAACAAATATGATTATATTTAGAACAAGACCCGTAATTAATGAATGTAGTATTTAGTAAAGTATGTACCTGAACAGAATCCAATAGGTAAGGAATGGATGGAAGAACATGTCTCCTGTTTGCAAATAACGTATGAATCACTTCTATACGTGGTAAGTATTTACCAATTTTTCTAAGAAATTCCTAATCGAACATTCAACAAGAAATATGCACTTAATCTCATCATTACCTTCCCAGCAGCTGCCTCCCGAGATCCATCAATTCTACCACAGTTTTATTGCCATCTCGGACAAACTCCAATACCTTTTAAAATACCAAACAAATAAGCAAGGTTTGTGTCTTAGAAAAAAAAACTACTGCAAACTCAATACACACCACAAGTAATCGCAAACATCAAAACATCTTTGATAACAAATTACAGCACAACCCACACTCTAATCGAACAGACAACATCGAATACAAATACATCAAACTAAAGACATAAAAAAAAAAATAGAACGTCACAAAATAGATATTTCATGTCGACGCCCATCGGTCACAATGTCAAAATAAACCATATATACACATGGAAACTCTACAGCTGAACACACTATCAATATAAGAATAAAATATATGTCCACAGAGAACTAAATATGAATCAAGAAACTGAGTGTGATAGTAATAACCTGCTTTGCTATAAGAGCCACAACTTCAGGGTAATTAAGCCTGAGCCCACGAGCCAAACGCTTCTGAGCTAAGTCTCCAGCATTGTAGAGCATCACTTTCTCGATTTCTCTAGGAGCCAGCCTCATTTCTATGCAATTACTTTACTAATCTCTCCTGGATAAACCAAAAGTTCCAGTCAACTATCGAATTGAAATGGAGTAATAGTGAAGGAAGTGGCGAAGATCTTCGGCAGATGAAGTCAACTTCGAAGACTGGCGGCGATGAAGTTGATGTTTTGTGAGTTATGTATGCACGTATCGTTTTGGGACCATGTGAATTGTTTATTTTTTTTTACGGTCCCGAGGTATCCCACACAGTCCGACTATGAGCTAACCGCCACAAACTCCAGAGGTGGGACTAATCCCCGGGGTCAGATGGATACGTCCCAAACCCACCCAACGACGATAGTCATGGGACTTCAAAGGAAATGTGAGAGGGGTATTCGATCCCACGACCTCCTAACCACATGACCTTTGAGTGTTTCACATTGACCATTAAAGTGAAGCCTCATTGGCTAACCATGTGAATTGCTTATGAGAGTGTGACCATGTGAATGCTTAAAGATTATATTTTTATATGATTTCTCCTTTCGTCACTCTAACTTGGAGTATATTACTGTGATGCTTTGTTACTTTCTCCATCCCACTTATTTTTCATCTTTCTATTTCGGGTGTCCCACATAATTCTTCTCATTTCCACTTTTTTTCCAATAATTAAACTAATTACACCATTTATATTTAAAAAAGGCTTCTTAATTTACGTGCCCACTAATTAGTTTTCTCTCTCCATTCCTTAAAAGTGTACTACAATATTAAAAAATTATGGTTTCTTAATCTATTTGCCCACTAATTTTTGGAAAGTATTAAAGCGGGAAGGAGGTAGTACAATTTATGAACCTTCAGTGAGAAAAAAAAAGAAGGTCAACCATGGGAAAATGAAAAAGATAACAAAGAACAAAATACTAATAAATTTGACAAGTTGATAAGCAGCACAGCCAATCACCGGCGACGAGGAGGTGTGTTTGCAATTAAATATAAGCTGACGCCCAAGCCAAGCCGAAGCATGCCTCAAGACATGACAACGACGCTGATTAAAGTACCACTTGGACAAGTGTCTGTTGTCTTATTATCATTGGTAAGAGTTAGAACATGTATAGTTGCATTTGAAATGCATCTGCACACTTTTACATATCACAACTCACAAGTAAAATGAACTGAGGGTGTTTATAAATAGGACAAATCCTCTGTTTTCTCTACGTCGTTTTACTTATTTATACTAGACATTTTCTTACAGTCCGTCTAGTTTTAAGAGCTTTTTAAGTCCATTGAAAACAACTCACTCACTAACCGAACCGGCTAATGTAGTGAGGACAACACCTAAAAGCTTCCTTGCTTAATCGCTTGTGAACTTGAGCTTTTTCTATCGTTCCTTGATTTTAAGAATGGTGAACTGATATCTTCATCTTGCCTATCTCCTTTTTATAGTTAGACTTGATGTAGAAGGCCGTTGTGAGATAATTCTTTGTACCGGACATAGCTTTTAATGACTTTCCCCAAAATGGGTCTGTCCAGTCTTTGCAGCAGTCGCTCTCACTTTTCTTTAGTCCTTATTTGGCTTAGTTTGACTTATTGGTTCTTGCTGTCAGCCTTGAATTAATTGCTTATCATTCACTTGCCGCTCTTGAAATGAGTTTGAATCTTAGTCCAACATGGCACATACAGTATATGCATTCCGGTCTTCAGTGACCTTCTGGTAGCATTCTTGATCCGGTTGTTGTCGCGTTTGTCGAACTGCTGACCGGTATCCGATTTCACCTATGTCTAACCGGTATACTCAATTAAGTTATATCCAATCACCAAAACTGTTAATCTTGAATTCTTTAAATTCACGATTCCTGACACTTTCAATTTATTTTAAACGCAAATCATCATTTATACACATACTCTTAAATTACATGTCCAAAATTATAATTAATTAAGGGAATTGCTATTCACCGCCCCCTTTTTCCTAGTTACCGCCCCCTAAATGGCTTGAAAATGACCTTTTGCAATTATGATATTTAAATTAATTTAAAAAGAAAAAACTAACTAAATATATAATTCTGGTACGAAATACTGAAACTACATACACAAATAAATTCGAACGATCGATCGATACGAAAAAAAAAATTTCGATTTAACATTTTAGTACCGATCGATCGATATTTTTGGCCCTGCAGTGCACGGGCTGAACGATATTTTCGGCCGGACTGTGCGCGGGCCGAACAGTATTTTCAGCCCGGACACTGCTTGGCCGAAATTTCAGTTCGGACCGCACAGGCCCGGCCGAAATCTGATTTCGGCCCGCACAGGCCCGGACGAAATCTGATTCGGCTCGTACACTGCAGGGCCGAAGGGTTTAGGGTTTAGAGTTCGGCCCGTGCAATCTGCCAGTGGAATCCTATAGAAAGCCAATTTGATTATCTACAACGTTTATGTTTTATGTTTGGCCTGATTCGGAGTGTATCGACCCCAAAATTGTACCCGAAAATGAACTTCGGGTGCTGTGTGAGGGCCTTCGGCCCTGCAGTGTACGGGCCGAAATCAGATTTCGGCCGGGCCAGTGCAGGCCGAAATCAGATTTCGGTCGGGCCTGTGCGGGTCGAAATCAGATTTCGGCCGGGCGTGTGCGGGACGAACTCAGATTTCGGCCGGCCTCTGCGGGCCGAACTGAAATTTCGGCCAAGCAGTGTCCGGGCCAAAAATACTGTTCGGCCCGCGCACAGTCCGGCCGAAAATATCGTTCGGCCCGTGCACTGCAGGGCCGAAAATATCGGTCGGTCTGTACTAAATGTTAAATCGAATTTTTTTTTTTCCGTATCGATCGATCGTTCGAATTTATTTGTATATGTAGTTTTCAGTATTTCGCACCAGAATTATATATTTAGTTAGTTTTTTCTTTTTAAATTAATTTAAATATCATAAGGGCAAAAAGGTCATTTTCAAGCCCTTTAGGGGGCGGTAACTAGGAAAAAGGGGTGGTGAATAGCAATCCAATTAATTAAATAGTCATAAGTTTCTCAACCACAATTGTTTTTGAAACCTTATCGCCACTCGAATTGGCTTGGCTTACGCAATACACTATACACTTTAAAGAAGAGAACGCACTCCATGGACTAGGTCAGTCTCAAATTATTGGAGCACAATTGTCCAAGTCAATAGTGAGAATTGAAATTGGGACTCACGTTGGATATAGTCCAGTAGTCCATGTCCAACCACTTTAGCACCGTTTGTGCACTATGTGCACTATTATTCTAGCAGAAGGGATAGTTGTACTAGTGGATTAGGAGGAATGACATATAACAGATATTTTACATCCGATCTCAATTATTTCTCTTGTGCGATAAATTTTTCGTGGTAATCTAAGACTAGAAACGTCCGTACAAGTGTTTATTTATATCAATTCACTACTCCTTTCACAACCATCACCACGCATGGTATCACCATTTTATTTTACCAACATCGTAGAGCTTCAACTTCCCTCTTCACAAAAGACGGCAATGCAAAAGCAGCTCTATGAATCTGTCAAACGTCACCACCCCCCCCCCCCCCCCCCAAACAAATTTCTTCAGAAGGAGCAAGAAAAAGCAAAAAAAGAAATAGAAAATATTCTTCTTTTTATGCACACCTCAGAATTATAAAATCGAAGATGCCTTCTTGTACAATCAACTGCGCCGTCCAACTTCTCGATGGGATTAATCGGGTTCAAAAAATCAACAGTCGGCCCTTTGTTCGAGCACAACAGAAATCCTATATCGCCACTGCAACACAGCAATTTCCGTCATAAAATTCAAAGTTATATCCGTCACTTAAATAGTCTTACTACCTCGGATATGTAGGCACACTAGCCCATGCGTAACGAACCGAGCCCTTGAACATTTCGCGGCATATGGAAATCATATCTTGAATCAAATGGGTATGAAGCCACACGCTCTCAGTCATGTTGCATAGAACACCGCCGGCCCTTAATGCTTTTGCAATCGTATCAAAAAATGGTCTTTCCACGAGCTCCCTAGCCGGGCCTAATAAAAATTTTTGCATTGGGCATAGATCATATATTATACATATACATACATATATATATATATATATATATGTATCAGCCATTAAAAGAAAGGATATTCGATACATTACCAACTGGGTCTGATGAATCGATAATAACTGCATCGTATTTAGGAAATCAATGGCTGTCAGAAAAAAAAAGAACCAACAACTTAATGTAATGTTCGGATAGGATTTTAACCCACTGATTTAAATGGAGATGAATTTCATAAACATACCATCACCGACGTGAAGGTGGACACGAGGATCTTCGAAGCCAACAGCCAATTGGGGAAAAAACTTTCTGGTGACCTGTTTGTATGGGTTTTTTTAATTAAATAAAAAAAAAAACTAACCATTAACAAAATAAACCTGAAATAAAAAGCATTAATTAAATAGAGAATTTCGTCATCTGGGATGACGAGTTACGTAACTCGTCATCCAGGAATACGATTTACTATCTAGCTGGCCCACTGACCCGATTGACCCGACGTGGCTGGTCAAGTTGACCTGTGCACAGTACTTTTTTGTAACTCGTCGACTGGTATGACGAATTAGGTAATTCGTCATCTGGGAGGACGAATTACTTCAATTATTTCCGTCCGACACGCTGCATGCATGCGGGGTGGTCGGGAATAATTATAATAATTCGTCATCTGGGATGACGAATTACTTTAGTTCGTCATTTGGGGTGACGAGTTATGTCTCTATAATACCACCCCCTCCTCTCATATTTCCATATCATCTAACATACAACATATTTACACAATGGTGTCGAGTCGTGTACAAGTTATAGTTTATTTCGGCGGTGAAATAATTCACATCTGATTCCACCGTAAAATATAGTATTCGTCCTATTGCATATAGGCGAATTCGTCGCAATACCAATTTTTCCGAGTTTATATCGTTGTTGTTCGAAGTTACGGGTGCTGATAGTAGTCGTTGTTCGTTCGTTGTCTACGGGAAAAATGAATATTTTCAACATTCCCGCCACTTTCATCAGCTACTCCAAATCTCCAACGACAACGACTTACAATTTTTCATACATCCCGATTCGGAGAACGATTGTCTTGAAGTTTTTGTTGAGGCGGTTGAAAATTCAAACTTTGATTTGAACGAAGCGCCTCATCGCACTTTCGAGGAGCGATGCGAGTTTCCTGCGTTTGAAGTTGGTTCTTCCAGTTATACATGTCCGAATTTTCCCGACATTGCCTCAGTTACGGCAGGGTTAAGCAATGTTTCTCTGGAGATGCCGGCGCTTGGTGTTCCATTCGATATGCCAGAATCCATGTCAGAACCCGTGCCAGCTTTCGTGTCTGAACATGAGGAAGACGTTGATGTTAGTGATTCCGAAGCAGACGATGAGGATCCATTGGCCGAGTTACCCGATCCCAACGACGACGACGAGAACAACGACGACGATGGCCCAGATGATACCACTCCGCTGGAACCTGCTGCTCCTATGATGTTTCAATCCGTCCCATTTTTCCAAACGTACCAAATGCCACCTACTGTTGATGACGACTACGGTGGTTACGGGGAGTTCTACGACAGAGATAACCCTACATTTTGTCGAGGTATGATTTTCAAACTAAAAAACATCTACAACGTGCCGTCGACGATTTTTCGATCAGGGTTGCTAGACGCGAGTATAACGTCAATGAGAGTAGCAGTACACGTTGGAGTGTTCAATGTAATCACACGACTGATTGCCCTTGGAGACTGAGGGCATCATTCAAGCCAAAAAAAGGTTACTGGTCTATTACAAAATTTGAAGGACCGCACACTTGCTATATGACTGAACTGGCTAGCACACACCGTAACATCTCTCGAAATTTTATTGCTGATTTGTTGGTTGGAACCGTGAGAATCGATCCGCAGTTCCTACCCAAGAACGTCCAACAACTCGTGAAAGATAAATATGGCTACGACATCTCGTATATTCAAGCATGGCATGGTCTGAAAAGAGCTATGGAAAATGTTTACGGTACTTGGGAAGAGTCTGTTACCAAACTCCCAATATTTATGAAGGCGTTGCAGCGTTACAATCCAGGGACAATCGTGCGATGGCTGAATCTGGAGACAGGGAGACCTGGACACTTCGTGCTCGGGTATGTCTTTTGGGCTTTTAAACCGAGCATCGATGGCTTCAAACATTGTCGAAAAGTTGTTTGTGTCGATGGTACGCATTTATACTCCAAATATAAACACAAATTACTGATTGCTACGTCGCTGGACGCCAACCAAAACGTCTTTCCCCTGGCGTTTGCCATTGTCACGGAAGAAAGTACACACTCATGGACTTGGTTCCTTACTAATTTGAACATATATGTTCTAGAGAATCAATCGGTTTGCCTTATTTCGGATCGTCATCCAGGTATTTAATGTTAATAGTGTCATTTACTCGTTATTTTCGTAATATCATTTACGATTAGTGGCATATATGGTGTGTACAGGTCTTACGGGAACAGTAGAAGCCACTGATTTTTTTCGTCCACCAAATGGAGTGCATCGCTTCTGTCTTCGCCATGTAAAGTCAAACTTCTACAAAAAATTCAAGGACCAACAGTTGAAGGATCTGTGTCACAGAGCCGGTACTGCGCCAACAATGGATAAATTCGATCGCGTCATGGCTCAGATTGCGCAAATTAATGAACGAGCAAAACCTTGGTTAGAAAAAGTAGGGGTCGAACAGTGGACGCTAGCACACGACGGCGGTTATCGATGTGGTGTCATGACAACTAATATTTCAGAAGGGCTCAACGGGGTATTAAAAGGTGCTCGAATGCTACCCGCAAAAGCAATCGTCGATTTCACCTTTCACAGGTAATCTCTAATCACGACCTTAGTTTTGTATTTTAAATTTGTTTTCGGGGAACTTCTTGTTTTATTTCTTATCGTTCACAGGTGCGTACAATATTTTCGTGATCGCTTTCAAGAAGCATCGTCCCTAACGGCGAATAACGAAACTGATTGGTCACGTTATGCAACGAGAATCTTTCAAAGTTGGACGGCAGAATCTTGGGATCACGTTGTGTACCGTTTTGATGTTCGACAACATACAGCAGAAGTCATAACATCTGGAATTCATCAACGCACATATGTCGTAAGGATCAACGATCGAACATGCACGTGTGGAAATTGGAGCAGGTATAACATCCCATGTTCTCACGCACAAGCAGCTTGCCGTCAGTGGCAAATTCACTCCGGTAGTCTAGTGGCGCAGTATTACAGTAAACATGACTATTTGAAGACATATGAAGGTACCTTTGAACCATTGCACGATGAACGGTACTGGACGCCCGAAAGTTGGACTCTTATTCATAACGAGGCTCGTCTAGAGAGAACTGGTCCCGGTAGATATAGTCGAAATCGCATCAGGAATGAGATGGACAGGGGTGAAACTCGTGCTAGACGACGCGGCCGGCGTTGAAAATATTATACGAGTTTTGTATTCACCGTTTTCAATAAATAATAATAATAATAATCATAACTGTAATAATAATAATAAGTACATATAATAAATAATAATAATAATAACAATTTCTGTAATAATAATAATAAGTACATATAATAAATAATAATAATAATAATCATATCTGTAATAATACATATAATAAATAATAATAATAATAATAAATAATAATAATATATGTAATAAATAATAAGTACATATAATAAATAATAATAATAATCATATCTGTAATAATACATATAATAAATAATAATAATAATAATAAATAATAATAATATATGTAATAATAATAATAAGTACATATAATAAATAATAATAATAATCATATCTGTAATAATAATAATAAGTACATATAATAAATAATAATAATAATAATAACAATTTCTGTAATAATAATAATAAGTACATATAATAAATAATAATAATAATAATAATAATCATATCTGTAATAATACATATAATAAATAATAATAAGTACATATAATAAATAATAATAATAATAATAATCATATCTGTAATAATACATATAATAAATAATAATAATAATAATAAATAATAATAATATATGTAATAATAATAATAAGTACATATAATAAATAATAATAATAATAATAATAATAATCATATCTGTAATAATACATAATAAGTACATATAATAAATAATAATAATAATAACAATTTCTGTAATAATAATAATAAGTACATATAATAAATAATAATAATAATAATCATATCTGTAATAATACATATAATAAATAATAATAATAATAATAAATAATAATAATATATGTAATAATAATAATAAGTACATATAATAAATAATAATAATAATAATCATATCTGTAATAATACATATAATAAATAATAATAATAATAATAAATAATAATAATATATGTAATAATAATAATAAGTACATATAATAAATAATAATAATAATAATCATAACTGTAATAATAATAATAAGTACATATAATAAATAATAATAATAATAATAACAATTTCAGTAATAATAATAATAAGTACATATAATAAATAATAATAATAATCATATCTGTAATAATACATATAATAAATAGTAATAATAATAATAATAAATAATAATAATATATGTAATAATAATAATAAGTACATATAATAAATAATAATAATAATAATCATAACTGTAATAATAATAATAAGTACATATAATAAATAATAATAATAATCATCATATCTGTAATAATACATATAATAAATAATAATAATAATAATAAATAATAATAATAATAATATATGTAATAATAATAATAAGTACATATAATAAATAATAATAATAATAATAATCATAACTGTAATAATAATAATAAGTACATATAATAAATAATAATAATAACAATTTCTGTAATAATAATAATAAGTACATATAATAAATAATAATAATAATCATATCTGTAATAATAAGTAGATTTAATAATAATAATTAATAATAATAAGTAAATAAAATAATAATAATAACATACAAATAATAATAATAATCATAACAACTGAAAGCAATAATAATTAGTGTAATAATACAACGAGCTGGCCTACAATAATAAAACACTAACAAAAACACTAACAGTAATAATAATAATAATAAAATCAGTGGACATATTCTATCTGCCATGATGCGCTAGATGTCCGCCGGTCCCACAACGAGCTGGCCTACGAACTCTACTTCCTCGACGGTTGCCTTGCTCCGCATCATCTCCCGGACTTCGAGCTCGTCGCGGCCGTGGTGTCATAAACGCCTAATATGTTATAACCAAATTTTAATTTTCGTAAATTTAAGGGCTTTAGCTGCCAAATTGAAAGGAATATACCTGATGATCCATATACTCTGGCTGTGAGCCGTGCTGGGCTGCAGACGATTGCAAAAACGGTGACAAGTCATCAAAGAATGACGGGTTCACAGTTTCGTGCACTTGTGATGTTCCTTCCCCATGCATGTCAGATGGTCCGGCCCCATGCATGTGAGACGATCCGGCTATGTGAGATGATCCGGCCCCATGTACGTGAGATGGTCCGGCCTCACCCCCTCGTCGAACTCGACGACGCGAGATAAACAAGCCATCCATCTGCTCCAATAAGCGGATGGTCTCGTCATGCTCGCCGGACCTCGCGTAACGAAGGCTCTCGTGAACCCGTGTTCCTAAAAATGAATGAGTTAAATTATTTGGGCTACTAAACAAATAACATTAATGCCAAAATTTATACTTACGATGGTCTCCATAAATACCGCATCCCCCATCTGGAAGCCCCGGTCCATCTGTAACGCGTGTGGAGATATGTAGCGGCGAGTGATCCGATGAAACCACTCGTAATATCCATCCACCACCGAATTGAAGCTAGTCGCAGGAGGACCATCCACGACGCTGTTCGCTCGATCCTCCCATAGCCCAATCCAGACTGCGTGATGCGATCTCCAATCCATCCCCGACTGCTGACGACGCTCGTACGTATGAAGATTGTTGTCTCGATACGGCGGTATAATTGGAATATCTTGGATAAGTCCAAATTGCCGAAGCACCCGTTCGGGGTAATGAACCTCCACGATATTGAAGAATATCAGTGGACACCTCGATCGACAAGCCGTAGGTAAGCACTCTTCAGGAAGAGCGGCAATCTCTGGGAGCATCATATTGTACGGAGTCCATGCAAATTGATGCGGCTGCATGCGATCAATGCACTCGCGGATGGTACGTACATTCGAATTCGTCGACGTGGTAAAATCAAAGAATGTGTTCCACCTGTCAAATATTTACATAACACTTATAAATGTACGAATGAAAAAAAAATTCGTAGCCATAAGAAGAACGATCATACCTCGCAGCATGTGGCGGGGCCGGTAACACTATCCCGTCGACTATGCGGGGCTCCATCACGAGGCGATAATCACCCCGTACTGGCTGAAATGGCAAAATCCTCGTATATGCCCATGCCTAAAACAAATCCCTTATGATAAATAAATGTTTAAAATAACTATAAATTTTATCAGCATGCTATATAATTACCTGCAATAGCCGTAGGGGTCCGCCTATATTTAGCTTTTTCGGCTCGCATGCCGAACACAATTCTCTGTATAGAAATGCCAGCACCGCACTACCCCAACTAAATGTCTTCACCTCCTCAATATCCTCCAACAGCTGAAGGTAAGTCAAAGATACGGTGCTGGCACTACAATCGGGAAACATCACGGCACCGAAGAGAAGCATCGCATAACCTCGTGCTGACCACTCGACCTCTTCTTCGTCACTATCATCCGTAATCGGATGAGCCAACAACCAACTTGCTAACGACTTCATCGATAGCGATGATCCCCTAATCTTATCAGCAGGCGGCCTAAAACCTAGCAACCGCTCACACTCATCCATCCACTGTGTGACCGTTCTCGAAACGATCACACCGGAGACACAACTACCATCTACAGGCAAACCCCACAAAATACCTACATCCTGTAAAGTGACGGTCGCCTCCCCAACAAAAAAATGAAACGTATGGGTCTCCTTCCTCCAACGCTCTACCAATGCTGTAATCAAATGAGGGTCAACCCTCTGCGACATACAGCTGTAGACGCTGTATAAACCCATATCGTTCAACTTTTCTAATAAGCGACCGTGTAAGATATTCGGTGCTTCTCTAGTACCCCACACTACATTTTCTAACGACCTACATCTAATAGTACTATCTATCGTACTCGCATCTAATAATAAGTCTCTACTACGGTGATTTGACTGCATTGTCGACACCGAACTATCAATAGGCCCGTAAGAAGCATCCAAATCCATTCTACATTCAAAGAAACGAAACCAAACAAATCAAAAAAAAAAAATTAGCATTCGATAATTTCGTATCGTCACGCGTCGCTCACCTCACGTAAATCGGCGTAGTACGTCGTCGAGGCGGCGGCGGGTCAGAGCTGGGCGTCGGGTCACGGCTGGGCAGCGGTGCAGCGGCCTGCGGGGCGCCGGCTCACGGCGGTGCGACGGCGGCGGCGGGGCGGTGCGACGGCGGAGCCGGTGGCGGCGGCGGATCGGGCCAAAGGGCGGAGGCTCGCCCGGGCAAGCTACGTGGGGCGGCGGCGGGTCGCAGTCGGCGGCGGGTGCTCGCAGCAGGGCGTCGGGTGGCTGGGCGGCGGCGGGTCACGGCGCGGCGACGGCAGAGGCGGTGGCGGCGGACTGCGTCGGGGTAAGGGGCGTACGATCGCGCGGGCCAGGGACGTGCGGCGGTTCCTCTTCTTCGTGGGTGGGGCGGCAGCGTGCAGGCAAGGGAGGAGGCAGCGGAGTCGTCGTCGGGCTTCGTCTTCGTCGTCGAAGTTCGTCACAATCCAGAGCGGCGCGGCGTCATGGAGGGTTTTAAATTACAGATCTAACTCGTCATCTCAGATGACGAGTTATTTGTATCTCGTCATCCTAGATGACGAATTACGCCACCTCATAAGTCCGCCAGCCTGGCAAGTTAACTCGTCATCTAGGATGACGAATTAAATAACTCGTCCTCTGAGATGACGAGTATCCTTATTTTATTAATGCTTTCTATTTCTGGTTTATTTGGTTAATGTTTATTTTTTTGGTTTATTTAATTAAAAATACCGTTTGTATGTGTAATAAAATAATATAATTAGATGAGAAATTATTATAAGAAGAAATCATTGTGTGGAAAAGGCTATTAAACTCACATCTATCACCAATTGGTCAATCTCACAGATATCGATCGACTCCACAGAAGTATGGCGTGCGATTTCCCGAAGAACTCCTCCATCACCGCCGCCCACGACCAAAACCTGCGCCCAAACATGGCCAGAGAATAGGAGCTAGTTACATTTTTCGGAGACTTTATAGAACAAAGTGGGAGATGGGTTATCATCTCTTGGTAGGCGCATTCGTCTTTCTCAGTCAACTGAATAATGCCATCTAGCACGAGTACTTTTCCATATGCCGTCGACTGTGCTCATAAAAAAACTACATCGGTGCATAAAACAAGACAGGGAGGACTATCAAGCAACGAATCGAAGCATGGTCGAAAGAAACTAAACCTGAAAAACCATAACCTCATGGTACTTTGACTTCTCTCGGAATAAAATCTTTTCCACTTTCAGCGAATGCGCTTCCCCTAACAGTAAAAATGCGAGTCAATTAGACAAAAAATAAAAATTCCACATTGGGAAAGCTCTCAAAAAATCAGGAAAAAATAAATTACTAATTCAGAAACCAGAGGTATGTTGAATTATTTTCAAAGTCACAGTCACAGTTCCAACATCATATACCTGGCCACATAGGGTTGTTGTAATACACATCTTTCACCATTTTGTCTGCAACGAAGCATTTTATGTAATCACCATTAATAAAAAGCCATGCAAAATAACCTGAGGAAAATAAACTCAGGGCGGAAGTCGAAGAAGTAAGTACCGACTGATGATGGGAACTCAGAGAACCATCCTGAAACAACTGTGGGATAGCATTTGGCGTCGATCTCAGGCTCTGATGTTTTAGCTTTCAAGCAACATGATGGGATGGAAACCTTCTTCTGAACCTTTTTCGTGATTCAATTTCCCGTCCATAACCTTCTTCCTTAATGTTATAATAGCTTTCTCCAATCCTATGCATAGATACATTATCAAAATAATCCATATAATCATAATTGGCCAAATTTAACAATCATAAAAGGCCATATATGTAGACTGACACACCATCAATGAAAGATCATAAAAACACAATTCTGATGGACAATTATGATGGACCATAGCCAAGGCCAAATCAGTGCCAACGGAAATTTATATCAGATGCACAGATGCATACACTAAGAAAACAATCATACAGAGTAGTTACCACCAACAAATTACAAGCACGGAAAAAGATTAAAACCACCCCGCAAAAATGCATTTACTACATTAGGTTGACGTCAGTATAATACAACATCTCATTCCGATATATAATAATAGCTTTTCAGCAGTTGATCATGAAAGCAACTCCTATCCTAAAAGAAAAAAAATAAAAAAAAAGGGTCTCGGCATATTCAAGATTTAATATTTGTTTCAAGATGCCTTCGAAATTATATATAAACAAAACATAAAATAATGCAAATAAGAAATCAAATTAAGTACACCGAATGCAGAATTCTGAACAAAAATAGCAGAGTAGGCAAATCTTCACATCTGCAGGTTTGCCATTCAATAATATAGATGAACTATTTCTCATCCTGTACAAATCATATAAAAATTTGGCACTATCTTCTTTCTTCCATAACTGGTAAAACATACTATAACTCGGACAACAAGATAGCTAACCAAACTCTTTTCTCGGTTAATCAACACTGCCAAGAACAAGAAGGTTTAATTTATATCCATTAGTATGGGCGTTGAAAAGTGAATAGAAAAATATCGAAGAAGCTCTTACGTCAACTCTGTTGGCGTGGGCAGCGGACCCGGTCGAGTAACACAGCGGCTAATATTTGAGTAATTAAAGATAAATGTGGACACCGAGATTTAACGTGGAAAACCCCCAAATAAATCGGGGAAAAAACCACGAGCAAGGAAGAAGAATCCACTATAGGAGAAATATAGGAGTTACAACCTCTCGTACCACAAAGGAGAAAACCCTCAATATCTCTCTTTATAGCCGGAGAAAATACCCGACAAACTCTCTATTATTTTTCTTCTATTTTTCCCTCACACTTCTTCTGTGATTTCTCTCTTTCTGTGGGATGCATTCCGTTTGCTCCTTCAGTGCCTATTATAGGCAGAGCATGTATGCTTGCATGTGTGAACAATTCAGCATGTCAAAGAGAAAAGTTGCGCCTCATTTCTTTTACCTCACATTGCTTTTGACCATTCAAACGTTGAAGCCACGTTTTCCTTTTCTTTAGCCTTATAGTTCTGACAATCTCCCACTTGAAGATTTGATTGAGGATCAATCGGATCTTCACACCATTCTTTCTCCCTTGCCATTCATGTTGCTTACGTCTCCGCTAGACCACTTGAGGAACGACACCAAACGAACTTGTCAGTGTTGACCGCCTTAGTCAAGAAATCTGCTAGGTTATCTTTCGTATGAATTTTCTGCATATCAACCGTGCCCTCTTCCAGTTTCTCACGAACGAAGTGATACTGGACTCGTATGTGCTTTGACCTGGAATGAAAAGTTGGATTCCTTGCAAGATGCAAGGCACTCTGACTGTCACAGAACAGAAGAATATTCTTCTGTTCGTGCCCGAGTTCCTCCATGATCATTTTCAACCATACCGCCTCTTTACTTGCCTGCGTAGCTGCAACATATTCAGCTTCAGTTGTTGAGGTCGCGACAACGGACTGAAGTTTCGATACCCAGCTTACGGCTCCGCCAGTAAGAGTGAACAAATAACCCGTGGTAGATTTGCTCTTGTCAAGATCACCTGCATAATCAGAGTCAACATACCCTCTGACAGTAAAGTCTGCTTCCCCGTAACATAATGCAACATCTGAGGTTCCTTTGATATATCGTAGGATCATCTTCACCGCGCTCCAATGCTCTTTACCCGGATTCGCCATGTACCGACTTACTACTCCCACTGCATGTGCAATGTCTGGTCGTGTACAAATCATCGCTAACATAAGACTTCCCATCGTTGATGCATACGGTACTCGAGACATCTCCATCCTCCCTTCTTCACTGCTAGGACTCATACTTGAGGATAATTTGAAATTAACAAGAAGTGGGGTAGAAATTGGCTTACAATCTTGCATATTAAAGCGTCGCAAGACCTTCCTCAGATAATTCTTCTGCGAAAGCCAAATCTTCTTGTTATTTCTGTCTCGATAAATTTGCATTCCTAGAATCTTGTTTGCTGGTCCCAAGTCCTTCATTTCAAATTCCCTAGCCAACTGTGCCTTGAGTTCTTCAACACGATCTTTGTTGGGGCCTGCTACCAACATGTCGTCAACATACAACAGTAAGATGATAAAATCATTTTCACCAAGCCTCTTGAAATATGCACAAGGGTCTGCATTTAATCTGTTGTATCCAAGGCTCATGATGAAGGAATCAAATCTCTTATACCAACACATCGGCGCCTGTTTGAGACCGTATAGAGATTTGTTCAACCTGCAAACCAAGTTCCGTTTTTCTTTGTCTTCAAAACCTTCCGGCTGGAGCATATAAATCTCTCCTTCAAGATCTCCATGAAGAAAAACCGTCTTCACATCTAGTTGCTCTAGATGTAGGTCGAATGTAGCACACATCGCCAGGAGTACCCGAACAGTCGTTAGTCGAACCACCGGTGAGAATATCTCATTGAAGTCAATGCCTTCCTTCTGAGCGTAGCCTTTAACCACCAGTCGTGCCATAAACTGCTCCACTTGATCGTCGCTGTTCCGCTTGATCTTAAAGACCCATTTATTGTCGATTGCCTTTCTTCCCTGAGGTAGTGGCACCAACTCTCATTTCTTCTTGCATTTTCGCCAACCACTGATCTGCATCTGAACTGTTCAGTGCTTCTTGAAGAGTTGATGGCTCTCCATCATCAGTTAGTAGACAGTATGCAACGTTGCTGTCCATATCGTAATCTTCATGCCAGGATGGTGCGGCTCTTTTTCGTGTGCCCCTTCTAACTTCTGACTCTGAAGATTCGCTTGGCCCTGCCTCGTGCTCTGGTGCTGCTTCAGAAGAATCTTGTTCCCCCGACTTTCCTTTCACCTGAATCGTCGTAGTCTCTGGGCTTTCCTTTGTAGTGCTATCATTTCCTCCGATTAGTTTATCTTCTAAGAAGATAACCTCCCTACTGATGATAACCTTGTGAGCAGTGGGATCCCACAGGCGATACCCCTTCACACCATCAGCATACCCCAAGAACAAACACCTTCTGGACTTCGGATCCAGCTTCGTAGTTTCTTGGGCGTTGTACATCACGTACACAGGACTTCAAATACATGGAGTTTGGAATAGTCCGCTGGCTTTTCGGTCCACATCTCCATCGGCGTCTTCTGATTGATTGCCGTTGAAGGCGATCGATTGATCACGTAGCAGGCGGTGTTGACTGCTTCTGCCCAGTATGATTTATTCAGACCTGTAGCTCCCAACATGGCTCTTGTTCTTTCCAACAAAGTCCTGTTCATCCGCTCCGCCACTCCATTTTGTTGTGGAGTATACGCCGTAGTGAAGTGCCTTTTGATGCCTTCTCTTTTGCAAAAGCTATCAAATTCCCTGCCAGTATATTCTCCTCCATTATCCGTCCTCAAACACTTGATCTTCTTTCCTGTATCAAGTTCGACCCTAGCCTTGAAATTCTTAAAGGTTGCAAACACATCCCCTTTGCTCTTGATGATAAACACCCAACATCTCCTGGAGTAATCGTCGATGAATGACACAAAGTACTTCGCTCCTCCTTGGGATGAAACCGGTGATTGCCATACATCAGAGTGAACCAATTCTAGAATATTGTTGCTTCTAGAACTTGATGTGTTGAACTGTAGTCGATGCTGCTTGTTTGCTACGCAATGCTCACAGAACGGTAGGGAAACCTTCGTGAGACCCGGAAGTAGATTCTGGCCCGCAAGAATTTTCATGCCTTGTTCTGACATATGGCCAAGCTTCTGATGCCACAACATAGTAGATCTTTCGCTTGAACCTCCTGAAGCCACAGATGCTTCCCCTTCTTGCACCGTCTCTCCCAACAGCATATACAAATTTGCAGCAGCCTTTTCACCTTTCATGACTACAAGTGCTCCCCGGAATATTTTCATTATTCCTCCCCGAACTTTGATTTCACAGCCAAGATCATCGAGCTGTCCACAGACAATAAATTCTTCTTGAGACCTTCCACGTGTCGCACTCCTTGAATAGTGCGAACTGTACCGTCGTGCAACTTCAACCTCACGGTTCCAACGCCTACGATTTTTAAGGCATTATCTTCACAACTGTACACAGATCCTCCTAAGATAGGTTCGTAGTGGTTGAACCAGTCTCTTCGAGAGGTCATATGATAAGTTGCGCCCGAGTCAAGAAGCCATATATCATCATACGACTTTCTGCTCTCCGTTGAGATAGCTGCTTCGCTACACAATACGTCTCCACCTGACGCATTTGCCAGATTTCCTTGAGGAATGGAGTTCTTCAGGCTCCAACAATCCTTCTTCAAGTGACCCTTCTTTCCACAGTGGTAGCATTTCATATCCTTCTTCTTACTTCTTGATTTTCCCCTGCCTTGAGTGTGACTCCCACTTGAACCACGTTCCGTTGATCTCCCTCTCATCACCGTCAAAGCTTCGACCTGTTGAGATCCTGCTTGCTGGTCCTCTTTGTTCTTTCGCCGATTTTCTTCTTCGAGAACAGCAGATGCGATGTTGTCAAAGACCAGAGTATCGGTGGATTTATTTTCTTCTTTTGTAGTTGAGACATCTGCTGGCTTATTCGTCAGGTTGATGATGAGTTGATCATACGAATCAGGCAGACTTTGAAGTAGAATTTCTGCACGCTCTTGAGACGCTATTTTATACCCCAACGATGTTAGCTGAGAAAATAGAGTATTCAAGACGTTGAGATGCTCCGTCACTGAAGTAGATTCTGACATTCTCAAGGTGTACAATTTTCTCTTCAAGAAAATTCTGTTGTGTAGCGACTTCGTTTTGTACAGATTTATTAGATGGTCCCAAATCTCCTTTGCCGTTTTCTTTTCTTCGACGCTGGACAATATCTCATCTGCTAGTGCCAGATGAAGATTTGCGACAGCGCTTCCGTCCATCTCGTTCCATTTCTTTTCGTCTGTCACCGTGGCTGGTTTTCCATCGATAGCCTCCAGACAGCCGTCCTTTCGCAAGATCGCCTTTATCTTTAATTTCCACAGTGAGAAATTTCTCCCGTTGAATTTTTCGATATCAAACTTTGCCGCCATAATTTCTGCTCAGTCGTGAGCGATACCTCCGACGGGGTTGCAGCAGATAATTATTGAACTCGTACCGGCTTTTTCGTCACCGTAACAAGGGCAATATAATATCTATTATTTTCTGATGTGGAGGGTCCACGTTAGTGGCAACCGCAGAGCATACGATAAATAAATATATAAAACCCAAGCTAGGCTCTGATACCAATTGTTGGCGTGGGCAGCGGACCCGGTCGAGTAACACAGCGGCTAATATTTGAGTAATTAAAGATAAAATGTGGACACCGAGATTTAACGTGGAAAACCCCCAAACAAATCGGGGTAAAAACCACGGGAAAGGAAGAAGAATCCACTATAGGAGAAATATAGGAGTTACAACCTCTCGTACTACAAAGGAGAAAACCCTCAATATCTCTCTTTATAGCCGGAGAAATACCCGACAAACTCTCTATTATTTTCCTCTATTTTTCCCTCACACTTCTTCTGTGATTTCTCTCTCTCTGTGGGATGCATTCCGTTTGCTCCTTCAGTGCCTATTTATAGGCAGAGCATGTATGCTTGCATGTGTGAACAATTCAGCATGTCAAAGAGAAAAGCTGCGCCTCATTTCTTTTACCTCACATTGCTTTTGACCATTCAAACGTTGAAGCCACGTTTTCCTTTTCTTTAGCCTTATAGTTCTGACAAACTCCAGGGGGCTTTTATTTTTCATCTGATCTTACATGCACTTCAAGAAAAATTTCATTCTAGCTCCAAATAGCGGCACTAGGGTTTATGAAAAAAAAGGGAGAATCAAGAAAATACAACTTCTTTCAACGTACATATTCGGCAAACCAGCATAGAAAATTAAGTAGAAATCGCAGGAGCAAACACGAGTGTAAGTTGAATGGGGAAGAAGCTCTCTATGCATACCTTTTGTTTCAAAAGAATCGATTGACGATACTAAAGAAGGCTGTATGGTTTATATAGAGTTGTGATCTTCATAACGGGGAACACTATTGCAACGTTTTCATCATTACACTATTGCAACGTTTTTATCATTGTTATACTCCTTTGTTTTGCTATTGTATTTAATATTTCTCGGCTCCGCCTAGCGCGACTTTCCATGAACTCGTGGACGACGATATATTGTGCTTAAAGCATACTAGTTCACTTCTTTATTGACTTTTTTGTATTACTAGTTTTGCCCAATGCGATGCACGAGAGCTATATTAGAAATAGATGGATCCTTCCTAAAACCATATTAGAAATCGAGTGGTCCTTCCTATACAAAGCGAGCTTCCGCTCACCGTCACCCGATTCATATGTCCACGTGTTAGGTCAGTCATGCCACACGTGAGGGGGCGTGTTGAGATTCTAAGTGGGTTTCGTCCCACATCGGATAATGCAAGCTCTTGAGGCTAGTATATATATAAGAGGCTTTCTCCTCCTATTACCAATTGGTTTTAGGAAGGACCTATCGATTTCTAATAAGCTATAGCTGAAAGTAGGTCTGAGCTCTCCTATTTTCTATTCAAATTAAAAGAAGTCCGACAATTAATCTTCCATTGTTTGTGTTGCAAAGTCTTTAATTCGAACAGGCAACTAAGCCACTGTGAACGACGATTCATTTCTAATTATTGTTATTGGATGAGATTAAAGCCTCTTAGTCTCCTTTAATGAAGATTTATTTTGGAGGAATACCAGAGTTAACGATAGGAGCATGACTCAATATGGACCTAATTCAAATGGTAGTTGGTAATTCCACCCTCACATGGACCTAATATGGTAATTTACGTTGCTATTGCTGACATGTCGTATGAGGATTGGCTTATTGGGGTGGTCAACGAGAGTCCACATCCAATTTTTATATAGTATCATTGTTTTAAAAAGCGCGCTATAGCGTGCGCGTATGTAATATCATGTTTTTCACGAATAGCGTACGCTATACTACGCTTTTTTACGCGTTTTTACGCTTTTTGCGCTACTTTTAAAAAATACTCGCGTTATTCGGGCATTGATCAAAATCAAGTGTGTAATTAGTAAATTTATCCATAATAATGTGGTCCAAAGATTAATTATTGGAATAGTAATACATCGATGAATTGTATAATATAGTTAAAGTACAATTGAAAATGTTAAGATTAATTTATTTTTAGAAGAACCATGTGCACTTACAATATTGATTATTTTATCTTTTAAAGTAATTGTTCAATAAGTTTATATTAATTTCCTATAAAAAAAAAGGATTAATTTGAAAAATAAATTGATTAGTTAAAAATATAGACAAAAAATAAATTTGTAATCAACGACGCTAAATGTGGAAGTTGAATATACAAATAGATTCGATTTCCATGTTATTTAATTTTTAAAATGTGGTTTTAAAATGGTTTGATAGTGTTGTCATATATTATATTTTTTGTGTGTTACAAATGCATTGCTCGAAATACTCACGTAATGCGTTATGTTTTTTGCGCTACGCGCTATTGGAATCAAAATGCAACGCGTGCGCTATACGCGTTTTGAAACACTGTATAGTATATAGATAGATTATGTGTTGATGAATGGAATATTTTCTTTCGTTACATTACATGTATTTAGTGCAACGGCCTGCTACAATAAATGATAACCACATTATCTCATGACCTCATGAACGGAAGGAAACACTTGCTCATTGAAATGAATTTCAGACAATTTCCCAAGAAATAATAGTAACAGAAACGAGAAAATGAGAGTTCTAACATGCAATTGGAGACTCCCTTCAAAGATCGTCGAAAATGGCGTTACTTTCATGAATTTGGTACGAACATTCAGATATTAGACGTGTTTTTAGCTTATATATTTCTTTCGACTCATTCTCCGTTTAATATGTCCTGAATCATGGAGGAGGAAACAAAGTTCGACAGAAGAACAATACAGAGACGCCGTCCTCTTTCCACATGCGGTTCTTCCTTGATAGCCATTGCTTCTAAAGCTTCCACAAAGCTGCAAGGCTTGGATGGATCTTTGGGATCTCTGACGAAAACGACGATCAGATTCTTCAGCCCATTCCATAATTTAGCACATAGATTGCTCAACGACTTTCTTGCAATACTTTCTTTCGCAGACAATCATATCCTCAACATCGAAAGCTTTATAGAGAAAGTCATCCCACGATCAGGGCGTATTTTTGATAAGATTGATGGGCTGATTAGCATTGCAGAGATCTTACCAGAAAGACTTGATGAAGGGTTGAGTAAATTGCCCGTGATAGTGCATAGCGTCCCTTTCCTTGATTGGATCATCATTCATACTATATCGTGGTTGAATTTTATCCTATCTGGTTTGACTCACCTGGGATCGAAGAACACCAAGGAAAAGGAGATTGCAGTCGATGTTTACTGCAGGAACCATAAGGGAAGCTCCGATGATGATCGAATAATATCTGATATTACAAAGAAAAGTTCAGATGTAGTAGAAGGGACTGGGAAGCAGTTTCCAAGACCAGTGAAGAAACTAGATTTTGTACAAGCCTGCGATCATAATAGTGGCATCGATTATTCTTCCCCGATGAGTTCTTCGTACAGATCTGCCTTGTCATCGCCGGTGGATGATTCTGATCATACAATAACAGATCATTGTATCAAGTGTACGTATAAGGAGATGCTCAAGAAGGGAACGAAGGAAGACGCATAAAGCTCGCTAAAGCGAATGTTTGTTTTTTGTTGATGTTTTTGTTGCTGTGCTGCTGTAGGAGAGTTAACGGGGATTCTTGTTCGTTCTTTTGGTGCCAGCCAGGATTTCTGTACTTGTCAGAAGACTGGCGTGGCGTTATATTATGCCTTTTTTAGTATTACCGTACATAAGCATGTCGAAGATATGCCAAAAATTCCATTAGCAAATAGGGAGAAAAGGAGTTGTGTTCCTAGAAGAATGTTGAGTAGATACAATGCTATGGATCGAGTGCATTGCACAACGTAAAGGAGAATACATAGGCTGATCGCTCGACTCATACAAAGGGAAAAGACTTGAACATTAATCTTGGTCATCGGCCATTTCGGTATCTTCGGCCATAATGATTTCCATGTCACGCATATCTCTCTTCAGCACACTGCCTAGTCTAGCAATAGCCTCAGTCTGCTTTTGCAGCACCTGTAGATCGGTTTTCCAACGGTATCTGAATCAATCAAGACTAATGCCACACATATGATTATATAAACTGCAGTCAGTGCATGATCAATATACTGTATGCACTTTCTACTCCTTCATTCAAATCAATATTCTTTTCATTCTTAAATATCAATTTTTTCTTAGCAAGAAAATACTTCCAGCAATAGTACCTCTTGCATGTCAGCTAGGCTTTGTTCCTGAATCTTGGTTGATCCAGGAAGATACAACGAGCCACCACTGAGACCATCTGCTTGAAGGCGAGACACTGTGAGCAGATTTTGAACCCGTCGAGAAAGTTCTCCACCTGATCCTTTCAACTGCAACACTATAACTCGGTGAGCCAGGCACGTTAACCAAGTTTAAAAAGCATCATACAACAAAACCTGTCTTGTGATTGAGGCCAACTTTTCAGCTAATTCTGCTTCTCCTTTCGTCAGAGGTAAACGGATCCCTTTACCCTCCAATGCCTCTATTATTCTCATCATCTATGAATCAAGCACATACAAAAATCGTATCGATAACCACCGAAAAACTCAATTTTAGAGGTAATGATGATCCCCATATCATACAAACGGCCGTCATTTTATGAAAGAGATGAGTAAAAAGGAAAAGCTTAATAAATATCCACCCTCAGAAGGCGCCTTTGTAGACCTAGCTCTCTCTGATGCATCCTCTGAATCCACGGGAGTGTATCTGCTTGAAAATGCCTCTGTAGCTGTAAAGTAAAGCCCGTTGCTGAATCAGAGATAGCACGAAACTGAGATAAGACGACACGCACCGAGGAAGAATGAGTACCATCTTCACATTGCTCTGAGTCATCTTCAGCCTCTCAGAATCTGAGAGTAAGACTTCATCTTGCACCTGTAATGGAATGTCATAACATTATCAGATATGATGATTTTAAGCCTCATATTATCATATCTGTAACTAGATGTCATCTGAGACCTATAAAAGACATAATCATCCTCTAAACTATTAGAAGGCTGCAGATATCACTCGAGATTAAGATTGTCACAAAAAGAGAAAACAAGCAAAAAAAGTTACCTTGAGGCGCTGAGAAAGATCTTTGAAACCATTAACAAGTTGAGGCCACAAGCGTTCCCTTTTAGAACTTTCCATGCCTTCTAGCTTCTCTATTGCTTCTGCCCACATAATCTGGCAGCACGAAACTACTTTATCAATAGCTTTACAAGGAAAGATGCTTAATTTGCATTAGTCAAAGAAGACTACACTTACATCTGATACACCAGCGGGCTTGATCCTGTACTGAGGTTCTGTAACACTAAACAGAAGGTGCTACAAAAAAGGCAGAAACTTGTGAAAAATATAATCCACAATAATGATAAGTACCTTGATCAAAACGAAACGGGGTAAAGGACACTAATTTCCGGTAGTTAAAAAAAAAAAAAAAAAAGAAAAATCGAACCTTAAATGCATACTTAGGGTTACCAGGGTCCTCCTTGTATGCATCCACGATCCCCTAAACAAAAGAAATGGACTTCGATCAGCACAAAATCGTTTCCAACTAAGCTGAAACTACAGATACACGTTCATACTTACTTGAATATCGCGATCGGGCAGAGAAAACGGTAAAGGAGCCACGGGGGCCATCTGAGTAGTCAGCTGCGGAGTAGGAGTACCAAATGCAGTTGTACCGCCGAACGGGGATTGCTGTTGTGGTTGCGGTGGTGTGGCTCCGAACGGCGTCGTAAAGCCGAAAGGACTACTCTGTTGTTGTTGCGGCTGCTGAGGTGTTTGAAACAACGACGGCGTTTGCTGAGGTTGTGATTGTTGTTGAGAGAGCGGAGTCGTAAACAGTGAACCGCCGAATGATGGGGTGGAGGGTGTGCCAAAGGCCGGCGTGGAGGATGACGGAGTTCCGAACATATTGGCAGTGCGGCGGAACCCTAGTAATCGGAGCTCGGAATCGAATAATTGGATTTTTGCCGCCAAGCCCGACTTAATGATTTCCCTGCTACACTTACTACTATTACTGCTGTAAATATTGTTACTCTCTCCGTCCCCGTAAATTTTGTACATTTTAATTCCGGCACGGTTATTAAGAAACTGAATATTTTAATAAGATAGATGTAGAAAAGTCTATGGTGTGACACGTCTTTTAAGAATATTTAATATTATTATATTGATTGTGTCATGTGTGTGATAGTTTTTTACTAAATATGGAAATGTATAAAAGATAGTGGGACGCCCGATTTGGTAAAATGTACAAAAGTCACCGGGACGGAGGTAGTATTACTTTTTTTAGATGAAACTTCACCATTGCTAGAACTGTCAATGGGCCGGGCCGGGCTGGCCCGCCGCCAGCCAAAGCCCGATGTTTGGCGGGGCGGGGCGGGGCGGGCTGGCCAGTCATGTGGCGGGCCTTCAAAACTGAAGCCCAACCCGCCAGCGGGCCGCATGCCTGGCGAGCCTGGCCCGCCCACCTTATTTTTTTTTAATTTTTTATTTAAACTTTTAATTAATTAGGAATTATTTATATAATTATGATATTTAAATATACATTAATTATGTATTAATTAATAAATTCATCATTCATTGTTTAATTATAATATTTAAATATTCATTAATTATGTATTAAGTAATAAATACGTCATTAATTATCAATAAAATCATTAGTTAATTCATCTATTTTAATAAATATATATTTAATGTATAAAACAAATTAATTAAAATATATGGCGGGCGGGCAGCCCTGCCTAGATACGTATGATTACCCCTTAATCGTATTTATTATATATACTACTACTCTTTGCTCTCTAACGTGTGTGCTGTAATATGTCCATATATAAATTTGATATTATCTTATTGATAATTATTATTTAAACGTGCATGCTATAAATTTGATATTATCTAATTGACAACTATTATTTAAATTTGGTTATGTGTGTAATAAGATTAAAGATTAATATTCTTTTAACTAAAATTAGTAATTAACCAAATATAATAAATATAATAAATAGAGTTAGTGGGGATTTCTATTTTATTCTTTAATTTGTTTTTATATTGACGGACCAAATTGAGATCCAATCAGACAATTTATATCTCCTTCACGCTTAATATAAGAGAAGTATAGATAGTACACACGACACGCCGAAAATGAAATTGTCTCGTAGCCATAGCTGGCTTTTAGGTCCATTTTACTGGATTATAAATATTTGGGCTTTTCAACTAATATGAGCTGATTTGGTTGAGAATTGAAACAAACATTGAGCTGAGCTGAGCTGAGCTTTGTTACTTTATTGTTAATGTGTATATTTTTTGTCAATGTAAAGGTTCGTACCAATTGTCCTTTCCTTTGTTACGTTGTACTCTTCGTCACTCACCTAAAACGTAGTTACAATGGAGAACATATTATGATATGATAGATACCAAACCGACGACTTTGACCCGGCTTGAATTAATCTTTTTAATCAGGTTTATTATTAATTAGATGTTAATTAGGTGGAACGTCAGTCACCATTATTATTCCTGCTAACAACTCAAGAATCATATATAAGAACTGCTCTACATCGTTTTCGTGGACTTCATTAAGAAGGCACAATATTATATATCCTCCTTGATTACATTTACACATAGTAGACCAGTGATAAACTCGATGATGCGTCCAAGTAAAGTTAAGCCACGAATATTAAATCATATAGACTAACTATAGAGTATATTAATATTAAAATATTAGTGCTTTTCATTAGCTGTATTGTTTTTCCTTTTTTTTTTCGGGTGTGCGACACCGAAGAAACTCCTAATAAATAAATCAAGCTCAACTAGTGCCAACCCGATTAGTATTAAACTAATGACAATTTGCCGATTAGAAGGTAGATAATCGACTCACTAATGGGACTATGGGAGAGAAAAAAAACTTTTAATCATCTTAGTAAGTAGAGTATAATTATTTCGTGGACGTGCATTTGCTGATGCTTTAGGTGGGACATCACAACAACCCACTACACAAGTTCCACCTAACTAATCGAAGATTCTTAAAAAGCGAAAATATAATAATAAAATAAAATACGGAAAGGCTAATTCCCTGTTGAATGTCTATAAATAAGCTTGGATGAAATGGGAACAAGGGACTCAACTCAATCTTTTTCCCAGCAAACTAGTTTCTGGTTTGAGTTTTAACCTATAACCAATCTAACAGAAGAAGATGAAAGAGAAATTCTCTTGCACCATTCTGCAAAGCGAGGCTCTAACTAAGGTCGTCATTCCTTGCGCTCGATAGGCTAATAATCCTTTTACATTATACTTTCTATGTCTTATAATATTTATAATTGATGTTCTTATATATATTATTGCAGTACTTGTTGGAAACGAGTGCTTACCCTAGAGAGCATGTTCAACTGAAAGAACTGAGAGAGGCGAGCGTTCAGAAATACCAACTGAGGAGTGTAATGAATGTGCCCGCAGACGAGGGCCAATTCATCTCAATGCTTTTGAGAACTATGAATGCAAAGAAGACTATTGAAGTTGGAGTTTTTACTGGTTACTCACTCTTGGCCACTGCACTTTCTCTACCCAACGATGGAAAAGTAAAAAAGTGTTATATTACAAACTCTATATTATAAAACATATAATATTATGCATTAATCACATCATATATATGATTTAAAACAGGTGATTGCGATTGATCCAGATAGAGAAGCATACGAGACAGGTCTGCCGTATATTGAGAAAGCAGGCGTTGCACATAAGATACAGTTCATTGGTTCCGACGCTATGACAGCTATTAATAATTTCATTGATAACGTACGTGAGACTAAGAGAAAATTAAATAATTCATTATAATAAATCGTCACGATGATATTGTTATATGGAAGTGCTGCTATATATGCAGGGAGAAGAGGGTACGTTTGATTTTGCGTTCGTTGATGCTGACAAGGAAAACTACATAAACTACCACGAACTGCTTCTGAAGCTGGTTAGGGTCGGAGGAATCATAGCATACGACAACACACTTTGGTCGGGAACCGTGGCGCTGAAAGACGAAGATCTCAGCCAAGAATGGATAGAAAAGATTGGCGAGAGCCGAGTCTTTCTCAGGAACTTGAACGACTTCTTGGCGAATGATTCAAGAATTGAACTTGCTCAGCTTTCTATTGGCGATGGATTATCGCTCTGCAGGCGCATCAAATAGAGTTTATAACAATAATCAAATCACACATGATAATGTATGATGACCACCAGTGTGGTGTTTTCATTAATAATGTTCTATTTATATATACTTTAAGGGTTTTCTTGTTTTCCTTGTTTTCTATCTATGTAGTGGTGGTGTGGCTGCTTGTTGGTATTGATTATTACAGAAAAAGTGTGGTAATACAAAGTTCACTTGTTATTACTCAAAGCTGTACTGTAGCATGCATCATCATCAACTCAACCACAACTTACTTAGCAGTTATTACACAATTGATTATATATACTAGAGACCATATTAAATACTTCATCTAAAGATTAGTCAGACACGTAAATTAAGAAAGCCTTTTTTTATATTATAAGTTACTTTTAAAGCATGGAATCTATTAGTGTGCGCGCAAATTAAGAAGGCTTTTTTTTTAATATAAGTGTAATTAGTTTACTTGTTGACATAATCTCTTATCAAAAATAAAAATGGAAAGAATTATGTGGGACACCCGAAATAGAAAGACGGTTGGGACGGACAAAGACCTTGGTAGCCATTATTACTTATACACAGCGCATGCAGCTTCACCTCAGTGTATGTACTTGGTATATTTTTCCCCCTTTCTTTTTTTCTAACATAAAAATTCACATCCGAGTTCATGGTCTTATGATCACATGGTCTTAAAGTGTTCAAAACTAACCTAACTTCTCTGACGACTGAAAAACTGACGTAGATCTACTTGACGACTGGATTGTGACGATTGAGTTCCTTAATTACGAAGACTATATAGCTTTTATTCTTTCTCTGCTTACGTTTGACGTTGAATCTCTTTGTGATTCTTTAACTTCTCCATATCAAAATGTTAGGCAATAACATGATGAATAAATCGACAAAAGACAACGTACCCTTAAGTTCAATATCGAAGTCATGCAGTGGGTAAAGTAATTTCGCCAATTTCCTTCCACTATGAGGACAGCGAAAGCCACCATTCATCAAATAAAACAAAAATCTAAAACTGTCCACCAACCCAACTATTTATTTTTGTTTATGATTATTTGCCAACTTTTTATCCTTGCACTAACCCACTCATAAAGCCATGCACGAAACCTGATTAATCCTTATTCACGTTGGGTTTTGAAAGTACCATACGCCTGCGCAGTGCGCAGTGATTAATCAGATTCATATCACGGATCTATATATATTAAATATTATCAATTCATATGATATATAAATAGATTAATTTGCTTTTGCGCCTGCTGCGTGGGTGATTCGATTGATAACTTCAACAACCCAATTTGGAAAAAAAAGGAGAGGGAGCACTTTACAGAGTGTTGATTACTTTAATATTAAACTAGTGTTCATGCACTCGCAAGAAAAAAGAAAAGAGAAAAAGTGTCGTAAAGATCAACAATATGATTGCAAATTGAACAAGGGTTGACAAACAGGAAAGGATAAGAGGATTGGATACCTTTGGAGGTTAATATACAAATTATTATTAAGGTGATTTTACGCTATCAAGATATGGCATTACCAGTACAGAGCCACCAAAAACAATAGGGTCTTAAATGAAAATCTAGTAAGATAGTGGTACTGACAAACATCATAAGTATTTTTATTTAAAAGAAAAAAAATATTATTGATGGTGAGGTGATTCATTTAATAGTAGTATAGTCTCTCTATTACTTCAAGTAAAAAGTAGGTGCGTTATTCTGTTAATCGAGCCGAAATAACCGAAAAACCGAAAATTCGGTACAAAACCGAACCGAACCGAAAAATTCTGTTCGGTATTCGGGTATTAAAAACAATTCGGTAATTCGGTTCGGTATAGGTTTTGGATTTTCGGTATTTCGGTATACCGGATTACCGAAATTTTAAAATTAAAATATATTATATTTTATTAATAATGAAAATATAACTATATTTTATTAAATTATATATTAAAAAACGAATTTTCAGTAATATTTAAATTAATATATATAATTTAATATAACTTTTTTTATAAACCCAAAAAAATTATTAAATTATATATATTAATTTAAATATAATAAAAATTCTTTTTTTATTGAAAATTCGACACCGAATTAACCAAAAAATTTCGGTAATAACCGAGGGGAACCCGAAATTTCGGGGTTCGGTTTGGTTTGTACCGAACGAACACCCCTAAGTAAAAGGTAATTTGGGCTCATTCGTTGAAGCCATGGGTTATTCTGTTTTATACATACAATCCTCGGGATAAATGCAATTTTGGTCCCTCTCTTATGACCCAGTTTTTAATTGTTAATCAACTTTAGTCCTTTTCGTCTACTTTGACCTAGTTGACCGTCAAAACTAACGGATTTGACCGTTTGACCGCTTAAATTCTTGATAAATTGCATAAAGAACCCTAATTTATTAAGAATTTGTCAAGAATTTAACGGGTCAAACGGTAAAATCCGTTAGTTTTGACGGTCGACTCGGTCAAAGTAGACGGAAAGGAAGTTGATTAACGGTTAAAAACTGAGGAACTTATACTGATGCGCGTATTTCTGAGGAATTAAAATTGATATAGGGTCATACGTGAGGGGCCAAAATTGCAATTGTCCCTTAAATCCTCCCAAGCAAGGGGAAAAAAAGAGGGTGGGGTGACAATATTTTATACATACATGCGAACGGTCAAGCCAACAAACGTGTTGGAGAAGTTCGAAAGTCAATAACATTGGCGGTTGACTGGTCTTATATTTTTTATTATTATTCAAGTTGGTAGGCAGCAGAAAGAGAGTTCCATATGTCGTATATGTGTGAATGTGTCTCACTCGGGAAAAAATAAGTATTAATTAGAATCGAACAAATAAACTTTTGAATAGTACGTATATGATTGACGACAGTTCAAGTGTTATTTTTCTCTTCAAATAGCTCGAGTTTTCAATTGGCATTTGGCCAACCGCAGGCAGTTCAATTTCAACTAATCCTCGATTTTAATTCAATCGTACATGTCTCGTTAGTTGAAGTATATTGGTGGACATTTCCAAGAGAGATTATTCCTCCTTCGATCGGAAGTCAACATCAAAACTGATTTTTAAGGGTTATTGTTCATCGACCAATTCTTTTTTAAATTTATTAATTCAAAGTAAATGGCATGGCCGAACTTAGTGACGGACCTTCCATTTGTTTATCATCCACTTAGTTCTACCAACCAACCAACCATTTTCTTAAATCTTTAGCCTTATCCTAATCCCATGGTAAGTTATGACCCTTTCAACATTTACTCACATCCAACTCTATAAATTGGCAAAACGCCTTCACCATTCAAACTCAGGTAGAAAAATATAGCATTTGTTCTCAAACAAATATCTTATCTGTTTTTCCTTTTCAAACACCAACTTTCAAAAAATGAAGGACAAGTTCTATGGCACCATTTTGCAGAGTGAAGCCCTCGCTAAGGTTTGTTCGACTTATATAGTTGCATGTAGTATTAGATAGACGTATAATATGATCCGCTTCATATCACAGTATCTCTTGGAGACAAGTGCCTATCCCAGAGAGCATCCACAGCTCAAAGAACTAAGGACAGCAACAGTGGACAAGTATCAATATTGGTAAGAGAATCAACCTATCATTAATTCACCAATACACTATAGAAAGCCATTATATTCTTGAAATATATGCTAAGTATTTCGTGTTGGTTATACCTTCAGGAGCTTGATGAACGTCCCAGCTGACGAGGGACAATTCATCTCAATGCTGCTGAAAATTATGAACGCAAAAAAGACAATCGAAGTTGGAGTATTCACTGGTTACTCCCTTCTATCGACTGCTCTTGCACTACCTGATGATGGCAAGGTAACTCAAACCTGAAAAAAAAAACACGCATATCGAAATCTAAAATTTCTAACGATCTTTTTCTTTGCAGATAGTTGCCATTGATCCGGACAGAGAAGCTTACGAGACAGGATTGCCTTTTATTAAAAAGCAAACATGGCTCATAAAGTCCATTACATTCAATCTGATGCCACCAAAGTAATGGAAGACCTGATAGCCAAGGTACAGAGTGGAACGAACATACACAATACAAACATTAAAAGGAATGTAACTTGGGATTTACTAAATGATCATTTATCGATGAACAGGGAGAAGAGGGCACGTTCGACTTTGCATTCGTAGATGCTGATAAGGAGAACTACATCAACTATCACGAACAGCTCTTGAAATTGGTTAAGGTTGGAGGAATCATAGGCTACGACAACACTCTTTGGTCAGGAACAGTTGCAGCTAATGAAGAAGACGAGATGCAAGACTATTTAAGAGGATGTAGAGGACATATCATCAAACTGAACTCATTCCTGGCAAGTGATTCAAGAATCGAATTGGCTCAACTTTCGATTGGAGATGGCCTTACCTTATGCAAGCGTCTCAAGTGAAATCAAACCAAGAGGGTTGAAACAGTGTTCACAAGCTTTATCATTATATGTGATGTATCTTTCTCTATAGCATTCCATTCCCAGAAATGACGGCAAATGTGTTGTTATTTTTATTTTATCATGTTTTCAATCACAATAAACCAGACAAGAACAGTTTGTCTACCATGGTATGCATATAACCCAGAAACAGTACTAATTCGAAATTATAATCGAAATCAAACCGATGGACAAAGTAGCTTAATCAATCATCTACACATAAAAATCAGGCACAAGCACAAGATCCTCTCCTACCATCAAACAGACGCATTACCCAAACTTACTCGAACTTTTGGAAGAATGCATCAATGCTCTTGGTGGCAAAAGGCACGCGATTTTTCTCGGACTTGGTTCTAATCATCCGCTCTTTTTGAACAGGCGGCGGCAGCGGCTTGGGGAGACAATCCAACAGAAAATCAGCAGTCGGACGGTGTCGCTTAGCTGCAAGCCACAAGTGATTGAGCCTCACCGTTCTCTTCTTCTTTTCAATCGCCACGGCGGCCGATTTCTCGGCGAGGAACTGCAGAAATAGTTCCGTGGAGGAAGCGACGAGGAATAGGGCTTCGGAGTTGACCCTGGTGATGTCTCTGTCCAGTTTCATGATCTTTTTGACTCGACGAGTTGGGATCTGTGGTTTGTGGGAATTGGGATTCTCCATTACTCGCACCTCATCGTCGTTTTCTTGAGTTATTGAAGCCATGTTTTTGGTTGGGTTCACCTTCATTTTCCAATTTGGAGAACTGGTTATTAAATGGAGAATTAGGGATTTGGCGGGATAATTTTTATTGGAGGGAGAAAGAGGGTATTGCCGTCATTTTAAATGTTTAGGGAAAATAGCTTGGGCTGGGCCCGACGGACCAGACAATATTCAATGTGGTCTGAAACGTACAAACTTCAAATACCGAGAAAAGGAAATAAGTAAAGAACTGATTTATTAATGCCAAAACAAAAATAAAAGCCGCTTTAAGAGAAATTAATGAATAATTATGTCCGTTACATACATTTTTTTTCATATATGATCATATATTCTTCACTTCACACAAAGCAATCTTATCTTTTCATTTGGCATTCATCTGCCTTTTTTTATGTTGAACTGAAATAATTGCAATGCGACACCAAATTTTTCATGCCTCCCCTACAACATCAATATCGTGTTATTATTTTGTCTTATTGTATTGTAATATAAAAAAGTAACACGGTCAATTGTACCACAAAGGTAAAAAAAAAGCTGATCATTATGCTTAAACGCATTGCAATTAAATTAAGATAGAAAATTAGACAGTACTCATGCCAAGCCAACACCCTTTTCTAATCGGATCTGATACGATTGGAGTCGCACATTTCCACTTATAATAGGTAATTATGGATAGGACGAAGGATTAAATATGAAATTTGTTTCGAAATACAATTGATTGATAAGAAAGAAACGTTACGTATACAGAAAAAAAGCCGAAAAAGGAAAAAAGAAATACAACAGTAACTATCCGACTTTACCGTTCCACCACCCACAAAATTAAGGTGAAGAGGCTCTCATCAGATTACCGTCAAACCCGCGGAGAATCGCCGGCCACCTCTCCATCTCCGGCGAACACTCCAACTTGTGCTTCATCTTCCAATCGAGCGCCTGACAAGCTCTTGAGCAGTAATTCACCGCTCCACACACCGAACACCTACGAAACTCGTGCCTCCTCGTCTCCGGCCGCCCACAACCCTTGTGCGAGCACATTCTCAACCCAGCGCCGGTAAGACGACCCGCCCCGCCGAACCAATCCGACAGGAATTTGTGAGCCGGGTGCGGCTCCGGCGACGGGACGTTGCAGCCGAAATCGCTGAGGAGAGGAGACGTGACGCCGGAAAGTCTAACCGGCCGGCGGTTTGGTGCCCACGCGACCCACGTGTCTGGTCTTTGGTCGTCGGACAATGAGGCCAGCACGGCGGCGACCTCGCGAGCGTTAGCTTGGATTAGGAGGCGTCGGCCCTCTGCGACGTTTCGCTCCACTCCGTAACCATCCTGTACGCAGTGGCCAAGCTCGCGAAGTGCGTCCACGTGGCCAAGGCAGGCGGCGCGTGCACATAGAGCTACACCGGCGTGCAAGTCCTTATCTACCTTGGAGCCACCGCTCCCGTTAAACTGAATCACGGCAAGAGAATATAGAGCCGGCGCGTGAGATGCGATGGCCGCCTTGGCCATCAAGGACGTGCCGCTTTGTGTGTTTCCCAAGCAGTAAAATCGAATCTGTATGTGCCATCGTTCGCATTAAAATCTAATTAATTAATTAATTATATAAAAAACAGAAAAGGAGATTAAAACTCACCATGCCCAAAATGAAACAGGCTTCGACGTTCCCTGTTTCTGCACAGAGTTTGAGAAACTTGTGAGCTGCCTCTGACCACTTATTCGCTTTCACAGCTAAAATTCCACGAGACGCTCTGGATAATACGATTGAACTCAATCCCAATCCGTTGAGTCTCTTGCATCTGTTCAAACAAAATTAAAAATACAATAAAAAAAAATGTTTTACATAGTAGATCACAATAGCATGATTCCGTTAGGAAAAACACGTTTCTGCCTAAAAAAATTCCCCATGAGATAAGAAGATAAAAGAGAATCTCAAACTCACGTCAACAGGACAGTGATGAAATCCGCAGGACAATTAGCGGTGGAGCTCAATTTGCAGAGAATAGACAAAACGATGTCGTCAGGCAGAGACTCAAGGAAATCATATTCGTTCCCCGGCGAGACGTCCAACAACGCCTTCTTCAATCTCTTCGGCGATGGCTCGTTTATCATCATAGTTTCTTCTTCAAGGTAACGATGACACGCATCTATGAATATGCGTATAGAAAAAAGGATTCGTAACGTTTTTTCCCCCCTATGCGTATGTACGATTGTGAGGGCGTCTTTTAACTGAATATGAATGGGTTGAGACGTGACGAGAAGTGTGCTCTTCATTATATACTGGCACGGAAATGAGAAGACGAAGTAAAATGACATAAATATCCTTGTATGATTTTTTTTCCTTTCTCTGGACTGTATTTACCTGAAAAAAATGGAGATCCCCAACCCTCTCTTACTGTTTGTTGCTGCTGTGGTAATTGGGATTGGTTAATTAACGTTATAATACTGAAAATATGGATTTAATTCCATAACAATTACATAAGAAAGGAGAATAAATGCTTTTCCTGATTTGTCGTCCTATAGATGCTTAGACTATTGATGTAACATTATTTGATTTAAAGCCATTTATTTCTTTAGAGTTGATTAGCCATGACACTGATAGAGTTAGTTTTCAAATTGAACTCCCCGTTCTTTTGTCTATCAAACTTTGCTAATTACGCCCACTACCCCTTTTCCTTTTATCAATGGTAAAAAAGTATAAAATTCCATGATTTCTGCACTAACAAGTAGATCTTACATGAATATGTGGCGGTTGATTATCAATCGCATGTGGCAACCCTAATGGGAAAAATGATTTTGTATTGAATTTTTCATTAAAATTACTATATTTACAACATCTTTCACGAACATATATGCCATTGCTTAATCTTTACTTTTTTTTATTCGCTTGTCTTTTTGTTGGGTAAGTTATTCGATTTGTCTTTGACGACCTGTAATACAACGAAATCCGGCTATAGCTTAGATCAATAATAATAATTCATATGAAACGACAATAAACTTAGAAAAAATTCTAAGAGCGAGTTTGGTTAGTCTGTGTGGAGCCCACATTTTGTTGGGAGGTTTGGGAACAGAACAACTGAGAGTTGCTATTTCCCACGGCATCCTTACAACGCTGCCAAATGGCCTCGGAATAGGATTACTTTGTGTGTAATGATATGGCATTTGCATGCAAGAGCCAACGCACGAACGAGTACGTGCGTATACGTATAATTTTGGCTATAATTTCCATGCGAGGTATGTATTGTAATACGTATGCGCATGCACTGATCCATAATGTGAAGTGTCATAAGTTTAAAAGTACAAGTCAATCAAAACATACGCCGTACGGAGTATGATCATTTACGCAATTTAGATCATTCAAGTTCTATATAATTATAACTTGAATGTAAAAAAAAAAAGAAGTATTTTACAATTAACGTAGCAAGTCAATTCATCCCAAGAGTGAATTTTATTAGATATTCTATAAATGACGAGATATTTTCTTCGTTTATATATTTTGTTTGGGGATTTTAAATGTGTTAAAAATCTCTATTTAATCTTATCCAATGGAAAAACCGGGGATATATAGCAATAATAATAAGACCACTATTAACGACGACCCAAGCGATAGATAAGCTTTGAGGGGATATGAATGAGTTGAGAGGAGAGTTGGTTGGAGTGGAACGTACGTACGTCCTTACAATGATGGCCTTTCATGTGGACCAACTACACACAAAAAACAGTTAGGAGGATAATTCAATATGCATGAACTGAAATAAATGTATAATATTACTAGCATGAGGAACGATAAGGTTTGATTAAAATGCGGAAGATAAGTTGGATAATAAGAAAAACGACTGGCTGTTGCGTAACGTATTTATTGTGCTACCAAATTTTGGAAAATAATGTCTAAATTTATTCATTATGCTTTCTGCTATTCTTGGCTTATGATCTTCGTTCTGCCTCTGAATCAAGACGAAATAAAAGTGGCTATCTTTGAGTGCCTATCAAGCTATATACAGACATTCTTTGTTACCTTCACTAGTTTTCATAAGTGTATAATATTATTCCTTTTTATCAATGGACTGAATCTGAATAAAAGCATCCATCCGCACTGAAAGTCTTGTTCTTTTCAAACTCAGTATTCCTTTTAATATACGCTCATTTCGGATTTATCACTAAGCCTAAGATACGTATAAATATTTAATAATAACCTGTTTAGATAAAATACACACAGTCAGCTCACATTTTGAAGCTATATACCCATATTCAATTGTATTAGTAAAATACCTTTCGCTGACGAAGCAGCAACTTGGAGACATGATAATAAATGATCTATTAGCAGCATTGGCTTAACGATTATTTATATCGTGACGAGTAGTTATTCATTGACAGAAGCATATGAAGATATTTTTCCTTGATGGGGACACGAAAATATTAAAGTAGCACAAGTGACCAAGTTGGTGAAAGTTAGAACCCATCTCATGCAATAGTGTATAATTATATATGATGATAAAAATTTCAGGATAAGATTAGACATGTGGCCCGTGGGCAAACTTATATAATGAACGGACAGTATTTATGGATCCTATTATCATAATTTCAACTGCATCTCAATGAACTATCGAAAGGTACTATTTGAGTATATATACATATAATATAGGAAAATTTAAATGTAATAATCCCAACATCCACGGTCAGCGATTATTAATCCCGCATATCAATTATTTCTTAATAGGTTCCAACTATAAACTTATCTTCTCTTACTAATCACATGACCTGATGACCTGCTATCACATTTTAATGTAATATAAATAAATACAATAAAATAAATCAAATTAAAATATTTAGAAAAAAGGTACAAAAAATAAATCGAAATAAAAACATTGTTTACAAAATAAAATATTTAGAGAAAACATTCATTTGTAACTTCGAAAATTAAATTCAAATTTAAGACCAGTGAAAATAAAAATAAGGAATTAACAATCTGTTTAACAAAAATAGCGAAAATGACAAAAATATCATAACAATAAATACATAAACTACTCTACTTTCATCATATACTAGTAATTTTGCACACCCATACGTGTGTGCTATATAACATTATGTATATTTAATTATGAAATAATAATATTTAAAATAGAAGGACAAATTTGGAAATATATAAATATTGTGTAGTGGGTGGTTTTTATTCCTTAAATTAAGCAATACAGATCATATTGGAGGCAGTTTAACCAAAGCCTGAGGCTTAATAAAATAGAATAGATTTTCATTTGCTGTTTTCTTTTTGTCGTATATCGTAATAAAGTAAATCCACAAAGCACTCATCCTTCATTGATTTTTATTTTTGTATTAATTTTTTTGTAATCTAAAGATATATACCAAATTTTTACAGATAGGTACCCATGTCAAAAAAATTTTACAGATTTACTGTTTGTACCAATTATGTGTAAAGATCGTACCTTTTTATTATGTGCATAGCGTACCATGTCACGCCTTTATACGTTACCCTATAAAGTTGTTATGGGGTACCTAACGGCGTACAATTTTCTCGACCTATTACATGCCACAATACGATGCTATAGGATACATACATGTGCTAATATGGCGTACACGCGACGGATCGGTACCTATGTGCAAAAAATTTATGCTATTAGGTACCTACATATAAAAAATCCTGACAGGATACTAAATTACAAGTTTTTATCCAAATGGGTATTTATGTGTAAACACCCCTAATTTTTTTTACCTTTCGGCTCGAGCTCGACGAGCAATCGTACTCACGAGCCGAGTTGGAGCTTAGCTGTTTAATATCGTGTTCGAGCTCAGAATTATGAATCTCGTCGAGCTCGATACAAATGAGTCGAGCCCGAGCTCGAGCCCAGCAAATGACTTGAGAAGGTGCAGAAGGAAGGAAAACTAACGCTATGGTGAGTGAGTTGTGGTGGCGTTACTTTATATTAATATTTTATTAAATTTCATTTTTTTATTTAATTTTTTGTATTATATATTACTATTTTTAATTTAAAGAAAATTAATGTATTATGTTTAATAATTATCTTCAATTTTTATCTTTATTTTCACTTTTAAGATTTGATGTCAATTTATTTATCTTTTCATATGTATATTGTATTTTTTTTGATGTTATATATATGTCTATAATTATTAAAATATTATATTTTTAATGTTTTACCTGAATAACTGGTTGCAGGTCATCACGGTCTAATTGGGGGGGAATAGTAAATAGTTGGGATTTTTAAGAGGAGTTGTGCCAATAGTCGGGATTTTTAAGGATAGATGAGATTAATAGTAGATGAATGTGGATAATTGGGTTTATTAAGTTCAATTTTTCCTATGATATATTTAAATTACTATGATAAAACTATTATGATTTTGAAAATATTACTTTGTGAATATGACAGAAGATGCACGCTGACGACGTAAGTATACGATTACGAAATGTTAATCAGTGGATATCATCTATGTCCCGATAAGAGGGAAAGTAAATTATACTCCCTATGTCCCAAATGTTTATGGACATTTGGGAGTTACCACGGGAATTAAGAAACTGAATATTTTAATAATATAGTACTTCAAAATGTAAAAAATGTATAGCTTGATACGTCGTTTAAGAATATTTAATATTATTATATTGATTACTTGTGATAGGTTTTTTGCTAAATAAGGAAATGTAGTAAAGATATGGGATGTCCGATTTAGTAAATATATAAAATTGTTCGGAAGGAGTGAGTAATATCAAGGAAGACATTTATGAATAAAGTCGTTTTCATTCAGTGGAGAGAAACGAACCGTAAAATAATGTATTTTCTTTGGCAGAAACTGAACTGAGTCCACGCAAGCGAATTTAATTCTTGTACTCTGATCTCATCTCACCTTTAAAATCGAGCAGAAGCACTCATCCACCCTTTTGAGTAAATATAAAATTGAAAGTGCAATTACACTGCTGCTATCTACTTTTCACCTAGAAATATTGCCTATCAATGGAGCAATTTTCAATTAGTCGTACTCAAATTGCGATATTATTGTTATTTATTATTATTATCATCATTATTATTATTATTACTTGGATTGGACTGGACATGAGATATTATTAGGTGTTAATCAGCGCCATGCGAGGCCAAGTAAGGTCCGCTCCACCGCACCCATCGGCCCAAAAGTTACGAAACTGTTTTATTCTATTTGTATCTCACTTATTTAGAGAAAATTGGAAAATAAGATATTTATAATATCCATCCTTTACTTTCTAGAATATGGGATTTTTTTTCCATCCCATCCCATCCCATCAGATCACTCGATGGAACTTTAGGGATCCAAAGACCATGGATTAATAAAAAATTATATCAATATTAAGAAGAAAAGTACATTTCAAAGGTCAATGTAAGAAATCACGTGAATCTTTTAGCCTCATTTCTTTGACCGGCAGCCAGCCAGCCCCATGCCACTTTCATTTATTTCACGAGACAAATATGAAATACAATACATAAAACTCTATCATTCATTATTTTATCATGTTTTTATTTCTCTACAACTTAGCATGGATGTCATCGTGCGATTACGCCCCGCCATTATTTGTAATGTTCAGCAAAGAAAGATGTAGTAATCTATAATTTATTGAATATATAAATTAATTTGCTATAGAGCACAAGCTTAAATTATTTTATTTAAGTGGGACTCCGTTTATATCCAATTATACATATTAAATTAGCCGCCGTTGAACTTTAATCGAGGTTGGTTGGGTTATTATTATAGTCACTCTATTTATCTCATTCATGATCACACAATTAAACCACACGAGAGGACCAAGGACTTCAATATTATTCTCCTATTTACAAATCAATATCTAAATATTATCAACAAAAACCTTCTTGCGTATCAGCTATCTATCTATCTATCCATCTATCTATCTTCTCATGGACGACGACAATAATTACTCCCCACATGATTATCGTTATGATATGTTGCCTTACAACATGGATACGAATATCAGAGCAGCAAGCACGTCCGATGATATGAAAAACCTAGCTAGTAATAATAGTAACAATGATAGTACTATTACTGCGCCTAATGGGGTTGGGAGGAATGAGCTTATTGTCGCAGAGGAGGAAGCAAAAAAGTCTGGCCATAAAAAGGCCAAAATCGAAAAGAAGAAGAAGAAGCATAAATACGCATTTCAAACAAGAAGCCAAGTCGATATACTTAACGATGGTTATAGATGGAGGAAATATGGTCAAAAGGCCGTCAAGAATGATCAATTCCCAAGGTTTGTATGTAAAATATTATAAATATTTCTATTATCCTTTTTCATGAAGTTTTTGGTCTATTAACATGCGTTTACGGAAGTTTTTGGGCGATTATATATTTAGTATTACCTTGATGTTTTTCTCCAACGGGAATATATACCATACTTTAAGTTCTGAGTTTTCATTATTTTATTGCAACCTTGCCTTAAATAATGATTCAATTTATGTCGGGGAAGATCAGGGCCGTAGCTTCCACAAGGCCAGTGAGGCGGTCGCCTCAGGCCCAGCTTTCGAAGGGGCCCAAAAACATTTATCATATGTATATATATCGTCGCGGTTGGATATATCTCGTCCATAACTTCTGAAATTAGGTGTCGTGAGGTAGACGGCGACTAATCAGCGCATATCTGGTATTCTAGTTTATGGTTCTTGGACTTTTCAAATATTTGACCCAGTTTTTAACAAACCTTTGTTAGTTAGAATACAGAAATTAACATATATTGTCCAAATACATTAAGCAATGTAAACGAAGTTTAAAAAAAGAGGAATAACTTGAAAGTTTACTTATCTCGTTAAATACTTTATTATTAGTCTAGATATTATGATAGTCTTATAGTTCTATTATTTAAATTTTCGTACATTGTTTAGCTTTATTGAATATACGCGTTTGAACATGCTTATTGATGTTTGACTTGCATTATTTTCCATTTCTTCTTAATGACTTTTTAATACTAATAAGAATTTTCAAAATATTTGTAATATATGTAATATAATAGAAAATTTTGTAATATACATATGTGAATTGTAATATAACTTATTACGTGTTTTTAACCTCTTTACAAATATAATCTAGTATAGTTGCAAAGAATCTGATATATTTTACATTGTTTTAAGAAACGTGCGTATCTTCCGCGACTGCGTCGCGACAATGCAACGTATCTGTATCGCTCGATTCTGCATCGACGTCCGCATCCGCGACGGCGAACCATGCCTATAAAACACCTAGATGGTTTTTAATTTACGGTTTAAATAACTTACATTTACGGTTAAATTTATGTTAGACTACGTACGATATTTAAAAAATTACATAAAAAAATTTAGGCCCGATTTCGAGGATCGCCTCAGGTCCCGACTTGGTGAGCTACGGGCCCGGGGAAGATAGATAGGCGGTGGATTTTATTAGCTCTATACCGTAAATCCTCATAATTGTTACATGCGTTACGTTTATCCAAGAGTCAAAAAAAAAAAAAAACTAAAGAAAGAGCTTCAAAGTTACATGTATTTGTCTACGCAACATTTTTAAAGTTCAAAATTATATGCATGCATGAATGATTTGATTCATGTATTATATGTTGGATGCGCAGAAGCTATTATAGATGCACGCACCAAGGATGTAATGTGAAGAAGCAAGTTCAAAGACTATCGACAGATGAAGGGATCGTTGTGACAACGTACGAAGGAATGCATTCACACCCTATACAGACAAATACGGCAGATAATTTCGACCAAATTCTCAGTCAAGTCCAAGCCTTCAATCCATCATTCAATTAATAAAATACGTACGTTATGTTATATAAGTATTATACCTTAAAATATTCAATATCGAATTGTGGTTTTTGCAACAATATTATGTATCACCTTTCAACAGACATACATACATATAAGGGCAAGAAAAATTGTTGAAAGACCAGAAATTTTCCAATAAGGACCAAACGGCCCAGGGCCACCCAAAAAGAAAAATCGGCCCTGCGAATCCACCATGATTCAGACTATCTATATACATAACAAATGGGCCCAAAGGGAGGAGTGAATCGGGTCTGTTGAGTGATCGTTTTTCCTAAAAAGTTAACCCTTAAGAAATAACATCACTTTTGTAATTTTATATAATTTATTTCCAACAGGTTGGGTCTAATGGAAACCCAACTGGATTAATTTCTTTGTCTCTGGTTACGAGATTATATTTGGTTTGACCTTAGTTTATTCGATCGCCGTCGGCACTTCTACCGTCCAAATATTTCAATTTAATTTACAGCTAGGAAAAATATATGATACAAATTAGCAAGAAAACGAGAACGAATAAATATAATCTTGTTTCAATCAGAGCCAACAAACACTTTCATGAAAATAAAAAGCCGCCGCAGTAGTCTTATCAGCCGCCGCCACCCAACAAGTCATTCCCGGCAGGCCAAGACAACAACAACTGCTGTCTTTCCTCTCATGGGATCATGATAAAACCACCATAATGTTATACAACAATAATAATAACACAGGCAATAATCAGATTCAGTTCTTGCAGCAAGGAGGCAATAATCCCGATTCCGACCATGATCTCTCTCTTCTATCATCATCGGGCCCCATTGCCCGAGAGTTCTGTCGGAATGTTTCTATGTCACGACCGAGCAACAACCACCACCTCCAGCGGCGACGGTGGTGGTGAACTATTATAGTAGTTTGGACAAGAAAAGCCTGCGCACGGTAGTAGTAGTTGTTGAGTGATCACTTTTCCTAAAAGGTTAACCCTTAAGGGAGTGCATCACTTATAATTTTATATAGTTTATTTCCACATGTTCCCTCGCGTCTAGGCTGATTTACTTATTATCTAGCCTCATACGTATAACTCTCATAATTGGATGTCATGAGGATTCGTACTCAGGACCTGCGGGTCCCAAAGCTTGATACCATGTACACCCTTAAGTAACGCCGTGTTCGACGCCGCTAAACTTTCCTGGCATGTGTTCACCACCCAGGTGAAGGCCAGCCCCACTAGTGACGTGTCATGTGAGTGGGTCCCATCAGATTCACGTGATCAGATATAGACAGGCTAGTTTTGCTTCATGTAATAGCGTCTTGTGTTGTGTTGTGTATGTGTTGCTTTTGATGAAGGAATTATGAATTTTGTTTTAGTTGTTTATGTTATATTGCACGTCTGTATCTGTAGCCACATCATGATTCATGACGTTGCTCTCTTTCTTCAACAGGTCACATGGGCTTCTAGGATTAATTGGCCCAACTAAGATGCATTACTTGGGCCCAATAATTTGAATTTTCGCCCGTGGGCCCTCATTCACGGTTAATCTCAAAAGTAAAATAACATAAATGAATATAAGTGAGATACAAATTACACTACAATGCGAAAACATGAATAAAGAATGTGAAGTAACATATCTTAGAAAGTCATTCGATCTACGTTAATAAAGTAAATCAGGAATATATCCTCCCATCCCATCTCAAATATATTATTGTCCTCAAGTTATGTTCAAAGTTTATTAGCTATTAAACCAGCACAATATCGAAAATCACATAAAAGAATATACACTCGAAAAGTATTTATTAAGGCAGTGTGGTTGTTCAGAATATTTATATTTTCACCAAACAGAAGTACATTCTATTATTTTACTTATTTGTTCTGTTATATTCAAATGATTTATTATTTTTTTGGGGCTCGTAGGCATTTTTATTAAGCATGACAATGTTTCTATTTCTGTCCAAAGAAGACAACTGCAAACTTCGAATTGAAAAAGTGTCACTTTGCTTTCACAATTCTAATTTAGAATATTGACCTCTCTTCGTTCAAAAAGAGGCACATACCATATTCAAGGCACATACCAAATTCAAGGGTCCTTATAGAGACAGCCTTAATTACTTTGTTTTCATACGATTTTTTCATTTCAAGGAAAAAGAAAATAATGTATTATTTCGATGACTTTCGTAAAGATGAACTACCAACTATTGGACGTAGATTTAAATTAATGAATTATAATAAAGAAAATGCTTATATTAGTTCTAAAGCAATCATATTTTTTATGAAATCCCACATTAGTTGGAAAAGAAAATCAAGTAAATAAATCAAAGCGACCTCATTTTATATGTTTCCTCATTCGTCTTTTAGGAGGAAGAATTTTATAGTTTACCACACAATAAATAGCTGTATTTTTTGTTTTCGATCAATTAAATATAAATAGTCCTACAATAATGTGGCTGGTGGGGCAAAAGCTGATAGTGACAAGATTCCCAGGGGCAATCTTGGAATTTTACCTGCACTTAAAGGTGTCTGTCACATGGAGGTGTTACATCACATTTCATACTTGCGTCGTATGTGTGTGTATATATATCAAATGTAAAGTAACGGGCAGTTACAAAAGATATGTAATTCATTCATGAATTTTAAGGTTTCACTTACGTTGTAAGATGTAAGCAAATCCCAATAAGAAGGCAAATCAGATAATGGAACGGGCGGGCCCCACTTCCCCTATGTTACAGTCTTGTTAATTATCATTGTTCCATTGGTGAGTGACCCTTTTTCTTTTCACACTCCATGGAATGGAACCCTATTCAATGTTCGTATTGTTTGCTTATTATGTTTTCTTTGAATCTACCACTTCACCTTAAAAACTCAATTTTCACAAGCTCATTTTCCTTACAACACAGAAACACGTTGAAATAAATGTTGATTGCATTATACTTCCAATCCACATCCACAAAATCAACTTTTGCATATTGATCTACCTAGGATGTAAAATAATATTAATTTAATTAACTTATTGCATCGATAAAATCCAGTTAATTGCCCCCACAAAATCTTAACATGTGTTGATTATTTTATGGATAAAACATATGCAACAACATTAACACCCATTTATATATATTCATGTTATGGACCACCTCATAAATTGATGATGCTCATCTTTCTACTACACTACCATATTCTATCGAGACTTTACCTTCGCTTACGTGATCCAAAGATGTACCTCTGTATGCCTTAAATAATTTTGTACGCTTGTAGACTTTATATGGTGGAAACAAGAAATTACAACAAAGAGAGATATTAGGACAGGAAACCCTTTTGTGTGTGTGTGTGTTTTTTTTCCTGAGCTTAGAGAGAGAGAGAGAGAGAGAGAGAGAGAGAGAGAGAGAGAGAGAGAGATGGGAAGGGGAAGAGTTGAGCTGAAGAGAATAGAGAACAAGATCAACAGACAAGTGACTTTTGCGAAACGAAGGAATGGCCTTTTGAAGAAAGCATATGAGCTTTCTGTTCTATGTGATGCTGAGGTTGCTTTAATCATCTTCTCCAATAGAGGAAAGCTGTACGAGTTTTGCAGTAGCTCTAGGTATAAAAACAACCAAACATCAACACGACTTATACATGATAAGTTTTTAATATTTCCATGTAAAATACAACCTTTTTTAGGTTTTTTTGAGATGTGGGCTGGTCTCAAACTTAAATTTTCCTTTCGTTTTAAAGATGGGATGACGAAGAAGTATAGAAAGACTCTCTCTTTTCTTGTGTTGGGGTTTATCTTTGCCGTTTCGGTGAATGTTTTTGAGATTCACAGAACTCTGTGATTAAGGGCTTTGTTAGATCTTCAAGAGGAAAACCATGAAAAGGAGATCCATTTCTCAATTTATGTTGAATATTTCTGCAGATTTTCTTCTGATGTGTTTCATCAATTGCAAGTTTGGCGTTCAATTTTTTACTAGAAAAAAATAGAGAAAGAGATTGACTGGGTTTTGATCTTAGCAGTCTCTTTCATCTTCACATTAGACAAAAAAAAGAGTACACCATCAATGCGTTTGTTTTACATCTAAGGAGATCTGCAGCGAAGAATGATATGATCTATGGTTTCTCTTTTCATTCTTACAAAATGAGTTCATTAAAGGACATTCAAGGTTTTCATTCTTCTGTCTCTTCTCAGCTTCTCTTCTACTTTGTAGTATTTCTTTATGTTGATTTCATCCACATAGAAGGTTTTGTTTGGCTTTGTTAATTTGTTTTTTCTCTCCTCAAACTTTGAATGATTTATGGTCTAAGAAAAGGTCAATCTTTTCTTAAACGTTGAAGTTTTCTTTGAACTCCTGGTCTTTCTTGTGAGGAAATGTGTATTACACCCAACTCAAGACTTTGTGGTTGCTTGTTCCTTCCTCAAAAAAAAAAAAAACAATTTTTAGGGTTTCCTTTTCAGATTAAGTCCGATCTCTCCGTCTCCTATTTTCCCATAACACATATCCTTATTATTTACCGAATTATAATTTGAAAGCCATATAACTTGTGGGCTTTTCATTATTTTTCGATAATACAAATGCATTTCTTGAGCTGCTCTTGACCTAATTAATTAAACTGCTAAAACAATTCTCATTAGGGTCTGATCTGATGATGCGGGGTATTGTTTTCCCTTTCCTCTTTGTATCATTATGGCTTAAAAAGATTAATTTTTTGGGGTTCTTTTAGTTTTTTTTTTCCTGGATCTCTATGCTTCAAGAAGTAGATATATCACGATTCAATTTTGGGTTTACATCTGTTTTTGTTGTCTAGTCAGTTACTAGGAGAGAGCTTCCCATATCTGTTGATCTGTTGTTTCGCTTGTTCTTAATAAGTTTTCTTGTCAAACCTGCAAAACATTATTACATTCCCGTCTGCCCATCAACACACAGCAGGGAACTTTAGCCCCATATTAACCTTTGGACAATATACTGAAACTTGATGAGATGTATGCAATTGTTTTGTGGAAATTAAGACCATTTATCTGATTTTGTAAAGATGATATGATATATGGGATAAATCAGAGTTCAATATCTGACATTTATAGAGTAATTAACTCTTCATATCATCCAATCAATAATACTATATGGTATGTAGCAGCATGCTCAAGACCCTGGAAAGGTATCAGAAGTGCAACTATGGAGCAGCACCAGATCAGCCAAATGTTTCTGCTAGGGAGGCTCTGGTATTATGTGTAGTACCCTTATTTCATATCTTAAATATTCAATCTTCAATCTAACATAATTTAGCTGATGCATGCATAACAGTTTTAACTATATATACACTTGTTGAAAAGAAAAAGGAAGAAGTTGTCCTCATATATAAAACAATATTTAGTGGTCATTTAGGTTAAACAAATTTATTACTATTCATAGTGAAATTATATATGTATTACAGGAACTGAGTAGCCAACAAGAATATTTGAAGCTCAAAGGTCGATATGAAGCTCTCCAGCGCTCACAAAGGTTAATATCCAATATATTACAGTCGTTAATAAGTTAATTATGACATTAAAGTTTAAACTAAACTAATGAGTGGTGTACTGTACTGTGCTGTATTGGTAGAAATCTACTGGGTGAGGATCTTGGCCCTCTGAACCTCAAAGAGCTTGAGACACTTGAAAGGCAACTTGACATGTCACTCAAGCAGATTAGATCCACACGAGTAATAATTTAATCATACTCCATTCTTAATTATTAGCGGTTGATCCTTTGCATTAGTACCACACATCATCATTTGATTCATATATATGTTGTTGTTCATGCGCTAATTTTCCAGACACAGGTGATGACGGACACACTCACGGATCTGCAGAAAAGGGTACGTAAAAAAAGATTGATTATATTGTTGGTTCCTTTTATTTACTTTGCTGGTAGTGTATCTTGTTAATTGTGATTTTTGATGTGCGGTCCTTGTCATAAATATATATTATTAAATCATCAGGAGTATGCACTTAATGAGGCTAACAAGAGCTTGAAACAAAGGGTAAGGCAGTTGGAAAACAATTACAGTACTATGCGTTGTTCACTGAAATGTTTTTTTTTTGTTTTTTGAGAATTAACAAACAAATGGTTTATATTTCTTACTATTAGTTGATGGAGGGAAGCAGCAGCAGCCATCATATAAGTAGTCTTCATCATCATCATCATCAGTGGCAAGCAAATGATCATCAGATGGACGTCGTCGATCACTACGGAAGATCAGTACATCAGCAGCATAATATTGTATTGCATCATCAAACTCATCATCATCCTAATACAACTACTGCTGCTGCTGATCATCTCTTCTTTCACCCTCTTCAATGTGCTACTGAACCACCCACTCTTGAAATTGGGTGGGTATTTTAATCAAAATCATACATGCATGTATATTTATTTACATTCACTTTCTCTACTAATCATGCATCATCATTTACAGATTAACAATAATTTTTGCTGATTAATCAATCATCTCCTCCCTCAGGTATGAACATCCAGCAGAAGAAGCAGGACCAAGTAATACGACTGTGGTGAACAACAACTACTTATCAGGTTGGCTTTCGTGATATCGATCAAATGGATTGGTCAAAATCATCAGAAACACTCTATATAGCAATAATAATAATAATACGATCGAGCGAGAGCCATTATTACCATTCATTCATTCGATCGATGCCTCAGCTGATATGTTCTGATATCTTATCTTCTATCTATCCTATCTCTTCCTCATAAAAGACCATCACATTTGTCTTCAATTTATTATTTTCTTTCCGAGTGTTGCATGCAAGCATGTTATAATATATATGGCGTCTTGACTAGTTACTACTTGATTGTGTCGTTGATGTTTGACTGACTTGTATGCTGTTTTGTTTGTGGAACATCATCATATGATGACGTATTATAAGTTATTATTTGACTTTTCAATCTATTCATTCACTAAATGAAATATGTGTATATATATATATTATATTACTCGAAATGTAGGTGTTCTCATATGCTGCCACGTGTCTCATAATAATTAATTAAAATACATTAAAATATAATAAAAACATGAAAAATTATCCACTATCACACTATCCACTATAAATAATTATTTATTAATATAAAATATGTATACATATTTAACCCGTGCAATGCACGAGTAATAAACTAGTATATATATATGTTGGGAATTGTGTGCCAAGAACTCGCCGGAGGTCGCCGGAAAGTCGCCGTAAATGTGCTCAGTCGATCACAGCTGAAGAGCAGAGAAGAGCTGAAGAAATTTGCTAAGTCTGAAGTGTTTAAATCGTGATTAATGAGGGCCGTCGATCTCAGAGCGCGCGTCATCCGATGGTGGAGGTTTGAACGCGGCAGATTAAACGTGTGTCGTTGGATTGGGCGCGTTTAGGAGATCAAAGGCTGAGATTAAACGCAGGGAAAAGTTGTTGCAACTTTATAAGTGGAAGCACGTTTTCTGTATAAGCTGTGATCAAGTACTGACCATTGGATCGAAGGAAAGCTGATCTAACGGCTGGTAGCTGTCGCGACATAAACACCACCTGAAGCAGCACTATAAATATCAGAAATCGAGTTTCAACTGAGTGACTTTGAGCTCTCGTAACTTTCACTAGAGTGCGAATTGGAGAGAGTGATTAACTAGGGTTTTGTAGTAGGCTTGAAGTACTGTAAATTCCTAGTTGGCGGATAAAGGAAAGGAAAGCTCTGTTGGTCCGTGGACGTAGGCAAAGTTGCCGAACCACGTTAAAATCGCTGTCATTTCTTTTGCTGTTTTTGGTTCTGTTTTCGATTGATTCGAGCTTCGATTGCTCGAATTGATCCGATCGATCGGTGAGAGCGTATTCTCAGGTCAGTGGCGAGTCGATCGGCGGTCGTAGCTCTACAATATACGCACGAGAAACCATGTATTATTGCAAGATAACTGCTGGCCCATAAGTTGTTAAATCAAGATTTTTGTTTCGATGGGCTGTTGTCTTAGCGTCAGCAAATGAAGAAAATAGTGTTACGTTAGGCCTACGAACGATTAGTGGCTATCGGATAAAGGTGCTTATCTGGGACCCACAACAGCTATATTCTATCCCCACCCTAACCTCTGGATACGTGTCAATGACTCAGGCGCTCAGTCTTATCAAATTACCTTCGCTATTTATTGGCCCTTTTATATTTCGTAAATTGGAAGATTTCCAACATTTATGTACCCTACCCAGTTGCAATTCATCGTAATTCACGGGAAGCTATTATTAATAATACATAATAGTAATATAATCACTGGTGGCATGGCACTGTCCAACATAGGCATTAAAATTTTACAAGATAATTGTTCAATTTAAACAAGAACGGAAAATGAAAATCAGATATATTTGATCCATTTTGTTATATACCATTCCATAAAAACGGAAAAACCAAACTTTATCCGTTCACCTCGATTTCCGCGTAAAATCCCATTTCGCACGCACCCATACCCTCTATCTATTCTATCGGCAACAAAGAGAGACGTAGCAGATCTTTGAAAACCAACCAAAAGGGGGATAATAAAGAAGAGATTATTTTCCGAGTCAAAAAGAAGATAAGATGATGGGGCGACCGCAACAACAACCGCAGGATCAACATGAGTCAAAGATCTTGTACGAGCTATCGTCTTTAGTCATGAACATCATGCGTTCGCCTCCAACATCCTTGGACTTGGTCGGCGACGGATCGCTGGAGATCCACCGTAGGATAATGCCCTGGCCCTCTTTCCAGCAGATCACGCCGGTGGGTTTTGCTTCTCTGCTTCTTGGGATGTCTCTGGCGCTCATGCTGTGTGGATCTGTCACCTTTTTTATAGGCTTTTTATTGATGCCATGGGTTCTCGGTTTGATGGTTTTTCTCTACTTTGCGGGGATCGTTTCGACCATTTCGATGATTGGGAAGGCCGTTTTTTGTGCTCCACCTTCCCCGGTGAAAGACGTGCCTGGTAAGCAGAACTATTTCTTTTTTATCTGCCAAAGATTGGTTTTTTAAGTGGTATAAAGGTAACCGAAGTTGCTGTTTGTTGTGTTATTGCTGGTTCGTTCTTCCCTCTGTGATTGAGTTCTGAGTTGTGTTGTTCATGCATGACACGGTTCTGTTTGTCCTTGTTTGATATGTCTGCTGGTCAATTGGGAAAAAAAGATTGAATTTTTATCTGTTGGGAGGGATTGAGAGACTAAACAGTAATTGTATTCTGAAATAACTTCATGAACAACATCTACCACGTTCTTACTAGGATTGAAACCCATCAATCTCAAGCCTCAATCTGTTATTTTATCGTCTTGATATAAAATTTCAATCACAGTTTGTGATATATTTGGTTCTTGTGTTTTGCAGCGTGGAAACTCCTGTAACATACTGATTTATCTGCTGGTTAGGATTGGATAGCAGCAAGCAAAAAGCAAGCACTGCTCATAAGATGTCTAAGGGCAATTTCATCAAAACATGGTATGATGACGTGGATATGGATATGGATATGTCAGGCTTCTTGTCCTGATTAGTATACTATTATATGATGAAACAAGGAGGTCAATCTGTTGATAACGTGTCGGACGGGGCCCTTTTATTTTTTTCCTTCTAAACATATACCGGCGTCAATTTAATGGATTTCCTTTTCTAATCTCTTGGGCTTTTTAGAAGGATGTGTAAGAACATCATTGGATGTATATGGTTTATATGTAAAAACGAAACACTAGTTCATAAATTCATAATGGCGGAGGATGCTGCATGATGTCCTATGTATGTGCCTTATGAATGATATATGTTTTCCTTTCATTACACAAATGCAGTTGCAATGAAAAATGGTGAGGAAACCATAGAGTACAGAAAACCAGAATTAGGTGCTCAATCAACAAACAAGTTAATCTCTCTCTCTCTCCATCATCTGCTGATACCTCTTAAAAGAAAGCAGCTTCTGCAATCGCATCCTCTTATGGAACTTACTTATGAACATGTCCGCTGCCTCATCAATCTCGTCCTCAAGATTAAAATTTTCTTTATCTTCCTTCGAGTTCTTCACCATGTCTATGACTGAACCGTTCGTTTCGTTCAATAAATCAACGATCTCATCTTCTTCGTTAAACAAGTAATGTGTCAGATCAGGATACTCGTCATCATCATCATATCTGCTAATACACTGCTCTATGCCGTCCATGCTCTCGTTTTTGGACAGAGAGACCGCTTTTTTTTTACAACAATATTCTTGGAAATCATAGTCGTCTTCTTTTTCGTCATTGCTGCTATGCTCCTTGTTGTTTCGGATTCCATCTATTGCATCATGGATCTTGATTGAGATGGCTTTAATTTTCTCCTTCTTTGATGATAAAAGTGTGAGAGTTGTGACCATAACCCTCGCTATCATGGCGTCACTTGTGCTTCTAATGGCCGCCGTGCATTTTGACTTGGCTAAAGAAGCCACCGCTGATATCATCTGCTTCAGCTTCCTTAATCCGTTCTCCTTCATCATTATATTTAAGTACGAAAGACACCCTTCTCTCGAACCAATTATACAATATACAAATATCAAACTAAAGTTTTATAACTTTGTTGATTTGATATATATGTGCTGATCTCTCTGTGAATGAAGTACAGTATCAATATTCTGGCTTCAATTTAACCAGTATTCAGCTCGATATATATACACACACACACACTTCATGATACAACAAAGAGTGGGAAGCTAAGATAAAAGTTAGAATGAGTTGTATGTAGCTTGGGATTCTTTTGGTGCTTTACCAATAGAATTAGCCAAATTGAAAGTGTAAATTCCAGTTAACTAAATATACTTTTTTGCTTTTCTTTTTTTTTTCTGTCAGTAGGTTGAAGCTTCGTTCGTGCATTCTCTCCACTAGATATACTGAAAAAACCTAATCAAGATTTCTTACATCATAAGGAATTCATTCACTATTTATATTCATTCACTATTTATTTAATCGAACTGGACAACTAAAGCTGTTGATTCGAATCGAACAGAGATTATACAATTAAAAAGCAAATCTGAGTTCTCGTCACGTGGGGAGTTAAGGCCAATGGCCCATTAAGAGACTTCACTTAGGTCCACGTGGCTTTCTTTCATTATGTATCTTTGTTCTGACTAGTGGTTGTTTGTGGCTCAATAACAACCTTTTACCACTTCAATTCCAGTTCAATATCACCCAACCCAACCCAAGTGATATTGCAGACCGATCAATTTTTATTTAAACATCCATATTGGGATAGTAATAATTAGTACTACTAGCACGGTGTGTGCTTAAAATATAATAATTTTAGTTTTGAAATTTATAATTTATGTTTAGCAATGAAATTTAATTTTTATATATATAAAAGAAAAATAATGATTAGGGGTATAAGTATAATAACTAAAAATTGAGGGGTTAAATGTGATCATTATTTAATTAATGAAATTAAAATAGAGATGTTAAACTATAAATACTTTACAGACCAATTAATAGCCACCCCCGGCATAGTATGGATATACCTTTTACGAATAGCAAACCTAAAGTGATAAGAATGCTGCAACAAACAAGCAATATGCCTTTCTGTGATGATAACAAGGATAATAATAGTGAGTTATTAATAGTAAACCCAACGTGATTAGAATGTTGCTACAAACAAAGCTAAGAAAAGAAAAGTGATCGAACCTACCATTCCGTGATAATTTACCAAAATATTTAAACTTTGGGGGGGTTTTATGTTAGTTAAGTTTAATGACGAGTGTCACAGCTTAATTTTTTATTCTGTTCTACCGTAGTAAAGCACCATAATGTGATCAGCAGTTGAGGAATTGGGAAGCAAAGTGATGTAATCCTTTGTACTACTCCTCCATATGTTATCTCTTACATGTTGTAAAGTCACCAAAGGTTGAAGCCTCTGTCCTCTGCATATTATCTCGATCTGAGGAATAAAATAAAATAATAATCAGTAAGCACAAATAGTACCTTCAATCATCCTTAAAGAGACCCACAAATAAAGAGGCCGAAATGAGACGTTGCTTCTAAGCCATAATCATTAATTATTAGACTTCATTTCATATGATGTGCTGCCGGACGAATAAATAGTATAAGATATATGTTTTTCCTTTGATAGCAGGCTATAAAGACAAACAAAGTAATAATAAGCACGGATCCAGAATATACGGCGCGGGATCGGCACTTTCTAATAACATAATTATATATTTAAGTTTCATATTAACCCTATTAAATTAATTTTGTTTGTAATACGCGCATAAAAGATGCATTTTATGCAAATCTTAGGGTAACCACAATGATGGTTTATACGTGTGTCATATGTGCTTATTTGGCACTTTATATGACACACCACCATTGTGGATGTGTCATGAGCATGACACTGTGTCATATTTATGACACTGTGTTATAGGAATATTATAGTATTATGGAGGAGAGAGAATGAGGGAGAAAAAAAAATTATTTATTTATAGTTGTGGGTCCGTGTTATAGTAGTGTTATTATTGTGGGAAAAGTAGAATGAAAGTGTTATAGAATAAAATATAGAAAAATATAGTGAAAAGCTGATGTGACAATATTATTGGTGTGTTATTGTTGTGGACACCCTTATTCACGTCGCTCTCTCATCTAACCCCAAGATGCTGATATATCAGCGAATTGCAGGTCAACACAAGCAATGTGTATCAGCGAATTGCAGATCCACCTTTGTGTTCCACCAACCATTCCCCGACAAGTGCTAAACTGAGTTGACTAACTGTACACTTGTCGCAATTTGGTTGGTGGAACACCAAATTGGAACACCAATCTGGAACCGAGGATTCAATCTAATGTGTATCATACATAACACTTGCATGCAATCATAATAGCGACCAAGCAATCAAAGAATAACCCACCGGATAATCCTACCCATAATTTAATGAGACGATTAAATCAAAAAGATTGGCAAAGATATATATAACAAAGTGATGATTTTCACCCATTTGCAAGTCTACGATCTTTTATAATGACGAAAGTGCTGCACTTAAGGAATTTGATGATGGTTCCATTGTATATTATATATATATAATATATATATATATATGTACGTACATGTAAAAAGACGAGCCAGGATGAAGGGCCTACTTCGGCCTTAGTTGAAGCAATCGAAAGCATGACGATACTAATCATAACATGCAGAGACAAAGGGTCCACGTGTGAACCATCTAAAAACTCACAATTATGATTATCATTGACGTTGAGTTGATTTTTTATTTGGTATGAAGAGTCAATGCATCCAAAGGAACAATTAGAAAGAGGAAAACCTTTTTTCTGCATTTACTTCACGCATGGTGTTTAAGTGGCTTTTAAATAATCATCATGAGTTAGGTTAAAAATCGTCTAAATCAAATACATCCGGCAGCTTATGTCAAAAAAGAAGATAGTCCTAAAAAGACAATTGCTTTCGTAATTACCTTGAAAGAGAAACTTACTAGTTGATCGTGCCTTATGAAGATTTTCATTAATATTCCTAATCTGTATTTAATCAACGATCAATCAATACAGTAATATTCTATAGCTGACCAAAACTTAAAATTTTAATCATTGCCCACTTAGCGAGCCTTCAAGAAACATCATACACTTGACTTACAATAATTTATAGTATATGGGGTTTTGACAAATTCCATGATTGACGTGAGGGCCGAATCAAAATGCATGGGATCCTAAGGGGAATGTTTTTAACAATAATATATAATAAGCATTAGGCTAAGGTAATGTGGAAGTTATATTTAAAATTATAACCATATCCAGTATCCAAGAAACATGGGCCATGGCTTATTATAATAATAAACTAATTATATATGTTTAAGATTAAAAAAGTATAAAACTCGTCATGGGAGAAATTTTCTGGCTGTATTCATCTGTTTTTTTTTTTTAATTCTTTGTTTGGTCAATCTCATATTGAGCAATTTTCATCTACGTTTCTTAGAAGTGCAATATGCCAATATGGTGCGGAACTAATTAAGGGACAGCTACTATATACACAATAATGACTTGACGTTGACCCTAGTTGATGATAATGCGACAACAAAACAATTCCTAATAATAGAGGTAGTACTTAACCGAAACATACAATGTTTTAACAGCTATCTTGCTGTTAATATCAAATCAACGTTCATGCAAAGTTATACCTTGTTGATTTGTCTAACAGAATATTTTCGTAGTAATACAAAAAGTTGATTTTATTAAGCTTCTTTTTTCTCTTTAACTCTCCCTAACTTCAACTCACTTTATTGATATGAAACGCACACACATATACACACTTATATTCCCTTTTGTATTATCAATGTTTTACCAAACTTTTACTTCAAGTGAGGAGAAAGTACCACATTTTAAATATTTCCTCCTTAGGATCAAAGTGAATATTAGAGTTCATATAACTCAATCGTCTAACCTATCGCTGTTCCTTGTGTATTCAATATAAAAGATACGTGAGACGACACGTTGTTTTCTTTTAAGTTTCCTCACTTCAACCCTAAGCCAAATGCACACAGGGTAGACTCTCTCTCTCTCACGTTGCTTCTGCTCTTAACTAACTTAAATCACATCGTTAGGACTAAGATTAACAATTGACCAACTCCATATAAGATCGACGATAGTCGTGTGATAAACTAAAGATTAACTGATGTAATGACAACGAAGAAAGATATATTAAGATGGCTGCCTCTTAGAAGTATACGTTATATCTAACTTATCTGATCAAACTCCTAACGTTCTGCAGTTTCTATCTTAATCACCTACAAATCTACCACTTATGCTTAAGATGCGTGCATTTATGTGATCATGCAAATTTACAGATGAGACGCGAAGCAAGAAAATGTCCGACAATATACATGTTATATTCATGATATAATATTAAGAGTATTCGTAATAAGTAAAACACGTAGACATACCTCCGATTCATTTCGCAGTTTAAGCTTGTTTACCAGGTACTTCACGACCAGCTGAACCGTCATCTTGCAATCCCTAATTAACTCGAAGACATAAGAAACAAAGTATTCAACCAAAGAGAGATATATATGCATAGCATAGCAACACAAACTCACTTGGTTCTCAAATATCTCATCGGTAACTGCGGCAGAAATGGTTCCTTTGCTCTACAAAACCAGAAAAATACACATATGTTCAATATTAGGGGTCCAAAATAAACTGGAGAAAATTCATGGACAAAATAAGAATCGGATAATGAATATTCATAGTAATGATGAACTCACTGATGTTGCAATGCTTGCAGCATAAACCATATCCCAGAAAACTGTCCCCTGCTAGGTGTTTGAATCACTCTAAAATCTGTTGACGATGGCCTCTGTGGCATCATCATCGTGTCAAATCCAGGATAGAGTCGTGGAAAATAATTACTTGGAGCTGAAGATGCTGAAGATGTTGCTATATAGTTAATAGGGAATTGATGCCCAAAACCCCATTTAGATGGCGCTTCTTGATGATGATGATGAGGAAATAAATTATTACTCCAGCTTATACTATTTCTGGGATGAGCGAAAGATGAGGGACTAAAAGCAGCATAATAGTCGTTGTTGATCATCACCGACTTTGGGGCTCGAAGAAGTTCTTGACCCTTTAATGGCCTTATCTGCAAATGATCGCCACAGTTGTTGTTGTCGTTGCAATCAATGACAGTATTACTATTATTATTACTGCTACTGTTAGGCATAAGGTCGAGCTCAACAGCTAGCAGTGTCTTCTTCTTCGCAGCAGAGGTCGTGATCAGATCTTGGTTTGTACGGCCACCAATACAAAGTTGCAGCCAATCTTGATGATCATCATCTCCTTGATGATGATGATGATGATTATCTTTTGACTTTGATTTCTTAAATTCTTGATCGTTTCTCGATGGTTCTTCTCCAGCCATTTGAACAGTCGTAGTAGGGTTAACTAACAACAACTATATTATCCGAGATCATGTCGAAAGACTTGACTATCCTCACCTCTCCTAATACAATCATAACTTGCAAAACCAAAACCCTGATATGATCACGGCTACCATAAATAAACAATTGCTTCCTTATTTCAGTTGAAAGCATGGTACTTCTCCAAACCCCGAAAGCCCAAAGACGACCCTCAATACAACTCAATCTTGATAATATCATGATAGGAAAGTGAACGAGAGAAAATGTTACAGTTTTATTCAATTTGTGTAAAGCAAAGAATAGGAGATAAATTGCTGTGCTGCTGCCATGAACATGTGATGATTGATTTATTACATGGTAGATACATACATACAAGGAATGATCAGAAAGGTAAGGAGAGTGTGAATATGAAGTCGTTTGTGTTTTATATATGTTGGAATAATATACAATCAGACAAAAGGAAGGGAATAAAAGACTTACAAATCTCTCTTTCCTCTAATTCTCTTCTTTTGGAAGCTTGTGGGGTGATGAAAGAGAGAGGGTTAGATATTAGAAAGATATGGTAGCAAGTCATGAATTACATGTTATTTAATATATTTGATATTATTATTTCATCAGATTATGTTTGCATTTAATATATGTATATTTATGGTCTCCTTCTCGCCTTTACTTTGATAAGATACGAGTGCGCTTTCCAGTTATTTATTCAACCTATACATAAAAATGCTCTCTTTCCAAAAACCATTAATTACAAAAGAAGTTGCTCTTTTTCTAAGACATCGCAGAAAGGTACTTTTTAGAATATATATTTCATTTTACGATATCTTATTACCTCTCTTTTTACACTATCTCAAATGCTAGAATAGTGCTAAATGAAGCTGCATGAACATTAATTTATGCCTAATAACCTATATATTTTGAGGATTTTACACAAGTAACCGAACGAAGGATTGCAAAATAATAAAAACTTTATAGCTTATTTTTCGATATAATTTTACTAGCTTCAGTTCAGGATCGAAGTTGTCCAAAGGAAAAAAAAAAAAACTGACATATCAACTATCATTGCTGTGACAACCTGGCAGTGTTATGTCCAAATGATGAGATTAATATTTCATTTATAATTATTGGTTACAATTATAAAGAAATGAATAAGGGTGTTTGGCATGCATGATTGTGTCTCCTCTTATTCATCCAAGAACGATGAATTATTGTAGGATATATTCCTTATTTTTAATAAAAAACATGTATGAACACACAGGTCAGACAGAGTTTGGGACGTGGTCTTGTTGATCACTACATCCCCGTTTTGACAGGCATGTGCTCCCCCACAAAAAGAATAAATAAAACTTATTTATGTACATTCATATGTATATATAAGTAAATTACAATAATATTACTTGCAGCTAACCAATATTTCCTTACTGTAATAAACAGTATTCAACTGTGGTTATGGTATGGGAGACAGCACGTCTTCATCTTGAGTTATCGTCCTGAAAAAGCTGATTAAAGAAAATCTTTCCAGCCCATTTAACCAGCTATTATTCTCTCTATTGGTTTTCCTAACGATGTTTTTTTTATTATATTTATTTAGGTCGTAAGAAAAGAATTCGAAACCATTGCGCCATTTTTATATGTCAGATCTATTTTTATTGACCATATTTGCAAAGCAAATTGGAAGGCATTTTGTTTAATTTTGTGGACACCGTTCTTACATTTTTATCTACGCATACCCAACTTTACAAATAAAAAAAAACAATGGTTGTTTCAAAGGAGTGAGGGATTATTCGATATGAATCAACGTTTGATTTAGACGTAGTGCATGAGCACGAAACACTAAAAGCGTTCTCAATAATAAAAGCATTGCGACTTTCCCATAATAGGGATACTTTTCTATTACGCAAATTTACTACTCCTTTATTTTATCCGTGTCATCAAATTAAAACTTTAATGAAAGATTACTTCATGTTAAACGAGTAAAAACAGGTTGTTTAGTGTTCGTTTAAGGGTATTTACTTAATTTAAATTGGATTTTTTTTATAGAAAACAATCTCGACATTGACTGTATTGCTTTCTCAGGATATCATGTAGACGTCTATCTTCTTCAAGAGATGGACATATAAATCGTTTTGCAGAAAAAAACTTTTACTTTATTATTCATCTAATTTTACAACAGAAAAGGGTAAAAAAAACATAATTCGAAACAAATCATATAAAGTTTCATCCCACGACCAGCTGCAATGTCAACTATAAAGATGAGTGAGTACATGTGAAAACATAAATAGTTGCGGTGTCCCACGTCGATAATCGAACATCCTATCCAAACCTAACTAATATTTTGTATGATTTCATAGTATACATGCATACTCATCACAAACTCTCAATACCGTTGCTTTATTTGTTGATTGACACGATAAGAAGCAAGCTTGAAAACACGTATGGCAGCTCCTACACGTAATCATAATGCATGCGATATGATGCATTCGATCCATTTTAGCTAAAAAGTAAAGTAAAAGGAGGGTATACCTATTACATGCATGATGACTTCTTTACCCTTTTCTTCTTATTCTTTTATTTTATGTTTTTATCACACGTTATCTTTTTAAGTATATCCAGTAACATTAATTACATTAATCATTAGTCTGCAAGATAATACTTAGGTTAAACAGAATGTTTTATATCCAAGGTTCATTGAGCTTAATCCTAACTAAATTCTGCGTTTCAATTATGTTGCCATTTTAATAAATAAATGAGGAAAAAGAAAACCATAAGAAATGCTATGTCATGATGGCATCATGAGTACCATCGTCATCATCCATCTAGCTTCCGTTTTTTTATTTTTTATTTTTGAAAAATAAGTAAAGGAATTTGTACGTAGTGCGGTCTTTAAAAAGCTAAGAAAAAAAAAAACTTTTTTGTTGATGCATGCATGAACTGTTTTCAATCATGTTTTTATTTTCACTTTTGCATTTCAATTTCTTTTGTTTACTCAATGCTATACTCCATTTTATGTTTGAGTTAACTTCCTTTTTTTATTCGTAACACTTTTAGTTGCAACTTATAAATGGAAAAGACACGAGACTTGAACTATGGAGTGGAAGTTCAAAACAAAATTTATTAGAGGCAACTATACGCATATATAATTGCGAGATTCGTGTTTCTCCGTGTTTGAATATTTACTGCGCAGGAGCACTTGGATTATGGCAGTTGCTTTTGGATCGAAGCAGTACATGATTATTGAATTACTAATTAATTGTTTATTAATTGCGAGAGTAACATACATAGTGAGCGATGATTTAATAAATAAGCGAATAATTTAAATAAATTGCACATTTATGGACTGGTAACGACACGTACCTATGGAAAAATGAATGCTTCTGTCAGTCCACCGTGCACGGAGCCCAACCGAACTCATTATTTATATACATTTAACAGTAACTAATTATTATGAGAAGCGACACTTATTTCAAACATGAAATCATCACCAAACCCTAACATTCCTTATGAACGTTCATCTTTTCTTCTGAAAATCTTTTGATGGAGACAAGTTCAAAGAAAAAGGTTCGTAGATATGTACGCTCAATAGATATGTACGCTCAACTCAAGCAATATACATTACAGTGAACGTGATGCAATATCACGGAATTTTGAAATTGTTTTTGAATCCCATTATGTTACAAAACTATAATGGATATTCTCAAGGAATATATATAATAATGGATATTCTCAAGGAATATATGCATATATATTTGTTCTTGTTGATCGTTTTATTCCTTTTTGCAGTTAAAGTGGGCAATCAATCATACGAGATATGCATGTTGCCTTGTGAACTAGAATCATCCTTTCACGTCCATACTTTATAATAATTGCGACGATGGATTTTAATATTTTTTTATAGTTTCATACAAAAAAACGCCTTGTGTTAAAATCTATTTTCCTTTCGCTTTCATATGAGTTCAAGAAAATGTAGAAATTGGCAAGACAGGCTCATAGTCAATCTGCTCATTAGTTGCTGAAAATTTCAGGCACGCTCTTCGACTCACTGAAACTGTGGAGTGGACATGCACTTGGAATATCGATCGAGGTTCATGAAATTATTTTATTTACCTTCCATATAAAATAACTGGCAAATAAAACATGAGTAATCGTAGTAGGGAAGGGGCTGCACTAGTCTTCTGCATATCACGATCTCCTAAATATTCCATTCTTTATGTGACCTTTTTTTCGTTTTCTATTCTTCGTATAGAAACATATTCTCAAGTAGTCATCATTACGGAAGCCCCCCGACGTTATATCCCTATGCACAAACAATCTTTATTTCACTTTCCAATACGTATTGTTGAGATTGTAAGTGTGTTTAGTCCCACGGATAATTCAAGCTCTTGAAACTAGTATATATATAAGAGGTTTTCTCCTCCTATCACCAATTTGTTTTAGAAAGGACCCCTCGATTCTAATATGTTATCAGAGCAAGCTTCCGCTCACCGTCATCTGATTCATATGTCCACGTGTTAGGCCAATCATGCCACACATGAGGTGGCGTGTTGAGATTCTAAGTGGATTTCGTCCCACATCGGATAATTCAAGCTCTTGAAACTAGTATATATATAAGAGGCTTTCTCCTCCTATCACCAATTAGTTTTAGGAAGGACCTATCGATTTCTAATTCGTATGTTAGGCGTGTGTTTTGTATTGTTGTGTATGATTCACCCAAGTATTATAAATTTATTTAACATCACGCAACAAATAGGTTATAAAGAATAATTCTGGCGGACCGGGGGAATATTGAAGTTAGTTAATTTACTTGAAAACGAAGGATTTATTGTAATACGTGTACGTGTTGAGGGGTCATGAAATTCCACGCCTGCATGAACGTGCCTTGATTGTGGGCCAGACTAACCTGACAACGCGTGCAATATATATCAAAAGTGGGACGCACCCCAATTCCCACAGTTTTTTTTTTTTTTTTTTTGGAGAGAAATGTAAAGAACACGAACACATTCTTCCTATTTGAAAGCCAATTTAATATGCTAGATAGTCGCATCGATGACCAAACTACTACACAAATTTAAGGCCCAGCCCAACTTAAATCTTCAGAGGGATGTAATGCAGTTATTAGCAAAGTTCAATCCCTCTTATATAAAGATTCATAGAAACGAAACCTACTAGATTATGTATGAATAATCAATCTATGTAACAGCAAAGCATTATTATGTTATGTATGATAGGAGAAACAGATGGTGTGGTGTGGTCATTCAGACTTGATATTATGGTGATGATGATGATGATCTTCGGCCATCTTTGCGCAGATTTCATGATGATCGTCACTGTCCTTGAAATAAGCCTCAAACGCCCTCGGAAGAAAGCGTGGGATCAGAAAGCAAAACAAATTCGTCGAGAAATACGCCATATTTGCCACCGCTAGGCTCCTTCCAAACCAATACCATGCAACATCCTATGTAATATATATCACAGTTATCATCATCATCATCTGTCGTCGTCTATAGTCATCGTGAGGAAAAATTATAAAAATGGATCACTAAGTATGCTAATTTTCGATTTTTGATCACTATGTTTGCCAGTTACAAAACGAGATCACTAAGTATGTAAACAGTAACAAAATTGGATCACTGACCTCTTTTTTCTTATTATATACTTCCTCTGTCCCACTTAATACTTTCCAAAAATTAGTGGCACGTAAATTAAGAAATCACATTTTTATTAATATTACAGTACACTTTAAGCATGGATAGAGAAATTCTATTAGTGGACACGTAAATTAAGAAGGTTTTCTTAATATAAATGTTGTAATTAGTTAAATATTGGAATAATCTTTTACCAAAAATAGAAATGAGAAGAATTATGTGGGACACCTGAAATAGAAAGATGAGAATTACATACTTAATGACCTAGTTTTGTTACTATATACATACTTGGTGACCTAGTTTTGTTACTATATACATACTAAGTGACCTAGTTTTGTAACTAGTGACCCGATTTTGTTACTACATACATACTTAGTGACCTAGTTTTGTAACTCGAAAACATAGTGATCCAAAATAAATAAAAAAAATATACTTAGTAATCCATTTTTATAATTTTGCCTAATCATGACCTAAGATTCTCTCTCACTTACCTTGATGTCAGCGTTTGCTGGTAAAGTCTTGTAGATCCAAACGTCCCTCAACCAATCAAGAAGGACAAAGATCCTCCTGACGGTGTATAGAAGCGGAACCAATGCCCTGACAGGAGGAGAAAATAGCAACGAAAACCTGCTGCTGTGGCGGCGGCTTATTACATTCTCGGTAAGTATCTGAAGAGACAAGAGGAACAGGTGCGGCGTGGCAGATCTCACGGCATGGTCATCACCGCGGGCGAATCCGCCGAGCACGTAAGCCAAGGGCAAAAACAGCCCAATCGTCGTACCTGCAATCACGTACAGCCTACTACTAATACTTCTGCTGCTGACGCCACCTGCTGATGATTGCTTATTCGACGAATCCGATCTGTTTGCGGGAAAGGCTAAACGAGAAAGTACGAGGATGTAAATTGAGGTGAATAAAGGGAAGGCTATGTCGAGGATTGGGACCAGTGGCGGAGCTAGAGAACGAGGCTAGTGGGGTCCATATTATACAATAAAAAATTTTTTCTAAGTGGGTCTATTTAGTTATAAATAAATTAAATAAACAGTGGGGTCCATCCCTTATATTTCTTCAATTATACCTATATTATTGATTTTTTAATAAGAATTAATAAAAGAAAAAAGAAAACTCAGTGGGGTCCAAGCACCCCACTGGTCCGGCTATAGCTCCGCCACTGATTGGGACCATCCCACTTGCCGAGAAGACGACCATCATCAGTGCCGCCAGCTGCAGTTCGATCACCCTCATAGACCCCATCACGCTTTCTTCTTCGTGAAGAACGCCCTTCGCTGCCGCCGTGGTGACGAGGTTATTATTGGTGGCGGCGGCGCTTGCTAATGACGACGACGACATTTCCTTCTTCTTCTGCTGAGAGGATAATTAGTTATTAGAATCTTGTTATTGTATTATTAGAATATCATCTGTACGTCCTGTATGCTTTCCCTTATTATTTAGAACAAGATGGGAGCGAGAGCGCGCACAAGTAGCAGAACCTTGTGTTCTCCCATACGTACGTCGTGCAATCAATATAAAAATAGCTAGAGAGAGTTTATTACCAAGATTTGGGTTAAAATCAAATAATATATATCTTTCTATTTTATTAAGGGAGAAATGATCAGAGTAACTTCTTCTTTCCAATTGATTGGTGTGTCAAGTTTTTACATTTAGAAAATATTAATTAAAAGTAAAGATTGGATCACGTTGCCTAATGAAAGTAACTACCTATCTCTAACTTTAGTATATTGCTTAGTTTTGTGATTAGATATTAAAACTAAAATTAAAACAAAAACCACTCATTATTATCAAGTTTTATTTTCATGCACACACGTAGTATGGTGTGCAAAATAGACTAGTATATATTATTACCAGCAAAGCAAAAATTAAACATGTGGTTCACTAGTACAACACAACATGTACTGTACACACAAGAAGCAGCTTGTAGTACCTAGGATTTGAACGAAAGAGTCGAAGCTTTTAGTGTAGTGGTCATATATAGTGTACGTACGTGACTTCGCATATCAAAACGAACGTACAAATACCAAGTAATATATACTAACATGCGTCGTCCTGATCTGATGATGAGCATTTTGAAGGATAATTATTGATATGCTAACATGAAATGAAAATTATATAAAACAATATATTACTTTGCGATATGTCCTGTGACCTGTCCTGCTTGTATAAATAAAACTTCTAGAGTAGAAGGTTACATCGATCATCAAGAGGACAAATGCCATAACAAGCAATCATTCATACACAGCACATTTTTATCGATCAGTTGATGGATACAAACGAAAGACACCAAGCAACGGAGTACAACATATCGAATTACACACACACAGACACACACTACAGAACATTCATTCTGCTAGGGATCTTAATGTTAGCTCTTCTTATTAACTTCGCAGATACGTCCTTAGCGGTTGATGTAACTTCTTGCTGTCAAGTATTCATAGCTTAACAAGGGATCGACTATCCAAGAAGAAAGAAACAAAAGACAAAATTGTAAAACAAACAACAGTCATACCTCGTTCAGTGTGATTATCTTCTTGTCCACCATTATCCATCTACCATTGCACATTAAGGATCTGATATTTTCGGTTCTCATGCAGTAAACCAGGCTTGATATGCTGCAAGAAACATGACGAGTGAGTTTTGTCTTGGGAAATAATGTTAAGGGAGCATTGAGCAACGAAATTGAAAAAGCGGTGAAGAAAAAAAAATACCGTCACTTATACCAGTGTTATATACAATATTGCTTTCCAGAACGTGGGAACAAAATCATACCAATCATGAAGAGGCAACATCGACCAAGAAGAAGGATCGATCACTATCAAGTCAGCCTGTAGTAAATTCAGACATAAGTTCCATATTCCGTTTTCAAAAACAAAAAAAAAAAAGAAAAAAACCAGATGACCGTATAAAATGCATTGAAGATAGAAATTTGGGCAGTTACCTTTTTCCCGACCTCAAGTGAGCCTATATCTTTGTCCCAGAGGACAGACTTAGCGCCGTTTATCGTTGCCATTTCAAGGACTGTTTCTGCTGGCAAAACAGTGGGATCAGTTGTTCCTTTGAGAAAAACTTCACGACCTTTGTTGATCAGCGAAGCAAGGTACATCTCGTCCACTATGTATTCAAGTAGGAAATATACAAGAAAGAAAGGCATATCAAACTTTAATGTACAATGAGCCATACAGAGTATAAATAATGAAGGAATACCTATGCTCATCCTATTATTTGATGGTGCACCATCTGTTCCTAAGGAGACGCATACACCTGCATCAATCATTTCTTTGATCGGTGCAAATCCTAGCATACGCATCGCAGAAGCTGGGCAATGAGATACTTTAACCCCTGACTGTGCAAGTAAATCAATCTGAAAAAAGTTATATAGTGATCAGAAAGAAACCGTGGTGTATCCCAAAAAAAATTATGTTTGCTAATGAACATCACAATTATTTTGATCGGAATATATTTATGTTTCTCGGTATGTCAAACAAATAAAAACGAATGAGTTGAGGTAATATGAGGGACAAGTATGTTCATAGGCATGCCTCGTTTCCGTTCGCCCAAACTGTGTGAGCTGCCAGTAGATTGTTTTGTAATAGCTTCATTTTCTCGAGATAGGTAATAGTCCCATGATCAACACCATATCTCTCCACTACCACATGGTTTTCATAAGGTATCTCTGCAACATGCTACATTTGAAAAGATGCATCAGAAGGATTATGTAATCTATCTTATATTTTGGTATATATTGGGATAATGGCATAAATCAAAATATTAGATAGGCAAACATGAAGAGAGTACCATATGGATACCAGTGTTGAGTTCTTTAGAAGCATCTCTTGTCTCACAAACCAAGCGCTCTGTAGAATTCATTATTTGCCTCAATCCAAACCATATCCTGATTCGTCCATCCGCACTGTTATGATGTTGCTTGTACAAATCCTTCTGGGACTGAGTGTCAACTTATGTTAAAACACGCAACTCGCTGTGACTTCTTCAAGGATAAGTCACACTTCACCACAAAAGGAAATAATAATAATTTGAGACAAACCTGAATACATTCCTCAGCAGTCCTCTTGGCCCATTCTTCGGGTAGTCCTTCACCAGTGTCCATGACCGATTGGGTAAGACACGCACGAATGCCCAGTAATTTGACAGCTCGAGCCATTCCAGAGACGTGTTGGCCTCCAGCTTCAGCAAAACAAGTAACCTATATCATGCAGACAAATCCTCTTTTGAAATATTGCATCTACAGAATAAGTAATACTTGAGATATGAAGGCTAACACAAAACAGTCCACCCCTTCTTGAGCCACTTCATTTTAAGCAGATTTCACAACGTGAAATCTCGGGGAAACTCAGTAATAGTTCTAGGCGGCAACCCATGTTCAACTATACATTCATAGCAATACTCAAAGGCATAATTCACCACAACAAATTGATGTGAGTTTAAAATAAATTTCGGTGTAGTCCTTACACCTGAGTGAATGAGCTCGATTCCACATAATAAAGTGGAAATGTACGAGTCATCCTCTGTCATGTTAGATTCGTAAGGCCAAATACGTTTGTGGAGCCAGGTCAGAAGGTCAACATCATCAGCTATTCCTCTAGCTAGCTGTTGTGATGTGTGAACATGAGTGTTTATGAACCCTGTTAAAAAAAACATGATTCACCTGGATATTAACAGTAAACTTCACAACGACAAGGAAATAATTGAAATTTGTGCTTTTCCTCATTTGACGATACGCCACAACTTTCTGATTCAGTCAACGAATTCTCAACGTCAGTAACGCAAACATAGATGAGCATATACCAGGAAGCACAAATTGGCCATGGAGATTGACGAATTGAGGTGAAACTGAAGAGAACCGGGAAATGACATCGTTCGACCTGCCAACAGCTATAATGGTGTCACCACTCACTGCAACTGCGCCGTTTAGGTAGACACGTTTGTGGGAGTCCATTGTTACGACAACCGCGTCGTGGAGTATGACAATCGAACCCTCCATATCATCCATCGTCCGATCCGAGCTGAGAATGGAATTGCGGTGTGCCACGCACGATTATGGGGAGAGGGTAAGTTACAGGCTTATATCCACTTCTTTGTATTAATTGCAATTTGCACCTACCAAATCATATAAGGAGGGCCCAATAGATATCACTGATAATGGGCTCAGGTGATTGCGTAAGCCCATTTCAGCCTTCTTCGTCACGCTCCATCGAAGAACCTGAACGAGTATATATGTATGAAAGTTATTAGAAAAAAAAAGAAGCTTTTTGATGGCATTTATGTTTCCAGAAAAGAAATTAGTACGACTCGAGTGTGAACTTTAAAAAATTTATTTGCTATAAAGCATATACATAGATAGAGAAAGGAAAAGGGGTGCGTGCGGTGGTGTTAATGTCAGATTATTCCGTAATGATAAAAAGTAGAAAATTCCCGCGACACGATAGATGTTTTCTACCATCATCATCCTTTGTATTAAATCACGCACGTAAAAGAAAAGCCATTGCATGATTTGTCGTGCTAATCAATCAACGGTCCATAGTCTCGGTGCGAACAAAAGCTAACGGTTCAAGATTGACATTGAAAGCGCTCGAATCAATGTTCTACTTTAACGGGTCCCACGCCGTCCCTTTTTGGCGCGGGAAGAAGATAAATTAACAAATATTATAAGCAGCGTCTGTCTATTGTTTTAATTTTATTTTTATTCCGTTAGAATGCATTGGGAAATGTTTGTTAAATAGGATTACTTTTGTGTGAAATTAAAAAAAAGGGATTCTAGGTTTTCTAATTAAGAAAAAGGGATTGGGTGTTTGAAAAAAAAAAATCGAAGTGTTTGATTATCATTTTGATCCGCTCGACTGAAATTTCATGTCGAAATGAGATTTTAATCGATGGGTTCGTGATTCTTACATGTATTAACCCCAAATCTGGGTGAATTTTCGTGTTTTTGAGCTTGAAATCGACGTTTTCGAGTAAAAAACGATTTATTCGAATATTTTATTCGAACTATTCGAGTGCATTCGAATAGAAAAATAGCACTTATTCGAGTAAAAAAAATAGAATAAAAAATTCGAATTAATATTTTTCAATTCGAGTTTTTTGATACTCGAATTGATTAATTCGAATAAATTCGAATTAAAAAAAAAATATTCGAATTAATTCGAATTTTTTAATTACTCGAATAAATGCTACTTAAGTTGAGATATTTCGGTAACTTTCGATCCGTTCCCTTTTGTTTAATAAAAATAGGAAACGTTCCCTTTTGTTAAAATAACCCGGAAATAATCTAGTGACTGGCGTGAATCATGATTGACCCCAAAGAAAAATAATGGGTCTGCTTTGTATTAGAACTGAATAATGACTCGAACTAAACTCTGTCGTTCTTGGGCGACATAGAAACGTTAAACTTGGCTTAGCTGGAACTGCAACCACGGTTTTACTTACCCTTTAATCGATCGTTCCACGTCTTCTGCTTCAGTTCCGCTTTTTTACTTCTTGAAATCTCAGACTGAGAAGCACAACGAGTATTGATCTTGAGAGAGAGAGAGAGAGAGAGAATGATTTAGAGGATCATAATGCTGTGAAAAAGTTAGAATCTTTGACGTGGTTATTCCTTTTTCACTTCTTAGTGAAGAAATTTCTTACAATTTGCTCCGCGCCCCCTTGCCCTTTTGATTTGATTCTCGCGCTGGCGAACAATTTTCAAGTTTGTACCTGGTTGGTAACTCGTCTAAAAAAAAGTTTGTCCTTTTCCATTTAGGGATTCGAAGATTCCTCCATAAAAGCAGGTTAATTCACTCACGGCTACATTGTTCTGTGGGTACAAAAAATGTGGTTTCCTTTTAGGTCTCTTCTTTATTACCATCTCTGTTTCCATTCTTCTGCTGGTTTCGTCCTTTGCGCGAGCTCGTAGAGGCATGAGCTTGTCTTTTTCTTGTGGTTTATGCGTCTTTTTTGTTTTCCCTTGCGTTTATATATACACATGGATACCTTAAAGTTTGAGCTCCGTGTGAACAAGACAAGCTATGTACTTTGCAGAAGCATCAGTATGGCTTCTCTGTGCATTTCCTGCCTGGAAATTTCATCTGCACAGTGTTTGGATAGAATGAACAGACATATCTCACCTCTTGGGCCACCAAATTTCAAGATTAGGCTTAAGAGGATTCTCATGAGCATAGCTTTGGGGGTTATTACTGGGTTGATTTTTGCGCTTCTAGTTGCTTTATTACTGAAGTACTTCGTCAGATACATTAACAAGACACCTGTCCCGAAAAGCCCTATTGTATTTTCCCCCAAAATCTCTGCAAGAACGCTGAAGTCTGCGCTTTCCGGCGACCCTCAGTTGTTGGGGTCAAGTCCATGTGGAAACTACTTCAAGGTTGTCCTAGACAATGGGCTTAACATTGCAGTCAAGAGACTTGAGCCTTTTGGTGTCGATTTTTCCATGAAAACTAACAAGAAATCGCTGAAGAAGACGAAGCAAGAGCTTGAAATGCTTGCCACGTTGAGGCACAGGAATTTGATGAGCCTACGGGCTTATATCTTCGATTCCGATGGGTATTCTCTGGTGTACGATTATGTTCCAACTGGTAGTCTCGATGACGTAACGAAAAGGGTCAGGGCAAATCAGTTAGAACTCAAGTGGGAATTCCGTCTGAGGATTGCTGTAGGAATAGTGAAAGGTCTCCATTATCTCCACTTCAGCTGTAGTCCAAGAAGACTGCACTGTAACTTGAAGCCTTCGAATGTGATGTTGGATTCTCAGTTCGAACCTAGGTTGGCGGATTGTGGGCTGGCTCCTCTTCTTCCAAGTTCTTATCGATCGTCGTCAGGCTACAAAGCGCCCGAGTGTTTCCAGAATTGCAGGTACATAGTAAAACCATCCTATTCAGCTGTAATATAGAATACCTGATGTGAATTGCAGATTTGAATTCGCGTTCATGTTTGTTAGATACACAGAGAAGAGCGACGTGTTCAGCTTCGGAGTCATATTAGGTATCCTATTAACGGGCAAAGACCCGTTGGACCCTTTCTTTTTGGGAGATAGTGGCTATGGAAGTCTCGGGCAATGGCTTCGTCATCTTCAACAAAGTGGGGAAGCAAGACAAGCCCTTGACAAGAGTATATTGGGAGAAGAAATGGAAGAACACGAGATGTTAATGGCTCTTAGGATTGCCGTAGTGTGCTTATCAGATTTACCCGCTGATCGACCTTCGAGCGACGAACTTGCTTCCATGCTAACTCAGTTGAATAGCTTTTGATAATTGTGTTGTTGTAAATCCATGTTTCGTTCTTGTAATGTAACAGGGTAGCGTTTTGACTTGTTTCTTGAATAACGTTGTGACAATAAAAACATTGTTACTTCAGTTTGCCTAATCATAATGGTCAAATCAGAGTAGGTTTAGTCTCCAAGCAAGGCGCATCTGTATATAATTCACATATCTGAAATGTAATGAAACCAACTAAAACCTTGCTCAAAACCAATGACTGCATCAAAGAAGAGACAACATCGAGCCCGCTGCTCCTTCATTATAGCTCATCACTGTTGTTCACCTTTTCATCATTCAGTGTTTTTCCGTTGATCCCTACCAGCTCAGTGTCAAAGACAAGTGTTGCGCCACCTGCAATTACCAATAGTTGATAGACACTATCTGTTGGTTAATGCCATGTCTAGTTACAAAATGTTAAAACATTAGATTTGCAGATTCGACTAGCTTCTCCAACGGTAAGTTGAGAGAGCAAATTTCAATTCAGCTAACCAAGTTTAACCTGACCCTGATGAAGTTGCGACTAAAATCATAATTACGAAAAAAAAGAAACGAGAAAGTTGAATTCTTCTTACCAGGGATGGTAGGTGGCGATCCTTGTTCCCCATAGCCAAGTTTGGAAGGAATTTTCAACTTTCGCTTCTCTCCCAAACACATACCGAGGAGCCCTTGATCCCATCCTGTGAAATAAAAGAATTTGTTTCTGCATTCTTCAACGATGTTGAGATTCAAGCAATGAAATATGGAAATACCTTGTCTGCATGGATATGACTAAAATATATCTCAGGATATGCTTGTCAACATAAGAGAATCGGAAGTTAAATTTTCCCAGTAAGACAGGATAATAAATGATAATCTGTTTGTTATATTGTCAAATAGTTAAAATGAGAGGTATCATGTTATGCCTATGACCCATTAGTAATACTTCGGACTTCCCAAAAGCTGGAAGCAAAAATTCTGTTCGAGAAAGATGAACTAGGAATTTACCTTTGATCACTTGACCGCTACCGAGTTCAAATTCAATTGGATCCCCACGTTCAAAGCTGGAATCAAAGACGGTTCCATCCGTAAGCTTTCCCTGCATGCATTGACAGAATTTATGACATAACATATGCACCTACGAGCGCCTCTAGCCGTGATAAAAGGAAAATTGCCGGTTTTTGTTCCCCAGTGCTGTGCTCTGTGGAGATAGGATGCATCCGTCTAAGGAAGACCTGCCCGTTAAGAGGAGAAGAATCGAACTCACTCACCCTATAGTGTACTTTAACGCTGTCACCTTTGTGAGCTTGAACTTCACAAGTTGTAGGCTTATACTGCAAATAATAATAACAATAAGGAAAAAAGATGATGCACCCCAGATACAACAGAATGACAAATTCCCCTTTTCAGATAACACAATGCAAGAGGGGGTCGTGTTTCTAATAAGATTCAGCATCACAGATAACATGATAGCGTTTTACTTGAAGTATATATACTTCAAATGCTTTTTTTTGGATCAAATAAAACAGTAAGCTTACCTATCTTTAGATAATCCTAAAATGTCAATCTACAAACAATCAACGAAAGTAAAGACATGAGAACAATTAGACATCGGAAGGAAGCAACCAAGAAGCATTAAACATCAAAAACAACAAAGTTTCCCATAAACCCAAATATAAAAGTAACTCCAAGCATTACCTTCACACCGATCTGTAGCTCTGTTACATCCCCTGATTTTTTAGCCGAACCTAAAAGGAAACAGGCAAATCTAATATCATCATCAGATCTTGTACACTACCAACGTTGTGATATATATGTATAGATATAGATATATATATATATATATATTTACCTGAAGTGATCCATGCAACACAAATAAAAAATGAAGCGACGACGACGATCCAGCTGCTTCTCATTTTTATTATAAATTCTGTTTTCAATCACGAAATTAGCCGTTTATCGACGCTGAGAGAGGACGTGCCACGCAATTAATCGACGACGTGCAATTGCGAATCGGTACTCGACACGTGGCAATTAATAGAGGACTGGCCCATAATACATCCAAATGCGCAAGAGCTTCATTAGGCTGCTCCTCAAGCCCATTTAAACTTGCAACTGAAGAAGCATCATACGTCTTTATTTCTTTAACCACCCTCTATTTATATAGGGTCTCTCTCTAGAGGTTATTAATGATAATTGGCTCAGGAGGTTTTTTTTTTTTTTTTTATGTTAAGAACGATTAGTTTTTGGGACATGTTCTTGCGATTTTAAGGCATTTTAAATAAACCAAAAAAATTTAAGCATTAACAAAATAAACCAAAAACGAAAAGCATTAATAAAATAGGGGACTTCGTCATCCAGGAAGACGAATTACTGTCTAGCTGGCCACTGACCCGTGGCTGGTCAAGTTGACCCGTGCACAGTGTAATTCCATAACTCGTTGGCTGGGAAGACGAGATACCTAATTCGTCATCTGAGATGACGAGTTAGTAGAATTATTCCCGACCAACCTGCATGCGCATGCAGCGTGTCGGAAATAATTACAGTAATTCGTCATCTGGGATGACGAGTTACTGTACTGGGAAATAATTCACAGAACTCGTCATTTGGGATGACGAGTTTCTTCTCTATAAATACCACCCCTCCTCTCATATTTCCATATCATTCTAACATACAACAATTTACACAATGGTGTCAAGTCGCGTACAAGTCATAGTTTATTTCGGCGGTGAAATAATTCAATCATCCGATTCCACTATCAAATATAGTATTCGTCCTATTGCATATAGGCGAATTCGTCGCAATACCATTTTTTTCGAGTTTATATCGCTGTTGTTCGAAGTTACGGGTGCTGATAGTAGTCGTTGTTCGTTCGTTGTCTACGGTAAAAATGAATACTTTCAACATTCTCGCCACTTTCATCAGCTACTCCAAATCTCAAACGACAACGACTTACAATTTTTCATACATCCCGATTCGGAGAACGATTGTCTTGAAGTTTTTGTTGAGGCGGTTGAAAATTCATTGATTTGAACGAAGAGCCTCATCGCAATTTTGAGGAGCGATGCGAGTTTCCTGCGTTTGAAGTTGGTTCTTCCAGTTATATATGTCCGGATTTTTCCGACATTGCCTCAATTACGGCAGGGCTCAACAATGTTTCTCTGGAGATACCTGCGCTTGGTGTTTCCATTCGATATGCAAAATCCGTGTCAGAATCCGTTTCAGAATTCGTGCCTGAACCCGAGGAAGACGTTGATGTTAGTGATTCGGAAGCAGACGATGAGGATCCACTGGCGAGTTACCCGATCCCAACGACGACGACGAGAACAACGACGACGATGCCCCAAATGATACCACTCCACTGGAAGCTGCTGCTCCTATGATGTTTCAATCTGCTGCTGCTCACCTGACGTAAATCGGCGTAGTACGTCGTCGAGGCGGCGCCGGGTCGCAGTGGGGCGTCGGGTCACGCTAGGTGGCGGGTCACGGCTGGGCGGCGGTGCAGCGGCTCACGGAGGACCTGCGGGGCACCGGCTCAGGGCGGGGCGCCGGCGGATGCGGCGGCCGGCGGATCGGGCCAAGGGGCGGAGGTTCTCGCGCGGCAAGCTAGGCGGGGCGGCGGCGGGTCGCAGCGGGGCGGCGGTGCAGCGGCTCACAGAGGGCCTGCAGGGCGTCGGCTCACGGCGGGGCGACGGCGGAGGCGGCAGGGCCGGCGGATCGGGGCAAGGGGCGGAGGTCTCGCGCGGGCAAGCTACGCGGGGCGGTGGTTCGTCTTCTTCGTGGGTGGGGCGGCCGCGTGCAGGCAGGGGCGGAGGCGCTGCCGTCGTCGTCGCTTTTCGTCTTCGTCGTCGTCTCTTTTGGAAATCGTCTTCTTCTTCACTTCGTGAGCAGCGAGCGGCATCTGTAGGATTTTAAAAATACGGATCTAACTCGTCATCTCGGATGACGAGTTATTAGTAACTCGTCGTCCCAGATGACGAGTTACGCCACGTCATAATTCCGCCAGCTTGGATAATTAACTCGTCATCTAGGATGGCGAGTTACGTAACTCGTCATCTGTGATGACGATTTTATTAATTATTTTGTTGTTTATTATGTTAATGTTTAATTTTTTTATTTAATTAAAAAAACCCGATTTTAACTTGCAAATATCAATTCGTGACGGTTGAACGAAATTCCTGCCTTGGAGAACAAAAAAAAGAACGAAATTACTTCGCGAGCACGAATATGTCTGTTTAATAAATAAATAAATAAGAAAGTAGATTTAGAAGGAAGCGCCAAGATAACAATACAATGAACTGCCACATCACCAGCTACGGTGGATTAACAGTCAATGCGGTGATTTTCATCGGCTTAGTATAGTATATATATGGCGTCCTCTTTTTTTTTCACTCTCTACCATTGAGAGGGCTGACGTCGGAAATCAGCAGGCTCCAGCAAATCATGGGTGGAGATAGTTTTTTCGCTCATGCCGATTATTTAGCAGGTAATAAAGCTTACACTGTTGCCTTGAAGCCGTTGCATATTCTTGTGGTTTTATGATTTGTTTAGGATAGATATCAGCCGTAGCGGGTGATCATAATTCCCTTTTCCAGATGAGGGATCTTCTTCTTCAATAGGCACTCCACTCGAACCAACGAAGCCTATTATTTCCATGTGGTTCGTTTCTGTTTCGTTTTTCATGATATTTATTTTCGGTAAGAGTCCGTGGGTTTTGAAATTTCTTGTTGTAGTATCAGTGGAGATGAAGGGGGTTTTCGTACTGAGCTGGAGAATGGAGGTTCCGTACAATTTGAGGATTCTTTGGCTGCTGAGAAGCAAAGACAGAAGATTTGTGCTCAGATTTTGATGAGTTACGAGGAACCCTTGCCTCGGATTGAGAGGGTAAATGCAGCTAAGAATAAAATTTTGAGGTACTATCAGTGAGTACTTCCTTTCCTTTCTTTCTGTTTTTGTGAATAGATCTTTATTCATGGTTCATATGTGGCAAGGATGGCCCTCCGCCGACTCTTACCACTCTTCATCTCATTAATGGGGAACTTCTCACTAGGATTAAGATAGTTAATGCATTATCTAGTACAGTCAAGCTCTAAGTCGAATGCATATATGACTGTCAGTCAAGCTCCTGTTGACTTAGATATTGCTTGCAGCTACAAGCATGAGTATTGGATTGGTAGAGCAGGTGAGCGCAGTGTCCCTGATGCTGCAACGCTTTTACTGATAGGACCCAAAAGTTCCGGCAAAAGCAGCCTTATTAACAAAATATCCCGGGCATTTGAGGTCAGCACGGTCAGATCAGATAGAGCTCAAGTTTCATGTAACATAATATCTCTTTGCCTTATTTAAAAAAACCATTATTATTCGCAGCCGATAGTTTATGTGTTTCAGACCTTTTTTCATAAACAGATAACTCTTGCATTGGACGCGGAACTTACTTTCTCTCTGAGTACCCGATCCCGAAAGCTTTGGGTTCGTTATGTTTGTATGACACGCGCAGTTTGTCTTTTGATCCATTCGAGAACCGCAAAATGATTGAGCGTTGGATGACGAAGGGCGTCCGTCATGGAGAACTAGTCGCAAGGTAAATTTAACGGCACTGAACAATATAAGCCTCTTTCTTACATCATTTTTCTCATCTTTTTTCAACGTTCATTCGATATAGAACATCTGATGATGCGGTTTTGAAAGCTCAATTGAAATCCAAGGCTCAACGGAGCGCATGCTCTGGTCGATTCAGGAGAGTCAGCTATGTCATTTTCGTGGTTAACGGGGTTTCTGTGTTAGAAGCCTTGGATGGAAACAACGATGAGAGGAGACAGTACTTGCAAATGATAGTTGAAAGCTATAATAACCCGTTGCTGTCATATAAAGGTAAAAAAATCGTGCATTTTCAATATACATTTCTATATTTTCTTGCTCTTTTTTCCTCTGGTCCGCAGATTTATTAAGACATATCATTTGACTTTTTCTTTTTGTCAGATGATAAACCAATTGTTGTAGTCACTCATGGAGATTTACTTACGATTTCCGATCGTGTGAGGGTGCGCGTATTACTCGGTGATTTACTGTCTGTTCATCCAAGAACTCATATTTTTGACATCCCAGGTTGTTTTGTCTATTCATAAGGTTGCTTCTACCCAGAATCAATATGCAGCAAGTTTTGTTATTTCTATAGTTTTTATTTGGTTGCAGATAACGATCGATTAGATACCAAGTTGGAAGTATTGGAGATGCTGCTTCATTGCCTAGAGCATGCCGACATAAATTCTCCTGCGAAGGGGTTCAATAAGGTCTGGAGTGTTCATATGAAATTATTTATCCATCATTCCCACTGAAGTTTTGAACGTCGCGAAAGTCTAATTGACAATGTGATCCATCAGGTCAAGGTGATTTATTTCCCGATGATAATTGCGTTCTTGGCCATCATCATATTCAAAATAACCTTCCGTGTGCATCAGAAACCAGTGGAGCCACAGCTCGTCGAGTGGCATAAAATTCGACACTTATGGTCTGACTAATTCTTGCTTGATCGTCGATCCTTTTTCTCCCCATGTAATACAGCTGCGTTATCTTCTGATAAAGTTTTATGTAAAGAAAGTCCAAACTTCTGAAATTCTTGCTGAGCCTGTCCATCAACTAAACGATGGTTTAGTTTCTGTGCTGACTGAAAGTCCCACGTTTAAAAACAGATAATGAATCTTCTTAGTGTGAAAGAACATTGATGAACCATTTCTCCACACGCACGCATATATACATATATATATCCTTTCAGTATATGCAAGTTAACTCATACAGACAGGAGCCCAAAAAATGGGTTTGTTAAAGCATTATGCAACTCGATTGCAGCTGATTTCAATAAATTCATGTCAACCTTTTCTAGAGGCATCACTAGATATTCGCCACCCTCTGCCTCTGCTCTCTCAAAACCACAGAGCTCCAAAAACTGAACAGCATCCTCAAATTTGCCGACGCTATCCTGCTTCAAACAATAAAATGAATTAGATTTGATCACATGGAACTTCATTCCTCGCGGCGGCATAAATATTTAACTAACCTGGTATGTACGGTTCGTTGTGCGAATCTTCCTGAACTTATCATGACCAGGATAATTTATAATGTTGTTCACATATATATAAAGAATTTGAAAAGCCCTTGTGATTTCGGCATTGTCCGCCTAAGCCATCGGTGGTCACGAGGATCACAGTTTCAGGTTAAATTACAGGAAAAAACAAGACTTGGGAGAACACGCAAAAACACATAGATATAATATAGCAGGTACATAATATGGTCAAATAAGATGCTTTAACTGGCCTACATGATTAAATTAAATCGTTAATTAAATCGCATTAACCTGAGTGATTATCAGACAGATACCTTGTTTTGACGCTTCATAGATCTTAAACAGTCATTCATCATAGCCATATGCTGCTTTCTTGCAGCGTTACGCTTCAACGGGTCACTGGGAGATGTCTGAACATTCTGGGGCTGCACTTTGAAGAGAAACGTTTTGCGTGGGGCACGAATGTATATATTATCCTAGTACCCTACCACTTCATACAATAATTGTAGGCCAGAGTTTGAAATTGAAGTTAGCACCTTTGCTGTTGTTGTTTCAAGTTTCGTGGCAGAACCATCGCAATACGATCCAAGAACCCCCTTTCTTTCTAACTGGATGCATTAGATCACTTACATGGTCATTGAGATTATCGCAATCCATAGAAAACATGATGGTGTTTATTACCTTATCTTGTTGAATTTTTAGACGAACCCTTTCTCGTGCTTTTCTTTCTTCTTCGTTGTCTGCCTTCTTCTGGGCTATAAACCTGGTGAGTGTCGGCGGTCCACGATTATGCAAGTTCCACATAACATGCAATGAAACAGCAAAATTTACACAAAACCTTTTTCTTTCACTTTCTTCTGCCATCCTCCTGGCCTCTGACCTCTTTTTGCCTGCCCTTATTCTTTCCTGCACGCAATAAGTACATGAAAACACAATATTGTGGAAGTCATAGCAGATGATCGTGAACAAGGTGAACGGAAAGTACCGCCTCCCTTTCTCTTGCTGATGTACTCTCCAAGTCTGCCTTCTTTTGGAGTGACTTATTCCTGAAATAATGAGGAGCACTTGTAATTATGCAAGAGTATATGCCATCAACATAATGCTTGGCGTAAGCAAAAGGGAGGAGGGACATTACCTCAACTCTTGTGCTCTAGATTTAACTTGTTCTGATAGCTGAAAAGGCTCGGAAGCGTCAATATTGATGTATACTAGATCCTGAAACTGTTTCGCAGAAAAAGTAATGCACGAGAGCTTTCTATACCTCACAATAAACATCGTCAAAGACAGAATTGTTGCTCTATAGATGTAAAGTGATGAGTTGCACAATTAATGGAACCTTTGAGATCTCACTAGCAGCAACAGAAGCTGGCTCATCTACATGGTCAATGAGCCAATTAACCGCAGCTTCAAGACTTGTATTTCCTGAATATTATTTAGTGGTAGTATTCATGAGCATAATATTTGATAAGTTATATCGAAATAGATCAACTTTAAGTGGGGGACGATGTTCACCTAAAGAAATGGCCTTGGAGACGAGGATTCTGGGGAAACCCATCGCTTCAAGTTCTTCAAGGAGGTTATCACTTAGCCCCATCTGCGAAAGGAGAAAAAAGTATGGGTGGAAATAGACAACAACTTAAAAACGTTACCGTATACGAGAAATGTGTATCAGGTTTCTTTTATGTTGTGATTTCGGAAGGCCAAGAATGATGGACAAGAGAAGCTTGGCATGTCGTTGGCTGCACACAAGATGCTGATTCTTTTGCCTTGTTACTTGAGAAAACAAATATTCATGTGCCTTTCTTGTTGGTTTAGTTTGCACTTGGTACCTTGTTCTCCCCCGTTACTAGCACTTTCCAACTGAATTTCAAAAATCTTTTCCTTCCGATTCTATGGCTCGTTCGTTACACTTTCCTTAATAATTGAGCAAGCGTCCTAAATTAATATAGAGGAAGTTTTCACAAGGTTGAACTTCATAATAGTAGCACTGCTATTCCATGGTGCATTATTTTTCATTTGTCTAATTAATTACTTAATAAGCCCGCTAAAGTTCACAAAAATTTTCGAGAGCATTCCTTTTTCCAGTTCTACTTCGTTTCCCAGTTGGAAACAAAAGATTGCTCACGATTGGAGTTCGTAAACCTCATTCCAATGGCTTCCCTTGGTGGACCCACCACCGCCCATTCTTCGTGGCCGTTCAACAGGCCGACCCGAAATTGGAGTAAACCGAAATCCTACAAAGCATCAAACTACGATGATAGCGTATTTACTGCGACGGAATCGAGTCCCGACTTTGCGAAGCTGAAGGAAGGCGAAAGAAGAGAGAGAAAGGATGAGATAAATAGGAAGATCGCTTCGCAGAAAGCTCTATCGATTATACTCAGGAGAGAAGCCACTAAAGCCGTGATTGAGAAGAAGGGTGGCTCGAAGAAGCTGTTGCCAAGAACAGTGCTTGAAGCCCTTCACGAGAGGATTACCGCTCTGCGCTGGGAGTCCGCTTTGAAGGTCCGTTGTTTTTTTTTTTCCGACGGTGTTTCGAGTTTGATGATATTTTATCATTCAAGTGTATGCTTTGAAACTTTTCTCGGCGTTTGAGGATGTGTTGGTTTCACAGCTCTACTAGATGTTATGCGGCGTGGTTTTGTTTACCGTGTAAAGATGAAGTGGAATTTTGTGAGCTATTCATGAAGTTGTCTATCTTGTAATCCTATGAACAAGTCTAGTTTATTAGATGATAATGTTCGTAATGAGCAATGTTGACTTGATTGACATTACTACTCGGCGTTTACAGGTTTTCGAGCTCCTAAGAGAGCAACTATGGTACCGGCCCAGCTCTGGTATCTACATCAAGCTAATAATCATGCTGGGGAAGTGCAAGCAACCTGAGAAAGCTCAACTTTTATTTCAGGCGATGATGGATGAAGGCTGTGTTGTGGGTCGTGAGGCTTACACAGCTCTAATGGCTGCCTATAGCCGTAGTGCCCTTTTCGAGGAGGCTTTCTCAATTCTTCAACAAATGAAGAAAATGCCTGGATATGAACCTGACGTTTACACGTACACCATCCTCTTGAAGTCATCCCTCCATGTTCACGACTTTAAAAAAGTGGAAGCCTTGCTTTCCGATATGAAAATTCAGGGAATCAAGCCCAACACTGTGACGTACAATACATTAATTGATGCGTATGGAAAAGCGAAGAAGTATGTTTCCTTGCCCTTCACTCTTTCTATTCGTTGTCGTTCCATCTTCATGCCAGAAAAATTTCACGAAAACGCTGTGTAATCGACAATTAGGTTAGGTGGAGGTGGAATAGAGTTTACATCTTTTGTTTCTTTGATTAACCGAGTGATCTAGAGCACCAAATACATCTTTTTTCATATCTACTGCCCCCGACATAGATTTACGACAGTATTAGACTTTAATAAGGCAATTATATGCCTTTTTCTCATTACTGCTGTACTAATCTATCTGGTTGTTTGCCTCGTGGTGCTACAAAATAGTTGTAATTTCCATCTTTCTTGGTTGTAGGTTTTCCGAGATGGAATCATATCTCGTTCAGATGCTTAGGCAAAAGGACAGCAAACCGGACATATGGACCATGAACTCCGCGCTGAGAGCGTTTGGTGGCAGTGGACAGATCGAAATGATGGAGAGTTGCTACGAAAATTTTCAAAAATCTGGAATTGAACCCAACATCAAAACATTCAACATTCTCTTGGATGCTTATGCCAAAACTGAAAACTTCAAGAAAATGAGCGCCGTTATGGAATACATGCAAAAATACCATTTCTCGTGGACTCTGGTCACGTACAACATTGTCATCGACGCATTTGGAAGAGCTGGTGATTTAAAACAGATGGAGTTCTTGTTTAGGCTGATGCAGTCCGAGAGGATCAAACCGAACTGCGTTACTTTGTGTTCGCTCGTGCGAGCTTATGGGAATTCTGGAAAAGTTGACAAGATTGCAACCGTCTTAAGGTTCATCGATAATTCCGATGTTGCGTTGGATACTGTATTTTTCAACTGCTTGGTGGATGCCTATGGCATGATGGGAATGTTTGCGGAGATGAAAGGAGTGATTAAGATGATGAGGAAGGAAGGTTGCGAACCTGATAAGGTTACGTACAGAACGATGATGAAAGCGTATTCAATGAGCGGGATGACGGGCCATGCCAAGGAGATTCAGAAACAACTTGCCTTAATGTCAGTGTAGCTTGAACATCAACAAACAATCACCCCTGCTAGCATTTTTTTTCCTATTTCATCTCCTTTTATTTGATATCCTCGAACTCATGGAAAACATCGAATGGGAGTGGAGGAAACAGGAGTGGTTGGCCGGAGATTGAAATGGTTTTGGGGCTCCTCATGTCTTTGATTATTTATAATCATAGTTAGAGTGAGAATGATTGTTATAGAATGTCATCGTTACCTTTTGAAAACTATAATCAAGAAAGGGCATTTCAAATTTCAAGCGACTCAACGGCCAACAACAGGCTCCTTTGATATCCATGTTTATGTTATTTGTGTATAGCTACACAATGATTTTGCTGATATTGTTTTATAACATGTTTGATATGTGTATTAATTGTTAGTGTAATGATATAAATTGTGTTTGATAGATGTGTTTGAGGTGTATGATTAGTGATACACACCTCGTAATCACCTTAAAGGTGGGTATGCATATACAAGGCTTATAACCAAAATCCTTATAATAGACATGTATAGTCATACAAGGCATGTTGCAGTGGCAGAGCCACATGAGAACCAGTGGAGTCACTGGACCCCTGATCCCACTGGTAATTTTTTCTTTAATTATAAGGTGAAAAATTAATAATAGGGGTAAAATTAAAAAATTAGACTAAAAGTAACCCACCGAAAATCTTAAAACACGGTGGGTATGGGGTGCAATTAAATTGCACTCCACTGACTTGGCAGGCTGGCTCCGCATTATACACCGAGACACGGAGTAACTTATTCATACACACATCGTAACTATCTATAACCACGTATCAAACGAGCCATTATTGTATAAAATAAATAAAAGGGGTGTCTTTTAAGTCACACCACCTACAATTATTTCTACGATATCTCGTCATCCATGACCATGAGTCTCCCCAGTTAAGCTTTTGTCTAATAGATCCATTAAATACAAAAAAATCGTATCTAATCCCAGATTAATTTACACACACCTAATTTTCTGGGAAATTTAGGTAAATGGCCTCCATTCAAAAAGCTTTTAAGCGAATGGCCTCCTGTACCCGTAAAGACAAATCTACCCTTACTAAATAAGAGGGAAGTACTATATTACCCTCGGTAAACAAAGGGTTTATTAAATGCTATCACCAAATCACGAGATGAATATTAAAGTACTACACGACAAACAAAAAAGAAAGACAAATAGAAAATCTGGTAAAAAAGCAAGAAATCACCGTGAGAACCTTCAATACACCTACAAGCTTGCGAAATACTGCTCGTCACCGTGAGAACCTTCAGTACACCTACAAGCTTGCGAAAATTATCAACACTCCGAAGACACTCAATGGCCGTTGAGATGGTAAACATTTCTATTTTCATCATTTCTCATTGGATCGTCAGTGGGTACCCAGATTAAACTAAGTACCAGTGTGAAATCTGAGAACCCGCTTTGTCGTGAGGGTTGGGGTCTCAGAGGTGAGTACCAGTGTAATGGCTGAGAACCGACACTCACGACGGTGGGGCGCGATTTCGCAATGTAGGGTTCTAAAGTAGTACTCAGATTTGAAATCCTCCAACCGTTAACACTAAAGGCAGGTTCTCAGAGATACAAAGGTACACAGGTTTGAGATCAAAGCTGAGTACCTGTGTAATCACTGGCGGGTTCTCAGTGAGAACCTGGCTTTTGCGAAAAGCGGGTTCTCAGAAATTAGACTGATACTCAGATTGCACTCATATCTGAGAACCTTTTTTTTAAGAACCCTTCTTTCGCAAAGGTTGGGTTCTCAGTAATTACACTGGTACTCAGGTTTGAACTACAACCTGAGAACCCGTCTGCATTCTGAGTACCTTTTGCATAATCGTTTTTTGTTTTTACCTTACTAGGGTTAAACTTTTTGAATTTATATAGGTTGTATTGATCCCGCAAATTGATGAGGATGATGACTTCGAGTGCAAAGTCGTCGTCACTGCACAGTACGTCGAAGCATGTGGCTGTATTATTGGTTTCCTAAACGCCGCTGAGCTTAGCGCAATAGAGGAATCTCAATTCGGTCACTTAATCAATGGTGGTTCGAGATTTAAAAACCTGTCGAACCAGTTAATTTCCTTTTTTATGAAGCGGCAGATTGGTCTCGACAACAATCGCAACGAATTTTGGATGGTGATCAACAAAAGGCCAATCCGATTTTCAATTAAGGAGTACTGCTTGATCACAGGCCTCAAGTGCTCCTCGTCCCAGAGCACTGAGGTGAATGCGACGTCGAATGATTTCCAGGATCTCCACTTCCTGAGAATGGACCCAATCCGGCAATCCAACCTGGAGAGTAGAATGGCTGAGTTGGCTGTTAACCCTACGACAGAACTCAATGTTGAGAAGGTGAAGCTGGCACTCCTGTACTTCGCCACATGCGTCCTCCTACCTCTTCGAACAAAGAAGGACCTGCCTTTGCCTACCTGGGCTATGTATTTGGTAGAAGATTTGTCGCTGTTTATCGATTTTCCATGGGGCACGAAGGCATTTGATGAGCTAATGCCTTCACTGAAGAGGGATATGTTACAGAAGAAGCGGGAACTAGAAGAGCGACAAAATCAAACTGGCAGCAACTACATTAGTTGCTGCGTAAGCGGATTTGTACATCCTCTCCAGGTAAGATGAATTAGTCCCGCATTCACTAGTTGTTTGTTGTCATTTTACATCAAACTAAACATAACCAATTTTAATTGTAGATCCTAGCATTCGAGTGTATTCCTGGAATCGCGGCTGGACTTGCGCGTCGTATTGATGCTGTAGTCAGCTCTCCTCGTATTTGCTGCTGGGAAACAAATTCTTGGACTTCGAGGGCTGCTCCAAAGGGCTCGCTGATTCAGAAACCCGTCGTTCCGACGTCGTCGGAATATTGTTTCCTACTGCGGAGGAAATGCAATCCGTGTACTACATCAACTCGGAGTTTCCAGAAGAAGAACCCCATGAAGTCTTGGACCACGTCACCTCCCTAATCGGGCAAGGAGCTACTGTGACGTGTGTCCCGCAGATGCTTCAGCAACAACCTACTGCGGGGGGGGGGGGGGGACAGAGATATGCAAGTCGAACGATCGAGACGTCCCCGCCGTCCACGATCTAGATGTCCCTCAATGCCCGATGATGACAGTCATTCTGGGCCCTCCTATCATCATCGCCGTAGTCCTTCCCCTCAGCCGTCGTGTCACAATCATCAGTCTCCGCCTGCCTGGTTTTTGACGTATCAAGAAAATGTAAATAGACAGATCGATACGTTGAGAGACGATTAGAACCGACAAAGTGAACTCGATGGGTGGGCGATTGATTGTCGATTTTTTGATGTGCTGCAAGCCATAGAGATCTTGCAGCAAACGGTTGAGAGTTTGCATAGGGGCCATCGGCACGATGATCAATACCCTGGAGGGGAAGGAAGTCGCGGACCATATCAAAGCGGCTACGTCTGTGGGTGGTCAGGAGAACCCAATGAATGGCCAGCGGATGACACCCACAGAGAAGAACCGTTGCCGGAGGCGGCCTTTCCGGAAGAGGCCGTGGGGGAAGAGGCTGTGGAAGAAGAACCCGTGGTTGAGACGCCACGAGACAAAGGAAAAGGCGTGGTGGATATCAGCATAGCAACGCCTAATGAACCTGGAAGGCTGCTGAAACCTTCCAGGTTCCAATCGAGCCCATACTTGCCACTGCCACCAACTACCGACCCGAAAAGGGACGGAAATTTATTTTTCGTCAGACTATTAAAGGCAAGAGTGGTCGGATCGACCAAGGTTGGGGTAGAATTCGCAAAATGCGCAAAGGCGGAACCCGAGACTGCTGACTTGGAAAAAATGATCGGGAGTGGTTTCTTAAGCTATGGGAACGAAAGTAGTGGCTCGATAGCGCGGTATGAGTTTCTCTAATAATTATATTATAAAAATATGTTTAATTTTGTGATTGAGGGTTCGATTTCAATTTTGTAGCACGTCGACGAGAGCATGAAGGGGCTTATAACCATACAAAGGCATTTTCGGGCGGCGTCAAAGAGGATTGCCTTCATGCAAACGATGTTTGCCGACTATGTCAAGACCTGCATGGACCCTGCAACGGGCGGGATTACGGAAGAAATTCTATCCGAATTACAGTCCTATGCTACGGGCCGCTTTGAGAATTGGGGTTCTACTTCGTGGAGGGATGCCGATCTCATCGTCATTCCGGTGAACGTCAATGACAGCCATTGGGTCCTGTGCGTTGTCGACTGGTTAAACGAGTTTATGACCGTCTATGATTCTTCCATCTCCTGTGACGTCGCCGGCACAATTACCTCGGACGCATGTGCTAATCTGCAGCGTGTTATTCCACGTATGCTTGTGCACATGAAGCTGAAAGAACCATTCACGGAGTGGAATTACATGCGCGATCCGTCATTCCCTCAACAAAAGGATTCGTAAGTTGTTTGGTTTAATTTCATGATACTGTGGTATTTATATATAATTACTCCTAACATTGCGACTTTAACTTGATTGTAGAGGCGATTGTGGGGTATACATGTTGCGGGCGGCATTCTCACTGATGTTTCCCGACGACAACTTGTACAGCATCGCAGACGACGATATGGCAAAGTTTAGAAAATTTTTAACATGCTGTATTTATCGTCAAAATTGGTCTGATCCCGTTCCTACGAAGTAGGATTGTATAAGACTTACAATTTTGTTTATTAAATATTCGAAGCTTATGCGTTACATGCGTACCCATTTAAATACTGAAACCCTAATGTGATATGGCTCTTTTAAAGAAAAAATCATTATACGGGTTCTCAGAGTCATAACGGGTTCTCAGAGTTTATTTCTTGTCTGGAAGCCTGATGTAACTCTGAGTACCCGTACAAAAGGATCGTTCAAAGAAAAAAATCATTTACGGGTTCTCAGTGTCATAAAGGGTTCTCAGAGTTTATTCCTTCTCTGGAAACCCGTTGCAAGTCTGGGTACCCGTACAAATGGAACGTTCAAAGAAAAAAATCATTATACGGGTTCTCAGAATCATAACGGGTTCTTAGAGTTTATTCCTTCTCTGGAAACCCGTTGTAAGTCTGGGTACCCGTACAAATGGAACGTTTAAAGAAAATCATATAACGGGTTCTCAGATTCAGAACGGGTTCTCAATGTTATAACGGGTTCTCAGAGTTATAACGGGTCGAGCGTAAGGTTCTCAGAATTTAAACGGGTTCTCAGAAGTTGATTCGCTCTGAGAACCCGTTTTTTAGCTGGAAACCCGTTATCAAGCTTCATAGTCTTAGTATTTATGGAATTTTAAAAAATATATTAGTAGAATACTGTCGTTTTCTCACAGTCTGTCAGAAAGTACACATTGCAAGTATTTTTAAAAAGCTTATTGTCGTCAAACACGTTTTGTCAATAGGTTTGGTCTTATTAATTTGTCAAATATAGAAATGGAATCGGGTGTATCGGGAGTTGGTCCTGCAGACTCATCCTTGTCTGTCGCTTTCGGGATTTGTTAAGAAAAAATTCTTCGAACGTAAGCTTCTCAGAGTTTAGGCGGGTTCTCAGAGATTGGTTAATTTCTGAGACCCCGATCATTAGCTGGGAACCCGTATCAAACTTGGCAATTTTATATCGAAATTAGCAAAGTTTACAAGGTATTTAGCATTCAATCTTGATTAGTTAAGACTTTAGCATTTGGGACATCGAATATTTCGGGTTCTCAGAATTACGGATTTTTAAGAGTTACCAAGATTATCGTTTGTATAATAGTTATGCTACTTGTTTGGTCATTAGTTGCACTTGATACTACTAATTCGAACTAACATTTTACGTAAATTTCTTTCTTATATAAATTTTACAGTTGGGGTTGTAAATGTTCTATAGCGATCGTTTTATAATAAGTTCGTGTTATAATAGGTTTAGAAAAAAAATAAAATTCTTCGAACGTAAGGTTCTCAGAATTTAAACGGGTTCTCAGAAGTTGATTCGCTCTGAGAACCCGTTTTTTAGCTGCGAACCCGTTATCAAGCTTCATAGTCTTAGGATTTATGGAATTTTAAAAAATATATTAGCAGCATACTGTCGTTTTCTCACAGTCTGTCAGAAAGTACACATTACAAGTATTTTTAAAAAAAGCTTATTGTCGTCAAACACGTTTTGTCAATAGGTTTGGTCTTATTAATTTTGTCAAATATAGAAATGGAATCGGGTGTATCGGGAGTTGGTCCTGCAGACTAATCCTTGTCTGTCGCTTTCGGGATTTGTTAAGAAAAAAAATTCTTCGAACGTAAGGTCTCAGAGTTTAGGCGGGTTCTCAGAGATTGGTTAATTTCTGAGACCCCGATCATCAGCTGGGAACCCGTATCAAACTTGGAAATTTTATATCGAAATTAGCAAAGTTTACAAGGTATTTAGCATTCAATCTTGATTAGTTAAGACTTTAGCATTTGGGACATCGAATATTTCGGGTTCTCAGAATTACGGATATTTAAGAGTTACCAAGATTATCGTTTGTATAATAGTTATGCTACTTGTTTGGTCATTAGTTGCACTTGATACTACTAATTTGAACTAACATTTTACGTAAATTTCTTTCTTATATAAATTTTACAGTTGGGGTTGTAAATGTTCTATAGCGATCGTTTTATAATAAGTTCGTGTTATAATAGGTTTAGAAAAAAAATAAAATTCTTCGAACGTAAGGTTCTCAGAATTTAAACGGGTTCTCAGAAGTTGATTCGCTCTGAGAACCCGTTTTTTAGCTGCGAACCCGTTATCAAGCTTCATAGTCTTAGTATTTATGGAATTTTAAAAAATATATTAGCAGCATACTGTCGTTTTCTCACAGTCTGTCACAAAGTACACATTACAAGTATTTTTAAAAAAGCTTATTGTCGTCAAACACGTTTTGTCAATAGGTTTGGTCTTATTAATTTTGTCAAATATAGAAATGGAATCGGGTGTATCGGGAGTTGGTCCTGCAGACTCATCCTTGTCTGTCGCTTTCGGGATTTGTTAAGAAAAAAAATTCTTCGAACGTAAGGTTCTCAGAGTTTAGGCGGGTTCTCAGAGATAGGTTAATTTCTGAGACCCCGTTCATTAGCTGGGAATCCGTATCAAACTTGGCAATTTTATATCGAAATTAGCAGAGTTTACAAGGTATTTAGCATTCAATCTTGATTAGTTAAGAGTTAGTACTTGGGACATCGAATATTTCGGGTTCTTAGAATTACGGATTTTTAAGAGTTACCAAGATTATTGTTTGTATAATAGTTATGCTACTTATTTGGTCATTAGTTGCACTTGATACTACTAGTTCGAACTAACATTTTATGTAAATTTCTTTCTTATATAAATTTTACAGTTGGGGTTGTAAATGTTCTATAGCGATCGTTTTATAATAAGTTCGTGTTATAATAGGTTTAGAAAAAAAATTCTTCGAACGTAAGGTTCTCAGAATTTAAACGGGTTCTCAGAAGTTGATTCGCTCTGAGAACCCGTGTTTTAGCTGCGAACCCGTTATCGTTGACGACGATTTCCGCAAATATTAGTTAAGTCACGGGTTGTCAGAAGCTTTGTTCTTATTTATTTTGTTATTTATAGCAATGGAATATATCGGGAGTTGGTCCTGCAGACTCATCCTTGTCAGTCGCTGTCGGGAATTTTTCACGAGCAGGGTCCTCGGAATTTAGGAGGGTTCTCTGAGTTTGGTTCTATTATGAGAACCCGTTTGTTAGCTGGGAACCCGTTATCAAACGTGACAATTCCTTTTACATAATTGTTTGTTTATTATGTATTCTACATTCAATATTGATTAAATTAAGACTTTAGGACTTGGGAGATTGAATATTAATGAACTCAGAAATACGGTTTTTTTTTAATGAACTCATAAATACGGTTTTTTTTACCAAATTTATTTATTGATGGATATTATATAAAATGGTACTCTGAATTTACGCGGGTTCTCAGTGATTGGTTCTTCTCTGAGAACCCGTTCATTAGCTGAGAACCCCTATAGTTTAAGCGGGTTCTCAGCGATTGGTTCGCTTCTCAGAACCCTATCGTCACATAAAAATTAAATTTTTACATTCTTCTTCCAAATTCTCCGACTGAAGGATATCTTTGTTTCTTTAATCTGTCGCGCCTGCGATCTAAGCTCGGAGGAAGTACGGGAACGTTAGCTTCATCATCGTCATTATCATAATGTCTGTCGTTCACCGGCCATATCGTTTCGTGATAGGCTAATTTCCACACTTGAGCATGTAATAGTCATCTACTAAGGAATAGACGTCAACTCCTGCAATTCCGCAAGCTGCGAAAGCATGCGGAAAGGGAATACGGTCGATATCTAATCTTCTGCAACTGCACGTTTTCGCTTCGAGATCGACGACCTCAGTAACTTGCAGAGATCGGACACAGTACTTTGACTCCCCCTATCTCAGTTACCTGGTAAGTCAAAGATTCCCGGTCATTTCTCCGCATAATTAACTCGATCACTGGAGTGCACTTTGTCGATCCACTATTTATTGAAGCAGTTGAAGTTGCCCGGCGCATACTGAACCATCGCTCAGTCAGCTTATGAATCGAATCCAACAGTCCTGTGAGTGGAAGCTCTCTATCGTGGCGCAAAGCGGCGTTTATTGACTCCGAGCCATTGGACGTCATGATATTGTACCTGGATCTTGGGCAATATGCTCTACTCCACTTACCAGGAGAACAACCGTCCTCCAAATTAAGATAGATATCCTTATGTTTGTCTTTGAGGACATCGTACAAATGGTCGAACTCAAAAGTCGTATATGCATTTGCCAATTTCCAGAACAGATCTGAAGCTCCTTTATTTTTCTTCCCGCTTTCGCTTTTACGTTTTGTTTCATGTGCCACCCGCAATATCCATGGAATGCTCGCTCGAATACGGCTGCCACGGCATTTTTGATAGCGGAAAGTCCATCTGATATTATGACAAGTTCATAAATGTCCCCCACCACAGCCCGTAATCTCGTGAGAAACCATGTCCAGGAATCTATTGACTCGCTGTCTGCGACACCCCACGCAATAGGAAACTGATGGTGATTACCATCTTGGGCAGAAGCTATGAGCAACACTCCTTTATGCTTTCCCTTTAAAAATGTCCCATCAATAGAAACCCCCTTCCTCATGTAGATGAAACTTCTAATACATAATCCATAACTTATAAAGAGGTACTTGAATCTATTTTCTTCATCAACCTCCAAATCAGTGATACGTCCAGCGTTCGCGTTCCGTAAATCCATCAGGTATCATCGCAGTGAACCGAAACATTCGTCCACATCACCGGCCAACTCGTCTCTGGCAATCTGCATACCTTTCCAAGCCTTCCAATATGAAACCTCGGAACCCCTCTTCTGCATCATGGTTATTATTGCTTTAGGTCTTGGAAGTTCTCTAAATTCATTGAAATTTTCCATCAGCATATTAGAGACTAATGAAGAACTTCCTTGATGATTATTTCGGCGCCGATTAGACACATCACATGTGTGTGTGTTACAATACTTTCTGATGGAAAACGTTGACGAGCCTTTGTCCTTGGCAGCCCTTACTCTCTAACCGCATAGATTGTGTATGCATTTGACCACATAAAGGCTTGTGTTTGATTTTGCGACTGAGTACTGGAACGATGCATTGAGAGCTATTTTCGCTAATTCGTTCTTCATGGCCTCCTTGTTGGGGAATTCCTGCCCAACTTGAAGGTTTGACCCGTCGGTGAAAGCATACGTACTATCCTCAGCAAATTCATTTACTCCCTGTTCTTATTCAAGCTCTTCGAATCGATCAAAATAATCTATACGAAAAGGTGAACGTTGACGTTCATGTTCATCCTCGGAATGATCTTCCCCGCAATGTCTTCACGGCAATGTTGGTCCCCGGAAGGAACACAACCACAATCCTCTAGCTGTCTAGGCGATGTCCTTGAGCAACTAGGTATCCCCTCAGCTCCACTAATCTCAAAATGAGGCCGAATTATGAGCTCCTCATCGCAATCTGCGATCAGAACACCGTTGCGTCCAGATTCAATAGCTTCAGGTTGTGGTTCAAGGTGTCTAATTACGTTGCGTTCACGATGAACGACCTCTACATTAAGGACTGGTCTTGAATTTGGACCACCAAATCCAAGATATGAACGTAACCCTATATCATTTTCGATAAAAATTGGCCGTCGAAAGGGGTAGGGGACATCGGGCATGTGCGATAATTTCAATTCCATATTATCGTCTCTTGACGACAATACCTCTACGATCCGACATTTCACTTGTTCTACCTGGCAAGTATCCTCATCCACTAGGATTATTTGCCAGCGACAATCATCAATTGGGCACCATTTCGACGCATTATCGTCGCCAATTGTCCACTGCCCGCCAAATTGAAACACAATGTTGGTCAACGTCATGGCTAAAACCTGAAAAAAGTAATATTTAGCGGATAGAGATACGATCGTAACAAACCCTAAAAACCAGAAACCCTTGACTACGTGTCACGAGGGTTCTCATCCCAATACGGGTACTCAGCTCTTATATTTTGCTGAATACCCGTTATATCAGTGAGAACCCGATGGGGTTCTCAGCCTTCTGCGGGTTCTCATATCTCACTGAATACCCATTATGTAGCTGAGAACCCGCTGTCGGCAAACTGCATCATGGGTTCTCATCGGGTACTCAGCTCTTATAGTTTTGCTGATTACCCGTTATATAAGTGAGAACGCGACGGGGTTCTCAGCCTTCTGCGGGTTCTCATATCTCACTGAATACCCGTTATGTAGCTGAGAACCCGCTGTCGGCAAACTGCAGCATGGGTTCTCAGCCGTATAAGGGTATTTAGTTGGCAACCCGTCATTTTCAGGCAGCTAGCTACCCGTTATATTCCTGAGAACCATTTGTCGGACTTCTCCGCATTATACGGTATTCAGCTGTTATGAGAAACCCCATTCTGAGAACCATATTCTCCACACCGATTTTAACATTAAAAATTTCTCAATATGGACACGATTCCGATAAAATTACTTTAACCGAAAGGAAACCCACTCGAACTAATAGCTAATGAGGCTAAATTCATTCATTAAAACGTAAGACATAAAAACCCAGAAATTTTACCTATATGTGTTATGGCGCAGTTTTCAGCAAATTTTCGTGAGAAACTAGAACAGAGAATTACTCTCTTGTGTTGTCTGGATATTCTTCTAACGTGTGGGTGGTTGTTGAGGTTGAGGGGTCATAAATTTCATAAATTTCCCGCTGCCGGTGGTGGTTGTTGTGGTGTAAATGACAGTTAATGTCGTTACCTTTTTCTTTTCATTTTTTTTCATTTATTTTATTTTAATTAGTTTTTCATTTTTTTTTATTGTAAAATACGTATTAGTGTTAAGATAACCCAAAGAAAATAAGTTGATTAAAGTGAAGGCCACTTCACCATAAGTTTTCGTCAACCAGGCCATTTACTAAAAAACTTTCTAGTCAAAGGCATTTATTAAAAGAACCCTAATTTTCTAAAGTTGACTGGGTCAGAGCCAATTCTCTAAAGAACGCCCAATTTCCGGCTGTGAAAAGGGACGGTCATTCTAATTTGTGCATCCTCTACAACGAAGTATGAAGACATCCATGGCTCCCAAAACATTCTATTTACTCGTATTCGTTACGCTCCTAAACCTCTCGTCTTCACAACTCTCTGTATCCGTACTCCCTAGCGCCGCCCCACCTAAGCCGACAGCGTACGATGTCTTATCCGTCTATGGCCTGCCACGTGGCCTCTTACCGGACTCGGTCACCAGCTACACAATATCCGAAGATGGCGATTTTGAGGTCCATCTCGAGAAGCCCTGTTACATAGAGTTTGATTACTTGGTTTACTACAAGAAAAAGATCACAGGGAAGCTCAGTATAGGCTCTATTACCAATTTGAAGGGGATTCAGGTGCAAAGATTCTACTTCCTGTGGTTTGATGTGGACGAGATCAAAGTTGACTTGCCTCCTTCTGATAGTATCTACTTTACTGTTGGGATTATTAACAAGAGGCTTGATGTGGATCAGTTCTCGAGTGTCCGTACTTGCAAGGATAAGGCCGTGACTTTGAGGGAGTTTGGTCAGGTAAATATGCTGTTTCTGAAACATTTTGCTATGTATCTTTTTCTAAAGTGTTGAACTTTAAGGACGTTTTATGTCTGAATATGCGCCAGTGCAATATTGGAATTGGATGCTGATAAATTACATTTTATGCCTGCAGTTGGAATCTGGTCGAATGTTAAATTCCCCTATGAGAATGTTATCATGATGGAAATCCTGAAACCCGAATCTGGAGCCTAGTTTATCTTATATTTAGGCAGCAATATATAATTCTCGATCATATTCATATTTCTAGTTTAAAGAATCACAAAAGATAAGAGCTTTATTTGGGCTTGCACTTCATATGGCTACCAAATGTCATCTGGGAAGATGTTTATGTTGTGTTAGTACTGTTGGTCGGTTGTTTTCTCTTGCATTCGAATGGTTTTCTTTGGAAGTTAACTATCAATTTTCTTTCTTTCTTTCTTTGACAAATGCAGCGTCTTCCAAACCTGGAGGATGATGTCCCGATGCTTGTAACCGTGTAAGTTTTCTGGACTACGTATAGCTGCTGCCGTTGATATGCTCGAAACTCAATGGGCGATGAGAGTATTATCAAGCTTACGGAACTCTAGTGTCAGTGTAATAGGTGTCGATTAATGTCAACCACGTAGAGAAGCATTTCAAATATTTGCTCGTGCTTTATCTCCTGTATGTATTCCTAAGGTTTTGTGAACCTTATGATCAATAAGATGATAATTTAAATAATCTTCTTGAGGGTTATGTAATCTGAAAGATGCTTATCCAACTTTTTATGGTTATCTTGAATGGTTCTGTAGTGTACTCCTTCATAGATGAGGTAACTTATATGGAAAAAGATAATTTTGACAACAGTTCCATTGAATACACTTCATCAAACTAGGGGTGAGCAAAACCGGATATCTGGATTTTCGGATATCCGATTCGGATATCCGGATTTTCGGATATCAAAAAATGATATCCATATCCGGTCCGGTTTTAATCGGATATCCGAAAATCGGATATCCGCTTTATTCGGATATTTAAATCGGATATCCGCATCCGGTTTTTAAATTTATTTTTTTAAATAATTTTTCATATTTTCTTTTCAAAATCATATTTTTATTTCTTATCAAAATAAAAAATATATTTTTTCATATAAAAATTACTACACATAGTAATTAACATAATATGTGAATTCATGATTCAAAATATATTCTGTTCAAAACCATTTTTTTTATTTTTTATCAATATAAAAAATATTTTTTTCATATAAAATTTCTACACATAGTAATTCACACAATATGTGAATTCATGATTCAAAACTACATAATAAAATAATATAAATATAAATATTTCTATTTTTGAGGATTTTTTTCCCTTTTGATCTTCATTTTTCATTTTGGGCTATTTTTTTATTTTTTTAATTATTTTTAAATATAAAACCGGATACCGGATATCCAGATTTTAGACAAATTACTATCCGTATCCGTTCCAAAAATAAATCGGATCGGATATCCGATCCGGTTTTTAAAATCGGATATCCGGATTTTCGAATTTTGAAAATCGGGTATCGGATCAGAATCCGATTTTCGGATATTTTTGCTCAGCCCTAGCATCAACTAGAAGAGTTTCACTGATGTACAAAAAATAACTGACATTTATCCACGGAATGGCTATGGAACCCATCTCTTTTTTTGGTTGATTAGCGGATTTTTTTCCCAGGATTTAAGTTAACGAGGTTTATCTGTTGTCTTTGGTAGATGGAAAGGGTAGCTTATGAAGTTGCTTTTTGCTGATTTGGCGTAGACTAATTCGATAAACTCAACATATGCGTTGAATTTAGCTCTACATATATTACCATATATAATCATTGAAGCTCACTGCTGACCAGCGAGTAGCGACTAATATTGTCGAGTTCTTAAATCTAAACACAGTAAATCGCATCGCATGCTAATTGTTTTATCAGCCCAAGAAATACCCGTTCACATGAAAGTAAATCTTTCACCGATAGTTGGAAGGCAGGCTCGTCATGGTGCGAGAAAACTTAGGTTTTCTCCTGAAACTATAAATCTTGTTTTCGTTCTCCCAATCCATCATCGGCTTTTAAGACTCTATTTGCTATCTACATTAACTATTTCTTTAAAGTGGGAAGTTTTGTACAAGTACTCTGCCCCTTTTATCCCTTTTCACTTTACCCACAACAGATTTTTTTTACCTTATTATACATATTGCTTATAAGCTTGTTGGATGCATCTTCTTGCCCCATTTCGGCCATTAAAATGTACGTTTCTCAGTTCAGTCGTCTGTTCTGGGCGCTTCCTTCGAGGGTTCGCAAGACCTTGCCCGCTAAGTACCGTTTGGCATGGTACTGCTTAGTCCCCCATTTGTCTCTTCTTTTGTTTTCTTTGATCTCTGAGGGACTTTGTGATGCTACTGCTGTGGATTCGGTGCCTATTGGTTTTGAGATGAATGCCTCTGGTGGAGATAAGAATTGGGTGTCCGAAAATGGGGTTTTTACATTCGGGTTCTTGGAGGTAGATGGCGATGAATGTGTGGCTGGGATTAGGTATAACTTACCTGGTAAATCTGCCGTCTTTCCAGTTTGGACTCTTGGTGGGAGTCTTAAGGTCGCCTCGAACTCAACGGTTCGGCTTGCCGTGGATGGGAGGCTGGTGTTAACGGATCCAAGTGGAATTGATGTATGGAGCAGCAACACATCTAATTTGGGTGTTGAAAAAGCCAGTCTTCTGAACAACGGAAATTTAATCCTTCTGAACGGTAACAACGAAGTTATTTGGGAGAGCTTCAGTAGTCCCACAAACACCTTGCTTCCCGGGCAGTCACTACGTTACCCTGCGAGCCTTAGAGCTTCTTCTACAAGATTGATCTCAAGTTACTACAATCTGGTGATTAACCGGGCTGGCGAACTAGTGCTTGTGTGGGAGCACAACGTAACCTATTGGAAGAGTGTCTCTAACTCCTCGTCGTCCCATACGATCAAAGAAGCACGTTTCGAATCTGATGGTGTTTTTGGGTTGTACGATGATAGCAACGACATCGTCTGGTCAGTTGCAGCAAAAGATTACGCAGATCCTTCTGTGACGTTGAGGAACCTTAGGATCGACAGAGATGGAAACTTGAGAATTTACTCGTGGGATGCTGCAAGTCGTACGTGGAAGACGGCGTGGCAAGCTTTGGAGGATCAATGCAAAGTATTCGGTTCCTGTGGTTTGTACAGTGTTTGTGGCTATAATTCATCGGGTCCCATGTGCGACTGTTTGTCCTCGGATTCATTATCCAGTAGTTCCTCAGACGGTTTGGGTTGTAAGAGAATGGTGGATTTGCGGAGTTGCCAGATGCGTGCAGGCATGTTGGTCATGAAGCGAACTGTCCTATACGGTCTTTATCCCCCACATGATGTTGAAATGCTGTTGAGTGAAAGTGTCTGCAAGAAATATTGCTTGAACGACTCAACTTGCATAGCTGCAACTTCAAGAAACGATGGCTCGGGTGTATGCACCATTAAGCGTACGAGCTTTGTGAGCGGTTATAAGACTCCTTATGTCCCATCTGTCTCCTTTTTGAAGGTTTGTTCTGTTCCCCAAGCTGTTGCTGCTCGAGGCACTGAAATGCAGGGAACAACTGAATCAGTATCCTCAGACGGACCAACTGCTAGAAAGGGAAGCAAGAAAAGGGTCATTGGGGCTCTGATGCTAGTCGTTTTGCTGACATTGTCCATGATATTGAGCTTTCAGATACTATTGTTTTGGCTTCTTTACCATAGGCAAAAATCGAAGGTGCGAATACCATTTCACAAGGATGCCAAAGCAAATCCACATTGCAGTGCGCTAGTCAGATTCTCTTTCGAGGAAGTGAAGGAACTGACTAACAATTTTGCCAATCAGATTGGAACCTCGGTCTACAGGGGCTTGCTTTCAGATAAGTCGTCATTAGTTGCCAAAGTTTTGAAGAATGTGGTCGTATCAGAGAAGGAGTTTCTCGTTACAGTTTCGACTTTGAGTGGGACTCATCACAGGAACCTCGTGTCTGTAAAGGGCTTTTGTTTCGAACAAGGACACAAGGTCCTGCTGTACGAGTATGTTCCAAATGGCTCTTTGGACAAGTTGCTTTTTAATCCCAGGGAGAAACACAGTGCACAGATACGGAGACGGAAGTTTGACATTTCCCTTGGGATCGCCCGTGCGCTTGCCTATCTTCACACAGAATGTCACAAGTGTATAGCGCATGGCAATCTGAAGTTGGGTAATGTCTTGCTCGATGAGAACTTGGCTCCAAAGTTGACAGATTATGGACTTCAAGATCTCTTTACCAAGCAACCGTTTTCGTCATCCCAGTCTCCTTCCGAGCTAGATATTTACATGCTCGGTTTGATGTTTCTGCAAATATTTACGTGCAAGAAAGAAATTCTCGGAGAGAACATGCAAGAGCTACTCGATACAATAAATCAAAAAGAGAAAATGCTGGTGGGAGCTGAACATGATATGGGAGCAGTCGGGAGGATCATTAGAATATCTTTCTGGTGCATGCACAACCAAGCATTTATGAGACCTTCTATTGGTGAAGTCGTCAAAGTACTCGAAGGAACTCTATCAGTTGATCGGCCTCCTTCACAGTTAGGTCTTAGGCATGACAGTACGGTCGGAACAGAAGTCGCGACAGAAATAGTGGAGGAAGAATTATAATGCATGCACAACTTATACTGACTTGTGAAATAGGAAGTAGCGGTAGATTCCTGGGAGAGAATAACCACAATTAGCTTTTTCTTACTGGAGAAACAGGAATGCAAGGCACTTTACAGGGTGTGAGTCTGTATCTTGTCTCTTCATTATCTCATGTTTGTAAGTTCTCCATTATTTACAGCACTATTTTTAAGCACCCAGTTCAATTATTGCTTGGTTCATTTGTCTGGGGCACAAGTCAAAAGACATATGTCATCCCACCTTGAATCGTATTACGTTACTTCCAAGTTCATGAGTGTCATACATTTTGCAGTGGATTTGTAATTTTTTTGGATAATTCAAAAAATAAAATATGTTACCCAATGTAGGAAACCCTGAAATGGGTTATGGATCAACCAGCTTGGAAGAGATCTGAAGGTAGAGACCATATATTGCCTGTTCATCATCCTTGGTCATTCAAAACGGTGAGGAAATTCATGAAGAATGCCATATGGCTCCTTCCAGATATGGATTCAAGTGGGAATTGGTAAGATATTGTGCATTCTGATTCTGTCTTGAGAAAATTGTAGTTGCACTCTTTTGGCTTCTGTGTGCTGATCTATGGCTGTAAGTGGCTCTTCAGGTACAAGCCTGGTCAAGTTTACCTCGAGAAAGACTTGATACTTCCATATGTTCCCAATGTTGATTTTTGTGATTCCAAATGTTTGTTAGATTCAAAGAGAAGCACCCTGCTATTCTTCTGTGGATGGTTGAAGAGAAATGCTGTGAGTTTCCTAATAGAAAATGCTATAAACTAGGTAAGCAAATTCTGTGTTTGGGGGAAGCACGGGGAGTGGAATGGTAGCTCATTCCACTAAATTTTACTTCTTTTCAGGGTGGAAAGATCCGAGCTAAGCTTGCAGCGGAGCTTAACAGTGCGGAGGATGTGCTCATAGAGGGTGGTTCTGCTGGAGAGGGAGGAAAAGCTGCTGCTCAGAATGGCATGCGCATGTAATTCAGTGGAATACTTATGATGATCCCATTGGCAGTTGTGAAAGAATTTTTTTTATCTGCTTATTTCCTCCTCCACCAGGTCTGTATTTTGCCTTTGTCCAGCTGGTGATACTCCATCTTCGGCTAGGTTGTCTGATGCAATTGTAAGTGGATGTATCCCCGTAATAGTCAGTGATGAGCTGGAGCTTCCTTATGAAGGAATACTTGATTATCAGAAGGTATCACTTATCATGGGACATAGGTTAAATTAACTTGTATGAGTGGATTAATCTAATAGCAACTTATTAGGAGCTCAACAACTTGAGTAAATATCATAGCTGAATATCAAATATAACATTTTATTGTAAAAGGTTTCTTTGATGTGACTCTTAAAACTGCAGATTGTTTAAAGGAGAGCAGTACTTTGTAAATGAGCACGGAATTCGGGTACTAAAAATAAAGAGATAAAGAGATAGTATTTTTCTCGTTGTGCAAGTCTTATACGGCAAAAAGTGTTGTTATTGGCATCATTTTTTTGTCGAAATGTTAGTTACGAATTTGTTAGTGGATTCAATCTGATACTCTCATTCAAGATTAGAATTAAATATTTTAAACTTAATATATGTGAGTTATTCTTAAGAAACTGCAGTTCGTTTTCTTCACATATTTTTTGCTGTTGAGCGTGGATTTGAATAGTGAAAAATAAATCAACAAAGACAAAAGGTCGGTATCTTGTTGTCCAAGAGTTCAAGCTATTGATGCTGCAATTACAATTGTTTTGTTGTTAAAATATGAGTAAATTCCCCTTTTGTTTTGCGCTCGTCAAAACTTTTGCTTAGGGAGTTTTGTGTTTCTTTGTGGTATCTGTTCCAACAAAAAGTCTGCCAATTTATGTAAATCCTTTTTAACTGATTGGGGTCATCGTTTCTACGACAGATGTATGTGTTTGTTTCTTCCAGTGATGCACTGCAAAAGGGGTGGCTATTATCGTTCTTAAAAAATATATCTCGAAACAAGTTAGAGAAAAACAAATAAATTTGGCAAAGGTATGTGCATCGGTATATCATGAACTATTCAATCTTCATGTAATTAATTGCCTATGGCCATTTTGGTTTATCTGAATTTTCAGTTTCTTTTGAGCTTCATTTGTTTTTTACTTTGGAATTACATATTGTAGTACTCAAGGCATTTTATGTATTCTCGTCCGGTCCGGCTCTGCCAATGGGTCCAGAAGACTTACTGTGGAGAATGGTACCTTTTGCTTGCTGCTAGTGCTTTTCATTGGTTCAGTTTTATATTTAATTGCAGAGGACGGTGTTTCTGTAGGTCTAATCTATGTTGTGCACTTCAATTTTTTAGCCAAAATATTTTAATGGCGGCTTCTAGCCTTCTTTCCTAAAATTTTTATATGTAAGAGAACAAATGTTAAGGTAGTTAATAGCAGATATTGGTTTGACCGATTAACCTCCTGACATCCCTTTTCTGGTAGTTAAGAGGTCATTCAACTTCTGTGTGCTGTCAATTGATGTTGTGATCAACAATGAAACATCGTCCCGTCCCATAATTTTTCCCAGGCATAGAATAATTAAGCTGAAAGCTATAGTGGAATTTATGAACTCTGAATTTGGTTCCTCTTCTACATATATTCTCAGATGGCAGGTATGTTGATAAACATTAAGCTACATGTGCGAAGATCACAGCGGGTGGTGAAGGAATCACGAAACCTGTGCACATGCAGCTGTAAGCCTCCCAATAGCACCGGTGCAGCACTGTTGTACCGATCCTAAACTTTTTTGCTTATTTTATTTTGGCAGTGTTTGTTTCTTTTTACTCGATATAAGAGATATTTGGATCGAAACCTGTATGTTCTTCAATATATAACCGTAGGTAACATTTCATTATTATGCAGTAACAACGATGGTAACATTTCACACGATTGGCTGGACTCGAAAATTATGTGCGTGGGTGTTGGGGCAATTGATCCCGGCTCGGTTGTCGCAGCAACACAGATTCTCAAAACTACAGAAAGCGCAGTTGAATAGTCTCTTAGCGCATATCGCTGCACATTTCTCCAACGTCACCGATGGACATGTTGCGTAGCAATATGGGACTGCTGGAACTTTTACTTCCACGCCTGTCGATCATTAGTATCGCCGTAGTCCAACAAAAAGTTACATGAAAAACTTTACTTGTAAAATATCGAATTATGTTTGTAATGTTTAGTGACGGTTACCAGGGACAGAACAGGTGGACAAAGCAATGACGGCTGAGAAAACAACATATTTGATGATGCAACAATAACCCATTCTCCGACTTGTAATGAGCCAATATTTGCAGCTTATTTTGTGGTCACCTGAGTTTATATACCGATCCTCGGCATTCAATACCATTAGCCTCTCTTATTCGTGGTAATAAAATCTTATCATGTTAAATAAATAAAGATTGTGAAAATTATTCTCTTTAAGATGGCATTTCATATTTGCTTTTAATACAAATTTCATGATCTGTGAATATGCAAATGTTGATTATAGTGTATCCCGTTACTGAAATTAAGATTTATAGCATTCATAAGAGTATTTTCATTTCAATATTAACAGCTGCTTTTAATCAGATATGAAGAAGAGACCCGAGAAAAACATTTTGCAGTGGAGTAGATAAAACTGAAGTCATGAAAGGAAAGAACATTCACCAGTAACATAGAAGTCTTCAAGTAACAGGGCTGAATTTTAGACAGTAATGTTCATGTCTATCCTTGAACACTTGACGGAAAGAAAACAGGCGAACAGAGCTACTAGATATCCAAATAACAGCACGAAGTTGCTACAACACAAACTCAAAATTATGTAAATGGCAAAACCAAGACGGTTTAGTCGACCCATAAACTGATTGGCCAGGGAACTCTGTCTATATACTAATGATTCTCCCGAAGTTCTTGCAGAGCTAGTCTTACCACTGGTACCTGTACATTTTCAAGTACACAACAACTAAGAAGCAGGAAAAGAGGATAAAGAAGGTTTGAAACGGCCAAGACAAGTACCACTCACCTCATCCTCACTTTTCTTGTTCTTCTTGTGATCATTTGTGATTTGTAATTTGTCTTTTAGCATCTTGGACAGCTTTCGCACGCTCAGGTGATCCAGCTTAGACGCATTCACGTCAGCAGTCTTCTTCACCATCTGTGCTTTCTCCTTAGTGAGGACTAAATTAACTGCAGTGTCTATGTTCTCTTTGTTATTATCAGAAGCCACGTGCTTGGTTCCTTCCCCGTCTATGCCACCATTAATTGAATTTTGAGCTATAACAGGCGAATCAGTATTCAGATCTAAGGCTGCTAACTGAGATATGAAGCCTTTTTCACCTTGGACTCCAGCAGCATGCTTCAAAAGGGACTTTTCTACAGCTTCTGCCGCCTCACAAAATACAACATTGTCGATATCCTTTTCTGCCTGAACAATCACAATATCATCTATAGCTTTCGCTGCGGTTGCATCATCATCATCATCATCATCATCATCATCCTCTTTTACTTCGTCATTTATAGCTCTCAATGAAATTGCACCACCAAGCATCCTGGTCAACTCTTTATCCTCTTCCAACTCAATAGGGAATAAAGAATCGAGTTCTTCATGGCATTCATTGATATCCTCTTTTATATCCTTTTCTACAGCTTCTGCCGCCTCACAAAATACAATATCATCGATATCCTTTTCTGCTTGAACAATCAAAATATCATCTGTAGCTTTCACTGCAGTTGCATCATCATCCTCTTTTACTTCATCATTTATAGCTCTAAATGAAATTGCACCACCAAGCATGCTGGTCAATTGTTTATCCTCTTCCAACTCAATAGGGAATAAAGAATCGAGTTCTTCATGGCATTCATTCACAAGCTGTATCGCTGCAAAATTAGCTTAAAAAATCACTATTTGTGTTGAATGAGACGAATACCGAGGGAGTTTGAGCAACACACTAAGAGAACCTACCATTTGTTGCAATTCCCCCATTCATCATAGAATCAAATTTCCAATCATCGAGCATCGTTTTGTTGATCTCCATGCCAGAGGTCGTCAATGCATCAGCTGCATATTTATCAGGAACACAGCAGGAAAAAGATTGAATTTGTCGCAAACACAAAAATAATGGAAATGAAGCTCCATAAGTTATACTTACACTCCATTTTAACATCAAGACTGTCGGAACAGTCATTTAGATCAGTAACCAGTGCAGCAGTGTTCCCGAATGTGATTTTGCTCTCAGAAATAGAATGATCGTTGGTCGCTGCAATTATGTCTCGTTATATTTAGATGATGCAGATAAGTACATTACACATGGTAGCAAAATTCGAATGACATAAACCATACCACCCTCCACGCCATGAGATTCATCAATCTCATCTATCGACACAACGGTGCCTTCAGTTCCAAACTCTTCCATGACAATGGTTGCGTTCTCCTTAAAATCATGTTTCTGAGATTCTTCAATCCCTGAAAGAACAATGTTTTTCCCTGTGCACCGCGGTTAGACAATATACATAACAGTAGTATGCTTTTACCATATTAAAGAGACGTCTATGAAAAAAAACCATGGGTATCTTGAACTTGATTACCCTCGGTAAGGCAAGTAATGGTTCTGTCATCTTCAATCTCTTCTATTCCACCACACTTCATTGAAGCAGAACCAGATTTGCGCTCAAAACCTAACCCATATTCTTCAGTTCCAACATGAATATCCATTTTCACCTCTGCTACGGAGCCATCAGCTTTAATCTTGTTTGATTCCTCTTTGCCCACCGACACGCCCCGAACATGAGATGATAAGTCTTCTGGCTCATCCTTCTCTTCAACAAGTTTCAATTCTTCAGCTGCGAACAAAAATTATATAATTTCGATTCATTAAATTCACGTTGCTACTGCGGCAAGAACAGATTATAGAAATCTACCTGTACTTCCTGAGAATTGCTCAAAATCATCAAAACCCTCGGCCAAATTCACCATGACATGCTCATGATGTTTAGTGAGTCCATCATTCTCTGTAGCATTGCTTACTGCTCCCATAGTCTTCTCTGCTAATCTTGTAGACCTTCTGGTGCTATAAACTCTTCGAGCCACACTCTCCTCCTTCCCTGTTCTTCTTCGGCTAGCAACTCCAACTGGGGCAGGTGTAGTCAAGATATCCTTCTTTTCGTCCTCAACACATAAATGAGAATCCATTTTCTTGAATGCTGACGCCGCTACTGCCTTCTTTCTATCAGCCCGAGACCTAGCGACTGGCTTCATACTTTCGGGGTCTTCTTTTCCAACATTTCTGCGTCTCGTGCTCCTGCCAGCTGCTGGAGGGATATTTGGAGATGTTTCCTCAATCGTTACGGGCAATTCAACAGCCGTAATTTCTGACCCAGTTGGCTGCAAAAACTCTTGAACCCCTTGAACCTGCATTAGAAAACGAGTTGATGTTTGTGAAATTGAAAATCCCACATACACGACTGAAGATACCAAAGATTATCCCGAAATAAGTACAGAAACAAGGAATCTTCAATACACCAAAGATCTATTGGACTTCTTTTTCGTTTTTCAAGCATTAACACGACAAAGAGCCTCGAAACGTAGGTCTTGCCACCACTATTTATAGGTCGATTGAGATAAAATGTTAATTAACAGAAAACAATAAAGGCTTACAACATCAAGTCCTTTGAGGGCATCGGCCATGGCTACATTCGTCATATTTGCTGGGATTTTGTTCATCTTGCACAGAGCTTGTAATTCTCTCCTTGTAAGTTTGTGGAAATCCATAGTGAGCTGCGGTGATGAGCTAATTCTCGGTTGATTCTTGATTAAGGGTTTAAGATGCAAAATGGGGGTGGTGGCGCTGGAGTTATATAGAGATTGTGGATCTTCGAAGGACAACACCTCGAAAAACCCTCGACAATCTGACCGTTGGAGGGTCAGTCAAGTTTTGAAATTTGAAAATTTTCTTTTTTATTTTTCCATTTCCTTTTTCCTAACCAGATCTTGTAGATTTGATCCCAACAAGGAGGCCCAATTTAGGAGCCCAAAAATAGTTCATAGAAGGTGATGGTCCATTTAAGAGCCCAAAAGACGAGGAAAAGTAAATAGAAAATACAACAAATGAGGTTTTGTTTTTCTTGTTTTTGGTTTTCTCTTCATAAGCATTTGCATTTGTGCTCTTTTAACCATCTTTTTTATATCCCATCGGTTGGGTCCATTCCATCCATGTAGAATTCAATTTGTGCTGGATTTCTCCGAGTAAAAATTACAGTTCTCTCTCTACCGTTAAGGTTTGATTTAATGTTAGAACTGGACTTTTAAAACATGACAGTCATTCTAAACTCAGTTATACAACATCGTAAATCATACCACCAACCAGTCCACGGGCAACATACACAGTTAAATGTAATGTTTATACAGCGACTTACCTCACCAGCAAACTCAGAATGTCAAAATCAAAGCAGGGTTCAGATTATATATATATATATTTATAAATTAAGAAAGGACGGACAGAGAAAGACCTCGTCACTCTCTGGGTCGAGCAAGCCAAAGAGAGCTTAGGGCTCGAAGTCGAGAGAAGTAGTCACTGATGGCTAGAAGAGCACGAGCAGATTGGCGGGTTGTTAGTATACGATGCATTTGCTGCAGAGTTTGCTGCCGCAAATTATCAGCCTGGAAGTGAAAAAACAATCCATAAAAAAAAAATAAAATTGATGTACATGCTATGCACTATACACTACACTAAAAGACCTGGCCTATTTGACCGAGGAGGTAAGAAGATAAGATAGATAGACAAAGAGAACCTGGCGAATGAATCCCTCGAGGGTTCCCAACTTGCCCATGGCCACTGCCATTTGGCCCATGTAGTTGGCTACGTTTCCAGACGAACCCGATGCTGCAACGGAGCCTGCCAAAGTCTCGGCCAGCGACTGCTGCAATGCTTCCATTCCCTGTGACAGAGCATCCTCAGCCTGTTGAGATGACTGCTGCAAGTTGTTGATGGCCAGTAACTGCTGCTCTGTCAAAGGCTCTAACTGACTCACGAGAAGCTGCAGAAACCAATCAATCAATGGTCTTCTTTTTCGCTTTCTTTTTTTTTTCGTTATAACAACAACGCATGCAGATGACTCCATCATGCCACTTTTACCTTGAGAAGTTCAGATGATCGAAACCCTCCGAGCCAGAGGAAGCATCGTTCTGCCGGTGTCTTCCACATGCCCGACAAGATATGGAAGACGTCGGCCTTTGCAGCGTCACCTTTTATCCTAAAAATGTCGTCGTATTGCGCCATGACGCCATCCACGATGATGCGGAGTTCTCCATCACCTGCGTGCGAAGTCACAGCACCTCTCAGCTCGTTTATCCTACGGTTATGCTCCTCCAACCACCGTGCATATTCAACATCGAACGCCAAGGCACCTATACACATGATAGTTGTTATATTCATATATTTGTCATCCAGTAGATTCTAAGACGGTTCAGCAGTACCGTTTCCACCAATTGCTTGAGACTGATCTCCAGAACTTGAAATGAATATCCCCTGGAAGAAAAGAGACATGAGTTAGCCAAATCCGAAAAGAATTAAATATGTATGTGAAACCAAAACTAACCTGCTGCCTAGCTCGCTGGAGTTCTTGCTCAAGCTGTGTCAACTTCATTCTGCTGCTTTCTAGCTGTTGTACGTATGCCTGTTATGAAGGTAGCTGTTAAAACGCTTCCACTACAGGCATTCTTTTGATATAAATTCAAATAAAGGTAGGAGATGAAGTAACGCCAAGTACCTTTGTCCAAATGAAAAAAAGGCGTCCCAGCAAATAGAAAGAACAGAACAGACTCAATAAAAATACGAATACCGATATCATGCCCCACACCACGGACTTACCTTCTTCCTCAAGCGACTTTTTCTGGCAGCTTCACGGTTTTGAGCAAGCCTGCGGATAGTCTGCAGGATGCAGTCAAAATTAGACATCTGTCAAGAACTTACAACGGAAATAAGACTCTGAATATAAAAAACTACAGTTCAAAACAACCTTTTGATCTCTAGATTTGTCACTACCATCAGATCCCACTGTAATCTGCAGTTGATTGTTTTGAAACTGCACAAGAAAATAGGTGACATTTTACTGATCTAATAACCAAACACAAGGTTGAACGACTAGGGGGCAAAAGCTTTGGACAATTATGCAATGAGTATGAGTATCCATGCGAAACCGGTTATGAAGTTGTTTCGTGAAAATAATCTCCACTCAATACCCTTGAATTCTTCTCTTCTGTGTCTGCATCAGTAGAAGTATCGGTCATAGGACTGGCATCTGCCATTTTGGATGCTCCACAATCCCCTATAAGGATGATTTTCAAATGGAACTGACCACACCTTCACAGTTTTCTTGAAGCTACGCGTAAATCAGAACCCAGTGCATCAAAAATATGCAGGGTACTACTCTGCAAAAATACTTGACAATAAAAGGACTCATTAGGTTATAAATAGTGATGTAACCTTTACACATAAATATATAGCCTCACTGAAGCTCTTGAACATAATGTTTGGCAGAGCACAGCGAAAAATGTGAGTATTTCAGCTCCATCGAAGGTGTCCATACTCCATATGCTTTAGTAATTTCACGAAGCTAAATTATAAACTGGCATTAGGTTCGCTCACTGCCACGAAAACTTGTACAATAACATCTCACTTCTATGATGTCAAAATTAAGATGGCATTCTGAGTTCGACTATAACCACATCTCAAATCGTCAAGCGAGTACCCACGTCCCTACATACACACGTGTAGATAATCATCCTCAATCTTGAAAAAATACTATAGGTAGCTCACACTGATATACCTAAAGACAGTAACAACGGGGAAGAGAAACAACTAGATCTCATCCAGCATCGGTTTCATCACACCAATTAAAAAAACATGCTACGACCTTACTATCAACTTGACCGTTTGCTTCATTTGAAAGCATTTCTTGATCGCGTAGAATCAGAAAGAAGACACCAAAATCCATAGACGATAATTCTGGAGATGTAAACACAAGCTTGTAGCTAAAAATTTAATCTTTACCTCTTAATTTCTTCCAATACCAGCAGTCCTTTAAATAAAAATCAATTCTTTCTCCCACAGATTGAGTGAGCGAGAGAAAATGATATAGGAGAAAGATGTCCGAGTTCGAGAGAGAGGAAATACTAACCACTTTTGACTTCTGGGACTGATTTCCTCCGCTTTATTCTGGGCTGAATTCTTCGATGAGTAGTTTCGTTTGTGTGTCGTCTTTTTTTTTTTTTTATTGATTTGCACATAACAAAATAAAAAATAATACTATAATGATAACCAAAGGAGAATGGAAAAAAACGAAGAAAAGAAAAAAAAATGTCACCCAGTGACAAAGCTAGAGAGCATCGATTTGCCAATTTTACCAAAGATGCAATTATTGTTAATGAATCTACGAAGAGACTAATCAAACAATTTTAATACTCCAGTTATTTCAAAAAATACACAAGTGATAAATCGTAAGAAAATAAAGTATAAAATATAATAAAATCTGGAAATAAAGGCATAGATTGAAACCTTAGTCCTTATTACAGATATTAAATTCAACTAATTGAGATAAGCATAGCATGTACGATAGTTACGTGCCTTACAATATTGCGCAAACGGACTGTCTCCTAGAGGAGAAATAATGAGTGTGGAATCATTCACGATTCTGCCAAAACAATGAAGTGACACATTTCGAATGAATAACACATCTAGAATTCGTGGATGATGGCCTAACGAAGGTCCGGGTTTTCGGTCGGATCGTAAATTTTAGCGCTTTAAGGTTTAGTGGTTTAACCGGTATAAAACCGGAATCAAATCGGTACAAAACCGTTACCTCTAGATTTAATAAATATATATTTTATGAATGAATGAATCAAATAACATCGAAAATATACATGCTTTCATGAATTTTTTTTTCAATTAGAATTTTATAAACATATTGAATTGTGTTGGTAGTTAAAATTAATAGTATAATAAATCAAAAAGTAAATTTATAAATTTCAGGGGTCAAAATATATATATATATATATATATATAAAGAAATATCGGGCTAATAATTTAATTAAAAAATAGAGATGTTGGGTGATAGGTAGGAATTAGGAAATGAACCCAGGTCCAAGCCCACCAACAATTTCTACATAAAGACTTTCTACCACTAGACCCATTACAATTTTCATTATATTTACTGGTTTAGACATATTTGTACATATTTTCGTATTTTTCTTATTTTTTAATTTAAACTTAGACTGGACCGGAACCGAACCGGATTTCCGACCGATTCACCGATTTCCGGTCCGAGCCGGCCGTTCCGGTCATGAAAACCCTGGGCCTAATTAAGATCCATCCAACTTGAAAAAGAAGGTTGTTAATGTTGACTAACTCAGCTTTGACAATGTTGGGCTAACATTTCAGCCAACATTGTTGTCTGTCAACATTCGATTTTATCTTTCATGGCCAAAACCGTTTAACCTTTTTTTGTAGCTTTATTTACTGATATGCAGGACGTGGTAAAGTGCTGAAATGGGTCCAAACCGTGTGGAAAGCGTGTGGAGTTGCTTGAACGAATTTAGGAAGTGCAATTACTATAAATAGAAGATTTGAAGATCAAAGGAGATCAAGTCAAGCAATTACCATAATTAGAAGATCTGAATATCAAGGAGAATCAGTCAATCAGTTTACCATAAATAGAAGATAAGAGATCGACCAATGAGATGAGAAGATCGAACTAAATATATACTATATTTAGGGAGATCTTCGAAGAGATATTTGAAGAGATATTCAAGGGATCTTTTTACCAATTCAAGATGGAGCCAAGACCTATAAATAAGAGTTATTTTCGAGCTGCAACTTACGACTTTCGAGAGAGCTTTCAAGGAGTAACTTTGAGCGAGATATTGAGCGAAAACGATGAGCGAAACACATATCGAGCTTGAGCGAGTTTTATATATTGCGAGAGTTGTCTTTTAGTCTAGCTTTTCAGAGGTCGAAAGATCTTGTAGTTTGCAGAATCCTTTTTGATTCGTAGGTTTTGCTAGACGTGTTTTTGACTATCCTTTTTGATAGTTTGTAATCCATCTTTATAGTGGAGTTTTGCGCCTTGAGGCACGTAGCAAGTTATTTGACTTGCCACAGATTTACATCTCGTGTTCATTTTAAGTTTCGTCACTAAGTAATTATATTCCGCTGTGCACCTGAATGTTAGGTTGAGTGTTACCCGACATTTTTACCCAACATCTAGTCTATACTTAGTGTTTTACATCCATATCGAACGGGACCACTTCAAAGTGGTATCAGAGCCTCCGCTTGACATGACTAAGCGTTTATGATCTTTTTCCATGGATGTTACAAGCTCGAACTACATTGGCAAAGTTCCCGTGTTGGACGGCTCCAACTATGCCTATTGGAAGGTTCGCGTGCGCCAATGCATCAAATCCATAAATGTGCGAGCGTGGGAATCTGTTCTCAATGGATACACTCCACCTCGATCTCCTCTAGATGCTGATGGAGAAGTAGTCGAAAAACCGATCGAAGAGTGGTCTATTGCCGAAAAGAATGCGGCCGAGTATAACGACAAAGCTCTTAATGCCATTTTCTCTTCGGTGGATATTTCATGTTCAAGATCATTCAGAATTGTTCGACGGCAAAGAATGCTTGGGATCTACTCCAGAGGTACTGCGAAGGCGATGCAAGCGTGAGGGAAACCAAACTACGATATCTCATCAATCAGTTTGAAAATCTCAGAATGAAGGAAGACGAGGACATCACTACATACTTCGGGAAGATTCTGACGATTTCGAGCGAGTGTGCTAGCCTCGGAGATCCGATTTCTAATAAGGTACTAGTTTCTAAAGCTTTACGTACGCTAACTGAAAAGTTTAATGTGAAGGTAGCGGCCGTCGAGGAAGCACATAATCTAGGGACGATGGAACTCAACACCTTGATGAATATCATGAAGAACTATGAGACCAACCTCGAAGTCCAAAAGAAAGCTTCACGCGGAAAAAGCATTGCTCTAGTCAGTCAGTCATCCAAGGTGCAAACTGAAGTTGACCCTGACAATGATGAGGATATGGCTATGCTCGTGAAGAATTTCACAAAGTTCCTTCAGAAGAAGAATGTCGAGCAGAATGTTGGCCCAACATTCAGGAAGGGCCAGAATGCCAAAGCAGAACCTTCGTCTGCGCCTCCGTTTTTCAAACGCAATTCAGATGGAAAGAAGAAGAACATCGACTGGGAGATAGTGAGATGCCATGCGTGCTCGGGCTGGGGTCATTACGCCAACGAATGTGCCAATACACTTCGCAAGCACGGCAAAGCTCTTTGGATTGATCTCCCCGGTGATGAAGATGATGAACCATGCCCAAAGGAGTCCAAGCAATCATCTGTGACCATACAATCCTTCTCAGACGACGAAGAAGAGGAAGATCAACAAATCGGTTTCACTGTGGTAACTGATGTTGAGCCAACATCTGACTCAACATCTGAAAAACATATCATTTTCGATTATGCTGATTCAAACTATTTTGATGGGTATTCTAGTTCTGATGATGCAGGTTTAGAAACTGATGTTTATGAAGAAGTTCAGATGAATGAAGCGTTCAAACTACTGTCCACGGAGTATGCGAAGGAAAAGGCGAAAAACTCGGAACTGGAAGTAATCGTGAAAATGCTGACCCAGGAAAATGATAAGCATAAAAAGATGATCAAAAGCCTGCTAGAAGGGATGAATAAGGTGGGAGTCGTGTTGACGAGAAAAGACAAGGAGATCGATAAACTTCAGAAGCAAGTCGATAAGGCTGACAAGACGTTCTCAAAATTGACCAAGGGTAAATCAACTCTTGATGAGGTATTGTCGATAGGTATTTCTGATACTCATGGCTTAGGTTACAATTCACAGCATGTTCTAGATTCTGCCACTTACGATCGATCAAAGTTTGTTTTTGAAAATTCCCATGTTGATAATGATCGATGTGAGACTGTGACTATTAAGAAAAGTATGAAGCATGCTGCTTGTAAGTCTAAGGATAGATCGGTTAAGTGTCATCATCGAATGCAGCCTGGTCATATTAAACCATACTACTGGAAATTGAAGGGGGAGATTTCTGCAAAGAAATCGATGTCGGCTGGAATGTCATCCAACATCTCGCTCAACATTGAGAAATCAGTGTTGAAAGATATGTCTGGAGAAAACTCCACAGGCTCACCTTCAAATTCTGGAAATTCAAATGCTGTTTTTTCATCTAGGAAAGTTTGGGTAGCGAAGTCCGTGCATAAATGCAATGTAGTATATACCTCTTTGCGAGCTAACGTGACAGGATCTTGGTACTTCGATAGCGGGTGTTCCCGACATGTGACGGGTACCAAACAGTATATAAGTGATTACATGCCTTTACGGAGTGGATCTGTGACGTTTGGAGGAGGTGCTAAAGGACGGATTCTCAGTCGAGACTACCTCAAGGACGTGTGTCAACTCTCTAAGGCCGGGGATGATGTGATCCTATGGCACTACAAACTGGGCCACGTCAACTACAGAACTTTGGAGCAACTTATCAAGCATGACGCAATCAGAGGCATTCCGAAGTTTAAGGAGTTTGGTAAGGTTATTTGTGAGTCGTGTTTGAAGGGTAAGCAAACACATGTTAGTCATAATGTTGACCAACAAGCTGCCCAACATTTTAAAACTGCTCATTGTTTTCAATTGATTCACATGGATTTGATGGGTCCGATGGAAGTAGATAGTATTGGTGGTCGAAAAGATGCTTATGTGCTGGTTGATGACTTGTCTAGATTTGCATGGATATTTTTTAGGGAAAAATCAGAACTGTTCGATTTTTTCAAAAACTTTTGTGATATGGTCAAGAATGATTTTCGTGACCACATTTTTCATATTAGGGCTGATCATGATAGAGAGTTTGAGACTCAGTTATTCTATGATTTCTGTGATGAAAAGGGTGCGTTTTTAAATGGCTATATTGATAAAGATATTTATGTTGAGCACCCGAAACGATTTGAAGATCCACATTTTCCTAATTATGTTTTTAAGTTGCAGAAAGTGCTTTATGGTCTAAGGCAGGCTCCTCAAGCTTTGTATGGCCTACAGATTAAGCAACGCAACGACATTACTTTCATGTCTCAGGAGAAGTACGCTAAGAACACTGTGAAGAAATTTGAGAAAGATACTGCCAAGGTAATAAAAACACGGATGGGTTCAACTCAGAAGGTAAGTAAAGGTAATGTTGGACAGAATGTTGACCCCACATCATATAGTTCCATGATAGGCAGTCTATTATATCTTTCAGCGAGTAGACCCGACATTATGTATAGTGTATGCGTATGTGCTAGATATCAGTCTGAGCCTAAGGTTTCTCATCTTAATGCCGTTAAGCGTATTCTTTGTTATGTGAGTGGATCGTGTAGCCTAGGACTGTGGTTTTCCAAAGATACTAATATGAGTCTTGTAGGCTATAGCGATGCTGATTGGGCAGGTGACGAGGATGATCGTAAGAGCACAAGTGGCGGCTGTTTCTTCTTAGGTAACAATCTAGTTGCATGGTACAGTAAGAAACAGAATTGTGTGTCTTTATCTACTGCTGACTCTGAGTATGTTGCTGCGGGTAGTTGCGCGCAATTAATATGGTTGAATAGCATGTTGTGTGACTATGGTTTAGAGTGCGAGTCAGTCCTCATGTATTGTGATAACCTTAGTGCCATCAACATATCTAGGAACCCTATCCCGCATTCACGCACAAAGCATATAGATATAAGGCATCATTTTCTGAGAGATATGGTCGAAAAAGAGTTAGTCCGCATTGAGCATATAGACACTAAGCATCAGTTAGCAGACATTTTCACGAAAGCATTGGATTTTGAAAGGTTCTCGGACCTGAAGAAATCCATAGGATTGCACATGTCAGGTTAAATGTTGGTCCAACATTGGATCAACATAGCATATGTCAAATTTGATGGTTACTGCTTAAATGTTTGATTAAATATTCTGTTCTGTTTTCTTGTGAAATGACTTGATTCTATTCGACTGGTCCCTAAATAAACCCAATACCTCTTTAAAGGCTCTTGGTAATACGTCCCTAGGTACACGGCATTCGCTGTGACGATGTACTTATTGCGACAAAAAGCCAATCCTTATTGTGTATAAGCATGCTCATAAACTCTCGGCTATCTTTAGGTATTTGGTAATAAGTTTCCTTAGGTACACGGCATTCGCGGTGACGATGTATACTATGCGACAAAAAAACCGAACCACGAAGCTGAGGGTATAAGGGCAGTGCAAAAATTTGGTTTGTTATATGAGGTGAATGGGTAATAAAGGGAACTGGTCTTGAGAAGGATTAAGCAGAAAAGTCTAGGATTACGGATTCAGAATGTTGAGTCAAATGTTAGGGCAACATGTGTGACTATCAGTTTGATATTGCTACATTTTATGCTTTCGTTTTATTTGTGTCTGTCTTTAGTACTGCATTTGGTAGACATATGTGTCTAGTTTAGAAATCTCTCAGAATTGCATTAGAACTCTCGAAGAACAGCTTGTTACATTTGTCTCAAGTGCTCATCATCGTCGCTCAAACGGTTAGTCTTGCTTGATTCTATCTTGACTTTTGACTTTGTGTCTTTGGGTTGAATCATGATCTGATGTGCTCATATTTGCTCGCATGACTAATACGTCCACATACTATATTTTAGCTCCATGTTTACTTAGACAGTTGTGAACTGATTCGACCTTATCCTCTAAACTGTCTAAATTATATTTGAGTGGCTCGCTGACATTACTCTCTGCCCCTACGTTTCTGATATAATTCACGGGTTATACATTCTGTGCTCATATCAATTTTTTTGGATTTATCTTTGATTTCTTTATGCGAACTAACTTGTTTCTGAGTCTCAGAATGTTGGGCCAGATGTTACCTCAACATCTGCAAGTTGCCTAACAGAGAAGTTCTCTGAGTCTTTTCTTTCTTCCCAAAAAAAGGGGAGAAGGTTGTGCAGATAAAAATGGGGAGATAAGGAAATTCAGGGGGAGCAGAATAAGGAGCCGAACAAACAGGGGGAGCTGACCAAGAAGGAGAAGCAGCCGAGAAAGCATCAGAAGGAAACTCCATACTCCATTGAGAGTGAAGCTCTGATTCTTTCTATTTTGCATGCATACTTGATTTTTTCTCTGACTTTTACTATATGCATGCTGATTTGCTTCTCCGATATGTTTACATGTTTGCCTGCTTACATGCCGGATATTTTTATTTTGCAGATTCGCCTAAAGATCGTTTCTTTTTACATGCGTGACTTTATGGTTATTTTGTGCATGCTGATCTGGTTAATTCTGCTTGTGTGACTATGCGGTTTGCCGGCATGCGTATGAACAGTTTACATTGTGCAGATGTTTAACTTAAGACCTCTTTATGGCTATGTACTATTTTCGTAGTACTTTGAATAGTTTAATCGCTATTCTGTTTGCGTCTGTGACGACCCGCCATCTACTACTATTTTCATACGCTAACTTACATGACTAAATAAAATATAAAATATATTACATAGAAAACATCGATAGAATTTTTCGATTTTACAAAACACACCACACCCAACTATTTTACAATACAAACATATTTTTCAAAAACACACATAATTAAACGTAACGCCCACCGCACAGGTCGCATCCATGTACACACCACCCTCAAAAGTCACCGGAAGTTCCAGAAGGACCAGCCTCGTCGTCTAAACATTTACGTACCGTATTTGCTACAACACATAAAAACATGGGATGAGCTATGAAGCTCAGTAAGTGGAAATATGCATGTATGCACGTGTCCAAAATAGCAAAGGCATCCGCGCCAGTGCTTTCTAATACTATCCTCACATCATACTCATTCATTTCTCGTTTCCATCAGGGCCCATAGCTACTTACTAACCGCACCACCATATCATGAGCTCAAATCCTCTTCGGATAAAAATACGATAGTGGCCCACACTGGCTAGGATAAAATTAGGGTTTATCTCCAATCTTATCATTTACCAGGTCGCCCCTCTATCAAATTACTTTCCTGGCACTATAGTTATACTACATGCCTTCCCAATACCTAAATAATTTAGGTAAATATACTCGACGGTTTTACCCCCGTCATGGTGCCTTTGTAGAAGTAGCTATATTCTCATCTATCTCCATTACATATAATTCGCTTTCCACTCGAATAATATAATGCACGCTCATTCCTCAAATTACTCAATATGATTCGTGCGTGCACATGATCATGATGCATAAATGATGCAACATTAAACATTCCAAATAATCTCATATAACAGATAATTCACATACCACGTATTCATCGAAGCAATTAGTCACATATTAATACACATATCAATCAATTTATGTGTTGTAGGTGAAATTCCCACTTACTTGGTATCCTTAGCTTAGCGCACGATTAAATCGCTAACCTTCGAATCCTAATTATAAAAACATATAAAATTATAATTCATTATTTTAGTTATAATTTCATGAAATTATTTAAATTTGAAAACCCTAGTTCAAACTTTTATAAATTTCAAAACCCTAAAATTTATAACTCGACCTAAATTGGGAAATACCATTTCAGAGATAGATCTCGACATTATACATAAATCTCGACATCATTAATAAAATAAATGTCGATATATATGTACAAAGGTTCGACATCTTTATTTAAAACTTCGACATCATGCATTCGAAATCCCACATAAAAATCTCGAGATCATCTTACTCAAACACTCGACATTCTTCTCAAATATTCATTTAATATTCATAAAAGTCGAATCACAACAATATCGATATTATCATTCGAAATTATCATTTCACTTCAGACTTCGACATTTATATATAAATCTCGACACTCTCATAAAAATTTCGAAACCCTCTTTGATAACTCTTCAAAATTTTACCCGACATTCCATGATAATCTCGACATTTTATATCATATCTCGACATTTTCCAAATAACACTCGACATTTCATATAATATCTCGACATTTAAAAAAAAACTCGAAACAATACATTTCAAAACCCTACAAAGAAAAATGTCGATATCTCATGTAATACTTTTATAAATGTCGAAACAATTCTACACACACATATCGACATTGTAATCTATTTCAACATCTTGTTTCCCAAATTCCATCATGACCAATATCGACATCTTGTATCAACATTCTTAAAAATTTCAAACCCTTACACACACACATATCGACATCCTTGCCAAACATTCATTCGATATCTTCACTTCTAAAAAATGTCGACATATTACTCACAATCCCACTTCAACTAACCAATCGACATTCTTATAACATCTTAAAGCCTCTCACTCGACATCTTACTCAAAAATTTAATTCGACATTTTCATTCGACTTTTTCAATATTAAACCAACCCTAATCTTTCAAATCACAAACACTATTTACTTCTAAACCCTTATTAACTTTCGATCAAAACCTTAATTGTCAAGAACACTTTAAATATCATATCAAATCTAAATGATGTTCTTTCTTTTCAAAAATCAAAAACCCTAAAAACATAACCTTACGTGATTTGCAAACTCAATAACTCTTAGACAAACCAAAACCTAATTAAAAATATAAAAATTTTAATAAGAAATCTTACCAAAACCAGGTTGCGTTATATTTACTAGTTGTATTCTTCGTCTGCTTCCTAAAATTGTTCTTGTTGCTTAATAACTCGTTTCTTTCTATATTAACTTATCAACTTGAGTATAGTAATAGATAATGACAAAGAACTTTACCTACTCTCAGCTTTATTCACGTAAGAAACTATAATATTTCTCAAGTGATTTTCCCCCTTTGACCCTATATTAGACACTTAAATTCTAGAAATGTCGAGATCTTATTTCCACCCATCTTAAAATTTCGCATCTCTCATTTCAATTCCTTAAAGATTTCGACATTGATCTATGTATATATAAAATGTCGATACAAAATTTCCAAGTATTATTTTAACATGAATAAACTCATGTCAACATTTTAATTCAACTCGACATTTCCATAAAGAAACCCTAATTTCTAACTTATCATATTTCGAAATTACCTTACCCACACAACCTAATTTCAAAATTCCTCAAACTCAACATCTAATTTCCAAATAATGTGAGATATCATATAGTCACGAAATTAAATAAATACTAAACACTAAATCATATCACCACATAATATGCATGCAAATTTATTGGCCAACTTACTCATGGGACTCGGGTATTACATTCTCCCCCCCTTAGAGAGGATTTCGCCCCCGAAATCAGATTAGTTGAAACAATTCTGGATAGCGACTTCTCATATCATCTTCACGTTCCCATGTAGCTTCTTCTGTTGACTGATTCTGCCATAACACTTTCACTAACGGAATTTCTTTATTTCGAAGTCTCTTCACTTCATACATTAAAATCTCCACTGGCTTCTCTTCATAACTTAAATCTGGCTTAAGCTGTTGATATAGAAATTCATTTCTCAAGACATGATTTGGGTCAGCGACATATTTTCGCAATGTCGATACATGGAAAACATCATGAACTTGTGCCAATGAGGATGGTAGTTCCAGTTGATAAGCTACTTCACCGACTCTTTTAATTACTCTAAAAGGTCCAATGTATCTTGGGCTCAATTTACCTTTTCGCCCAAACCGTTTTACGCCTTTCATCGGAGATACTTTGATAAATACCCAGTCATCTATTTCAAATTCCAACGGTCTGCGTCTTTGATCTGCATAACTCTTTTGTCGACTTTGAGCCGTTTGCATTCTTTCTCGTATTTTTGCGATTGCCTCAGTCATCTCTTGAACCATGTCAGGTCCTAACATCGCACGTTCACCAACTTCATCCCAATGTATGGGAGATCGACATTTGCGTCCATACAAGGCTTCATACGGTGCCATCCCAATAGTTGCATGATAACTATTATTATAAGAGAATTCAATCAACGGCAAATATTTACTCCAGTTTCCTTTAAAATCCAAAACACATGCTCGCAACATATCTTCCAAAGTTTGAATCGTTCGTTCTGATTGACCATCCGTCTGAGGATGATAAGCCGTACTAAAAGACAATTTAGTCCCCATTGCTTTCTGCAGACTCTTCCAAAAGTTTGATAAGAACCGTGAATCTCTATCCGAAATAATTGATAACGGAATCCCGTGGAGTCGAACAATTTCTTGTATATATATTTCTGCGTATCGCTCCAGGGAAAATATCGAACTTATGGGTAGAAAATGAGCAGACTTAGTCAATCGATCAACTATAACCCAAATAGCATCATAACCTTTTATAGTCTTTGGTAGACCAACAACGAAATCCATCGTAATATGATCCCACTTCCACTCAGGTATTGGCAAAGGCTGTAATGTCCCTGCTGGTCTTTGATGTTCCGCCTTTATTTGTTGACAAGTTAGACATTGACTTATAAATGTCGCAATGTCTCTTTTCATCCCCGGCCACCAATAATTTATTCGAAGATCTCGATACATTTTTGTAGCTCCTGGATGTACTGAGTATGCCGTCGCGTGTGCTTCTGTCATTATTATTCTTCGAATCTCCGCATCATCTGGTACATATAGACGATCCTTGTAATATAAACTTCCGTCTTCTTGTATTTTGAAATCAGTTGAAGTTTGATTCGTCTGTGCGTCTTTGATTTTCAGATATAACTCATCATTTTCTTGCACCCGTTTGATTTGTTCCAGTATTGTAGGTTGTAGAGTTAATGCTGCCAACTTTGCTTCGACTTCTCCCAATTGCACTACCTCTACCTCCAATAATTGTAACTCTGCGCTTACCGCTTTTCGGCTTAATGCATCAGCCACCACATTTGCTTTTCCTGGGTGATAACTAATTACACAATCATAATCTTTAACAAGTTCTAACCACCGTCTTTGCCTCATATTTAATTCCTTCTGAGTGAAGAAATATTTCAGGCTCTTGTGGTCCGTGAAAATTTCGCATCGTTCCCCATATAAATAATGCCTCCAAATTTTTAGAGCAAAAACCACAGCAGCGAGCTCCAAGTCATGAGTCGGATAATTCTTTTCATATTCCTTCAATTGCCGAGAGGCATATGCAATTACTTTTCCATGTTGCATCAATACACATCCCAGACCATTTCTTGACGCATCGCTATAAACTGAAAATCCTCCAATCCCTGATGGTATTGTAAGAACTGGAGCTGAAGTGAGTCTCTTCTTTAATTCTTGAAAACTTTGCTCGCACTCCTCACTCCAATGGAACGAAATATTCTTCCTTGTTAACTTCGTCAGTGTTGACGCAATTTTTGAGAAGTCCTTAATAAACTTCCTGTAGTATCCAGCTAAGCCAAGAAAACTCCGTACTTCTGTAACATTGGTTGGTTGAGGCCAATTCTTGATAGCTTCAATTTTGCTGGGATCCACAGAAATTCCTTCTCCAGAAACAATGTGGCCTAAAAATGCGACTTGACTCAACCAGAACTCACATTTCTTGAACTTGGCATATAATTTATTTTCTCGTAATATCTCAAGAACTATCCTCAAATGTTGCTCATGTTCTTTCTTCGTCTTCGAGTAAATAAGAATGTCATCAATGAACACAATGACAAACTTGTCCAAAAATTGTTTGAACACTCGATTCATTAGATCCATAAATGCCGCTGGCGCATTAGTTACCCCGAAAGGCATAACTAAAAATTCGTAGTGTCCATATCTGGTCCTGAACGCTGTCTTCAGAATGTCTTCTTTTCGAACCTTCAATTGATGATATCCCGATCGTAGATCTATTTTTGAAAACACCGTTGCGCCTTGAAGTTGATCAAATAAATCATCAATTCTGGGTAGTGGATATTTATTCTTGATTGTTATTTTGTTCAGCTCTCTGTAGTCAATGCATAATCGCATCGACCCATCCTTCTTTCGCACGAACAGAACTGGCGCTCCCCAAGGAGAAAAACTGGGTTGAATGAATCCTTTCTGTAATAAATCGTCCAACTGATCCTTTAACTCCTTCAATTCAGTCGGCGCTAATCGATAGGGAGTCTTAGAGATTGGAGCAGACCCTGGTATTAAGTCGATCGTAAATTCAATTTCTCGATCCGGTGGTAATCCGGGTAAATCTTCGGGAAAGACATCGGAAAAATCTCGAACCACTAGTACATCCTCTAATTTCGGAGATGAACTTTCCTCTGATTTCACTGCGAAGACTAGATAAACTTCGCATCCCGCCTTAATTAAACGTTGTGCCTTTGTAGCTGAAATTCTAGAAATATTTTTTTCTTTATTTGTTCCCACAAAAATAAAAGGCTCATTCTCTTCTGTTTTAAATGTAACTGTCTTGCGATTGCAGTCAATAACAGCTCCGTATTTTGAGAGCCAGTCCATTCCAAGAATCACCTCGTAGTCGTTCATCGGAATAACTATTAAATCAACGGACAATTCTCTTCCATTAATTAATACCGGAGAATTCCGTAAAACTAAATTGGTTCGCATCGCAACTCCGTGTGGAACGGTCACATTATATTCATAATCAGATAGGGTAGGTGTAATCCCGAGTCTCGTCATGTATTTAGTGGATGCAAATGAATGCGTGGCTCCTGAATCTACTAAAATGCATGTCGGAAGTTTGTGAATAAGTAGAATACCTGCCACCACGGACGGATTAGCTTTTGCTTCCTCTGCAGTCAAAGTATACACGCGTGCTGGCACAGTTGGTGGTTTCGCTTGAGCCATAGTTTGATTTCCTGGTGCCTTTTCTGTACATGATCTTGCATAATGCCCTGTCTTCCCGCATTTGAAACAGATAGCATTTTGTGAGAAACAGATACCGAATGATATCGTCCACATCTTGGGCAAGCTGGCATTGGAGCTGGAGATCTCCACTGATTAGGATTTGGTTGCTGAGGTGGTCCAGGCCTATTCTGAAAATTTGGCTTTCCTCCTTTTTGAAAGAACTGCCTTTTCTGATTACCACCTCTCCAGTTTGCTCCCTGCACAAACTTTCGCTTTGCCTCATGAGCACGAATAATTCGTGTCTCAGCTTGTTCTGCAACCATCGCCCGCTCCGCCACTTGAGCATATGTAGTTCCTTGTAGTCCGGCCATATTAACGTCACGATACAACTCCGGCTTTAGACCCTCAAGAAATCGTTCGACTTTTAGAGCATCAGTACTCACCATATGTGTCGCGAACCTTGACAGTTGTTCAAATTTTCTGATGTATTCTGCCACAGTCATTGCCCCTTGTTTGAGATTGATAAACTCATTCATACGTTGAGCTCGAACAGTTGCAGTGAAGTATTTATTTCGGAACAGTTCCTTGAAACGTTCCCAACTCATGTTGATTGGATCCTCGATCGCCAAAATAGTGTCCCACCAATGCCCTGCACTTCCTCGCAGTAGAAATGCAGCACACAGAACTTTCTCATTCTCGGAAATTCTACTATATTGGAACATACTCTCTAATGTTCTGAGCCAATCTTCAGCAGATGTTGGGTCAATAGCATCCTCAAAAGTCGGTGGGTTTAGTTTGCGAAATCTTTCACCCACTGCTTCAACCCTATCCGCCTGAGAAATTCCGTTATTTCTTGTCCCCTCAGAGTTTTGCTGCTGAATCAATTCTCGGATCTGCTGAGACTGTTGGCGCACTAATTCGGTGAGCTGAAGGATAGCCGAATCACGATTGTCAGTCGGGTTTACATTTTCGCCTTCATGATTATTTCCTCCGCTGCCTTCACCTCTGGTTCTAACCATGTTATCTCTTGTACCCTAACAGTCCCTTAGGCCAATAAATTATACAATGCAAGAAATTCATAATATCACATAACTTACAAGCCAGGCTGTCTTCCGCGCTTTTGAGTGTGTGTACATAGACAGTCTACAGAAACTGCAACCGAAGCTCTGATACCAACCTGTGACGACCCGCCATCTACTACTATTTTCATACGCTAACTTACATGACTAAATAAAATATAAAATATATTACATAGAAAACATCGATAGAATTTTTCGATTTTACAAAACACACCACACCCAACTATTTTACAATACAAACATATTTTTCAAAAACACACATAATTAAACGTAACGCCCACCGCACAGGTCGCATCCATGTACACACCACCCTCAAAAGTCACCGGAAGTTCCAGAAGGACCAGCCTCGTCGTCTAAACATTTACGTACCGTATTTGCTACAACACATAAAAACATGGGATGAGCTATGAAGCTCAGTAAGTGGAAATATGCATGTATGCACGTGTCCAAAATAGCAAAGGCATCCGCGCCAGTGCTTTCTAATACTATCCTCACATCATACTCATTCATTTCTCGTTTCCATCAGGGCCCATAGCTACTTACTAACCGCACCACCATATCATGAGCTCAAATCCTCTTCGGATAAAAATACGATAGTGGCCCACACTGGCTAGGATAAAATTAGGGTTTATCTCCAATCTTATCATTTACCAGGTCGCCCCTCTATCAAATTACTTTCCTGGCACTATAGTTATACTACATGCCTTCCCAATACCTAAATAATTTAGGTAAATATACTCGACGGTTTTACCCCCGTCATGGTGCCTTTGTAGAAGTAGCTATATTCTCATCTATCTCCATTACATATAATTCGCTTTCCACTCGAATAATATAATGCACGCTCATTCCTCAAATTACTCAATATGATTCGTGCGTGCACATGATCATGATGCATAAATGATGCAACATTAAACATTCCAAATAATCTCATATAACAGATAATTCACATACCACGTATTCATCGAAGCAATTAGTCACATATTAATACACATATCAATCAATTTATGTGTTGTAGGTGAAATTCCCACTTACTTGGTATCCTTAGCTTAGCGCACGATTAAATCGCTAACCTTCGAATCCTAATTATAAAAACATATAAAATTATAATTCATTATTTTAGTTATAATTTCATGAAATTATTTAAATTTGAAAACCCTAGTTCAAACTTTTATAAATTTCAAAACCCTAAAATTTATAACTCGACCTAAATTGGGAAATACCATTTCAGAGATAGATCTCGACATTATACATAAATCTCGACATCATTAATAAAATAAATGTCGATATATATGTACAAAGGTTCGACATCTTTATTTAAAACTTCGACATCATGCATTCGAAATCCCACATAAAAATCTCGAGATCATCTTACTCAAACACTCGACATTCTTCTCAAATATTCATTTAATATTCATAAAAGTCGAATCACAACAATATCGATATTATCATTCGAAATTATCATTTCACTTCAGACTTCGACATTTATATATAAATCTCGACACTCTCATAAAAATTTCGAAACCCTCTTTGATAACTCTTCAAAATTTTACCCGACATTCCATGATAATCTCGACATTTTATATCATATCTCGACATTTTCCAAATAACACTCGACATTTCATATAATATCTCGACATTTAAAAAAAAACTCGAAACAATACATTTCAAAACCCTACAAAGAAAAATGTCGATATCTCATGTAATACTTTTATAAATGTCGAAACAATTCTACACACACATATCGACATTGTAATCTATTTCAACATCTTGTTTCCCAAATTCCATCATGACCAATATCGACATCTTGTATCAACATTCTTAAAAATTTCAAACCCTTACACACACACATATCGACATCCTTGCCAAACATTCATTCGATATCTTCACTTCTAAAAAATGTCGACATATTACTCACAATCCCACTTCAACTAACCAATCGACATTCTTATAACATCTTAAAGCCTCTCACTCGACATCTTACTCAAAAATTTAATTCGACATTTTCATTCGACTTTTTCAATATTAAACCAACCCTAATCTTTCAAATCACAAACACTATTTACTTCTAAACCCTTATTAACTTTCGATCAAAACCTTAATTGTCAAGAACACTTTAAATATCATATCAAATCTAAATGATGTTCTTTCTTTTCAAAAATCAAAAACCCTAAAAACATAACCTTACGTGATTTGCAAACTCAATAACTCTTAGACAAACCAAAACCTAATTAAAAATATAAAAATTTTAATAAGAAATCTTACCAAAACCAGGTTGCGTTATATTTACTAGTTGTATTCTTCGTCTGCTTCCTAAAATTGTTCTTGTTGCTTAATAACTCGTTTCTTTCTATATTAACTTATCAACTTGAGTATAGTAATAGATAATGACAAAGAACTTTACCTACTCTCAGCTTTATTCACGTAAGAAACTATAATATTTCTCAAGTGATTTTCCCCCTTTGACCCTATATTAGACACTTAAATTCTAGAAATGTCGAGATCTTATTTCCACCCATCTTAAAATTTCGCATCTCTCATTTCAATTCCTTAAAGATTTCGACATTGATCTATGTATATATAAAATGTCGATACAAAATTTCCAAGTATTATTTTAACATGAATAAACTCATGTCAACATTTTAATTCAACTCGACATTTCCATAAAGAAACCCTAATTTCTAACTTATCATATTTCGAAATTACCTTACCCACACAACCTAATTTCAAAATTCCTCAAACTCAACATCTAATTTCCAAATAATGTGAGATATCATATAGTCACGAAATTAAATAAATACTAAACACTAAATCATATCACCACATAATATGCATGCAAATTTATTGGCCAACTTACTCATGGGACTCGGGTATTACAGCGTCTACTCTAACCATCTTTTAATGTTTTTGTGGTTGAATAGATTTTGCCTTCAGGGGGAGTTTTGGAACTTTTAAATCTGCATGGGTTTTGGAAAGAAAGATAAAAAGGGGGAGATTGTTAATGTTGACTAACTCAGCTTTGACAATGTTGGGCTAACATTTCAGCCAACATTGTTGTCTGTCAACATTCGATTTTATCTTTCATGGCCAAAACCGTTTAACCTTTTTTTGTAGCTTTATTTACTGATATGCAGGACGTGGTAAAGTGCTGAAATGGGTCCAAACCGTGTGGAAAGCGTGTGGAGTTGCTTGAACGAATTTAGGAAGTGCAATTACTATAAATAGAAGATTTGAAGATCAAAGGAGATCAAGTCAAGCAATTACCATAATTAGAAGATCTGAATATCAAGGAGAATCAGTCAATCAGTTTACCATAAATAGAAGATAAGAGATCGACCAATGAGATGAGAAGATCGAACTAAATATATACTATATTTAGGGAGATCTTCGAAGAGATATTTGAAGAGATATTCAAGGGATCTTTTTACCAATTCAAGATGGAGCCAAGACCTATAAATAAGAGTTATTTTCGAGCTGCAACTTACGACTTTCGAGAGAGCTTTCAAGGAGTAACTTTGAGCGAGATATTGAGCGAAAACGATGAGCGAAACACATATCGAGCTTGAGCGAGTTTTATATATTGCGAGAGTTGTCTTTTAGTCTAGCTTTTCAGAGGTCGAAAGATCTTGTAGTTTGCAGAATCCTTTTTGATTCGTAGGTTTTGCTAGACGTGTTTTTGACTATCCTTTTTGATAGTTTGTAATCCATCTTTATAGTGGAGTTTTGCGCCTTGAGGCACGTAGCAAGTTATTTGACTTGCCACAGATTTACATCTCGTGTTCATTTTAAGTTTCGTCACTAAGTAATTATATTCCGCTGTGCACCTGAATGTTAGGTTGAGTGTTACCCGACATTTTTACCCAACATCTAGTCTATACTTAGTGTTTTACATCCATATCGAACGGGACCACTTCAAAGGTGAATATATATATAGAGAGAGAGAAGGAGCAATAGTCGTCATACTCAAGTAGCCATCAAGTCATCGTATCATCTAATAAATCTTCATCTATGAAGGATCTCAATTGAAATCACGGTTTCTAACATATCTTCTGTTCCATTACTTTTTTCCTTGTGTTGCAATTGTTTTCCCATATATTGCATGCAAAAAGTCACTTCTTTACTTCTGAAGGAATGCTTCAATGCAACTCCTTGAATAGGAGAGTCCCTTCGCCCTTGTTCAATTTTCTTTTCAGGTTAATAAACATAGCTGTAAACACCTGATGTTTGAGACAGAATCGATCTACCATAAGTTTGTTAGTTACTCTTCATTTGGGAGTAGCATCTGAATATGTACAGCAATGGCATGCATGTTAATATATGTGTCGAAGGTAATTTATTTTACGACTGCAGTCAGTACCAAATTATTTTATAGAAATGGTCAAAAAAAAAAGAGTAAGAGGCACGCGTCACGCCACCAAGCTTCCAGCTATATCCAGAACAAACATAAAAGTATCAATCGCGTCAAAGAAGAAACTTCTTCCCTCACGCAATTTCCAGATCTTTACGTACACGAACGAAGCAGCCCCCCTACGCGTAGTTTTCTTCGCTTATAAATATTCCTATTCGTTCAACTTGATTTCAACACAGAACTCATCTCTGTCTTGAATAACAAAATTGCAGCTTTTTCTCGTCGATATTTGATTTCCAACTTCGGTTTATTATGTTCACATCGGTGTTTAGCTCCTTTGACATGTTCGGGGCTGAGTCTTTGGGCCAAAAGGTGAAGTTCTCTTGGTTACCATCTGCTTCTGCTCCTAGCAAAACAAAGGACCAAGAACCCAAGGATGATCTGAACAAGGGCAAAGAAGTAAATCCAAATTCAAAGAAGGCAATGACTTCCTTGAGGTTCGCGCCGGACATGGATGGGGTTCACTGCTTTGAGACTATTCTCCCCTGTTAGTTAGTGGATTAGTTTATTGGTTGGAAAGGAAGTTGTCGTATTCTTTTCTTCTTTCGTAATATTGATTGTGATTAGTTCATGTGTTGAAACAGTCGTATGAATCCATTCTTTTGACAAAGTAGTTGCCGTGTTTTATTTTTTGTAGGCCGAAAATAAAATTTGTATTCTTAAAGTTGAAGAATGATGTCCCAAGTTTGGTTATAAAATTGTTTTCTTTGGCCGTCGCGTAGAAGTCCTATTGTATTGACATTTTAATTTACTATTTGCCAAGAACTTTCAAGAAGTAAGGAAATTGGAAATTTCTAATTGAATTTTAATATTGAACCTCAACTAAACAGGAGATTGAAACGCCGCGTTGCGAAGAGAGCAAAATCGATAAAAAAAATTTCAATCTATATATATAGATATACCACACAAACACAAACTCATCGAAGATTCTTAGCTGAGGTTTCTATCAATTTCTAGGGTTTGAATATATTCAGGTGAAGGAATTGTGGATGCAAAATGCAGCAGCAAACGTCACAGCCGATGAATACTGCTCCTTCGACGCCTCTACACCTCGTCACAACCGAACAGATTCAAAAGGTATAGCTCTCGAAGCCCCCTAGTGTTTGAAATCGCTTCTTTTCATTCTTCCTTTTGTTGTTTTTGTTTACCGTAGTAAAAGTTACTTGATTCAACTATGTAGTATTAGGATAAGGATACGGAATCCTTTTCTAGGGCTTTCATGTTTCAATTACGAACTGAAATGGAATGACCGCGCGACAGCTCACCATTTGTTCGAACATTTAAGGTGTTAGCATGGCGCGTAAGCTAGTTAGATAGTTTCGTGCAGCTTTAATGTGGTAAAATCAAAATTTCCCTTAAGCTACAACGAAGGAGACATATTTTGTCGTTGTTTTTTTCTTTTGAACTTTGAAGGACATTCCTGCCAATATATTGTAACTGTATGGGGAAGTCTTATGGGTGCAGTGTTTGGATGAGAACAAAAACTTGATCATGGCAATAATGGAAAAGCAAAACATGGGGAAGGTGGCTGAATGTGCACAGTAAGTTGCGTTTGTCTGTTCTTAACTTGTTTAGAAGAATATTTGTTTCTGCCGTTTTAGTTCACTTTGGGTTTTATATCTGAGGAGTGAATAATAGGGTACGCCACACTACACATTAGCTATTTCCTCTTGCGTGGTGCACATCTGATAGGTGATATCTTATTGTAGTTGAAGGTGAGAAGGAAAATATGTAAGTTAAGGTTCTCCAAGGACTGATTGATTGTTTAATTTGGTTCTTGGTTTAAGATAAAAATTAGAATACTGTGGTCAACTAAATAACACTTTTATACTGCTGTAAGATTTTGCTTGTTATAAGGTGTTGCCACAGCATGCACATAAACAGGTAACTAAGGAAAGCATTATAATATCATATCACGCACTGGCTCACTATGAGTTGTGTTGTGTGTCCAGGTTCCAGGCTGTCCTCCAGAAGAATTTGATGTACTTAGCTGCTGTTGCCGATGCCCAGGCTCCCACTTCCTCATTTTCTTCGCAGGTCAGCGTACCTAAAAAAACAATAAAACAAAATGTCATTTATGCCCAATAAGAAGTTTATTCTACGTCGCAGGGAGTTTCCCCTATGATGATGCAAGCACAGTCTCCAATGGGCCATCAGCAAACTGCTGCAAAGCTAAACAGTAGTGCCCTTCTCCGCCCGCAAGATCATCAGAATCAAATACAACTCCAACAACAGCATTTGCATTCTCAGTTTGGGAATCCCAATAATTTTCTTATGCAGCCCGGTCTCGGAGGAGGTCCGAGAGGAGTCTAATACCAACAGTAGAGAACGATGAGGTCACTTTCGTCTTGAGTGCACGTTCTTGGAGAAACACAATATTTGCTGGATAAGTACGATTATCTGATGAATGCGTTGTATGTGCTGTATTTTTCAAATAGTTTCAACCTTCTGAATTTCGTTCTGTGTTTTGAGAATTTTGCTCTGGTTGGCATTTGACACTTTAAATTTCTATTTAACTGCCAGAAGCTTTACTTGCATGCATTTGCATATGCTCGTTTTCTTGCAGTGTCGTTAATGGTGGTGTTGGCCTCCAATAAGGAACTCGTAGAAGTTGGTAATGGAGAAGAGACGAATCCATCGAGAAACTGGCTAAGCGTAGGGAGGTTCCTACCTCATATCATACATACACCTTAGGGTGGGGTGGTGCTGATATTTAGCTAAGCTACTATACCATGACTTGTTTGGTGTCCACTTTGAGGTGGCATATAATGAATGATCAATCAACGGCTCGCGGTGGTGGTAAGCCGCCAAGGCCCTGCCCACTGATATGGTTTTCCAAGCATCATTGAATGTCCCTGCCCGCGCACAATCACGTCCTTAATAACCACCGTCATTCCTTCCGACTGTGAGAACAAATTTTACTGTGGAAACCAGTGTTGTTGAATTACTCATGTGGCGAACAACATCGTGGAATTGAGATATTATGTAAATTATGCGCAGCTCAGCTCACCGATTGTGAGTTTTCAATGACTCACAAACACGCCGGATTTAGGACTCATATCTTAGACATGATCCACGCCAAGCCAACACTTCCCAATCCAATCATATTGTCCGGTTTAATGGATTGCTCAATAATGCTATTGAAATGGATGGATAAAATGTGAAGAATCGTTTAACGACTCTTATTATTAACGCTTATAGCTTCGTCGCTTCCATCCATAACACAACACGTGCACTGGAACAGAAGAGAACACGCATGATTCAGTTTGTATAACAAATCGCTGAAATCGAATCAAATCAAATGAAGTGGTAGTTGATTCTCTCACGACAAAACCCGAGACCAAAGCAAAACCCAAAAGGGAAAAGAGCTTCTTCGGTGGTGTTCCTTAAGTTGGTTATGGTTTCCGCATCGATGCTCTCAACATCTGCGGTCGAAGCAATCGTCAGCAACCTAATCAGAAGGCCTGACCTCGGGGGAGATGCCACTGCAATCCTAGCAGTGACAGCGTTTGCTGGCGCTGCTGTCGCTGCTGCGTTCTTCTTCTATAACTCTAGGTAAATCTTCTAAAGCTGAAAGAAGGAAAAAGGTAAATTCCGTTTTCATTGTGTGGATTTGATTGGATGGAGTAGTTTTTAATATTCGCTGCCAAGGAAAGAGGGAATAGGAATGTTTTGTGAAATAGCAAAGGGGAACGAAATTTTTTCGTCGGTGAGAGGGCTTAAGCTATGTCAGGCATCTTCTTCAAAATCATCACCGTCATCGACTATATCACCAACCAGCAGCACGGTCGTCGTCCTCCATACTAGTGGTTTTGCTTTAGATATAAACTAGTGTTTATTTACTTATTTGTTTCTGTTTCTACTACTATATACATTGTCCTTTTAACCACCCGATAAACAAATACCGGTACACTCACTCCTATCTCAGTGGTCATCTCAAATCCCCATGGTCTCGAAGGAAAAGAAAACATATTCTCACACCTCAACAGTGGAGGGCTTTATTCTCTCCTGATGGGAAACTTCGCGACGATGGAGTTAAGTTTCTGAAGATAGTTCGCAGTGGAGTAAGTAGCATTTTATGTACGTTGAAGTCTTCTCTTCACTATCGCAGCTGTAATTTTAAAAGATCGAAACTTCTTCATGGTAATTAATTAAGTATGATGCACACATCTTGGTTTTGTAGGGTGTTGATCCAAGTATACGTGCAGAGGTTTGGCCATTTCTTCTGGGGGTGTAAGTTGCTTCGGCTTTTCAGTATATTTATCTAAGTGTTTTTATGTTCTTGGAGCATATAGTTGATGCATATGAAGTATCCAATTCCTGTTGTCTTAGTATATAATTCTGAAATGTATCTCACATACGTTGATACTCATGTGCATCATTATCATGAAAATTATTAGTCAAAGTATTCTGAAATGTATATCGTATACTGAAAGTGTTGATACTTAGTAATCATTTGCATTAGTATCATGGAACTTTTGGATCCGATTTAGCAGTTTAATGTTTATTATTTCCACAAATTCTTTCGTTACTGAATGATATCTGTTGTTATATATTAACTTCCTTTACATTACTGTTATAATTGATGAAATCCATATGAAAATGATACTGGTTTTCCTTTTTTTTCCTGTTTGCAGCTATCATTTGACCAGTTCGAGAGAAGAAAGAGAGAACGTTCGAACTCAGAGGAGGTACAGACGCACCATTCAATTCATCTTTATAGTCCATATTTAGCTCTATTCACATACATACTTTAGAGGAATGCAAATAGCTTGTTCTTCTCGTTATATCTTCCACCCTGTCATTGATCTATGAATTTCCTCCAAGTAAATGTCTTCCTCTTTCTATTCTTGTGATATTAGTGCTGAAATTTGTTGTTGCATTGACTTTCTTCTGGCATTGATTACTATGGACGCAGACATGAATACAAAAGACTGCGTAGACGGTGCCGCAAACTTGTTGAGCAAAATAATGAGCTTCATGGGTCGACTGAAAATGATGAAACAACTGGTGAAGGAGAAAATTATGCAGAGGGCATGAAATCTCCTGAGTCTGAGCATACAGTAAGTGCCAGAGAGTCTATGTCTAGTGGAGGCTTTTCATGCAAAGAAGGTGCCGATGAACCTGTCCACATATCGGAGGATGCTACTGATTGTTCGGAACGCGTACCCGATCCTAATCTATCCACTGGATCCGAGTTCTCTGACTCTGATTCCTCCGATGACCCTGAAACCAGTCAAACCTTTACTTTCACCGAAAGCACAGATGAATACAATTACGATCCATCCCCCTCAGGAGAAGCCCAGTCCAAATCCCGTGGCTCAGAAGGTTTCCTGACGTGGCAGCGAATCATTCGTCTAGATGCCGTTAGAGCTAATGAAGAGTGGATGGATTATGCCCCAGCACAAGCTAACGTACTCGAAGGCAAAGCACGTGCTTCTGCCGAGGCCGTTGGACTGAAGGATTACGATCATCTTCATCCCGGGAGGATATTCCACGCTGCTCGTTTGGTTGCAATCCTGGAAGCTTACGCGGTCTATGACCCAGAGATTGGGTATTGTCAGGGCATGAGCGACTTGCTCTCTCCGATAATTGCGGTGATGGCGGAGGACGACGAGGCTTTCTGGTGTTTCGTGGGCTTCATGAAGAAGGCTCGCCACAATTTTAGACTAGACGAAGTGGGAATCAGACGACAGCTGGGCACTGTTTCCAAGATCATCAGATACAAGGACTCGAATCTTTACAGGCACCTGGAGAAACTCGAGGCCGAGGATTGCTTTTTCGTGTACAGAATGGTGGTTGTGCTCTTCAGGAGAGAACTGACGTTCGAGCAGACCTTGTGTCTGTGGGAGGTTATGTGGGCCGATCAAGCGGCAATTCGGGCTGGGATCGGGAAATCTGCCTGGAGCAGAATAAGGCTGGGGGCCCCACCTACCGAGGATTTGTTGCTCTATGCGATTGCAGCTTCTGTGTTGCAGAGAAGGAAGCAGATCATTGAGAGGTATTACAGCATGGATGAGATCCTAAGGGAGTGCAATGCAATGGCTGGGCACTTGGATGTGTGGAAGCTACTCGATGATGCTCATGGCTTGGTCGTGACTCTACATGACAAGATTGAACAAGCTCCATTGTGACACAGCTTTTTTAAAATTATGAGATTAGGTTGATGAGGCTAGACTGGGTCGATTTCTGTGTTTTGTTCTGTTGCTCTGAATGCATTATTATAATAATCTTTATTCCGAGAGAGACGGCCGGGACCGACTGTTGATCTTCTTTCAAGGTTGTGATTTCACTTGGGGCAGTTTGTTTTGAGGTGATCTTTCAAAACATCACAATGATTTTCACTTCACCTCCTCATCACTGTATTTGGTTTTCGTAGGTGATGAGTCATCACTGTATTGAATGATCACTTAGGTGATCAAAGTGGGGTTTCCGACTTTTGGATCACTTCGAAAAGTTAGGTGATCCAACATTACGGTGATGAGGTGATATTTGGACAATATTGCATATGATATTTTAATATTATTCCATTTCCTTATTCATATTTTGAATTATATAACTAACTATTTTAAATCTTAAAAACATATAACTAAACATATAAAGTAATATTGATAATATATAATAGACTTATAATTAATGTTTAAAATATGTTAAACTTAATACTAAAATATTGATCATTGTTCCGTAAAATATCACCTCAAGATAAACATATTAATTCATATTACCTATATGATATACATAGAATTAAATATGTCATTTATGCCATATCACCCAGTGATTAATCAAACATAATATTTCAATATCACATTGATATGCGAAATGAAATATCACCCAAAACAAACACAGTGATGATATATCACCTTGATCCGCATCACAGTGATACTCCCATTACGGTGATGTGAGTATCAAGGTGATGCTAGATCACCATAAACAAACACCCCATATTTGTTACCGAGCACCGATTTTTATTCAATAGAAATTAGTTCCACCAAGATTATTAATTAAAATAAGCTTATTTCGAGAAAAAAACTCTGCAAAATGGATTAAGAATCTTATAAAAAAAATGTCGCTTAAAGCCCATACGCCGCACCCCGCGGATCTACAGCTAGCCTTGATCGAACGGCCCAAATATCACAGATCAAACCATCGACGGTGCATTTCTCAAACTACCGACAGCCAGCCACGAATAAGGAGTCACCACGTGTCCAGCCGAAGACAAATACAGGAAAATAAAAAAATAAATAAATCGTGCACGGCAAAAGGAAGAACCGCGTTTTCTGCCTGCAATCAGCTTGCACACACATACACACACACACAAAGAGGTTCAATTCGTCCCTCTATATACTCCAGACAGACATTTTCGTATATCATCTCACGTACGCGCTTCCATGTACAATTAATGATGAGACTCGAGATCTAGCCTGTGTTTTCATTTCTCTATTATTTGTTCTTTCATCCTTTTGGCTCTGTCTGTCAAGATATTTCTTTCATTTCTGTTTACCTTTAGAAGAAATGGAGTTGTTTTATTACGTGGTTTTTGGAGGATTGGGTTTGGTCGTCGCTGCATTGGAACTGAGTAAAAGCAACAAAGATCGGATTAATACATCTTCGGCTTTCAATGCTTTCAAGAACAATTACTTGGTCGTGTACTCTCTAATGATGGGTAGGTCAAATTACTGATGTAATTTTAGATCTGTCGTTTGCATTGCGTCTTATCAACCGTTTGATGTCTGATCTTTAGAAGTATGCTGACGTATGTTTATTGGCGTCTGTCTAAGATATACATATTTGTGAGCTCACTTGTGTGATCTGAACCTGATTTGTTTAAATCCGAGATGCCACGGGATTTAACCTTTCATTTCGGCATCGAGTTAATGTGAGCATTTGTAAGAGTAGTGCTGTGTGTTATCCACCTTGGATCTGAATTACTCTTTCAATTGCTGTTTAGTAATGTTATGCTTGATGTGCTTCGAACTTTTGCCTCCATTTTCTACAATGATCTTATCAGAAATTTACTGAGAAATGCCTCATACCATAGCAAGTCATACATTTGACTTTACAGAACCAGGCACAAAATATATATGTACAAGTCTGTGTCTTTTAGCTGAATGATCTCGTTCTGTGTCATTCATAACTGTGACCATTGCAACCGATATTATTATTTTAACATCTTTTGTTTTCCTTTCATTGCGGCCAATAGCTGGAGACTGGTTGCAGGGCCCATATGTGTATTATCTCTATACCACTTATGGTTTCCAGAAAGGTGAAATTGGGCAGCTCTTTATAGCGGGATTTGGGTCCTCCATGTTGTTTGGAACCATTGTTGGATCTCTAGCCGATAAACAGTGAGAAAGCCTCCTGAATATATTATGTTTTACTTAAAATTCTTGCTGACATTGAGATTTTATTTATAAACTTTAGGGGTCGGAAGAGAGCTTGTGTGACTTATTGTATCACATATGTCCTTAGCTGCATCACTAAGCACTCTCCTGAGTACAAAGTTCTGATGATTGGGCGTGTTTTGGGTGGTATCGCCACGTCTCTGCTATTCTCCGCGTTTGAGTCGTGGCTTGTCGCAGAACACTTCAAGGTGAGGTTTCCTTGAACTATTTTCGTTTTCTTATTTCATGGCATTCGTACGCCGAAAATGGCTTGATTTTGCTTGTTTAATATCTTCCTGCAGCGTAATTTTGATCCACAGTGGCTCTCACTGACTTTCTCTAAGGCAATATTCCTTGGGAATGGCCTTGTTGCAATTATCTCTGGGTTGTTTGGAAATTTTCTTGTTGACACGTTGAATCTGGGTCCTGTATCACCTTTTGATGCTGCTGCAGTATTCTTGGCTATTGGAATGGCCATAATACTGTCATCATGGACAGAGAATTATGGAGATCCGTCTGAGAATAAGGACCTTCTTACTCAGTTCAGGGGCGCAGCCGTAGCAATTGCTTCAGGTAAATCTCTAATTCTTAGAACTTTTCAGTATCATAATAGACAAGTTATCGTCGCCAAGACCAAGAGAAGTAAGTGGTACCATAGGTTCCTCTGTGTTCGATTACCTCCCAACATTTATTAAATGGAAGCACACCTCTTCCGATATATCAGAGAGATAATCCTTTAAATCATGCTTGACTTAAAAACTTTGTTTTTGATTTTGTTATTTTTCACTTCTCAGATGAGAAAATCGCTCTGCTTGGTGCTATACAGTCCCTGTTCGAAGGTTCCATGTATACCTTTGTTTTCCTGTGGACGCCCGCGTTGAGTCCTAATGACGAAGATATCCCCCATGGCTTTATATTTGCGACGTTCATGCTTGCGTCAATGTTGGGGAGTTCAATCGCATCTCGTCTGTTGGCACGCAACACTGTGAGAGTGGAGAGCTACATGCAAATTGTCTTCGTTATATCTTCTGCCTCTCTTTTGCTACCCATATTGACAAGTGTATGTGTATTTGTGATCCCATGATTGATTTTGCTTTTTCTGTTGTGGTCGATCCTCTGCAACTTTTTTTCCCTAATTTTGACAGATCTTATTACCTTCTACAAACGTGAAAGGGGCCGGCATATCAGTTTCCGGCTGTTTCCAGCTTCTTGGCTTCTGTGCTTTCGAAGCTTGTGTAGGGCTTTTCTGGCCATCCATAATGAAGATGAGATCCCAATACATCCCCGAGGAAGCTCGTAGCACCATTATGAATTTCTTCCGCATTCCACTTAATATATTTGTGTGCATCGTCTTGTACAATGTAAGTTTATTGCTCTCTCTCTCCCCCTCCCTCTCTACAATGAATAAATATGGCTTGTACTTGATGATAGGGTGCTGATATTTGCTTATTATGCACATTCCCTTATAGGTGAAAGCATTCCCCATCACAGTGATGTTTGGCATGTGCTCGATTTTCCTCTTTGTAGCGTCCATTTTGCAAAGACGGCTTGCAGTAATTGGTGATAAGCCAAGTAAGTAATGCGTTTTTAAGGACTTGCGTCCATCCATGTTTCATATGAAAGAGACATCCTTGTCTTGTTTCTATTTTTCAGAGACAGAAGATTGGGCCATGATGAAAGAGAGAAATGATGAAAGTGAGCCATTGAATGTTGCTTGATGATTGATTGTCTCCACCGAACCATTTATTTGTTTGCTGCCATAATCTGCAGAGAGGGACGATTACTAGTATTTTTATCCCCTCTTAATTTTGGGGCCATCATAAGTAAAACTGAATTATGTCATTCCCTAAAATCAAACAACTCAGGGAAATGCTGCAACAGTATCTGCAATTTAAGTTGAGACTAGCTGACTAAAGAATTTTGTAATGATCATAGTTTTGTTCCTGACCTGAACCCTATCAAATAGTCTCCGTAATCAATGTTCTATAAATTGATTAATGCAAAGATGGTGACTAATCTTATGCTATTTCTACGTATGCTATTTCTTTTGGGGCATAATTAATTTTCTATCTGAAATCTGCAAAGGCCATTCTGAACCAAAATCCGAACCCCAGGTCAACTGTTTGCCTTATCTTATTATTACCCAACATAACATGCACGCAGTTTGTGAAAAGTTGCCTTTCAGATAAGATTTGAATATTAAGACAAATGAAAAAGGATATCATATACTCACAGCCAGTGTGCTTGCTTTAAATTTTCTTTCTTAGAATTTGCTGGCATGATTGGATTTATTATGTATGATATTCAATAAAAATCCTCGGAGAACGACGTTACTGATAATTATTTGTTAACAATTCATGGACTTCGAATATGAAACCATTTCCATGATAGCGACTGCGTTGATTTTGAATCACTTGACGCTATTTGGGGAACCTTCATCAGTGAAGATAAATAGAAATGTCTACGAAAAGAAGCTAATATATATTTTTATGATCGATTTTAATGCTATATGTTTTTCTTTTTCAATTCCTTGCGGAATATTTGTTGAAGAAGAACAATTGGTGCCTTTTTTGGAGCCATTGTTGGAGCCCTGGATCTAGATTAGGTTTAGTAATTTATGGGGCCATCTTTAATTATTCTTCCGAAGGAATGAAATATTAGTCTTGCATTAAAATATCCAACCCCCTTTTTATTATATAAACGCGTTCCATTCAGCTTTGAAGCAGCTATAGCATACATTAGCCCATTACTTGATTGAAAGAGCAATTAACAGTTTATACACACACACACCCACACAGAGAGACTAAAAGTCGTTAGAGATTATATTTATCTATATATGTGTATATATATATACTGGAGAAGCCAATTTAATTTGCTGGAAGAAGTTATGGATCGGAGGAAGCAGACATGGCTGGTATTGCTTCGGCTCATCATCATCATCATGGTATGAAATGATCATGAGCCGAATCAATATCACTCATGTATTCTCTTCTGCAAAATATTTCGATGTTCGGCAGGCAGGCTATATAATTTAAAGATATCTTTGTTAAGCCTATTTTGCTTTTGTGATTGATTTGGTATAATGCCTTAACCACAGCATAAAAAACCATCTTAGTTAACTACGCCCTAGCTAAGATACAACGTACGTACGATCTATGCAAGTGACATAAATATCCGATTTGGCTCCCAAGTTGGATTGAGTAAATCATGCGCTATTTAATTGCATTCATGAATAAATAAATCACTAATCAATGCAGGCTTTATGGTTAAATATTTGAGATAATCTATATAATATACTAATTGTATAGCTATTGACATCTTTATTGCTGCCTATGTTGGCTGGTATTGCATTAGTTACGACGACGGTAAGATGCATGCAGCATCGATCTGATTAACTGTCCTCATCAAGGCAATAATTCTTCTTGAAACCGCCATGAAAACTGTTTCTACTTTATTAGTATCGATACCCAAAAACAGAAGATAATCACGAATATTAGCTTGTTGTCTTCTAGTGCAGAAGACTTTAAAAGCACAACACAATAAAATTCCACAACCATTGACTTGTAAGTCAGTAGTACGTAGAGTGGGCTTTTATAATTTTTAATGAGTCATCACATTGATTTTATTTTATTTTTACATACATTATATACGTGCACTATGGAGAGAAGATATCTATCAAGTATCAACCTCTCTCTAACCTCGATAAAGTTCTCATTTGTCGCTTCTTGGTTGAAATGGTAAATGGGGTGGTGGCATGGTATGAGCTTCTCATGATTACTTTTGTGTAAAATTAAAAAAGGAGATTCTAGGTATTCTAATTAAAAAAAGGGATGGGATGTTTTAAAGAAAAAAAAGCGAAGTGTTTCATTATCATTTTGATCCGTTGGACTGAAATTTCATGTCAAAATGAGATCTTAATCGATGGTTTCGTGATTCTTACATGTATGAACCCCAAATCTGGGTGAATTTTTGTGTTTTTGAGCCTGAAATCGACGTTTTCGAACAGAAAACGATTTATTCGAATATTTTATTCGAACTATTCGAGTGATTCGAATAACATTCGGATAGAAAAATAGCATTTATTCGTATAAAAAATCGAATTAAGAATTTGAATAAATATTTTTCAATTCGAGTTTTTTTTACTCGAATTGGTTAATTCGAATAAATCCGAATTAAAAAATATTTATTCGAATTAATTTGAATTTTTTATTTTCTCCAATAAATGATATTTAAGTTGGGGTATTTCGGTAACTTTCGGTCCACTCTTTTGTTTAATAAAAATAGGGGACGCTCCCTTCTGTTAAAATAACCCTCATTTGTCCCGCAATTATTGTTCTCCTCTATGTCCCAAATGATCTGATCCGTTAATGTTTCAAAAATTTTCTTTTTCATTTATTAATTCCTTTAATTATATATTCTATCAAATCATAAAATCTTCGTTATCTTATGTGATTTATATGATAAAAATAAATAAACACGTCCAAGTTATACATTTTTTTATGATGATCAATTTGATATCCATATTATATATTTTTCGATAATCATAAAATTATTTTAATAAAGTAGGACATGAAGTGAAACAGCAATTGTGGGACATATGATCAGTATTGTTGGGTATGCGATGGGTGCATAGAAAGAGAAACTGTTGCTCTCGTATTTGGGCCGAAATAAATGAAGCCCAGTTCCAGTGGACCAGTTCATACACAAAGTATGTAGTTGATTACTAATGTAAATTATACTACTTACATTTTTATTATTTCCAAAAGTTTATTTATTACCTATAGATGGATCCCAGTTCCAGTAAAAAACATTGTCGATCATACATATCACAGTGCGTGCGGCTTGCCAATTGAACGCTTGTAAATGTTTTTCTAGAGAGAGAAAATTAGGCGTCGTCTCGTCAAAATCGTCGACGATTGATACCTAAGTTTCCGTCTCATCTTCATCCGCTGGGCGCATAGTGTTCCATATATTCCGTGGTGGACACAAACATGGCTGATTGGCAAGCATTCGTCCAATCAATCTTTTTTGGGGTCTTATTTTCGTTCATGCTTGCGAAACTCTTCTCAGTTGTGTTCGCATTTCGCGAGGAGAATCTTCGGATCACTCGCTCGCCCTCACTGGAAGAAACGCGATCGGATTCACCGCCAAGGGTTTCGGAAGAGGTATCTCAACCGTTACTTGCCGGGCTGGAAAAGCCAGTTGAAAGTAAGGCGATCAGCGACTCTAGCGATGGCGGTAGTGATAGCGATGATTGGGAAGGTGTGGAGAGTACTGAGTTGGACGAATTGTTCAGTGCTGCGACGGCCTTTGTGGCAGCAACAGCTGCGGATCGCAATGCCACGAAGGTGTCAAACGACGTGCAATTAAAGCTTTACGGGCTCTATAAGATCGCAACTGAGGGACCTTGCTCTGCTCCACAGCCATCGGCGTTAAAAATGACCGCACGTGCGAAATGGTATGTAGTAGTGCTTGCTTGCTTGTTGGTTTGGGAATGGGAGTGCTTGCTGTTTATGTTTCTCCTGCTTTAGTTAGTTTATTATTGGGGCATCCTATACAGGACTTCTGCAGTCTTGTACGCACAGGTGAAAATGTTAACCATTGAAGTTTTGGTGGAGATCTAGGCATGTCTTAGATCATACAACAAGAGAAACGAAATTTGCTTTCACTAATTAAGATTAATTGCAAGTTTTATGACACATTTTATTTGTGTCTTTACTTTTTAGAAACTTTTGTCAGTATGCTAAAGCTTCCCCTGATAATTACTGGCTCCTGATTTAGTGATTTTTATGTTATTTTAAATCATACAAGGAAATTTAATCTGAGCTTATTGGTTGAGATTTGTATGTTGTATGTCTAGGATGGCTTGCACTGGTTTACTCTTGTGCTTTCGACAATCCGTGATATCTTGGCTAACCAACTGAAAGATTCCTTTTTTTGTGGTTTGGTAGGCAAGCATGGAATAAGATGGGGGCCATGCCTCCAGAAGAAGCAATGGAGAAGTACATTGACATTGTTACCGAACTATATCCCACCTGGGCGGATGGTGGTGTGTCAGTAAGATCTACATCATCAAACTCGCTTTGCTGATTACTATATCTCAAAGATAATTTATTTTTAGTATTCTTCTCTATTTCATTGTTGGCAGAAAAAGAAAGAGAGTGAGAGCAGCGACGCACCAGCTGCTGGCTCGAAAGGGCCAATGGGACCTGTCTTTAGTTCCTTATTGTATGAAGAAGAGTCTGGTAGCGAATTGTAAGGATTCTGAGCTTAGTTAAATTGATGCTTGTTGCCTGAAATATGGCCCTTTTTTTATTTGTCTCCTTCTTTATGTTGAGACTACGTATTTCTTTGTAATACATCATCTTACTCTATCCATCCAACCAGTCATTCAAATTGTGTTCAGCTAATCGGATTTTAGCTAGTTGTTGGGGATTGCTAATGAAATTTTTTGTCGATGTGGTCCTGATGGAATTGTTGCAATCCATTCCATATGTCCAAGATCTCTAAATTCCTAAACCTTCCTAATTTCTTTGATCTAGAGTCATTTTTGCATCTTACTCTCTTTTTTTGTCTTGTCAATGCAGGAAAATGGAAGCGATACATGCATTTGCTCGAGAAGGAGATGAAGAGAAGCTGCTTAAGTGCATCGAAAGCGGTGTTCCCTTGAACCTGAAGGGTTAGTAAACGCTTACCATTCTATAAAAGATGGTGTGTTCACTCTGACGTGCAGACATTCCGTTGACAACGTAATTTCAGTGATGGCTTTCTATAATAGTAATCACTGTTACTTAAATGCATTTGTTGAATATTTTATCATATCTGAAAAAGAGGCATTATTCTATTTCAACTGTGCAGCACTACTTGTATGGGCGGTAAGCATCTGATTGTCGCTTCCTGACCTAACTATCCGATATTTTAGTTCTCTGTTGGAATTCTGGAGTTTGATTCAGATTTATTGACTATAGATAGTGAAGGACGTACTGCCTTGCACTGGGCTGTCGATCGGGGTCATATGAATATTACATCTGTGCTTCTGAACAAGAATGCTGATGTCAATGCAAAGGTATTTGTAGTCATATATTTCGTAGAGATTGATAGGATGAAGGAAGGAGATTGTTTTAAATTTCTTGTGCTGAATAATTTTGGTCTATATGGTTAAAGGACGATGAAGGGCAAACTCCGTTGCATTATGCTGCTGTATGTGATAGAACTGCCATCGCTGAGTTACTGGTGAAACATGGCGCTGACGTTGGGATTAGGGACTGCGATGGGAACGCTCCGAGGGATTTGTGTGAGTCGCGCCCGCCTTGGTTAGAGCTGCTGCTGCTTTAAAAATTGCACGTTATGTAATAAAGCAAACATATATTTTCCACACAGTTTCTCTACTATTAAAGTTACTAGTGCGATGCGCTCACTATCATATCATATCATAGTGTGCCTTTTGTGACAACTGAAACACGGATAGAATTCCTCAATTGTGTCATTTGTCTTGCTTACTACTATGGGCACCCGCGTTGAGCGATAACGATTCTTTGCATATCTCCATTTCCTTTTTCTCTTTTCTTTTTTCAATTCAACCAAGTCCATACTACTTACCACTTGCATGCGTCATAAATGATATGATTCGTTCGCTTGCTATGCTGAGACCCCAGGGAAAAGAAAAGGGCATGAAATGGGAAATTTATAGTCTCATATTGTTACTTACATACATGCACTGTCACACCACATCTGTCCGAAGATCTCGTGGAGTTTCAATCAGATGATTCTTCAAATCTTGATCTTTCTTTATTGCGTCTTGGTTCTCGTAGGTGCTCCTAATTACAGTGACATCCAAAAAGATCTATTCACACGAATATATATATATATATATATATATAGAGATATATATATATATATATATACAGTAAATGGTAGGCCAATGTCCATTTTCCATCTTGTGTCCCCTTCGATATAGATTAATCAGTTGCGTCCATAAACTTAACGGAAGCAACTTAAGGTGTAGCATCATCATCTTCTAAAAGCAAGTCTCTATTTGCAACAACAACACTTCTAAAATGTGAGAATGAGAAAATAAAACAAATTACTGACGAGATAACTAAACTAGAGTAAGGGATCTTTCTGCTGACGATTGAATTATGCATAGAGGCAAGGAGAGGGAAGAAAACCCATAAATGAACAAGCTTTGGAATTGCAAAGATAAAATGCGTGAACGTTTGGAAGAAAAAAAGGCCATGGAATTGCGCCAAAGATAACGGCCTGGCTAGATATTATGTATATGCAGTGGCAGTGTAGTGATGTATCAACACATGCATGACTTTAGATTTTCATTTTTATAATGGATTTCATCATCCATCTCGTCGTCACTGGATAGTGGGTTGAGTTGCACCTTCGAGCCAGTGAGCCACTTTCTTCCACTGCTTATAAAAACGATAATCGGTCTCTTCTAAATCTTGGAACAAAAAGCCAAGCTATAATAATTTATTTATCGCAGGAAATAGATTATAATATCATTAAAGATCGTCCAAGCAATTCAAAAGTAGTTTAACCACCCAAGGAACATGAATCCAAGGATGTTAATACAGCGTTCAGTCCTACTTTTCTTCATCACTGTTACCTTGGTATCCGCAGGTATAGATTCTCGCTAGATGCAGTGATTAGCATATATTGAAGAACGCTATTATGTATGTATATGAAAATTACATATAATGATACTTAATATGCAGTACCTTCTTTGTTAGGCCCGCCGAGCATCATTGCAGCAAACTATGTTCACTGGCTTCACGAGGTAACATACATATATTATAACATATATCAACTTCGTCAGTTTCCTTCCCTATATTACATCTTCAATGGCAGGAAATGTAAACACTTATGCTTATAATATATTTCTAACGCAGCATGGGCAAAATATTGCGGTAAATCAAAGAAAACTACTAGGAGTCAGTGCGGTGTTAGATTACGATTATGCAGGCCCTAATCCAAAACATGATCCAAGAGGGAAAAAAGGAGGAGGATCTGGTGCCAGCAAAAACAACCCTTGATGATGATATCCTCTGCTAGATATAATTAATAATCTACTACCCCATGTATAAAATTACTATACAACTTAGTATTTTCTGAGGTTTGGAAAGAGCTAGATAAAAAAAATATAATCATAGCATAAAAGATGTCGTCGGTACCTACCTACAAATTTACTTGATCTCGACCTGAGCTCCCAATAATAGTCTTTTATTGGTTTATCATGAACAAATAATCCACTACTGATTGTAATGTTTTTTTTTTTTGTAATTAAAGATTGCTCGCACGGGTCGTCATTTAATTACAGACATCTAAATCTAATACATAGGGAAAGAACTGTTGGTTCATTTTGACACTAGCAAACCACTTTTGCAGTGTTCAACGTTAAAATTACACTGGCATTCACGTTATTACTGCTGGAGCAAATGAATAAAGAGTCGAATTCAAAATTACTGCTGTCCTTGATTACTTGCTCAGCATCTGATTAAGAGTAGTGTATGATACTATATTCAAGATTTTCAAGCATAGAAGGATGTAAGATCATTACAATAAGCCTTTTCTATATTCAAAACCTCATTCTGCAAATCTTACCTACTTTATCAAATGCATTTGGTAAGGAAATGGTATGAGAGACAGTAAACTTCGCCCAGGTGGCTTTATGACATTAAATATTGGAGAAAGACCCACCGAAAAATTTAAAGATGAATCTATTGAAAAGTACCCAATTGAATAAAAAAATTACAAATCGGTACCTATGTCAAAATATTTACAATAAGTACCCGTTTTACTGTTTGTACCATGTTTCTCAGTCTTGGCGTACATTTTTACGTGTGTATCGCGTACCACGTCACGCGTTTATACGATATCCTACAGGTTTTCTATATGGTATCTTAATGTGTTACGTACCATTTCTTAATTGTACCACAATACGTTGTTGTATGATACCTAAAATCTATTATATGGCGTAACTGCGACGGATCGGGTACCTATGTGCAAAAAAATTATTCTAATAGGTAGTTACATATAAAAAAATACTAACAGGGTAATGCATAACAAGTTTTTTATGCAAATGAGTATTTATGTGTAGAGTCCCCGATATAGATAAATGAAAAAAAAACATTTGGGTCGAATGGGCATACGAAGCCCAATTGTGTTGTTTTTAAGAAAACAAGTACAACAAAACCGAAACATTGGTGAAATACTACGTCATGCTTCGTCTTGACTTTCAGCTCGACCCTTCGCACCACCCAAGCAAAGATCGAAGGTTCATCTTCATCATGTGACAAATGATATACTTCAGCTCAAAACTGCACAGATTCTCACAATGTTTTTTGATAAATCTCGAATCGAGTCGATCATCGGCTTCTTTGTTACAGCGCATCCTTACGAAACCTCTTGTCTGATCTATTCCACCTGCTCCTTTTTCTTTGTAAGCTCATTTTTTAGTCTTTCCGTATTTGAATGCTGGAATTTGATAGAAAGAATAATAAGTGATAGATCGTTTCGTTCTTTTGCAGATTTTGGGTGCTTACTTTGCTGTGCTCCCTTTACGGGATGAAGGCGCGATTTCTCTCGGATTAGGGAACCTCCCAGGATTGTTCGTTGGCTCGTTGTTCCTTACTTTAGTCGCTGCACCTGTTTCCACTTTGGTTTTTTCGTTACCGAACCTTTCCAAAGAAAAGGTGTGGACTTTTGCCTCGGTCTCTTCTGTCTATTATTTATTGATCTGGTTCGTAACTGGTGACTGAAATGTTGCTATAAATAGTCTTTAAGGTCATGTTGTAAGTTGTAAGCTGGCTGAGTTGTCAAGTTTACTTGCATCGTGATCTGTGATTCGTGAGCTGCCTTACAAGTTACACAATGCAAATTATTTGATAACATAATTTTCGCTGCGAGATCTTTAGTACACGGATACGTGCTTGGTGAAGGAACTATATTGATGATGTCATATTCTTCAGTGGCCAATTGGTTCTTGTCGTTGTATGACTGAGACAATTACATATTGTTGCAGGCGTTGGTTTTCATACTCAGGTTTTTTAGCTTGTCCCTTGTTGTATTCTTTATACTATGGATTTTCTCGACACCTGGAAGTGCGTCATTTAATTTCAAGGCAAGGGCTTTAAATGTCTTGCACTTCTTTAAGTCCTTTGATTTTAAAGTCACATTCTATTCAGTCCATTTGGAACTCTTTTTCTTATAGGGAATACATGCAGTAAATTCCACTACAAGGGAGGAGTTGAAGGTCTCAGATGCAGTTAAACAGACTGGACCTTCGGCTGCTGGTTGGGGAGATCATGGATGGTTCTACATTGCTGTGAGGATTTCTATGTTCCTTTGGGTAAACTCATGCGTTTCTTATGAAAGATCAACTGAAAGTTGCCCCTGATGGTTTTACCTCATTTGGGCATTTTCTATTTACAGGTTGCACTGCTTAATCTTATAACAATCTCTTCAACTTGGGCGAGAGTGATAGATGTGATGGATAGTGAGGTCAATCACCATATTTTCCTTATTATTGTAGAAATAACTAACTCTGTTTTGATAGAATGTGCATACTATAATACTCAAAGGTATTTGTTGATTATACATATTAGTTAGCTACTTCTTGTGTTATGGTGTAGCTATAGTTGATTGGATCTTTTGAATTCAGTCAGGTTCAAGATTGTTTGGGTTTATAGGTGCTGGTGCTACATTAGGGCAGCTCTTCGGTTCCGTGTTTGCGACAGGAATGGCCTGGTTAGGCCCATGTATGTCTCCGTTAGGCCTCTTTACGGTTTTCGTTGCATTGCTTTTTTTTCCTCCGTAAGTTGTCTTCGAATTTCAGATTTGCTCCTATTTGCTGCACTCTTGTTGGAATTTGCCGCTCAGTCTTCAAAAGGAATTAAGAAAGACATTTCATCTTCTCCAGATGAACTATTACCCTTCAGGTCTGTAATAATAATATATTAATTATTGACAGTCCTGGGAAACGGAAGCTTGGATGTCAATTGATGAACATGATATGCTTGTCAATCGGCTGATTGACGCAAAGAGTCATGAATCCGTTCTTCATTTTATATTGGCGAGATTATGTCGATCTATTTAATTGTGGGGTTGTAGGGAAGCTGATTCGGATCACATTCGTGAGGCCAATAAACAAGGTGAAGCTGAGCTGAAATCCTTGTCCCCTAGAAAATCTACTTCTCAGATCTGGTCTATGTTTGAGGGGCTGCAGCTTATTCTGTCGTCTAGTTATTTGTTACAAGTCGCCTTGTTCCTGTGGTTAACTGCACTAGTGTCCTCTTTTTTCTACTTTCAGGTGAGTAGAAGATATTTGTATTGTGAGATTCGACATTCCCCCTTTATAACAAAGCTTTCATGTATTAATGCTTTTGATTTTGAGGCTCGTTGTTCGGTGTATGATTTGATTACAGAAAGTTACTATCATTGCGAGTACGGTGACAAGTCCAGTCGGTAGAAGAAGACTGTTTGCACAGATCAACAGCTTCATTGCTCTTTTCATTCTCGCGGGACAACTTACTTTAACGGTATTGGGTTTGTAGATCCCATAAAGCTTCACTAATACTACATGAAGTGTTGGGTTGGGGTGGGTGAGTGTCAGATTGTAATGCTATGTTGTATTAAAAAACTGCAGCGTGGAATCTTTACACTTATGCTAATTGTGATTCAAAACAAAATCAAGCTTTCAGTGTAGGAAAGAAATGATTTCATATCTTTTCTTCTCACAGGGACGCATCCTGACAAGAGCTGGTGTTACTAGAGCTATATGTACTGCTCCAGTGGTTGCCTTTGCAAACCTAATTGCTTTGTCAGTGTGGCCTTCATGGATTTGTGTTGCAATATCGGAAACACTGAGAAAGGTAACGTTGCAAATATCATCTTCGTCTTTGTTACTCAAATCAATATTCTTGACAACAGATAAGAAATAGAATGACTATGAATCTTTTGAAATTGTGTTTGTTCAGGTAGTAATGTATGTGGTAACTAGGCCGGCAAGAGAGCTTCTTTTCACCGTTGTTACACAAGATGAGAAGTATAAAGCCAAGGTAGAAGAAACACGATGATGAATCACTTGGATGGAAAATTCAACTTGAAATGAGTGTATTTTTTTGGTGTGTGTAGGTTTGCATCGATGTTATCGTTCAGCGGGTGGGAGATGCCACTGCAGCTGGGATTTTCAAGCTGTTCTTCACCAAATTCAACGCCAGTGCTTCCATCGTTTCTCTGTTTGCGTTGCCCCTTTGCCTACTGTGGATAATCACCGCCTACCGTTTAGGACACCTTCGGACACAACTCGCAGCAGCTTCTCGTCAACAACAACAAATGTAATAAACGTAGCAAGAAAACAATGACTTGACTGTCTTCTTTCCTTGCATTAATTTCCAATTAAATCATGTACCATTAACGTACCCCCTGTTCGAATTTGTTTTTCACCTGTGCCGTGATTCTGAATTCAGCAAAAACTCGTATGCTTATCAACAAATGCCAATAATCAGACAACGAAACAAAACGAATATCTATCTACTAGTAAATGGAAAGATAGATGCATCATTAAATGGCTTGGGAATATGCATTGCATTGCATTGCATCGTATTACTACACCGAAATCGGAAGTTAAAAGTGCAACCAAAACGCGATGGTTTAATCTAAAAGGGCAATCCTTAAATTTTAAAAATACTATGTACATTAATAGCCAAAAGATGACTTGCCTCCCTAGCTAGACTCGAATAGACATCGTCGTCTAAAACCAAGAATCCTCGCATGGCAGAGCTCTGAGTAAAGAAGACACATGGCATGAGAGAAAGGAATGAAGCTACAAATCAGCTCCAATCTGACTCAGATAAGAAGGCAAATCCATCGGAACATTCAGATGCATAGTCCTCGTAGTTCTGTCAGTTTAACATAAATCAGTTGCTTTGCTGTTTTATAATGTAATACAAACTACGTAGTTATATTATACCTCTGCGCATTTGCCCACCTCAGCTGAATCTGCCTCATCGTCCACCGCCTATATAGAATAGAATAGATTATTAACTTTCATTACGGTCACTATGATTATTAGCATCGTAAGCTCATTCAGTTAATTACCATTCGCAGCAGCATCTGATTTTCTTCCTCGTGCAGAATCTTCACGTACGCATTATTGATATTATCAGCCTCAAGAAAAAAAGGTTTCTTTTCCTGCCATACAATAATACATAGGATCATCAACTGATCCTCTGCTTATTTCAATAAATAGACCCTCTTTTTCCCATACCATAGCTGACATGTTCTTCCAAATTTCAATTCCTTTATTATCTATCTCAACTTCGCTCCCACCATGGAAACTCTTCGAAAATTCTTCTCTGCAAGAGCCAGTAAGATTAAACAAGTAACTAAGAGAGAAACAAACGGTTAACTACGAATCTTTAAAACCCATTGAAAAGCCATACATAAAAACACGAAATGCCGATCTTGGCTGGTCGCTTGCCCTCAGCTTCTCAGCATGTAAGTCGTTCCCTAAAGGCTGAATTTTTAACTTTTTGCCAACTTTTTCATGGGATGATATTCCGACGCAGTCATGCATATCAAGCAAGGCAATTGCCACGGAGAACCCACACTTTTCGCTGTGGGTAAATAACAATTAATAATTAATTACGGTTGCATACAGGCTCTTTATTATCGGATTAAAATTACTTTAAATATGCGAAAAAAATTGAAGGCAGAAGAAGAAGAAGAACCAGTTTTGAAAGGCGCTTCCGTCGGGACCACGGCGTATAGCATCGACTCTTTTTCTGACCCTTGACGACGACTTGTACGCCATTATATTGAAGAAGGCGACTCTTATTGGGTAGAAAGAAGGTAGCTTTTAATAGTAGTATATATTATACGGCGCTACTACGCATTAAAAAACTTCCGTTAGAAAATAAATGTTTCTTTCTAAGAACATGCGAGCGACATCAATCAAAACTCAAAAGCAAAGCTCTAAAGAAAAAACACTCCAGCAAGCAACCATAGCAGCGCAGTTTACGCGGGTGGCCTAATAAAAATGGCTGGCGGGTGTTTTTATTATACCAAACAAAACCCCCAAAAAGGAAAAGAATTTCCCGCTGTGACTTAAAAATTAATTACACGTAAAAGTCGTCACTGTTCCCTTTTTTTTTTTTGGCATTTAGGTTTCAGGCCCCATTTAAATTTCAATTAGAGTTAAGACTCCTATCAAAAAATTCATAATAAGGATCCAGTTTTTTCAGAAAGACTTCATGGTTCTCAATACCACTTCATGAGTTTGTGAAACACTTCATGGGTCTGTGGAAACACTTCATGAGTCTGTGGAAACACTTCATGGGTCTGTGGAAACACTTCAGGGTCTGTGGTAACAGTTACTGCATGCTTATGTGGTAACACACGGGTCATTTTCTCTAAATGAAACTTAAATTAGGTCCTTTATCTATAAATGAAACTTACATGGATCCTTATCTTTAATTGAAAATATGAACTGAGCCAGACTCGTAATATGCACTTTTTTTTGGCAGATTAAAGTCGTCACTATTGTTACGTGGTTTATTGTATTATTTATTCGTGGCCGACGCTTGATTTGATTACACGTCAGATCGCCGTAAATACTTTTTGTTTCACGATGACGATAGGAATAGGGGATATGGTGGGGAAGGGCCCAAATAGATATCTTGCTTATTGTCTACTAAGGCCGTAAATTGGGCTTTTTGTTTGGGTCAATATATTCAGACAAACCAGGTTTGGATCGGGGCTAGAATGGATGAATAATCTCTCTCACCCAAACGGAGTAGAATGGTCACTCTCACTTGATATGTATCAAACAATGAATAAACTGTATGTCAATCAATCTTTTCATTTGAAAAGTTGCATATTATACTTGGTAATAAATCACAGATAGCCTAGACGCAATCACATGTCCGACCTTTGATGATCCGACCGCACCTAAACTGCCCCTTAACTTTTTCTATTTACATAAAACGTGAGGTTCATATGATATGCTGCTGCATGCATTGTTAAATGTCCTCTGATGGGTACGAAAGGTTCATCATATCAATAAAATCAAGAGGAAACTTAGTGACCTCCGCTTATTTGAGGGAGCTGACTCTGCAATGCATATTCGACATTAATATACAATTCACTAAAAAAAGATAATGTCAATTACCACTGGAAAAAAGTTGGCACATTACTTATATATATAATATTAGCTTAACTCCCATTTGAAAAACAAAGGCAGCGCAGACTAATACAACGCCCCACCTCAACATTTCTTGATCCATCCATCCATCACTGTTGAAAGGAACATCACCAGAAAGTTTTTTAAAAAAAGTATCTAGCTAGTATTGTTCTGTTTGTTTTTTTTCCTGGATTTTATTACTGAAGCTGAGGTTATCTGATGTGTCTTCACTTCATGCTTGTGTTGCGTTTAGTGCTCGCGTGCGTGGAAAGGTGGCCTTTGAAAAGAAATAAATAAACGATCAATCTTTTGACGACAAATCTGTGGGCATTACGAGTTCTTTACATGTATTATCAGACAAAAAAGGATTATACACAGAAAGTTTAACATTTAAAGTAGGTTCAGCTTATTCTGTTTCTAGTTCAAATCTATCGAAAGCCGTAAATTCATACATACATACATATGCGACTGAAGCACAGCAATGCATCCTTTTTTGTTTCTCTTTTAAAAAATTAATCGGTGATTATGTGTCTCCTCTCCTCTCCACGTAGTATAGTAAACAGTCATAGGTCACGTGTCTTTCTTTGTATTGCATGCAATCCATAATCCACTATCTTTTTCCTGTGTAATTTTATTTGAATTTCACCAATTGACGCATATGCCTCCCCAAATCTTTGTGGTAACGTCATAAGATATTTTCTGTGTGGCCAATTCAACTGTATAATGTAGTGGAGTTAATGCTCAGTCATTTATTCACTATTATAGACAATACTCAACGGTGCATTAGCTTATACACTATTATATAAACGTGTTTTCCGTGCATATCATTAGTTATAGATTGTTCAAAGACCGAGTAGGTTAGGCCGTAAATTTTAATTTGATAAATGCAAGCACTTCTCGAGGACAATAACTATTCCGCAATTTTATCAAGTAATTATAGATTACGTATCTATCAAAAATTAAAGGAGCTGGAAAATTCAACAATTTCAAAGCAGTCAGTCAAACAGAAACCAAGTCAAATTATATACAAATCAAATGGGTCCCGCTTTCAACAAGTCCACCACACATTTCCCGCCACGTCACAAAGTTGGACAGAGATAGTTCTTTCCCCATTATGCCCTCAAAAGGCCCATGAAACTCCCAAAACGCCCTTCCTCGTTCCCTATATAACCAATACCTAAGAGCTTCCCCAGCAGAATCACATCCATCGTCATCGACACACTCCAATCGAATTTCAATCCACCAATAGGAGCTGGCGTTGCCTCAAGAAAAAGTTCTGGAGGAATCTTCTAGAAACAAGGGTTTGGTGAGCGCCCTGTATGAAGCCCTGAAAACCCGCCACGTGGACACCATCCAGAAGCTCCTCGCCGCCGACCTCGAGTGGTGGTTCCATGGTCCGCCGTCACACCAGTTCTTGATGCGACTCCTCACCGGCGTCCTCCAATCGAACGAATTCGTATTCAATCCTCAAAGGATCTCCGCTTTCGGCCACGTCGTCCTCGTCGAGGGTTTCGACCAATCGCAATCGATCGCCTGGGTACACGCTTGGACGGTCAAGGATGGGATAATCACGCAGGTCAGGGAGTACTTCAACACCTCCGTGACCGTCACGCGCTTCGACAGCCAATCGGATTGCGACATTTCAGAGTCTTCCGTGCGCTGTCCCTCGGTTTGGGAGAGCAGCGTTCCGGGTCGGTTCGGTAAATCGGTTCCGGGTCTAGTGCTCGCCATTTAAGAAGACAAGTTTTTACTTTCAGTATATCGTGTGTTGGGTATCGAAGGTGAGAATCACAGAATAATAAATAAGGGGTGGTGTGGTTGATTGTGAATCAAGAATCTTTCGTCTCTCTTTTTTCTTCTTTTTGTTCATTGTATTATGGGCTTGGTTGGTCGTTTTTGGGGGCGTTTGATTGTTTTTCTTTCAAGAGGTATTGTACCAATGCCATTGGGGATTGGGACAAACTCGTGGTTTGGTTTGATGAGGTTGCATTGTCGTCTGTGTGATACTGATGTGTTTCAACTACGTCTAATAAAAATGCAATCTTTATGTGTTTCTCTTTTTTCTTCCAACATTTTTGAACGTATGATATGAGCACAACAAAAATGCCTTGAGACGATCAATACAAAAGTATATCCTCGGATTGCAGACTGCTAGGCGTCATATGGTTATGGACACAAAACGACTTGCCAGATAGTGACTTGCAACTTGTATACCCTTCTTCCCAATTGGTAAAGATTCAATTTTTTTTTTTTCTTTCTCTGGGCCAACTTATATGCCATTTTCAGATGATTTTAACCTATTGAAATTGTAAATGATACGATAACAATCATGACTAGATGTTTTTGTTTCTAACCATGGTTTTATTTCGCAAATTGCTCATATAAAACAAAGAAAATTCAGTAGTTCGAAAAGGAAAAACTAGTCTTGGATAATCTTATTCAACGTATCCGAGTCATCAAGCTGGAAACGTGAGAAAACTTGGTGGACTGGTTGGCTGAGATGAGAAAGAAAATGTGTGCCGATGACAATCTTATAAAGATAAGAGAAAGATGATCCAATGACAGCTTATAAATTGCCATTCAATTCACGAAACTCCACATAAATTAAGTTGATAATTTGACTTCCTTTTCTTTATCTGTATCTTTCCTTTTACGTCACATCGGATGAGAACATTTATTATTGCGAAAATTTTATGCCAGCCCTGTCAAGAATTTAAAATTAGTAATCAGGCCATGTCATAATTTTCTTTCTTTTTAAGGACCCAGTTTTTCTTAAAGTTAGGGAAAAGGGACCAAAACTATGTTTTCACGAAAATACCCTTAATAAAGTGATTTCTGAATGGGTATTTGACGCCAGTTTTATGTTGCACAATTATACTGATTTGTTACCGTAAAAACCGTAAGTGTTACTTTAACGTCATAAGACGTTACTTATCGACTGTAAAGTGTTATTAACAGACATTTTTACATTGGACTATCAAACCCTATTTTTCACACTAATCGAGTACAGTCGATTATTACACCTTGTTTTGTTTTTCATAAGTATTGATGTGGTATTTTGTGTAGCAGATCTGTTTCGATAATTTTTGGCATAGAACTGTCTTTTACTACAAAAAATCAAAGCGTTACTTAGGTTATCGAAAGTGGTATTAAAAGTACAGTATCTGCTACTAAATGAACAATAAAAGTTACTCTGTTTTCCATCATGTGGTATTACATCCTAAACCCTAAACCGTAAATCCTAAACCCTAAACCCGGCGCGACGACCATTAGTGTTATCCTATAAAAGATCGAATCATTAGCGTTCGATCTTATTACACGTTCCGAGATTGAAAATTGAAAATCTATTATAGGAGCATTGCTCCATATAATGATGAATTTTCTGTTTAGGGAAACAGGGAGAGATGGTCGGGTGGAGGGTTCAAGAAGGTCAATGAATCCTTCTCAGGGTTCAAAATAGAGGCACGGGCAATCGAAACGCTAATGATTACTTTATGACAATTTTGCGCTGAAAAAAATACTTCTTTACATTTGAATACAAACAGTCTTATATTGAATACCATATGATGTCTATTTAGTAACATGTCGCGGAAGTAACACATCATTCAAAAATAATACCGCTTCCGGCAATAACACATTAACAAATGATGTTGCAGGAAGTGGTATTATTTATTTCTGCGACATCATTTGTTACTAAATAGACACCGTATAGTACTCAATACAAGACTGTTTGTTATCCAAATGAAAGGAAGTATTTTTTTCAGTGCAAAGCTGTTATAATTGTCTCGAAACTTGTTATCGGATCATTTAGGTATCCAGCGTAATTTTGACATATGTCAGGGTTAAATAATCTCTTTTCACATCATTTAGGGCCTGACCACTGAAGTTTTCGAAAAGTTGGTCCTTAATACTAAAGCCCATTGAAGTGGGACCTGAACCCAAATACAAACATCTTAATGGGACCTGGACTTGAATTAACCCTTTATTATTCCGGCATCTATCTATATACCTTCGTTATACGGGGTATTTTTGTTAAATAGGATTAGTCTTGTGTGGAATTTAAAAAAAAGGATTCTAGGTTTTTTAATTTGGAAAAGGGTTGGGTATTTAAAAAAACGAAGGTTTGATTCGAATTTTTATCCGGTCGAATGAAATTTCATGTTGAATTGAGATGTTAATCGATGAGTTCGTGATTATTAAACATATTAACCCTAAATCTGACTGAATTTCGTGTTTTTGATCTTGAAATCGACTATTTCGAAAAGAAAACGGTTTATTCGAATTATTCGAACTCGAATTGATAACATTCGGATAGAAAAATAGCTTTTATTCGAATAAATAAAATTCGAATTAATTATTTTTTAATTCGAATAAAAAAATATTTTTTTATTCGAATAAAAGCTGTTTAAGTTGGGGTATTTTTGTAATCTTCTGTCCAATCCCTTTTGTTTAATAAAAATAGGAACCAGTCCATTATGCTAAAATGACCCGCCATTGGACTCGATCTATAAAATATTATCTAAAATATTACTTCCTCCGTCCCACTTATTTCTTCAATCTTTCTATTTCGGGCGTCCCAATTTAAGTATCATAAGCGATTGATTCGGAAAGGAGAATATACAAGGAATGACCTGCTGCCTAATTAATAGGTTGTATTCCTTCCAAGATTATTCCATATTTGATTCGAAGATATATGTATGTAGACGTTCATTTCTTCATCGTTACTACATAAATAAATATCGACAGAAAATAGATAGATTATATGACCATGTAAAAGTTTTGTTTTACAAACGGATGAGAGAGATTATCGCGCTTTAAGAAAAGACACATCCATCCATTTCAACTCAAAGCTCGTCTCTCTCGCGACAACGTTATAATAAGTAACGATAACAAAGATCCCCCCTTTCGTTCTTTGGATCTTCAAGATCCAAGAAACGGAAGAACTCCATGGATTACGATTCTCGATCAGCAGTTTATGGCCTTCGAAAGGACATTCCAGGAAACATCACAGACGAGTACTGCTACGTTGATATACCTCTGCATTCACCTGGATTATGGGCCCATGATGGAACTGTTAATTTCCTCAAATATGCATTGCCACGCCTTCAGCTACAGTTGGCCATCATCTTCATCCTCACCCAATCTCTTCATCTCTTCCTAAGGCGTTTTCACATGCCTCGCCTTGTCTCAGAGATACTGGTAATTCATCAAGTATATATTTTGTGCTGCGTCCATCGATCCTTTTCCTTCTTTCTCCACTAATTTGTGTAAGAAAAAAAAAACAGGCTGGAATCATACTTGGACCAACCGTTTTAGGACAGATGGACGATGCTCAAGCCATGTTGTTCCCCGTAGAAGGAGAAGTCTACCTCGACCTTCTCTCGAAATTCGGCTACATATTCTTCATATACCTCACTGGTGTCAAAATGGATCCCAAAACCGTCCTCAGAACGGGTGGCAAAGCATGGACGATAGGGCTCCTTGCTTCCTCCGTCCCCGTCATTACAAGCTTGGTTATCTCCAAAATTTACCCGAAAATGGTTCACAAGTATCGATGGCCAGCTTATCAGACCATCATGACCATCCAAGACCTCTTCCCCTTCCCCGTCATAGCTTCCATGCTCGTCGACTTGAAGATCATGAACACAGAGCTTGGACGCCTCACTTTGGCCACGGCCCTCGTCAGCGATCTCATGAGCAATCTCATTTCGACCATCATATCTTACATTAGAATAAGTCAGATGGGGTTAGCAGGGACTCTCCTCCTCCATTCCTCTGTGCTGACGATCCTATTGATCCTCTTCGTAGTCTTCGTGGCGAGGCCTCTCTGCCTTTGGATCGTGAGGAGGACGCCCGAGGGCAGGCCCGTCAGAAAATTCCACGTCGTCCTCATGGCTCTCTTGGTCCTCGTCGTGGTCTTGATTTCGGACAACGTCGGGCTCAACTATCAGTACGGGCCTTTCTTACTCGGGCTTTTGGCCGTGCCCGACGGGCCGCCATTGGGCTCTACGCTGGTCGACAAGCTGGAGACTTTCGTCTCGGGCTGCTGACGCCGCTCTTGATCACCTACTGTGGGATGAAGGCCAACCTCTACGAAATCTTCGATCTGCAATGGGTCGCCGTGGTGTGGCTCGTGACGGTCGTCACCTTCACGTTGAAGTGGGTCACCATTTTCTTACCTGCAGTTGTTTGCAGAGTGCCTGGAAAAGATGCCGCTGCCCTTGCTTTCACTCTGTGCGCCCAAGGAGTCGTTCAGATGTCTTTTTATTACTACAACGTTGTCAACCAGGCAAGCACGCCCTTCGCTTACTACTATATTACTACTACTGCTGCTGTCATAACAATACTATCTTCTTCTTCTTCCCCAGACGTTCGACGGAGAAACATTCTCAATGCTGACAGCATCGGTCCTCTTACAAGCAGCTGCATCGAACCTTGCGGTGAAGTCGCTATACGATTATTCAAGAATGTACACGGGCTATCAGAAGAGAGACATGCAGCACAGCTCAGTCAACTCAGAGCTGCGTCTGCTCACCTGCGGCAACCGTGTCGACGACGTGCTGGCTGCAAGGAAGCTACTAGAGGTGACGTTCCCCACGAGAGAAAGCCCGCTAACCGTGTACGCCCTCCACCTCGTCGAGCTGGCGGGCCGGGCCCATCCTCAGCTCATCGATCATCAACTGGGACAGAAGACGACGAGCGGCACTAGGACGCATAAGATGATCGAAATCTTGTCCTCGTTCGAACAGCAGTTCACTGGGTCCGCCAGCGTGCAGCAGTTCACAGCCATGTCTCTCACCAAATTCATGCACCACGACATCTGCTCGCTCGCCTTCAACAAGCTGGCTTCCCTAATAATCCTGCCCTTCCATAGGAAATGGAACCATCAGGGAAAGATGATATTCGACAGCAGCAGTCTGAGGGCTATCAACTTGGAAGTCCTCGACTTGGCTCCGTGTTCTGTGGCTATATTGGTGGATAGGCACAAGGTTAGAAGGAACACTTCGTCTTCTTACAACGTGGGAGTGGCTTTCTTCGGCGGGACAGACGACCGAGAGGCCTTGTCTTACGCCAGGCGCATGGCTCAGTCGCAGAGCGTGTTTGTGACCGTGGTGAGGTTCGTTCCATGGGATATCTATGGTGGGGATAGCCAGTGGGACGCTGTATTGGATGCTGAGATATTGAAGGACATAAGGACGAAAGGGACGACTCAGAACAACATAGTGTATAGGGAGGAGAGGGTTAAAGATGGGGCTGAGACTGCTTTGCTCATACACTCCATGGAGGAGGCTTTCGACCTGATAATGGTGGGGAGGAGGCATAAGTTCGATATGCCTCAGCTGTTGGGGCTCAGCGAGTGGAACGATATACCTGAGTTAGGGCCTATAGGGGACATGCTTGCTGCCCCCGACTTGAGTACCCCTGTTTCTGTCTTGGTGGTGCAACACCAGAATATCAAGGCAAAGACAGCTTGACCTAACATATACATTGTATCATAACAAGTGTTGTATGTGCAGATTTCAAGCTTTTCAATTGTACCTGTTTGTTTTTTTCCGTGCGGGGAATGTCTCGACTCAATTCAACCTTTATCTCGTCGTTTCTCACAAGAACAGACGAGGAGGGAAGCTGAGAACCATTTTCTTGAACCATTTAATGTAACCAAAAGACTAGCTCATGCTTTGCTCAGCAACAGCCTCTCTGTTCGTGCGGATGTTTTTGACAAGGTTACATTTCATTACGATTAGTTTACTGCACTGCCCAGCGAGGGTATGCGCATTGAAAGAACCAAACAAAAACAAAACGATACTCAACTCAGCAGGGTAAATGATCAAATTCCAAAGCATCAAATGTCAAAATACAGGTACATAACCATATAGGTCAAATGATCAAATCAAAGATAGTCTTTTTGTTTTTTTCTGTCAAGTCCTCCCAACTACTAACTATTCCCAATACAACAGGATAGAATGCAGATTCATACCAAACAATTCAAAGACTAATGACGTAAGCTCACCAGTCTAGTGAGATCCTATCCAATTTCTTCAGATCCAAATCAGACCCTTGAGGCAACAGCTGCCGCCGAAGAGGCCGCGGCTGAAGAAGCAGAGCCTCCCAAGAAGGACACGAATCCAAGCCCAGCATTCTCCTGCTCGTCCAAGAACAAATCCTCGGGAACCCTAAAAGCTCCGTGAGCGCAAACCACCGCAAGTCCCACCAACAAAGCCGAGATCAAGACAGATCCCACACTGGTGAGAAAAACCACGACGATCGTCGAAATCACAAGGATACCCAGCACCTCGAGGTCGGAGAAGGTCCTACCGCCGACAACGAGCGGCTGATCCGACGGGCGAAAGAGGTACAAGAAGATCCACGACGCTAAGAGGGCTACGAGGACGAATAGGGAAAAGGGGTGAGAAATGAGGGACAAAGCGAGGGAGAGGGCGATGACGGATAAGTAATTGACGCGGAAATATGTGAAGTTCTTTCTTATGCGTGAGGCGGCGTCGGAGAGGTTGTCCGGCTTGGCAAAGGAAGTACGATCGAGAAGCTCAAGCCACGGGCGTTGTTGGGATCGCGCGTGGAGAAACGAGACCTTGAGGCGCGAGAGAAAAGTGCGAAACGCTGGGGTGGAGATTGCGGCGGCGGCGGCGGTGGTGTCTGAGCTGGTGATGGGGAGAGGTGTCGATGCCGCGGCGGACATTTTGGTGGATATGTGCGCGTTATTCTGATGCTTGGTTAGACTTGTTGGTGTTGACTTGCTTGCCTACTATATCACTGTGATAGGTATGAATGGGGTGCTTCGTTTTACTTTTGTACTTCATTTGCCTCTTTTTTTGGGAGTGTATGTAATTATGGTATATGTATATTTACTGTAAATTACAAAGATAAATCTCCGATAGAAAGCGTCCAAATTCTTCATGAACGTACGAAAACGAGGATAAAATACGAGGAAAGAAGAGAAAGTAAACAATTCAGAGCCCATCGTTTCTTTCTTGACAACTATGCCACCATAAGCAAGACAGCATACTAAAAGTACATGGTAATTGATGATGTTTTGTTCACTTTCTCACGTATCTGCTTGTTTGCTCAGCAACTGTTCCCCAGATGGTTGCCATTTTCTCAGCATATCCAGCCTACAATTAACTAACAGTTGTTAGTCTCTGCCATGAAATAATCATTACTAAATCACAACCTGATAAAACAAGTTAAAGAAAAAAGACCTGATTAACAACAAAGCCTTTTAGCATGTTGACGAAATCATCGTGCCTTTCTGTGTCCAGTCTCTCCAATTCATTTCTGTTGTTCTCCTGCGGATAATTTTTCATTGACATAAGCTACCATAAGTTTACAAGGACCAGGGAAGCTACCTACCTTGATTCGCTCATACTCGCTGATTGCACAATTTTTTACATCCTCTGTTGCTCGAACAGTTTCTCGCAACTCCTCTATCTTCCGAATCCTAGAACTGTCTCCACCAAATATCTTCGATGAAGCAGCTTCCAGCTTTTCAATTCTTGAGTTTAATGACGACAAATCTGTTAGAAGAGCCTGTACTCTCAGCAGCGCACTTGATCGATCCGAACATGCATTGTTCACAGCTAGCATAACCCCAAGATAGTCATGAAGTTTATCCTAGATTTTACCGGGAAAAAAAAAGCAGGGTTCAAATATATAACAACTACGGATCTTATAAGAAAAAAAAAGAGCTGTGCTGGCATGGAGAGTATATCATCCACTTACCAAATGTTTCACAGTTTGAGCATTTAACTCTCGATATAATCTGCTTGCTTTGACAGAAGCAGTTGCCACGTTTTTCATGTCCGCAGCACGAGCTCTTTGAGAGTCATAAAGTGCTTCTTCTGTTTCGAACTTTGTTAGTTTGACTAATGCCATCCCCAGTTGACCCATTGTTTCTCCAATGTCTTGCTGAGCTTTGACAAGAGATTCTGCCTGAAAATGCATTTCGCATCTGTATAGTATCTTCAGCCAAAACTCATACACCAAATTCCCCCGAAGGCGATGACATTACCATTACCATAAATGGATTCAACTTCAACAAAGCCAACTAATCACAAAAGTACCAAAACATCTTGGGCATCCAATTCTCATTAATTCAGATCCTTAATCTACCTAGAAAATAAAAATTCCCATATAGCGCATTACCATGCTCTGTACACCTTAACATGCATAACGAAAAACACTAGCAATAATAGCCAACCTACAAACATATCACGGAAACACTAAAACTAACCTGCACAGACACAAGGCTAAGCTGCTGCTCAAGATCCTGCAATTTGACCTTCCTCTCCAAGAACTCCTTATCCTCCTCTACAATAGGCGGCTTTGCCCCGCCCCAATCGTTTACCACCGACTGCTTCAACTCTTTGAAAAGCCTGAACAAATCTCTGCCTCCTCCTTTCACAGGTGAAACCGCGCTCACATCACCCACACTTCCACTCTCTAACACCCTAGATGGCACATCATTATTAGCTCTAGCCAGTGCCAACCTCCCAGAACTTGTCAGAAAATTCCTCAACTCCACGCTCTTTCGAATCACAGGGTGTTTCGAGAGCTGCTTTAGGTACTTCTCTAATGCCATCCGTCTCTGCTCAACAAACTCATTCTTTTGCATCACTTGGCTCTCAACCACGTTCTTATCCGGCCTCAACGGAATAAAATAACCCCTAAAACTCTCGGCTAATTGATCGGCCAACAACACAACGTCTTTGAACCTTCTCCTAACGTTAAACTCGCTTCCTTCATAATCAGCCAAGTTTGTAAAAGTTGTGATCAAGTACGAAATGTAGTAACCTGAACCTGGCACCAACGACCCCGTCGTTTCCATCTCTCTCTGAGGATCGGATACAGAGATCCTGAGGTAATCAGACGACGAAAAAGACGACGACGACTCCAATATGGAACGATCGTGGATTGGGCTAAAATCATCGTCAACGGACTCCGAATCGAAGGATCGGAAAACGGCTTCGGCATAAGAAGGTGGTTCTAAGATGGAGTGGATTGAATTAGGGTGTTGGGTACCTGACTGGGATTGGGGAAGATCGGAGTCGTCGGTGGGTATATCCACAAACGTCGACGATTGAGCTAGAGGGTCATCGATGATTGGATTTGAGCCGTTGGATCGATGAAGGTTCTCGCCTGAAATTGGTAGTGACGACATTTGATCATTAGAAAGGTGAAGGTGAGCTTCTTCGTATCCATGGTCTTCATATCCCATCATATTTCTTCTAAATTCCTTATCGCTTTTGTCGAATTATTGAGGATTATGAGCTGAGTTTTGAGTACTAAAACAAGGGCATCAGCTTGTCCCCCAGCTAGTAACGACGGCATTGCTTCCTTTTCCTTTTTCTTTTTTCTTTATTTGGTTTTCGGAAATAACGATGAGGTGTCACCCACGTGAACAACACGTGCATGTTCTTGGGCCTTATTGGGCTCAAACCCAGGTCATTGTTGGGCTAGTAGATCCCCGGGCCTTGTTGGGCTCGATTTCCGGGCCTTGTTGGGCTCGATTCTTGGGCCTTGTTGGGCTCCATCACTCGCTATTCTCGTCCTTGTTACTAATCCAGTTCTTTGTCCGACAATTTTTTTTATTATTATTACTATTATTATTAAGTGTAATCTACCCATAAATACATACTTTATAAAAACTTACAAATCAGTACCCATGTCAGAAATTTTTACAGATAGATAGCCGACTTACTGTTTGTACCAGTTTATGTGTAAAGACCGTACCTTGCTATGTGTGCATAGCGTACCATGTCACGTCTTTATACGGTACCCTATACGGTTTCTATATGGTACGTGCTAATACGGCGTACCATTTTCTAAACGTATTACGTACCACAATACGTTGTTATAGGGTACCTAAATGTGCTAATAAGGGGTACCGCGAAAGGATCGGGTACCTAAATTTATCCTGTTAGGTTTCTACATATAAAAAATGCCGACCGGTACTAAATAACAATTTTTTTTTTGCAAAGCGGTATATATGTGTAAGACCCCTTATTATTGTTAGTATTATGTTATTTCTTGAGGACAGTTCGATCCGAAACCGAGACGAAAGGCATAAGCATTTCCGCACAACCAAGTCAATATTTACCAAACGCAGATACTTTGTTGGTTAACGACCTTCGGGTCAAGTAACAAACTAAGCGACCTCAATGTCTACTTCAAACCTTACAATTATGATGGCTGTTTACTTCGGCTTAAAGAAACTAATGATCGCTACTTCATTATATTTTTTGGTAATTATAAGCTAACACAAGCACTAAATGTCAGAAAAACAAAGCAATGGTTAATGAAATTCGACTGCATCCCATTCCATTCCATGCTATGCTTATAGTATCGGCCCAGTGGTTGCAACAACTTGTTAGTGTTGAACTAAGTTTTTGACCTCAGTTTTCAAAGTGTAAGTTGAAACCTAATACATCCGCCAAACAAGAGAAAATAGGGCTCTGTTACTCGCCTATATAAACAGGCACTTTCCCTCCCATTTTCTATCACCACTTCCATTCCATTCTGTGCAAGAATCTAACTAAAACACAGAGTGAACCACCACAAAGTAAATGGCTTTCATGATGATGAGGATGTCAAGGGACGACAACAGTTCAATCTGCTGCTCGCTTCTACTACTCATGAGCATCGCTGTTATGATTATTCTTTCAACCTCAACACCAATAGCAGATGCAGAAGTTCATTACCATGACTTTGTGGTGTGCAATCAATGCATAGCTTCTGCAATAAACTACCTTTGATATATATTATGACAATGGGCCTAAATAAACATATCTATTCTCACTGCATGGCAGGTTCAGGAAAGGCCAGTGAAGAGGCTGTGCAATACACACAACATCATCACGGTGAACGGCATGTACCCTGGGCCCACGCTCGAGGTGAACAACGGCGACACGCTAGTCGTCAACGTACGCAACAACGCACAGTACAACGTTACGATCCACTGGTAAATAACATACATTGTCGTCACTCATGTCATGTAATAACTCATTCGTGTGTGATAACAATAATGACATTATTGTCTTTTTATGATCCTCATAGGCACGGCGTGAGGCAAATAAGGACGGGATGGTCCGACGGGCCAGAGTTCGTGACGCAGTGTCCCATCAGGCCCGGCATGAACTACACGTATCGGTTCACGATCCAAGGCCAAGAAGGCACTCTTTGGTGGCACGCCCACAGCTCTTGGCTTCGAGCCACCGTCTATGGAGCCCTCATAATCCGACCCAGAAAAGGCGAATCCTACCCATTTCCCAAACCATCGAGCGAATCTCCAATCCTTCTCGGTATCCCTTCCTTATTATATTGTTACACGAAAAAAGAAAAAAAATATCTCGCAATAATGGACTAATTTCGTTCGTCTCTATAAATATATAGGTGAATGGTGGAACGCAAATCCCATCAATGTAGTGAGGCAAGCTACACGAACTGGAGCCGCCCCCAATGTTTCCGATGCTTACACAATCAACGGTCAGCCCGGCGATCTCTACAGTTGCTCGAGCAAAGGTTTAATTTTTTTTTTTTTGAAAGATGAATAAAATTTCTTTCATTTACGCGCGACAACTGTAGTCCTAAAATGCATGCAGACACCGTAATCGTCCCAATTGCTTCGGGCGAAACGACTCTCCTCAGAGTAATCAACGCGGCGCTGAACCAACAGCTCTTCTTCAAAGTCGCGGGCCACAAGCTCACGGTGGTCGGGGCAGACGCCTCGTACGTCAAACCATTTACGACTACGGTCCTAATGCTCGGCCCGGGACAGACCACCGACGTCCTAGTCCGGGCCGATCAGCCCGCAGCGAAATACTACATCGCGGGCCGGGCCTACGCCAGCGCTCAGGGCGCGCCCTTCGACAACACCACCACCACGGCCATCCTCCAATACAGCAAGGAAGCCAAGAACAAGGCGCCCATAATGCCCGCAATGCCAGCCTTCAACGACACGGCCACAGCCACGGCCTTCACGACGAGCTTTCGAAGCCCGAGAAAGGTTCGAGTGCCCACCGATATCGACCACAGCCTCTTCTTCACGGCCGGGCTCGGGCTGGAAAGCTGCCCGCCCGGGGCAAGCCGCAGCACGTGCCAGGGCCCGAACGGGACGAGGTTCGCTGCGAGCATGAACAACGTCTCGTTCGTGCTTCCTTCGAACTTTTCGCTGCTCGAGGCCCATCAGCAGGGAATACCGGGCGTCTTCACCACGGATTTCCCGGGAAGCCCGCCCGTGAAATTCGACTACACGGGCAACGTGAGCAGGTCCTTGTGGCAGCCCGTGAAAGGGACGAAGGTGTATAAGCTGAGGTATGGGGAGACGGTGCAGGTGGTTCTGCAAGGGACGAGCATATTCACTGCTGAGAATCATCCTATTCATCTCCACGGCTATGATTTCTATGTAGTCGCCGAAGGGTTTGGGAACTTCGATGCTAGAAAGGATACGGCGAAGTTCAACCTTGTTGATCCGCCGCTGAGGAATACTGTGAGTCTCCCCGTGAAGGGATGGGCTGTGATCAGATTCGTTGCTGATAACCCAGGTTAGGATTATTTATTGCTGATGATGATGAGATCATAACATAGCTTTGCTTTGTTGTTAGAGAAGAAAAATTCATGGTAACGATGTATTTACGACGACAGGGGTGTGGTTAATGCACTGCCACTTGGACGTGCACATCACTTGGGGTCTGGCAATGGCTTTCTTGGTGGAGAACGGCGTCGGCGAGCTGCAAGCGCTGGAGCCACGGCCGAGGGACATTCCGATTTGTTGAGTTCAGATATTAATTCGTCGATGATCATTCGTTCGCTGTGTATTTTTTATTATAAATTTACGTATCTCCGAGGTGTTTTCTTTCTGTATGCTAAGCAAACCTGGGCAAGTTCTCGTCTTGTAGCCAAACAAGACAGATATAGGAAAGGAAACGTAATTAGTAATCTCTACTTTCCATTACTTACAATCAACATAGATTTAAAAATTCTAGTTAGTCACGTAATCACAAGTCACAACTGAGATTTAAAAAAAAAATGAAAAATCAGTCAAATGATTATCCTGTCCTCGATGTGTTACTCTAAATGGGTTGTAACGTAGTGAGGGCGCACGAAAACTTTGACCAAACACGAAGGTGGTGATAAGAAAAAAGGGAAGAATCGTATGTATCAGCACAGCACGTATAATAGACCAGACCAGATCATAACACAGCTGCTACAACATTTAAAAGAATCATCATGACGAGGAAAACTTTATGGATAAATTTAATCCCAGCATATAAGTTCGTGGTTCGGGGAAGATTGTGCCACGTGCCATATAAAAGCCACGTTTGCAATGGAAAAATCTAGAGGTACAACGCAGTACATGTTCCATCCATTACATATCTACAGAAGCTTATAAATATCCCAACACCTTTCATCCATCTAAAGATCTTTCTTTCTGTCAAAAAAATCGGCATCGCTCACAGAACGAAATCAACAGACTAAAAAAAAATTACTTCTTGATTAAGAATTCCATTCCGCTGAAGTGAAAATAGCTTAACGGAGGATAAAGTTGTCATCTTGGCGCCAGGATAATCTGAATCTGGGAAGAATTGGTAGTACATCGGCAGAGGTCGACCAAAGGTACTTCTTTTGTCTGACGTGGCTTTTTTCCTCGCCTGCGTTTGGTTATTCGTGGTGCTTTTCTGTACATTTGAGACGTGGGTTGTCTTTACTGTTTGCTGCCAAGTTCAACTGAAATGTATTATTGTTGATGAAGTTAGCGAGTGATTTGTATAGCTCTAAGCCGTGTGTTTCTAATTCTTGCAGTTAGCGGAGATCCAACAATGGCATGGTCAGAACGATTACCCAATATTACGACGCCACAACCTACCGTCTTCACGCGTAAGAGGAAATCAAGAAGTCGCAAGGCCCGGCGCTAAATCCGTGGCAGAGACGATAGCAAAATGGAAAGAATACAACGCAAAGCTCGACTCGCTCGAGTTCCAGCAAAACAAGATACTTCGTAAAGCCCCAGCGAAGGGATCGAAGAAGGGTTGCATGAAAGGTAAAGGAGGGCCTGAGAATACACGCTGCAATTACAGAGGTGTTAGGCAAAGAACATGGGGCAAATGGGTTGCAGAGATAAGGGAGCCTCACAGAGGAAGTAGGCTGTGGCTGGGCACCTATCCCACTGGTGAGGAAGCTGCTCTTGCTTATGATGAAGCTGCTAAAGCTATGTATGGTCCTTGTGCGAGGCTTAATTTCCCAAACTCCAATAGTTCATCCTCGTTAGTCAACACATCTGTCATGGATGAGTCCACTGCTTCAACCTTATCCGAGGTGTGTTGCAATGCCATAAACCCGAAGATTGAGGTCCCTGAAGTGAAATCATATGAGGCAAGTACGCCTATTAGCTTTGTCAAGAACGAACCTGTGAACATGGAGGCCCGCCCAACGACAGCTGATGAACAATCATTGCTTCTTGATCAGCTAGAGAGTTTCCCTGGTTATGAAATGTTCGATGTAGAAGAGCTTCTTACATCATTGGACTCTGCCCCCCAAGGAAACGGCGTTGGTAGTGTGGAGGCAAACATCGGTCAACAACCGATGCCTGATTCAGCATTTCGACCAATGAATCCTAAGGTGGAAGTCATGAACAATGGCGAACAAACTGAGGTAGGAGCCTCTGGGCAAGACCAGGGATTGGAATTCCTGAAGCCGGGGAGGGAAGAGGATTACAATCTTCTCCTGAATGAACTGTTCTCTGATTTGGGTTCAGATATTGGGATTTAGAAGTGCAGCGGTTTTTTTAGGTCGATGCATTCGTAGTATTTGGTCAGAGGATGTATGTTGTTAGGAGGAGAGTAGCAGGGTTTGCACCAGGTCTTCTCCAAGAGCAGATTCTGGGTTATTAGTTTGGCAATGTACAGTTCTTTTTCTTCTTTTTGTACAGTACAGAAATATAGAGAGAGCGTATAGGGTATGTAATGGAGCCGAAAACTTTTTCATTCGTCTCCGACAAAAATCAGAAGAATATGATGAGTAGGTCAATCATTTGTAAACATCACCATCTCATAAAGCCTCGCCTGTAATATTTCTTTGATGTTACAGTGAAGGAAGAGAAATATACTGAAATGATGAACAAAGGATATAGTGTGGAATAAAGAAGGAATAGACTACAGAAACATTCGACTACAAAGACGTTCCCAATACTAAAAGGTGTGGAAGGAGACTGAAGAAGCATTATTAAATTACCTTTGTGACTAAAAAAGAATCCAAGATATTCGAGCAACATTCCGACAACGTCCGAGGCTCAAAAATCGACTGGCGAATAAGAGCTCCTATAATTGTGTGAAGGCCCTCTGTCTCTTCGCACCAGAGACTTATATAGACCATACAAGGATAAACACGCATAGATCAATTTATATGTATGTCTCATACGTCGAAAAACAACCATCACGTACCTGTACTCTGTGAGGTATGCTAGCCCAGAAATCCAAGTTTGGTATCACCTGGGATTGGGATGATAATAAAAAAAGATGTAAGAAAGATGGAAGAAGAAGAAATTAAAACAAAGGGAAAGGGGCATTTGGATTTTGGATATACATACGTCAATGCCACGGACGTGCAGTAAGAAGTAACGGTAAGCTGCACCCGCAAGAAAATAGACTCCCAGAAGGCATAGTATTCTGAGAAAATGAATCATATCGAATCATATAACAATAATATGCGTCAATGACTTGAATGTTTGAATACAATCTTTCCTTACATTATCATTAATGTACCGAACCATCCCAATCCATTGCCATCTGAAGATATGACCTTTGCACAGCCTAATGGATGCTTCATCTCAGTGGCCTGTCGGTATAAAAACGTAAAGATTCTGATACCAGATAGAATATTATACATTTAGAATGACATTAGAAAACTTACATATTCACAAAACCCAACAGTGTCCAATTTCTTCGGGCCCTGGAAATCATGTGTGCAAAAAAACAAACATGAGTTTCAAAAAAGACCGCTAAGAAAAAAAAGCAGAGAGAACACTTACTTGAACTCCATTTGAGTTGCATGCAACAGAGACGGCGAGAGAGCAGTTATATTTTATTCCACTGTTTGCCATCTTAACAATGACTCCCATGCGAGGATTCTTTTTATCTTCCATCAGATGAAAGGAAAAGGGCATTAGTTGTGCTCTCTGTTTCCTAAATCGGTATTATTTAGCAACTACCAAAGTCTAAAGGCTACCAAAACAAGAACAGTCGCTACTCACCAAGGACATCAATGAATGTGGTTGAGGGGTGACCAAGAGTGGTACATATGGGATAACCTGCTCAAAAATTGTGTCAAGACAAATTTAGAAAAGTTTAATTTGCAAAGCTATATAGATGTAACAAACAATCTTGTAACGCTTGAGCGCAAAGATGCAAAACATGTGTTCTTACCTTCTATTTTGTTCGTCACCAAGGCGCTGCAGCCCATACCACATCGTGACGGACCACCACAGTCCTAATAAGAGAAAAATGTTGCAATAAAGGAAATTAGTGAGTAATGACCCTCTCAGATTCTAAAAACTGAACAAGAATGTATAAGAACACAACAGAAAGTTGCTACTTCGGGAAAGTTCTCACCTTACAATCAACACACATGGGAGGGTCATGGTTGAATATCATTGAACCGCAAAGCTGCTCGCATCAACCAAATAAACCACCATAGATCCAAAATCATAAAAACCTGCTTTGTATCAGCTAATAATCCTATAACGTAATAACATATTCAATAAAAGAGAACGCCTGATACAGCAAACCTGAAACCGGAGCACAGTCTCATTCGCAGCTACCTTGTAAAACCTATTAATATATCCCCGCGTCAACAAAGCATTAAAAAAAAAAGAAAAAGGGATAACTTCTTTTTTGCATCAGCTAGCAAAGGGAATCATTCATGACAAACAAACAAAGATGTTATCTTGGTAGGAAAATATGAGCTAAAAATGGAAAACCTGCATATCAGAATCCAAAAATGAATGTGCAGCAGAATTAGAAATTTACCCATCTTCACCGAGGATCCCATGAGGAAATTTACGCAGCGGAGAGGTCAAGTCATAATGATAAACCTTGTTCCTGTCCTTAATGGAAAATTCACAAAGTGCTGACGCCGAGTCGAGGAGAGCCGTGAGCGCTAGTATCAGAACTAGGCAGATTTGACTCACGGAAACGTTGCAAAGTTCCATTTCCTCTGCGTAAATCTCATAGTCGAACAGCTTCGTGTCGATGTTATGGGACACACAAAGACAACAGTTAAGCGGACCGCTCGAAACGACAGCGTTTGAGAATCAAATGGACGGGCCTTATAACGTATTGGGCCTCTTAACGAATATTTATTAATTTATGGGTCATCGTTAAATTTCTAACTTCACAAAAATAAACGACGGCTTTCCTCTCACACAAAAAACCCCAATCCCTAAAATCGCCGAACCTGAACCAAATCTCCGAGGTAAACAATGGCGTCCGACGGTCCGAATCTGGAATGTCGCATGTACGAGGCCAAGTACCCCGAAGTTGATCAAGCTGTGATGATCCAAGTCAAAAGCATGGCTGATAGTGGTGCGTACGTTTCGCTCCTCGAGTACAACAACATCGAGGGTATGATTTTGTTCTCTGAATTATCGCGACGGCGCATAAGAAGTATCAGCAGTCTCATCAAAGTGGGACGTATCGAGCCCGTGATGGTTTTGAGGGTTGATAAGGAAAAGGGTTATATCGATCTCAGCAAGAGAAGGGTTTCGGAAGAGGATATACAGGCGTGTGAGGAGAGGTTTAATAAGAGCAAGCTTGTTCATTCGATTATGAGGCATGTTGCGGAGACCTTGAAGCTCGACCTTGAGGTGGATTTTGGACATTTTCTTTTTCGTTTTCTTTTGTTCATGTAATTTCATGGTTTTATTTTGCAATTGCCATTCGGACCCGTACTTTTGTATTATGAGTGATACCAGGGTGTGCGAAATTTTATTGTTAGGATGATTTTCCTCTTACTTTATTCTTGTTTCAAGCTCACACCTTTTAGCAAAGTGAAGGTGGGATTCGATAAAATTTTAAGACTGGTATAGTGGATGTGCTAAGACTTATTTTTCTTATTCATTCAAGAACATGAAGATGATGTTTTTTTTTGGGGGGGTGGGGGTGGGAGGAGGCAGCTTTTGCATATGCTATTTGTAAATTGTGACATAAATAAGATAAGTTGCTGCTCTTAATGCACTGTGCCCCGTGCTGACATTTGCATTCTTGATCTCGTGGCAGGATCTCTACATCCACATTGGGTGGCCTTTATACAGGAAGTACGGCCATGCTTTTGAGGTAATGGCTGCCCATCCAGTTTGATGACTCGTTATCATTGTCTCTGTGTGGTGCTTACATTAGATTGAATTGTAATATGCAGGCATTTAAGTTGATAGTTAATGATCCTGATTCAGTGCTTGATTCACTCACACGTGAAGTTAAAGAAGTTGGTTCCGACGGACAAGAGGTAGCGGTTGTCAATATTTCTTTTTTGTTTCATTCATGATATTTGACCATTATTACGCGTGACGGCGCAGGTGACGAAGGTTGTGCCTGCTGTAACAGACGAAGTGAAAGATTCTTTGGTGAAAAATATTAGGAGAAGAATGACCCCACAGCCTTTGAAGATTCGTGCTGACATCGAGATGAAATGTTTTCAGTTTGATGGTGTTTTGCACATTAAGGTTAATATCTATTGTGCTTATCTGGATTTTCGCAATGAGTTACCTTTTTGCAGCATACGCCAAAGATAAAGCTAACAGTCGGAAATATTTATTCTGCTGACTTTTGCAGGAAGCTATGCGTAAAGCTGAGGCTGCTGGCAATAAGGATTGCCCTGTCAAAATTAAACTCGTTGCTCCTCCAGCATATGTTCTCAACACTCAGACTCTCAACAAGGTGATGCTTGTACAAGAATGATAATGGTTCTATATAATATTAATTGTCGATGTTATCCTCCTGTACTTTGCTGTTGATTACACGTTCAACTTTTGGTTTCTCTAATTCATGTCATTTCATATGAGGATTTGAAGATCTGATTTCACTTGGATTTGCAGGAGCAAGGTATTGAGGTGCTTAACCAGGCAATTGAAGCATGTACAGCAGAGATTGAACGCCACAAGGGAAAACTTGTAGTGAAGGAGGCACCAAGAGCGGTGAGAAATACACACTCACTCGATGTTAAAACGTGACACAGCCTGCCTTTTTTCGTGCTATTAATAGATCTCATTTATTCTATTTGGTTTCCAGGTGAGTGAACGTGAGGATAAGTTACTTGCAGAGCAAATGGCTAAGCTGGGTCGTGAAAATGAGGAGATCAGCGGCGATGAAGACAGTGAAGAAGAGGAAGAAGACGTGGGGATGGGAGAAATCGATATTGAGAATTCAGGGCATGGAATAACCGATTGATCGATCCTTTTCTGTTCTTGAGAAAATTTTAACATTTTTGTTCTAAAATACTACTTTTATTTGTACTTGAACCCTTCTCTTATTAGAGACCATGTGTTTGTGAACTTTGAACCATGCCTCTCGGGTATAATTGTCCTCTTATATTATTATTACATTCTTGAAGTTCGTTTTCGTAATGAAATATCAAATGATTATTTTCGCCTCAGAACACGTCCACGTCTTCATGTTTCTTACTTTACTCATTCCACGCCACCGTTCAGTTTCTTAATATATCCGTGTAATATTATAACATTACAATGACGTGTATTTTTTTTTTGTTTGACTATATACAATAAAACCTTTCCAAGATTCAGGCCCCATCCATGCCTTATATTCTAACAAATACAATGGATATTACCAACAGGTTATCACACAATTGTGATTACTACTATATGAAAAGTCATTCGCCGGCAGCGAGAAAATTCTTGGAACTATACTTGCAAATCAGTGTGCATTTGTTTCTTATTAGGAAGTCCCACTTTTATAAAACTCGGTTTCCAAGTCAATTTAAGGCCCCCCATTTTTTAAGGTTCCAGTTGGATGTTTTCTGTACGCGTTTTCAAGAAGCAATCTTTCTCTTTCCATTTATCATGTACATACTGTAGCAAGAATAGTTTTTCAGACCTTGCATATTCATGTCTTTCTACTAAAACATGTTCTTTTGCTACGATTTTCTGTTTCCCTAGTTTGCCAGATAGACAAAGTCAACTTATTTTGGTGATCAATTCTTCTCAAGTTCAATAGTTATTCCCCCTTTTTCTGCTGGTCATTGTAAAAGTTTTTGCTGGGCAATTGCTGGAGCTGGGTTTCTTTATTTATGTGTAAGACAATTGTGGGTTTGTATTAGTTTATGTAATGGATGGGCCTTTGAGATCCAAACGAAGTTTGGCGGTGGCATGTTGTATGCTACCTTTATGTCCTGAATTCCAGTTTCTGTTGGTCGCTTAACGATGAAGGTATGATGACCTTTATGATATGCTCTGATGAAGTACTAATCTAGGCATTTGTTCCCTTTCGTAGATGAAAAAAAACGGTGTATGCAGAGAGTAAGCTCATGTTTAATCTTTTATCAGGTGTGGCGTTACTGAGGTTTAAAGAAAGAATTACAAGTGATCCCTATGGAGCTCTTTCGAATTGGGTTGATGAAGTAGGCTTGGAAAGTCCTTGTTCGTGGTCTGGGATTGAGTGCTCAGAAGGTGGAAATGTTGTCATTATGTAAGTGTCATCTGTTGCAAGCAACTATCTTCTATCGATTTATCATATTTGAATTGGAGACTGTGACTTTTGTTCAGTTAAGCACTAGAGATTGATGTATTACTTTCTCCTTATGGTGTGATTACACCGTAGGCCTATCAGCAAGTGTCGTCAAAGGCTATTATTAGCGTGTGCCAATACTTTGGGAAACTTCGTTCTTGAGAAATCTTCTTTTGGCTAATAATTGCTTGAATGCGCATAGGCAATTTCGGGGACTGCTGTTTCTGACGTATTTACTAACTACAGGAACCTCAAAGATCTCTGTCTTGGAGGCACTTTGGCTCCTGATATAGGGAACCTAGTTCACATGAAATTCATGTAAGATGAACACGATCATATTCAACAATACGTGCTCCCACGAAAAAAGATTAATCTTTATATTTGTTTTCTGATTCTCGTTCTGAATTTTTTGCAGAAACTTGCGCAACAATTCATTTTATGATGCCATCCCCAGTGAAGTTGCTAATTTGAAGGAATTAGAGGTGTTAGACCTTGGATATAACAACTTCAGCGGCCAGATACCTTATGAACTCGCCAACAATCTCTCAATGATGATACTGTAAGTTTTTAGTCGAAACCAATTGTCACTGAGAGAAGGAAATGCCATTGGTTTTATCTTTTATCCGTTTATATGTACTTGTTACACGTAGGTTACTGGACAATAACAAGCTTATAAGCATCCCAGACCCTGAAATTCGCAAACTTATACATCTTTCTGAAGTTCAAGTGGACGAGAAACTGTTACTAAATACCTGCGATGCACCTTCGAATAGCCGATACGTGCCATGGTAATCTGCCCTAATTTAGATGAATCTGAGGCACTGAAACTCCATGTTTGTCTCTTTTTGTTCATCATTTGCTAGTTTGTTAATCAGTGTCTATTAATTTGTTTTTTGCAGCAATCCAAGGTATGCACAAGAGGTGACACCACGACGGGTACTTTTACAAGAAAAGCCTATTCGGATTATACCTCCATGGGAATATAATATGCCACCTCTTACTCAACCCTTTCTATCTCCCTCTCCAAATCCAGCCCCTTCACCATCTCAGCATTCTGAGCCACCTCAAGCTCAAGCTCCTACTAGCGAACGTCCAAATCTCCCACCACCCTTGCCTACTTCTCCTTCTATGGATACCCCTATTTCTCCTAGCCCATCGCCTCGTAAAACAGCAAGGAAATCTGAGACAAACCGTAAAGTAATTATAATATCTGCAGCAGTTGTCGGTACTGTGTTGATTTTGCTATCTGCTGTTGGGATTCTTCTATGTCGTAGTGGTAAGGTTTCTACCGTAAGGCCCTGGCGTTCGGGGTTAAGTGGACAGCTTCAGAGGGCATTTGTTACTGGTAAGTTGACATTTGTCCTCAATTGTGATTACTGATGAATAGCAGTGGTGATTTATTAATGAACTTATGTGGTGTCTCAGGGGTCCCCAAACTTAATAGATCTGAACTCGAGGCTGCTTGCGAAGATTTCAGTAATGTGATTGGTTCTTCGTCAAATGCCATTTACAAAGGCACATTGTCGAGTGGAGTTGAGATAGCCGTTGCATCTATTACGGCGAACTCAAAAGAATGGTCTGCTAATTTTCGAAACCCAGTTCAGGAAGAAGGTATATTAGTTCAGTAAATTTTCAGGATCTTACAAAAAATTTCAGGTTCATATGATTCTGAATTACTGAGTGTCTAGAATGAGTTTGGATCTCTCGTATCCTCAGCTTTAACTAATAATGATCCTGATAATGTTTACTTACATGTAGAATCTGCATCATTCCATACTAATTCAACCTATGTTATCTGCATCAGATCGAAACCCTATCGAAGGTGAATCACAAGAACTTTGTTAGCCTTGTTGGTTATTGCGAGGAAGAAAAGCCCTTCACGAGGATGTTGGTATTCGAGTATGCTCCCAATGGAACTCTCTTCGAACATCTACATAGTAAGTGTTCAAAAATACTCAACCTACTGTAGTGAATACTTACCTACTCCTTAACATACCATCAGGATCCTTTATAATTGTTTTGCAGTAAGAGAAGCCGAACACTTAGACTGGAACATGCGACTGAGAATAGCCATGGGCATGGCTTACTGTCTCGAGCACATTCACCAGTTATCCCCACCCTTAATCCACAGAAACTTGACATCATCATCAGTTTATCTGACCGAAGATTATGCTTCTAAGATAGCAGATTTCGTTTTCTGGGACGAGGCGGATAGGAAACATAGCTTGGAGAGTAATGTATACAGCTTCGGCGTGATACTATTCGAGATGATGACTGGTAAATTACCATACTCAGTTGGCGGTGATACTATCGAAGATTGGGCTTCGGATTATCTCAGCGGAGAGCAACAACTTAGAGATGTGGTGGACCCAATGTTGAATACATATGTAGAAGATCAGCTTCAACAGATTGGCGAGTTAATAAAGTCCTGCGTCGATCAGATTTCAAGAAAAAGGCCAAGCATGAAAGAAGTCTGTGAAAGATTGAGGGAGTTAACTGGGATAACGCCTAATGCAGCTATTCCAAGGCTCTCACCTCTTTGGTGGGCAGAACTAGAGATTATTTCAACTGAGGCAAACTAACTAAGGTTGTAAGAGTGCAGTGAATGTTATTTTACACCATATCTTATATTTGTTTGTACAGAACCGTTGGTTGACAACAATGAGAGTGGTTAAGCTTTCTATGTCTAATTTCAAAATCGATAGCCATGGTTTACAAATCCAGTGACAAGTTATCTCTTGATCATCTGATAAAATCATCCTCTGAAGACTGAAATGTCTTCTTTGCTCTCTTTGGCCTGCAAAATCTATTAAAAGAAAGTAGGTAATTTCACAAATTTCGTTTTTAGTCCTCCAAAGTATACGTATATCTTTTTGTATCCAAGCCAAGCCATTTGTAAAGGAAAAAGTTTCCCAACTGCTCCTCTCTGAAAAACCTCTAATTCATTCAGCACGCACAGTCGCCGCCGCTCTAACCCTAACTACTTAGGTAATGGATCCTCAAGCAGATCGAAGAAACCACGACATCGAAGAAGACGATGAAACTGATGAGGACTTCGATGATGATGAAGAAGACGACGAGGAAGAAGATGAAATCGAACCGCCTCTGACGCCCGTGGCCCGAGCGAGACAATATCATACGAAGATGGAGACCCTATTCCAGAGATTGTCCACCGAGCGCGTGCCAGTGCGTGTTCACGACGTCATTATCAAGGGAAACAAGAAGACGAAAGACTCTCTGATTGAATCCCAAGTGGCGGACGTCTTTGCCAACGTGAGCAGCTTCCAGCAGCTGCTGCGCGCCGCCAGTGTGGCGAACATGAAGCTGCAGGGATTGGATGTTTTCGATTCGGTGAATATTACTCTCGACGCAGGCCCGCCGGAATTACCTGGAACCGCAAATGTCGTGATCGAGGTTGTCGAGGTGAAGAGTCCACTCACTGGGGATTTAGGTGTTTATACAAAGCCTGAGGTACTCTTTTCAAAATCTATTCTAATAATTCAGGATATGGGTATGGTTGTGTTTGTGAATTTGGGTTCTTCTTTAAATATTGCACACATAACGTCTCGTTGTTTCGTGGTGCCTTGTCAATTGGAGGTGATTGGGATTGCTTTGGGGGCACACTAAAGGATTCTTGTATCCTATTGGGGGATTATTTTTTCTTGTTTCTTTGTTATTACTTGTTTAATATTATACATGGTGTAGGCACGATCCTGGACTTTAGAAGGATCTCTGAAGCTGAAAAACCCCTTCGGATATGGAGATTTTTGGGATTGTTCTGGATCTTATGGTTGGGGACAATCATTGGAACTGAGCTCAGGGTTGGCTCTACCCCAATTTAAATCAATCCACACACCTGTATCAGCGAGAATATCTTTGATTTCTCAAGATTGGTTGAAGTTCTCTTCGTATAAAGAGCGCGCTCTGGGTCTCACGCTCGGGCTACTATCGACTGGAAAACATGCTTTATCATACAATCTCTCTCTGAGGACCTTAGCTGATCCATCTCAATTGTCTTCAAACACAGTGAGGAGGCAGCTTGGTCATGGTTTGTTGTCTGCTCTCAAGTATACGTTCAAAGTCGACAGAAGAGACTCAGCCCTGAGGCCCACAAGGGGACATGCATTTGTGTCTACTACTCAAATTGGTGGTCTCTTTCCCGATTACAGGAGTTTACGGTTCATTCGTCAGGTTCCCTGCTCCCTTTTCTTATTTAGGTTTAACAGTCACTCCTTAAAGCACATCTGTTCTAGGATTTGGATGATTTCTTTTGCTGATCTATCTTGCCTTTATTTGACCAGGAATTTGATCTCCGTTATGCTATCCCCCTTGGATTCTATCGCACCGCCCTCAACCTTGGCATCTCAGGCGGCGCCATATTTCCATGGGGGAGTGGATTCTTAAACACGCCATCATATCTTCCCGAGAGGTTCTTTATGGGCGGGAATTCTTCGCCTGTCTGCTCATTGAGAGGTCCTACATCTATATTAGGTTTCAAGGCTAGGGGTCTCGGTCCAGCCGAGCCAAGAAGGCTCCTTAGAGATGTTTCAGATGGTGATGGAGATGGACCAGGATTGGATTTTGTAGGTGGGGATATGGCACTCACTGCTTTTGCTGACTTGTCCTTTGATCTCCCCTTGAAGGTTCTCAGGGATATTGGCGTACATGGTCACTTGTTTGCATGTGCTGGTAGCTTGAATAAAATAACAGAGAATGCATACAAATCGCTCACTTTCCAGAAATTTAAAGACTCTTTTCGAACTGCTGCTGGGTTTGGGATCATCGTACCAACCCAGCTATTTCGCATGGAGGTGAGTTTTTTTCCTTCTTTCGAGATCTTTAATTATGTTCGCTGAGTTTGATTTACTTCACGTGTGGTTCTGTTTATGAGATTTATCGATGAGGTGTGGTCTTATGGCTATAATGAATGATCTGGCAAGTGAAATGGGCTTGTTAAATCTATTGCAGGTTAACTACTGCTATATTCTCAGGCAAGAAGAGCATGACCGAGGCAAAACAGGCATACAATTTAGCTTCTCTTCTCCACTTTAATTTGGATTGCGTTAGTCTCTCTCTCTCTCTCTCTAATGGTATTAATGGCACTTTGTTCTGAAATACGATGAGGGTTTATTTGCAACACTAGGCCCAAGTTGAGTTTGGATTCTGGCGTGTAACCCCCAATAAATATTTTTGGATTTGCAATTGAAACCATTCATAAAAATGGAATCTTTTTGCAGAGGAAAGCCTACTTGCTATATGGCGTTATTGTCCCTATATTGTTTTAGTTTTATATGACTACATATATATACATCTTGCTAACTACCCATCGCCAAAATCAGTTTTTATTGTAATAACTTACAAACGACGTATTTAATTAAATCTTTCCGATCGAGAAAACAAGAAATAATCAAGTAGATGCATTTGTTGAAATATTCCATGCTCAAGTACGATTCCAAATTTAATGGTAGCTGGGCAGATGTGACACTGAAATATTAGTTATTATTCTTCTCAATTGAACTATTAACTATTGCAAAGACAAGTGAATATTATTTTGATACCCTATTGTTCCACATTAGCAATCCAATGGCAATAACACACTTCATTTTATATCTATATATCTATCACGTAAGTAAACTGCGTTAGAAAAGACGATGACAATTGACAGATGACATGTAGTGGCATGAATTATGTGTAGTAGTATAATAAATGACTTCCGAAACCATACACGTATATTTTATGGCAGCAGCACACAGTATATACACTACTTAGATGGGCATTAAAACATAAATCAAAGCGTATATTACGTTTCAGGCCCCGAAAATGTTTTTTAAAATAGGATTCAGTCACTATAAAAAAAAATATTCGTTTAAAGGACCCAATTTTCTTAAAATTTAGAGATAATGACCTAAATTACAAAAGTGTTATAAAGTGTATATGAACTGGTATCGGATGATCATTTTGTGTTATTTCAGAACAATGAAGTGGTACTGTAGAACAATGAAGTGGTACTGCAGAACAATGAAGTGGTAATGCAGACCGATGAAGTGGTACTTCATAACAATGAAGTGGTACTGCAAAACAATGAAGTGATACTGCAGAAATCGGATCTTTAAAACTAACTTTTTTCTTGACATGACCTGAACGAAAATTGCCCCTAAATCAAAATGATTCTTATCGCGACGGACATACCACCATCTACTGCTCCTTATTCCCATAGGATGTAGATTCGTATTATTTGCATCTCGAAAATAAAAATGAAAAACAAATCTTGCTGGCCAACCAACACCACCTTTTTTACCCCTGATTATTTTCTGCATTTCTAACAACTAATCAATAAAAATATGACAATGCCCAATTTCCAAGAAATCGTAAGATATATGTAAGTAGTTTAGTAGCTTATTGATATAACTGGTCATATTGTTTAAGAAATGGTTGTTAATAGGAAAATAAAATTAGTGATGGGAATAGTTTCGATCATCACTATCATCATCAAACGTAGACTTGATTGAGCGATCCTCTTTATTGAAGCATGTCACATGAAGATCAGATTAAAGGCCGTAGCTTAAGGTTGCATATAGCTGTGCTGTGAGTTCTTATTAGCAAGAAACTCGTGAATATTATTATTTCAAGATCATTTCTTTACATCTTTAGCTTCTGTTTAGCCATTAATAGTCCTGCCGAACTACTTGAAACGACAGCACACACGGGCACAGAATATTGCACTCTCATTTCTTGCAACAAAAGCACTTTTCCCATGCGCATGAACACATTCATTACATCATAATATGATATATAAGTTCAACAACAAAAGAACTCTTTCTTAACAGGTAGATTGATTAATTTTGAGACAAGGTGAAAAGAATCATATCGATTCCCAACATATATTTTGTTGTTACTTGAAGAGATACTAAAATTGGAGTTAATTACAAAAGTAGGCATTTTTCCAACCTTAAATAACAAAAATAGGCACTATGTGTATTGTATTACAAAAATAGGCATTCTCATATTTTATTTTCTTTTTGTGAATTAATTTTAAATATGTGCACAAGTTTATTACATAAATAGGCATCCTTTTAGATTATCTTTTTATATGAATTATTTTACAATATACATAAATTAAAGACAAATATACAATAGAAATTAAATATGATTCATAAAAATAAAAATAAGACGACACGCGATTCACACAAATAAAAGAAAAGATAATTCACAATTCAAAAAAAAAATCATAGTAATCACTACTAAAATTTTGCTCCATGTTTCTAAAAAAAAGTTGTGTTCCATGTTAAAATTTTTTACAGTATTTTTCGTTGACATGATTGGGTTTGTACTCACGACATCAGCCTCGTTTTCGAGAATGGTTGAAGAACCGACAACGGCTCAATAACCCAACAAAACAGATCAATTTTGGACGAAATCGGATCAAAATCGAAGTTTTCGGTCCTGAATAAGTAAAACCAACACAGAATAAGAAACTAAAAATTAAGAAAATAAAATCAACTAGCGGAAAATATTTGTATATCGATGTGGTTCCAAATAGTTGCTTGCAAATAAAAAAATTGAATAGTTTTAATGAAATTGTTATAAAATATTGTATATATCACAATATTAAACAAAATAAAAGTTGGTTTATGGCGAACCAAAAAATTTCTTACATGAAACTTACAAACCAAATATCGAATTGAAAATATGATTCTATTAATCAGTACAAACGATTTCGATATCAGTTCGATTCCATTAATCGAACTATGATGAGTCATTCCATTAATTGTACTATGAAGAATACTGTAATTTATAAATTTGTTAAATAAATCAGAAATATATTACCCATATAAAAATTATAAAGATAAATTATAAAACAAATTGTGCCTATTTTTGTAACAATTAACACGCAGTGCCTATTTTTGTAAATCACTATTGAAAAAGTGCAAGAGTTGACTTGTGTCTGACGTACAGATTGAAACCTGTAGTTGTATAGCTAAAGCTAGATGCCCGGGCACAAGGGACAATTACTATATATAGTTCATTTTGGCGTTTTGTTCAGTTTAATATTACACTAGTATATTATGTTAATCAACTATTATCAACACCCAAAAGCATGATCTTATTTTGATTGAAAAATGTAAAAACAGTAGAAGTTCGTTGCATGACAGGTAGTAATTTCGAACTAGTACCTTTTTTTGTTTTTGACTGCCAAAAAAAAAAAAAGAAACATCTAGACATAATATATATATATATATATATATATATATATAGAGAGAGAGAGAGAGAGAGAGAGAGAGAGAGAGAGAGAATTCCTCTTTATATATTTCGACCATAGCAACCATATTCCATTCCCAATTCCTCTATTAGCTAGTTTGTTTCATTTTCTCAAGAATAGAGTAAGTCATTTTCTTACATCACTTAGGGTCCCGTTTGAAGGAATTAAGAAAGCACTGAGAAGTTCATCATCATCAAAAGCATTAGGGTTTTGGCTACAAAGACCCTCGTCGTCTGTGCAAATACTTGATCATTTGATCTGAGACGACTTTCTTTATGGACGCATCTGCTAATACAAATTCAGAAAGCCATGAAAATTCGAAGCGCCCAAGCTCTCCTCCAAGTCAGATTGAAAGAGAAGAAAGGATGCCAAATATCAATGGAATTGGAAACAGCTCTAGCAACAGCAGTACAGTTGAAGAGAGCAACGGTAAAAAGGTGAAAAATGGATCCGTGAGGCAATATAAGCGTTCCAAAACTCCACGCCTTCGATGGACGCCTGAGCTACACAGCTGCTTCGTTCACGCAGTTGAAAGATTAGGTGGAGAAGAAAGTAAGCGAACCCTAAAGTATAATATAGATATCTCTAGCACAATATCCTATGTATTAATATCTTAGTAATTACTGGTACAATATCTCTAGCATTGATAACCTTTGTTTTTTTGGCGCAGAGGCAACACCAAAGTTAGTACTTCAACTGATGAACGTTAAAGGGCTTAGCATTGCTCATGTCAAAAGTCATCTTCAGGTAAGTTTTGTCACCACAGCTAGATAATTCATTGTCCTATTGCTTGATCATTTTCTTAATTTGGAAAGTTTCTGTTTTTAACAAAAAGTTCACTTCTTTCTGACTGATCAGATGTACAGAAGCAAGAAGATAGATGATCCCAATCAAGGTATTCTCAAGAAACTAGGGTTTCTCTCTCTTTCTTCTGAATGTTATATACTTTTAACTTGTGAAAACGTTTTTTAAATGTACGCAGTTGTATCAACACATAGACTTCTTCTTGATGCTGCTGCTGGAGATCACCATGTTTACAACCTCAGTCAGCTTCCAATGCTTCGTAGTTCTAAACCAACCTTGTATTCTAGCTCACTGTAATACAATTCTCAATATATATACTTTTATTTTTTACCATCACTTACCTTTTTCCATCATGAGATAATTATGAAGTCCCCTTCTTTGTTGTTTGTGTTTCAGATACAAAGATGGATTTTGGGGTGTCAGTTCCAATTTCATCATCAGCTTAGCATCGCCCAACTTAACAAGAAATGGATGCTTACAGAGGGCTTATTATAACGATTGTCACGCAAGTAGCTCGTTATTATCTCCATCGAAATATCTTGACAGTCCCGAGAGGTTTAAGGATCATCAGGGTTTTTCATCATCACAATCTCAGCAAATCGCCACGAGCATTCTTGCTGCTTCTTCAAGGTTTCAAGAAAAAGTAGCAGAACAACAAGAAAGGTACAGTACATTGAAAAGGAAGTCGCCATCATCATCAGAAGTGAACCTTGATCTAAGTTTATCACTTGAAACGTCGCGAGGAATAAATGCGCAGAAGATAAAGAGGGACGATGATAATGAAGCTAATGGTAGGTTGACCCTCTCACTGTTTCCTTCCCTTGATGAAACTCGAGATGTTAGAAAGGGTACACAAGATGAAGAGAGCACAAGCAACTTAAGTCTAACTTTGTGAATGGATGGGAGACAAGGCATGTTCTCAGTGAGATTTTTCGAGTACGTAAATACAATATCGTGATCAAGGTTTAGCGTAAATTTCAATTTTTGTTATTTTTTCATTTTGATGAAAAAGTTATACTTTGAAAAATCAATAGGTAGCCTCACCATATCATCCAAGAGAAACGTTATTGACACATTTCTGTGCATGGGCTTAATATATATATAATGATGCATAGATTCTTTAATGTTTGCAGAAATCCAATTCTTTAATGTTGTCAAGAACTATATTTTATGTGTTCTCTGAAATTATATAAATCATCCGTTTGTTCACCGAACAATAAGAAAGCCTTTGGAGGTAGCAATTCTGAACAAAATCCTAAACGAATAGTAAGGTGTATTAAGCCACTTGTGAGACGATTTTATGAGAGCCTCCTAATATCTATTGATTCATAGCTACACAAAATGGAGTTAATTAATACAAGATTTTTTTATTTTATTTTTATCCTTGAAAGAGCACAACTTTTTTTTATCATCAAGAACCAACTTGTGTTCTCTTTGCTTGTGCTTTCTTGTGGATGATATGGCTCCTTCCTTCGACGATGTGATAATAATGGAAACTTGAAAGGGAGGGTTTTTGCAATACAATAAAAATGATATTTACCAACTTTTCATTGCCGATATCGTCAGCTTAGCCAGTAATTCCACTATACATTCATTTCTTCGAATTTGACACGTGATTTTTGGCTTTCCTCATGCAAGGCATGATGTATTGTATACTTACAATATTCCAAATTATTTCAACGATGGGCTGATAATTCTTGACAAAAAATGCACCCTCTAAGGCCCAAAGTTGTTTGTGGCCCATCCATAGTTTATTGAGAATTCATTCTTTCTTTTTTATAGCTGTTCATATGGATTGGATTCATCAACACTTCCAAGTATATATGCTCGTGTTTTTTCAATTTTTCGAGGAGTCAAGCTCATCATTGGACCATCATAAGTAAGTTTCGTATTTCTTTCTGGCTGAAATAACAATAATTATGTAGCTCTCTACTCTATGAGCAGATCCTTCACCAGTTCTTTTCGATATATATTTCTTGCATCATAGGAGCGTATTACTTACCGCAGTCGAGAATGATAAGCTCACCTACCCGACCATCCATCGTTCGAAGGTTGAATATATGGTCGTGGTGACATCATTAGGGAGACATTAGTTCAACGGCTTTCATTTAAACCTTAATAGATACATCAGATTCAATTACTTTGGACATTAGCGAAATGCATCGAAAAATTCCGCAACCTACAAGTCAACCAACAATGAAATTAGTGATTTTTGGTGGGCCGGCTTGGCTGTCATAAGAATTAACGAAAAGGGGTGTTATCAGTCTTGCATCTGTAATTTATTGCAGCACATAAAAGGTAGTTGAGTTGGGTTGTTGGTAGGTAGTTTGAAGGACGGTAATAGTAAAACCCTCATTAAATTTATTAGTCATTTCACTGACATCGATACACAGACGCTATCTACCACACCAAGAGCATGTATCAGAATAGGCCCATGATCATCTCTTTTGCTTAGCTTGCTTCTGCTATCCCTCATAAATCTTGACCAGCTGGTTCTTTAATTTAACGACCCAGTACCGTCGTCCTCTTTAGATATTCACGGTAAACTCGGAAAAAGTTTCAGCACGGCGAATCCAAGTATTAGAAGAAGCTAACAAGTTCCAAGAAAAAGAGAGGGTTAAATGGTGGGACCAGAGAGGCCATTGTTCGTGCTTTTTGGATCATCAATTGTTCAGCTGAGTTTCAGCAATGGTGGTTGGGGTGCTATTCTTACAGATATCTACGCCCGTAAGGTAATCATCTTTCTTCGATCCCCCCTCTTTTTGCCTTTAATTCGTCTTGTAGTTGTAGCATATTTGTGCACAAGTCTTGGATCTCTGGAATGTGACGATGATTTATACAACAAATTGAAGTGCCAATATTTATGTGCATAGAGATAGGAATCTAGCTAGGTTGAAATGTTTCCATGGAAAATTTGCAAACTGCTTAGTTTTCCATAGCATACATCCATGTTTCTTTCTTGCAGGCGGATATAACATTGCGAGGATATTATGGTTGGAATTCAAGGCGTGCTGTCCAAATTCTTGATAAAGTGTTCCCAAAGGTACATGATACATGTGTGTGTGTGTGTGGTGGTTCTTGGTTGAAATAAACGAATGCATAGAATTGAGCAAAAAGGGAATTGAAGATTGAATTGGGTGCAGAATGCTTCTGTTCAACCTTCATTGGTGATTGTGTATTTCGGAGGCAATGACTCAATGGGACCTCACTCGTCTGGCTTGGGTCCTCACGTGCCTCTTGAGGAATACATCCAACACATGAGGAAAATCGCCTTACATCTCAAGGTAATATTCACCAAGAAAGATACTCTTGCTTGATTATTGTGCTAAATAGGTTAGGGTACACTACTGTTGTTGTACTGTACAGAGCCTTTCGGACAACATCCGTGTAATATTTCTCAGCTGCCCTCCTCTCAATGAGGAAAAACTCCGACAAATCACAAGGTAATATATATATTACGACAACTACTGTATACATATTATTGAGACGAGTAATTGACACGCTTCTTTTTATGCGTTCTTCGTCCTCATCAGCTCATACTTTAGCGAGCTTGTAAGAACAAACGAGTTGTGCCGAGCCTACTCAGAAGCCTGCTTGGAACTGTGTAAGGAGGTGGGCGTCGAAGGCGTCGATCTATGGACTGCCTTTCAAAAGAAAGAAGACTGGCTCAACACTTGCTTTACGTCAGTACATATAAAACAGATTCTCATCTATTTATCTAAAGTCTAAAGATATGATCTTGTGTTCTTTCTTTCACAGGGATGGAGTTCATCTTTCTGCTGAGGGAAGCAAAGTAGTCGTCGAAGAGATACTCAAAGTGTTGAAAGAAGCTGAATGGGAACCAAGCCTTCATTGGAAGTCGATGAAGACAGAGTTCTCCGAGGACTCGCCTTACGACATTGTTGCTTCCGATGGAAAAACGACCATAAACCCCTCGGAGTGGACTTATCACAGAGACATTCAGTGGGACTAACTAAACTACCTTCTCTTGTTTTCTTGATTCATTCTTCAGATTCAGTTATTTGCATTTTGTTGTACTGCACTGTGTTGAAAATTGAAATCATCAAGTTGGAATATTTTTTCTTGCAACAAAAAACGGAGTAGTTGTAGGCATGTTAGAATCGAAATCGCTTTTCCTTTTGGGCTATAAAAGGAGGAGTCGTTAGTTAAAGCAGAAAAACGTGGGAAAAGCGCGGGGAACTTTGCTGTGCTGTGCCGATGAAATGCTAACACGCATAGCATATTATTTTCCCCTTTTTTATATATATTTATGTATCTATATTATCCATCCACTTCATTAGCTTAGCTCTCCCAATAGAATCAATCAATGCAATACATCCAAAACTCTCCTCCCCAATCAAATGATTTGATCGTACAACGTTAATCGATTGCAGCGAATAACTTGCTCTCGTCTCAAGCCAATCTCGCTCTACCTCGCCGGACGAAACGAAATGTCGAAGCAGACGTACCGAGTGTGTTTTTGTTTCCGGCGACGTTTCCGGATGGTGGCGTCGGAGGCTCCGGCGGACGTTAAGAGGATGTTCGAGGAGTACTCCGAGAACGGCGTGATGAGCGCCGATCATCTCAGGAGGTTTATGGTCGACGTGCAAGGACAGCATGGCGCCACGATCGAGGATGCCCAGGCCGTTATGGATAGTCCCGAGCTGAATGTTTTCAGCATTTTTCATCGTCGGGGGATGAATCTCGAGGCGTTTTTCAAATACCTTTTTAGCAATGGTAATTCGCCGATTGACACCAAGCGAGGGGTATGAATCTTCTTTTTTTACTTGTATTTTTTACAGAGATCTTCAAGCTTGTTAGTCCTCTCTGTTTGTTTGTCTATGAGATTGAAATGGAAGTTACAAGCTTGACGTTGGGCTTGAACTGAGATTGTTTTATTGGAAAAAAATGAATTAAACTTGAAAGCAGCTACTTTTCTTTCGACTGAACTGGAAACTCGATACAAATCCACTAGATTAACTGAAAGGCGTTTGATCACGTACGACAGGTATGTGTTATTATCTGGTTGAATTGTGCGTCGAAATGGTTGAATTGGCCCTGATTTTCGGCTTTGTTTATATTTCATATTTATGATAATATCTGTTTTCAGGTTCACCACGATATGAATGCTCCGCTGTCTCATTACTTCATATACACAGGCCATAATTCTTATCTAACTGGGAATCAACTGAGCAGTGATTGCAGTGATGTTCCTATAGTCAAGGCTCTACAGAAAGGCGTCAGAGTGGTGGAATTGGATATCTGGCCAAATTCCACCAAGGATGGTGTTGATGTCTTGCATGGGAGGTGTGTACTAATCAATTTAATTGATTATTTTTCCTCGTAAATGATTCCAACTCATTTTGTAATTGATGGATGGTGTGTTATAATGATTGTAGAACGCTGACTACTCCTGTTGAGCTTATGAAATGTTTCAAGTCAATTAAGGAACATGCATTTGTTGCATCTGAGTATCCTCTTGTGATAACCCTGGAAGATCATCTTACTACAGAATTGCAGGCTAAAGTTGCCGAGGTTGGTTTGTCTATGGATCTGACATGGATCAAATGCTTTTACATTCTAAACAGCTTTTCTCCGTAACTGAACGTAGATGATTCATCAAACATTTGGAGACATGCTGTTTGCCCCTGGTTCAGAAGCCTTGAAAGAATTTCCGTCTCCTGAATCTCTGAAGAGACGAGTTATCATATCAACAAAACCACCAAAAGAATACTTACAGGCCAAGGATGCTAAACCGCAGGAGAATGACTCTAAGAAGAACGAGGAAGAAGCTTGGGGCCGTGAACTCGAAAGTTACAGAGGCAAAACATATGATGATAAGGTGCAGTAACTAAACAAAATATTCTTGCAATCTACCAAATTCCTTAACTCTTCTTGCAATATTGCTCCTAGGCCGATGATGGGGATGAAGAGGTCGAGGAAGAAGAAGATGAAGATGATCCCGACCAGCAAAACATTGCACCAGAATACAGGAGCTTAATTGCTATTCATGCAGGAAAAGGTAAGGGCGGAATGAAAGACTGGCTGAGGGTGGATCCTAACAAAGTGAGGCGGCTAAGCCTGAGCGAGCAAGAGCTTGAAAGGGCCATTGAAACATATGGAAAAGATATTGTAAGGTAACTTCTCTTCAAGTCAAGATTACTAATTCGAACCTAGTTCTCTCCCTCTCTCTCTCCCTCTCTGTAAAAAAAAAACGTCACAATTCTGCGATCAATTCTTCAGGTTTACACAGAGGAACATGCTGAGAATATATCCGAAAGGTATACGTTTTGATTCATCTAATTACAACCCTCTGATCGGATGGACCCATGGAGCTCAAATGGTTGCATTCAATATGCAGGTTAATACGACTACCAAAATCAAATTAACTATATTTAGTATGAGAGGCTATGTGGGATTATATCTTGTGTTGTGGCACTCATTCCATGGTTGATATAGTCTTATAACCTCTTTGACAGGGTTACGGTAGATCACTATGGTTGATGCATGGCATGTTTAGGGCCAACGGAGGCTGTGGATACGTTAAGAAGCCAAATTTCTTGCTGAGGGCTGATGCATACGGTGATATCTTTGATCCTAATGCAACCGTACCTGTTAAAACTACTCTGAAGGTAGACATCTACCTAATCTCTGCATATTTCATTTTTTTCTTTAACTAACCTTTTAATAAAAAAACAGGTGACTGTATACATGGGTGAAGGATGGTATGCCGACTTCAAACATACACACTTCGACATGTACTCTCCTCCCGATTTCTACGCCAGAGTAAGTATCATCATCATCATCATCATCAAGCACTAACAACTAAAGGCTAATTCAATGATTCCTTCTCAAAAAATACATTTGGTATATAGATTGGAATAGCTGGTGTGCCTGGGGACACGGTGATGAAGAAAACGAAGTCAATCGAAGACAACTGGGTGCCAACGTGGGACGAGGTGTTTGAGTTTCCCCTTACGGTGCCTGAGCTGGCGCTGCTTAGGATTGAAGTTCACGAATACGACATGTCTGAAAAGGACGACTTTGCCGGGCAGACATGTCTCCCTGTATCTGAGCTTTGTCAGGGGATACGAGCAGTTCCTCTACACACTCGCAAAGGAGATAAGTACACTAATGTCAAGCTACTAATGAGATTTCAATTTATTTAATCTTCTCTTGTGCTTGTTTGTTGTGGCTTTTTTTTTACTACGTTTACTACCTACCTCTGTTTGTGTGTGTGTGTACGTGTGCATTGCATGTGTTGATATCATTACCATTTATATGGTTTGTATCTTTCTTTCTTTTAAATTCCGATAAAAACACTGACTTTAAGGGAATTCATGGGGTTCATTGCACCGACCGTAACCACCGCTCCTTTTATCGGCGACTGATTATGGTAATTTAATACGTACGTGTCACGCGCCGACGATATAGATTGTCTGTGCCTTGCCTTTAATGCTTTACTACCTTGTTTAGAAAACGAAGATATTATGCTGCTTGTTATTGATAATATAAATGGCGCAAAACTGTCAACATAAAGAGTTGTTAATGGCTTTAAATGAGGCATTGAAGGTCAATATTTCATAACGTCTCTACCGAAACTGTGGACCATTTGCAGTCCATGCCAAACACGTTCTTTTGATGAGCATTGCTGTAGTTATCCATTTACTACCAACGTTTATTTTTTTCGAAAATTCCGTGACGCCTACACGTGTCCACATTGAAGATGATTAAATTTCAAACACCAAGAGATTTTTCCATCGATTTTCTTGTTTGAATCAACGTTCAATCTATCAAGGACTACAGACTTTTCTTCGAGGCTGCTTTTTAACCGATGAAAAATGGACGAACAAATCAACCTTTACACTAAACATTTCCCTCACGTTAGAAACATTCTTTACTCTATCCAAGAAGGAAAAAAAATTAGAAAATAATCATAAATAATAATAATAATCACAGCTCAATCCGAAACAATGGATACTATGCCGCTAGACGAAATGCTGCCATGACTATCATCACCACAAAGAATCAACGCTCTCTCCAAGTTAGCCACGATATCAGTCATAGTTGGCCTATCCTTACCCTCCAAATGCACACAATGCCTAGCAGTGTAGCCCACCAACTCCACCGCCTCACACTCGTTGACCTCGGGCGGGCCGACCCGCGGGTCCAAAATCTTCGACAGCTGACCACCCATGATCGCGGGCACAGCATAATCCACCACACTTATGGGCGTATCTTCGCCCGTCTTAAAGATCGCCCTTTTACCCGTCAAAAGCTCCAACAAAACCACCCCAAGACCATAAACGTCGCTCTTTGCCGTTAGCACATTGAGCCCGTAATACTCGGGATCGATGTACCCCACAGTCCCAGCCGCTTTTGCGGGCCTGTAACTGCGATCGTTCTCAGGGCCCATTAAGGAAAGCCCGAAATCAGAGACTCGGGCAGTCCAATCAGCGTCGAGGAGTATGTTAGAAGATTTTATGTCTCGATGGATTATGGGAGGGACTGCGTAGTTGTGCAAGTACTCTATCCCACGTGCTGCGTCCAATGCGATTTTGATCCTCACTTTCCAAGAATTTACAACGCTGCTGCCCTTTTCGGTGTTGTTCTTGCCGTGCAAGTGATCGTATAAGGCTCCATTCTTCATGTACTCGTAGACTAACAGCCTTTCTTCCCTCTCTTCGCAGTAGCCGACTAGTCTGACCAAGTGCTTGTGATGTAGCCTAGACAAGAAAGCAAGTTCTGATTCGAAAGCGCTTTCTTTTTCCTGGAATTTCTTCGTTCTTGGACCTGATTCGCTCCTCTTGATGGCAACCTCGCGCCCGTCCTGTAGCTTTCCTCTGTAAACGACCCCAAAGCTGCCCGAGCCAATCTTGTTCTCCATTGCAAAATCGTTTGTGGCAATTACGAGATCGGCGAGCGAAAACTCCTCTGCCCTTTCTGTGTGCTTGGACGAAGTTCCGCTTCTCTGTCGCCTCATCAGAATGGATCCCTGGCGCCTGAGAGTGGATGATCTTGAGCACGGTGGGGTGCTGTTAGATTGATGTACGTTGTTTACAGTCGTAATGGTGGGTTGCACTGAGTTGTGAATCTTCTTCTTTCCAAAGCAAGCGCCGCTCCACCATAGGTAGATCGCAGTGCAAATCGCACACAAGCCACCAACAGATCCTACAATGGCAAAGATCAATAGCCCTCTGCTGAGGCGCTTCGAAGGCGAATGACTGTCTTGGGGCGGTGGTGAAGGTGATGACGAAGATGGTGGAACACTCGGTGGAATCTTGGGAACATCGCAAGGCCTACAAACATGGCCATTCCCAGCACAGAGGGCATCAGATTCAGGGTACAGATTACACTCGCAAACAGTGTTAACGCATGGACCTGGCAAACTCTTACTCAAAGGCAGCTCATTTCCTGATGAACTAATCCAACCAGGACCCCAACATATAACAGAGAAATTACGGGTCACTAATCCACAAGTGAAGTTCAAACCCGCCACGATCTGCTCGAAAGAAACAGATTCGACCATTCTGCTCGAAAACTCACCGTTCCCACCCCAACACGCAACCGTACGGTTCAGGCGCCTGATTGCACAGGCGTGGGTGGAGCCAAGTGTCAAAGCCCTGTACTCAAAAGGTACATTTGATGGGACGATGAGCTGCCCATCAGCGTTGTTCCCAACGCAGATTACTTGCCCTGTTTCATTGATTCCGCAAGCAAATCTCCCACCAACCTCAACGCTCAACATGGAGTAATTAGAGAAAGCTGATTGTACCTCTTCGCTGCCATCGCCGCCCCAGCACACGATTTTTGAGGTATTTTTCAGAACGCCGCAGGAAAAGGAGAGCCCCGATGATATTTGACTGAATAGAGGCGACGATACGTTTAAGCTGCTAGCCAAGGGAACCTCATAGCCGCGCCAGCAAATCACGTTGGGGCTCGTGGCGTTCTGCGTCAGGCCGCAGATTTGGGTGCTTCCGACGGCGACGGCCGTCAGGGGGTTCGAGGCGTTGTTGTATATTCTCTTGGGGGCGAAGTTCGCGGTATCGTAGCACAGGAGGGTTGCTCCGCCGGATCGAGCTGCGCAGATGGTGTCCTGGCCGCCGGCGATGGCGGTGAAGGCGGAGGTGGTCGGAGGGACTGTGAATGTCCGGCCGTTGCTGAAGCATTGGATGATTTGTATCGGCTGGTAGGCGGTGATCGTGCAGACGGCTGGTGCACCGCCGTAGACGACGGAGATGGTGGCTGCCGAGGATCCGCCGAGGGAGACGCAGGTGGGTGGCACGGATGCGATAACTAGGAGGATAAGTAGGGATAGTATCGTCATCTAAAGCCACCTCATCTGTAGAGAGAGAGAGAGAGAGAGAGAGAGAGAGAGAGAGAGAGTATCTTCTTCGTTGGCGTTTCGAGTCCAGTCTAGTCTCGTTAATTGGAGGCTTAGCCTAGCAATAAAGTGAGGGATGATATGTTTGCTTTTTTATTTTAAAATATACATTTATTTTTCTGAAAATGTTTCCAGGACGACAGAAATTAAATAGTATGTAATTACCAATGAATTAAATGAAAGGAATAAAAATGGGGGTAGTAATGAGCCAAGAGATACTGTTTGTTTAACATGGAATCAAAATTTTAGATTATGGTTGTTGATGAAAATTTAATAACAATACTAAAATCGCTGTTGACCAAAAGGTGGCCTAACAGTATACAACTTGTGAAAGATAAAGAACATAGATGGATGTATTTGACCAGAGAGATGCCTAGCCATGATGTAATGTTGATTCCAGTCGGATAAGATATGTCTATAAAATATGTAGATTGTTAATGGGGTTTGTTAGAAATTAAATAAATATTGTTGCTTTTTAAACGAGAGAAGCAGTTATTGAATTTTCCAAGAATCGCTTCAATTCAAATGAAGATTAGATTCAACTTTGATGTGTTGATGAATCAAATGTACCAACTTAGAAACGGTCAATAAAATGGTTTAATCCTTAACCAAAAGGTGAAGTTAAATAGACATAATGTTTATACGAGGAGGGTATCCATGTGTGTACTTTCCTGTTCAAAAAGTTAAAGATGAAAAATACTAACATTTCGGGTGGGCATGAAAATCCATATTATGAAAATCTATGAACTTTTAAATATATGATTATCTTCTGAAGTAGTTCAAAACACGACTAGAATTAGGAAGATTCGGAAAAATTTAACGTTGATTTCCTGATAATTTTTTTAGAAACTGAAAGCGATATGTATGAATCATTCAACAATCTATAGTGAAATGTGAACTCTTGCGGATTTACTTTGACCAGACCCTTCTATTCGTGTTCGAAAGCAAAGAGTTGCTATCAATCGCCATATTGGGAACCAACGTCGTTATCAAAACATTTTACTTTACCTCAAACGTTTTGGTAACTTGTATCATCGTTCATGTTTCTTTATCATCATCCCCCTCTTCCAATTTTTCTCTTTGTTCTTTGTATGCCACATAGACATGTTCAGGAAAAAGTTGAATGTTCAAACAAGCCTGCGGTCAAGTGTTGATGAGGTGGACTTGGATTGGAATTGAACAACAAAAGCTAAAAGGAAAGAACTTTGTATTTCTTTTCTAACATGTGTTTGCTGCGTAAAACGAGGCATCATGATTATAAGCACCATGTCTAAAACTTTTTTGTGACCATAGAAGGGAAACATAGTAAGAGTTTTGGCCAAACGATAAGAAACTGCTGGGCTCCAACGTTGTAATAAGAAAATATACATAAAGCTGTAGCAGCAGTCTCAGAGACCAATTTAATATTTTGAAATAAGCAGATGAAATCCATCGAAGACATCGCCAGAAATTCGATCCCAATGAATGTATATGATGAATAGTCACATCAGCACTTAGCTTCACAAAATCCATTATTACACCGTTTCAAAACTATAGAAGGATATATAAAGACTACAAAGAACCTATGGATTCGATCTTCTTTACAATCATTTGGCAACCTTTTCATATTGCCAATCATCAATGGCTGGTTGATCCACATTGAATGGCCATACAAAATTTGTGGAAAAATAATAATATTAACAACAGGAACATAAAGATAACTTACCCTGAAGTGCATCAGAAATCTTCATTCTGAAGATGGGATTCCATGTTTTTGAAACCATTCGGGAATGTGGAAACGTTCGTACAGAACAGGTCTTACGTCGCCTTGGATGGAAAGGTGCTTGAGCAAGGGGAGGACAACTTGCAAAAGCTGCTTTATCATAGAAAAAGAGGAGGATATTTGATGGTGCGAAGACGAATTATCCTAGAATAAGGAAATGTGGGTTCAAAACTCATTTTACCTGCTCGTCGTGAGGTTGTCCAGGAGAAAAGGGCACGCATGGAATTCCATTTAGTGGTTGCAGCAAGAAACTAAACGGGTTGTTATCAACAATGACTACTCTGCACAAATCCCTAGACAATATCCCTAAATCCTTAACGTGGTCGCGGTACTCCCTGTGAAAATTGCAGATGAGATAATATTATGCAGTCATCCTTCACACTTTATGCAAGACGGGTCGTTTGAGTCGTAACGGAATCAATCTACTTTGAGGGTAAACATTAAGATGAAATAATTCAGGAGCATTCGAAACTTACGTACTGATAGTAGAAGGTCGATATAATCTCCTACTGAATAGTTTTTCAGAATCTATTACATCGACAAGAGGGCTTGCATAACCTGCATTCACATTTAAATAAGGTGATTATGACCAATAGAGTGCGGTCGAAACCTTGTACATTGCATCTGATAAAATTGCGTAGAATGATCCAGAGCAACAGATACCTTCAACTCCTGCAGTAAATAACACAATATCGGCAAACTGGCTAAGCTGTTTTAGAAACTCTTTTAATCCAGGACGTTCGAACACAGTCACATGATAAATCTTAGATTTGCCTTCACATTCCTTTAAAGTTTAAGACCAAGGTAAAAAGCAACAGGGGGAAATTAATCAAGCTATTTTAATAGGACTATTAAAAACATGTTATAAGAGATGAACCTCTGAACAGTTTCACCTTGTCAGAAGATATGCATTCTAATTCGAACCATTTGATACCAGCTTCCGCAGCTTGGCTACGTAGCATAGAGGGCAAGTTTGATGTCTCATATGCACATACTAGAGTGTCGTCCAGATCAAGAACCACCTACATAAAAAAGTAATGAATTAAGCACAGAGAGAGCAACCATTTAAATAGCATTTAATCTATGATGAGCGTCATAATACCAAATAAAGTAGTCTGTGATCAACTACAAGTAGACGTTACTGGTAAATTCGTCATCTTCATTACTCAGAAAAAAGTCATCTTTCTTTCCAAAAACACAACGCAAATTAGTCTATTGCTCCATCAGGTCTACCGAAGAGATTTTTCTAAAAAGCTGTAGTTCAAAAATTGATCATAGCAGCAAGATTTTATCCCCAAACATTAGGTCAACGTTTACATTAATGACAGAAGCCGTTACTTTGATTAGATAGATTTGAACAATTAATCTGCAGGTCGAACAATCCAATCAAACTCCAAAATCAAGCATCACTAATAACTCAAAGACGACAAATAAGCTCAACAGCAAGAAAGGAGTCGCACCGTAAGCTTCTCGAGAGGCGACGGCGACTCAACCTCGCGATGAACTGCACCATCTTCCGACGTCTCCAAGGAGAACTCAGGCATCTCAGAGTCAGGAATCGGCTTGAAGCCCGCAAGCTCGCGAGCTTCGGGAGAGAGCAGCGAACTGCGATGACGAAAGCCAGCGTAAGAGAGCATCTGATTCATCGATGGAGTGCAGCTTACGATCTGAGCAAAGATCTGGAAGAAGAAGTCCAGCCAGTTGAGCAGCGTCCTCCACAGCTGTATAGTGCGCGGCGCGTATACTTCAGTCGTCGACAGCTCAGCCATAGCTGTAGCCGCGGCGGCGCGTGCGGCGATGGTGGTATGGTAGTGTGTAGTACTCGTGGTAGGAGCTTAGCCGATGGCGTTGACTGAATCAGGCGAGAGCAGGTAATAAGATCAGTGATTGTTTAGGGCTGTGATCCATTATTGTTGTACGTTGTCGTTCACGTAGAATTGAAATGAAAATGAATAACGATAAGATTCTTTGCTAATCGACCGACGTATTTATATTAAATAATAATTAAAATTAAGGAAAAATAAGTTGAATGGGTCATAAAATAAGAGCTCAATCCGACAAAAAATAGGACAACATGCAATGTAATTGGGCTTAGATGTCGAAAAACTTGAGAGAAAGCCCATTGAACACTTGAAATTTATTTTATTTAGAAATTTATAAACCCGAACCCCTTATTTATGTGCATGTAATTTATAATTTAGTGGAGTAAAATAATAGTAATGGTTCCTATATATAGTAGAAGTCCAAGGACGAGACAGGTGACATTAATTTGTAGGGTAAAAAGGAAGGTTGAAGAAATGGTGGGGGTGAATGTGCAAGTGTGTGAAGTGTTCATTGGTTGGATTGTATTGTATTGCACCACCTTTAATAAATTAACTAGGTAGGTTTGGGTAGGTAGGTAAAACTGTGAAATTAATAACGTTTGCAATATTAAATATTTATGTTTGATGAGGATGAAATATGCTGCTATACTTTAATTGTAGTTTTGATCGCAAAAATAAAAAAAGAAATAGAATATCAAGGTAGGAAAACTTTCAATATTTTTTTTTAACTACTCCGAAGGTCTTGGCAAAGAAAGATTCTTTTCCTGAGGTTTGGCCAAAAGCAGAAATAAGAGAAATTTATCAAGTGATCTTTGTTTCAAAGCAATCTTTTGATGGAATAAAAAGGCAAAAAGGAAAAACAAATGGGAGACAAGAATAGAGATAGATGGCCATGGTCATGATACTCATTTCAACATTATAATGTTCACTAAGGCAATGTGTAGTGAAATGAACAGAAAGTAACTTATATTAGGTGGGAAAAACGCTTACTAGTAGTGGTGTGGAGTGGACGAAGGAAAATGGTGTCTAGTCTTAATCTTAATTGGTGACTTAACTATATAAAAAGCTTCCTTCCAATAAATAAACATCACCATTAATTGACAAGTTAAGCACCTCAAGGACAACTTAAAATCGACAGGATAAAGCTCAAGTCTGAATCTAATCATAACCACTCTAGAAGAAAATAAATAAATATTATTCGTGCATCCGAGGGAATAAAATAGTAAAGTCAAATATCCTTGATAGAAAAAAAAGCTTCTTAGTGGTGGAAATAGTTTTCAACTGCAAAAAAGATATGAATGCAATTAAAATTGTATTGTAGATCCGCGTGTTGAATAGTTACGTAGTCGAATCATATTCCGTTTTTAAAGACTTTTGCCTGCCACAGATACAATACAATCTTTGATGATATTATGATTCTAATAGAAACAACAAATAGAGAAAATCAAATTTCAATCTTAGTTACCCCACAGCCTTAGAAAGATACTAGGCAAGATTCGAAAGCAACAAGTCCAAATACAAGCATTTTAAATCTCCAACAGTAGCATATATATATATATATATACATACATACATACGTACATAAGACATGATTTTACTGCAGTACATAATTTCACCGTAATTATATGTGTGTTGTGGGTTGAGATCTTCTATTCCACTTTCTGTATTCCACTCCTTCCAACGAACAAAAATCGTTACACCTCCCCAACAAGTGTTAAAACACACATAAACATCATTACACCTATGAATTTCATTACAACAAGTGTTTAAACAAAAAAACAACCTCATTATTACGTATTTTTCTATTTTAATATATATAAATAGAGATTTTTTCTAATATGGAGTAGAAAAAATCAGTATTATATATTAAAATAGAAAAATATGTAATAATGAGGTTGTTTTTTTGTTTAAACACTTGTTGTAATGAAATTCATAGGTGTAATGATGTTTATGTGTGTTTTAACACTTGTCGGGGGAGGTGTAACGATTTTCGTTCGTTGGAATACGGAGTGGAATACAGAAAGTGGAATAGAGGATCTCAACCCGTGTGTTGTGTGTACATCAAGTTGTCAATTTGCAAAGTGGGGCGAGCTTTATTACATAACAATACATATAAGGTGAAGAAAAAAAAACTATTTATAAATAGAAGAATGGAAAAGAAATAAAGGGTATATAATTATTATTCAAAAGCCGAATGAGAATATCAAAGAAAAAAGATATTATTTTATCTTGATCTCCAACCCCACTCGAGGATTCTCTTCATAGAAGGAAGGGACCTAAAATAATTCATTTCTTTGCCTGCCTCATTTGTTGTTTGATGGGCCAGAGCAAAAATGCCATTCGAAAATGATTGACATAGATGTTACAACCTTTTACCATATAAATCGTTTTCGAAATATTCAAGATCAATATATTTTTGTAAATGCTATCGAAATTAATGAATAAGCTTCTGGTTCAATTAGGAATTTGTTCATGAAAAGCCAAAAGCAAGGGAAACATATCAATTCAAATCACTTTTTGGAGACCTCCCCACAATAATGAATTATATTCAATTGATATTTTTCCTTACGGAGTTGAGTGTAAGAAAAGAGTGATGTGATGAAATGGTGATGGAAATTTGAAGGTCCGGCAATTAACGTGACTATACTCTCTTTAAGTTCCTTACAAAAGTTTTAAATAGTAAAATATAGCAACATCAAATAAATAAAAGATGGAGACTAAACGAAGCGATACGTGGCTCATGCATAGAGAAGTCGTTGGTCGTCTTCAATACTCAAGGTGTCGCGTTCAACCTTTACGAATTGAAGAAGATAATTAATCGACTCTCATTTTAGTTCCCTTCTATTTTTTCCATCTGAAAACTAAAAAGCTAGCCATGCATATGCATATAATTAGCATACCATTTATTACCTTATATCGGACCTTCACTTTCCACTACTCTCATAATGTCTTAATGTGGGCCCCACATCCACACACAGTTCCCCCACCAGCAGCAGTATATGTCTACTGCATAAACATTAAACCTCAATAAATAACACAGACAATTACGCCACCCAAGAGAAAAAAAAAGTCCCAATAAACTAATCAGCAAAAAAAATCACAGCTAAATTTCTTGAATAGAAAATAAATAAGAGATAGCTGAGATATAGGTCCGCCCATGCCAACGCCGGTAGACGCGGCCAGGCAATGCCTGACTCAAGAAGGCGTCACGGCCTTAGACGAGGCCGTCGCCGTGGCGAAGCGGCGGGGACACTCTCAGACGACGTCGCTTCACATGGTCTCTTCCCTGCTGTCCCTTCCCAATTCGATTCTCCGCGAAGCGTGCGTGCATGCACGCAGCAGCTACTCCTCACGCGCTCAGTTCAAAGCCCTCGAGCTTTCCCTGAGCGTTTCCTTGGATCGTTTGCCGTCGTCTTCGGCTAAAGCGGAGGAGGAGCCGCCGGTTTCTAACTCTCTTATGGCCGCCGTGAAGAGGTCGCAGGCGAATCAGAGAAGGCAGCCCGAGAATTTCAGCTTCTATCAGCAGCAAGAGAAGTACTACGGTTCGTCAAATGTTTCTGCGCCAGTGGTGAAAGTAGAGCTGAGAAACTTGATACTTTCGATCCTAGACGATCCTTTGGTGGGTAGGGTTCTTGGCGAGGCAGGTTTTAGGAGCTACGATGTGAAGATGGCTCTGATAAGGCCTAACTTTGGTGGATTCCGAGGAACTGGTAATATGTTTGGTGCTCGGTATATAAGATCGTTGAACAGCCGTCCTATGTTCTTGTGCAGCTTCGGCGAGAATACTAAAGGTTTCAACTTTCCCTTCATGGGCTGCTTTATGACTGGTGATGATCATCAGATTTCGAAAAGGATAGGCGATGTCATGGTTAGGGATAAGAAGAGGAACCCTTTACTATTGGGTGTTGGTGCAGTTGACGTTTTGACGAGTTTCTTGGAAACAGTGAAGAGGGCTGATGGTAAAGGTCTAGTCTTTTTACCTGAAAAGTTGAGTACTGTAGTTATTAGTGTGAAAGATGAGATTCTGAAGCTTGTGAGTGAGGATTTCGATGAAGGGTCTTCGCTGAAGTTCAAACTCGGCGAAGTTGACAGAGCCGCCGCAGATAGCCACGGCGTAGTAGTGAATCTTGGTGATTTGGAGATTTTGGAAGGCGTTAGTTTGGACAGTCTGAGGTTGTTTGTCAGTACCCTTAGTAGTTCACTGAAGGTACATAGAGGAAAGCTGTGGTTGATTGGCGCTGTAACAACCTACGAAGTGTATTACAAGGTTCTTGGTAAAGTTTCCACCCTTGAAGATGACTGGGATTTGGAGACTTTGCCCATCACTTCACTTGGAGGTTCATTTCCCAGATCCAAGTATGTTTTACTTCTTACATGTTTTATGCTTGTTTCATCTTGATTTCTGGGATTGTTAGGCCACATCATTTTTTAGGTCTGTTGAGGGTTAAGAAGGTTAATTACATACTAATTGCAGGAGATCTGATTCATGTCCGATGGTAACTTCACTATCTGTCATGAACTTAAAAAATTCTTAGATTTAGTGAGTGGTCTCTATTCCTTCGACGTGGTTTCTTGGTAATCTATCAACTAAAGCAAGTTGAAAGGCCATCCATTACCATGTTCTTGATAAAGATCAACCTCTTAAAAAAAATCTGTCTTTTTTCTGGGCCCTTTTACCTTTGAATATGATCCTATTATACCTTAGAGATGTTGATATGTCAAGAAAGCGTGACAACTTGTTAAGGTTTCCCCCTCATATCGGAATGTAATAATAATGAGCAGAAAATATCGCAGCTTAATGGAGTCTTTTGTCCCGCTGGGCGGTTTCTTCTCTCTGCCGTCTGAGATCAAAATCCCGTCGATCAACGCACGAATATCTCGCTGTCACTTGTGCAACGAAAAATACGAACAAGAATTAGCTTCTTTAAAAAAACGAGGACTTTCTTCGTCGTTAGCAGAGCAGTACCATTCGACTCTCCCTTGCTGGCTGCAGAACGTCGAAACGAGCCCATCCTCTACGAAGGTGAATCTAATCTGTTTCTTTCTTCCTCATGCAAGTGATCTGTGGTTTGATCTTTGAAGATCTTCAGTGCAGGGCAAAGATGATGACAACAGATTGCTGCTGATAAATTCGAAGATTGCTGATCTTCAGAAGAAATGGGACAATATATGCCAGGAACATCATTACAATCGGACGTATGCTCCACGGATTATTACAGGTTTCCAACCCTCTAAGGGCAAAGACGAAAATTCTCCAGGAAATGACCTTAAGAGCCCCTCAGATGAACAAGGGAACAAAAACTTGGATTCTAGTTTATCGACTGATATACGAAGGAGCTCTACTGTTAAAGAAGATCGTTCGTTTACTCCTTCAGAATTGCAGTGCAAGCCAAGCGATGATCTTAAATCTCAAGCTTCGGTTACTTCAGCCGCTAGTTATCGCTATATGGATGATGCCAAGCAGCTCTATCAAGCTTTAGTAGGTAAAGTTGGCGATCTTCATCGAGAATATATTAGTACTTTCGTGCAAGCAATAGTTCGATGCCAAGGTAAAGAAAACGTGTGTGAGGTTCCTCGTTATGGCCTGTGGATGAACATGAAAGGACCCGATAAGTTTATCAAGATAAAACTAGGGTTAGCCCTAGCTGAGTCATTATTACACGAAAGCACAGAGAGTTTCGTCTACGTCGACTTAAATTTGCAGGATGAAACGCAGTGTGTAAATACTCTATTTTACAGCCTTCGAGTTAAGAACAAGTATTGCACATCGATGAGAGTAACTGTAGTCGAATACTTGGTGGAGATTTTGAGCAAAAGGCCATGCGTTGTGTTCCTTGATAACATTGATAAGGCAGATATCGTGGTGCAAAGTAGCCTTTCCCGGGCTATGGAGACGGGAAAACTGACTGATTTGCGTGGAAGAGAAGCAAATATCTGTAATTCTATCTTCCTTGGATCGCAAAGATGCAAGCAAGAAGGCAGCAGAAGATATTCAGATGAGGAGTTGATGGGAAAATACTGTGAGAAAGATGTGTTAACAGCAAAAGGAAGTTCTATAAAGATACTGATCAGATACGATCTTAGCGATGGCGATTCAAGTGATGTTTTACGTCTATCTGATGGGAAAGGAAGAGGGATTTTAGATTCGAATCATTACAACAAAAGAAAGCTCATGGGTCGCAGCAGAAGCGCAGACAACGAAGGCATAGAGGTGTCCAAGAAAGCAAACAAGTCAGCATCTTTAGACTTAAATTTTCCAGCTGAAGAAGAAGAAGAACCTGAAGAAGTGATCAACATGCAATCATCTAGCTCGGATTTAAGTTCTGAGGATTTGTCAAAATCCTGGATGGACAGACAAACAGTGGTGTTTAAACCTTTCGATTACGACGCACTTACTGAGAAGCTATATGAAGAAGCATGCAATTGTCTGCACGACGAAGTTCTTGACTTCAAGTGTTTGTTAGAGATCGAAAGGAAAGTGATGCAGCAGTTTCTTGCAGCTGCTTTCGTGCATGGCAACGAGGGAATCGTCGTAAAATGGATTCGAAGTGTTCTGAGGAATGGATTCGTTCAAGTCATGGGAAAGTTTAGCCTTGATAGTCGATCGATCGTCAAGCTCGTAACTTGCGATGATAAGCCATTATTGCGTTATGAAGAAGAAGAAGGCTTGCTTTTTCTTCCTACCAGGATTATTGTGAATTAATTAATTTGTCTAGATGTGTAATTATGTGTGTATGTCCCTATAGTTTTGCTGTATTATTGCAGGCTTGTAAGATTGTTAGGTAATCAACTTATTATGGACCTATATTGTAATCTGGTTAGTCTATTTCTTCCATGGAATTATGTATTCTGTGGCTAGAAACTAAAGTGAATATTTATTTCTATAAGAGCTTTAACGTAATTCAAATTATTTTATGTTATCATTGACTAAGCGCTAAACTAAAACGTTAAGAATTGTAATGATTAACATCATATCAGAGTCCCCAATTAAAATAATCATGCTGCCTCCCATTGAAAGTTTTTATTTTGTACAACGGAGAAAAAGATATATATAGCATGGGCGGTTTTGTATTCGTCACACTATCAAGAAAAAAAGCTTCAACGCAATAAACTCATGGACGAGATATCGCCAGAGTGGATCAAAGAGCCGACCAAGAACAAATGTCCCTTTCAACTATCCACTAATTATTAGTGTGTGCTAAATAAAACATGCCAGAAAAAAATAAATGTATGTATCTTATTGCATGGTCGGCTATATCATAATCGAAGTTGAGTCATCACTGCGCCTAAATCTTCGCATATAAAAACCCCTTCAGTTAGCTCATTTCTCACCTCATCAGCACACTCACAAACGATCAAACAAAAGACTTGGAAAATATTAACTGCGATATTCTCTTGCTAGCTCACCCTTGAGGACGATGGAGGCCAAAGAAGAAGACGTTAGACTCGGCGCCAACAAGTTCTCGGAGAGGAACCCAATAGGCACGGCGGCTCAGACCCACGACGACAAGGACTACACAGAGCCACCGCCGGCGCCGCTCTTTGAGCCAGGGGAACTGAGCTCTTGGTCCTTTTACAGGGCTGGGATAGCTGAGTTCATGGCCACTTTCTTGTTTCTGTACATCACGATTTTGACCGTTATGGGTGTTAATAGGGCGCCAAACAAGTGTGCCTCAGTGGGCATTCAAGGGATTGCTTGGGCTTTTGGCGGTATGATCTTTGCCCTCGTCTACTGCACTGCTGGGATTTCAGGTCAGTTCTTATGCCATTCTTTCTAACATCCATCGAATTTTGCGGCAGTTGTAATACGTGAGAGAGGTCTGATGACTTCTGTTGTTGTTGTTGTGTGAAGGTGGGCACATAAATCCTGCGGTGACGTTTGGGCTTTTCTTGGCTCGCAAACTGTCTCTGACTAGAGCGGTGTTCTACATGGTGATGCAATGCCTGGGAGCCATATGCGGCGCCGGCGTAGTGAAGGGGTTCTACAAGCCGACCTACAACTTGGAGGGCGGCGGCGCCAACGTGGTGGCCAACGGCTACACCAAAGGCGACGGCCTAGGAGCTGAGATCTTGGGCACGTTCGTCCTCGTCTACACAGTCTTCTCAGCCACCGATGCTAAGCGCAGCGCCAGGGATTCCCATGTCCCCGTAAGTACCTTCTTCTAAACCATTAATTACTATCCTCCATGTATATGTCTCATCAGAAACTGTAAAGAAGTCGTCTTTTTTTTTTTTTCTGTAAAAACTTGCAGATATTGGCTCCATTGCCCATTGGATTCGCCGTGTTTTTGGTGCACTTGGCCACGATTCCAATCACAGGGACTGGGATTAACCCGGCGAGGAGCCTCGGCGCCGCCATCATATACAACCACGACCGCGCGTGGCACGACCACGTAAGCTCAGAACATCTTTCTTTCTACCTATAAAAAAAACTCATATTTCTTTCTTCTAACGTAATCAATAACAAAGGTGGGTTTTTTTTTCTTCGTCTCTGTGTGCAGTGGGTATTTTGGGTCGGACCATTCATCGGCGCAGCGCTCGCCGCACTTTACCACGTGGTTGTGATAAGGGCCATTCCATTCAAGTCCAAGTGAACATTAATAATAATAAATGAAGTCCCTTATCTGTGCTGTGCAAATTTATGAAGGAACCATAGCAATAGAGAGGGGCCGGCCTAAAGATCTACGTATCTCTATCTATCGCTTTTAATAAGACACAAAAAAGTCTTACCTTTGTTTCTCACCTTTTTCTTATCTTTCTTTTTGGTGTGTACTCTATCTTGTAATATATGCTTTAAATGTTTACTACGTGGAAGAAAAAACCGTGTTTGCTCAATTTTAGTCGACCTAACCTAAGCTGGTCTATGTGTTAAAATTTTATGTGGCTGTGAATAGAGAAGATGATTTCGCAATGCAAACTGACCAAAACCTAACCTAACCATTCTTTTTTCTTTGTTTGGCATGTAATAAATAAGCTTGCAAATTCAACTCAAAAACTAAGTGACAGCACTTAACATACTGCATTCTGACAGATCATGAAGCTACGAACAACCCTTTGATATAAGGGAAGATTTCTGTTCAGGCCCCCCTAAAGTTTGCAATTACCCGTCAGACCCTGTCAGAAATTGATTAAGTTTAAGAGACCTACTTTTTTGTAAAAATCGAGTAAAGGACCCAAAGTAGAGTTTGACGAAAATACCCTTGGCTTTATTTTCCAGCAGATCTCGCGACATGTTCTTTTGCTTTTATATGAATCGTTATTTTTACTTCATTATATGTCACACAGCTACCGCATTTTGTTACTCCGGAAGACAAATACGTTATTATTCCATAATCTTATGTTACTTCTCTACTGCAAAATGTTCTCGACAGAATTTTTTGCATTTAACGATCGAAGTCATTTTTCTTACACTGAATCGAGCCAAACAAATTCGACTGCCCCATGCAACCGATTCGACGTGTCATTATGATATTGACGACGCACGAGGTCGAATATGCTTGTCTAATTAGGGTGCAAATTCGACAACCTAATGGCAAATCGCATTTAGATTTCGACATAAATTGCAAGTAATCGGTATAAATTCGAGGTACCCATGAGAAATCTAGGTTTATTTTACCTAATTGAGTCAATAACACAGATATTTATGCAGTTTTCATCTGTTTTTCAGCGTCGGATGTGATTTTCGCTATTTTCCTCGCGTTGCATTGCTTCAATGCAGATTGTGTTAGTTAAGACAGATAGAGAGTTATTAAATTTCAGCTAAATGTTACCTATTAGTCAGCACCAGTTATTAAACATGATAAATTCGTTATTTTTTGCTATGTTATAAGTATTTCTTTTTACACGATTTAGGGAAAATATAATATACGTTTCTTGCAACTAATCCGTATAAATTCGAGGTACCCATGAGAAATTGAGGTCTATTTGACCTTATTGAGTCAATAACGACGTGATTTATGCACTTTTCATCTTGTTTTTTAGTGTCGTTTGTGATTTTCGTTTTATTCATTTCGATCCGTTACTTGTATACAGACTGTGTTATTTACGACGGACAATTTGTTATTATCTTTCAGTGACGCGTTACTTCTGAGTCAAAATTTGTTATTAACCGTAAGACATTTGTTATTTTTTGCTATGTTATAAGTATTTCTTTTTTACACGATTTAGGGAAAATATAATATACGTTTCTTGTAACTAATCGGTATAAATTAGAGGTACCCATGAGAAATTGAGGTCTATTTGATCTTATTGAGTCAATAACGACGTGATTTATGCAATTTTCATCTGTTTTTTAGTGTCGTTTGTGATTTTCGTTCTTTTTTTCCCGATCCATTGGTTGTATACAAAATGTGTTATTTACAACAGACAATGCGTTATTAACTTTCAGAGATGTATAAGAGGAAAAACACTTCAGCTCGGGCCCTAATGAAAGTTGATATTAGAAAAGCATATGATACTTTGGATTGGAGTTTCCTGGAAAGATGGCTCATCATGCTCAGATTCCCCCAGAACTTTGTAGCATGGATCATGGAGTGTGTGTCCACTGTCTCTTACTCGGTGTCCATTAACGGGTCTATAGCTGGGAGTTTTAAAGGTGCACAGGGCCTGAGACAGGGAGACCCTGTCTCCCCCTTGCTTTTTGTAATTTCCATGGAGTACCTTACTCGACTGCTACAGCTGTCTTCCAAGGCTCCCAGATTCAGGTTCCATCCGTTGTGTAAGCAGATCAACTTGGTAAACCTTTGCTTTGCAGATGATCTTATGATCTTCTGCAAAGGAACCACTGGAGCTGTATCAGTGGTGATGGATGCGCTCAGGAAATTCCAACAGGTATCTGGTCTCGATGCCAATCTGCAAAAGTCTAGCATTTTCCTTGCTGGTACTTCTAAAGAGGTGTCTGAGCAGATTATTCAGATCACAGGATTTAAGATGGGATGTTACCCTATGCGCTACCTGGGAGTTCCCTTATCCCCAGTTAGATGGAGCAGAGCTTCTTGCCAAGCACTTGTGGAAAAAATCACAGCTAGAATTCAGTGTTGGGCCACTCGTAACCTTTCATATGCTGGCAGATTGTGCCTCATTAATGCTGTTCTATTGGCTACCCACGGATACTGGGGATCAATCTTCTTATTGCCCAAGGCTGTGACAAAAGAGGTTGATAGAATTTGTAAGGAATTCCTATGGGGGAGGAAATCACATGGCAAATGTGTTCCGCTACTGAATTGGGACAGTGTCTGCTGCCCAAAGAAACAAGGATGTAATACCTGAGTCCCATGAGTAAGTTGGCCAATAAATTTGCATGCATATTATGTGGTGATATGATTTAGTGTTTAGTATTTATTTAATTTCGTGACTATATGATATCTCACATTATTTGGAAATTAGATGTTGAGTTTGAGGAATTTTGAAATTAGGTTGTGTGGGTAAGGTAATTTCGAAATATGATAAGTTAGAAATTAGGGTTTCTTTATGGAAATGTCGAGTTGAATTAAAATGTTGACATGAGTTTATTCATGTTAAAATAATACTTGGAAATTTTGTATCGACATTTTATATATACATAGATCAATGTCGAAATCTTTAAGGAATTGAAATGAGAGATGCGAAATTTTAAGATGGGTGGAAATAAGATCTCGACATTTCTAGAATTTAAGTGTCTAATATAGGGTCAAAGGGGGAAAATCACTTGAGAAATATTATAGTTTCTTACGTGAATAAAGCTGAGAGTAGGTAAAGTTCTTTGTCATTATCTATTACTATACTCAAGTTGATAAGTTAATATAGAAAGAAACGAGTTATTAAGCAACAAGAACAATTTTAGGAAGCAGACGAAGAATACAACTAGTAAATATAACGCAACCTGGTTTTGGTAAGATTTCTTATTAAAATTTTTATATTTTTAATTAGGTTTTGGTTTGTCTAAGAGTTATTGAGTTTGCAAATCACGTAAGGTTATGTTTTTAGGGTTTTTGATTTTTGAAAAGAAAGAACATCATTTAGATTTGATATGATATTTAAAGTGTTCTTGACAATTAAGGTTTTGATCGAAAGTTAATAAGGGTTTAGAAGTAAATAGTGTTTGTGATTTGAAAGATTAGGGTGGTGTGTACATGGATGCGACCTGTGCGGTGGGCGTTACGTTTAATTATGTGTGTTTTTGAAAAATATGTTTGTATTGTAAAATAGTTGGGTGTGGTGTGTTTTGTAAAATCGAAAAATTCTATCGATGTTTTCTATGTAATATATTTTATATTTTATTTAGTCATGTAAGTTAGCGTATGAAAATAGTAGTAGATGGCGGGTCGTCACAGGTTGGTATCAGAGCTTCGGTTGCAGTTTCTGTAGACTGTCTATGTACACACACTCAAAAGCGCGGAAGACAGCCTGGCTTGTAAGTTATGTGATATTATGAATTTCTTGCATTGTATAATTTATTGGCCTAAGGGACTGTTAGGGTACAAGAGATAACATGGTTAGAACCAGAGGTGAAGGCAGCGGAGGAAATAATCATGAAGGCGAAAATGTAAACCCGACTGACAATCGTGATTCGGCTATCCTTCAGCTCACCGAATTAGTGCGCCAACAGTCTCAGCAGATCCGAGAATTGATTCAGCAGCAAAACTCTGAGGGGACAAGAAATAACGGAATTTCTCAGGCGGATAGGGTTGAAGCAGTGGGTGAAAGATTTCGCAAACTAAACCCACCGACTTTTGAGGATGCTATTGACCCAACATCTGCTGAAGATTGGCTCAGAACATTAGAGAATATGTTCCAATATAGTAGAATTTCCGAGAATGAGAAAGTTCTGTGTGCTGCATTTCTACTGCGAGGAAGTGCAGGGCATTGGTGGGACACTATTTTGGCGATCGAGGATCCAATCAACATGAGTTGGGAACGTTTCAAGGAACTGTTCCGAAATAAATACTTCACTGCAACTGTTCGAGCTCAACGTATGAATGAGTTTATCAATCTCAAACAAGGGGCAATGACTGTGGCAGAATACATCAGAAAATTTGAACAACTGTCAAGGTTCGCGACACATATGGTGAGTACTGATGCTCTAAAAGTCGAACGATTTCTTGAGGGTCTAAAGCCGGAGTTGTATCGTGACGTTAATATGGCCGGACTACAAGGAACTACATATGCTCAAGTGGCGGAGCGGGCGATGGTTGCAGAACAAGCTGAGACACGAATTATTCGTGCTCATGAGGCAAAGCGAAAGTTTGTGCAGGGAGCAAACTGGAGAGGTGGTAATCAGAAAAGGCAGTTCTTTCAAAAAGGAGGAAAGCCAAATTTTCAGAATAGGCCTGGACCACCTCAGCAACCAAATCCTAATCAGTGGAGATCTCCAGCTCCAATGCCAGCTTGCCCAAGATGTGGACGATATCATTCGGGTATCTGTTTCTCACAAAATGCTATCTGTTTCAAATGCGGGAAGACAGGGCATTATGCAAGATCATGTACAGAAAAGGCACCAGGAAATCAAACTATGGCTCAAGCGAAACCACCAACTGTGCCAGCACGCGTGTATACTTTGACTGCAGAGGAAGCAAAAGCTAATCCGTCCGTGGTGGCAGGTATTCTACTTATTCACAAACTTCCGACATGCATTTTAGTAGATTCAGGAGCCACGCATTCATTTGCATCCACTAAATACATGACGAGACTCGGGATTACACCTACCCTATCTGATTATGAATATAATGTGACCGTTCCACACGGAGTTGCGATGCGAACCAATTTAGTTTTACGGAATTCTCCGGTATTAATTAATGGAAGAGAATTGTCCGTTGATTTAATAGTTATTCCGATGAACGACTACGAGGTGATTCTTGGAATGGACTGGCTCTCAAAATACGGAGCTGTTATTGACTGCAATCGCAAGACAGTTACATTTAAAACAGAAGAGAATGAGCCTTTTATTTTTGTGGGAACAAATAAAGAAAAAAATATTTCTAGAATTTCAGCTACAAAGGCACAACGTTTAATTAAGGCGGGATGCGAAGTTTATCTAGTCTTCGCAGTGAAATCAGAGGAAAGTTCATCTCCGAAATTAGAGGATGTACTAGTGGTTCGAGATTTTTCCGATGTCTTTCCCGAAGATTTACCCGGATTACCACCGGATCGAGAAATTGAATTTACGATCGACTTAATACCAGGGTCTGCTCCAATCTCTAAGACTCCCTATCGATTAGCGCCGACTGAATTGAAGGAGTTAAAGGATCAGTTGGACGATTTATTACAGAAAGGATTCATTCAACCCAGTTTTTCTCCTTGGGGAGCGCCAGTTCTGTTCGTGCGAAAGAAGGATGGGTCGATGCGATTATGCATTGACTACAGAGAGCTGAACAAAATAACAATCAAGAATAAATATCCACTACCCAGAATTGATGATTTATTTGATCAACTTCAAGGCGCAACGGTGTTTTCAAAAATAGATCTACGATCGGGATATCATCAATTGAAGGTTCGAAAAGAAGACATTCTGAAGACAGCGTTCAGGACCAGATATGGACACTACGAATTTTTAGTTATGCCTTTCGGGGTAACTAATGCGCCAGCGGCATTTATGGATCTAATGAATCGAGTGTTCAAACAATTTTTGGACAAGTTTGTCATTGTGTTCATTGATGACATTCTTATTTACTCGAAGACGAAGAAAGAACATGAGCAACATTTGAGGATAGTTCTTGAGATATTACGAGAAAATAAATTATATGCCAAGTTCAAGAAATGTGAGTTCTGGTTGAGTCAAGTCGCATTTTTAGGCCACATTGTTTCTGGAGAAGGAATTTCTGTGGATCCCAGCAAAATTGAAGCTATCAAGAATTGGCCTCAACCAACCAATGTTACAGAAGTACGGAGTTTTCTTGGCTTAGCTGGATACTACAGGAAGTTTATTAAGGACTTCTCAAAAATTGCGTCAACACTGACGAAGTTAACAAGGAAGAATATTTCGTTCCATTGGAGTGAGGAGTGCGAGCAAAGTTTTCAAGAATTAAAGAAGAGACTCACTTCAGCTCCAGTTCTTACAATACCATCAGGGATTGGAGGATTTTCAGTTTATAGCGATGCGTCAAGAAATGGTCTGGGATGTGTATTGATGCAACATGGAAAAGTAATTGCATATGCCTCTCGGCAATTGAAGGAATATGAAAAGAATTATCCGACTCATGACTTGGAGCTCGCTGCTGTGGTTTTTGCTCTAAAAATTTGGAGGCATTATTTATATGGGGAACGATGCGAAATTTTCACGGACCACAAGAGCCTGAAATATTTCTTCACTCAGAAGGAATTAAATATGAGGCAAAGACGGTGGTTAGAACTTGTTAAAGATTATGATTGTGTAATTAGTTATCACCCAGGAAAAGCAAATGTGGTGGCTGATGCATTAAGCCGAAAAGCGGTAAGCGCAGAGTTACAATTATTGGAGGTAGAGGTAGTGCAATTGGGAGAAGTCGAAGCAAAGTTGGCAGCATTAACTCTACAACCTACAATACTGGAACAAATCAAACGGGTGCAAGAAAATGATGAGTTATATCTGAAAATCAAAGACGCACAGACGAATCAAACTTCAACTGATTTCAAAATACAAGAAGACGGAAGTTTATATTACAAGGATCGTCTATATGTACCAGATGATGCGGAGATTCGAAGAATAATAATGACAGAAGCACACGCGACGGCATACTCAGTACATCCAGGAGCTACAAAAATGTATCGAGATCTTCGAATAAATTATTGGTGGCCGGGGATGAAAAGAGACATTGCGACATTTATAAGTCAATGTCTAACTTGTCAACAAATAAAGGCGGAACATCAAAGACCAGCAGGGACATTACAGCCTTTGCCAATACCTGAGTGGAAGTGGGATCATATTACGATGGATTTCGTTGTTGGTCTACCAAAGACTATAAAAGGTTATGATGCTATTTGGGTTATAGTTGATCGATTGACTAAGTCTGCTCATTTTCTACCCATAAGTTCGATATTTTCCCTGGAGCGATACGCAGAAATATATATACAAGAAATTGTTCGACTCCACGGGATTCCGTTATCAATTATTTCGGATAGAGATTTACGGTTCTTATCAAACTTTTGGAAGAGTCTGCAGAAAGCAATGGGGACTAAATTGTCTTTTAGTACGGCTTATCATCCTCAGACGGATGGTCAATCAGAACGAACGATTCAAACTTTGGAAGATATGTTGCGAGCATGTGTTTTGGATTTTAAAGGAAACTGGAGTAAATATTTGCCGTTGATTGAATTCTCTTATAATAATAGTTATCATGCAACTATTGGGATGGCACCGTATGAAGCCTTGTATGGACGCAAATGTCGATCTCCCATACATTGGGATGAAGTTGGTGAACGTGCGATGTTAGGACCTGACATGGTTCAAGAGATGACTGAGGCAATCGCAAAAATACGAGAAAGAATGCAAACGGCTCAAAGTCGACAAAAGAGTTATGCAGATCAAAGACGCAGACCGTTGGAATTTGAAATAGATGACTGGGTATTTATCAAAGTATCTCCGATGAAAGGCGTAAAACGGTTTGGGCGAAAAGGTAAATTGAGCCCAAGATACATTGGACCTTTTAGAGTAATTAAAAGAGTCGGTGAAGTAGCTTATCAACTGGAACTACCATCCTCATTGGCACAAGTTCATGATGTTTTCCATGTATCGACATTGCGAAAATATGTCGCTGACCCGAATCATGTCTTGAGAAATGAATTTCTATATCAACAGCTTAAGCCAGATTTAAGTTATGAAGAGAAGCCAGTGGAGATTTTAATGTATGAAGTGAAGAGACTTCGAAATAAAGAAATTCCGTTGGTGAAAGTGTTATGGCAGAATCAGTCAACAGAAGAAGCTACATGGGAACGTGAAGATGATATGAGAAGTCGCTATCCAGAATTGTTTCAACTAATCTGATTTCGGGGGCGAAATCCTCTCTAAGGGGGGGAGAATGTAATACCTGAGTCCCATGAGTAAGTTGGCCAATAAATTTGCATGCATATTATGTGGTGATATGATTTAGTGTTTAGTATTTATTTAATTTCGTGACTATATGATATCTCACATTATTTGGAAATTAGATGTTGAGTTTGAGGAATTTTGAAATTAGGTTGTGTGGGTAAGGTAATTTCGAAATATGATAAGTTAGAAATTAGGGTTTCTTTATGGAAATGTCGAGTTGAATTAAAATGTTGACATGAGTTTATTCATGTTAAAATAATACTTGGAAATTTTGTATCGACATTTTATATATACATAGATCAATGTCGAAATCTTTAAGGAATTGAAATGAGAGATGCGAAATTTTAAGATGGGTGGAAATAAGATCTCGACATTTCTAGAATTTAAGTGTCTAATATAGGGTCAAAGGGGGAAAATCACTTGAGAAATATTATAGTTTCTTACGTGAATAAAGCTGAGAGTAGGTAAAGTTCTTTGTCATTATCTATTACTATACTCAAGTTGATAAGTTAATATAGAAAGAAACGAGTTATTAAGCAACAAGAACAATTTTAGGAAGCAGACGAAGAATACAACTAGTAAATATAACGCAACCTGGTTTTGGTAAGATTTCTTATTAAAATTTTTATATTTTTAATTAGGTTTTGGTTTGTCTAAGAGTTATTGAGTTTGCAAATCACGTAAGGTTATGTTTTTAGGGTTTTTGATTTTTGAAAAGAAAGAACATCATTTAGATTTGATATGATATTTAAAGTGTTCTTGACAATTAAGGTTTTGATCGAAAGTTAATAAGGGCTTAGAAGTAAATAGTGTTTGTGATTTGAAAGATTAGGGTGGTGTGTACATGGATGCGACCTGTGCGGTGGGCGTTACGTTTAATTATGTGTGTTTTTGAAAAATATGTTTGTATTGTAAAATAGTTGGGTGTGGTGTGTTTTGTAAAATCGAAAAATTCTATCGATGTTTTCTATGTAATATATTTTATATTTTATTTAGTCATGTAAGTTAGCGTATGAAAATAGTAGTAGATGGCGGGTCGTCACAAAGGAGGATTGAATATCCGGGATTGTGCTACTTGGAATACTGCACTGGCTGGGAAACAAGTATGGGATATTACACTTGCAGTGGATTCCTTGTGGATTAAATGGGTGAATGTAATTTACTTACAGGGAACCAATTTCTGGGATTTTAGCCCGGCGGCGGACTCGAGTTGGCACTGGCGCAAGCTGAATCGACTTAAGGAAAAGTTCAGATCAGGATATGCAGGATGTAAATGGATACCAGCAAGGGATGGTGTTTATACTGTAAGGAGTGGATATGACTGGCTTAAAGGGAATTCTTCTTCTTTCCCATATTGCGGAGCGGTCTGGAACAGGCTTAATCTGCCTAAACATTCCTTCGTACTATGGTTGGTTGTGCAGAGAAGGTTATTGACAGTAGACAGACTGAGTAACTGGGGTATGCCGATCCTCAATAGAAAGTGTAGGCTCTGCGATATAGATGAAGAATCTGTGGAGCATTTGTTTCTGACTTGCCAATTTAGCCAACAGGTGATTAAAAAGATCAATGACTGGCTACAGATTGGAGTCTCAATTCAGTCCTTTGATGACTTATGTAAGTGGTTGATCTATGTGGGAAGGAAGCGTGATGCAAGCCACCGTATAAGATGTGCCTGTTATGCTGCTACAATTCATCATGTGTGGTGTGAGCGCAACAGACGAGTGCATGAAACAGGGGGGCGTAGTGCGGAGCAGATTGCTTGTATGATCAAACGGGAAATGGTCTTAAGATTGCAGAGTTTCAGCTATATAAAACAGATTGCTAATTTCTGTTTTAGTTCAGTGTAGTTTACTTTTGTCTGCTGAAAGTGTTATCTGTTTGGGAGGGGATGTGATGTAAAACATGATTGGTCTCTGTGGTAAATGAAAATTTCATTTTACCAAAAAAAAAAAACTTTCAGAGATGTATTATTTTTTAGTCAACATTTGTTATTACCCTGAAGACATTTGTTATTTTTGTGAAACTTATCAAAATTCATATGAAATTGACGATAGTTTTTGGGGTTTAGGACTTGCGGGTTCGAGGTTAAGATTAAGGGTTTACGACATGAAATTTTGGGAGAATGATCCACGACTTGTGCAGGTATTTGTACAACCTTAAAAAAATTTTGGGGTTCGGGATTTAGGGTTTAGGGTTTCGCGCCTCAGATTTAGGGTTTTGAGCTTAATATTTTGTATTTGTGGTCTATAAATGTTATTAGTACTTAATGTTGACGTTTGAACATGTTTGTGGTGCAATTTGTAATGTTATGTTCCATTGAAAGAGGTGATAGTCTATGTTTTGCAATGGAGGACTACATGTTTATATATCTATTGAGATCAACATTCTTCTATTGACATCAAATTTCGCGTAATGTGTATTTTTAAGAAATATGGTGATTAAACTTCATCAAATTATATATTTACATGAACATCCATATTAAACATCCAAATAAAAGTGTATTTTCGTACGAATTAATCGAATTATTGACGTGGTATTAAATAACATTTATAAGGTATCAGTATTGATCAGTGTGTTATTAATTGAGTTCGAGTTGTTTTTTTTAACCTAACGTGTGTTATTATTTCCAATTAATGTGGTACAATTTTGAGAAATTCCTGTAAATATGCTCTGACAATTCTGTTAAATTCTCTGACGGTAGAACCTTCTAGAATATTCTCAATGAAGTGTTTTTTTACATGTATATGTATTATATTTGTTGTGTAAACTGTTACTCACTTAAAAAACGTTTTAGTCTTAGATAAAGCTAAAATTCGTTTTTATTAGTAAGACCCATCTGAAATCGAGGACGAGAAAACTTTATTTAGTCACAAACACTGAGATTTATGCAGTTTTCGATCTGTTTTTAGTGTCGTTTGTGATTTTCGTTTTATTCCTTTCGATCCATTACTTGTATACAGACTGTGTTTACGACGAACAATGTGTTATTACCTTTAAGTGACGTGTTACTTCTAAGTCAAAATTTGTTATTAACCATAAGACATTTGTTATTTTTTTCTATGTTATAAGTATTTATTTTTTACACGATTTAGGGAAATTATAATATCCGTTTCTTGCAACTATCGGTATAAATTCGAGGTACCCATGAGAAATTGAGGTCTATTTTATCTTATTGAGTCAATAACGACGTGATTTATGCAGTTTTCATCTGTTTTTAGTATCGTTTTTTGATTTCGTTCTTTTTCTCCCGATCTATGGGTTGTATACAGACTGTGTTATTAACAATATATGGATCGTTATTTCTAATGTAAAGTGTGGTATTTTTGTGTGACGATTTGTTATTTAATAGAAGGGATGTGTCATACGTCGCCAAGTGATTTGGACAAAAAAAAAACAAGTTAAGCTCCGGCAGCCTGTCGCCTCGCCTGTGGCCTCCTTCGAGCTCTACTACGACGACGGGTCAGGGTCGCACCTCGTCTGCTCACGAATGTCAAGATTATAGGTGGAAATCGAGCTTGAAGATTAGCTCGCTCGTTGGAGAAGATGATGGCAAAAATTTGTAAATTTCGCATCTGTTAGAGGGTATTTATGTCATATCGCATAGTTTGAGTATTTTTCTCTAAGATTTTTGAAAAGTAGGTCCTTCATACTAAATGAAACTTTATTAGGGCCTGAACACTAGTTTAAACTATTATCAGGGCCTGACTCATAATAAACCCTTGATATAATATACAAGACTATCATCATTACAGAAGAAAACAGAGGATGTTTATTACCTTGCAATGCGAAGTCTCACTTAAATAACAATGATAAAGAAGCAGACAAAAGAAAACAAGACTATATTTCTACATATCTGCGAAAACATGATAAAAGCTCGAATCTACAGCAATCAACCTCAACGCAGCCAAGGCAGCAGCAACAGACATGAGCCCAAAGAACACAACATTGGTCCAATGCCAACTCCTCTGCATTGAGCCGAGCTTATGCCTCTTGGCCACTAAGTACATATGGTTCGCAAGTATAAAAGTGAGCGGAAAAGTGCTCAATGCCCCAGTGAGGCTCATGAAGTCTCCGAGAAATGGGAGCATAGCAGAAACGAACGTAGTTGCTGCTAAGTAGCCTCCCCTCACTAAAACTCGGAACCCTAAGTTGCGAAAAGCTAGTGCACTCCCTCTGATCCCATACTTTGTATCCAAGTACTCGTACATTGGGCTCGCAAATATCTAAAACAATGATGACGGCGAAGATAATGCATTTACCATAACGGTCAAGAGAGTGAGTGTTTAGATGATTTGGTTTAGGTTTTGCTTTCTTACATGCAGGGAGATTACTGTTTGCAAGAAGGCGGAAGCATTAGCCACTGCCTTGAGCCAAAGGGGACCGTTGGCGTTGTTGAGCAAGTAGGTCGATACGTTCGATCCATAAGCCCAATATCCAATGAAGGTAACTAAGAACATTGGGACGACGCCGACTGTGAATTGAAAGTAGAGACCCTTCATCATGTTTTCAACGACGGGCTGCCTCACTGTTGCCTGTAAAAGTCGATGGAGGAAGGATGTAAGACTTTGTCCTCGATAAATCGCCTATCTATCTTATTCGTCACCTGAATTTCGGGGAGCATCCCAGTGTTGAAGGCAAAGACAAGATTTGCAGCTGCGCCAATGGTCGTGAATATTTGGGTCGTCGTATTTCCTGGAATCTTGTAATTTCTTGGAGGCGAGCTCAGACCTGAGATGGGAAGAGAACAAAAGCAGAATTTTTTCAAGGGAAGTTGCTTTTCAACACTAAGACAGAAGAATTCATGAAAAGGAATAAGCTGCAAGCACCATCTTTAAGAGCCAGGACAATTGCTATGGCAATGTATAGCAGACTGCAGATTGTCGAAATTGCTAGCCAAGCTTGCAGAGCTGACAAGTGTGGCACTGCAATGGCGAAAAGAATACATGCAAAGCCAGCTATTGCGATGCAGTATGGAAGCTTTAAACCATGATCGTCTCGAAAGAGCGCATATAGGGCCTGGCCATAATATACATATGTGTGATCATATATATAGTCACAGCCTTGCAATGAGAAGAAATGAAAAATGACAATGGATCATTGTCCACGAGTAATGACACAGTAAGCCGACATCTTATAAACAAATGAAAAAGACATTGGATCATTCGTTTGTCTCGCACAAATTAGAAAGTGAGGAAGAAAGAATGGCTGATGGTACCTACTTTAATAGAATTTCCAGCTAAAATGATGTATCCAACATTGATCATGAAGAGGTTCACATACTGCAGAGCCCATGTAAGAGTGTACATGTTTTTACCTATATCGTCAACAAAGCCTCGCCCAATTACACAAGGAAAGAAAGACATAACCTTTCCAAAGTTCATCTTTCACTTTACACATTCGATTCTGTGCTGACAAGGTAGCGTTTCTACGAAAATATACATTACCGTATATAAATCCAGCGAGGTCTCTATATCTGATGTGCCTCTTTCCACCATATTCATGAAGATTCGCGACCAATGAGTTCGCATAAAGAGATATGGCAGTGGCTAAGATTAGTCCAACTACACCACCTATCCAACCCAATGGCACCATGATAGTGCCCGAGTATCCAAGTACATAGGCACTGTTTATCCCAGTTGTAAGTATAAATCCCACTTGAAACCATGAATCTGCATCCTCCCAAGAAAGAGCAGTAGAATTAGATAGGGTAGCTCTACATTTCCAGAACCAAATTTTATTGCATGGTTCTCTATCGAATCATGACAGAATAACAGTTAAATCACTAATTAAGCAGTTTTTGCAGTGCAGGGAAAAATATCATTTTTTATACACATAAAAAGCAAAATGAAACAACAGAGACAGGAAAAAAAAATCTCGATATTTCAGCAACTCAAGTGGCGTAGCAATAGTTAGTCGCACGTAGCTTTCAAGCAACGTCCAACTCCACTACGTCTAAAATATCAAATTAAATCAAACACGTCAAGTAAGAATGAAGAAAAAAAAGGTGGAACCTTGGCTAATCTGATGAGCAGTATCTGGAACCTCAATGTCCAAATGATCATCGGAGAACACTTTCCTCCCAGACCCATAGAACGACGGCGCGCCGTTTCGTTCGCCGGCACCCATTATTGCATCTTCACGGCCCGACAATAAAACGGACCGCAAATCTCCTTCTAACACAGCCACCATGTCCGAAAATCCAGCTCTTCCACGCCGCGCGCTCGTGTATGAAATTCGTAAGCCGATGGATTACTGTAACAATTCGCTACCGCTGCTGGCCTCTGATGGGAACGACGAGCATATGAAAATCTGCCTTTTTCTCTTCAGCTGTTCTACAGTATTTCCTTGAACTCCCAATATTCGTGGGGAAAGATTGGCGCTGAGATTCAATATCAATAATCAACACGCACGTGATTTTTTGCTGTGGGCGTCGTCGGTGAATGGAAATTGTGTTGTGGTTGGAATGTTATATATTATAAAATTATGGGCTTCTCAACCATTGGATGGTCGGTTCTGGATTTTCGACGTCCAGGATCTTGACACGTGGGAAAGCACTATTATAATAAGGAACCGCGAACATAAATCGTTTCGGTTACTCAACTCCGCCCATTTCAGGTACGTGCGTCAGATTAAAAGAAAAAAGAAGAAAAAAAAATGGACGATCGAGCGAAAGGAGTCGTCTTCGACGATGATGGCGGCGGCGGGGACGCGGCGTTCGATAGTGTTGGAAATGGAGGTAGTACGGACCAGGTACGAGGTCCATGGTCTTCTCACGAGGACGGTTTGTTGAGTGACTTGGTGAATAGGTTCGGCGCTCGAAATTGGGGTTTGATCGCGCGCGGCGTTCCTGGGAGGTCAGGGAAGTCTTGTCGCCTGAGGTGGTGTAACCATCTCAACCCTTCTGTTAAGCACGATCCTTTTACCGGTGAGTTAGAGCTAAATCACCATGACTTTCTGCTTCATCTCCTGATTTTTTTCTTCTTCTTATGCCTGTTCTCCGTCTGTAATTGATGCATTATTGGTTCGTTTTAGTAAGCTCTGTGGTTGGCTTAAAATGTTGCGGATTCTCTACTAAAATTTCCAGTTTTGACATATTAGTACGATGTTTGATCATTTCTAGAGAATTGAGGAGTGCGTAGGATAAAAACATGTGTTTGTTTGCTTTTGTTCTGTGGAGCTCTGCTCTTATTAGTGTCTGTTTATTGCCTGGGCCAGACGAAGAGGATTGCATCATATTCAAAGCTCACGCAATACATGGGAACAAATGGGCAATGATTGCGAAGCTTCTCCCTGGAAGAACAGATAATGCGATAAAAAATCACTGGAACTCGACGTTAAGAAACAGATGCCCTTATCTTACAAGATCGAGGGCAGTAGACGTGCGAATCCTACCCCACATCAGTACAGACTCGGCCATGAAATCTCCTCCAAAGCATAATACATCGTCTGCTTGTTTCATTGCCTCAGAAGGGTCGAAAGGCAAAGCTCAGCCCAACAACAGCAGCATTAAAGCAGCACAGATTGAAGCTGACGAAGCACAGCAATTTGGTGCAAAAGTAGGTGCTTTCAGTGCCGCCCATCACTCCATACGTGACTCCAAATTCACTGGAAAAGTCTGGGATTTAGTTGATCAGCCTGAAAAGCGCGTGATTCCATTTCACTGTGGACATGGTTGTTATGAATCTTCTTCATTTGCTTCTCCCCCTCCTCCTAGGAACTCGTTGTTGGGACCAGAATTTGCCGAATACGAAGAACTCCCCAGTTTTTCGAGCCATGAGTTCACTGCAATAGTCAGTGATTTGGGCAACTATGCATGGTTCAGAAGTTGTCTGCAGACTACAAGAGACGTCTCGGCACAATCCATGTAGTAGACTCTGCTGATGCTCGTTAGATTTAGTGCTTCTTGGTATATACACAGAAGTTAACAGTTCCTTGTTGTCCATGTTTGTCGAACTACAGTACAGTGTATGCTTTTATGTCTTACGACCCTCGCTCATGTTTAGCTCTCTTCAGAACTATTAATTCCTTCAGTTGCTATGCAAAGTACGGCGTTTATTACTCAGCAAGACATATTTACATCACATCACACACCAACACCAAACCAATACCCTACGCTAGCTTTATTTACGGTACTACAAAGTACATAAAGCAGACACAGAAGCAAGCTCACGCGAACAAGAAAGAAAGAAAGCTGACTCAAGGTTAATCGGCGGAGGAGATATCGATAGCCTTGAGTTCTGACCTTTGCTTCTCCTCCTCGCTCTTGGGCACAACAACGGTAAGAACGCCACTCTCCATCGTCGCCTTGATCTCGTCCATCTTGGCATTCTCCGGCAACCTGAACCTCCTCAAGAACCGGCCGGAGCTCCTCTCCATGCGGTGCCACGTGTCGGTCTTCTCCTCCTTCTCTCGGCTCCTCTCGCCGCTTATCTGCAGTATGCGGCCGTCCTCCACCTCGACCTTCACCTCCTCCTTCTTCAGGCCGGGGAGGTCGGCCTTGAACACGTGGGCTTCCGGCGTCTCTCTCCAGTCTATGCGCGTGTTGGCCACGGCCGACGTCTCGCGCGGGAGGGCGCCGGCGGCGGTCGTTGGGGGCCGAGGGAAATCGAAGCCCTCGAATGGATCCCACAGGTCTAGGGAGAACGGGTCGAATATGTTGCTTCGCCGGCCCGTGAAGAAGCTCGGAATCATAGCCATGGTTGTTTGCGTATGTTTCTTTGCTAACGAAGTAGTGAGTATTTTAGTGACTGATATATCGCCTTCTTTTATCAAAGTATTTTCAAATACGGAGGAAGGTGGGCGAGCTATTTATAGCACGGTGGAGGGTTATCTATCATCGAGTGGAAGAACCTAGAATTTTCGTAGTAGTTATCGAAACATATATTTGGATGGATTTCTTATTACAAACTCGAGAGTATTCCATATTTGGTCGGGTCGGGTGTAGATAATCGGGGTCGGTTAGTGGACTAGAAGAATGGGTCAATACATAGTATGGGCCTCTTAACCGATCCATAGTAATGGGCTTCAATGATGTATTGAACTATATCATTAGTTTCTGTTTCGCTGAAGTGATAGATCATATGATATGATGATGCATTATCTGTTTAATTCAAAAGCTATGAAGTTGTTCGAATCGAAATAGTTTAATAAGAAACAGAATGCTTTTAAGATTTAAGACACAACGATAACAACTAAGCAAAAGAATGAATGAACGACAGCATACTTTAACCTGCCAGTATGTCTTCTTACAGCTTGAAAAGGTTCTCTCTCTGTCTCTCTCTCCTTTTTTTTTTTGCATTGAAAATAGGGAATGATATTGATTCGAACCTCCTTGGTTTGAAGGAATAATAATTCTGCAGTAGCTTCAAGACTATTATGATGAAATTGCATGATGACAAGGTTTGTTTTTATGTGCTTATATATAACGTAATATCTTCGTTTCAAAGTACACTCGTTACTACTCACTATTGCTTGGACCATTGCAGACCACCGCTGAGGTCATTTAAAGCTTTTGTCATCCAAAAGGCACTAAACTATAAAAGAACTATACCTTTTTATTTTACGAACACCGTAAATTTTGAATTTTAAAAATGATATAGTTCCGTCAAAGTAAATATTAAGTTAAATAAGGAGAGTATGAAATTCATCACTAGCCGTTTACCTTGTGATCGTGTCATTTTCCACACCTTAAAGTGACTCGTTAGCTTTACCATTTGTTTCTTTTCTTTTAACTCGTTCAAATTAATTAAGGCTTGACTTAAAATTTTGAAATAAGGACAAGTTAATTAATCATTCTCTCATCGGAAGACAGGACACGGGCTTTGATGGTATACCATATATTTTTTACTTTATCGGAAGAATGATAGTTCAATGAATTAATCATTCTCTCATCGAAGTAATGGAATGGTAGTTTATTTCCTTTCGTCTATTTAATTATTTGAGAGGCTCCACGCATGCGAGAAATACAGATTCAAATAAATATATTCATTCATTCATTCAAGAACTTCCACATATTAATTGCCTCATGCAAGAGAGGATCACAGTTTAATTACAAATTCACGTCCATCCAAGAATGGCGGTCGTAATGAAAATATATCTATATGTCATAAAAATGAAACTTATTTCAAGATTTGCATCAAAAGAAATATGTATATGATACAGTAATAGATTTACCAATGAACCTCCAATTTTATTCCAAAACCTCAATCACCAAGGGATAAAAGAGTCATTCTCTACAACATTGACTTCATCGTCACACCTACGTCTATGCTCTCTTTTCTATCATAAATCATTTATAAATTTGATTTGAAATGTGAACTTCCAAAAAAGAGATTCACAAGTAGACGTTGTATTGGCTTTTTCCTTATAGCGAGCACTTTGGCAGTTACCTTCATAAGCTTTGAATTCTCAAAATCTTCAAGTACCACAGATAAGAGAGTGTGACAGAGAATAAAATCTGAAAATCCCAGAAAGAGGATCCCTCTAAAGTTTGTATTTTTCTTGTATGATATCATGTTTTGAAGCTTTCTTGGAGACTGGGTCATCCTTAGCTTAGCTCCGTGATAATCCCTTCTTTCTCTTGTATAATTATTAGATGGATAGTTCGTCGGAGGAGAGTAAGGATAAAACTGGGTCAGACTTGTTGAGTGATGAATCACTCTCTACTGAGTCAGCAGCTAATAGTTCAGATAACACTTCCTCAGCTCATTCTCAAGCTCAGCTAGGTTGGCCTATTAGAAAAACTACGACTTGTTTGGTGGATGAAGCATCTGATGATGTCAAAGCTAAGACCCATTTGAGTGTTGAGGATGCTTCTAAGCTGAACAAGCACGGCTCGGAATTTTCAGGTTGGTTATTCTTCGTGGATGTAATCGCTCTTACCCTTTTGCTTATTGTTTCTGTACTGTGAATTTGGAGATGTTAGTAGCCGTTGGATTTCAAATCAGTTTTCCTTGAAATTGGATCTACGATGTTTGTGACCTTTATCTCATCAAATTTGACTTGAATAATAGAACTGGAGATGATGAAAGAGAGGTTTGCTAAACTGTTGCTTGGCGAAGATATGTCTGGAAGTGGCAAAGGAGTTTCGCCAGCGTTGGCCATCTCAAACGCCATTACTAACTTATGTGGTAATAATTACTAAGCAAGCATATATGTCGATCGATAGGATGATGATGGCTTTTACTTCAACCTCTGCTTTTCGTAGCTTCTGTATTTGGGCAGCTTTGGAGATTAGAGCCATTGCCTTTCGAAAAGAAATCCATGTGGCAAAGAGAAATGGAATGGCTTCTCTGTGTGAGTGATCATATCGTCGAAATGATACCTCATTGGCAAACACTGGCCGATGGAACCAAGCTTGAGGTAAATGCAAATATCTCTTCAATATATATGTACAAGAAAGCAAGCAAGCCTTCAACTCAAGCTAATCTTCATCACCATCTTCATACTTTTTTCAGGTCATGACATGCCAGCCGAGATCCGACCTAGTTATCAATCTACCTGCTCTTCGCAAACTCGACAACATGCTACTTGTAAAGTTTTCAAGAATTTCTCTCTTTCTTACCACTTCTCTTGATATTGCCATCCATAGGACTAGGAGATAATAACATCATCTTATTTTCTTGCTCAAAGGAAATACTAGATGGTTTCACAAGTACGGAGTTTTGGTACGTCGACCACGGTTTAATAGCCCAAGAAACAGAAAATGGGTCGGGTTCGTTCAGGAAAGGCATGCAGCGCCAAGAGGAGAAGTGGTGGCTTCCCGTCCCTCGGGTCCCGCCCGGCGGCTTGCCCGAGGCCATTCGTACGCACCTAATCCACAAAAGGGAATGCGCTGGTCAGATACTTAAAGCTGCTGTCTCCATCAACACCATAGCTTTGTCTGAGATGGATGTGCCAGATTCTTACTTGGAATCTCTCCCAAAGGTTTTTAGTGTAGTTAGTTATATGACAGAGATGCAAAAGTTGTGAGCTTTTGTTGAATTATTGAAACTTTTCTATTATTCAACAGAATGGCAGGACTTGTTTAGGGGATGTTATCTACCGCTACATCACGTCTGAGCATTTCTCCTCGGAATGTTTGTTAGATTGCCTCGATCTTTCGTCAGAGCACGTAGCCCTGGAGATAGCAAACAGAGTGGAAGCAGCCATTTACGTGTGGAAGAGAAGGCAGCACCCAAAACCCCCGACACATAACAGTCGTACTACCGCCAAGACATCATGGGAGATGGTTAAGGATCTCATGATAGATGGAGGAGACAAAAGGGAGCTGTTTGCTGAAAGAGCTAAAAGCCTCTTGCAGTGCTTGAAGCATCGATTCCCTGGTCTGACTCAGACAACATTAGACGCAAGCAAAATACAGTGCAATAAGGTTTGGCTTTTGTCGTGCTTACAAGGTTCGTCCACATATGTGACTCTTGATTGATCTCTAACTTCTCTCCATAACCTCTTCCTTAGGATGTGGGGAAATCTATTCTCGAGAGCTACTCGAGAGTCTTGGAAAGCTTAGCACACAACATCACTTCAAGAATCGACGATCTGATCTACGTCGATGACATAAGCAAGCAATCTGACAACAAATCATCGTCGAATACGAATACGCTTAACGTAGTTCCGCACAAGAAAATTCAAATCCCACTTCCCCTGTCAGCCTCAGGCACGCCGTATCGAACTGCATACACCAGCCCGAGTTTTTCTCCAGCTCCACTGACAAGCCCATCAAGAACTGCTAAAACTCCCTTTGTCAACGGCTGCAGCAATAAACCTCCACGTCGTGGATTGGGAGTCAAAAGGGTTCTCACGAATTATCTCATCGGCGATTCGAAAGTCAAGAACTGCAGCAATGCTCTTGAGGGCATTGGCTCTGTTTCGAACAGGGCTACGAATGATGAGTCTTGTTCTCGTCTTAGCCTGGGGTCCAAGGATCCTTCTGGCCGTTGTAACGTTTCTAGACACCAAGCGTTGGACCGATGAGTGTTGTTTGTTAGCTGGTAATAGGGCTCGATTGTTCTTTATAGGATCGAAGAGTTTGAGCATCAATTTGACTCATGTGATCATGTTTGTTATTGATTTGTTAGTTGAACTGCAGTTTTTATTCTTGTGAATTCAAATCTTCCAAGTTTCGCAACACATAGGACGACAGCCACGACCCGCCTGGGAATCTTATTCGATTTGCCTCTACGCAGAAGCAAAAAGGTTCTTCCTTGTAATAAGTTCCCAAAAAAACCTAGGTTGTCGTTATGTTATAAGCCACGACGGGGCTCCTCACTTCATGCGTCCCGTCGCTCCACGTCAGAGAACCCGACAGAACTGAACCGCCTATCTTCGCAGTGACCGTAACCTTAAACGTCAGAACCTCTCCAAGCGAAGTAAACGTCAGTACGCTGGGGTCCACCGAGATGTTGAGGCCCGGCCCGCCCGTCACGGCAGACTTATAAGTTGACGCAGCGGACCCCACGTTCGTTACCTTCCTGTTGTACACGCGGGTCACGGATCGACCCGTCGACCCAGACAGGGTAAAGGAAGGGTAGTTCAAGTTGTACACCGTGGAGTTGTTCGAAGAGGTACACGTCTCGTTATCTCCAGTGACTTGCTTGAGCTTCTTGCTGTCATAGCCCTGACCGCATAGGAAACTAACGTAGTCTGCTTCTGATATTTCGTAGATGAGGCCGGGCGATAAGGCTTTTAGCGGGTCGATTTGACCCGCTCCGTACGCAAACTCTGCCTCGGCGTTCTTCTTTGGGCTCATGGGCGTGGCTGTGGTCAACATGGCTGACCTTATAGCAGAAGGCGACCAAGAAGGGTTGAACGACTTGATGTAAGCTGCTGCTGCTGAGGCGTGCGGACAAGCCATGGAAGTTCCCGATTTTACGTTGAAAGGTACGACTCTGTTGTCTTCTACGTCGCCCGTGACAGTCGTGCCTTGGGACCAAGCTGCGAGGATGTCCACGCCAGGCGCACAAAGGTCGGGCTGTTATAAAACGAGGGTGAGAAAGTTGCACGGTAATGAGCTGAAAGTGTTGAGAAATCTGCCCTTCTTACCTTGAGAAGATCTGCTGTAATGGAGTTGGGCCCTCTTGAAGAGAAGAATATTGCGTAAGGAGCTGAAGTGAGGTTACCTTCTGTGCTCTTAAATATAGTTGCTGTAGGATTACTGCAATCACATATAAGTATCGAAGTGTTAGGCACACTCTTGAACAACGTTAATCTCGCTTATTGCATATTCATCATTCATAACCTTGTGTTGTTGATATAATCGAAGAGTTCAGGGCCATAAGATGTGTTCAACGAGGTTGCTGGCAAGGCGTAGATCAACGAAACGTCAAGCCTCGTGTCGTCTAGTATTACGGCGCCCGTCCCATTTGCCGCCGCCACCGTTTCTGCGTCGCCCGTCGCATTACACAAGACTATCTTGCCCTTCACCAGCTTTGGGTCCAAGGTACTTTCGCAGTCCCTGTTTTACACGTTTCCTCTGTTTTTCAGATTCATCTATACATAAAAATGATGCACTTTTTGCAATGGTGAAAGAAAGACAAATGCATCAATACCCTCCAGAGACAAATGGATAGCTGTCTTTCTCCAGGGTATATGTGTTTACACTCACTCCCTGCAAAAACAGCATTGTGTCAGACATTGGTGTAAAAAGTCATCACTGCTAAGCTATTCGTGTAGTAACCTCATAGCTCATGCCATTTCCGAGCTCCATCTTGGCCAAGAACCTCCTATCCATGGTACTCGCGGCGACCGAAAGAGCCCAAGGCGCCAAGTTGGCGAGCGAAGAAGGATCAGGCCCGTAATTCCCTGCAGAATTCGAAGTGAGTATACCGTGCTTCATAGAATGGAACCCGCCGATCGCTATCACATCGTTGAAGTAGTCGTCGGCGTAGTCCGCCCCGGCCGAGAGCGATATTACGTCCACGCCGTCGGCTATCGCATCGTCGAACCCAGCGAGGATGTCAGAAAAAGCGCAGCCGTCCGACCAGCACACCTTATAGACCGCGATTCGGGCCGAGGGCACGCCTCCGCGGGCCGTGCCCGAGCCGAGCCCGTACAAGCTGGCGTCGGAGACCACGTCGCCCGCCGCCGTCGACGAGGTGTGGGTCCCGTGCCCGTCGGTGTCTCTCGGCGATGGGTCGTCGGTCGAAGGTATGGAGCCATCGCTGTAGTAGTACTTCGCCCCTATGATTTTGCTGCAAAAATAAGGAGCGAGTTGTTATTTTTTCAGTCCTGTAATTTTGGGGAGGGTGGCATTATAGAGATATGGGCCATAACTGTCATAGTTAAGCGATTTGGGGCATAATCTAGGATTTCAACGTATAATTTAGGATGTCGGCAAATGATGTGGTGGGATTATTCAGATAATAACTTTCAAAATTAAGCAATATTGGGTCAAAATCTTAGGGTTTATGCGTGTAATGTCCATTTATTGCATAATTTTGAAAGTTATTGTCTGTATTGTGCTGTAATCATATGAAGTTGTCTTACTTGTTGCAGGTGAAGTTGGAGGAGGATTGGCAAGAGCCCTTCCACTTGCTCGGAGGAGGGCCGAAGCCTTCGTCGTTGAAGCTGTCTGATTCAGGCCAAATCCCAGTGTCTAGCATTCCTATTATTACGTCGCCCTCTGTCTTCGATCGCTCGACGTTCGTGGGGAAACCTAAGAAGTCCCAAGATCTCGTCGTGTGGAGATGGTACTTGTTGTTGGGAATCACGGAGACAATTCCGTCCATGCCTGAGTTTCAGGGTAAGCCAAAGTCTGAAACTTTAATGATTTTCTGCGTTATTGCTTCGTTGTGTGCTTTTTTTAGGAGTTTTTGCTTACTGGAAAGTTGGTCTTTCTCATCCTCGGTGAGTCTTGCGACGAAGCCATTGAAGCTTCTCTTGTAGCTGTAGATCCAAGACTCCGACGCTCTTTTGCTGTTAAATCAACACACGGTATGCATAGTAAAGGTTCAATAACTCGAGAAATGACAGTTGAATGGGATCATTGAGCATGTAATAAGAATGTGTACGGTTATATGAAATTCGAAACCTTCCCAGTGCAGCTTGTAGCATGCTCATGTGCTGTGCAGTTGCAGATATTTCGCTTTTGGGACGATCTCCCATGTAGAATATGTACGCCTTTTGATCCGTTTTCTGCGATGTCGCTCTGCAGCTGATCAGTAGAGAACAAACGAGCGTGATCGTGAGAGCAATCCATGACGGAGAAACGGGGGCAGCCATAGCTTATGTTCTACGCGATAAATAAAGGTTCGACTATTTTCTCTGGTTTTTTTCGTGCATGAATAATGGTCAATGGAAACATCTTGTTTATATAGGTGAATTTTGGAACTTGTATTGTCCGTCGTCTGATCACGAAATTCCTCGACGAAATGGCTATAACAATGTTCAGATATTGAGGCCTTTTTGTCCCTTTTCCCCGGCGACTGTATATAGATATTTGGTTTCACTTATGTGAAGCAAACATTGTTGGGCACTTTGGTATTGTTTTGATCAAAGTTGCACGGAGTTATGGGTCGACTAGTCGTTTAGTTTTTGGATTCTTGTCATGTGGTAAGATTCTTAAAAGGACTGAAACAAAGGTAAACATGTAACAGAGAAAAGATCCGCGTGATTGTTCATCAAGTAGCTGTTTTGTTTGAATCGACGAGGATGATACGAGCGGAACGTATCTTTTGACGAAGAAATCTTAAAATGTTTGATTCCCTTTCTGTAAACTATAGCATAGCCGTCGAGTCGATTCCTTTTCAGTTGTGATTATTACTGTTGCTAGAAAATATCTCATAAATTCGTTCGCCTGCTGCTGATTATCCAAGAAACCGGCCATAACAATGCTGGAAGTTTTTTGTCCCTTTCCCAGGCTATGGAACAGTGATTTCTTTTCTTTTTTTTTTTTAAAAAAGTAGTTGATGTGGGCTGGTAATCAAGTTTCAGGATGAATATTAATCTAAGAGACACTGCAATAGAAAAACACACAACATTTTGAAGAAGCAGACTAAGATTTGGCAAGTCAGTATGTTATATACATGATTGAGAGCATTAATTGTTGTATTTGCCATAGAAATATAGATTAACAGTTCACTCTGGGAAAGTTCCAGTGTATCGAATGTGATCCAAGGTGGGACGTAAACCGTACTTATTCACAGCAGCCATGGCTGTTCTATAGCCTCCTCCATAGATCTCAGAAGCATCGTGTTCTATCTGATGCATGAAGAACTCTCCCAGTTTGCTCTCAACAGCGCTCGATTTTCCCGCCCCCTTTTTAAACGACGACGATGGACTAGCAGCAGCAGCAGCACTTGTCGATCCATAGGAGGTTATTGCATTATTGCTTCTTGTACCTGGTAATACTTCTGATTCAAGCCACATGTAAGATAGAACTTGACATATACCTTCCTCTACCTCAGGCCTAAGGTTTCTGTAACCTGCAGAAAAAAAAGGATCTTTCTTTCTCCTTATCAAGGTTATCATTCGAAGGCGTTGCATATATGAACTATAAGCTTCACCGTTGAGGCGTAACCATCCATGCATCAGCTCATGGGCAAGTATGGCTCCTGTCAGTAATCTGCGCCATGGAAGATTAATGGTTGATACTCGGCCTCAGCAAAAGCAGCTGCTGGAAAAAATTACCTTGGTAGCCCATATAAGGCTAGAATCGCTGTAACTTCGCACTTGTTGCTGATAAGCTTACGTGGTTCTGTTCTGATTCTTACAACTCCACCATGCTCCAACGTTGTTCTAGGCCTCTTATTATGTATCTGATGATAGAGAATATTAATATTCATATGCAGCATAGATATACCAGCATTTGCGTAAAAGTCCAATAATCTCTTACGCTGGCAACGGTCTGCTCTTCCGAGAGGCACAGACCCCTTGTCTCAGGCATATGATGAAAACCCTAAAAACATATAAACAACTGAGCATAAACACCCTCAAAGTAGAGAATGTAAGAAGAAACAGCAACAACTTAACTTACGTATTTCTCCCCTTCGATAATGGCCTCGTTAAGAGCTTGCCTTTCGACTAGAATCATGGGAATCTGCTGATCTATCCTCATATTCAGACCTTCGTAATAGTCCCTAATGGCGTGGTAAAGAGGCTGGCATTCGCCCGTGTCGATAATAGAAGATTCCATGCACTCCAAGCATAAGCTTCGTCCATCTTGGAGCGATATGTACTTCGATTTCGAAGACTCCAAGCGCTCGCAGCTGCAGCAGCGTGGCGTTTGATCGTTTTCGTGGGAAGGGCAATACTTTTGAGACCAAAATGGGTGGCATCTGTACTCTATCAGCCCCACTCCATTTATAGGGATCTGCCCAAAGGATTATTGTTGATGATAAAAATATTCATGTGTTAATGAGAATATCTCTCTGTAAGATATAAGATAAGATTATCGAAGTTTTTTTTTTTTTCTTATTTTTACGAATTCATGGCAGACTTCACACTTGGGATGGTTTAGCTCTCTGAAGCAGGACTTGTGGTATTTATCGCTCCCTGACATTGAAAACTTGAAAAAACCAGAAAGAGAGAGAGAGAGAGAGAGAGAGAGAGAGAGAGAGAGAGAGAGAGAGAGAGCTATTAGTAAGAATAATCCATAGACATAATAAGGAAGAAAGACATTCATATAATTTAGTATGTATTAAGGAATTATATAACCTCTTGTTCAGTAATAGGGTAGGCGCATGCATGGCAACGAAAACATTGGGGGTGAAAAAGCATTCCCATGGTTCGCAGATAATTTCCATAACCTATTTCGCCTTTGCAGCCCGCGCAAGTTCTTGAATATATATTTATATATTATGTGAGAGAGGTGACATAAAGAAGAAGCACACACAAAAATGGAGATAAAATAAATGCAAGCTGGTGCTATATATATATATATATATATATATATATATATATTATATATATGTTTCTTGGGAGAATATCGAACGAAGATTCAATGATGAATAATAATACCTGTAGCCTCGGTGATATATATCGTCTCGAGCAACACAATAAGGAGCATATGGTAAAGGATTATGAGCAGCATCGGTGTCAGTTCGTCGCCATTGATATCCTGCAAATATTATTTTTGGCAACGAAGAAGTAATAGTTAACTTGGAAGACCGAGGATATATGTGCGTAGTATGAAATGTATAATATATCATCATACCATTATTATTTGGTCTCCTAATGTCTAGCGCAATAGCTCGATCTAATTCTTCCTTTTCTCTCAGAGCTCGAGTTCGCTCATCCTATATATATGAAACTCCATGATCAGTAATATTATTAAAAAAAATGCCTGTAATATCATCAACCAAGATCCAATTTTGAGATGAGATAACTTACTTGACATATGTATATGTGCATATATATATATATATATATGTTATTACCAGCAGGGATGGTCTGACTGGAGAATGACAAACCATGTCTTGGTCTTCGCTTAGGATTAGCCGAGCTTGTCGTCTCCTTCGAGGAGCTGAAACTCTTCGTTGGCTGCTATTATTATTAGCTCCTCCTCCATTGTTATTGTTAAAAATCTTACTCAGCCATCTCATGAATCGTGATTTCCTCTCATTGCATGAATATATAATACGACGCCGACCTGCTTATTAATTAATTAAGCGACGACAGTACTCACATAAATAATAATCTCACTTTCAAAATATTACATGCAAGACTTAAGACATACATACTTCTTTCATCCCAGCCAGCGCCAATTAAAACGCTCTCTAAGCATTAATATTTGTTTACTGATTAAAAGCAACTCGGAGAAAAAGAAAAAAAATAAACACACCGTATATGCAAGGTTGAGAAATATGGTTGACGTTGCAAGAAGAAGAAGAAGAAGAGGACATTAGCTAGCTTGGCGGGTGGAACTAACCTTATTATGTGGATATACGTACGCAGATTGATTTATAGGAGAGAGATATGATGGTATAAAATATGCATAAAGTACATTTTTTAGAGGAAGTAAAGTTTTCCAAACACATAAAAGAGAAGGAATCTCTAACGAAGAAGAGATTCTTGGCTTGATCGCAGAGATCAAAGAAATCCAAGGAAGAAAGCTTGATGATCGAGGGCCTATCAAAACAGTCCCCAACCTTTGAGATCAATGTAAAATTGGTCCATCATATTTTAACCATGTTAAAAGTGGCTCCTATTTTAATTTACATGAATAAAATTAATTAAAAGGCGCCCTAAACTTTAGCAATCTTTTCAAATCGTCGCACACACCCCACTCTGAGCTTAGCAATCAATTGGTTGGCAAAGCAAAAACGATCATTTCCTAATAGACGAGCGATCTGATCTGCCATATTTTCACATTGTCGCTCCATGATGAACTCGTCGGCGAAATCGCTGCTGGCCGCGTGCGGAGGTGATACCGTCAAGCTGTTTGATGTATCGGCCGAGACTTTTCACAACCCTTGCGTGCTCACACACACTCCATCGCCGGGTTCGCGAGTCAATTCGGTGAAGTGGAATCACAACAGTTAAGGTCGCACATTTCACCTGCGGTTGAGTATTTGCGGCTGCTATGAAACTCTATCGTTGCTTATCCATCTGTTTTGGTGGTTTAGATTTGGTTTTGGCGAGTGCGGGTGAAGACGGGAAGATATCAGTCTGGAGGAGAAATGGGCTTAGCTTATGGAATTTGCCTGTTGAGGTACACTGCTTATGAAAAAATTATATATTTTTTTGTTTTGTTTTACATTTGGCGTGATTTGTTAGATGTTTGGCTCTAGAGATCAATTTCTTAACTTTTTCGAATGCAATTATTTGATATTCTGGCAAAATCTTGTCGCTCGTGTATTTATGACCTGATAACCTTCTTGAACTTTTCCTTGACAATAAGCCAGCGGAGTCTATATTAACTATCAGTTTCAGCAACAAAGGATCTCGGTATCTTTGCTCTGCTGGAACAAGTCAAGTCTTACGGATATGAGATTTACAGAATAAACGTTGTGTGAAGTGGTTAAAAGGCCATTCGGATACCAGTACAGCTGCAATGTACAACTGCAAAGATGAGCATATAGCTTCTGTGAGCCGTAAAGGCAACTTGATAGTTCACAACCTCGCTTCTGCTGCTAAAGCCACTGAACTCAGAGACCCAAATGGACAGGTTCGTTCGAGTCTTTTAAGTTATATGTACGCTTCTTGGAAACCACTTATTACGGTTCCCCAAATATTGCAACTTCAGGCTTCGGGAGCACTTGATTATTCTCGGATGAGCAGGCATCTTTTGGTAACGGCTGGTGATGATGGGTCCATCCACCTGTGGGATACAACCGGTCGTAGCCCAAAGGTTCACATTTTTATAATGGGTTTCCAATCAAAGAAGTTCGTTCAGTTCTGCTATAATTAGCTAAGATTATCCTGCTATCTCTCCAGGCTTCCTGGCTGAAGCAGCACTCTGCACCATCAACGGGTGTTAGATTTTCCCCGTCCAATGACAAGGTTATTGCTAGCGTTGGACTTGATATGAAGCTATACACTTTTGATTCAGGGTCAAGGAGGCCATCTTCTTGCATTTCTTAAGAGGCTCCTTTTTCTTCACTGGCGTACACCGACGATGGATTGTCCATGGCAGTTGGTACTAGCACTGGTCAGGTTGTATTCTATGACACACGAGGAAAGCCACAACCAATAACTGTCCTTCGGTCATATGGGAATTCTGAGGTGATATTTTTTAACATTGTTCAATCTGCACTTGTTTGAATGATAAGATTTATCCTTTATCATCTATGCGTCTGATCTGTCCATCCATGGCTTTGGCAGACCAATTTTTTAATGGTATGATTTTCTTTAAAATAGTAATTGTTACTTCCCTGTACTTTGTCGGAGGATTTATCGAAAGATTGAATTTGATCTTCATCAGGCTGTAACAAATCTATGCTGGCAGAGATCAAAACCAGTTATCATAAGCGAAAACAACTGTACTGATGATAAAGTTTTGTTAGCTGGTGATGCAGGGGATTCTGTGCTTGTGCCTGACCCAGTTTCTTCTAGGGCATCATCACTGCCCTCATTGGTATCTGGATCTCGACCTTCTGTATCAACTGCCCTTAGCTTGCCTTCTTCAGAAGAAACTCCTCTTCGAAGCAGCTTGTTGCCAAGATTGCATGCAAGTGGAAGTTATAACATAAAAGATGATATGGATGTTTTCTCTCCCCTTGTTGAAGTTCAACCCATAACACCATCTCTTAACAAACTCTGGGATAACCATGATAGCCAGAAGAATGATCTAGAGCGAAAACCATCTTATCTTCAGTCATCTCGGAAGTTTGGTCATTCAGAGGTTGTTAGTGGTGATAATCACCCTATTTTCGACTGGAAATCAAAGTCATCATCAAAGCAGGTATTTCTCATCTTCCCAACTTACCATTTTCTGGCAAATAGTTACTTATGAAGGATTTTGAGAAATTTTATACCAAGTATTTCTAAATCCTACCTAATCCTGCCTCTACTCAGGCTGATGACCCGTCCTATATTACATCGCGTGAAGCTTGGGGTGGTGAGAGATTTTCAGACAAATTGATTCACCACCGCCACCAATCATTGAACATGCCTTCTAGTTTTGCAAATTATACATCCTCTAGCACATCATCATCAGGAACGATGTTGTCTACATCACAAGATAGTTTCCTCGTCTCAACTGATAAAACGAGCAGCTTAACTTCATCCAGCCTGAACTTGATGTCCAGCTCACATATCAAAGCAACGCCAAATATAGAAACATCGTTGCCATCTTCTGAATCTCTTGTTGCATTCCCTTTAGGTACGACAAAAGATATAGCAGGACTTGCCAATCTTGATAGTCTTGGTACGGCTTTGTCTCATCCCAAGAGATTCTCAAGTTATGCTGAGCGAGAAGGTGCTGCGACTTCATTCACTGAGGCTACAACACCTTTATTTGTCGGATCACCAAAATCTAAGAAGACGGGGGTAGAAACTCGAGAAGAGCTTGTTAACTTCTTGGCGAAGCCCGAAATGACATCTTCAACTGGAGCTGGCAATGCACTAATGACAAATGTATGTAATTTTTATAAACTTTGATGATAGTTCATATAGGTAATAGGTCCTTTATTTCATAATCATCTGTTTCCTTTTTTGTTTAGTGTCCACCATTGGTCACTTATTTTTCACTTTTATATGATTTTTTTTTACCAGAGTGGACTCACGGTTGCATAAGGTTTCCTCGGACTCGGACTCGCAGCAAGGAACTTCTTTTACGCTGCAGCTTTTTCAGCGTAAACTTGAAGAAAAACCCACTTCATTTCAAAACTCTGTTCATGAAGACATGCGCAATCTTCATATCGAAGTATTGAGGCAGTTTCACATGCAAGAGGTATGTTTGCATACATCTGATGAACATGCGTGACGCTTTATCCACAGTTTTCCTAGTACTTACTGTCTGGAAGTCAAATCTGCAGATGGAAACGTCGAAGGATATGAGATTGATCTTGGAAAATCAAGCTGCTATCATGAGAGAGATACGCTTGCTACGAAAGGAAATGCAAGAACTTCGCCGAATGCTCTAACTGTTATTTATAGCTTTGAGCCTGCCACAATTTGTTTTGGTTGCTGTAGAAGTTGTGTAAGAAAAAAAAAATCTACGTGCATTGCTATGACACGTCTGTCTGCCTTTTACATCTTTTGGTGTTTGAATGCAAGGATCTCCTAAATTGTATTCTGAGAGTTGAGAAATGTTCAGCCCAAGTCTATCTGAGGGTTTACGCCTATGATTCTTTCAACTCTGAAGAACAACAATGAACCTAGAGATAAAACGATAGAGGATCGACGACACATGCCACACGAATTAATGAAGAACCGTAAGTATTTACAACGTAGATCGATCTTACACGAGTCATTGTAAGGATTAGAGCTAGTTTTCTAGATAATGGACAGAAAAAACCCAGCCTCAAACCCCAACCACTAAAGAATGAGTGAACAAGCTTGTATATAGCTGCTATCCTACATATACATACATGCATATATCCATTCAATGGAAGGGATCTCATCCAACATGTAAATTACCAGGGAGAAACTTCCAACCTATCAAAACTGTGGGCTCAATCAGCAGCAATATCCAAACGATGAACATTCGTCTCATTTATTCGTCCATTCTTCTGATGTTGTTGGTTCAGCCAATAAAAGCGTGTGCCACCATCCACACGCCACGTTTCTCGCAACATATCCTTCTATTGCTACCTGGGATGGCATATTTCGGTCGATGGCATCGCCCAAACCAAGCTGTTTCATCAGAGCAGAAATAGATCGTTATTGAGCGACGCACGATGTATGCATAGCAGGGGTCAGTTATACGCTGATTGAGTAAGCATATTCTGTACCTACCTGGCCGTACTTGTTCCATCCCCAGCTAAATGTTTTCCCATCCTCTAATTCACGAGGAAAAAAACATAAGAGATAAATGAATAATTTCACAAGATCACTCTAATGCACCTACGAACATGTGACCACTGCACTGTGGCGAGCTCCACAAGACACAATCTTTGCGTGCTCGTTCTCAAGGCTTGGAGCGTCCAAGAGTCTTGGCAGAGTCTTGTTTCATGGCCAACAAAAAAACAAATTAAAAAAAAACTTCAATCCAAGCTAAATCATAGCAGCACTTCTCAATGAAGACAGTGTAGTAGCACTACATACCTCGGGTTGATCAGCGCCCGTGCCTAGCTGAACAAACTGATTCCCACCAAAGGAATAAACAGCTCCACCTTCAGAAATGCACACCGTGTGCCACAGTCCTGCTGCTGCGTTGGCTATTCTGATGCCGAGTAAAGAAGATACGCAGATAGGGCTTAACTCATCATCTGTACTACCTTGACCACACTGCACGCCGATGAAGAAATTTAGCTTTGAAACATCTTAGCTTAATCAGACTATATAAGCATATGCTTTCTTAGAATCAGAGATTATTACACACCTGTCCGTATAATCCCCATCCAAATGTTATCAATGCTCCAGCATCTGTGATCGAGAAAAATCCTTCCTCGTAAGCATCCGTGACGAGGCAAACTTACATACGCTGAGCTTATGTTCAGAAAAATCACAAGCTCGCAATATTCCTAGAACTAAAGCTGAGTGTTAAGATTTTAGACCTGTAACTGCAGCACTGTGTCGTCCACCACAAGCAATAGCCTTAATGTAATTTCCAGGAACTCTAAAACCCTGACTCCCCAAAGATCTATCTTTTCCAAAGGACGAATCAATGCATGGTATAGGATGTGGAGAAGAGACCATTCTTATCCGTGACCCTAAACCAAGCTTCCCTTCACCACCATAGCCCCAACCCCATACCTGTCCTATATCTGTACAGTTCGAAAGCGAAACACTCGATTACATCATTTCAATCCTACTTCAAGAAAAGAGGGGGAATAAAATTGCTATAGCAAGTGCAATAAATACGTATTCACCTAACAGAGCCAATGAATGCCTTCCACCAGCAGAAACAGAGACTATCCGAACACCTGGGTTCAGCGTTACCAAACAAGGCAAAGCTGAGAGAGTTTCATCGCCAGACGATGAAGCTTCAGCTGCTTGTTTGCTAGGTGATACTCGCCTCCTCTTTAAAGCTTCATCTCCTCCTTTATTTTCGCCAGTACTCGACCTAGATCCTTGAGAACGAGGGCTCACTGTGATGGATGGAATCACTCATCGACATGCTACATCCATGCATATCTGTGACATATCGATATATTATTGAATCAGGACAAGGCAAGCATACCTAGTTCGGATGATAGTTTTCTTTGTTGATCGCAGGCAACCTTGTCTATGTCCATCATTGTCGAGGTGTCACCTACCACCTTACCAGAAGGAACGCATTCTTTCCATCCCCATGTGTAAACTTCCCCACGCTCTGTTAAAAACCAACAGAGAGATAGATGAGTGAGACCTTCGATTCGAAACCACCAAAACAAGATTTCGCAGATCTTTATGACAAAGAGAACTTATCACATTGATATTCTCATTTGTGGTTCTGATAAAGAAGAGAACATATCAGGTCAACTGGGCAAAGATGGGTAAAACGCGTAACCTGATACAGCAACACAGTGTGCCCAACCAGCAGCAGCTCTCACTATTATTGCCTCATTATGTAGTGGAAAAGGCTCTGGTAATTGTTGACACAATTTAGGAAAAGAATCATTGCATTGCCTTGAAAGAAAAAAAAAAAGGCAGATTACTTAGTATCATCATCAAAATTTTTTGTACCCCATGCTTTCCCGACGTCACGTAGCTCTGACCTAAATCGTCCGCTGATCCCCATGTAATGAGCTTTCCAGAATCTGCCAAGCAGAAATTAGTTGCTAAGATCAAAGGAAGGGAAGAACTGAACGAAGCAATGACATCCACATGACCTTGTAAGCCTCGTTGATTTCTAAACTGCACTTGAGAAGGCTATGTGCATTGAGCAGAAGACACAAAAATACAAAAGCTACGTAAACAAATTTGTTACACATATAAAGAAGAGATGACCTTAGAGCCATTGAAGACGTAGAAAAAGGGACTTCGAGGGCAGATAATTGAGGAAAAAAGAAGTCCACTTTAAACTCCAAGAATACCCGCGAAAAAGACGGAAGCTTGATCTTGCCATGAGCTTTCAATGCAGAAAACTCAACAGACGCCTTAAAGAAAGAATATACACATCAAAGAATGAGTTTTTCTCTGAAATGAAGCATAAAAAAATACCTGTGATGGCCATAGCAAACCCACACCCACCACTGCACACGTCCCGCCACGTGTCGGTCCCCTCCTGAGGCAGCCGTATCACCGCCGGTGATAGTATCGGCGTCCTCTGCGGCAAAGCGCCGGGCAAATACCCCCACATAAACACAGATTTCTCCACGCTCATCCCCACATTTTCTTCACCTCCTTCCCCATTCATTCCTATAGTTGTGGCTACCACCTAAGCAAAGCAGTGTCTGTAATCAAACGAATGAACTCAAATCTAACCCGCTTAGTACGAGAAGAAGCGTTGAGGAATGCTGAAGTTCGTAGCTTTGGTGTGGTAAACGGAATCGTATCAAATTTCAGCTCGAGGGTTGTGCCAAGTCGGACGCTCACGTGGTTGCAGTACACGTGGCGCTTTCTCAGCCTTTGAAAAGTGTAAAAAATTCTGGACCACGAGTTCGCTGGAAGTTTTTGGAAGTGTTAAGAGATATAGGAAACTCTTTGCTTTTAAGACAGCTGCCACGTGCTAGTGGCGTGTTGGCTCTCCCTTTTTATAAATTACTAGATGTAGCCCCGTGCAATGCACGGGCACTACGTAGATTGTATTATCCTCCTCTTCCTCCTCAGAGTGTGGCTCGTCGAGCAATTCTCAAGCAATGGTTGTCTGGAATAGTTGTATCAAGCTTGTTCATGATGCGAAGAAGTCTGTTGCGAACCTCCAAGCAATGGTTGTCTACAATAGTTGTACGGGGCAATGGTGTTTGCTATTGAGTGGAGTCTGGATGTAAGAACTGACTTCTCCATCTATGCCAGCAATTATGTTTGCTATTGAAGCGCAAAGATTGTTCAGACACTGGTTCAAAACTGTAGGTCGGTCAGTAGCCATACGGTACCCTAACAATGCAATATTGGTGAAATGCTTCCAAAAATAATATGATGAAGATATATATGTATATTTGTGTTATTATTAGGCACATTTACGAAATTGAAAATATTAAATTACTGAATCGCCTATGATGAATTGTATACATGCTTCCATTACAAACAACATTAATATCCATCCAATGTTTCTGTATTTGAGCAACGTGGAAACAATGCACAACTTTGTTATCATCCGACGATTGGCAACCATGCAATTAATGTACTCTATTTTAATTCAGTTAAGATTGTTGGAACTCTACATTATTATGCTGCACCGTAGTTCACATGAATGAAACTGGAAAGTCAATAAATAACCCTAAATATGTAATCATGGAGGATGAATGTGCGCCGGTTGATGGATATTTGTAAGACTGTTTGAAGCTGACATTTGTATGAATGCAGAAAGCTTGAACCAATATATCATATACTATTGTAAGACTCGTAAGACTATTATGAAACAGATTAAGTTAAATCGTTTTTCATGCTCAATACGTACTATACATATAATTACAGCTGCATAATTTACTTTTATTCCAAATATAATAATAACACAAAAGACAGGTGGAATGACTAATACTGTGACACCTGATTCTATGAAACAAATTCTGTGATGAAATATATATTATATGTAATGGTAACTTGATTAATTCGAACTTCTACTGAACAATACAACTAATGTATAAAAATTTCATTCAGTCAGCTTGTGCGTAGAATGTTATCAGCCTATTTTTCTTTAATGTAATAGAAGAAAAAAAGTGCATATATTCATGGGAAAACTGTATGAATGAAAAAAGAAATTATCTAGCATTTCTTTCTTCGTGAAAAACTGTACGCCTATTGATATGCATACAATTTTGCGTGCATGCTAATTTAATGCATGATACAAATGGCACAGATTTGTCGAATATCAACAGTCGTTCAATTTATTATCAATCTTTCATCTTAAGCAGTCTTACAACTTTAAAAGACATACATAAGTCTTACAACCTTAAAAGACATACATCGCTTAAATATGCAAAATCTCTCAAAACTGATATGCAATAATTTATAAGCGAGCTTTCAACCTGACAACTCTTACAATATTTGTAAAAGCGAAGTATCGATGAGTTTGTCATTAATTATTGCTGAAAACTTAATTAATGTCAATAAGTGTGATAGTGATAATGTATAGTCATTGCGTAGACGGCTCTTTTTTGGTGACACTGACAAACATAATAAACTGTATTTCACATGTTAATCAGACTGCCTTGCATTACCAGTCATACATCTACCAACTATCATTACTTTATCCGGGCAGAGATGAAAATCTCATGCAAGCCATATGCACTATATAAGTACAGCATACTGGAATATTATAAGACAATTTACTTATTTTTAGTCGCGTACCGCATACCTTCGAGTACAACTAACCTTTACATTTGGTATTTGATGTCCAAAATAAATGACATTCATGAACACATAGAACTTGTCGTATACTATCATTATTATTAACAATTGTATTGACATATTCGGAGTAATTCAAAAGTTACCAAACAAATTGATGTTGTTCGTTATTCAAACTGTACCTTCTCTTATACAAATATTTACTTTCAATTTATGAGAGATGATGCAAAATATTCATGGAATATCTGTATGAATGAAAGAAAAAATTAGATGCATTATTTTTGTCATGAAGAATTGTACGCTGCCTGATATGCATACAAGTTTTGTGGTACGTTGATTTATACGCATGACAGAAACGGCACAGATTTGACAAATATATATGGCCAAACAATTTCTTTACCTGTCTTACATCCTAAGCATTTTAACATTTTTCACAGTCATACATCTCTTAAATTTTCTAAATCTGTCCAAGCACATCGCATCCATCCAGCAGAATAGTCCATTCAGCTACAGAAGAAGACACATAGATCACAAAACAGCATTAACACATTTCTGCCATGCAACAATTGATGTTTTATCTGTTTAAAGCACATTTATGTCATACAACAACTAATGTCCTGTCTATTTAAATAGATAGTGTATGACTGCTACATGTTGTTACTCTTTATCATGATAGAATGAGCACTCGGATTTCTGGAATGCAGTTAATCGACCAACTATTGGGAAGACAATAATGTGGTCTTTTTATAGCCGACCCCTCAAATGCATTTAAATATAATACTTTTTTTAAATAAATTACAGGACAACACAAACTCTACATAAATGACATCTTATTAAATGTTTTATCCCCAAAGTTAAAATATCATAAATACCAAAATTGATACATTTCAGTGCTGTTACAGTCGTTCAGACTTTCAGTCTCACAGGTTGACAATTAATCTATAGACTATAGAGGGTTCTGATGCTTTTACCATGCGGTGTTCTAATATTGATTGCAAAAGACTCGTCAATTAGGATTTATACGACAACATTGATCATGTCGGTTCAACAGCGATTTTACCTGCAGTGATTCACCCCAGAATGTTACATGTTGGGGCTGATTGTTGTTGTATTTGTGCCCACATGAAACTCGAACTCAGACATTTATAGGCGCATTCCTGTTTGCAGTCATAAGTGATACATAGGGAACTGTCATACACCACATAATCATACGTGAATGAAGCTCGTAAGTCACGGAAGTCGTATTCTTATATTTCTGAGTTCTGACACTTGTGGAAGATCTTCATACATTACGAAATTCACTGTAGTCTTACACCTCTGTAAACCCGTTGCTTTACCTTCTTAATTGCCCAAATTTACCTGTAGTCATACACCCCGCATTCTTACATTCATGTATGCAGTCATAATTGATACACAGGGAACTGTCATACACCATGTAATCATACCTGAATGAAGCTCCTAACGTCACAGAAGTCATATTCTTATATTCCTGAGTGCAGTCTTACACCTGCGAAGTGTTCACACTTCACGAAATTCACTGCAGTCTTTCATCGGCATAATTGAATAGCCTTCCTACAGTCATCCGCTGTGCAGTTTGATTTTGCCAGAAAGTTTATTTTTAGATGAAACTCTCCACTGGCCGAGGACAGATCTTACCTTAAGGAGATTTGATGCGACTCGAGAGTTTAACATTTTCCATGTAATCATATATTTGTTGCACAGTCAGCCCAAAAGCCTATCCATATTAATTTTACAGATGTTGACATTAATTACAAGTTAGGCGACGTTATCTGCATTCATACAGCACGCAATCATATTTTTTGGCACTGTTAATATGTATAATGCTTCGCTTCGCTCGATTTCAGGTCCGTCCTTCATAAGTGTAGCCCACAAATCTGATGATCTTTCATCATCTTGAATGCTCCATGGATCAGTTCATTACACTTACCACTCTTTGATTATATACCGATAACTTCTAACCTGGTCTTGAGGCATGTAAGGGAGCCCGAGCTCGGAGATGATATGAGATGAGATTCAGTCGAACCATTCTTCCTTTTACATTCTTGCAGGCCTTGTATGGGTGACGACGTTTTTGATCGAACATCACGGGAAAGTTTCGAAGGACAGGCCAGAAATCTGCAACGATAGAAGAGATTCAGACTAAAATATTATGTGCTTCCATTAACATCGTTAAGAGATCATACGATGAGAAAAATTAATAACACATCACTTCGAAAACTAATAAGTTACCAACTTGTTCGACTTCCGTCTAAACCCTTCACTTGGTAGTTCCCTCTCCAATATCTGAGCAGAAAAAATATCACAAATGGGAAATAAATAGTTATCCAAATAACTTAGCGATAATACCTTTGATTTTCATGCCAAGTAACATTACTTTATGGACTCATGAAATCGTCAAGTAAAATGAACAAATAGAATAAATAAAGGGAGATCAAGGAATTCCCATGGAAAAATATAATGGCATATTTTGTTAGGCGTGTTCGGATAATACGAGCAATATTAACGGCAAGCAACCAACGACGAAAGCGAAAATGACACGGCGACTTTTAACGTGGAAAACCCGAAACGGGAAAAAACCACGGGATCGCTCTCCCGATCCAAGGAAACGTCCACTATAACCAAGTTCGACCGGTACAACGGACAACGCCTCTCGAGAACGTCTCGAGGTAATAACAACCCAACGACACACCGAAAAATACTACACCGACAAGAGAGCACGCTACGTCGAGTTACAAACTCGGTACACCAACAAACGTCGAGCTACAAGCTCGGATATACGAAGAAAGGGTTCAAGCCGATTACCACCAAACTGTGACAAACCGACCAATCTGACCCGGTAGATATGTAGATCACGTCGAGGTGACTCTCCTCCCGAAGTTTGGACGAAATCGGGGCAACGGATCGTCCGGATCGAATTTTTCTTCCTCTTTTCTTTTTCTCCCTCTTTTCTTTCTTTCCTCTCCTTTTCTCTCTGCCTCGCGTCTGTTCGTGTGTGTTGTGTTGTGTATTGTCTTTTTTTTTTTTTATATATAATACTATATACATGCAAATGGGCCACCCAATATGGGCCGGACCCAATAAACTCCCCCTCCGGCTCATACGGTGGGCTCAAGCAAGCCCGCTTTCCGCCGACAGGTCTTGAGCTTCTCCTTCGGCAAAATCTTCGTCAACATATCTGATCCGTTCTCGCTCGTGTGTACCTTCGCCAAATACAACTGCTTCGACTCGAGCACATCTCGAACCCAATGGTATCTGACGTCGATATGCTTGGATCTCGAATGGAATGACGAGTTCTTGGAGAGGTGGATGGCACTCTGACTGTCGCTGTAAACAACGTACTTGTCTTGCCGTAGACCAAGTTCTTCGAGAAACTTCTTCATCCACAAAGCTTCCTTGCAACCCTCCGTGATTGCAATATACTCGGCTTCTGTGGTGGATAGCGCAACGCACTTCTGTAGCTTCGATTGCCACGACACAGCTCCCCCTGCAAAAGTCATCAAAAAACCTGAAATAGATTTTCTGGAATCAGTATCACCTGCCATGTCTGAATCGGTATATCCAACTAGCATAGGCTCTCCGCCGCCAAAACACAAACACGTCTTGGAAGTCCCTCTGAGATATCTCAATATCCACTTCACGGCTTCCCAGTGCTCTTTTCCCGGATTAGAGAGAAAACGGCTAACGACACCAACGGCATGAGCAATATCGGGTCGAGTACAAACCATGGCATACATCAAACTACCGACCGCAGACTGGTAAGGAACTCTGCTCATATCGGCCTTTTCTTCCTCACTTTTCGGGCATTTCTCAGATGACAACTTGAAATGACCTGCAAGTGGAGAACAAACCGCCTTGGCCGTACTCATGTGAAATCTCTCGAGAACTTTCTCAATGTAGTCTTCTTGAGATAACCACAGTTTTCGATTTTTCCTGTCACGAGAAATTTTCATGCCGAGAATTTTCTTCGCCGCTCCCAAGTCCTTCATCGCAAAAGACTTGCTCAACTCTCTCTTCAACGCCGCAATCTTGCTAGTATCATGCCCGATGATCAACATGTCGTCAACGTACAAGAGAAGAATAATAAAGTCGTCATCGGAGTACCTATTGACGAATACACAATGATCCGAAGAGGTTCTGGTGTACCCGTGACTGGTCATAAAGGAGTCGAACTTCTTGTACCATTGACGTGGAGCTTGTTTCAAACCGTACAAACTCTTCTTCAACTTGCAAACAAGATGCTCCTTTCCCTTGACTTTGAATCCCTCGGGCTGCTCCATGTAAATGTCTTCTTCAAGGTCACCATGAAGAAATGCAGTTTTTACGTCAAGTTGCTCAATCTCCAAGTTCAAGCGCGCCGCCAAACCAAGAGCAACTCGGATCGAGGACATCTTCACCACCGGTGAGAATATATCATCAAAGTCAATTCCTTTCTTCTGACCAAAGCCTTTCACAACCAACCTAGCTTTGTACCGTGGTCGAGAATTATTTTCTTCATTTTTCAGTCGATAAACCCATCGATTCTTGAGAGCTTTCTTTCCTCGAGGTAGCTCTACCAAATCGTAAGTGTTATTATCATAGAGGGATCGCATCTCTTCCACCATAGCTTTCATCCACTCATTCTTGTCGTCAACAGAAATTGCGTCTTGGTAATCCTCAGGTTCTCCCCCATCTGTTAGCATCACGTACTCATCTGAAGAATACCTCGTGGATGAACGATGCTCCCTAGCAGATCTTCTCAACTGAGGTTCAACCGAAGGTTCAACAGCTTCATCAACAGGCTCTGTTGGCTCAACATCATCAACTGTAGGATTTTCAACGTTGTCGACACCGCTAGATTCTGGAACGTCTCCCCCTTGATCAGGATATGCTACACGTACAGGAGGTGGATCTAAATTAGGTAGATCACCGCTGGACTTCTTAGCCGACTTCTCTGACTGGATGTCTCGTATGCACTGATCTTCAACAAACACAGCATCGCGGCTTCTGATAAGCTTCTTCTGCACGGGGTCGTAAAATCTGTACCCAAACTCATCAAGGCCATAACCGATGAACACACATGGTCTGGTCTTCACATCAAGCTTCGATCGCTCGTCTTTTGGGATGTGAACAAAGGCCTTGCACCCAAACACGCGCAGGTGGTCATACGAGACTTCCTTTCCCGACCAAATCTTGTCTGGTACCTCAAATCTCAAAGGAACACATGGTGTGAGATTTAAAACAAGAACAACGGTATTTAACGCCTCACCCCAGAAAGAATTCGGCAACTGTGACTGCGATAGCAAACATCTCACTCTCTCGATCAGTGTTCTGTTCATCCTCTCAGCTAAGCCATTTAACTGAGGTGTCTTCGGAGTTGTCTTTTGATGTCGAATACCATATCTCTTGCAATACTCATCAAAAGGACCGCAATATTCACCTCCGTTGTCCGTCCGAATACACTTGAGCTTTTTGTTGGTCTGTCTCTCCACCAAAGCGTGAAACTGCTTGAAAACATCTAGCACTTGGTCCTTGGACTTCAGCGTATAAGCCCAGGTCTTCCTCGAATGGTCATCTATAAAAGTAACAAAATACACAGCACCACCAAGTGTTCTTGTTTTCATAGGACCACAAACATCGGAGTGAATTAGATCGAGTGTACCTGATTTCGGCGAGTGAGTGATGTTCTTGAACGCGACTCGGGTCTGCTTTCCAGCCAAGCAATGATCACATCTTCGTAACGAAGGATTCTTCATGCCAGACAGAAGATTCTTCTTGGCTAGTATCATCAGTCCCTTTTCGCTCATGTGGCTGAGTCTATTATGCCAAAGCTCCGTCGCACCACCATCGTCGATTGCATTCACGGTAGAATCTGCAATCTTCGCTTGCGTCACATATAGCTGAGATGACGTCTTTTCACCTTTCGCCACGATCAAGGAGCCTTTAGTGAGCTTCCATTTTCCATCTCCAAAGTGGCTGTGGAAACCTTCATCGTCGAGCTTCCCCGTGGACATCAAACTCATGCGAAGCTCTGGAACATGCTTCACGGCCTTCAAAATCAATGTATTTCCATTCTCCGTCTGCAAGCGTACGTCACCGATACCGATGGCTCTAGCGACGCCATCGTCTCCCATAATAACTCGTCCAAAATCACCAGAGGTATATGAGGCAAAGAAATCCCGACGCGGTGTAGCATGTATCGTAGCACCGCTATCGATCACCCAACTAGTCTCGTGACTAGTTAGATTAACAGCATCGTCGTCGCGCAAAACAAAGAAATCTGCCGTGACTGCGGTTACCTTGTCAACTTTATCAGCATCTGTCGTCTGATGATCTTGACTCTTCGCATTCTTGTTCTCTCTCAGGAACTTTCGGCAAACTCTTTTAATGTGCCCCTTCTTGCCACAATAATGACACTCAATGTTGGCATACTTCCCAGACTTGCTCTTACTTCTGTTGCGATCACCTGGGCCTCGACTCTTACTCCTCCCCCTGTTATCTGTGACTAGGACATCGGCCTGCGTAGAAGAAGAACCCTGTGACTTTCTTCTCATTTCTTCGTTGAGGACGCTGCTCTTCACCAATTCCATCGAACAAATACCATTTGGAGCCGAATTAGACAATGACATCCTAAATGTCTCCCACGAGTCTGGTAACGTACCAAGAAGCCACAAACCCTGCACTTCGTCGTCGAACTTGATTCCCATTCCAGATAGCTGATTAATAATTCCTTGGAATATATTCAAGTGATCAGATATGTTGCTCCCTTCTTGATACTTCAAACTCATCATCTGCTTTATCAGAAAAAGTTTGTTGTTCCCCGTCTTTCGAGCGTATAACTGCTCAAGCTTGCTCCATAAGGTCCTTGCATGTTTCTCGTCACTGATATGGTTGAGAACATTATCGTCGACCCACTGTCGAATAAAGCCGCAAACCTGACGATGGATCAACTCCCACTCCTTGTCGCTTTTATCAGTCGGCTTCTCCAGATCGAACACGGGCGCATAAAAATCTTTCACGTATAAAAGATCCTCCATCTTTCCTTTCCAAATATGGTAGTTCGATCCATTCAACATAACCATCCGACTAGTATTGCCCTCCATGACTTCGAACACAACAGCACGATTCAACCTCGCTCTGATACCACTTTGTTAGGCGTGTTCGGATAATACGAGCAATATTAACGGCAAGCAACCAACGACGAAAGCGAAAATGACACGGCGACTTTTAACGTGGAAAACCCGAAACGGGAAAAAACCACGGGATCGCTCTCCCGATCCAAGGAAACGTCCACTATAACCAAGTTCGACCGGTACAACGGACAACGCCTCTCGAGAACGTCTCGAGGTAATAACAACCCAACGACACACCGAAAAATACTACACCGACAAGAGAGCACGCTACGTCGAGTTACAAACTCGGTACACCAACAAACGTCGAGCTACAAGCTCGGATATACGAAGAAAGGGTTCAAGCCGATTACCACCAAACTGTGACAAACCGACCAATCTGACCCGGTAGATATGTAGATCACGTCGAGGTGACTCTCCTCCCGAAGTTTGGACGAAATCGGGGCAACGGATCGTCCGGATCGAATTTTTCTTCCTCTTTTCTTTTTCTCCCTCTTTTCTTTCTTTCCTCTCCTTTTCTCTCTGCCTCGCGTCTGTTCGTGTGTGTTGTGTTGTGTATTGTCTTTTTTTTTTTTTATATATAATACTATATACATGCAAATGGGCCACCCAATATGGGCCGGACCCAATATATTTGTATCCATCACCTTGAGGAAATATGCCATGCACATGTTTTATAAACTTTTTGTCATTGAATTACATAAAGTTACGTGGTTCTGAAAGGAAGATCAAATTGAATCCCATTGATTCGGGCATAAGAAAAGTCTACAACTTGTGAGGCAGCCCTTTATGACTATAACTCTTGTTGCATATGGTTCCAGATATGTTTGAGGCACATACGTCTTCCTTTGAATCAAAAGGCGGCAAAACATGCCTATTCTTTTTAAAAACATATAATTTATCGTCATCATAAGGGCAGACACATCGTACCCGTTCGAACATGGAAGGTGCCGACTGTTTTTATAAGTAGCAAGCTCCACCTGTTGGGTCCCTTCTGAATGCCACAATCTTTCACAGCGTGACAATAAAACACTCTAATTAAGCCAATTATGCCAAAGAGAAGATTTCATTCACATGCGATGCACGGAGTGAAACGCTTCTTGGGATGAAAAAATTGTATAAAAAACGAAATATACTTACATGTAAAGAGAAAAGCAGACATTAAAGATTTTATATTAACATGACCAATGAACATCTTGTGAAGACCTTATGCAAGAAAACAACCCATCCCTTTCCGAGCGCTCAACTTCTTAAATTTCCATTCAACAAAATGAAAAGGAAAAGTATCGATTATACTCTGTTACCAAGAACTATACAACAGACAATGAAGCTACTAACACACAGCATAAGCAAAACACCACAATCCTTTTTAACTCAGATATAACGAATAGCTAAAACAGTTAACAAAACCCGCAAAAGAAAATCAAAAGCAGATAGATTTTGCAGCAGTGGTAATAACATTTTCACATAGCCGTCAATGGACCCTTTTGCCCCCGCGATTTCCACGACAGTTCGAGCATCATTAAATGCAGCTTCTCCACAAAATGTTCCAACACTTGAGCCTCTTCTTCGGGCGCAAAAGCCATGCAGATGCTCAGTTCTTGAACGGCTGGTTCGTATTCCGTGCGTTTTACTCACAATCGTCACGGAAACAGAAATAATAACCATAGCAATTAAAATGAAGCAAAAACAGTTAACTTTTCCTTACTTGTTATAATACAACATCATGCCATAATCTCTCCTCAAAAGACCAGTTATGAGGCTGTAAGATTAATAACGTCTCAGAAGCCATCATCGCAAGCGTGAAATTAAAAATAAATTTGCGAAAGTTTAGGTGGAGAAATGAAAATGGCCAACAAACTCATATCTAACTAACCTCAGGTCCTTGGGACGAAGCAGAGGAACATCAACATCAGCGGAGAAATCAACATCAATATGTGGTTTTACTTGATCACCTTTTCCAAAAAAGCCTCTGTCGTAGATCACATTCGTTCGAATAAAAAAACGAAATATACTTACATATAAAGAGTATGAACGTTTGTTTATGAGCTAGCTCACAATCAGATTTGCCAGTGCCCATTAATATATGTTTCCAAGTACTGAGGATCTGCCAATATAAATGTTTCCTTTCGTGGGATTTTCGACTGAGGATAGTTCCCTGATCTCACCTATACGTAAAGTTCAAGAAAGAATCATATGTAAGAACAATGATCCAGATAGTAACATAGATATAGCATATAATACACAACACAGATAAACTTTTACTGATTATATCACCGGAGTTATAGGGCTTGCATTATCTCCAAGTAGTTGTAATAGATCTCTAACTTGATTGAGCCAAATCACTTCGGGAGTAGATCTTTATTCTTCTTGTCCAGCTATAGAGAAATCAAAGTGTGATACACATGAATGTTTTTCAAGCAATGTTCACAAATGCAGATAAGAAGTTTTTTTTTTCATGGCTTACCTCTTCGATTTGAAGATTTTTATCCCTAAGTATCGCAGAATAGTCGGATGGGACATCAGAAATAGACTAAGAACAGCTTCTCAACTCACTCTGTAATCTAGCAATCTCCGTCTTCATATACTTCACCAAAGCACAATCAGATTCGCCCCAAAGCAATCTATTCATCGTGATATCGAGTCCTAACAATGATGATGCCGCCTCCAAGCATATGATAGGTCGGGGATCGTAACTTGTTGATTATTATCGAACTTGAAGAGGCTAAACTATTTAGCTGCCTTATCGATTAAATAATTTGGAGTCCGTTTAACTGCCTTATTAATTAGGTACATGACCCTATGAGCAAGACTGAGATGTGTACAGCGTATGTTTGCTTTCTTCCTAATTCCATTAATTGTTGTGGAACATTGGAGGGTGAGAATTTGTTGCCACGTGTCATCACAATAGGGTCTCTATCCTACTTTTATAGTATATAGATTATTTCTTAGTTCCTTCCTTGGGACATGACACATGTCCATATTTCAATGACCCTTTTGTGGTTGGTGTATATGTATGCGATGAGTGGTCTTGCAAATTTAATTTTGTACGATATATAGTCTTTACACATAAATACCAAACTTGTAATTTAGTATATCCTGTATTTTTTTATATGTAGAAAACTATTAGAATAAATTTTACCCCATCCGCTGCATGGTACGCCATATAATACATTTAGGTACCATACACCAACGTATTGTGGTACGTAATACAGTTAAAAAATGGTACGTCATAATAACACATTAAGGTACCATATAGAAACGTACATAATATTGTATAAACGCGTGACGTGGTACGCAATACACACATAAAAATGTATGTCAAGACTGAGAAACATGGTACAACCAGTAAAACGGGTACTTATGTGTAAAAATTTCTGACATAGGTACTTGTTTGTAAATGTTTTATTCAATTGGGTATTTTCTGTAGATTCACCTAGGATATACTCCCTCCGTCCAATAAATTCTGTACATTTGGATTCCGGCACGGTTTTTAAGAAACTGAATATTTTAATAAGATAGAGGTAGAAAAGTGTATGGTGTGACACGTCTTTTAAGAGATATTTAATATTATTATATTGATTCTGTGTGATGGTTTTTTACTAAATATGGAAATGTATAAAAGATAGTGGGACGCCCGATTTAGTAAAATGTACAAAAGTTACCGGGACGGAGGTAGTATATGACTAGGCTATGTTTATTTTTTTTTCGTTTCTGTGGCTTGCTTTGTTCTTCGCATCTGCATGTTATATGCGTGTATCGTTTTCTTGCAATTATATTGAGAAATTAGGTCCATTCCATCATCCAATTCGCAAGGGGAAAGAATGTTATACTGATGGATTGATTTTAGTACATTGTCAACTAGAATAGTTGAAACTCGTGAATCACGTTGCTTGGCCTTTCGAGAGAGCCGTTGAGCAATCTATTCTCAAGAAAGTAGATATATATCATTCATTCACAACAGTGATGATACCATATGGGGGAATTTGCTTTTTTCCAACTTTACAAAACTACGATTGTTAATAGCTTGTACCACACACCGAGCCGAGCCCCTCGGTAATCATGGTCGTCCTTTGCTATCATTTCTTATCATGAAAGAAGATATGATAATAAGTCATCCCTTTTTGTATTCATACGCTCTTTGGACACAAGATCAAAAAGGTCGTTCCTAAGTGACTCTTGCATGAGGTGCTAGGTTGTCTTTTTATTTTAACCGATTTAGTGAACTTTTATTTTCTTATGATCTTACTCGATATCTGTCGTCATAACTACAGTTATAAAAAACGTGGAAGTAGACATATCTACATACATATAATATATACATTTTTGGTTCTTTTCCATATGTTTTGTCGCTTAGCTGTCTTGCATCAATAGAGTGTCTTGAATCAATAGAAGATGCACACGCGTTGAAGTTCAAGAGACATAAACCTAACGACACATCTCCCTTGTAATAGGTTAATATTATTCTCCCTATTATTCTATATTGAACAAGCTAAATTCATAAACAGCGAATAGCCACAAAATAAGCTAAGATGATATACGTCCGTCGTCCGTACCATAATAGGAAATCGAATTACAAAGACTTTTTTATGTCGCTCCTTTTTTGGTATGTGCGTATCTTTGGCCATCACTTTAAGTGCGACCATTTGCAATAAATATATTCAATAAAATCCATTATTGTAATGATACTGTCCGGTATAATATTAAATTTATTTACGATTCTCCCAAAATAATAATAAAATATACATCATCAGTGAACGGAATTATTAGACAGTAATAATTAGTTCCATATATTGGGTACGGTTCTTCACTTTGGTAATAATGCTGCATTTTATATATTATCACCTTCACCATGCATGACCCTTCTGTCAATTAAGATAATAATCTTACATCATTTTATCTTATGGTAAAAATGGTGTGGTGAAGAATTTCTCATTTCGCAGCAAGGGTTTACTTACTACTAAGGTTGTACGAATATCTATTATATCCAAGAACTATAGCTCGATATATGTACGGATATATGTTATAATGGATCATTTTTAGTGTAAGCATATATGTATGTACCAAAATATAGCGCGTATACATCGTTTTCTGGGCACCAATAAGAAGAGGAGCCCGTATGACAGCAAAAATTGAACAGTGTTCTTGAAAATGAAATAAAAGTGCGACTGAAGATATGATGTGATATTTCATTAATATCTGAAAGTAATAACATCGACACGACAGTTCAATGAGCAAAAGCACGAAATGACCTTAAAAAAGGGTCAATTCAAAATCAGGCCTCTGTTAAGGTTTGATTTCGAATTCAGTTTGAGAATTTTTTAGGTTAAATGACCCATTTTGTGTGGTGTAAAAGAGTGGTATAGAAGATATATGAATTGGTATAGAATGATCGTTTTGTGTTACAAACATTCAACATACTGGTATGTCAAATCAGTGAAGTGGTACTGCAGAAAATAAACTGGTATCAGATGATCATAAACTGGTACCGAATTATGGTTTTGTAGTACAGAATTTCAACATACTGGTATGTAAGAGCAATGAACTGATACTGCAGAAAATGGGTCCTTAAAACTAAATTTTTTGCCAAGAGGGCGTGAATCCTAAATTATAATTATGGGGGGCTGAAATGAAAATGCCCCTTAAAAAACACTTCAGAATAATCAAATCAACGGTATATTACGTTGCAGGCCCGTTTAGGTTTTTAAATCGGATTCATACTGTCAGTATAAAATTTAGTTTTAAGGACCCGATTTCTGCATTATCACTTCATTGTTCCGCAATACCACATCATTGTTATGCAGTACCACTTCATTGTTCTGCAGCATCACTTCATTGTTCTGCAGGACTGTTAGGAATTATTTATCGTGTTCAATTAATTATTTAATCTTAATCTTGTAATTTATTTAAGTGAACCAGACTTTAATGTTAGAGCCCCATGATCTTATTCTTGTAATGGGCTTACAAGGGCCCAATTATTATATACCAACCTGTGGTATAAATACTAAAACTCTAACACGTTTGGGTTGTCTTGTGCGTTATACTTCCTCCGTCCCATTTAAATCTTCCCAAAGATTAGTGGGCACGGAGATTAAGAAATTACATTATTTTAATATTATAGTACACTTTTAAGGTACTGAGAGAGAAAACTTATTAGTGGGCACGCAAATTAAGAATTCATTTTTTAATATAAAAGGTGTAATTAGTTTAATTATTGGGATAACTTTTTACCAAAAATGGAAATGAGTAGAATTATGTGGGACGCCCGAAATAGAAAGATGGGAAGAAATAAGTGGGACAGAGGTAGTAATTAATAGAAAGAGAATTTTTAGAGAAGGAGCTACCAACACCTCCTCAAGAACGCACGCAACCCCACGCTAAGTGAATTTTTCCATTTATTTTCGTGGTATAATTGCTTGAAATATGCTTTAGTTGGATTCGGACCAACAAGTGCGGTACCTCTTCATTTGTTCTGCATACCACTTCATTGTTTTTGCAGAACAAATGAAGTGATACTGCATAACAATGAAGTGGTACTGCATAACAATGGAGGGGTACTGCGAAACGATGAAGTGGTACTGCAGAAATCGGGTCCTTATAACTAATTTCTTTTCCTGGCAGACCCGACCAAAAATTGCCCCAATAATCAACGTTCTATATTATTCATGGTTTTTGAGATGTACTTTTGTCATCATCTTGAAGAGAGCAACAAGATGCTTTAGTCAGGACACTAAAAAGGTGATAAAAAGATGGTAAAAATTACATTACATAATTTGAACAAACACACACATACAAATTATTATATACGATAAGATAATCTATATACATGTGCACGCACGAAACCATATTGGATACATGTCATATCAGTCTGACTCATATATAATATTTATATATATATATATATATATATATAGGTCATCATGGATAGTTCCAAAGACCGTCATTTCCCGAATAATTAATCTCCGGCGACCCTTCGCCGTTTTCCGGCGCTTTCGTCCTCGGTGGGCTCATCAACATTCCCTCAGCCATGTACTGAAGCAGTTTAGGCATGTGAAACAACTCTTCTTCATCCACAAAATGACTATTATTATTTCCACTAATTGCTTCGTTCGCAGCACTTGAATAAGTTGATGATGAGGCCTCATCTCCCTGTAAGAGGCCTTCGCCACCATTTTCCAGGGCGGCTGCAGCCGCCGCCCTTATTTCTGCCGGCGAAAGGGACGCCGGAATATTGTACAGTGTCGCATTTTCAGGGAAGTTCAAGGTGGCCTCAGCGCCTTTCAGGGCAAGGGCAGCCACGTCATAGGCAGCCGCCGCCATCTCAGCAGTGTTGAAGGTTCCAAGCCATATACGCTTTGTCTTTCGAGGCTCACGGATCTCAGAGATCCATTTTCCGCCCCGGCACCTAATTCCATGATACTTTGGGTGCCTGCGACCCGACCCGCCGGGAGATGGGTTTTGTAGATTATCATTCAAGTAGTTTTCTTGAGATGTCATGCCTTTACGGGCCACGCAATGGAAATCTTTTTCTTTTCAAAAGAAAATAGAAGATGACGGTGGTGCTTAATTTTGGACTTGGGAAGAAGATAACCTTCCCCATATATAGCTAAAGTTTTGGCGGAAATTTAGGGACCACTTAGGTTTACAGTTGACTAATATACGGACTTGATTAAGGTTTTCTTGTCCTAGGGTTTTCCATCGGTTGGACTTAAGAGACTCCCTTTCTTTGATAAATGCGTAGCGTAGAATTTATGGGAATCGGTAAGTTGCACTTTAAGTGTTACTAGGGTTTTCAGTATGATATATACATACATTTAGGAGATAAAGGTGGTGGCTACTAACCCTTTGGAACCACAAGAATGTTAATAATATGCCTTAGCCCTTCTATATTTAGTATTTTTGTGACTGCATGAGCAATGTCGGGGACCTTATTTGTCCCACCACACACACACATACACATTATTATATTTAAATATGCCATATAAAGAATTTATAAGTGCAGCACTAAGCACTACGTTTCAACTTTCACGCTTGGTTAAAATGTGATGCGTATTTCTTACAGGGCACTAATAAAGACGATCATCATGATTAGTCATGAACTAAATATATTGGTAATACCCTATTTATTTATCTTAGGGTTTGTTGGTTTATTGGAGAAAAGCTCAAGGATCCAAACCATAACGAGCCCAACTCAGTCAACTATCAAAGTCCGTTGTATCATATATATCTAGTCTAGTTTATCTTTCATCTTATCATATGTTTCTTATTTTCAAAACCCTATTTATTAAAAGTTGACAATGGCTAGTAATGGGCACAGTGTCTTAGAGATATAAGTGACGTCGTCCATGAATGGCCTTTTGCCCTAATCCGCATGCACAAAAAACTTTGGTTTATTAGTTTCTAATTCTTTTTAGCTTTTGGATTGGATTGATACGTCTTTAATCACAAAATTGTCATAATTAATTTTTGGACCGGCTCTCGGAAAACTTTTAGGTTTTGTTAGATTGACTTCTGTCCAATTTTTAAATCAAATAGAATAGAGCGGGAGACGACCTTAGGGGATATAAAAAAAACTTTGAGAGATGTATACGTAGCAAAATGATCTAAACTGACCTAATTCGATTCGATCTCTAACACTTTCGACGTAATTGGCAGTTAGAAAAGAAAACGATTGTTAGATATTGAAAGCGTTACTTCAACCAAGCGTAAGCCGTAGGGTTGTTAAATTGCGCATACGAATTTTCTACGTGCTTCGACATCTACAAATATGTCGCGCAAGGTGATGAAAATATTAAAGCGAATGGGTCGATAAATATTTTTGCAAAGTTTAAATGAGAATAAGTTTAAAGCTAATTTATCTATAAACCTAAACAATAAGTGTTATGTTAAGAACATGTAGCATGACTTGTTATAAAAAGAAAAATAAATGAGAATATTCATACTCACTTCTAATTATAAAAACTAGAAGTAATATATATTAGAGCATATATGATGCGGAAAATATATATTTCATTAAATAAAAGAAAATGTATAATTTGATTGTACTTTTAAAAATGTATAATTTGACCAGATATTCTCTTACAAAAAAAATCATGAAATCACAATTTTCTCAGTCCAACAAACAAATATTTCACATTTCACTAAATGAAATATTCTAATCTTACAAAATCGCATATTAAATAGTAATAAGATGGCAAACTTTAATTAATAGGGTAAACCGAGCAAGTCCATATTGACACCTATAAATTCCATCGTGGACCAACCCTATCAACCATCATCCTTTCTACGACCTTGTCTAGCAAAAATAAACTTTTTTTCTCCATATATTCCATATCATCTTCATCAATTATTAAAAAGAAATGGAAGGTGACGCAGCCATCATCAGCTCATCTCGATCCATCAACATTTTAGTCGTAGATGATGATACATCTTCCCTCTCTATGGTTGCTAAAATACTTAAAAATCTTGGTAACCAAGGTACGTATATGTCGTGTGTGTGTATATATATATATATATATATACATATATATATATATATATATGTATATATATATATATGAGTTGTTTATGCGATAATAAAAAGCTTACGCGCTTTTATATCGAATTCAGTGGTGACGGCCAGGCGAACGAGCGACGCCTTATGCGCTCTTCGTACGAAACGTGGATGGTTCGATTTGGTTATGACAGATCTCAACACCAAATACATGGACGGAGTCGAACTACATCAAGCGATCTCAAGAGAATTCGATCTCCCCGTGATTCGTGAGTTTGCGCTTGTTCAGTTGTTTTTTTTCTCATGGACGGCGCACATAGTTTGTTATATATTTATCGATCTTTCGTTTTTTCCCGACGAGAATAGTAATGTCGGCCGACCAATCGGACCCCCGAATTCCCAAGGGTTTGGAGAACGGCGCGGCGCACTTCATACCAAAGCCAATTTGTTATGATGATCTGAAAGACGTGTGGCGATTTGCGACCAAGAAGAACGAAGCTGAAGTCGAAGGAGGCGAAAACCCTAACGAGGGTAAGCGCATAACCCCCGATGATGAAAATGTTGCGCCTTCTTCTTCCGCGAAGAAATCTTCTACAAGGAAGGATTCTGACGACGGAGAAGATAAAGTTGTCGACTCCCAATTTGCTCTGCCGAAAAGGGCGAGGCTCGTGTGGAGCCCTTCGCTTCACAACTGCTTCTTGGACGCCGTACGGAGTATTGGTGTTGAAAGTAAGAAAAAACTCATAATTAATCGCATAAACATACAACTGAATATTTCGAAAATTGAGCGTAAATTTATGCATATCGTTCGCAGAAGCTAATCCGACGAAGATCGTCGCGCTAATGAATGAGCCCGGGGTAACCAGGCAGAATGTGGCAAGCCATCTTCAGGTACTAATTAATACGAATTATTACATGCGCGCAAATATACACAATATTCTCATGTGATTTATGATTAAAGAAATATCGCATCTTCCTTCGACGAGTTGCCGATGCAAGCCAAAGAATTGCCGCTCAGCGAGCGGCGGGCGACGGCGTCTACAGTCGTTTGTTCAGTTCAAGCTTGGCATCGTCAGCAGATCGAACAACAACAATCCGCCCAAATTCAGAAGCGCAAAATAATCCTCAAAGCGCTCGTCGAAACCCTTCGAGCGCTAGTCTTAATCCTCCCATCTTTGCTAGTGAAGTTTTGCAGAATCGAACTGAGGAAGGCGAATTATTAGGTGGATTAGACGATTTCATGGACGTTTCTGCCTCTGAAGTGCACGAATATATATACGGTGGACAAGCGCAAAACGATGTCGGTAATACGCTTTCGAGTTCTAGATTTAGCGCTGCCAACGAACAGCCCATGAGCGCTCAGAACGTCGCCGATAACGACGTCGACGATCAAGATGAGGTACAAATAACAACGCATTTACTTTTTCTATTTTACATCATTATTATCATCACTGTTGGGAATTATTTTTGATAAATCTTTCTCCCTCGCAGCGAAATTTCGAAGATTTTCTGGCATCTGTACTTGTTAATTCGCCCGATGAGAATCAAACCCTGGACGGTAACTAAACCGTGGCAGATCAGCTGAGCAGTTTCTGTAAAATGTTATGTCCTACAGTTGATTGGGATGTAATATTTATGTCATTGAAGTTATATATATGTAATTGTATAGAGAATAGTCAAATATTGATTATATATTATCGACATTGACAACTACCAAGCAGATCGTATAATGTGGATATTCATAGACATATATAGTGTGCGTTCATGCAAGAAGAAAAGCACAGAATTAAATTAAAAAGAAAGTGTAGTAACAATGTAACAAATCTACTAACAACCATTTTGTTGGGATAGGGAATAGGATCGTAATTGGAATATTTAAGGGGACGACGAAACTGCTATTATTTACTAAAAATATGTATTTATTCAGATGGTTAGTTACATCGTTAAAATCCCACGGTGAGAACTCATACATAATTTCCAACTACAAACACAGAAAGACACGTCTCGCTTCTTGAAATAAAACTATAGTCTATAGTCTTACAACAGAAATATATACTCTACATATGACTAGTAGAACAAGAACCATCCATTACAAGATGAAGATTGGGGCTTTCATTTATACAAAACAGTAACCTCAATATGACATAATTCATCCATTATATGATTATTATTCAAAAAGCCTATCGTATGAACCTCCTCCCCCTATTTATTATTTGATTAATTCACACTCAATATATTCGCTCTACTAAACAAACCGCTTGGTAGGAACCAAGAACATAGGCTTCTCCTTCTTCAAAACCGTCCCAAACTTCTCACCAACGTCGATCTTCGTCAAATCTCCGCTGTCCTTCAAACCCCAATCGAAGCAATGAACCATAGCCGCAATTATCAGCTGCATGTTCTTGAAAGCCAAGTTCATACCGGGGCAAATCCTCTTCCCCGCGCTGAAAGGTATGAACTCAAAGTGGACCCCCCTACAATCGATCTTCGAATCCAAAAACCTCTCGGGCCTAAAAACCGACCCGTCCCCGCCCCAATCCTTCGGGTCCCGCCCGATCGCCCAAGCATTTATCAGCACCATCGTATCCCTCGGGACAACATAGCCATCGACCTCGCAAGTCTCGGTAGCCCTATGGGGCAATAGAAATGGCCCAGGAATGTGGAACCTCAAAGTCTCCTTGATGCAAGCTTGCAAGTACTTTGACTCGGTCAAAATCGATTCGCTGACCAAAACGTCTCCATCGAAGGCCACCGAGACCTCTTTTCGAACCCTAGTTAGCACGTCGGGGTTTCTCATTAGCTCAACCATGAGCCACACGGAGGTTATGGTGCTCGTGTCTGCCCCAGCCATTAGAATCTCGAATAGCAGTAAGCAGATTTGATCTACCGAAAATTTCCCACTTTCGAGGGCCATATCGAGCAGATCGGTGGAAACCCTAGTTTTTTTCGAGCCCCTTCTTTGCTCGATCGTCTCTCCCAACAAGTGCTTTACCTTGCTAAGAATCTCAACGGCCTTTGCGTTCTTCCAAAAATCGAATCTTTGGACTATAGGGAATAGGTCTGATATCCCGAGCTCAGTCGCCATTCGTATGATTTCGGCGACTAAATCTCTATGCCTTCTGTCGTCCTTTCCCCCCCGAATGTCGAAGATGTCCCTCGACGTCAGTACGCTGCTCAAAATGTTGTAAATCGTCACTCCCATTACATCCTCGACGTCCACTTCTTGACCTTGTTTGCTTCCAAGGTAGTCCACTAATTCCTTCACCTTCGACTTCCTTACAAAAGCGTTCGACTCGATAGATTTCGAGGAGAAGACTGCGCTGTGGGTCAGCGAACGTAAGAATCTCCACGTCTCGTCGCATTCTCTTGACATTGCCAGAGAAGACTGCTTTGCGCCTGGGATTTTGTAATAAATCGAGGGCAAGTACCTTCCCGAGAATACGCTGTCGTGGTTTCTGAGGAGCTTTTTGGCCATAGATGAGGAAGAAACGACGACGATTAGCTGACCGCCGAGCCTTATGGACATGAGTGGGCCGTAGGTCTTGGCTAGGGTTTTGAAAGCAATGTGAGGGTTTTTACCTAGTTGTGATAGTTGGCTTATAAGCTGAAGCATGGTGGGGCCCGGCGGGAGCTTTTTTGAGCCCGAAAACGAAAGCTTGATCTTGAAGAAGAAGAAGAAGATGAACATGGTGAGAAGTAGGAGGAGGAGGAGGAGGAGGAGGAACAGTAGAGCTGCTGAGATGAGCATTTTTCGATTATAATCGATCAAATATGATGTGTGTGTAATAGTAATAGGATGAACAGAGATACATTATCTGTAGCCAAATTTATAGGCGTCCAAAGTTGATCAATTCGCTTAAGATGGATATGTTGAAATATGCTTTGGAAAAATCGATGGCAATTACACGGCCTTACGCAGGGCGGCTTTGTAATAATATTATTGCAAAAAGATTTTAAGCCATTTGTTTAAAAAGTTCGATATAGTCGGTATTTTCTATAAAAATTAAAAATGCATTGGGTGCACTGTGCAGTAGTACGAAAGCTGCTGTCGGAAGTTCGTTTTATTGTAACAGATAAATCTGTTAGAATAGAAGAAGATCCGAGTTTCGACGGCGGATTCTATTACCCAATCAGATGTCGGCGAACCTTTGGAGTCTCTTGTCTGAACTCTGAAGGAAAGATTCCGGCGGTTGTTATTGGCTGCGTTCTATATATTCCAACTTTTAGTTATTATTGGGCTTGGGCTCTTATAACACTTCAATAGCCCAAAATAATGGCCCATCTAACTACGGAGACTTGAGGTGGGGTGTGTTAGCTAACATCTCCAAGAGATACTTCATTTTTACGTAAAACACAAAAATAAAGTATATTTTTACTCCAGTGGAACTCTGCATCTAACGCTAACATTGTGTTGATTAACAGAGATACTCTAGATGTAGATTACACACAATTTTCAACACAAAAATTGTGTTGTACTTTTTGTAATTTATTTAAAAAAACTATATTTAAATATTTGATATTCTTATAATAATAATAAAAGTAAGATAATATTAATTTCCTATTATCTATTATATTTTCGTTTTAATTTAATAAAATTGTAATTAAATAATATGCTAAGTTTATAATTTAGTTAATTTTAACTATTAATTATTATAATTTATTGACTTTCTAATTGTTATAATATAAAGTTTAATATATGAATTTGATTTTAGAGTAGAAAATAGAGTTAATGGTTTGAAGTGAAAATTAGTGTAGAAAATACAGTTTATAGGTTGGAATAAAGGCACTGTAGCAGTTGTAATATTGTGCAGAATTAACTGTATTTTCATGATGCAGGTTGGAGACGCTCTTAGCTTAGAGCATCTCCAATCGACACCCCCAAACCCAAGTATATACTAAAAGTTCTCCAACCGTACACCAAATGCAAACTCAAAATGCGTTTTCATCTTCCCTCTCCTGTTTTAAACGCATATATGCGTTTTGTGAATGTGATATCCCAGAATATGCGTTTGATGTTTTAAAAATTACAATACATACCTTTTATTGTTTTTAATTATTAAAATACCATATAAAAAATCAAAATAAATAAAAATATATAAAAGGACTCATGTTATTAATAATTATTTTTTTTCTACGTTTTTTATATGAAAAAATATTGAGTTTATTATTAATTTTGTGAAATCATTTTTTTCAATCGAACTTAAAATAATAATATGGTCTGATTTGTAAAGTTGTAAATTTCATGGGTAATATTAAAAAATTGGATAGAAGAGAATACTACAATAATGGTCTATTAAGTTTGCGAATTGGTTTATCGATTGGAGAAGAATTACTGCATTTTGAGTTTGAGACTGCATTTGAGTTTGAGAATGCATTTTTTCGATTGGAGATGGTCTTAGCTTGTTTGATTTGATTTCTGTTAATAGCAATGATTTATTTCTGTAGCTATCAGCTAATGTTGGAGCTTGAAGGTGATTAATTAAGAGGAGTCTAAGCTAAGATGTGCTTAGCGTGTACTCAATTGTTTGTTGCTTTGTGATGTCCAATTATTACATATACATGGATCGACATAATGAGTGACGAACAAACATAACGTGGTTGTAAGTTGTGTAACTTATAATAGTGTTTATTAAAAAGGATTAAAAATGCTTGGACGAATGGGAGTGACGACCAAAAAGGTCTCTCTCTGTCTTAGCCTGTCACTTGTCGTCGTCCTCTTTAAGCTCGCCGGGGCCCAGCATCCAACCACCACCACATCTCCGCCGCGCGTGTCCCTCACTCTCCCGACACACGCGCGTTGCCTGCGTTAGAGCCCTCGGACGACGGTAACTCAACTGAATAAATACATAAATAAATGAACTTACACGACTCCTTCGCCAGTTAAAAAAAAAAAGGACTTTCACTTCCCTTTTAACTAAATTTATTCGCAGTCGGAAAATTGAAATTATCTCCGCCATGTCCAGACATGGGTAAGGCATCTAGGTGGTTCCGTTCGCTCCTGGGCTCCAAGAAGTCTTCCGCGCGTGCTAGACACGCGCCGCCGTCGAAGGATTGGGTAGAAACTTCGGCGAGTCCTTATGTGGCCGAGGGTTTGGACGCCAACAAGCACGCCATGGCTGTAGCGGCGGCCACAGCGGCCGTGGCGGAGGCCGCCCTAGCGGCGGCGCAGGCGGCTGCTGAGGTGGTCAGGCTGACGAGCGGCGGAGGTGGGAGGAGCAGAGAACGATGGCGCGTGGATGCTGCTGTCCGCATTCAGGCTGCTTTCCGAGCTTATTTGGTATGCTAAGAAGTTTCCCTTTTTTCCCCCAAACTCATACATATTTGATTTGATGAATCATCCAAAGTAAAGAAAAAAAAATTTCATTTTATTCGAGTCCCGACTTAAATCCCCACCATATATATATATTCAGCAATAGGTATGTACTGAACTAACTTGTTGTATGCAGATCCTTGTCTGTTCTTCGTCTTGGTTGCAAAGGACATGTTAAACCTTGAAAAGAATGCCATCTTTTTTTCTATTTCCTCGTAATCAAGGCGTTTCCTTTTGTTCTTTCATTTGCAAATCCCCTTTTTGTCTGGTCAATTGAAGTATCTTCTCTGATAAAAAAGCCATGTCTGATGAAGACTCTCCTTGCTTATGCTTTTCTTGAGTATGATAATACATCAGGCTAGAAGAGCATTAAGGGCATTGAAAGCACTTGTCAAACTTCAAGCACTAGTCAGAGGCCATATCGTACGTAAACAAAGCGCTGATATGCTTCGGCGTATGCAATCTATGGCTAGGATCCAAGCTCGTGCCTCAGCTCGTCGTTCTTACGCATCGAACCCTTCTTACACGAACATTAAATCCTCCAAATCCCAAAGCCCAGTGAGTTATTCGTCTATCTTCACACTGTCATCAAAAACTGCTACTGCTCTTAAGGTATTTGCATTTCAGTGAGTAGACTGCAGGTCATAGAGCGGAAGAACTTTACGTTTGTGTTTCTGAAAACGCAGCAACGAAATTCGAGGTTGAAGAAGGACAGCCCACGTTTATCTTCGAATTGGTTAGACCAATGGATGCAACAGAAAACGGATAATCTCATAGCCAGCGAAGAGAGGAGCGACAAGATATTAGAGATCGATACATGGAATCCCAGAAAAAAGAACATGTCATCATCGCCTTCAACGTCACACTTGGCTTCTCATTACTTCTCAGCTTGGAACAAAGAGCGTTCTTCGTCAGTTTCAGAGAAAGCCCACAAACCTATTAATCCCAGCATCTGCTGGGAAGAATCAGATAAAGTCGCCGCCATTTGGACATCTGAGAACAGCCCAGGAGTTCGATCTGCTTCCTACAGACCGACCAGCAATAACTCTGCGAAAAGCGAATACTCGAGGAGTGTATATGGTGATTACCTTAGTCACCCTAATTACATGTCGAACACAGAATCCTCTCGAGCCAAAGTAAGGTCGCAAAGCGCACCTAAGCAGAGGCTGAGGTTAGATGAACTATGTATGAGCGTTAACTCTGATCAAGGGTATTGGGATTCAGATTATTACACTTATTCTGAGAAGGGTTTTGCTTTTACGGGCAATAACGTAAAAAGGCAGTCGACGAAAACACGAATGTGAGATCGATGGCTGTGGATCCATCCAGTCGAATACGAGGGTGGGAATTTTCTAAGAATAATAACTGTTGTTAGAAGTTTGTCTTTGTATTGTGCAGTTTTTCAGTTATATCATGCAACTGTGTGTAAAATGTTTGATAATTACTGTTATAAACAGTTCAAGATTTCATTAGTTCTTCCTTAATCTCTTTCAGGACATGCTTTGGATTCTCCCTCCTTGTAAAATAAGATTCTTCTATATGCAAATGGAGAGTATATATGTATACCTACTAACGTGTCAAAATAATAAGATAAGGGATTGCGTGATTTTCAAATATTCGCAGTTAATACGACTGATTTTGTCGATGCAAATCAGCATAGTAAATGAAATAATCATGATGATTTTCACTTGTTATATGAACTAAGGCAGTATCTTTTTCCAAGGGATTTTGTTGACAAAAAACGTCAGAATTGAATTTGAGATCTTGTGGGAATATGCATGTATATACTTCAAACTTTCATGTTACCGATATTAAAACATTTTAATTGATTAAAAACTACTCCTTTCTTTTTGGACATTTAGATATGGGACGGGAATTCAGAAACTGAATATTTTAACAATATAGTGTGTTGGAAAGGTAAAAAAGTATATGTTTTGGCACGTCTTTTGATGATATTTAATATTATTATATTGATTGTTTGTGATAATTTTTTGCTAAGAAAGGAAATGTACAAAAGATGTGGGACGCCGAATTTAGTAAAATGTACAAAAACTTTTGGGATGGGGACTACTTATTATTGTTTTGTTAAGAGTAATTAATTAATAATTAAATCCAAAAAGGTGATACCCACGCGATGTAATGCGAGTGGACAGTGCGTGTACAGACACATCACACGGCCACTTGTGGGCCTCACAGTGGCAATTAACGTCGTGATTTATTACAACGTTCCCATTTGCCTGCAATATTTTTTGCCCTTCATCATCGTAGTTTCAAGGAATAGGGTAATCGAATTCAACCATAAAAGGCACGCCTTTTCATTTCATTAGCTCGTTTTCACTACTTTCAAGAAAAGATTCAATCTTGAGAAGGATTTCTTGGGGGAGACAAACGAGTAAAGGATCAAAGGAGGCAGCTCACCGGCTATAATTTGTCATTGAAGTCGCTGTAAGTCAGCACTAAACCTGCTAAGTCTAGTACTAAGTAATAGGAATAAGAAGCCTGATTTCTGATCCATTTTCTTGCATTCCTTGTTTTTGGCTAACTCTTAGTTGATGGTCTTGGTCATGCTCAGTAACTGTACCGTATTGGACGTGGGGGTGTTATTAGATTATATGGAAAAGCAAAGATCAGGAAAAGGAAGTTGTCTTTTTGTGTCTACTTCATGGTTTTGGCTGGGCCCTTATCATTTTCTTCTATTCTATGTCTTCGGCATCAGTCAGATGTTAGGAAAAAGCTAATGTATTATTAAGAAATGCCAAAAAAGTGGTATTTTTTATGATGAGTTGTTTTCTGGCAGTTTGTTGCTTTCGAAATTTAGAAGGTATTGAAAAGTCACATTTTGTGTGGGTTTTTTTCTCTTACGTGTGCCGAAAACCTAAGTTTTTTTTCTCGAAGTCAATGGTCTTTTGGTTTTCTTCATCATCTAAAATAGTCAACATTTAGTACTTAACTTCCATTCGTAGGGGAAAAGGTCTTTCAGTAAGTTTAGCGTTGAAGTAAAAAGAAAAGTTGGGTTGCGAGTCTTTGTGGAGGTGTAGTAAGGAAGCTGTGCTGTTACATAAATATACCCACCTCATATGTTTGATTCTTAAATTTTCTTGCTATCTTGGTCGGTTGTAATAAGTTCATCAAACTGCATTGGACCCAGAGTATCAAACTAATATTATTGCTCATTTGTTTGAACTGTCTTGGTACCATGAAAAAGATCGAACCATTTCTTGAAAAATAGGTGTGCATGTGCGGAGTCATTGGTTGGTAGCTGATTCTAATGTTTTCAGTAACACATAGCTTAGATGCTTTTATGACTATTCTGACATTATTTTTTATCTGGGATTTTGTGAAGAGGTCCAAGATGGATTGTCTTGGTGGAATGAGCTTGATAGGCGATAACTATGGAAGTAGTTCAATTGGAAAGGGTAGTAGAGAGGATGAAGTTGACAGTGATAACTTTGAAGCCGAAGATAATTCAGGCGAAGGCAAGTCTTCGACGAGGAAGAAGAAGAAGAAGAAGAAGTACTATAGACACACTGCTTTACAAATTCAAGAGCTCGAATCGTAAGAACATTCCCTTCCATCCCCTTTTTTTTCTTTAGATGTGTGTAAGAATGAAGTTTTGCTAACAATGCTCGTCGAAATTATTCATTACAGCGCTTTCAAGGAGAATCCCCACCCCGACGAGAAAGGAAGGCTCGAACTTGGCCGAAGATTGGGCTTAGCAGGCAAACAAGTCAAGTTTTGGTTTCAGAACAGAAGAACGCAAATGAAGGTATAGTTTTTCGCCACCCCCCCCCCCCCCAAAACAACCTATTTCTTAGTACTAGTATGATTCTACTATGTCATTACATACGACTATTTTCAGACACAACTCGAGCGCCATGAGAATTCGATGCTGAAACAAGAGAACGACAAGCTCCTACTTGAGAACATTGCAATGAAGGAAGCTGTGAGGAATCCTACCTGCGAAAACTGTGGAAGCCCAGCGATTCTCGGGGAGATACCCATCGAGCATCACAACCTCATGATAGAGAACGCAAGGCTCAAGGACGAACTCAATCGGTTAGGAGTTCTTGCAGACAAGTTCATGGGAAAATGTAATAACGGTCCAATGCAGCAGCCCACGCCCATGATACACGGTACTAAATTAAATCTTTCGATAAGTAGAGAGGGTGTTGGCAGTGGTTTGAGCTCTATGGAACCTTCATTGCCTTTGGGACTCGAATTTTCTATGCCACCGATTGGATTATCAACAGCCATCATGCCCAACTTTGATGCTCCTTTCGACAAGTCCTTGCTTTTCGATCTTGCATTGTCTGCTATGGACCAACTGTTGAAGTTAGGACAGCCCAATTGTCCCATGTGGTTCGAAAGCTCACTAGGTGATTTCGAAGCGCTAAACCTCGAGGAGTATGCAAAGGCTTTCCCTCCAATCATCGGTCAGAAACCTAGCCATTTTCTCACCGAGGCGACTAGAGCTAGTGGCAGTGTAATAATCGATGGTTCTACGCTTGTCGATGCAGTGATGGATGTGGTAATTAATCGTCAAATGTCAGACTATGTTTTGTGCTTTTTTTTCTGGGATTTGATCATCTTCACTTTCTTCTTCGTTTGCAGAATCAGTGGACGGAGATCTTTCCAGGGAATATAGGCAAAGCTGTAACTGCTAGCGTGATTTCCGATGGAGCAAGTGGAAACAGAAATGGCGCGTTGCAGCTGGTAATATGATCGATGTTTTTCTCTATACTAAAGTCTATATATCCCAACTTCTTCTCACTACGAATTATATTACATCAGATGCAAGCTGAGCTCCTAGCTTTGTCAGCTACGATTCCCCCTCGACGTATAAAGTTCATACGTTTCTGCAAGCATTACAGAGAAGATTCGTGGGCCGTGGTCGATTTGTCTGTCGATTTCTTGTTCCATGAAGACGCGTCGACGAACTGTCGAAGGCTTCCTTCAGGTTTCTTAGTTCAAGATCTGCAAAATGGCTGTTCCAAGGTAATGACTTTCTTCGATAGAATTTCGCTCAACTGAGGTAGAATTAGTTTCTCCCTCGATTCTCAGGTGACTTGGATCGAACACAACGAGTATGACAAGGCGACGATCCCAAATTTATGCCAACCATTAGTCGCATCGGGCGTAGCTTTTGGCGCTCCAAAATGGCTCGCCAACCTTCAAAGGCAGTGCCAACTTTTCGCAGCTGTGTTCCCTTCAGCTTCTCATAGCGCTGAAAATCCAGGTAATAAAATTTCCGTAGGCACTCACTCATCGATGATATCGATGGATTTTCATACCATACGTACGATAATTCTTTATCTCCTTTCGCCAGGCGCCAAAAAGAGCATCGTAAGGCTATCCCAGCGCATGTGTCGAAGCTTCTGCATGGGAATTTCTTCGACCGTTCATGACTGGGAAATCGTTCAAGACTCGGACGATGTAAGAATAGCGATTCGTAAGAGCTCGGGCGTGGACTCCGGCGAGCCACGTGGCTTAATTCTGAGCGCCACGACCATCGTTTGGTTGCCTTTTTCGCCGCAGACTATATTCGAGTTCTTAGAAGCCGAGGAAAACAGATGCCATTGGGACGTCCTATGCAGAGGAAGCACCTTACGGAAAATGCTGCACTTGCCAAAGGCTTCCGAGGATCGTCGTCAATTCCTGGGAAACTCCATCTCCGTGCTCCGCGCAAACGTGAGTATTAATTAATCAAAGAAATGCATAATTGTTTTTTCTGGCCTGTGATTTAGTGGGAGTGACATTATACGGACAATGACTTTCAAAATTAAGCAATTCAAGTGCAGTTTATGAGACGATAACTTCAAAATTAAGTAATTCTGGGACAAAATTTAGGGTTCGGGCATATAATGTTCATAAATTGCTTAATTTTAGAAGTTATTGTCCGTATAATGTTCACCCCCTATATTTCATGTCCCTAAATTTATAGGACTGAAAAAATAATTAAGCTTAATCAAAAGTCCCGCCTCTGCTTTTTTTTTCTTCTGTTTTGCTTAACCATATACTGACCGATTTTTTTCTTACAAGGTTACCGATGAAGCTGCGAATAATCAGACGAGCATGTTAATCTTACAAGACAGTTGCGGTGATCATCTCTCGGGATCGCGCGTAGTCTACGCAGCGGTCGAAGCCTCGGCGATGAACTCGGTGATGAACGGCGGCGAGTCTTCGAGCGTGGCCGTTCTGCCTTCTGGGTTTTCTATCGTGCCCGACTGTTTTCTCGACCCGACCCGGCCCGGGAGTGGTAGCGGGTCGCTGCTCACGGTAGGATTTCAGATACTTGCCACGAACTGTGGGCCCGGCGATAAGCTGACTGTGGACTCGGTTAGTACGGTGAAGGCACTTATCGGGCAAACCATTCAAGGGATTAAGGCTAATCTCTGATACACACACTCTGGTGTGAAGTAGTTATATATACATATATTGCTGGGAATTAATTGAGTCAAGAACGAACCTTTTTTTTTACAGTAGTCTTCTCCTTGTCTGGTTCGGGCATTGACTCAAGTAATTAATTACCTGCTTCTGATGCTGCTAAGGTTGTCTCTAATGGAGGTTTTCTTTTCGTTTTGCGAAGAGAATTAAAAGCTCAACGGATCCTAGTTTCTCGCTTCTTGTCCGAATAATGGTAAAAATTTATATATTACATGTATTGCGAAAAGTATCGGGAAATGCTCGAGGATAAAACAAAGAATGACTTTATTAATTCCCAGCCACATAATATGATCCAAGCATCAAAACCCAGTAAAGCTCGAAACAATGCAATAAGACAATAAAAACACGTGTACGTACTATCCAGTACGTTTGATCCAAATGAACAACTCACAATATAATGTAATAACAATGATCTCATCGCTTTTATTTCTTGTCATTCATATATAGCGTCGTCGTTATATATATGGTTATTGTTCTATCTTTTTCTGCATGCAGTCTCTCGCTGTGCGTTGAAGTAAACAGCAGCGACTGGCAAACCTAAGCCATTTTCTTCGGCGAAGCTTCGAGTGTTAAAGTAGTCCCTCGAAGACGGCGGCTTCACACTTTGTCTCCCCCTTTGCTTGAAAAGAGAACGAATACGTATCGGTGTATGCCTATGACTGGCTTCGGAGCCTCATACCCAACAATCTCTCGCCCTAAATACCCAAAAAAAAGAATATATTTAGAACTTGGTTAGTAAGATAGAGACCAATAAATCGCCCAGAGATTGATGATTTATATACTCACCGAAAGAAGCATCAGTTGTACCTGGAATATCTGTAACTATCCTGAAAACCATTAAGGATATACATAATAATAAGTTAACAAATATATATACTATAAGTAGGATAATGGCTGATGATACAAACCAGTGAAGATGTTCCCTAAGGTAAGGGTCACTAGGGCCAGGAACATCAGGATCTGTCATGACCTATTTTAAACATATATAAGTAACCAATGTGAGAGTACAATATATAAGTACAAAGACAAACACTATGTAATAATAGTATATAATACACACAACAAATAATAATAAGCTTACAAGAGTGTAAGCAGCCCTTAAATCTTCACCGCCAATCTCAACTCTGGGTTTAGCTGAGACAACGCCAGGCATAAGCTCATGCCCATTAGAGACCTGCTTATTATTACTACCATTGTAAGTTACATTCATCTTCACACAAGGAGTGAAGTTGTCCACCACTTCTCCGATAACTCGACCTACGATGAGTGGCTCGACTTGCCTCGACATTTTTTTTTTTGAGAGCGTAAGATAGAGAATCGTTTAGGGTATCTTAAAAGGGTGTAAAGATAGAATGCTTCTTCTATTGTATGACAAATGTTGGATTGGATTGGAGAGCCTTTTATATAGGGAGTGAAGTATGAAAGGGACGGACCATGAATAAGGGCTCTTGTTGATGAATTAGTGCATAAAGATTCTTCATTTTTGTCGAGTTATTATTATTCCATTTTTATTCTGCAACATGCATCAAAAAAGACGAGTGCATGCACTAATTAAAGAACGGAAAGAAAACACTTTGCATCGCCTGAGCTGTCTATGGAAAGACAAGCCCAACTATGCTAATATGGAACTCAACCATGGATTTGACATTAGATGAACTCATGTCAAGTCATGAAAATAACAGTTCTGTAATAATACGAATTTTGAGAGATGCAAGTTGTACTTCAAAAACGAATCTGATGATAATAAAATAAATGTCCCAACACTTTCTTGACTTTCCACTTTTGGAACTACGAGTTTGCCGTGGGGCAAATGCATCGGCAATATAAAAATCCAAGAGGCTCATATGGCATAATTGGCTGGCTGTATCAGAATTTAGAACGCAACTTTATTTTTGTAAATAATATGTTTTAATATTAAAATATATCATGCTGAGTGGGAATAATGGGAATTAAAACTCAGCTTTTGAGGTGTTTCTCAAAATGCAATACACATGAGGATGCAATAAAAAAGAAAAAACTATCTTATCGTCTTAATCTTTGCAAGCATGTGTGTACTTAGTTTTGATCAAAAAGGGGATCATCACTAGGACATGTACTTTTACCCAAAATGGTATGCCTATGCATTTTCAGGAAAATTCTTCTCTTTTTTTTGTTAATCATTATTCCAATTAAATCATTATTATTCGATAATGATTGCATGTTGTAAGCAGTCATCTGTACAGTTTCTCTGCTGCTTCTGGAAGCACTTTCATTTTCATTTTTCCCCCATGAAAATAAATCATTCGTTTCTAAATAAATAATAGGACAGGTGTCCTTAAGATAAGAGAGGACAATTTGAATTGAAGTAATGGAATCTAAAACTACTATATAAAGCATGAACTTGTTAGAGAATAAATAAAAAGTTGTCTCCCATGTTACTGTATTACATGTCCAAATTCACACTGGAATTGACAATGAATATTAACAGCTGTCGTTCTGTCTATGCTATGCTATGTATGTCAATGTCACACCACTAATTTGCTAAGAAGACTGTTAAGTATCGTGAATCAAAGAGTTCAGATTAAATAGTTTTGGTGATTGTCCTAAATTGACTGAGTATAACCGGTTAAACGAAGACTCAAGACCGGATACCAGTCAGCAGGTCACGAGTGCGCCAGAGACCGGATGCCAGTCAGCAGTTTAAAAAACGCGCCAGGTACCGGAACTAATAAAGTGCCAAGACCGGGGTACAACTACCGGAACTGACAAAGTGACAAGACCGAAGTACAAATACCGGACCTGCCACGTGTACAAAGATTCAAATTCATTTAAAGGCGGGATGTTGAAGACTTCTGCTAAAGAAATTAATTCAAGGCTGCCAGGAGGAGGCTAGTTGAAGTCAAGTTTAGCTTAAAAAGGAAAAAGCAATTGGTATAGCATGAACTGCTATGAAGACCGGACAGTACCCGTTTTGGGTAAAATGCGTTTAATTCATAGTCTGGTACAAGGAGCTATCTCACAACGGCTCCATTCATCAAGGCCAACTATAAAAAGAAGAGAGGCATGATGAAGAAACCACTTCACCAATTTCCAAGCAAAAATCGAGCATAAGAGTATTACGACGTTGAGTGATTGAGTAAATCGTTGTAGGTGTGTCCTCACTGTACTTAGACCGGTGATCGGCTAGTAAGTGAGTTGTTTTCCGACGGACTGTAAAAAGCTGTTGAAGTATGTTGATTATATGATACGACTGCCTAGGTGATTCACTAGATAAGGCTGAGGGCAGCCGGGTAGGTTGTACAGTGAGTGTATAACTGAAGTCTAGTGAACCTTCTTTACGGGGAAGAAGGGGAAACGTAGAAGATTTAATTCCGAACTTCCAGAAACAAACTGGTGTCTTTCCTACACACACAAGCTAACACATCACACTTATCATCGGTCTTGGTTCAAAACCGACTGACTTCCTTCCGAACAAATCACACTCAGATAAATATCAAGTATCGGTATTAGCCATAACCGGTTAATATCAAAAAAGCGTCAAGCGTTTATTCACCCCCCTCTAAACGCATAAACCGATCCTAACAAAGACGACGATATGTTTTGTGCAAGAGATTTGTATTATAAAAGCCTATTCATTTACTATGTGCTATATATATAAGACTTAACACTATACTATTCAGCGATTATTTTTGAAATCGATAACCCGAGCCAATATTGTAATTAATAGTGGTGTATTACTGTGTATATCAGATTTTTATTAAAATTTATGCCTTTGACACAAAATTGACGCCATAAATCGTTTCTCAATAGATGATATATTCGGGCTCTCAAATACGATATGTTACGCATTGGACATGTTATTATGTGGACTAATAAATAATTATATGGCCCAAATAAAAATTTGGCCCATTTATTAATTTTATTATCTCTGTCTTCCCCTAGAAAGAGCTGAGCTGCCGTCGCGCACAGGGAAAACGCCGAGCGAAGCCGACAAGCTATCGTCGTCATCTGCATCTATCTCGGTGATTCTGTTTTTGTGCCTCTAATTTCAGCTGAGGATGAGGCCGATTTTGATGAAAGGGCATGAAAGGCCGTTAACTTTCCTTAAATACAACAGAGAAGGCGATTTGTTGTTTTCGTGCGCCAAAGATCACGGTCCTACATTATGGTTCGCAGACAGCGGAGATAGGCTCGGTACCTATCGTGGACACAACGGTGCCGTTTGGTCCTGCGACGTTTCGAGTAAGCTTTTTTTTTTTTTTATATTTTCTTCGGGGGTTTTTTTTTTTGTGATTAGTTTTGTAGAAGCATCTGGTTATCCATGTAGGAGATTTCGGGTTACCAGCGCTTTCGTAATTGAGAAGCGAATTATTCTATTCAGTTTCAGTTGGTTTGCGAGAGGTTTTCTCAGGCATGATTTGGCTAGAACTTAACGATAGACACGAGTTCCCAATATATACGCAATATATATTTAATGAATCAACAAGCTATTTTTCGTGGTCTGTAGGGGATTCTGCGAGACTTATAACAGGCAGTGCTGATCAGACAGCAAAGCTATGGGATGTCAAAACGGGGACTCCACTTTTCACTTTCAACTTTGATTCACCGGCGAGGTCCACTGAGTTTTCTGTCAGCGATAAACTCGCTGTGATCACTACAGATCCCTTTATGGGATTGACCTCTGCTATTCATGTCAAACGCATAGCCAAGGATCTGGACGATCGTAAGTCATTATGCTGAGAAGTTTCTTGTCCAAGAATTATGTTTTTGCTATCTGTGTGATGTGTTAACTTCTGATTGATAGTTTTGATCAACTTGATTAAGCATGAGAATCTGAGAAGCTTCGAAATTGATACTAATAGAATGTAACAGCATATTTCTGTTAAGATCAGACGATAATCTATTGTTAATGAAAGAATTAGGGAGCAACTGTCATGTGTAGATGATTCATAGTGCTCTATGCCTCTGTCTTGTAGCATATTAGAAGATATCGTCTGCCAGTTTACTTCATCGATTGAACCATGTTGATTTGGTGCCCCAGAGACTGGCGAATCGGTACTCATTCTTAAGGGACCACAAGGAAGAATTAATAGAGCAGTTTGGGGACCTCTCAACAAGACTATTATAAGTGCTGGAGAAGATGCAGTGATTCGTGTCTGGGATTCTGAGGTTTGTATATTGCATGAGACCCGGTTTGAGGAGCTACTTACGATATGCTAAAAAAATCAGGACTTAATTTGCAACCTATTTTTCTACCTACATTGCTTTTCATGATGATGTTTTGCTAATATTCTTTTGGTGCGTTCTTCTGTTGCAGACAGGAGAACTACTAAGAGAATCCGAGAAAGAGTATGGGCATAAAAAGACCATCACATCACTGTCGAAAGCAAGTGATTGTTCGCATTTTTTGACTGGTTCTCTGGATAAATCGGCAAAGGTATATCATGTTACGTACTTTTTCTTTCGACGTGAGTTGGATCTTTTTATTCTTTAAACCGATCAAATCCTTTACTTATCAGCTTTGGGACATGAGGACTTTGAAACTCATCAAGACTTACGTGACTGTTAGTCCAGTGAATGCAGTTGCAATGTCCCCACTTCTTAATCATGTAAGGACTGGTGACAAATTCATTCAGTTCAAGTAATAGTGTGTTGGAGCAGAGCAGCAGTTCTCTCTTTATCTTATTTATGCTTTCTTATAGGTGGTTCTTGGAGGTGGTCAGGATGCATCAGCTGTTACCACCACCGATCACCGTGCTGGAAAATTGGAAGCCAAGTTTTATGACAAGGTGAGAAATGATGCTTTGTTAAAAACCCACTATTTGGGATATAGTATGAGAATCCACTGATTTTTGGTGCACTTTATCGGTCTTTGTTTCTGCAATCAGATCCTTGCAGAAGAAATAGGTGGTGTAAAAGGTCACTTTGGCCCAATAAATGCCTTGGCATTTAATCCAGACGGAAAGAGGTGAGACGATCTTGTTTTCTTAGCCTTGTACGTACGGTTCAATGGAATGGCTCGTTTGCATCTGAATCTTTTTTTTTTTCTTTCTATTTTTTTTTGTAATTAGCTTTGCTAGCGGAGGTGAAGATGGTTATGTGAGACTACACCACTTTGATTCAGACTACTTCAACATCAAGATTTAAAGAGGAATAATCTTATGGTTTCTGATTGTAAGAATTGAGATTTTGCTTTTTCTGTAAGCAGGGTCTTACTTACATTGGAGCATATTTATTGGTATTTTAGTTATTATGGTTAGATTTTTTTTTTGCAGTCATCTTTGAGTCGTACAAAGTTAATATTTTTTTTTGTGGAAGCGAATTTGTTCTGAGGTAGTATCTATCTGTGTTTCATGGACACAGTGACAGTTACTCTGAGGTTTTCAACACCGTTAGAATATTGTTACAATAATTTGTTCGGTCATTTTCCTAGTTGTTGCAGTAGAAAAATATAAAAATGACAAGTGGGCCATCGATCGTTACTGCTTGTCTTTCTCCGAGAAAAAAAAACGACAAATATGTTTAAAAATTCGTAGGATGATAGTTAAATGAAGCAAGGGTACATTATACAATATCTATAATAAAAATTTGATACTTGGCCTTGGATGCATTGGTTATTGTAGATATGATTAATTAAGTCTTTAGATGCAATATACATATATACAGACATTTATAATTAACATTCCTATTCCGATTTCTCGCGTGCCTTGAACACAATAAAACTAAAATCAACAGGTAATATGGCAAATTGAAAAGTCAAAACGTTTAAGGAAAAAACAAAGACTTGAAAAGAAGTCAACGATATGCTAGTAAACATTACTTTCTTCCTACTTCCTTCGAGTATGAAATTATAGTCTTCGCGCATGACTTGAGATCGTTGGTACCACTTCTTATTCTGACACAATACATATTAATATATACGTATTATAGTTTCAAAATTTATGTGCACTTGCAATGTACAATGAATATGATGCTTCATGGAATAGTTCCTTTCACAGTAAAAAGAATTAAAATGTACATATTCATCAGCTTCTTTTGTAATTAAATAGAATATGTAGTTGACATTTAATTGGAGATTATCATTTAATACACTATTGAAAATAAGTCAGCCAGAAACTTCTAAATTATTAGATATTAATTAATCCCCACAGCCCACCAACCATAGTTCCTATCTAACAGTCAACATGAACAAATCAGTCATCAGTGTATTAACATTCTCTTTACTCTTCGGCTATTTCATTTTTATTTCACTGGCGTGGAAACACAACACTCATAATACATGACACAGTGTGTGTACAAGCTCGAATTTGCTTAAAGTATATATGCAAGCAATATTTCAGACATAATTATCACAATATCGTACCTACGTAAGTTCAAATTTTACGTATAATGTATGATCAGTTTGCAATAAACAACACTTCAACTAAGTACCAACAGGAAACCGTATGAGTGATTATTCGATCGTCAGGTGAAGATCACTAGCTAGCTACCCACTTTGAACGCATGCAAAGTCCCATCATAATTTTTTTTTATTATGAATTTACTATATATTTTAAAGTCGCTCTTTTCATTTCCCAAAACTTAAAGGAGCAAGCTTTAAAATCTCTATGCGTGGTAAAATAATCTAAATCAATGGCAATATATCTACGTGTATGTGTTTGCTATGGTTCTACTGCTGTCAGAATGAGGCTAGAGGATCTCATACCTCAGAATGAGTTACAATATGCGGTAAAAATTGTGATTTGTAGGTTGTAATAAGTAACAAGAGCTTTTCCTTCCGAAAAAAAAAAGTAACAAGAGCTTTAATATAAGTAACATTTGTCATTGGGACCAATAAAAATTAAGCCCTTACATTAATATAAGTTAGCAAGTGACTATTGAATTCCCATTGGGACCTAGTGCGTACGTAGTATTACACAGCTTCAATTTTTAAGGAACATATTAATAAGGACAATATTTATAGTACATCCACGCATGTTAATCAAGCTTATGTTTGATAGGATGCCATGCTTATTATTTAATCAACGAAAGATGCCGTTAAACTAAACCATACACTGTACAGTTTACTTTCTTTTTTTGGCCAATGAGAGTGTGTTCTTAGTCTTATTTCAGAGATCTCTCTCTCTCTGTGTTTCTCTCCCCTATATATCTGTGTGCGTGCGTGTGTGTGCGTGCGTGTGTGTGTGCTATCTGGTGTCATTACAGTTATAAATATAGACAATAAGAGATATATCCAAGATTATTATTACCATTTATTGGTGTCTGAATTATCTAGTAGAGCATGCTGAGCAATATGCCATCAGATAGTAATAATAATAACTGTAACATTAAGCCAAAAACAGAAGCACAAGAAAGGACTATGGTCGCCAGATGAAGATCAGAAGCTGAGAAACTACATTATGAAGCATGGCCATGGATGTTGGAGCTCTGTTCCCATTAATGCAGGTAAAAACAAATTAATCGAGTGATTTAATCTTATGTTAATAATAATGTGCATGCAGCGAGTAAGAAAATCATCGTCCTGCATGAAAGGGGATAATTTAATATATTAGTCACGCTTACGTCAGCCTCTCTATTATAATTTCTACATAATCATTATTGAAAGTTGAAAAGGTCTTAGTGAGCGAGACCAGAAAAGTTAGTTAAATTTTTTAGTATAGTTAATCTTATGGTCCAATGGGATAGCAACTAACTACAAGTCAACGATTAAGATGGTTTTTATTTGTGTTGAGAATCTTAGTGTTCCCAAGCATGCAGCAGACTAAAAAATTGCCACAGATTAATTAAAAAAAAAATGACCTTTTATCTGCGTAACTCATTTATAGTTTATTATTTATTTCGGGCAGGTTTGCAAAGAAATGGAAAGAGCTGCAGATTAAGATGGATTAATTACTTAAGGCCTGGGTTAAAAAGAGAAGCTTTTACTGTAGAAGAAGAGGAAGTTATCATGACCCTTCATCACATGTTGGGAAACAAGTAAGGACATGTATTAATCTATGTGTGTTTGTGTTAATTGAGCTATAATACAATTATATTGTAAGAAATAATCACACTGTTTTATTAATCTTGTTAATTATTCCCAGGTGGTCACAGATTGCACAGCATTTGCCTGGAAGGACAGATAATGAAGTGAAAAATCACTGGCATTCATATCTCAAGAAAAGGCTCGTAGTCGTTAATTCAGGTGAGACTTATACGACGACGACGACTGAAGAACCTTCGCCTTCCTCGACTAAATCGACAGCTTGCCGAGACTTTGAATCTTTCGAAAACACGCATAATATTATGCCTTCGTTAGTCGAAATGTCTAATAATAATAATAATAATAATAACCATCATCAACATCATCAGCCTATCCAAGAGATTATAGAAAACCCTAATGAGCTTCTTCAGAGGTCGACTAGCAATCTGCCTAAAGTTCTCTTCGCCGAATGGCTATCTTCTGACCACCATTTCCTAGGTCAAGGTTCTGGTAATATTAACTTCAGCAGTACTGTAACAGACGATGAAGTAATCAGGCCTGAAAATAACTGTAATGATATCGTCATCTATGGTAATAGAAACGAGGCGATGTTCGAAGATTCTATGATGGTTTATAGTAACAATAATCTGAACGAAGGGCCTGCAGATGATCATCAACAGAATGGGATTACGATCGAAGACATGATGATCCAATCGCCTGCTTGCAAGTTCGTCGAGGATCAGATAATATCGTCGGACGATTATTTTCCAGGCGGTGAATTCGCCATCAATAACGTTAGTGCTGATCATCATGGCATCTTCTATATGAATTAAAGATATTGGCTACCGATGAGCTACAAATAGCATGGAGATTCACTATGCTAATATACATTGGCTGCTACAAGTTGGTTAAAAAAGCTGATTTTCTTCTTGGGAACACGATTTTATTTCCTTCCTACACATGTTTTACATAGTATACACACGACTCAGCGAAAAAATAAAGGTTCCTCAATGGGAATAAAATGCAGTAATCAATGGTGTAATTCAATTTATGCTCTCTCTTCTCTCTCTCTCTCTCTCTCGATCAAAAAACTGTTAAGTAATCTCAATGCATAAAAAAACAAGAAGACACAACACCATAATTTAAGGAAGAAAACAAGGGAACAAAAGACCATAAATCATGGAGAAGACAAGGATGAAAATCAAGCCATGTTTTGAGGAACTAAAGAAGAAAATGCAAGACAAATGGAGTAAAACAAGCAAGGAAATAATATGAGCTTTTGACCTTGAAAAGCTTAGTACTACTTGTATGTTATTGCATTATAAATACGTGCATGACTCAATGTAATAAATATGAGAAGAAAAAAAAGAAAAGCAAGTATAGTTAATCTCCTCTCATCATTTCTCTTAATAGTGAGTAGATAAAAAAAATAAAAAAAGCATCAGAGAGCTTCATTCGATTGTTATACTCTTAAGCAATATTTGAGTGTTCATCCCATCGAAAAACAACAAATTGGTATCAGAGACATGTCGATAGTCGGAGCAACCGCTGGCCAAATGCCGATCCCGAAGCTCACCAAATTAAACTATGACAAGTGGAGCATTCTAATGAAGGTGTTGCTCCAGTCTCAAGATACGTGGGAGATCGTCACGAACGGGTACACCGAAACCGAAAATACAGAAGGGTACACTGCAGCCCAACTAAAGACGCTGAAAGAATCCCGCAAACAAGATAAGTCCGCACTTTATACCATCTACCAATCTTTAGACGAGGCCGGTTTCGAAAAAATAGCCGAGGCCAAAACGTCGAAGGATGCATGGGTGACGCTTGAAAAAGCATATAAAGGTGCCGATCGAGTGAAGCAAGTACGGTTGCAGACTCTTCGTGGTGAGTTCGAAATGACGAAAATGAAGGAGGGCGAAGGCGTGTCCGAATATATAACGAGAGTGCAAATCATCGCGAACCAGCTGAAGAGAAACGGCGAGGCCCTAACTGATGCCCGAGTTGTCGAGAAAATTTTGCGGTCTCTGACGAATGAGTACGAGAACGTGGTGTGCGCAATTGAAGAATCCAAAGATCTTGAGAAAATGACGGTCGATGAACTTTCTGGTTCGCTCGAAGCTCACGAGCAACGGAAGAAAAAGAAGAAACAGGAGTCTTTAGACGAGGCCCTACAGACGAAACTGTCCTTAAATGACGACAAGGCGTTGTATACACACCACAGTCGAGGAAGAGGACGTGGCCAACGAGGACGTGGTTTTGGTCAAAGCACAGGCCGAGGACGAGGCTACAATCACGAAAAAGAAGGACAAAACAACAACCAAAATTGGAGAGGACGAGGTCGAGCACGAGGACGTGGCGGCCGCTCAAATCGACCGAGCGTTGAATGCTACAATTGCGGAAAGTTCGGGCACTTTGCGAAGGACTGTTGGTCCAACAAGAAGGTGGAAGAAAATGCGAACCTAGTCGCACAAGAAGATCCAAAAGACGATGGTGTTCTCTTAATGGCGCTGGAGGATAAAACTCCGGGTAGCGACATGGTGTGGTACCTTGACACCGGTGCTAGCAATCACATGAGCGGTCACAAACATCTCTTTACGGATCTGAAGAAGATCGAAGATGGCCACGTGTCTTTTGGAGACGCATCGAAGATAGAAGTCAAAGGCCGAGGAAAAATATTTTTCACTCAAAATGATGGCAAACAAGGATCGGTCGAGGATGTCTACTTTGTACCAGATCTAAAAGCCAACATTTTAAGCATGGGACAGTTGCTTGAAAATGGATGTTCGGTGTTCATGAAGGATCGCTCGCTACAACTTCGAAACAAAGATGGTCGAATAATTGCACGGGTCGAGATGGAAAGGAACCGAATGTTCAAACTCAACCTGATGACAATTCAAGAAAGATGCTTGCAAGTTGACTTAGACGATAAAGGTCATTTGTGGCATATGCGATTCGGACATCTACACTACGGAGGCCTAAAAGAGCTCTCCAAGCGCGGCATGGTGCACGGAATGCCAATGATAGAGGAAGGAAAGAAGCTTTGCGAAAGTTGCGTGATTGGCAAACAGGCGCGGACGTCATTTCAGAAGCATGCAGGATATCGAACAACCAAACCGCTCGAGCTTATACACACCGATATATGCGGACCTATCACGCCGGCATCATTTAGCGAAAAAAGATACTTCATCACATTCATCGACGATTACTCGCGGAAAACGTGGGTGTATTTCTTGAAGGAAAAATCTGAGGCACTCGAAACATTTAAAAAATTCAAGACCTTGGTCGAGAATGCGACAAGTTCAAAAATCAAGGCGCTCCGTTCAGACCGAGGTGGAGAATACATGTCGGGTGCTTTTGTATCTTTTTGTGAGGATCAAGGCGTCAGGAGATTCCTCACTGCGCCGTATTCGCCTCAACAAAACGGCGTGGCTGAAAGGAAAAATCGTACCATACTCGACATGGTTCGATCAATGTTGAAAAGCAAAGAAATGCCAAAGGAGTTCTGGGCCGAGGCGGTACAATGTGCTGTGTATATTCAAAATCGATGCCCACATCACAGCCTCGAGAATCGAACACCACAAGAAGCATGGAGTGGGCAGAAACCGACCGTGGCGCACTTCAAAATTTTTGGAAGTGTGGCGTATGCGCATGTGCCTGACCAGAAAAGAACCAAGCTCGACGACAAAAGTAGAAAGCTTGTTTTTATTGGGTACGATGAGAAGACGAAGGCGTACCGGCTATATGATCCAGAAAATAAAAAGGTGATAGTAAGTCGAGATGTTAGAGTAGACGAAGAAAATTCGTGGGGCTGGAACGTTGACGAAAACACAACGCTTGGAGAATCATTGAGTGCTGCACCAACGCCTATCTCAGTTTCACCTCAAGAAAATATCGAGGAGGACGAACCAAGACAGCCAAGGATGCGAAGCATGCAGGACCTGTACGAAACAACCGAACAGGTTCACCTAGTCTGTTTACTGGCCGACTCGGAACAAATCAGTTTCGAAGAAGCCGTAAGAGACAAGAGATGGAAAATGGCGATGGACGAGGAGATCAAGGCGATTGAAAAAAATGACACTTGGAAGCTGGTGGAGTTGCCACACGGGCACAAACCCATAGGAGTAAAATGGGTTTATAAAAAGAAAATCAACGCTCAAGGAAAAATTGAACGTTACAAGGCAAGATTGGTGGCGAAGGGCTACAGACAACGAGATGGAATCGACTACGATGAAGTTTTTGCTCCTGTTGCAAGAATGGAAACAATCCGTCTGCTCCTTGCCCAAGCTGCACAACTTAGTTGGCCAATCTATCAAATGGACGTAAAGTCTGCTTTTCTAAACGGCGAGCTTGAGGAAGAAGTCTACGTGGAGCAGCCGCCGGGATATTCAAAATCGGGAGAAGAAGGAAAAGTGTTAAAATTAAAGAAAGCACTTTATGGGCTGAAGCAAGCACCGCGAGCTTGGAACACTCGGATCGATGGGTACTTCAAAAGGAACAAATTCGAGCAATGTCCGTTCGAGCATGCACTATACGTAAAAAGAGAAGGAGGTGAAATGATCATCGTCGCTGTCTATGTCGATGATCTCATTTTCATGGGGAGTAGTGAGAAAGTAATCAATGACTTCAAAAAGGCGATGACGAAGGAGTTCGAGATGACTGACTTGGGACTAATGAAATATTTTCTTGGTCTCGAAGTCGAACAAAGAAGTACGGGAATATTCGTGTCACAAGAAGCGTATGCGAAGGACATATTAAAGAAAAATAAAATGGAGGAAAGCAAGCCGGTAGCTACACCGATGGAACTTGGAATAAAGCTATCCAAGTTTGAGGGAGGACAAGGAGTAAACGCAACCGAATATCGTAGTCTCGTGGGAAGTTTGCGCTATTTAACTTGCACGAGACCTGACATCGCTTATAGCGTTGGAGTCGTTAGCCGCTATATGGAAGACCCGAGGCAGTCACATCTAAAGGCGATCAAGAGAATCCTTCGATACATTCGAGGAACACAATCATTAGGTCTATTTTATTCAAAGGCGAGCGACGGCAAACTGATCGGATATTCGGACAGTGATTGGTGTGGCGATATCGATGATCGCAAAAGCACGGGTGGCTACGTATTTTACCTAGGAAGCACGGCGTTCACGTGGCTGTCAAAGAAGCAACCGATCGTGACTCTATCAACCTGTGAAGCAGAATACGTGGCAGCATCTTGGTGTGTCTGTCACGCAATATGGCTGAGAAATTTACTGCTCGAGTTGAATCTTCGACAAGATGAGCCAACCGAAATTCGAGTCGATAATAAGTCAGCGATCGAGTTGGCGAAAAATCCGGTTCATCATGAGAGAAGCAAGCATATTGATACTCGTTTTCATTTTATTCGAGAGCACGTAAAAAATGAAGCAGTGAAGATGGTACACGTCGCGAGTTCGGATCAGGTTGCAGATATTTTCACAAAGCCGTTACCAATAAGTACGTTCGAGAATTTGAAGCAGATGCTCGGGATGAAAGACCGAAGGCATTGAGCTTAAGGGAGGAATTTGTTAAGTAATCTCAATGCATAAAAAAACAAGAAGACACAACACCATAATTTAAGGAAGAAAACAAGGGAACAAAAGACCATAAATCATGGAGAAGACAAGGATGAAAATCAAGCCATGTTTTGAGGAACTAAAGAAGAAAATGCAAGACAAATGGAGTAAAACAAGCAAGGAAATAATATGAGCTTTTGACCTTGAAAAGCTTAGTACTACTTGTATGTTATTGCATTATAAATACGTGCATGACTCAATGTAATAAATATGAGAAGAAAAAAAAGAAAAGCAAGTATAGTTAATCTCCTCTCATCATTTCTCTTAATAGTGAGTAGATAAAAAAAATAAAAAAAGCATCAGAGAGCTTCATTCGATTGTTATACTCTTAAGCAATATTTGAGTGTTCATCCCATCGAAAAACAACAAAAACGACATGCATGATATATATGATATGCTTGTGGAAGGAAAGGTATATGTAAGTTCTTGGAGCTTCTTGATCTGTCAACACACAGAGATCACAACTCATAAGCTTTCATGAACAAAGTAAAAGCTGGACAAGAAACAGATTAAGAATCAAACTCTCGAGTTTATATTCAGACAAGTTTTCGATTAAATCTATAGCTTCATCATCAGAAGCAGCCCAACATCTCTTTCTTTGGAGCAGTGCCAGCGGCGCGATGCTTTGCAGCCGTTTCCTCAGCCGTGAGAAGATCTTCGCCTCGCTTGGCTTCTATCATTGCCCTTTTCTCTTCCGCCGATTTGTGTACGTTCGCAGCCTTGTTCCTTATCTTCTCTACGTACTCAGCTTTCTTCTTCTCAAGTTGCTCCTACGTAAGAATCATACAGTACATGATATGTAACCGAATGATGTTGACTAGTAACCGTTTTTTTATGACAATAAAAGAGTTGCAGGGATATGATTTTGTCTAGAGGGTTTTACGAATTACCTCAATCTTCTTGAGCTCTGCATCTAGGCTTGCTTTCTTGCTGTTCTCCCAAGCAGCAACTGCAGCTATTTTCTTCTGAGCCCTGCAAAAATGATATCTTTTAAATAACTATGACTACGATACCATCATCAAGTTTGTAGGATTCTTAGGATCATAGGGAAAAGAAAGCTTACTTGTTTTTAGCTTTACATTTCTCACTCTCTTCCCATGCTTTAATCAGAGACAGGCGCCTTTCAGTGGCCACTCGGGCAAGAACAGCATCTGTCGTAAAGACATGAATATTATGTAAGAGTTTATCTGACTGTTACAATGTAAAGAGAAAATTAGTGATATTTAGTGCACCTCGATTAACAGATCCCTCAGGCTTCTTCTTCTCTTCAGCAGTTTCAGGTTCTGTTTTAGAAGATAAGTGTTGCAAGAATTCCATATAACGGAAGCAAAAACTTAATCTTTTTCATGTGCTTTTGTTCTACTTCTAGAAGCAAATAATGAAACAAAAGAAAGGAACATGAAAAGTAAAACATACCTTCAATAGGAGGAGCAATGGCTTTGCACACTTCCTGCCCCAAAGGCTTGGGCTCTTCAACTTGAGGCTGAGGTGGAATGACCTTTTTGTCCTCAGCCACCTCCACGAGCTGAGCCATAGGCTCAGCCTTGTTGTCTTCTTCCTCCCCCATCAGCCGTGAGAACAGTTATTGAGCAATCATTCTTTGACAGCAATTATATATATACTGAAAAATCAGTTTTGCGGGTAATAAAACAGTCTTTCCCTGTTACAGTCATCTTACCAGCGACAGTTTGTCTTGTGCTAATTTCTTGACCATACGCCAAAACCCCGAATCTCTATGTTCGATTAAGAAACGGTAAATCGATGCGCCATCACTCTTACCATATAATATTATCTAAGCATCCTCGTGGATTATACAGCCTCACTGTAGCTGTACAGTGAGTTGATTATTAGCTTATCGTTCGATTCGATGCTTAAAGTTCCATAATTTGGAACGACTTAGCAGCGAATTTTCCTCGGCGGCTATTACGTACGATCGATCAACAGAGTAAGATTATGTACACTGCACGATTTACAGGTCACACGCAAGATGTTTTTAGTTAGAACCACACACGTAAAAAGAAAAACAGAGCATAAGGTGAGATAGGGTCTCTTATATGATTTACAGAGCAGCATAAGCATGTTCATCTTCTGTAGGGACCTGACCAAGAGTGGTGACGATGACGAAGGCCCCATATAAGATGGCGACTATGGCTGTAAAGTTGACCAGAAAAGACTCCGACCCATACCTTGCGACCCAAGAACTTTGGAGGAAGGTCAGCTTTTCAAGAAATCCCAGCGTCGCCGTACAGATAGCTAGTATGTAAATGAACATACCAGCAAGTACGTGCCATGGAAGTACCGTGCTCCTAACATAGCCTGTTCCTCCAGGGAAGAAGAACACTAAGAACCCATAAATCCACTGCAAAAATTCCCGAAAAGAAATGATGATGGCCAATGTATAATAAAAACAGAGTATCCATCACATCCACGTACAGAGTGAAATAGAATGAGGTGCTACTTTACCTGAAGGCCATATAGAGAGATGACACCAATCCCAAGCCAAGAGTGTAAGCTGTAAAGATTTGGGATGTGGCTTTCGTTGTGATATTTGAACGCCAAGTATATCCCAATTACGCCGAGCGTAAAAGCCACGGCGTGGAGGGAAAGGTGTATTTGCTTCTTCGTTGGCCTCTCTAGTGGTAAGGATTTGTAGCTCATGATAGCTGGGAATGATTGTAAAACACACTGAGTTATGTTACAGTACACCATGGAAGGAGACAAAGAACTGATTAATTATTTATTACCTACCTTCGCCGCCGATGATAATTATGCCTGTGAGCATCAGAACAGGGTGAAGCTGTAGCCAAGACGAAGCTGATAAAAATCCAATCTTCCGCACAAAATCACTTCAGAAAGAAGGAAAACTTACGTTGAAAATGAGATTCTTATTCGTATCTTCCCAGGCGTAACCACCCCTGAAGCGGATAGTCCACGTCAGCACCATGATCAAAGCAACCACGGCGAGGACATGGGCTACGCATGAAATCGGTAAAGCTTTAACCCCAAGAAGAGCCATACTACGCTTAATCTAATATGTCCCTCTTTTCCCAAACAATCAACATACAAATCTTCAGATTATATATCTATCTATCTATACTGTATTGTATTAGTATCGTCGTCATCGCTTCTTTCGTGCTGTCACGCGAAGAATGCGTCCACGTGCGAAGCTCTGCAGAGTGATCATTTCGCCACGTGCTTCATTCAGACCTCGCGAATACGTACAATGGAGTTTCCTAAATGCGAATATTATAATTTAGTCAGTATATTCAGACTATTCGGCGTAAAACGGCGGGGAGTTCGAGGAAGACGAAGAAGCTATCGATTATCGAATCTCAGCTAATCAGTGACGTCAGCAAGCTAAGTGGGCCTGAAATTGGGCTTGAAACGGGCCAGGAAATATATTTGGGCCTAAACAAAAACAAACCAATCAACTTCATGGGACCCGCGATTGTGCCACGTCCGCGACTCCTTACAGGACAGGTGTCAGTAAGCAAGTACCTCAGACACGTGTGCTAATGAATAAGCTGACGTGTCCCTAATCTCCATCTTTCTACCACCTTCTTCGGCTTCAATGGCGTCGACACTTGTCCATTATTCTTTCTCCATTCCCTCGTACATAAATACTCGCTCCTTCCATCCTCCCTTTCTCAGACAGTTCGAATAAGAAAAACAAAGCCGATAAAAAAAAATAAAGAGAATCTGAATATTATAAGCTATGGAATCGCAATTGCACCGCCCTACCGAGCAAGAAATGATGGAGGGTCAAACTGCTGACCATGGGGAGAAGAAGTCCATGCTTGCGAAAGTTAAGGAGAAGGCGAAGAAGCTCAAGGGATCCATCAATAAGAAACATGGGTCTAGCCAAGATGATGATGCAGATTATGATGAGGAAATTAATACTAGCCCTGCTGTTCACGGAGCACCAGGTTTAATTCGTTTTCTTTCTTCTTCACTTCTTCGTCTTCTTGTTGTTATTACAGTTTGTTCACATCGTCGTTTGCTGCTGCGTTGTTATTACAGGGATGAATCCTCCTCCTACGCAAGGCGGAGAGTATGGTGGCCTTAGCGAGAGAGACGTGAATATTCCTCATCCTCTAGCTTCTACGGAGGCGAACTTGGACAAACCAGCTGATGTGCAAGTTCCGCCGCCGGTGCCGGAGGCGACGCCGGAGGTATCAGACAAGGGCCTTACTGAAGATCTTGGTTCCACCGCCGGCCAAGGTAGTACTTTATAAGCTATGATTGTGTTTACTGTGCTGCTTTTAGATGGCTTTCAAGAATATCCATTTCTAACTCGTAGGTGCTAAAGAATCGGACGTTGATTCTCTTACACGAGGCCTCAAGGGCGTGAACTACGGCGGCGACGATTCTAACCCATTAGCAGGCCAAGAACATCAGGCAATTTCCGATGACCCAAAATCATTTCCTGGACAAGAAAACGATCTCCCACAATCTCACCCCTCGTCAGAAGACGAGCCTAAGAAGTTCGACGCCGCTAACGACCAGCCCCAATCTATGCCTCAAGACACCATTACAGGGAAGATATCCTCAGTTCCTGCTGTAATAGTCGACAAAGCCGCCGCTGCTAAGAACGTAGTTGCATCAAAGCTCGGCTATGGCGGCAACCAAGCTCAACAACCTGCCGACGCTGGCGCCACTCAGCAGAAGAAGCCTCTGACCGAAACAGCAGCCGAGTACAAGAACATGGTCGCGGAGAAGCTTACCCCAGTTTATGAAAAGGTCGCCGGCGCTGGGTCCACCGTGACGTCTAAAGTCTGGGGAAGTGGTGGAACGGTGGCCGGCGAGCAGGCACAAGGAGGAGAGGGCACAGTAGATGGAGGAGCAGCTGCTCCGAACAAGGGTGTTTTTACGAAGGACTACTTGTCCGAGAAACTCAAGCCTGGAGATGAAGACAAGGCGCTGTCCCAAGCTATCATGGAGAAGCTGCAGCTGAGTAAGAAGCCCGCCGCTGGCGAGGGTGGGGCCGTTGACGAAACCAAGGCTAACGAATCGAGCCCCGGCGTCGTGGGTAGCATCAAGGGCGTAGTGGGTTCGTTGATTGGCGGCGGTAATAAGATTAATGCGACTGAATCTGCTGCTGCTGCGAATGAGCAAACGCAAGCGCTTGGTGAGTGAGTTGAGTTGAGTTGAGTTGGAAACACATTCGTTTATTAGAGTTTCTTTCTTCTTTGATGGATTGATTTTATGTGTTTTTCTTGTTTAGGGAGCGGAGAAACGGCGGCGGCGGAAGCTGCTAAGGTTGAGCAGTGATCGGGGAAACGTCATTGGATGCTATGCTGTAGAGAGTTATCTTCTTTCCTTTGTTGATCTTATTATATTATTATGCTTATACATAAAGCTTTAAGTTCGTTTCTTGTCAGTCGGGTCAGTCGTTTGTGTGCTTTTTAGTTCACTTCCCATGTCTGCTTTTTTGAGTCTCGCCGCGTCGTAATAAATATATTTGTTTGATGTAATGATTTTATGTGTATAAATAGTAAATAAAAGAGGTTTGCTGAGTAATTATAAATCCAAAAATGAGCAATTGATGGTAATAAAAAACACTGTTGCCAACAGCCAATTTTTGGTTGGTGCATAATAAATCTGTCCTAATTTATGTTTCACTAACTTCATTATGGATAAACTATTATAATTAATATAATATTAAATATTCTTAAAAGATGTGTCAAAATATATACTTTTTTACCTATTTATTGTATTTTATATTACTTTATTTTCGTGTTCACCAATATATGCGATAAAGATAACGAGACGGAGAGAGTATATTTTTATTATAAAAGCGTGGCTAGTTTTAATGTGGGTTGCATGTCATTAATTGCGTTTAGTCACTCCCAATTCTAAGTTTTCTGTTAACTTTTTTTATATTTTTTCTTTAATGTAAAGGAATGTAGCATGTTAAATAACAACAAAATCACTTATTAGTACATTATATTTATAAAATTTATTTTGATTACGTGCGTGGGTTGTACTGATCAAAATAGCAATCTATACCGTGGACTTTAACTATCTTTTTCGAGGAGAAAAGAAATAACGAGATATAATAAAAAATGAAACAAGCCCATGCACTGATCAAATTGTGAAGTTCTAATGATCCGGGGAAATACAGCAGACAATGTTCAATTTGTGATGTACACTTTAGAATTCTTACGTGCACAATTCAATGTTTTTATGTAGTTTTCTATTTGTGGAAACAGTTTTTTATGTAGCCTTTTAGGAGAATTATTGGAATACTCCGCGGTAATTGATAATAAATTTTTTTTCGTAGTGACATAAGATTTACAGCTTAGGAAATGAAAAATATTTTCAAACAAAGACAAAAAGCAAGTTCGTGTAAAAATCATCTGCAAGTTAGACATGCTTTTAAATATTTGATTTAGCTTCAACATTATCATAAACTTTTATCTCATAAATTTTTATTTCTCTTTAATGTAATGTTACACCAACAAATGTACCATTCATGTTGTTCTTGTTCCTAAGCACACCAACATTTTTTTGTAGATAATGTGTCATTGGTTCAAATATTTTTCTAATTGGAGAGTAGTAAATCGTAGTTTGATTAAAAATTGTTAAATGAAACATTCGTAACTACTTTATTTTACATGAGTATGCATGTACCATGTACCGTGCCCTGAAAAATCTACCATCGCATCTTTGTATTAATTTATTACTGTAAAACTAACCATGAGCAAAATGAGTATATGTACTGTGATTTTCTCCTTATATCAGAATTAAGTTTTTACATTCAGTGTCGGGTATTGTTAGACCAATGGCGTGCAACGCACGGCTTCACCATCTATGAAGGGGGTCCCGTACAAAATGGATGTAAAAACACTAAGTAGTAAACTGATGTTAGGCGTGATGTTGGGCTAACACTCACTCTCACTTTTTATGCACAGCGGAAATGATAGTAAAGTAAAGACGAACGAAATGAACTCAAGAGATGATTTTGTGCAGCAAGTCAAATAACTTGCTGCGTGCCTCAAGGCGCAAAAATCCACTAGAAAGATGGATTACAAACTATCAAAAAGGATAGTTAAAAACGTCTAGCAAAAACCTACGAAAAAAAACGATTCTACAAACTACAAGATCTCTTGATCTCTGAAAAGCTAGACTTAAAAAGAAAATCTCTCTTTGAAGTATAATGCTCGCTCGAAAGCCTTTTCTCGCTCGTTGTTCGTCGTATCTTCAAATGATTAAATCCTTCGACTTATATAGGTCTTCAACTTGTAAGAGACTTCTTCAACGACTTGATGACCACCCATAACATCCACTAACGTCCACTCAGTGAAGTTGGACAGTTGATGAACGTTTTAGGACGACTTGGTCACTCCCAAGAGCTTGGTCTTCACTTAAGCTCCAAGTCTTCTATTTTTAGCATGCTCCTTTCCTATTTTCGCTCTAGCTTATCGACACTCGTTCCACACGATTTGATTGCTTCCACCCCTTATCCATATCTTGCATAATACTAGAGAAATGCCACGTCATCAATAAAATAAGTTTTGGGCATAAAAGATAAAACTGAGATAGGGAACATTCTCGGCCAACAGATGTTGACTAGAATGTTACCCCAACATTGCTTCTGTTGAAAGCTCAACATCAACAATCTCCCCCTTTTTATCTTTCTTCCCAAAACCAATGCAGAAGTTAGCCTTAGCGAAACTCCCCCTGAAGGCACAATCCACTTTACCACAAAAATGGTTAGAGTTAGACGCAAATACAGAATAGCAATAAACACCATTCAAAGTACTAGAAAATAGTACATGCCTTAGAGGTCCTGAAAAAAACATCTGCAAAAGAAAGATTTGTCCAAAGACGAAAAACACAAAACACGAACGCAGGCATAGAATCACAAAATCAGAGACAGGCAAGCATGCACAAAGTAATGGCAACAAACACAAGCATGCATAAAATATTTAGACCAAGATCCAAATATTAAGACTCTCAATTGAGTCCTCTGCCTCAGGCATCCTTAGTTCCAGCTTCCCTTTTTGCGTTCGCTTCTTCAGCCTCAGCATCATTCTCCACTTGCTCAGCTCCCCCTAAACCTTCTGCCTCAGCACTTTGCCCTTCACCACTCTTTGCACCACTTGGCCCTGCTTTAGCTCTAGTTCCTTCTGCCCTATCTCCCCCTTTTTGGGAAGAAAGCAAACTGCTTAATGCATCTCGCTGAGCCACCAAAGCGGCGATGGACTCCTCTAGACATTGGACTGCTTGTTCAAGGGCTGCCACAGATGTTGACCCAACATCCTGATCAACATCGTGCTCAATCTGGCCTGGGGTGCGCCATGGAAGATCAACAAGCCTGTCTGAGCCCGCCAAATGATTTGACTGAACAGTGTATGGACTCCTTTGAGTGGTTACTGAGTCTCTTCGAGTAGGCTGAAATCCGTCTTGCACAAGAACTCCATAGATAATAGAGGGATAAGGAAGAATTCCCTTCCCCACCTTTGCAGCTTGGTTCGACATGTGGTCAAGGATCAACTTTCCGCAATTTAAAGGCAGATTTTGACCAAGTGCGTATAGCAAATGAGCCATCTCCTCAGTCACCCGAACCTCATTCAGTGATGGCAACCAGCTATACACACCGATCTTAAACAACACTGAATATAAAGATGTAAGAGAGCTACCCGCACAGTTCCCTGCCCACTTAGAAACTCTACCCCAAGTAATGAACCGCACCACATCATCATTATCATATTCATAGCCCATTTCTACTTCAGGGGTATGAAGAAACCTATTAATAGCACTCGATGACATGTCATATAATCTCCCCCTCAAAAATACCTTCCCATACTTCCTAGACTGAACTTCAGCAACATTAGAGTCAAGATTAGCGTATACCTCTCGGACGACTGCATCACAGTACGTCCCTAAGCTAGTCACCATGTGCCCGAGATGTCGAGACTCCAAGAATTGCAACACGCCGTACTTCCCGAAGCTTGCCACTTCCACAACCCGTTCAACCCTCAAAGGTCTCTGATTTAGGGAATCCCACAGCTCCTCATTGGCTGTGCGGTAGAATTATCGGTTGGGCAGTGGACTCTCCCAGTCAGAATCTTCCAGTGTTGAGTCAACATCTGGTGCAACATCGTCTTCATAGGCTGGGACTGGGGATGGTTCACGGTGGCTGCTCGCATGAGACGATGGTTCTTCTGTCCGGGCTCGCTTAGATGGAATGTCAGAACTCTCCATTGGCCTCTTTCCCTCTCGTTTCTCCATTCTTTTCTTTAGAGACTCCAATGTCTCAGCAAGGTCGGCATCATCATCGTGATCTCCCTGGGTTTGGTCTGAAGCAGTGAACGACTCAGAGACAGAGGAAGGTGTCTCTCCCCCTCGAATGATGAAGTCCTCATCTGAGCTTTCTGAGTCGATGCTATCATATGTTGTGGAGTCCACGATGGTGTTAATAGAATCACTGGAGACGGCGATTGGGTCATCAGCATTTGAGGTTGGGTTCAAGGCTCGTCTAATGCGATCACTTCGTCGCTTCTTTTGCATAGGAGGTAAATCCTCGTCCTTAGACCGGCTTCGCTTCTTCTTGGAGGTGCTCGCTTGAGATTTCTTGGACTTTTTGCACTGGATTTTGACTGACGACGGTGGAATTTCAGAAATAGGGGTTTCCTTGGCCGGAGATGGGTCTGTCACTCGTGGTTCGGCTGAAATTGGGTCCGCCGGTTCTGGGTTCGTGGCAGTCGAGGTCGGCGGTGCATTCTTAGCCTGGTTTCTTTGCCGTTTTTTGAGTGATCGGAGATGAATTCCCAGCGGCACATCATCGTCTTCGGGGTTGGGTATCGTCGCTGAAGGTGCTTCTGACGAGTGCTGTGGCGTTGCAGAGGGTTGCGAAGGTGCAGCTTGTTCTTCAGCGGCTTGAGACGGTGGTCTGGTAGGTCGGAGTGGCTGGAAAGGACCGGTGTAGACCACTATCTCCATGGGACCTGGAATTACTTGCAGAGGAACTGGATAAACAAGATTAGGGTCGAATGTTGGGTCAACATTCGATTGAGGAGGAGAATTTGACATAGTATGAACTGAAAGAAGCAACACAGGGTCGAAAACAAGTGTGGATTTTGAAAAACCTAATGATAGTGCAGGATGAGATACGGTTAGGAGAGAGAGAGAGAGAGAGAGAGAGTTCAAAGTGATGTAGGTAGATGATCAAATGCAACTCTTAAACTCCTTAACATGTTCAACGGTCACTAACACTAAACCAGTCAGACCAGTAAATTTCGCTAATTATGGTGTAAGTGGACAAAAAAGTAACCGTTGAGCACACAAGTAAAACCGCATAAAATGGATAAGATGAAGCTAAGTCATGATTTTTCAATGCATTAAGCTAAAAATAGTAAATTGCCTCATTCACCATTCGAGCACACAAAAGCAGTTTGAAGACTCAGTCACGCAAATAAATCGGAGCAGTTTAGACCACAATTCTACCCAAAAGACAACTAAGTCCAAAGTCAAGATAGAATCAAGAAATACTAACCGTTTGAGTGATGTTGATGACCACATAGAGACAAGCGTAACAAGCTGTTCTTCGAGGATTCTAATGCAAATCTGAGAGATTTCTAACATAGACACTAAAGACTAACAAATGCAGTACTAAAGACAGACACAAATAAAACGAAAGCACAAAATTTAGCAATATCTAACTGACAGTCACATATGATGCCCTAACATTCGACTCAACATCCTGAATCCGTAATCCTAGACTTATCTGCTCGATTCTTCTCAAAATCAGTTCCCATTATTTCTACCCTTTCACCTCAAATATCCGAGAAATTTATGCACTGCCCTTATACCCTCAGCCTCAAGGTTAAGCCTTTGTCGCATAGTATACATCGTCACCGCGAATGCCGTGTACCTAAGGAATTTATTACCAAAAACCTATATCTAGCCGAGAGTTTACGAGCATGCTTACAAGAAATAAGATTGGTTTTTAGTCGCAATAAGTACATCGTCACAGCGAATGCCGTGTACCTAGGAACGTATTACCAAGAGCCTTTAAATAGGGATCGGGTTCATTTTGGGACCAATCAAGAAGAATCAAGTCATTTCACAGGAAAAACCGAACAGAATATCGAACCAAAAATAAAGCAGTAACCATCAAATTCGACATATGCTATGCTGATCCAAATGTTCGACCAACATTTAAACTAACATGTGCAAACCTATGGATTTCTTCAGGTCCGAAAACCTTTCAGAATCCAATACTTTCGTGAATATGTCTGCTAACTGATTCTTTGTATCTATATGCTCAATATGCACTAACTCTTTTTCGACCATATCTCTCAGAAAATGATGCCTAATGTCGATATGCTTCGTACGTGAGAGTTGAATGGGGTTCCTAGAGATGTTAATGGCACTAAGGTTATCACAATACATAAGAACGGATTCGCACTCTAACCCATAGTCACATAACATGCTATTTAACCATAGTAATTGCGTACAACAACTACCCGCAGCAACGTATTCAGACTCAGCAGTAGACAAGGACACACAGTTCTGTTTCTTACTATACCATGCAACTAAGTTATTACCTAGGAAGAAACAGCCGCCACTTGTACTCTTGCGGTCATCCTCGTCACCTGCCCAGTCAGCATCGCTATAGCCTACAAGACTCAAATTAGTATCTTTGGAGAACCATAGTCCTAAGCTACACGATCCACTCACATAACGAAGTATTCGCTTAACAGCATTAAGATGAGTCACTTTAGGTTCAGACTGATATCTAGCACATACGCAAACACTATACATGATGTCAGGTCTACTCGCAGATAGATATAATAAACTGCCAATCATCGAACGGTACAATGTTGGGTCAACATTCTGCCCAACATCGTCTTTACTTACCTTCTGCGTGGACCCCATGGGCGTTTTCATTATCTTGGCAGTGTCCAGCCCGAACTTCTTGACTGTGTTCTTTGCGTACTTCTCTTGGGACATAAAGATACCGTCGCTGTTTTGCTTAATCTGCAAACCTAAAAAATACGTTAGCTCTCCAGTCATGCTCATCTCGAACGTGGTGTTCATTGCCTGCACAAACTGATCTAATAAAGACTGTGAGCTCGAGCCAAAAACAATATCATCAACATACACTTGAGCAATCAAAACATCAGACCCGACCCTTTTAACAAAAAGTGTTCGGTCTGCCTCACCTCGTGTGAAACCAAACTCATGTAAGAATGTTGCTAAACGTGCGTACCATGCTCGAGGCGCTTGCTTTAATCCGTATAACGCTTTCTGCAGCTTAAACACATGGTTAGGATAATGGGGATCTTCGAACCCTTTAGGCTGTTCGACATAAATTTCCTTATCAATATACCCATTCAAAAACGCACCCTTAACATCCATTTGGTGTAAAGTGATGTTAAGCCAACATGCTATAGCTAACAACAGCCTAATCGATTCTAACCTAGCAACAGGCGCAAACGTCTCATCGAAGTCTATCCCTTCTACTTGCGTATAACCCTGAGCTACTAAACGTGCTTTGTTCCTAACAACACTACCAAGTTCATCAGATTTATTTTTAAAGATCCACTTCGTACCTATGACATTAATGTCCTTCGACCGTGGGACTAAAATCCAGACTTGGTTTTTCTCGAACTGCAAAAGTTCCTCTTGCATCGCATTTATCCAAAAATTATCCTTGAGTGCTTCAAGGACATTCTTAGGTTCTACCTCAGAAACAAAGCAATTGAAGCGTACCTCAGCGTATACCGTGTTCATGCATACGTTTCTTACCATCGACTTGTAGTCTTTGCGTGGTTTGTCTCTGGTCTTTCTTCCTTCGTTCATATCTCCAATAATGAGGTCAGTGGGATGATCTTTCTGGATCTTAGCTGGCGGATCACGTCTTACTTCACTGGGACCAGCCTCAGTGTTCTGTTCTGCTTCAGATGTTGAGTCAGATGTTGGCTCAACATTGTCATCACCAGTCTCCTCTGTCCCATCGGCAGCTTGTGTAACATCTGAAATATCAACTTGAAGCGGCATTTTACTAAGATCAGTAGCATCATCAAACACAACATTAACTGACTCCTGAACAGATTTCAAGCGCAAATTATATACTCGATAAGCACGACTATTGGACGAGTATCCTAGGAAAATACACTTATCACTTTTCGAATCAAATTTAGTCAAATACTCACGATCATTCGACATATAGCAGAAACATCCAAAAACATGAAAGTACTTAACCGTAGGCTTCTTTCCATTCAATAACTCATAAGAGGTTTTCTTCGTACCATGCCTAAAGAACACTCGATTCGAAATGTGACATGCCGTATGCAATGCTTCAGCCCAAAAATGCTTCGAAACATTCTTAGATAATAACATAACACGAGTCATCTCCTGTAAAGTCCTATTCTTCCTTTCGGCCACCCCATTTTGTTGGGGCATCTTAGGAGATGAATACTATGCACAATGCCTTTCTTATCACAAAACTCATCAAAGAACTGATTTTCAAATTCTCTACCATGATCAGACCTAATTCGAAAGATAGATGCACTGAAAATATTTCTAATCATCGCACAAAAGTTCTTAAAGAAATCGAATGATTCTGATTTTTCCCTAAGAAAAAATATCCATGCATATCTAGAAAAGTCATCCACGAGCACATAAGCATATTTCCTACCTCCTATACTCTCTACTTCCATCGGACCCATCAAATCCATGTGAATTAACTAAAACAGTGAGCAGTTTTGAAATGTTGGGCAGCCTGTTGGTCAACATTATGACTAACATGCGTTTGCTTACCTTTCAAGCATGACTCACACACTACCTTACCGAACTCCTTCAGCTTTGGGATGCCTCTGATCGCGTCATGCTTAACAAGCTGCTCCAAGGTTCTGTAGTTGACATGGCCCAATTTGAAATGCCATAGTACAACATCGTCCTCGGCTTTCGATAGTTGGCACACATCCTTCACACCGGATTTGTCGCCGACTAGGTAGCAGTTATCACTCGATCTTTTACCTGCCATCACTCGCACAGAATTGCTGTTAAAAACTTCACAACACTCTTTATTGAACCTTACCTCAAGATCGTCATCACAGTTGACTTATGCTTATAAGATTCGCAACGAGCTCATCAACATGAAGTACATTGCTCAACTTGGGAAAGTCGGGCACGTTGAGTCTACCTCGGCCGAGAATTCGTCCTTTAGCACCTCCTCCGAACGTCACAGATCCACTTCTCAAAGGCATGTAATCACTGAGATACTCCTTGGTACCCCTCATGTGTCGGGAACACCCGCTATCGAAGTACCATGAACCTGTCACGTTAGCTCGCAAAGAAGTATATACAACAAGACATTTATTCGCTGATTTCTCGACCCACACTTCCTTAGATGTAACTACATCATTCTGTTTACTGGAATTCGAAGATGAGCCAGCTGAAGTTTCTCCAATCATCTCCTTCAACACGGATTTCTCAATGTTGGATGGAATGTTGGATGACATTTCAGCCGACATCGATTTCTTGGCAGAAATCTCCCTCTTCAATTTCCAGCAAAACGGTTTTAGATGTCCAGACTGCTTGCAATGATGGCAAATATAAGATCTATCTTTACTCTTAGGGGTCACATGCTTGGTACTATTCTTAGGTTTCACAACTTCACACTCATCACTTTCGACTTGGGCTTTAACAAAGGCTATCTTAGGCTGAACATGGGTCTTGGGTTTTGGAATTTCACGCTCAGGCTGAGAATTATATCCTAGACCTTGCTTATCAAAGATACCAAGAGACAATACCTCATCAAGTGTTGACTTACTCTTGTTCATTTTTGTAAAGGTATGATCGGCCTCATCTACTCGCTTTTGAAGTTTGTCAATCTCCTTGTCCTTTCTGGTCAGTGCAGCTTCCCTTGGTCATGCCTTCCATCAAGCCTTCAATGATCTTTTCGTTCTTCTCATTTTCCTCAGACAAGACTTTGACCGCGGCATGAAGTTGTGAATTTTTCGCCTGCTCTGTTTCATAATGTCCCAACAGCATCTGAAAGGCTTCTTCACAACTCTCTGCTTCAGGCTCTGCATCATCAGAACTCAAAAGACCATCAAAACAGTTTGAGTCATCATAATCAAAAATAATATGTTTTTCAGATGTTGAGTCAAATGTTGGCTCAACATCTGTTACCGCAGTGAAGCCAATTTGATGATCTTCATCTCCTTCGTCGTTAGAGAATGACTGGATAGTAACCGATGATTGCTTATTCTCCTCATAGCAGGGTTCTTCATCTTCATCGTCTGAGAGGTCGATCCACATGGCCTTTCCATGCTTGCTAAGTGTGTTTGCACATTCGTTGGCAAAGTGGCCCCAACCTTGGCATTCGTAGCATCTCACTGACTCATAATTGATATTCTTCTTCTTCCCATCAGACTTCCCAAATGGCTTGCGCTTAACGAACGGAGGAGCAGAAGATGTTTCAATTTGTGCATTCTGGCCTTTTCTGAATGTTGGGCCAACATTCTGCACAACATTCTTCTTTTTGAGGTACTTCGCAAATCTCTTCACAACCATGGCCATGTCCTCTTCGTTGTTGGGATCGAACTCAATTTGTTCCTTCGATGGCTGGCTGACCAGTGCAACACTCTTTCCTCGTGCGGCCCTCCTTTGGACTTCAAGATTGGTTTCGAAGTTTTTCAAGATGTTCATCAAGACGGTGAAGTTCATGTTTGCTAGGTTGTATGACTCCTCGATCGCCGATACCTTCACATTAAATTTTTCGGTTAGTGTACGAAGAGCTTTAGAGTTTAATACCTTATTTGTCATAGGATCTCCTAGGCTGGCGCACTCGCTTGAGATCGTCAACAGCTTTCCAAACTACGTGCTGATATCTTCGTCTTCCTTCATTCTGATGTTCTCGAACTGACTAAGGAGAAGACGAAGCTTGGTTTCACGCACACTAGCGTCGCCTTCACAGTACTTCTGGAGAAGATCCCACGCATCTTGAGCAGTAGAGCAATTCTGGATGATCTTGAACATAAACATGTCCACGGATGAGAAGATGGCGTTGAGTGCCTTGTCGTTGTATTCGGCCGCGTTCTTCTCCGCGATCGTCCATTGCTCGAACGGCTTATCCACGACTTCGCCATCAGCGTCTTGTGGAGTCTTTGGAGTCGTATAACCATGCAACACTGCTTCCCATGCTCGCACATCGATGGACTTGATGCACTGCCGAACACGAACCTTCCAATAGGCATAATTGGAACTGTCTAACACGGGAGTTTGGCGAGATGGTTTGAGCTTGTAACATCCATTGTAGATGATCTTCAGTGCTTAGTAATGTCAAGCGTAGGCTCTGATACCACTTTGAAGGGGTCCCGTACAAAATGGATGTAAAAACACTAAGTAGTAAACTGATGTTAGGCGTGATGTTGGGCTAACACTCACTCTCACTTTTTATGCACAGCGGAAATGATAGTAAAGTAAAGACGAACGAAATGAACTCAAGAGATGATTTTGTGCAGCAAGTCAAATAACTTGCTGCGTGCCTCAAGGCGCAAAAATCCACTAGAAAGATGGATTACAAACTATCAAAAAGGATAGTTAAAAACGTCTAGCAAAAACCTACGAATCAAAAACAATTCTACAAACTACAAGATCTCTTGATCTCTGAAAAGCTAGACTTAAAAGAAAATCTCTCTTTGAAGTATAATGCTCGCTCGAAAGCCTTTTCTCGCTCGTTGTTCGTCGTATCTTCAAATGATTAAGTCCTTCGACTTATATAGGTCTTCAACTTATAAGAGACTTCTTCAACGACTTGATGACCACCCATAACGTCCACTAACGTCCACTCAGTGAAGTTGGACAGTTGAAGAACGTTTTAGGACGACTTGGTCACTCCCAAGAGCTTGGTCTTCACTTAAGCTCCAAGTCTTCTATTTTTAGCATGCTCCTTTCCTATTTTCGCTCTACCTTATCCACACTCGTTCCACACGATTTGATTGCTTCCACCCCTTATCCATATCCTGCATAATACTAGAGAAATGCCACGTCATCAATAAAATAAGTTTTGGGCATGAAAGATAAAACTGAGATAGGGAACATTCTCGGCCAACAGATGTTGACTAGAATGTTACCCCAACATTGCTTCTGTTGAAATCTCAACATCAACAATCTAGTAAAGACCTAAATGTCCAAAAGGAAAGAAGATGGAAGCAACTTTGAAAAGATTTTTGCACATATCAAATTACTATTGGAAAAGAAAGAATTTTGCGCCATTTATGAATTCCCTATGCTCTAAATAGTTGGCTGAGAATCTCACACGACGAACAAAATCGAGGGGAAGAGGTGTGCTTGACCGAGCTTTTTATATCTCCACGTGAAAGAACCTTGATTGAAAAAAAAAAAGTAAAAAAAAAGCAATATATACCTGACCATTCTTACCTATTCACCCTTTTCTACATTTGATTTCGAAGTATCTCATCGATTCTCGTGACGACTGACGAGCACATTATTTTCAAATATAGTGTGAGCCTAAAACAAAATTCAATCAACATTTCCGAGTCTAACTTGGCCATTTCGTAACACATCTGCATAACATAAGCATGTGAATTAGGACGATATTTCATCATTGTTTTTTAGTAACTTTGACTAGCTTTGTTTAGTAAGTTTATTTGATGGGCGGTGAATACGTGTGAAGAAGCTAGCTCAATATTAGAAATTGTAATACAAACTATGTCTGAATATTACTTAAAAATGTAAGATTCTCCTGTAATTTGACTACTACAGTACAGAGAACCAAATAAATCTATTGCATGCCTTTCAATGCACCGCGTTATCTCGCTCAGATCAGATCCATGAGCGGTCGGTTTTATATCATTCTTTTTCGGTACATTATTTAAAATGATAATGATCATATCATTAATTAATATTCCCAAATAAGAAAACCAAATAAAACTGTATGTTACACATGCCGCTAACAGTTGACCAAACTGATTGATGCGTCGACACGTAAGCATATGATGACGGGCAACGGTTTTCATACCATGAGAAATGTCAACTATACTCAGCCTAAATTAAGACAAGAAAATTTAACAAAATCTTAGCATTTTGACCAAAAGATTTTGTTTGTCTGCATGTCCCATGAATAAAGTCAACCCTATTAAACGATATGAAATCTAATATGTCATACTTTAATGATGTTCAAACTCTACTAGATTAGCAGACGCTGTGTGTCCTAGTTTTGACGACGGTGGCTTCTCAAACTTCTATATATACCTCTTCTTTCCTTTGCATGTCATATCATTCATCAAACCAACAAAGATCAAAAGACTTCCAAAAACAAATAAATTGAAGTGAGATAATGGACTTGTGGTGGTCATCATCATCGTCATTATCACTGCAAGCCCTCTTTCTAGGGTTTTTGAGCTTCATTCTTCTAACAATAATGGCGGTTACCTTGCTGTTCTCTTGGTGGGTTTTGCCTTATCTTTCATATAAGAAGCTCAAAGCAAACGGCTTTATCGGGCCAAAACCTAGTTTTCCCCTGGGAAACTTGAAGGAAATGAAAAGGATAACGAATGACAATAATATTACAGCGTCTTCGTCCCTAACATCGACTGTCTCCAATGACATTCACTCAGCTGCTTTTCCATACTTCTCCCAATGGCATAAGCTGCATGGTAAGCTATTATTATTCACTCAACTATATCTTTTTCATGCATGTTTCTTTTTTAAAAGTAGTGTTATTTTTGCGTGGGCAGGGAAAGTATTCGTATACTGGCTAGGCGCAGAGCCATTCTTGTACATCGCAGATCCCGAATTTCTCAGGCAAATGTCTTCAGACATTAAAGGTAAGAACTGGGGAAAGCCAACTGTGTTCAAGAATGACAGAGAACCCATGTTCGGCGATGGCCTTGTCATGGTTGAAGGCGATGATTGGGTTCGCCATAGACACGTCATCACCCCAGCATTCTCTCCATCCAACTTGAAGGTTAATAATACATACACATATATACACAACTATAGTACAAGATTATTCATGTGTAATAATAAGCGTTTTCATTCTTTGAACAGGCAATGGCAAGTTTAATGGTGGAATCAGCAACTAACATGGTAGATCAGTGGGTCGAGAAAGTAAGCTCAGGCCAAGCAGAGATCGACGTGGAGGGGGAAATCATAGGCACGGCGGGCGAAATCATAGCCAAGACAAGCTTCGGAATAAGCTACGAAAATGGAAAGAAGTGCTCGAAAAATTACGAGCCATGCAAGTCACTCTCTTCAAGACAAACCGATACGTTGGCGTCCCATTTGGGAAGTTCTTGAACCCTAAGCAAAACTTGAAGGCCAGAAAACTGGGGAAAGAGATCGACGAGCTTCTTGGAGAGATAATCTCAAAGAGAATGAGCAGCAGAGAAGTAAATAATAATTGGATGAATAATAAACCCCAGCAGCAAGATTTACTAGGTTTGCTGTTAGCAGAGAATAAGGTTATCGACGACTGTAATAAAAAGAAGAGGGCTTTGAGTGCCAAGGAGCTTGTGGATGAATGTAAGACTTTCTTCTTCGGCGGCCATGAAACCACAGCTTTGGCTCTGTCTTGGACTTTGCTCATGCTCGCCGTACACACACATTGGCAAGACGAGTTGAGAGATGAGATCAGACAAGTTATGGGAGATGATTATTGTAATAATAACAACATTGACGCCAACAAGCTTGCCGGGCTAAAGAAGGTACCCGTTTTTATTGATTTTATTTCGTTTGAATTTAATATATTTTGTCCGCCATGTATGTTTTTTTGCAATATGCGCGGGCGACAGAAACCATGAAAACGAAAGTATAGATGGCGGCAGAAAAGAACAACATATACGGCATATCTGTTTACTAATATTTGTCCCCATTCAAATATTCAATTATTTTCCTTGTTATTCGATATGAAGCCACGTGTATATGCTCTTGAGATTCAATGTCCCATATAAGGACCGTTGACCAGAGTTAGGCCGGTCAACGCGTTGGAGATTAATTAACACGCTGCCGTTGAGACTGCCCCATCCAAGAATATTTTCTTAACTTAATATCTATATATTTAATTATATACATTCGATGTAAATTTTAATGCAGATGGGATGGGTGATAAACGAAGTGCTGCGCCTATACCCGCCGGCGCCAAACGTTCAAAGGCAGGCAAGGCAAGACATTAAGGTGGGCGAAAGGGTGATCCCAAACGGCACAAACATATGGATCGACGTCGTTTCAATGCACCACGACGAAAGCTTATGGGGAGAAGACGTGAACGAGTTCAGGCCAGAGAGGTTCAAGGAAGACCCACTCTTCGGTGGATGTAATAGCAAGATGGGATTCTTACCGTTTGGCTTCGGTGGGAGGATGTGCGTGGGAAGGAATCTGACGGCCATGGAATATAAGATCGTCTTGACATCGATACTCTCTAAGCTTTCGTTTGAGCTGTCGCCGAATTACCGCCATGCCCCTAGGATTATGCTGTCGCTTAGGCCCATGCAGGGGATGCCCCTCGTCTTTAAAACCCTTGCTTAAAGAAGGACGACTCTACATATATATATATATATATATATAGCTTGTTTCTTCTTAGTCATTATAATAGGGAATTGAATAATATAGCTTGATGATTGAAAATAGAATGTACATCAAATAAAGCTACAAATGCATAACGATAATGATAGTGTGGTGTTTGATTGAGAAATAATAGAGCTCTTAAAATTGCGACATGTTAAGTTGTGCAGTTTTGTTTCAATAGAGAGAAGAGAGTGTGCGTGTGTGCAATCAGGGGTGTTTTAGGTATTTCCATGGGTGGCTGGTGATAGTATTCAGATTTGGGCCAAGAGAGGGTCCACTTAAGGATTTGTGATTCGGTCCTCTTTTGAGGATATTTTCCGGGTCAGACCCGAAGCCGAGATCCATTAGCTTTTTTCTTTACAGAAGTAGGGGTGATTCGATACGGTATGCCGTACCAAAACTATGATATCGTATATTGTACCAAATTTCGGGGTCGAAAAAAATCATATCAATACCATACCAAAATTTCGGTATACCTTAAATTTCGATATGGTATCATACCGAAATTTCGGTATGGTATCGGTATCATACCTTTTATACCATTCACACGGAGGGTTTTTTACCATGCGTATTTCGTAACTCGTTAATTCGTTGTTTTCAAATTTTTAGTCAATTTAAACCCCTTAGGCCCCAATAAGATGTATTATTAATACCAAATTGTCCAAAATAAAAAGATTTTTAATTCATAAAATAACCTTACGTAAACATGTATTTTGTATTTCCTTTTGTTTTTTCTAATATAAGTAAAATATGGTGGGCCTCAATAATCTTAGAAAGTTGTGTATAGTTAATAATTTTGGGCTAAACAAATTTATGAAGATCCTTATAATATTTTTGTCCATTTTATATTTTTGGGAAATAATATAATATATGTAGGTGTGTGTATATATATAATATTAAAATCCTAGTATTTCGGTATTTTGGTATAACTAATTTTTAAATTTTTATACCATTACCGTACCGAAAATTTTCGCTACAGTATCATACCTTACCAAAATCTTCGGTATACCAAAAGTTTCGATAATTTCGGTACGTTTCGATACGATAAGGACGGTATATCGGTATTTCGGTATTTATCACCAGCGCTATATAGTAGCAATATAATTTAATTTAAATGGATATTTGCTATTAAAGGTAGATATATCAAAATAGGGGTGGCAAAATTCTCGCGGCGAACCATCGTCCCCTGCCGATATCAATGTTATTGGTGTAAGTTATATATTTAAAATATAAATTGGCATTAAAGAACCTAGTCAAGATGACCGACAACTCTATCACATTATTTCATCATGCAAGAGCCATGGTTACCTAACTTATCTATAATAAATGATACCGTACCTCAAACACCTCATACAACTAAATGATCCGTGATCGAGACCAATAACTTCAATTATTCAGCATATTACATCATGACTAAATTCTTCAGCATATTACTATTGGCAATATGGTATCAAATGGATGACCTATGAGTAAAGGCGAATCCCACAAATTATGGAGTAATAAGGGGGATTAGGAAAAATAAGGTAATGATATCAATCGGAAGATTTAGTCAAAGGTTATGGATGGTATCAATGATCCCAATTAGTAATATATTCTCTTCATATGGTAGTCTGGTCAATAAAGGAAACGATATATCTATATTTTAGTGCTTATTATTATGATTGATTGTGATTGATTCTGCTACGATATACTCTGTATATATGTTCATCACTTGTAATATCATAAGCAACCAGTCAATAAAATATTCATAGTCTTTTCTCAACTTCAGTTTTTTCTCTTGGTATCAGGGCCTCTTCACCATGGCTTATCTCTGAATGTTGGTAACTTCTTTACGCTAAAACTCACCCCAACTATCCATTATGGAGATAACAAGTATTAGGCTTAGCAGAAAGTCAAGACCTAGTTCATCAAAAAAGACAATCCAATTCCATCAAAATTCTCATACACAGCTTACATACCTTCTTATCTTGAGCATCAATGTCCCTACTAACGGTGTCGGAGAATGAACATACTATGTAGACTTTCGATCACTTGAAAATTTAACTCTAGACAATTACAAGTCTATCGTCCTATTGAGTTTACTCAATGTTTTAGGACTTACGATAGGCAATCAATCTATCCATGATACAATACATAAAAGATCTCCAATATGTTAGAGAATTGAAGATAATCAATAATGTATATGCTAATGTCTCAGAAGCCCTTTATGAGGAGCAAGCCAATAGCCGTAGACACTATAGTCGAAGGAACTCCGAACTTAAGATGACACCAAAACGTCAAATTGTAGCCGTACAGCTCGGCCCGACGGGCCTGTTCGCACACTATAAGATTCGCAGCCGAGCCCAATAGGGAAAGATTCCCCGCAACGGTGCTCACCCAAGCTAAGATGAGCCACGCCTTCTTCTCGCTCGACGGTGAAATTGCAGCCGCCGAAGCCGCCACTCGAGTCCCGAGCAGCAACACTGCATAAACATACACTATTTTTTAATATATTTCATATTTGGCACTGCAAACTACTCCTTAAAGTCCAAATTTATGTTCGATAGTATAAATACCTGTAGGAACGTTTGATGCCACGTTCGATAGCACGAGTATGACCATCGCTAGAACGATGGTCCCGTCGATTCGGTCGATCTTCGAATAGGGTTCCATGGCGTTCCATAGCGCGCTCGGAATTCCGGTATTATTGAACCCTTCCACCGAGATGAACATCCCGCAGAAGAATATCAGGAGCGAGTACGACACCTATTTCGATTCATCAACCACACAAAATTATTAATCGGTTGATATTCATATTCCCAAAATACTAACACTGAATTTGGTTTGATAAAATTAGGGTCGAAAAGAAACGAGGGAGAAAATGATTTCCGTAAGTTTTTCTTTCGTTTTCCGCACGATTTGGTGAGCAAATTAATTTTCCTCAGATTCAAGTAAAAAGTAAACCAAATTTTCTTTTCTTCTTTTCCTTAGGCATTTCTCCAATCAACCAAACACAAAAATAATTTTCCTTTTCCCGATCTTTTTCTACTACTTTCCATGAACCAAATATACCCTAAAGAATGCTTTTGGTATGCGAAATTCATTATTAGAAAAGTTGAATGAAAACAAAGTCAATGCATCGCTGGTAAGTTACGCTTCGAATGTCATACCGCTACATTTTTCATCTTTTCTGCATTAGAATCTGTATACCAAACCCATCCTAAGTATGCTGGGTTTGATATCGGAATTCGTGTGTAGGAAGCACGGTGATAAAAATTTAAGTCACCTCAATTCGATCATTTTACCTTCACCTTTTTCCAAATCAAAATCCTAATACCAAGCGCAGCCTAAGATTTCTTAGGAAAACATAAAATATTACCTTTTCGAGGGACGGCCTTGCATCCTTAAAATCGAGAACGACGAGCGCCAACGCAGCCGTTATCGCCGTCCACGACATGTTCAATCCCATCAACAGCCCAACCAACATACCCAAAGTAATGAGATAGACGCAGACTTTCCTCAAAACCTTCCTTCGATTCTTCTTCGCCAATCGCCCGGCGTCTTTCGAGCCCTCCAACCTTCTAGAAGAATCCAAGGCCCTTTGAATTTCGGTTCCATTCGACGACGTAATAATAGAACGTTCCATCGATTCCTCGTTATTGCATATGCTACCATTGCTTACACTACCATTGATCTCATTCTCATTCACACTCACATTCCCACGGTTTCTCAAATGGCCGCTTGCGTAGCCATTCATTTCACCGTTTCGAAAGCTGCCCAACACTTTATCCATCTCTCCATCGTCATCAGAACCTATCGAATTAGCATGAGACAAAGTCGCCGGCGAGAAACGATGGGAGACAACCTCGTCTTCTCCGACGATCTCAACCTCAGCAGCCTCTTCGTCCTTTCTTTCAGACAAAACCTTCCAATACACAATCAAAAGCATCGCCGTGTTGGTAATAACTCCGACGACCATGGAAGGTACGATCCCAATCAAGAACCCGCCGAAGCTTATCCCACTCTGCACGGCGATGACGAGGTTCTGTGGGTTTCCAATGGGCGTCGCCGCCGAGCCTATGTTGGCGCTGGAGGCGAGCGCAACCAAGAAGGGGTGGGGAGGTAGGTTCTTCTGACGCGCCACCTTGAGTACGAACTCGGTGAGGACGACGCACGAAGTGTCGTTGGTGAAGAGCGCGCTGGACACGGCGGAGATCAGGCAGATTCTGACGAGGAGGTCCCTCGGCCCGAAGCTCTTGTAAGAGAGGAGCTTGCCGAGGTACTTGAACATGTCGGCGCGCTCGAGGTAGATGCTGACCACCATGGTGCCGAAGAGTAGGCCGAGTATGGGGAGGTCGATGGCGGCGTAGGCTTGGTCGGGGGTTATTACTCGGAAGAGAACCATGAGCATGCCGCCGACGAGGGAGCCGGCGGTTCGGCCGACGGGGAGGATGGGCACCGCCGGGAAGACGGCTAGGACCCAGAAGACGGCGAAGGCGATGGATCCGAGGACCACCTTTATCGTAGGAGCCATGGCCATTGTGATGAAGACGAAGAGTCTTTTTTTCTTTGCAAGAGTTTTTGCTCTGCGTTGGATTTTGGGAGGATTTGTGTGTGTGTAGTAACTAATATACTACTTCGATGGGGAGCGCCATTCCGTGGAATAGTAGGAAAAAAGGATGATATAAAAGGTTAAATTTAGGAGGACACGTGACTTTTTTACGGACCGTGTACATGGTAAACATGCCACGTCATCCTATGACAACTCAATTTCAAGAACATTTCACTTTTAATTTCACAAGGTTTAATTAAAATTCAGTCACTATTGGTCGGTCTCATTCAAGACGGTTGAGATGAGACTAATTAAATTATTACATTGGCATATACATACGCCGACAAATTCGGGGGGAACAAAAGTGGATCACGCAAACAACATGGCCAAGTAATAGGCACTGGACAGACAATTAGGTAACATTTTGGATTCTTCGATTCAAGATCGATAATGTTAACGTTGATATGAAAAAAAACAAGTGAAAAAAACGTATTTAATCATGAATGATTCGTAAGGTTGGCGACTCGAATGATTAGATGGAGTTCATATTTCGGACCAAGATTTCATGAAGTGCCACGTGGACGTCCACGTCAAGAATCGTGTGGTTGAAGGCACAACAAAAAACCCGATCACAAGCCCGTCCTTGAGCTTCACGAGATTTCATTCAATAAATTAACTAATAACAAATAATAGATGTGATAAAACGTACGAATGGCTTTAAATGTTGTTACAAACGCATGGACCGCTAACAATGGCAATGGGCGTTGTTGCAAGCACTCTTAAGTTCCAAACACAACCTTAAACACCTCCATCTTCATCCTTATCCAATCTACTTTGGTGGAAGCTGCGTTGAGATTGTACCACTTTCTGTGTGGTATTTAAACTATTCATCTCTATTTTGAGGCGTTTAATTTGGTGGGGGATGCTTGAAGTACGCTGGACAGCGTTGTTTTGGACCGCAAAGACTTTAGGGTAGTCTTAACGTAGTGTCCTCGTCACTCTTATTTTCCATGTAATAAATGAATAGAAAGTGACGAGCATTGGTAATAAAGCCAATCTCTTAAAAAACCCAATTATGCATTGGCTCAGTGATCTACCATTAAAGTTAGATGTAAAATGGTTTGGTCGGCCTGCTAAAAACCAACCCGATCCGCCGAACCGACACGAACCGCACCGAAAATAGCAGGTTTGGATTAGCATCATCGACCTGTTCAAGTAAATGGGTAAACTCAAACCCAACCTGAATATTAAGTGGTCAGGTTAGGGTTCGAGTTTCAACATGAAATCAACCTTTTTATCAACCCACTTAACACGAATATTATATATTATTACAAAATCCTTAATATAAATAAAATAAACTGCTTTTATTAATTATATGACTTGTATCATTTGGAATTTTAAGTGTTGTTGATTTTTAGAAAAGAATCAACTGCGTTGTTTCTTTATTGTTTTATTTGATTTGGGTTTATAATTTTGATTATTCAGTTATTTTCCTCTTTCTTTTAAAAATTAAACGGGTTGGCGTGTTAATGAGTTATATTTGGGTTAGAGCTGGTAGGATAGGGTTCAATATTTCAACGTGTTTAACTAAACATGTTAGGACATGGTTGAAATTTTCAACGCGTTTATTAATCGAACATGACCAATATGACCTGTTTAACACGACGTAGTTTCTTACGTTTTGAAAGAATTAAATGGTGTGCTTAGGGGTGGTTCGGTACAGTATACCTTACTAAAACTGTGATACCGTATACCGTAACGAAATTCAGTATCCAAAAAAACATACCAATATCATACCAAAATTTCGGTATACCTTAATTTTCGAAACGGTATCATACCGAAATTTCGGTATGGTATCGGTATCATACCTTCTATACCATTCATATGGAGGGTTTTTACCACGCATGTCTCGCGACTCGTTAATTCGTTGTTTTGGAATTTTAATCAATTCAAACTCCTTAGACCCCAATAAGATAGATTATTAATACCAAATTTTTCAAATAAAAAGATTTTTTAACCTTAAATAATTTACATATTTTAGCTAGTTTCCTTAGTAAGACAAAAAACTTTACATAACCACAAAATACCACTTTATATACAGATTAATTAGAACGAAGCGGCTATATTTAAAAAATTAGTGAAGATTAACAAAAATTAATTGCATTGCATCTTCACGCTTTAAAAAATCATGAAAAAAAACATTAAAAGGCAAAAATTAAACGTTATTTGAGTTACATAAGTGAAATATGGTGGGCTAATATTAGAAAGTTGTGTATAAGTTAATAATTTATGGGCTAAATAAGTTTATGAAGACCCTTAATTTTCATTTTATATTTTTTGAAACCATATAATATATATAGGTGTGTGTATATATATATATATAATCTTAAAAATTTTAGAATTTCGGTATTCGGTATAATCGGTATACCTAATTTTAAAAACTTTCATACCATAAATTTTTGGTACGGTATCAAACCTTACCAAAAACTTCGGTATACCAAAATTTTCAATATTTTCGATACGATTCGATACGATAAGGACGGTATTTCGGTATTTTTCCCCAGCTCAAGGTGTGCTTAGATATACATTGTTATGGGTTCAATTATAAATTGAAACTTCCTAGAAAAAGCCTGTCAACCATAATCCTTGGCCGGCAGACCTAGTTGAGCAACGTTCCCTCTTCTATGCACTATTATTAGTATTATCTGTTTCTGTATGTAATAAATATTCTCTCTTTCCATGAAAACATCGTGACTTTGTGACGAGGGCATGGGATGACTTTATTAAAACTAACAATATTCGTATCCCAATTCTATGCTTTTGCAATGAGAAAGAAATTGCATCCATTAATTTTTAAATAAGATGAAACAGAGATGATACATACTTCTTTTTAAATAGAAATTAAGTGAGCAATTAAAAGCATACGAAAGTCAGCACGAATGAGATACTTTCTACCAATCGCCACCGTCATCACCATCGTAATCATCCTCCACGCGCTCTGCCACGTCATCTGAGATCTTGTCCTCGACGGCGTCGACGCCCTCCGCCAGAGCGAGGCCGCCGAGCACTCCGGCCACCGCACCCACGGCCAAACCAGTCCCCATACCACCGAACTTACTCTTCTTCTTCTCTTCACCATAATACGCCGCCGGCTGCTGCTGCTGCCCGTAGTAGTCGCCACCGTAGCCTCCGCCGGGCTGAGACGCGTAAGCCGGCTGAGGCGGAGCAGCTCCATACGCCGGATAGCCACTCGGCGGCGCGCCGTAGGGAGCGGCGGCGTACGCCGGGGGAGCACCGTAAGGAGGCGCGTAGTAATCCCTGGCACCTCCTGACTGCTGCGGCGGCACGCCGTACGGCGGAGCGTAGTAGGGTTCAGGCGCGCGGTACCTAGACACGTCGCGCACGGCGACGGCGACGGCGACGGTGAGCCTGCCGTGCGGCCTCCCAGAGGGGCGCTTCAGGTCTAGCTTGAGCTCGGCGCGAGATTCGAGGCCGACGTCGTCGACGATCTCACGCAGGGGAATACGGGCGGAGCCGATGAGAGGCTTGACGTCGTCCTTGGCGCCGGCGTGGACGACGTCCACGTGGAGGGTCGACTCCTCGACGGGCGAGTCGAAGGCGACGGTGAGCTTGTGGTCCCACTGAGGACACGTGTCACCGTCCTCGTCGACCCGGGTGGAGAATTTCCGGGTCGGGTCGACCCAGGCGACGGCGTAGGGCTTCACCGGGCCGTGACGCCAGTTGACGTTCTTTAAGTCCTTGCCGGAGATCACCGTTAGCTCCACTTCGTACTTTGAAGCCATGTTTTTGCAGCTTATTTATGTAATCTTATATTTAATGTGTAGTGTTTCTTAGTCTCTGTTTATAGAGCTTTATTTATAGTTGGTGAAAGTTGACGGGGAAGGTGAAAACTATGTGCACGGTAAAGACTCTTTTGCCCCTCGATTGTTGACTTCTATTACTATACTTCTATTACATTGGATAATAATTTGGGCAATTGATATTAGTGCTGATTTTCCATTTTATTTAACTGGAAATTGATAGCCTAGTAGGATAGGATTAGGAGGTAAGTATTGCTTGGGGTGGGATTAATTGATCCGTGACAATTTATTAATTTGGGTTTCTCAATGGCGAAAGTTGGACCTGCCGATTGGCATTAATGAGGGGAGTTAATCTCTCTCTCTCAACTACACGTTCATTGAGGGGTTGGAATCCTCTATTCCACTTTATGTATTCCACTCCGTATTTCAACGAACGAAAATCGTTACACCTCCCCCCGACAAGTGTTAAAACATAAATAAACATCATTACACATATGAATTTCATTACAACAAGTGTTTAAACAAAAAACAACCTCATTATTACGTATTTTAAAAATACGTAATAATGAGGTTGTTTTTTGTTTAAACACTTATTAGGTGTAATGATGTGTATGTGTGTTTTAACACTTGTCGAGGGAGGTGTAACAATTTTCGTTCGTTGGAATACGGCGTGGAATACAGAAAGTGGAATAGAGCATCTCAACCCGTTGATTGAGTGTTAACACTCGTACTTGTCCACTCAAAAGCTTTTTATTTACTACTTGGATGTTCCAACTTATCGAATATTCGTAGAAGTTACACGGTTACCACGCGGAAGACATCTTGCACTAAGTTATACTTATTCCCTCTCTCTCTCTCTCTCTCTCTCTCTCTCTCTCTCTCTCTCTCTCTCCTTAAAATTTGGGCCTAAAAGATTCAACAACTTACGGATTAAAGAAATTATAGAAATGTTTCCTCTCTCTTCGGGCCAAGCCGGTCCGTGCAAGAGGTTTTTTAACAGCCCAGATAAGATGTGTTCGATACCCACCCAACATTTATTTATTTTTTCCTACGTAAGATTGAGTTTTTGGGATTATTGAATAATATCCGTTTCTTTTTCTCTTCAAGAAAGAAAAGGGCATAACCTACATATCCTTTAAATTGTTTTCTATGCTTTCCAATCTCTCTGACAAAACACACAATTATTTGTGGGAGATATTAGTCAAGGGGCCTCACTCATGTCAAAAAAGCAGCAGCCTTTTTTGTGTTACTTTGCATGGGTCCATCGTTTCTTTCTCTCTTCTCTCACATCTTTGCATCATCACATATAATATTCTCCCAAGATAAGGCTAGCTTGTAACTTAAAATAACTTGCAACACATTCCAGCGACTTGTTTCTATTTTAAATTCCATTTTATAACTACGCAATATTTAAAAATTATGTAGAGATGGGGAGATTTGGGTTGATGGCTAGCTTCATGTGAACATGATCCACTAACACGCATTAAATGGCCATTCTTATAAATATGTGATGGGATGTAGTAGTGCGTGTCTCACTTAACCACCCTATCAAGAATATAAATATTCAATACTAACTAGAGCCTTAAAAGTACGAGTTGTGGGATTTAATGATAGCCGACTATTCATATATTAGTGGTGGATTCATGCCTTAGTTAGGCGATTAAGTGATACGAGGCTCATATTGTAAGAAAAACGAAACATTTTTTAGTTTCTAATCTCTCTTTCATATATGTAGTCTTTTAAAACTAGGCTTTTAAGATATCATTTTCGTGTTATTTTCTGGTCCCCTGCATGATTTACTTAATTAGCTGGTTTAGTACGAAACTGTAGTTAATAAAACTCATCGGAGGTACAATTATCATATCTTTTTATATATGACTATTTCAATTATGGGACCATTTACTTAGCAGTTTTATGATCATTTGATAGTTGCCAGTATTTTGTATTTTTAATACTATAGAAATGTCCTTTATTAATTTTATAAAATACTATCTTGTATGATAGGATCGATCTTGCTCCTCGACCCTCGCCATCCAAAACCCCACCTAATCAATTGCTTCATATGTTCTTATAGATATTTATTATTAATTGAAATGATATATGTACGATTTAGTTTCAACCGTGCACAAAGATATATATGATAGTAATTTTGAAATATTTGTGTGTGTGAATTGGGATTCCTTGGGGATATTCATAAATATGACATCGCCGTGTTATAAATGATGGTAGCAATAATATTAAATATATTATTAATCTTCGAGCTATATTCATATCCTACGTCATGGATGATCAATGATGGTGAATTTATTGCACCAAGTAGGTTAGAAAAAAAGGGTGATTCGAATGTTGGTTGCTTGGTGGGGTTTTCAAGCCTCGACGTTAATGTTTTGATTAAATAGTTGGGGCAACCTTTTTATTTTTACCGTTCTGCCAAAATATTTTGTGTCGATAATTCTTCATGTAAAACTTACTCAATGAATTTATTTGAATCGAAACCCCATTCTTTCGAGCATGGTTACGCAATTCACGCAGTCTTTTTCGCATAGATGATCATTTAAAAGGTATTTCATTTTTTAAAATTTTAGAATAAGAATCAAATGTGTACGTACCCTAATTATTTCACTCGAAGCCCTAATAATTTTTTACCTTTTGGATCATAAGAAAAAGGTAATAAGAATCTTACAACATCGGAAACGGAGAAGTTAACCTCCATGTCCATAATGCTTGTATTGTGGGTCCCACCATGGAAAAACAAATGATAAATATGTAAGGAGAACTCATAATGCCATAAGTAATCTCAATATAACCAAGAAGCAATCCAAAGGGAAAAACTAAAAGCCTCGAATCTCCATTCATCCAAATTTTCTTCTTTCTAGACCATTTTTCATGATAATTGTCTCAGGTTTTTATTTGAAATATCTAATGATTATTTGTTTTTAAACGAATGATTCGGTGGTTGTGACATTAATCGTCTTCTATATACTCGATCTTTGGGATAATAGAAAAAAAAGTCTTCCATGTTGTTGCTCATTAATTAATAGGAAAGAAAAGAGAAATAAAAAAAGTCAAACGAAAACTCGTTTATGCGAGTCCACGTGTAAATTAATTCCCTTATTTAAGTTTTGTTAGGCCATGGAAAGTGGTTGCAATTTGCAACTCTTTGTGCCATTATATATTGAAAATTAATAAACTTATTACCGCCGTTACGGAACTCATTCGTGACGACAATTCATTGTATTTCTCTACACGTAGAGAAAAAATTTATTAGACTGTAATTAAAACGATGATACAAAACATAGTGCATGAATTTTTAATTAATACATAATCCACCCTACAGTTGCGTACTCTCTCTTTACAGTTACAACGTAGGTATAAATGCGCGTTGACGCACTCACCTTACGGCGCGCGTGAGAACGGCGCGAACCTCCCAATTTCAAGTTGGCAGTTTAGTTCCATAAAAAGCATCGTACTTAAATGTGAGCCGTCGATTCATCCTCAAAAAAAGTTGTCGAAATCCGACGATGGGGAGACGAGGGTATGTGAACTAGTCTTCATGTTTAATTTTTTTAATTGTACATCCGAAATTTTTTTTAATTGTAAACACTTGTGAAATACACAAAGTAAAATGAAAGTATCGACAGGGACAAAGAATCAGAAATTTAATCTCTATAATATAATTATATATTATATTAAATAGCACCAAGCAAATCAATCCACCATTAATTAATACACACAGCAGCCAAACGCGGCCTTGATCCTCATTTTCCTTGCACGCTCTAAAAAACTACTTAATTCTATATTTCTCTCTCAATCTCTATCCTATAATTTTATGACAAGACGAATCTCTCTCTCTCTCTAAAAAAAAAGGCCTAACAAAGTTTCCAAACCACCACAACACATTTACACACATACACACACAACAAATCTCTATTCTCTGCATTTTTTGTTCAGAAGAAAGAAAGGAAAGAAGAATCCATAATGTCGTCAGGCTTTCCCGGCGACTTATTCGGTGCCGGACGGAGATCGAGCGCCGTCGTGCCCACTAATTTCACCGCCGGCCTAAACACCGCCGCCGCCGCCACCAACACTCCCGGCAATCTCCTCAACCCGCGGCAGCAAAACCAACAATTCTCTTTTCATTCGCCGGTGGCCCAAGATCCGATGGGTCAGATCCGCCGACCCGATTTCATCGGAAAGAGATCTCTCGCCGAGTTTCAGAACCACGGCTTGAATTTCTACCTGAGAAACGTCAAGTCTCGGCCGAGCAACAACTTTTACCACCACGCCTCTCCGATTTCACCTCTGTCGCCGGCGGCGGATTTGTTGCAGCAGAGCTACGCAAACGCTCGGTGCAGTTTTCCGGTCCTCTCCTACGCCAACAACAGGGCAAGCAACGTCGGCAACATTCCTCCGCCGAACTACGGCGGCGCTCCGTTGAGCTCAATCACCGCCGCCGCGGCTCAGTCGTGCGAGTTCACGGACAAAAATATGATCAGTCAGCGCCTTCAGCAATTAGAGAAGCAGCTCTTAGGAGACGACGAAGACGAAGGTGGGGAGAACATCTCCGCCGTGACTAACAGCGAGTGGTCGGAGACGATACAGAGTCTGCTGGGCCCCGACCCGAAACCCGTCTCTATATCTCCGACGTCATCCTCTTCTTCCTCGGGCTCATCGACCTTGGCGTCGCCTCCTCTTCAGCTCTGTCTCAAGCAGTCTCTGATCGACGCCGCCGCTGCAATCTCCGACAACAAAACCGAGACGGCGGCGGAAATCCTCGCAGGGCTGGAGCGCGTGGCGAGCGAAGGTGGCAGCCCAGAACAGAGGCTCGCTCTCTACATGGTGCGCGCGCTAAAGTCGCGCGTGAACACCACTGAGAATCCTCCGCCGGCCGTCTCCGGCGAAGAACACGTGGCGTCAACGCAGATGCTGTACGACGTTTCCCCTTGTTTCAAGCTGGGTTTCATGGCGGCGAACCTAGCGATCCTCGACGCCACGTCTCAGGCCAAGTACGATAAAATCCACGTGGTGGATTTCGAGATCGGCCATGGAAAACAGTACGTGCATTTGCTGCACGCGCTAAGCTCGTCGAAGAACGCAGCCGGCGACGAAAAGCAGCACACGCCGGCGTCGCTGAGGATAACCACCTTCGCCGATTCTCCCGGCGACGAGAGGCTGAAGCGCGTGGGCGATAGCCTGAAACTCCTAGCAGAGAAGGTGGGTTTTCCTTTCAGTTTTCAGACCAGAAAATTGGACACGTCGGACCTGACTCGCCGGACATTGGAGGTAGAATCCGACGAGGCGCTCGTCGTAAACCTCGCCTACAAACTGTACAAACTCCCCGACGAAAGCGTCTCCGTCGAGAATCTCAGGGACGATTTGCTGCGCAGGGTCAAGGGCCTGAGCCCAGAGGTGGTCACCGTCGTCGAACAAGAGCTGAACTCAAACACAGCCCCACTCACCGCGCGCGTGAGGGACGCGCGAGACCACTACGGCGCGTTGTTCGAGTCTCTGGACAAAACCCTGCCGAGGGAAAGCGCCGAGCGGGTGAGGATCGAAGCATGTATCGGCCGGCGGATGTGCAACTTGGTCGCGTGCGAGGGCAGAGAGCGCGTGGAGAGGTGCGAGGTGTTCGGCAAGTGGCGGGCGCGCATGGGCATGGCCGGGTTCGAGACCCGACCCATCGGGTCGGGCATAGGCGAGACGCTGAGGTCGAAGCTGAACTCGGGGACACGTGGCAATCCGGGATTCACTGTCGGCGATCAGGCGGGCGGAGTTTGTTTTGGTTGGATCGGAAGGACGCTGACCGTAGTTTCTGCGTGGAGATGATGATTGATTATTATTATTTTATCTTTGCTTTTTTGATGAAAATGAAGATAATATTAAAGTAAGGACTTTTTTAGGTAATTGTTTTGGTTGTTGGTTAGCGTTTTGTATTAACTAGTAATTTGAGGGCAAGGACGTGAGCCAGGGGAACTAAGACTTCGTAAGCTACGTGTGCTTTTTCTTTCTTCTTTTTTATAATGATTATTATTTTTGTTTCCGTCGCTTGGATTGTAAAGCAGATTGTAATTTATGGTATATTTATATTTTAATTTTTAACAGTGATTAATCGTTTATTACAATTTCAATTTGATTGTGGAATCCACAATTCTTGATAAAAAGATGTTTATGTGGCTGTGGTTGTGGTTGGTTGAGCATAGTTTTAAGGTAAGTTCATTAGTTGTTTGGTGGGGCAAGTAGGTATATTACATATTGCGTGTGTATGTAATATATCTCTACTCTATATATATCTCTACATATATGTATGTATATACGACTAAAGTCCATGGGCAAATTTAATAACTTTCCACTTTCCAGATTCCCCCTTCTTTTCATTTCTTGATAATTGTAGCGCAGTTCGGAATTTTTAATAACTGAAGGTCAATTTTATTGTATCCTCCTATGTGATACGTTACTAATTAATTTCAATCTTCATCCCTCTTCAACTTAATTTTGTCCTCTCTTTCCTATATATGTCATATTTTGATAACCTATCGAAAATCTAATTGAGATGGGATAAATCTAAACAATTTGAATGTCGAACATGGATTCTACTTATATTTATTAAACTTTGCAGTGACAGTTACTAGATTTTTATGACCACCATTGATGTTTGCAGCCACAAAACAGGTGGGTACTGTACTTTAAAGTGAAATGCTTGTCAGAATCTTCATTTCATAATATTATTCAAGATTTTAAACTATTAACAAACAGAAATGCGTTTGAGTTTATTAATCTTGGGGAGAAATAAATATGATGACGTATGCATGATGTGACATACGCACAACGGAACGCCAAAAGTTACGCAAGGTGTATTAATGTAAAGATAAATTTTTTAACAACCTTACAATCACTCAACATAAAGACGCATAAATGTGAAATATTACAGAAACGTAAGCAGATTAAATACTTGTTGGGACGCTTACCGGAAATTATACAAATTCATTGAAGCCGATATTCGAAAAAGTAGATTAAATGAATCCTAATTACGATGAAAGGTTAAGCGAATCTCAAGATTTTTATATGTATAAAAAACAGTACCATAAAAAAAATGACGTGATGTAATAGTATATAGAAACTGAAATTGGGTGAATGCATCATTCATGAGCTAACAAACTCGTGTATTAATTATAGGAGAAACAAAAAATAAAATAGAGATTTTTATAGGATGACAAGCACTAATAAACCGACACGACAAATTCAAAAAACGTAAAAATCAATGCGACCGGTGAAAGATATTCATCACGATGTGTGACAATGGAATTATGATATCAACAATTCTAATTTTAGAAGCATAAAAATCATTACTAGTGTGTTCTACACCTAATCAATATCTTTATATAATGGGAACTTTCAGCCCAATAAGATAATGGACTGCAGCATGAACAAGCCCAAATAAATGCCCAATAAGAGGCCCATTAATGAAGAAAGGCCATTTCTTTTCTTTGTAGGGATACATTCGTCATTACACGCGATGAAATTAGTACGACATAGCAAAGGTCATCTCATTTCTTTTCTTTCTGCTTCCAACAAACTGAACAAACCTGAAAATTCTCAACAAGGCTAGCAAGCACGCTGAGGGGCAAGGAAGGGAAAAGCGTATCAAACTCGAGTTCCTATAATCCTATCTCAATCAATCGTGATCCTACGCCGCCGATTTTTGCTTTGCTGATCGGATTTGCTGTTTTTAGTTGTATGCTTAATGGTCTCGTTTTTGTTTAATCATGAGAAATCGCCAATTTACGCGAGATTTATGATTACAGTTTTGTAGCTTGGGGAATTTCTTTTTGCAGAGCTGAATGTTATTGTTTATGATGAGGATGGCGGCGATAATGCGATGATGATGAATGATCTGATGCAAGTCTTGCCTTTTGCCGCGTGATACGATCGTTTCTAACATATAGAGGTATATGTCGATCAAGACTAACTTATTTTTCATCCTCTTCTTAATTATACCTTCAGGTATTTTCATCCTCTTCTTAATTATTATAATCGTCCAAGGAAGTTGCTTTGGACAGTTTACGGTGATCTTGCTAGGAAGCCATGGATCTGCGTTGTGAGGGATTTTGCTCACTATGTCTTGTCATACCTGTTGTTTTACCATCTAACTAAACCCTAATTTTGCTAAACCTGGGATTCTACTATCACTAGAATCTGCATTTTCTCTGAATTGAGGACATTTTCCGCTCAAATCACTCATGCATTGGATTCATCTAAAATAAGCAACTCAATATCTGGTGAACATTCTATTTCTAGATCTTACAGTTCAAAGATTTTGGCTCGTAAATTTGTATGTAGATAAATGGAGGCAAAAGCGTGTGATGCCAATCTTCTGGACACAGATGCGCTTTTACCTCCTAGGAAGCGTCTTCTCGCAGGATTGAAGAGGCATAACCCCGACACTAGTTCACAAGTGTATTCAGCTACTGATAATCCAAATAGTGACCATGAACACTATGTTTTGAGCCTATTAAAGTCCCGATTCAGCGACCCTAATCTTTCAGACGAAGAGCTAGTCAAATCCTCCCAATATGCAGCGATTGAAGCCACTAAGCATGCTGAGGCTGCTCGGTCAATTGCTGAACAAAAGGCTGCAAGAGCTGTTAAGGCCATGGAAGCTGCGAAAAGAGCATTGGATCTTCTCACAACTATCACAGAGGATTCTGCTAAGAAAGAACAATCTCTCATCAAGAAAAGGGTGAAAAAGAACATGCCTCACGAGATAGTGTACAGTAAAAGAAAGGGGAAAGCAAATCCTGGAAAAGATGAAGAATCTGTCCACAAGTCGCATCAGACCACCAACAGTTCCCCAAGAATCACCAAGAGTTCATCCGTTTCTGATGCAAAAGGCCAAAAGAATAAAAGGCTGAAGAGCTCTGCTGATCTTACCAATGCAGTTGTAACGATTAACGGCAATGCAAGCAAAGAAGATTGTGAAAAAGAGATAATCCAAGCTTCAGAAGCTGCGAAGGCTGACCAAAACGATATAGCCGAGTCAGGAAATAACGACATTAATGCTCGACCGAATAGTAAACTCGCCGAATCATCAGATAATTTGGGTAGAAAACGGGGTAGAATGAAGCAGAAGAAATTGGCCCTAAGTGTTTGTAGTTTCAAGGATCAAAATGAGCCCATCGATGACAAGAAAACTGGAGACACTGAATCGCCGTTGGGAACTCTGACAACAGTGTGTTGACAGTCCAGAGAAGTGCCGGGCATTCAAGACACCATCTTGTTTGTGGGCCGTAAGGAAACGCCATCGATATTCAAATCCAAGTATGAATTCGCAATTCCTTATATCTTTTTTCTTTTTTGCTGGTATGAACTTCTCATGAATTTATAGTTGGCTATATCTGTACTATAGCATCCGAGTTCAATGTTGTGGGCATGAATGAGTGCCTCTCTTGCGTGTAATTTTGGAACATTTGAGTTTGAATTTATCTAGTTGATTGCATCAAAGTGTGTGTAGGGAAGAAACTGTGCAAGAATCTTTGAAACTAAGCCAAAGCCCAATAAGTAAGAACACAGACGAAACTAGCAACAGCTGCGCATGTTGTGGCATTTGTTACTATTTTTGACTTTTTTTTTTGGGTGGGGTCGACAATGAGAGAAAAATAGGGGAATCATTTTGGGATCTTGGCGTGGCGTGCATATGTTCTGTTCTCTCCGTGGGTTTAAAGCAAGCACCTTTGAAATATAAAATCAATTCTTTTCCCTTAACAAAATGGAGGGGAATTGCAGATTCTAAGGTCCTTTTAATATGTACACCATTTTTCTTTCTATTGAAGCGTGTATGATGATAGAATAAGAGCATTTTGGAATATATCTTGCCACCACAGTTCTAAATGGGTACGAGTATTTCAACTCAACCAAAACAACGAGACTATTTTATTGAAGTTGGGAACTTTTTAACAAAACTGTAATTACAATATAAGCTAAGCTACTCGCATTTTGAACGGATGTTAGAAGATGTGTCAAGTCAAGCGAGAGGAGAAGAAAAGTCAAAAGGTTTTGACCGTAATTTAACCGACGATGTCAAATAGGCCTGCCTACCATAGGGGCTTCATCGTAATACCAAGTATTAACGGAGGGCTGTTTTGTAAACTCCGCGAGCATAAATTCGTGGTCGAGTGCGATGGAATCGCATCTTCTGAACTTGTCGTCTCCCATCTCTCTCTCTCTTGGTAAAATCTACCATCGTTGGAGAAAATTAGAGGGATTTCAGCGTTCGGCGTCGTGGATTTCGAGATCCGAGGCTCTGCGTTTGAAGAGTGCCTTGATCTGACGTTGCAGTGAGGCTGCGCATTGCCTTTTGATATTGTCTCTTTCGTGGATTTCTGACTGGGAGATTAGGGTTTTTGAAGGGACCAGGTAAAAAGCGAGACCCTAGTCTCGTTTGATTTCACGCTGTAGCTTGTTCCTTGCTCACTATTTCAGAAGCGGAGAGTTTGACGTTTTCTGGAGGTTTTGTCGCGTTTGAACGGACAGTGAAACTCCCTTCGTTTGTTAAAGGATCCGGCGATTTGATTTGTTTTCTTCGCGTGTTTCTGGAGGCATTAAGTAGCTGGTGGACGTACCTGCTCTTCTTCTTTTCTTTTTTTTTTTCTGGGTGACTGACTGTTTCGCTGAGTTCAAATCTGTTGCGTATCGCAAAGGGAGTCGGTGATTGATTACCGTCAAAGCTGAAAAAAAGGAAAATTTTTTACAGGAAGCTGAGATTTAGCGTAGTGCCCCAAAGATCCGAACGAATAATATTTGGTTGAAAACTTTTCCATCGTTTTGGTCATTGTACAATCTATATGTATGACTCATAGATTGGGAGAGTTGTTTTTTTCCATGTAGCTTTGTCTTTAATGACTTGTGATAAAGCTCATCTTGATTTGTTATATGAGTTTCCTGGTTGTCAATTTTGGATTAATGTTCAGTTATTGTTTGCAGAATCACAGCCAAGGACTAGCTTCTGAGACAATTGAGGATTTGAGGTTATTCTGAAAAGATTTTGCGTAACTGTCCTTCGAGGTGTCCCGGTCTCTTACTGATGGCAACATAGAGTTTTGTTCTACAAGAATGTTTAGCTCTTCGGCTTTTGAAAATATGAACTCTGTCAGTCCTGTGTTAACTTGGAAGCCTTTCGCGAAAGGGAGGCGATCTCAGAAGTCGGTTGCTAGAAACTTTGGCACCCTCAAAAGGCTTATAGATACTTTGTTGTCTTGTTCCGACAAGGTATTCTTTTAGTTCTCTGAATGTATTATTTCAAGTGTACATTTCAAGTACTAATCACGAAAGGGTGCAGGTTGATGGATCTGTTCGTGGACGATCAACCTCTCGTAGGAAGGAGAAAGCCCTAGAAAGGAAAAGAAGACAGTTAGGTCTACTTTCTTCCTCCATGAAACTGGATTTGTCGACAGGATTTTCTGAAGTGAATGAGCAACCACTGTGTACCAAATATCCGTCTGGTAAGGGTTCGGGTGTTAACCCTTGTCGCATTGGGATGAGCTGATGAATTTGGAAAATTGTGGAATTGGGTAGTGGTGTATTTTATTTGGTCATCTAATTGATTGTAAAAATAATCGTGCAGAAGACTTGTCTGGTATTGAGCTTCTTGCTACTGTTGCCAGCATGGATGATGATTTTTTCGTGAAGGCCAGATGGGAAGACCTTCCAGAAAGTTCTTTAGTTCCTAGGTGCTCTGTTGCAGCCACTTCTACCTCGCATTCTAAAGAACTTCCAAAACCTAACGGGTTAGATAGTTCTTTGTGTGACAAGACATTGCTCGGAGGTAACTCTGGGGTTGCCCTTGTTCTGCCTAAGTCAGCTGCCTCTTCAGAGAGCTTGTGCAGAATCCCTAACGAGAACAACACGCATAAGGTCAACAGGCAGCACTGGGATCTAAACATTGTCATGGATGCTTGGGTTGAGCCCTTTGGTTCAAATGCGATTGATATGCCTTTGGGAGAGAAACAGAAGGACTCTGAGGATCAATTGCTGCGAAATCCCATTGGCAAAACAGACGAGTGTCCCAATCCGAGAACAGAAGATAGTGAGTCAGCTGTCGCTCGGGATAATATTTGCTGTCAGTTAACCTACCATAAAGAAGATGCTTCCAGTTTTGCTGGAGAGTGTCGTGATCAAATTACTAGGGTTGATGTTGATAAGAGGAACAGCAATCAAGTCTTAGTTTGGGATTCTTGTCTTGAGCCCGCAAAACAAGTGAAGATGACTGAAGCAACTACTACTGATAGCTCTCTTCTGCATAAGCTGGATTTCTCTGGAACGTTGATGCAAGTGGGCCAATTTGTCGAATCGACTGGCACTAATGTGGAGCTACAAGATGAAGTCTTCTCAAGTAATGTTGTTTTGTGCGCCAACACATTAGCTTGTGACAAAGCTCACAGAAATACTCGAGATCTCACTGTATGTGATCTGCCTGCAATTGAAGTTTCTGAATCTACAATAGGCGTCCAATGCAATGACAGCAAAGACTGTATAATGGTTCCTGGAAGGTCCCATGCTCCTATTTCGATGGATAACATGATCCCTTGTACACTTAGAAGCCATTCTGACGACAGCGAAAATAATTCCCATGAGGCTAAACTTATGGTGATTCCAAAGCAAGTGGATAACATCGAAACCAATGATGAAGTGAAGGGAAGTATCATGGCGGGTTCTAGGGCGCAATGTATTGATCCATCTGTCTGTGTAGAAACCAATGATTTATCTGTGGCTGATTCTCCTCACTATGACCAAAGACACATGGTTCGAGATGATGTGACCAGACATGTGGAAATGTACGATTCCTCATATGAGGATGGAGAATTAAGGGGTTCATTCTTGGATGCATTGGAGGATAATGCTCTGGAAAATGAGTCCATTAACTATGAATCAGATGGAAGATACGCAGATGATTTATCTGCTGATGACCATGCTAGGTATGGGATACTTGAAGGTGGTTCCGAGGCTTCTAATGGCTCTGAAACAGGAAAATTGAAAGAGAATGAATCTGTTACTCGTTCTTTGAGGCATTTAGTCAGCAATGAACTTAATGATCCAGACAACAATGAAATTTCTGGAAAAGGAGAATCAAATGCAGGATCAGGCACTACAGTGGACCACTCATTGGATTTGATTATTGAGGAAAATGATAATTGCATGAAAAGACGAAAGGTGACTGACAGGAGAGATCTGTTTGCTCGTAAATCAAGAGATGCAGATGGATATCCATTTAAGTTTGCTGCTAGGCTATCATATATCGATTCACTTGACCGGATGAATCCTTACCCCATACAAAGATGCAGGTGCTGTTTACGATCTGTTAATTGCTGTTCCGTTCTCCAAGCAGCCAAAACATGCATCAGCATGATTTTATATTTCTCTGTCGGAGCTTACTAATATGAAATCGTATTGTAAAATTATTTCTTTTAGGTCAAATCGCTATAGTGATTCAGTCTCACACACCACAAGGGAGGATGTCACCTTAGAAAGATATCGAGGAAGACACAGACCAATTCCTCACAGTGAAAGAGATCAAGTTGGTCAGTCGGCGGACTGGCCTTCGAAGAAGCGCTTCACCCCGAGATATCGAGGCGCCAAGAATCGTGGCTATTCCAGGCCAATAACGACCACTACCTCTACCTCAGGGGAACTTAACAGATTGAATGATGGCTATTACTGGAAAACTAAGAATAATATGCCCATAGGTCTTCATAAACCTTTTATCAGGAAATCACCTCTACACAAGGACGATTCTTTTGGAATTCACACAAGATCACCCTTTGGACAAGGAACAAGTAGGTTCAAAAGCAGGGGATATCATTCACAGCGTACTGGTCGAGAATTTGGGGAGCAATTGGAGCCTCAACCCGAACATGACATGGCACGTGCACCTCGTTTGACTCGTTACGCGTCGATGAGAGAACGCAGCTTCTCTCCGAGTTCTGATACAGTGGCTCGTTTCAACAAACGCCTTCGAAGATCTCGTTCTAGATCAAGAACACCACCCCGGCGGGGCTTGCAATCATATAAGGATCAGAGCTTGCATACTATGAAGCACGGCAGGTCCCAGGATTTTGGCTACAAGGTTAGAACAGGGAGGCCCTTTTCTAAATCTGCATTTGCATCCGAGTATGAAGACAATTACTCATCGCCCTCACACAGAAGATTCTCGCCAATTCGTCGGTGGGTAGATGATCATGGCTCAGTCAGGGCTGACAACAACATTAGACACAGAAGGTCACCCGTTAGACATCTGAGACGCGATCCTAAAGTCGATTCTGTGGGTCATTACCCACTAAAAAGATTTTCTTTCAAGCCCAACAGTGGTAGAGAAGCTAAGTTCGAGTCAAGGTCTAATTATGGGTGTGATGACAATGGTGAGGTGAAGCGTCTTGACAATGGTGGCAATCTTCGAAGTCTTGGGACTGGTCGTGATCTTGAGAAGGGTAGCTTGGATAATGGTAACTAACTGCAGTGATTTGGGAGGCATGAGACATGTCTGAAATGTGGCTAACAGTGTTTGTTTCTCTTTTGATCTAGTTTAGGAATGATCAACAACAGATTAGAGAAAATGATGACCCAATGGCCTGGCAGAGCTGTTGTGTGGGTGATTGTTTTCCTCTTTCTGTTTTGATGCTTCTTGGTAGGAGAATAGAGAATCTGGTTTCCTCTTTTTCAAGATTTTCTACTCTCAGCTGTTTCACAGCTTTTACTAAACATTACGTTTTATATATTGTTTTGGGTTTGCTCTCTTTTTTCGTCCGTCATGTTTATAAGTTTAGATGATTTGTTATAATATTTGAGTCTTGGTTCCAGTGAGGTTTTCAAAACCTTACTGAGTACCTCCTTTGGGGAAAAAAATTAATAGTGGTCCGAAGTTTCAAGAATGGCAGCCCCACCACCAAATTGCTTCATCAAGCCTCTCACCAATTAGATTTGAAATAATAATTAATGGAATGGAAAAGGAACATTTATTAGTGTTTGTTCACCAATCTGCTTATTAGCTTGAGCGCAATATATATCTCCACAAACACTCATTGTGGGATCCATTTGACTTCATTTCAATTTCGAAGCACTAAATAAAAGATAGACATCAATCACGTATGGGATGTCACGGCCTCTTTACTTACATATACTCCCTCCGTCCCGATATGTTTTGGACATTTGGGATTGAGTTCGGTTTTTAAGAATATAATATTTTAATAGTATAGAGGAAGAAAAGTGTATGAGTGTGGCACGTCTTTTAAGAATATTTAATGTTATTATATTGATTGTGTGTGATAGTTTTTTACTAAATATGGAAATGTATAAAAGATATTGGGACGCTCGATTTGGTAAAATGTACAAAAGTTATCGGGACGGAGGTAGTATAATATAGTAGAACTTAGAAGAGTGGAATTACGGCTGTGCCCTTAAACCAAAAACAGAACAGACCTTTCATTCTGTACTTAGATTGATTATTAATATTAACGAAACCTACCAAGTGGTGGAGTGGGGATGATAAATTAAACGAACATGGAAATATCATTAATGATCGTATTAATATCCCCCATATGGAATGCTTCCACATGTCAAACTTGATGCTGTTCTTGGATAAGTTTCATTACAGTCGCAGAAGCAAAAACACTTCCCTTCCCTTAATATGGTCCAATCCAATCCAATGGAGAGAGACCCCACCAAGCTTAATTCTTCAGCATTTCGGAAGATTTCACTTTTCCATCCACTGTTAATACATACTTTTTGCCACTTTTGTATTGCGCGTTATTCGCTATTTCGTTCGCCATGAACCAAGAATAGCATTTGCTTTCTTGAGGTTCAAAACCTTCATTTCTTCTTCGTTGAACCTTCGTTCGTGCTCCAGCGGCAAGAACCCTGTTTTTCTTCTGATTTCTTAAGGTTAAATCTCAACTTTCCTCGTATTTATTGGACTCTTATGTTTATTTGCTCTAAACCCAAGAAATTACCAGCTCAAATGGATGCAAAGATTGCTCTTTTTCTGTGCTTTGCTTCATCCATTCTCCACTTCACAGCTGCTGCCTTCACCCCCCGAGATAATTACCTCCTCAACTGTGGATCAGACGCCTCAACAGTAGTCGTCGACGCCAGAACCTTCGTCGGAGATGCTTCTCCGCCGCCGCCGCCGTACAACGGCTCGGCGATTCTATCTCGAGGTAAGTCGACTTCTCTCTCAGACCCAAACCCAGCTTCTAGTTCGAACGTTCTTTACCACTCAGCTAGACTTTTCACCGCTGATTCGAGCTACGTATTTGGTATTGCGAATTCTGGGACGACGCATTTCCTTCGATTGCATTTCTCTCCCTTTACTTCTGGCAATTACAATCTGAAAGGAAGCAATTTTAGGGTTTCTGCAAATGGGCTCACCCTCTTAAACAGTTTCCGTACCAATTCCACCGTAATCGAAGAGTTCTTCTTAATGGTAGACAGATCTGAGCTTGAGATCTCCTTCACGCCAGCTACTGATTCAACCTTCGGATACATCAACGCCATTGAAGTCTTCTCAGCTCCTAAAGACTTCTTCATAGATTCAGACAACTTGCCCTTGATAACTCCAAAGGGTAACCAAGAATTCAAACAGAACGTCTCTTCGCTCGTTCTGCGCACCGTTCATAGGATCAACGTCGGCGGATCGAAGGTGACGCCCTTCAACGACACGCTGTGGCGAACGTGGATTCCCGACGAAGAATTCCTCGTCTTAAAATCTGCCGCTAAGGTTGCTCGAACGATGAATCCTCCTCGCTATCAGCCCGGCGGCGCTACGAGGGAGAATGCGCCCGAAAGCGTTTACATGACGGCTCAGCAGATGAACGTCGCAAACAACAGTTTGAACAACTTGTTCAACGTAACCTGGGATTTCCCCGTAAGTGGCAGAAGTACTGCGTATTTGATTCGATTGCACTTCTGCGACATAGTGAGCTCCGCCCTTGACACGCTGTACTTCAACGTATACGTAAACGAGGTTACTGCCTACAAAGATTTCGACTTGTCTGCCCTAACGTTCCATCAGCTGGCGTCTCCTTTCTACGTCGATTTCATGGTGGAAAAAGGCGAAGGTTCCGGCGATTCTGTAAGAATCAGCGTGGGCCCGTCGGAGCTGAGCACCACCTGGCGTAGAAACGCTATCCTTAACGGAGTAGAGATCATGGAAGTAATGGGCGTTCGTGGCGTAATTCCAGCCTCAGCTGAGAAATCGACGAAGCTTAGAAAAAACTTGCTGATTTGGCTGTTTGTGATCTGTATAGCTATCTTTGCGTTGGGCTCGGTCGCCTCTTCAGTTGCGTTCTTCGTCTTCAAACGCCGTAAAAGAAGAAGCAAGAAATCGAAGCCGAGGCAGAAAAGGGCTCAAAGCTCGGGCTGGGCTTCGCTGCGGGCCTTAAACGGTAGCTCCATCGCAACCTCAAACAAGACAGTTCTCCTCCACTCGCCGGGCCCGTACGGCTACTACGACTTGAAGATCCCATTCGAAGACCTAAAGCTCGCCACGAACGACTTCGACAAGAGCCTAATCGTAGGCTCGGGCGGGTTTGGGACGGTCTACAAGGGAATCCTCGGGCAGGACCAAGTCAAGGTTGCGGTCAAGCGTGGGGTGCCCGGGTCGAGGCAGGGCCTGCCCGAATTCCACAACGAAATCACCGTACTTTCCAAGATCAGACACCGACACTTAGTCCCGCTCGTGGGCTACTGCGATGAAGAAGGGGAGATGATCCTAGTTTACGAATACATGGAGAAGGGCACGCTGCGGGCCCACCTGTACAAGACGGGCGGCGGCGGGAGCCCGGCCCTGCCGTGGAAGCAGAGACTGGAGGTCTGCATCGGGGCGGCCCGCGGGCTTCACTACCTCCACACGGGCTCCGCCCAGGGGATGATCATACACCGAGACATAAAGTCGACCAACATACTCCTCGACGAGAATTTCGTAGCGAAGGTGGCGGATTTTGGGCTTTCGAAGCCCGGCCCGTGTCCGAACGAGACGCACGTGAGCACGGGCGTGAAGGGCAGCTTCGGGTATTTGGATCCCGAGTATTTCCGGCGGCAGCAGCTGACCGATAAGTCCGACGTGTACTCTTTCGGGGTGGTGCTTCTGGAAGTGTTGTGCGGCAGGCCCGCGATCGACCCGTTGCTCGAGAGGGAGCAGGTGAATCTGGCGGAATGGGCCATGGAGCGGGTCAAGAACGGGTCGATCCGTGAGGTTGTTGACCCGATTATCAGAGGGGAGATTAGAGAGGGTGTTTTGGAGAAGTTTGGGCAGACGGCGGAGAAGTGCTTGGAGGATTATGGGGTTGATAGGCCGAGCATGGGAGACGTGCTTTGGAATTTGGAGCAGGCGTATCAGATTCAGGTGAACGGCGGCGAGGTGGAGGAGGATGGTGGGTCCCACGGCGGCGGAGGAAGGCGTGTGGTGGATATTACGGAGGTGCCGTTGGTCGGCGGCGGCGATGATGCTTGCTCGGATATATCGACGAGCGGTGTTTTCTCTCAGCTGATTACTAGTGAGGGTAGGTAAAAGCTGAAGTAAGGTAGGTTTGTTTAATTGAATATATATATTACTGAAATTGAATATTTGGTCAAATTGGTGTTCTTTTGAGGTGATGTGCGAGTTTGATTGTATATTTTTTAAGGTTCTCAAATTATGCTGTATCTATCTATTTGAATTTACCTTTTTTCTTGCATTGGTGAGTTTTTGAGATAAAGAGAACGACTATTGACAGTCTGGCAATTCAAATCATGCGACACCTGTAAAATACGGAAATCATACCAAGTATATATATAAAAATAAAAAAGATTCATTTTCCTTATTTGGGTTATTTTTTTTATTTTTATTTTTACCTACATCTGCCATAGCGACGTGACGTTGTGAATGTTACCATTCGCTCGTATCTTCTCGGCTCAGCCAGCAATAATTGATAGTAAAAGGGTTTTTTGTTTTTTAATTTCACGAACAAACGTTTCCCTCAAAATTACCACTCGAATTAAAGGGTCTCAATCTCGAAGCACGCCAAGTAAATCGTAGGAGTAAAAAAGGGGGAGGGCTTAGCATTTTTACAATTCGATTGAGAAAGCGAAAGATTGCGGAGGAAGAAGAATTACTCCTCGAGTTTGAAGATGACAGAGGTAACACTCCATGTCTACGATGTGACGAACAGCGATAACGAGAAGACCAACAACACAATTATGCAGATCAACAAGGTGTTCAAAGATGGTATTGGCTTGGGTGGGATATTCCACAGTGCCGTTCAGGTTTATCTTTCTTTTCTTACTTCTCCAAAAAAAAATCGATTTTTACCTAATTACAGAGGGTTAGATCTAATCTTTAAAGTACAAGTACGTTACTTGATCTCGTGTGCTAGATATTTTGTCGGGCACTACTCCTATCTGGGCTTGAGCTGTTATGGGTTTGTGATTTGTCGGTGAAATTAGGTTTAGGACGTGTGTTTATGGAATTCTTGTTTGATTAGGGTTGTGCTCTGGGAAATCGAGATTGTTGACATTTAGGTTGGCTGGTGCGCAAAGTTAGTATCTTTTCTATTCGCAGGAATCCATGGTTCCTTCCCTACTATTATTAATTTGTACTGCTGATGGGAGATCGTAGTAGTAGTTCAAGTGTTTACCAGAGCTTTGAGTGACAAGGATGGATCAATTTCCTGGTTTATTCCCATCGTTGAACGTCGTGCTTGAAATGGTGATATTGTTTCGGGCACAGTAATTGTTTGGAATGATCAGGATAGTTGATTTGTTTGGTCTTTCTAAATCTTGTTGATATCTGCTGTTCTGGGATGGTGTATCTTCGTTTGCATTTTGCACCATTATGACATTCTTTGGGATATTTCAAATATATCGAAGATATTTCGTGGTCTCTTTGTTTTACAGGTTTATGGAGATGAGGAGTGGTCGTTTGGCTACTGTGAACAGGGTACTGGCGTATTTAGCTGTCCGGCGAAGAAGAATCCAATGTATACATACCGTGAGAGCGTTGTACTTGGGAAAACATCCTTCTCCATTATCAAGGTTAATCAGATAGTGAGGGAACTAAGCAGGGAATGGCCTGGCCACTCTTATGACTTGCTATCAAAGAACTGCAACCATTTCTGTGATGAGCTTGCTGAAAGGCTGGCCGTGCCAAGGCTCCCTGGTATTACTTGCCATCTCATTTACGCCTACGTTCTTCCTTCGAAATGCATCATATTGTTGATACAGTGTATCGTTCGAACTTGTCTTCATGACCCTTACCTTATTACATCACAGGTTGGGTGAACCGATTTGCAAATGCTGGCGACACTGCTGCAGAAATAGCTGGGAACACGGCCTATCGGGTAAGTATCACACCTCTTTTCTCCCCATATTTAAAAATCTTTTTGCCCTTACATTCCTGCAAATTTTATGTTCTTGGATCGCATTTCTGCCGTCAAATCCAGTTTCGCCAAGCAAAAACTGAGATCGTAACTGCAAGCAAAGTGGCTTATCGATTCCTAGCAGGAGTCGCTTCGAATAATTTAGGCGGGGCCCAAGATTCTTCTGATGGGAACTCTAACAGGGGCAGTCCTAGGTTTCAAGGCGCGTGGTTCAAGAACCTCATTACGCCTGGCGCTAAGCCCTCGAGCAGTTGTATAGAGCCCGATAACAAGGAAGAAGGTGTCAAGGCAGCAGTTCAACGCCATAAAGAAGATGCTGATGATGAAGCACCTCTAAGATCAAGCTCTTGACATAGGTAGCTCTTATGATGATGGGGGGGCTTATTTGTGTTGTATTTGTAGTGTAATCCTTTTCAGCCACCACCTCTGTGTGGTGCCAGGGCATACCCTTAACCTTTGGCAGCGTCTCTCTGTTTCTCTCGTCTTTGTGTGGACAATGTTGTATAATATGCGTATTCTCTTGCAATACATATCAACATTAGTCAGTCCTTCAATCATTGTGTTAGAAATTGAGAAAATGTCCATTATCATCCACTGCTTGTGTTGAAGGATAATATGAGCCAGGCACAAATAGTTAAACCTTTGGTTCTGAATAAGCCAGACTATTGAATTGGGTTATCAATTCGTATAACCAACCATCTTAAGATTTTCAGAAATTAAATGGCTTAGTGACACATTGTCTTTCGATATCAAGACTGGTTGTTTTCTTCATGGGCTGCAGCTTTATCTCGTACAGCTTCGGCCATAGTTTTCCAGTCACTGTCATCACAAGATAAATGGGATCGATTCACGTCTGAATAACGTAACAGAAAGAAGTTAATATATCCGAATAGAACGGTGGAAAACTTACGAAAGATACGATCTTTTTCATGATCCCATGCTATGCCATTTAATACGTCAATATCCTGAAAATACAGAATCCTTCAATTTATAAATATATGTGATCAGAATTCAGATTGGTAATTGAGAAAAATAATTACCCTGGATCCTGATGCTATCAATCTTTCCCTGCGAGAGCACCATACATGCTGATTAATGACGCGGAGTGGAATGCTTTATGAACACTCATATGAATATGGAAGAGTACCGTAAATGTGGAAGGTATATCCACCCGAGTACGACGCCATCTTTACTCGAGATTCTTGCTATACAATCAGTCTATGAGATTGAATTGTATACATAAGTCCACAGATGCAAAGATTGTGTATAAACTGCTGCTGATTATGAAACATAGTACCTGCCACACATTAGCCCACACTTCATTGTGGATAAACTCTAGTTCGTTTAGGTTGGGTACTTCAAGACCTTTGTACTTGACTGTGTGCTTTTGAACAACTGCATTTGTATGGTAGAATCAAACGTTAGAGATGTCAAGTTACTGAGTCCATGTACTTCGACCTGCACCAAAAAACTATTAGTATTGAGAATTCAATAAGAGATAGCAAGTCTCACTTTCCATTGTTAGGGGATCAATCTTATACAGTGTTGAAGTTCCATCACTTCCAAATATCACTTTTCCATCAGTTGCCAGACCCCATCCATCCTTCATTTGGTTGGTGAACTTTTTAATCTGCGCCAAGACACAGAAAAGAAGAATGAAAATGGAAAGTATGTATGGGCATATATATATGAAAAAAGAGCATGGATGATATATAGCGAAGAAAATAAAGGTGAAGCACAGACTGTGGTTAAGTTATTCCGATCATATACGAAACCAGTTTTCGTCAACCAATTAACTTGAAACAACCTACAAAAGAACACAGGATTATTAAATTAGAGTATAAGATACTAAATAAACATAGTAATGCAAATCTATGTTTCAGTTGCGAAAATAAAGTGTGAGTGCGTATAATATGAATTGAGGAAACACATCAAGATTCAAGATTATAGTTGAAGTACATAATAAGTTTCTTAGCCATGTAAATATTCAGCTGCAAAGTACTCAAACATGATCGTGAAAAGGTGGAAACGTGCGTAACCTGTCACCAAGAAGAGTTAAACCCTCTCCAAAGTAAGAGTTTGGCATTTTGTGAATAGCCTCAACCTGATAAGATAGAAAAATAATAATGAGTCAATCTTCAATATTTCATGATGAAATATATTACTCGGAAGATGCATTCAGTTTTTATCTTGAGACACCAATCAAGTTGATATTTTGTGAAATCCAATCTAACTTCTGTACCTTTCCTGTCCAAAGAGCAACTTTCCGAACAGACGACTGCAATTTCAAAATAAAAACATGATTCAAGGCCACAATTAGACAGACGATTTAGGATGGCATCATGGGACAATATAATGTGGAAAGGTTCTAAAAAACATAATCCCAACAAGACTTTTTCAATAGTTTGTTTATAGTACTTCTTCGAACGAGCTAATGTACTAAGAATAAATTTTCTCAAAGCTCTGAAACTGAGGAAAAACTCACGCGTCCATTAAGTCCAGTTGACTCAAAGAGGGTATCATTTCCAGCGTAGACAAGCCCCTGAAAAAGTAAACAGCTTCAACGTAGATGCATTGATTCGAGTAATAGTAGTATTGCAAAATGCAAACATCGCATCATTACTAGGCAATTCATAAAAATTTGCCACTAAAACTCAATTTCCACAGTTCAAACCAAGAAGAACAGTCTCTCATCAAATGAAGAAAAGTATCACAACTTAGAAAAACAACACCAACCCATGAATTCCTTCAAAACTGGACCTGTGCCAAAGCCCAGAAAAGACGGGAAAAACACAGAAACTAAGAAAAAAATAAGCACCATTACCTGGGTAAATGCAGTTGGATCATGTGGAAATTCACGAACAACTTCAACTGTAAGCAGCTGATCGTAACCACGGGTGGAGCCAAAAACACTGATCACGTTCGACGAAACGCTCACGACAATCAATACGCTGGCGAAGATAAGAGCTGAGATCAGCAACGACACCCTTCGCAGATTGGAGTGAAAAAAAGCCTTATAATGAGAAGCCATCGAAGCGCTGCTGGGATTCGAGTTTGTCGATGATCGCTTTTTGGGTTTTCTCCTCAGCGAAGTTCCGACCATAGCGTGAACTAAGAAGAGCTCATCGCCGGCCGGCTTTTGGTATTGTCGTTGACTAGGAAGCTAAGACGACGGCCCTCAACAGTTGGACTATTAAATATGTATATGTGGGTTTTCTACGGTATTTTACAATGTGTATATAATTATATTACCATGAGTATTTTTGTATCTGCTTAGTTATTATCATTTTTTATTCCTATTATTTTAATTGAAGTGAACAAAGCAATTGAGATCGCCAATAGGGCAAAAAACGTTCAGACCAAACAGACCAGGACAAAGCGTACGACTTTAGGGAATAAAATTAACAAAATTTAGGGAAGGTAGAGTAGTAGTAGTAGTATTGGAGTATTGGTACTGAAAATGAATACAAACAGTTAACGATAACATCAAACCAACTCATGAAAACATATGACGAAATCAAACTCGGATAGAGGTTTAACTTGGAGGTGGTGCTCCACCGAAACCGCCAGAGCCTCGGCCAAAACCAGGTCGTCCACCCGAGCCCTGCAAGTTCAAGAATCTTTATTAGGGCCAAAAGTATCAATCGTCACGATAGATTTGACATGTGAATATGTAGCACTAAACAAGTTTGAAGAGCAAAAGAATGAGCAGGCGGGAAATATATCTATTAGGAGATATCAGAACTCAACGTTACTTACACATTGACGACGATGATCAGAACTTATAAACTCAGAGAGACATAATAGAATTTACAGAGGTATGAAATATACCCTGAAAGAAGGCTGGTACTCGGCGGGTGCACCACCTTTATCGCCACCAAATTCGCCAGGTGGTCCTCTCGGTCCACCACGGTAGCCATCTCTATCACCAAATCGTGGCCTGTCATCGTCGAATCTTGGTGGTCCACTGCGATCAAGGGTGCATGTGTATATACAGATTAGAACCGTGTACTGAAAATTCAACAAACCATTCAAAGGGAAGGCTGATCCCAGTACCAGCAAACAGCCAGTTATGAGTTCGTATAACTACTGCATTGAGCCCACAATCAAAGGGGTGTTTACTTTTACCAATTCAATAACAAGCAAGATATTTCCGTTGTTATGGCAACTAAACAAATGCCAAAAGATATACCAACTAAGAATCAAAAGCCGAAAAAATCATCATTAAGTTACAATAGAAAGTCGTTAAATACCGCGGGCGATCGCCAGGTGGCCCACCCGTGGGTCGACCAAGGGGCTTAGCAGACTTCTTCAGTGTTGCGGGGACAATCTCAGATGGCAAGTTGAGATAAGTGCGAAGAAACTCAATCCCATCGTTGGTGAGGTACCAGTAATAGTGCATCCACGCAAAAGTCTCGCGCACGTATTCCTTTGACTTGAAACTCTGCATCAGCTTAATCACTTGAAGATTCGGCACATCGATCAGTGGGTGCTTTGCCAAATTGTAATCCTTCTTCGCATAAAGGACGCCCTCTGAGGAAGAACAACAAAGTGCATTACAAATCCAACCCACACGTCCGTTGCGTAACGCTCCGCAAAAAAATAACTTTTATAGACATAAACACTCGATTATTACCTTGGAAGAGGTATTTGGAGATCTCTCTCCTGTTCTTCTCGGATATGATCTGCAACAATCAAGAAATTAATATAAAAAAACAAAACAAAACTAAGCAGAGACAATTCAGCTTCACAATGGTTTAATGTTCATCGAAAGACCAAACAATACCATGGCAGCTGAGCAATAAGCGAACTGAAGAGCGACGATTCAAGGAGATGAGTTTTCAGCTGCAATTGTGCAAATGGAAACCCTACGAAGCTCGACGGATAAGGCATTAGACCTTTTAGCGTAGGACCGGTTATCAATTGAAATACGGCCCAGGCCCATTCACGTGAAATTTAGGCCCAGGCCCATATTGATAGGCCGATCCTAATTGAAACACAGAGAAAAAAAGGAAATATTAATTGCTTCCTTTCCTCAGAATACAAGAAAACCTATGGAGTTGTATGGCATTTACAGATCATTTTTCCAACATACTTCATCTGATCTCCCAATACACACTACTTACCAAGGAACACTTGAACTGAAGTTTGTCCTTATCTATACATAATACATGCATACAGGTAGATACAATTTTATGCAGCAGCTTCGGATTGTGTAGTAAGGAACGAATCCGTCAAGATGAAAGCAGAGTCCACCGAGTCGAACTCATAGGACGAGATTATCCTTCTGTGCAACAGTAAAATCCCAATGTCATGTTTAACGATAACATATCGTAATAGTAACACCCTACCATAATCACTGTCGTAATCACTTAGTCTTGGACGAATAATGAGGCTTCACACGCAGGTCGTCTTGGGTGGTGTAATGTATGATGAGTTACTACTACAAGAACAAGTGGAATGATATTTATATAGGACTTACATGGTTCTCGAAATCAGGACTAGACAAATTGTTTGTTTGAGAGATTCCTCATCAGGAGAAGAATCTGCAGAGACCAGAGGTAAGAGTAAGAAGGTTAACATTTAGAATAGAATTATAAGCTTAGTGAAGTATAATACCGTCTCAATATCAATTTGGTCCATACTCTTCAGCTTCTGCAAATGGCCACTTACATCGGGATAAAAAACGTTGCCTACGAAGCTGTGTACTTGAGCAAAATCAGGAAGGACTGCAAGAAATGAAGAATAATGAGCAATGAAATAGTCAAGTGAGAAGAAGTGAAAACAGCACAATCTTGTCATGTGTGTGAGTGTACATATATACCTCTGGCCTCGGCGTAGACTTGTCTGTCTAAGCGTTGTTGAAGAATCTGACTTTTTATTGAGTACTGCCTCAGGGACAGCAGGCGATGGTTGTTGAACTGATGGTGATTCTAGTGAAACAGTTTGAGCTGGCAAATTAATGAAAATAGATGAGCTTATTCTTCTGATTGATGTAGCCCTAAAGGATGATGAGAAACGACCACCTTTAGATGCTTTTAGTGGAGATGGACGAGAAGCTTTCCGTTTGGGTCTAGGAGGAGGAAGATTGCTCAACAGTTCCATTTTTTTGAACTTTCAGAAAGTACTTTTGTGCATGGCTACGAATCTGTGGGAGGTTTAATGTTTACCTCTGAATCAAATAAAAATGCAGAAAACATAATAGATACCCATGGCCACTAACCATGGACATACATCCACTTTCTCTTCGAGTTTAATCAATTTAGTTATGCACTAATTAGGATACACCATAGTATGTTGCCTATAAGGAGATTGAATAAAGAAGATAAAACTAGCCCCAGTAGCAGCAATAAAATTTCAGAAGAGTAATTCGTCACAAACTAAGCATCAGTGACCAAATTATGTGTTTACCACAAGAGTGGAAATTTCTGGAAACATATGCATATAGCATTCACGAATGTAGCTAAATAAACTTCCACACTCATCAAAAGTAGAGTAGAAAAACTAAAGAAGAAAATCAACCTGAATGCCTGTCTTCGATCCTATAAAAGCTTCAATCTTCTCCAGTCACGATCAAATCTGTAGAAAATACAATGGCATATGTAAAAAAATGCACCCAACCACCAACCTCTCTCCAAAATCATACAGACAGAAAATCCAACTTCAAAGTATACACACGGCACGCAGGCATATTAGGTACTGAAGCACACAAGTCAAAATTCTCGAAGGAAAAGTCAACGAAACCGCCAAATCCCCCAAATAAAGGCAACCTCAACTCCCCCACAACACTCTAAATGGGAACCAACAATCCCAGCTCCCAAACAAAGAAAACATGAACAAATACAAAAAAAAAAAATCGCAATGATACGAGCTTCCCATAACGTAAGGAAACACAACTCACAGTTGCAGAGCTTCTAGAAACTTGTCGTGCTCGGGCTCGGCCCAGCTCTCGCGCGACTACGTAATGGTGTAGGGTTTTCTCACTCTCTTGCTCGAATCATCCAAGGAAGAGCTCGACGCTGCATCTACGGACGAAAGCGAGCCGAGGTTGGGTAAATCCATGACTTCTCGATCCCAGCTGACAAATTCGTTAGCTGTAATCACCATAGCCTGCTTTTGTCCGTGTATTCAAGGAAAGCGGGCAGCTTCCATCACTGTACTGATTATGAATTTTCACGCTTTATTATTTTCCTTTTTCTTTTCCTTCTTGGCTCTTGAATGACGTCATTTGCCTTGGGCTCGTTACTTAAATAGTGGGCCAATAAGCCCATCTGTTTCTATACTAAAGGACTAAAACACAAATACATTTTAGGACTTATACGCAATTAACCCTAAAGATCAGTGGGGCCCACTGCTTGGCGGTAAATCTTGCCTTGCTAGCTACGTAGTGGGTCTTTAACGAGTAAAGAATTTTAGACGAATCTTCTCAATCAATGGCATCGTTGAATAGTTCAACAATGGCGACTTTCAATTTCAGAGAGGGCCCTCCTCCCCCTTGACTTAGATTGACTTGGTGAAGTGAAGCCAATTATTAATAACCCCAAATTCGTTACTTCCATTAACCTCTGTATAGTTCAGAAGCTCAGCTCTATACATTCTCTAGCTTTCACTGCCTGCTACTACTTTGAGTTCTCATGGGTGGAGATAATATGAAGGTAAGTGCTTTCTACATGGGTTTTTTCATGCAATGATTCCCCTTGCTGCATATTTTTAACAGTATGATTCTTGATTCTCTGTTCAAAGTGTGATTGAGTATTTCTAACTGATGTGTTTACTACTACTGCAGAAGGTAGTACTGAAATTGGAGTATGCTGACGACAAAATCAAGCAAAAAGCCATGCAAAAGGTCTCAGGGCTCTCAGGTGCTGTTCTAATCTTGATTCTTGAATCATTCAACGGGCGAAAATCTCTGGTTTGTGTAAAAAAAAAGAAGCTTTTGTTAATTTGCTTTTACGGTCCTTTTTCAGGATTGGAATCGATCACCTTCGATGCAAAGGAGAAGAAGCTGACGGTCACCGGCGACATCGACGCCGTGAGTTTAACTTCGAAGCTGAGGAAGCTCTGCCCCGCCGAGATCGTCACGGTTGGGCCGGCGAAAGAGCCAGAGAAGAAAAAAGACGACCAGCCAAAGAAAGATGAGCCCAAGAAAAAGGATGACGTGGCGGCGAAGGCATACCCAGTTCTGCCGTACTACGCCTACAGCGGCGGCGCTTATTACAATCAGTATCAGCCCTCTTACCAAAACCAGCCGCTGACGTACTATGGTCGGAATGTGGACGAGGATCCCAACTCTTGCGCCATCTGTTGAAGTAGTAAAGATTACATTTTTATTGGTTCATTTTTTCTCTTCCCCTGTTTTTTTGTATGCGCATGTATAACAGAGTCTGTACATCAGTATATTCCTTTCTTGCCATTAAATGATTTTTCTTTTTAATGATTAACAACATTAAAACGGTTTCGGATCGTCTGTGCCAAAACAGTGTTCCACCTTTGTGTTCCACCAACCATTCCCCGACAAGCGTAACCATCCTAAACCATATTACAAAGATACTTTGATATTCTAACGTTTATAAAAAATCACTATAAAGATCGTTTCGAACATCTTAGGTAGCCACCTCAGAATCCTGCGTTCTTCCTAGGCACTTGAAGATGTCCTGAAGAGAACTGAAAAGGAAACACAAACATGATTCAGTTTAAGGAGACAGACAGAAATAATACCAGTAATATAAACTTGTATACTTACGAACACATAAGCTATTCTCTTAGTTTTCGTATACCTGGTGAATTATTCGTGTGCCATGAATCAAATTCAATGACCTCGAAGAACTCAAAATCCTCTCCTCAGATGGAGACGCCACTAACAATGGTGATGAAGACGACGGCGAAGAATACGTCGCTGGAGTGTGATATCGCGAAGAAGAAGAAGAAGGCGTTCTTGAAGGCGGGAACTTGACTCTGATCCTAAAGCAATACACATCTGTTAATAAAAACTTACGACCCATCGTTTAACGGTTAAGTTTAAAGACTCACCTGTCGTGAATTTCGACGTGGTTATCAGTTTCGTCCCTGATTTCTTCCTGGTAAAAAAACACAGAAATAGGGATAAACTGTAACATGCTATTAGTTTATAAGAAGGCAGCCTAGTGTAAGAAGTTAGTGGTACAATACCTGTAATAATTCCTCGAGTATGTCTTCCATTGTAATAACCCCTACGACGTAATCGTTCGTGGTTTCTCTCCCAAAAGATTCGACGACTTCATTGCCGTTGATCCATCCATTCGAAGGGCGAAACTGCTCTGCCTCGTTATGATAATCTTGAGTCTGCTCTTTTCTGGGCTCAGATCTTACTACAACTGCCATGTGGCCATGTCCTTCTTGAAAAAGCTTCAGTACGTTGTATAGAGGACACTTGTCATAGACCCTGAAAACGGTATTCGTAAAAGATAAGAAACACTGTATGACACAAAAAAAAATGTATTTTGAAGCATATAGTTTAGAATGGAGTTTGATCTGAGTAGTTACTTGAGGATTCTCCTGATGGTTAGGTTCTTTATGGGCGTTTGGTCCTCGGGGCGGTAGAAAATCAAGTTCTTTACCTGAATACCAGAAATCTATAAAATTCGAGCAAAAAACATCTAAACTAGTTAAGTTCCAAGAAAGCTGATTTTTCTTACAAGAATAAGGCCAATTATATTCGCTGGATTTTCTGAGTAGATAGGCACTCGACTGTGCCCTTTGCTAGCAATCATCTTCATAGTATTACTGTGCACGGGAAAAACTCGAAACAATCCCAACACAAGCACGAACATATAAAATACATACATAATTTTTTTTTTTTTAAAAAAGATAAATACTTGCATGTCAAGTTTGGAGTTAATGTCGAGCGAAAAGGTCCTCGACAATGGTGTCATGGCATGTTCTGCAAATCTCTCGGTCAAGCCTAACGCACCGCTAATAATCGTCGTTTCATCGTCTGTTAAGTCTCCGCCTTTTCCTGCCTGATCGTCTGTTACGTTTTTCGATTACTATCTTTCGATAAAAATAAGATTATTTTTTTTTAGACAACCTTAGCTCCATGTAAGTCCACCAATGTCTTGAGCTCTGCTCTCCTAAATATAGGAGAATGGTTCTTTCCGAGAAGCCAATCCAATACCTTGCTGATAGGGTACGCTATTGGGCCTAAAGCAACGAAGAGGAACTGAACGAATAATGTGAATTTGGCTCCGAAGCTCAGACCATGTCTAGTGCAGACAGCTTGAGGAATAACCTGATGGAATTAGCAAATTAAATATGTAATTATCTTAATATTAACAGAAGTTTCATAAGGTCATACCTCGACGAAGATCACCACAAAGATGACTGAGACAAGAATAGCTACCCAGAAAGGGAGAGTTCTATCCAAGAATATCGGTAGAGCCTAAGACAGAAATAGCTCATAAAGTACTAACGATCATATAATATGTGAATAAAGGATACAGAGAAGTACCTCTGTTGCTAGAGATTTCGCGATGAGCAGGGTACACAAGTCGAAGCAGTCGTTCTTAACGATAGGCAGGACTTTAGCTGAATAAAAAAGAAGAAAACAAGTCATGGGACTGTGATATAAAAGTTTCGTATATAATTCCATTGCAGGGATATAGTATTACTAGCGTTCTTCTGATCTTTAGGAAGGCCAGACTTGATTAAGACTTCAAGGTCGACTTTGCTGTGCGATAAGAGCCCGAGGCTAAGGCCTGAAGTGAGCCCTGCAAATAAGATCAGAGCTACAGATACCATAACATCGACCCAAAATTCTGATTCGCAGCAATGCACGTCCTCAGCTTCTCTCATTTGTATGAGTTGGTCATGTTATATGTTCACATTACACTATATATATATATATATATATATATATATATATAGTTGAAAGTGTATAACACTTGTTATGAATGAATTCAACTGCCATCTTTGGGCACTGTTCAGTCGGCAGGCTTCACAAGGACAAGAGAAACAAACACAAGCCTTGCAAGTTGAGTTCGGCTGTGTTGACAAGTCATAGAGAGACCATGACAAGCATATGATGTCTTAGGTTGTCATTTGTTTACGGCATCTTTCATCACAATCAAAGTAGAAAGAATTGATGTTTGTCATACGAATAGACCCTTATATTTTTCTTTCATTAAAGCCATTGATTGCCCGCCAATCGTACGCTGTAGAAAAAAAATGATCGAACTAATCAGAAAGAACGGTTCATCCTTATGAGTTCTCAATTATTACGAATGAAAAAAAAAACTTGGAAATAATTAGGAAATCATCGGATTTCCGACGGGTTATGTACAAGTTCGTGGACTGAGACGTGCGACTCAGAAGTAATAAAATCTATGACTCGGTCTGTGGAGTAGCTTCTTTCTTGTGGTGGAATTTGTGGGCTCGAGGAAATAACAGGTCATTCAGCTGCCTTTCAGCACTATACTCAGACGACGCCTGAAAGATGCAACGCGTGATTCCTCAATAAGATGCGAAGACGAAAGAAATTGCAAGGCTGAAAAAAACTATGAAAAACATACCCTTTTCTTGAACGCAAAGCGCAGAGTCTGCAGCTGTGTTCCCGAGCAAACTCTTAAGTCAAAGCCAAGGCTGTCAACTCCGATAATGGCACATTCCTATGGTTGATTCCATTGAGAAGGGGTTCAGCCAAATAAATAGATAAATGGAGAATTTTTCTTGATTACAAAAAACTGTCATTTTCGACGCATTACCTCAACTTGAATACCCTTGCATCTCCAACACAGGGATTTCAGAGCTTGCATGATCTTTTCTCCGCCAGCTTTTAAGCGAGATATTATTTTTGCAGCTGAATGTGCTATTGCATCAGGCTTAGCTCTCCTATAGTCGTCGAGTTCAACATAATTCTACAGAGAGTGAAGCAAAATTCAAGAAATGCAGTTTCAAACTACAGATTCTACGAATTTGATGGGTTTACCTGAGGCCCATTTGCTGATACTATCTGTATGTCCATCATCTCAAGCTTGTAAAATGAAAAACCACTGCCAATTGTTTGATCCTTCTCCAACTCTTCGGCCCAGGTCGGTTTATCTTCTGCGGCCTTTTCGTTTTTGTGCCCATTGACCCGTACAGCTGCTTCTTCCAATGGTTCTTCGGCAGTATGATTATCATTATTATCCACGTCGTTAGAATCAGGGCCAGAATTGTATCTCTGTATGACAGACTGTTCTTCTATGAATGCTGGTCTTAGAAGGCCCTGAATAGCTAAACCAGCAGATGGCTGTTCCATATAATCAACTGGATCATCTGATACAACCTTCAAAAAGGAGACAGACAGAATTACAATATGTAAATGCATATTCGACAGCAGAGTCATCCCTCCGAAGTTAGCTGTGAGCCTATGAGGTGTACATTGAGAGTTTTACCTCTGATATCTTTTTGGCGAAATACATTGGATGAGAAGACCGCATAGTCTCCAATTTCGCCCAATCTCCAAGTGATCCATCACTATCCTCATCCTGATCATCTTCATCAACAACAGAAACCCAGTCCTGCATACGCCTATGAAAAATTACGACCTTTCAAGCTAAAAATGAACGTTTGAAAGCAAAAGACATTGGAGAACATCCCTACATTTTCAAAATCTTCGTTTTCATCATCATCGCCGTCTAAATCTTCGTCGTCGTCCTCGTCATCAAAATCGCCGTCTTCGTCGTCCAACTCATCAACCCCGAAATCAGTTTCTGAGTTACTCATCGCCTCTATCTCGCTTAGCATTTCTGCAGTGTCTAATCCAATGACAGCTTGCTGCATTAGGTTGAAACATTCAGAAAATAAAATACAAGATCAAAGGTTTGCTGCTAATTCAAACCGTTTGTGAAGGGAATGAGACAAACAGTCACAATACTCTCATTAAATACAAGATAAGTGTACTACGGTTAATCTCACCACAATGGTTTCTTCAGTAGTAAGAGCTTGCAGAACATCTTCATCATTCTTCACTTGAAAGTATATGTCTGTTCATTAGTAAATCGATTCGAAATGAAGATGTTTCCTATAAGTCAATAGAAATTTTAAAATAGCAGCCAATAAAGAAAAAAAAGAATAGAAAACGCTATCTCACTTCCATGTTCATCCGTCACATAGGGTAAGTCCGGCCAGAAAATGTTCTCATGAACATCTTCATTAATTATGCCAGTGAACATTAATGTTGCCTTGCCATTCACCTATACACGAAGCATCTATATCTCAGAGGCGAATTCAAGACAACAAAAAATAATAATAATAAATGAAAAAACACCAATATGTTAAGAGAACTCCTAAAAAACATCATATCTTATCTCGAACTGATTAATCTTCCTTTTCATCGGTCTACGTTAGCAAGGTAAAGTCTTTCAATGATTATCCACCCAACAACCTCAGATATTAACCAAAAGCTCAATTAAAAGATAAACCTCAATTATGGTTCGAGCAATCTCAGCGTTAGCAAGTGTAGCATCCCCTCCCACCAACAAATCTGATTCACCAATTTCCTCAAACGGATGGTACCTCTGAGGCTTAGCATTTGGCTTCGGACCCGAACCTGAACTTGGCTGCTGCTCCTTCGCAGAAGCTTTAATTCCTAATCCACCCTTCAGACAACCTCCACGCCTCCTAATCCTATCTCTGCAAAACCAAGTGCATGTTCATCATCCAACTTCAGTAATCACATTCAACCACTGTGTACAACAGTTGGAACCCAAACGAAGAACAATCAAGCTAATTAGCAAAGCATCAAATGTAACTGCAGCAACATCATTTTTTTCAGTACCGTGGAATGAAGAATTTAGCTGAGCTGGGGATGTGAGCGTGACGATTAGAGGCATCGAATCTCGAGGCGCTGAATCGTACGGCTGAAGCTGAGTGAGATTCAATCGTCAGCATTTTCTCCTGCGAACTTACAACAGATTCAATCGATGAGCTATGAAAACTTCTTTTCCCTCGAATTTTTCTCAGCTCGTTTTTTTGCACCAATAACGTGTGGATCGATCTCTTTATCCGTTAATGGCCTTCCGTTTCAAGGAATATGCTTTTCAGCTTGTTGTTTCATTCATTTATACTATAAGATATCTTAAAATATCAACAAAAATATTAAATTAATGCTTATAAATAAATAGACGATGTTGAGTTGGGTTGGGCCGAACCCAAACAAACGGCCCAATCCAAAATGCTAGTCATGTTTCGTGTTTTTTTTTTTTCTTTCGTATATATCGAAGTTTCGATGAAGTTTCTATGAAAATATATGGACATATCAGTTATTAATTACTCATTGATATCGATTATCATCGATAGAGATCATCCACTGATAGTAGTTATCCATTAAAATATTAGGTTCAAACCTTGTTATTTTTACTTTGCACAAATGATTTAACAAATCTTGCAGTAAAATGAAAAATGGAAACATATCATATCTCTCCCAAGACTCCATGCAATCCTTTATATTATATAAGCCCACACTCATCAACACACACTTCTCTACACTGTCAGTAACAGTATACAGTTCTTATTTACTCCAATAAAAATCAGGAAATAAAATACTACATATATACTGAAAAAAAACATCTAAGATGGACGACGGCGAGGAGTGGGATCTGCACGCGGTGGTGAGAGGGTGCGCCGCCCCACCGGCGAACAAGACCTCCGCCGCCGACTCCTCCATCAACCCTTCTCCTGATTTTACGCCTCCTATGCCATTCCTTCAAAGTTCGTTTGAAGAAAGAAGCACAAACCTTTTATTCCAGGGTTTATTACAAGGCGTCTATCCACAGTCGTCGTCCTCCCCCGCCGCAACCGTCGTCGGAGGCAATCTGACGTCATCCACTGCAGCGGCGGCGGCGCAAGCGTTTCATCTGACGATGAATATGCAGCAGCAGCAGCAGCAAGATATACAGTTCAAGAATAATCCTCAACTTATTAGACCTCGGCGAAGGTGTAATAATAATAATATTTTCTAACTTTCTTTCCCTTTTTATTTTCCCCGTGAGAACGTTTCTCTATTACACGCTTTATTTTCTATCCACGGTAATAATAGGAAAAGCCAGCCGCTGAAAATGGTTCGTCAAATGACACAAGAAGAGCTATCAGCTGAATCGTGGGCTTGGAGAAAATACGGTCAGAAACCCATTAAAGGGTCTCCTTATCCAAGGTTGTCTTTCTATATCGAAACATATGATACATTGTTGTGTTTGGTTCCACATTTGAAATTTGTTCTCTACCCTTTTTTTGAATTAAATAATATGGAAAACTAGGCACTACTATAGGTGCAGTACATCAAAGGGCTGTTCTGCAAGGAAACAAGTCGAACGTAGCGCTGAAAATCCAGAAAAATTCATAGTGTCTTTCACCGGCGAACACACTCATCCAAAGCAAACTCGCCGGAGCTCACTCGCCGGAAAGCCAGGCAACAGCAGCAGCAACAACGTGCTTTTCCATAATCAACAGGGCAGTGCTTTGATTATTTCTTCATCTTCAACGCCATTATCGAGCTCGAGCTTTTCGCCATGGCCGCCAGTAGTTGAGGACGCTGAGAACTTGGATAACTACAGCGGAGAAATGCACTGTCAAAGAGATGATGATGATGATGGCGACGGCGATGACGACTTGGGTGGTGGTGGTGGCGACGGAGGGGACCGCTTGTTCTCAGGTGGGCGTTTTTGGTAGTGATGATCGAAGCCGCCGTGTAAGGCCAAAATGTCCGGCGGGATTCACCGGAGAAATTATGGAGGGATGTACGGATTTTGGAAGAAGGTGAGAGGACGTAATTCTACAATGTGTAAAATGTTATTGCTTTTGTCGGATTATATTCCAATCATCGAGAGTCTCAAATACTGTTCAACTTATATAGAATATGTAAGAATCAATCAAGCCTTGTAATGGTTTCTTTCGATGATACAATACATCATAGTGTATTTCCTTAACGAAATAATTACATTGAGATCCTCTATTCTTACAAGTATTGTATATTTTGACTAAAATGATTATAATGGTGAATGGGAAATCAATTATAATAAGTACGTTTTCGCATGCTCCATGCGTGTGCTTAGAATATAATTATATTATGTTACTTCTATTGAGATTTATTATTTATAATATTTAATATAAAAAATATAATTTTTAACTATATAAACAAAAATAATGTGTAGGGATATAAGTATAAAAAATAAAAAATTTAAAAGTAATATAAAAATTATTAAAGTAATTAATTAACAAAGAGAGAACTAAATTGCCAATAAGTAACCGACCAAATGTTGTAGTTTATAACCAATTTACAAGCTTTATATAATAGAATAGATTACTAAAATTTGTTCTCCACACTAATTGTATTTGTTTATGAATATGTAATTGGGCTCATTTACGGCCCAATTTGAATTCTTCATAAGAACCAGCTAAGGCCCATTACATTATTAAAAGAACTAGCAGATGCCCATTATGGAGTCGGCGAGCGCGGGTTCATCATATTCGCGCCCATAAGAGAGCACAAATGCAAGTGGCTTTGGAGCATTGATGCTCACGCGCCACCGTCTGAAGGCGTGCGATGAGGAAGGGAGCTGAGCGAGCTGTTGGAGGAGTTGATCGAGGAGTCCAGGACGGCGAGCGAACTAACTAATCCTTTCGTCGGCATCGCAAACTGCTTGGTTTGTTTTCTGATTTTTTTCGACTGCGATTTAGTGTTCGTTTGTTGCTCTACGATTGTGCGCTTGAAGCTTTTCGCAGATGTTTGTATATGTTTTGTCATTTGTTTCGTATTCGGATTGTTTAATTTGTTGTTTTGCCGGCTTCAGAAATATGTTACGCCCTAAGTTATGAACGTTAGTTTAACTTCACCTTTCTCTGTCTGTAATGTGCAGAGTGAGACCCGTGGGCAATGATTGTGATTGAAGGATGGATGGTATTGCGAACTTTTAAAGGGATTACTTACCATGTCTCATCAGGTAGATGTGTGCTTGCAATTGCTCTCGATAATTCTTGTGCTGGTCTGCTTGTTTATGTTGCAATTCTGTTTTTGTTTTCCCTCTCACGCACTTACGCACCATCACTTTCCTCGTTCGCTGCTATTTCTCGAGCAAGCAGCACACCACACACATCACTTTCTCGTATGTCGATATTCATTGAACAAGCGCAGGATAAGGAAAAGGACCCCAACACATGGAGATATCCTTGTAATCTCATAGAAACTGTGGAGTCGTAATGCCCATCAGTTTACTGTCAATTGAACAACGTTGCCTCCCACTGAGCCCACTTTTTGTCGTATCTGCATTACCCCACTTGTAAATTTGAGGTGATTTATTCTTATCTTCTTACTGTGATCAGTTACCAATAATTCTTAAACAACGTGAGAAGTGAGATGGACCTGGCCCTGATTAATCTGACATTTATCTAGTTTTCGACTTTCACGTTGGAAACCACTAGCTATTATGTGGGTATCTGTCAACCTCTTTCAATGTTTTATTTTTACGGACATATTTGGTAATTATTGTTTTGTTTTCCAGGCCCAATTATTGCCAAACACGCCCAATCTAATTACGTAGATATGTCACGCTTTTATTACAATGATTGCGGCGGCCTATCTAGATTACAACTCAGAGTATACAGCAGCTCATTCACCCTCTCTGACATCACCGCCAAAGAAAGAAACACAGAATGGAAACTATAGTTCTCTACCCATCACCAGGAATCGGCCACATAGTCTCCATGGTGGAGCTCGCAAAATCCATCCACGACACCGCCGGCACCACCAACATCACCATCCTCGTCTCGGTTCCCTCCTACGACACCGGCGGCACAGCCGCCTACATCAGCCGTGCCTTCGCGGCCGACCCATTCATCAACTTCCACCAATTGCCACAAGTCCAAGTCGACCGAGCCAAGTGTCCCTCAGGTGAAGCCGCCCTCTTCCAAGTGCTGAGTGGATCTAAGCCACACGTGTGCGACTTCTTACAGTATCCCAAACTATTAGGTGACTGCAAAATCTCGGCTTTCATCATAGACTTCTTCTGCTCTTGTTCTCTGCCGATAGCCAAGGAGCTTGGTATCCCTACATATTACTTCTTCACCTCGTCTGCTGCTTGCTTGGCTTTGTTCCTATATGTCCCAACTCTCCACGACGTTATTACCGAGAACTTTAAGGACATGGGAGACGAGCTTGTGGAAATACCTGGGATCCCACCAATCCCAGCTTCTCAGATGATGAAACCACTGCTCGTCCGTGACTCCCCAGATTACAAAGGTTTCATGGAGATTGCCCTGACCATGCCCAAATCTGAAGGCATCATAGTGAATACCTTCGAAGCCCTCGAAGCTACAGCGCTCAAAGCCCTCCGCGATGGAATATGCAACCCCAAAGGCCACACTCCGCCGATATTCTGCGTGGGGCCGGTTATGCAGGAGAACCCAAGCGGCTACGAGTCACACGAGTGCATAAAATGGCTCGACGCACAGCCCAGCAAAAGCGTGGTTTTCTTGTGCTTTGGCAGCTCGGGCCTGCACAGTGCGTGGCAATTGAGAGAAATGGCAGTAGGGTTGGAGAGAAGCGGCCTGCGGTTTTTGTGGGTCGTGCGCACGCCGGCGGCGGCGGCCGGAGGAGGTCAATCGGACTTGGAGTCTTTGCTCCCCAAAGGGTTCTTGGGCCGGACCGAAGATCGTGGGCTAGTGGTGATGTCGTGGGTACCACAGGTGAGGTCGCCTTCTGTATCTTAATGATTTTAGTAGCTTAGCGAAATTCTTCTCTTTATTTTGTCGTATAATTATTTTTGACACTACAAATTTCTATTTGACTATTAATTGAAAGGTGGGCGTGCTTAACCATGGTTCGGTGGGTGGGTTTGTGAGCCACTGCGGTTGGAACTCAGTGCTAGAAGCAGTGTGGGCCAGCGTGCCGATGGTGGCTTGGCCACTGTACGCAGAGCAGCACTTCAATAGGGTGGTGCTCGTGGAAGAGCTCGGCTTGGCTTTGAGGTTTGAAGAGATTGAAGATGGCTTTGTCGTCTCCGATGAATTGGAGAAGACTGTTAGAGAGTTGATGGAATCTGAGAATGGCCAACGAGTGAGAAAGAGAGTTGCAGAGATGAGCGCTGAGGCCAGAGCTGCCTTGGCCGACGGTGGAACTTCCTACATTGCTTTGCACGAGCTTGTCCAGGCTTGGAAGCACAAATAATAATAATGATGTTAGAAGAAGAATTTTGTTACTAGGCTTTGACTAACGGCCATGTCTCCTATGGTTTTCGGTTGAGAGGGCTCAATTTCAAACATCAAACGGAGTAGAGTCAACAGCACATGGATTTAATAATTAGGACAACGCCAGGCAGGCCAAGGTTAGAGGCAAAGCTGAGTTGACCTTTCGCGATGACGACGACTAAGGTGGACTAAGAAACGTATGATTCTATGGAGGTCAAAGGTAAGAAGTACACGAGTCGACAACGATTTCAGAAACTCCCCAACAAGTCATCAACTCCAATCCTTCGAATTACGAACCCAAGTGCGCAGAAAACAAAACAAGCGAACTATTTCAGAGAAAACTGAGCAGATCTTAAGACATATAAACACATAATAACCCGGGAAACTAGGAAGATCTCAAGCAAGCTTTAGTTTGCTTTATGAATTTTGCTGAAAACCTTGGCATTAATGAATGCGTATTGCTTCTTGAGCTCCGCCTCCGCTTTCTCTGCAAAAGAATCGATCTGATCCTCGTATTTTTCGTAAAGCAAGGGCACCGTGTGCAATAAGACAAAACCTGTACGAGTAAAAAAGAGTTGATCCTTATTGGTATGATTGCTGTGTATCATTTGGGGAGGGAGAAATCTATGGGGGTTGATATAATATCAATTTACTCACAGATGTAAAACAGAGTTAGGAAGTTGAAGCTGTTTCCAAGAATTGAAAGCACCCAAATACCAGCAATCACCTTCGTACAATGAGATTAGTATACGGGTACAAACAATCGAAACATAGTACACGAGAATAAGAGGAATGCTATACCGCAACGAACTTCTTCAGATCTCTCCCAGATGCTATATCTCTAAGGATGCCTATACCTCTGTTAAATTCAATCCTAAAAGCTGAAGCTACACCTAGGACAATGTCCTCGGGTATGACAACTTCTGGTATTTTGAGTGGAGACCTGAGTTGAATTCACAGGTGTTATACATACAAAGGTTTCAGTGAGCGAAAAATAATAGCAGCTCCTAGTTCGTATAAACATACTTGTTGATGAAGGTGGATACATTTGACCAAAGGAAGAGAATAGCCAGACCAAGTATGAGTAGGTGGCACACAAATGTAAGCAGGTGGTATTCCACCAATTCAAAGAGCACCCAGATAGCAGTGCCAACACCGAGTACGCCAGCAGAAATTTTACTGTCCCTCCATAAGAAAATATCAGCAGCTGCAACAACAGGAAAAATCAACACATCTTCATGAAAGTACAGATTAAATAAAGCTCGAAGTAAAACAATAACAGAGAGCATCTCAACACTTTTCACGGCGTCAAGTCGAAGAACACACACGGCATTCTTCTGAAATCAACTGGCATTGACTAGAAAATGAAGAGTATAACTAAAAAAGAAAAAAAAAATGAAGACGATAAGAAAGGAACATTGCGTCCGTACGTTTTCCACCGCCCAAAACCTTGTGAACGGGCTTTTCGCGTCCGAACAAACGGTAGATATTGGCCTTCAGCTCCGATTTGTCGTCCTTACCGTCGTCGGAATCAGACGACGAATCGTGGCCGCTGATCTTCTCCGCAATCTTATCTATCAGAGGTTCCGATTCGTGCTTTTCCTGCTGGTGTTCTTCGGAGAGATCGGCCATTTTCAATATCCGATCTCAGACGATTGCTTTCAGTGCTTTTTGTAGGGCTTTTGAGCTGTGAGATATTCGTCGCCTGCCTTTCAAGGAAAATGGTGGTGGGAATACAGGAGTTTTTAAAAGGAGGCCTCTTAGGTTCGGAGTTTCGTGGCCTCAGCTTCGGTTGGTCTTTCCCGCGTGGTTCGGGGACTAACGGCCGTTATGACTGCGGAATAAAACTAACGGAAAAAGTTACGTCGTGACAGTGGAAGGTGGATGGTGGGCCGGTCCCTCTTTAACTAATTGGGCCTGACTAGAGCCCATTCCCTCATCATATACTCTTACCATTCGTTCATCGCCGTTTCTTAAGCGAATTTAATAGTGGTGTCATTAATTTGCAAAGATCAACCAAATAACTTGACCAATAATACAGTTTTATAAATAATAATAGTCTTAATGAAAAAAATATATATACTACAATTTTGCATTCAAATCTACATTCACAAATGAGGGGTTTACTTTACAAACAATGTGATTGATGGATGAAACAACAGTTTTTAGGCTGAGAAATGAGAAAAAAGCTTTCTCTGTAAGAGAAGCATTGTGCTGATGGTGAGTTCTCTTCCAAAGAGTTCAAAGAAAATATGACAACTGCTGTTTCTTTCTCGAACCTCCTTCGCCGTAGAGTTCGTTCCACTGATTCAACTCGGCCATGACTGATCCCTCGCTGGCGAAACTCGCAGCAACCTGAAAAAGAAAACACGAAAAAAAACGCCCTCTTAAAGAAATGTTGGTAGCCTCTTCACTTCGGCACAGGACGAAAGTTAGGACAGTATTTTATTTATTACCTGATTCTTGGCCTCTCTCATGTCATCCATGTTTAATGGTCTTAAAGTGATAAGTGTATCCTCCTTAACTTCATCTTCTTCATCTTCTTCTTCTGACGGAGCTGTGTCTTCGCTGCTATGTTCTTCTTCGCTTTTACTCTTCTTTTCCTGTCGAAAGAAGTTACAACCAACAAATTTTGGTTGCGACATTGATAATGAAGATTGAAATGCAATGCAAAAAAAAGTACATGCCTTGTCTTTCTGTCTTTCTTGTTGTAAGAGTTCTCTCACGGGACGGTAAGCCGCTGTCACACACAGATTCTGCTCGACGTTTTTTTTTTCGACAGTCAGCGCCAAAAATATGAAGTGCAACCTTAACATAGTCGAGCAAAATCTAAAGTTTGTTCAATCGAACCTTAAGATCGCTCCCACTGTATCCTTCCGTCATTACGGCGAGCTCTTTAAAATCAAGGCCCTCGACTTTTTCTTTAGAAAGCAGCGTTTTCAAGATGTTTTCTCTGTTCTCTACCGACGGCAAACCCACCATGATTCTGATCCAAGATCAAAAGTTAATTTTCGGTAATAGATCATAATCACCTTGATGGTTTTCTATGACATACCTGCGTTCGAAACGTCTGATAATTGCTTCGTCGAGATCAAAGGGTCGATTCGTAGCTGCAAGGACAAGAATTCTCTCGCCGGGCTTAGTCAAAAGCCCATCCCAATGAGTCATAAACTCGTTCTTGATCTTCCTCATGGCTTCATGCTCGCCAACCCTAGTCCTCTGTCCTAACATGCTATCAACCTCGTCCACAAAGATAATGGTCGGCGAGACTTTTGCAGCGAGCGTAAACAGAGCTCTCACATTCTTCTCATCTTCTCCGAACCATTTCGACGTTATAGTGGACATGGACACGTTTACGAAGCTTGCCCCAGCTTCGTTTGCTATGGCCTTGGCAAGCATTGTCTTGCCCGTCCCAGGTGGTCCGAAGAGGAGTATGCCTCGACAGGGTTTTAGGAGACCGCCGTTGAAAAGGTCTGGTCTCCTAAGGGGGAGCATGACCAGTTCTTGGAGAGACTCCTTGATCTCGTCTAAAGCTCCGATGTCTGAAAATGTCACGCCGATTTCGTTTGCAGGGATGACTTCGGGCCTTATTCGCTTTTCGAATTCATTGTCTGGAGGAACTTCCTGTAATAATATTAAAGTTAGCAACCTAATGGCTTTTCGATGGAGCAAAACGACTCGAAACAAGAAAATGGTACTGACGGGCTTTTGAATCACCACAGTTTCCCCCTCGGGCTTCACGGAAGAAATGGATTTCTCAGCCTCGTTCTTGTTGTCAGCGGTTGGATTCTCAGATTTCGATTCGGGTTTTCCTATGTTGTTATTACTGCCTTCATTAGTCCCCATTTTGAGAGCGTCTCTGCAGCCACCTTTGCCTTCTTGGAAAATGCTTAAACCATAGGATAAACTAATGATTCGAAGAAGGAAAGAAACGATTAATCCAACAAGTTTCATACAAAACAAAACGAAATACATTCAGTTAGTTGGCATAATCTATTACCTTTTTGAAGAAATAATGAGCTTCCCATTACGATATTCAGGATCCTTGTCACGGGATAAATGGTGAGATATAGCAGATATTACGATCTCATCAATATAGTTGCCCATCACCATGGTATCTGCTAAGCAGATCGATTCAAGATCATCGCACTCGAGGTCATTTGCTGCTAAAACCTCAGTGATGTGATTCTTATTGTCCTGAAACTGTATTTTCTTCATGTCTTCTTCGAGCTGAGTTTTCCAGTTGTTGAGATAAGCTTCGTCCTCTGGTGGGCTGATTTCGATGTTGTAAGGAAATAAAAGGCTCAGATTATCGTCTATTTCCAAATCCTCGTCGATATCTGAAACCCTCGAGCCCAAAACCAAGACAGATCCCGACAATTTCTTCAGCATTCTATCCATTAATTTGTACAGTCTTGACGATTGGAGAAAGAGCCTCTCAACATCACGGATATAAAGGATTATGCAACTTGTTTGAGAAACGGCATCCAAGACCTGGAAAGGTGCGAGTCTCATATATAACATAATCACAGGTGCGCTGCGGATGATAATAATCAACGAACACTGTTAACTTATTACCTTATAGAGTGACTGCAAGAAAATTTTCTCATCGAATGACCAGGAGCTGATGCGCTTTGAAGGAACTGCACAATGAGTGATTACTTTTACGTAAGTATCACAATAATAACTGGTGAAAAGCTATGACATGCCATGCATATGTCTTGAAAACCTTGATTTGAAGAGGATGAATGCGAACTGATGCTACTCATATCAGAAGAAACAGAGGATGTTCTGTGCGGCTTCGGACAGTTGCTAACTCCATCAGAAGAAGACCTTTTTAAGGAGTCGTTAAGGATTTTGTCCAAATCAGAATAGTGTTGTGATGCTTACTACTACTAATCGACCGTACCTTTTAGTAGCATCCATCCCACTTCTTTGACGCGATGAAGAGCCTTGGACTACTGAGCATATATAGTTTCTCGATTACTCACGTGCAATAAGAACGAAATGAAGGAGAAAAAAAGCATTTACATAGCGATGCTTTCGTACCCCTCTGATCGTCTCTATTTGGAAGAATCGAGAACGAACTAAAAATACTGGACACACGTTCTAGAGTAACTTCTGAGAAAGATCGCTTGAGAGCCTTCACATGTGATGATATTGAAATGTGTAAAGGCCAGAAGAAAAGTTATAAACATTACGCTTAATATTTGAAAGTTAACCAATGCTTACCGCATTTTTCCTGGGGATACCATACTTGCTCTGAACCTGTATCACAGAATTACATTAGCATATGATAACGAACGACTAGGTGGTAATAGTGTTAAAGAGGGCTTGCCTTAAGCGAAAATTCGGTTATGTCCAGCAGCAGTAACTTCGCCTTCGAATGATTTGCTAGAGCCCGAGCAAGATGTTGTTGGTACAGTTCTACATAAGGAAAAGATACGAGGAATTTCTTGCAAGCTCAAATCAAGAAAGAACATTCGTCGACGTGCTAAAAATACCAACAACACACCTGCGGGTCCTGACAACAAAATAGCCCGACTCGCAGGAGACAGATTTCGAGTGTGTCTTGAGATATCAAAGAGGTTTAGATGGACATATGCAGTACTTATCAACAACTCCCGCGTTCTCTCACTGTCATAAGAAAAAAAAAAAGACATCATAACATGAAAAGAAGAAGAAGATGTGTTTGAATCGTGATGGCTTGTTATCACATTCTTACAGATCCTACAATGATGTAACTAGGTCAGCTTAATCAATTAATGTTAAGACGAAAGATCTCCATTGACTCTCTCACGAGATTGACTAGTAAAGATCACGAAGCTGATTCCATTGACAAGAGCTTTGAGAATTCTGTCATTCTTATTAGGCTATGTGATTCCTGTCTAAAAGAAAAAGAAGAAACTACGAATCTGAATGATACGAACATTACATCACACGGATATTCTCAACACGTCAATACATTCGAGGAACAATTTAAGGAATCCTAACGCAGCTCAACAAGAAATCACCCAAACAGATACAAATACACCAACAAATAAGCAAGAAAAAACACACACAATAAAGACAAAGGAAGGAAGCATAAGATCATTTTCCTAAAAAAATCACCTGAGATAATACGGAAAATCATCAAACGTAACGCCAGAATCCTTCCCCTCGATTACAAGCCTCAAAAGCTCAACCTCCATCTGCTCGCCGGAAATAAATCCCTCGGCTGCCGCCGAAGCTCCGCCGTTCCATCCGGCGCCTGAAACCAAACTCAACCCAACGCCTACGCCGACACCCACGCTCAATGCCGATATTATCACGTGTTTCTGTTCCATCAGCACATAATCGTCAAATCAACCACGTCGACAATTTATAAATGTATATCACCACCAGTTTTTTGCCAAAGATCTCCAATGGTTTTGCGCTGGTGGTGATGAAAAGAAAAAGGATACGCCTTAGCTGTGTTCCAAATTTATTTCTTTCTTTCGTCTGAGCAATGAAAAAAAAAAGTTGGTATTTATGTAGGACAGAGAATGCTGGCGAGTCCAAAATACCAGGGTATGACTTCCTTTATTACTTTTTTATTAAAATTAATATTCGAAATCTTCATATTTTCTCCGATGAAATCGGAGAATCTAATTTACTGATTATTATGAAATTAGACTCAAGATAGCATGAGATAATTTTCACCTAAGATTTTATCTTATAATAATATGAAATATTAAATTAATAAGCCATTTTATATTTTTATATTATTACTTAAATTATTTAAAATATAAAATTTAAATCAAATAATTAAATTGTAGTAATCAAAATATTAAGGGTATAATTGTAAAAAAACTAAGACCATCTCCAACGCGATAAACGCATACTCAAACTCAAACGCATCCTCAAACTCAAAATGCAGTAATTCTTCTCCAACCGATCAACTCATTCTCAAACTCAATAGACTGTTTTGTAATATTCACTTCCACGCCAAATTTTACAAATTTCAATACTACCCACAATTTTACAACTTTACAAATTAGACTACTAAATATCATTTTTTATTTAATCGAAAAAAATTAACAAAGTTAATAATAAAAATATATTTATACATACATAGTTATATATTATTTATACATACATACATCGAAAACAATTAACAAGTGGGGGCAGGTATGACATGGTTAAGTCTAATTAAGAAAGACTTTGGTCTTCCCAAAGTGAATTCGTAGAACATATATTAAATGAAAGTAGGACTTTTTCTGACAATGTGCTGACATGATATGAACAGCCTTGAATTCCGTCATTTTTTATTAAAATAAATTATTTTAGGGGTTCTGTTGTAAGAGTTAAAAAATTATGCGTTGGATCTTTTTGCAAACGCATACATGCGTTTTTTGCTCCGAAAAAACTGAAAAATCCCATTTTTGGTTTGCGTTTTGGTATCCATTGGACTACTTTTCTTATATGCGTCCCTGTTTGCGCATCGGTTGGAGATGCTCTAAAGACCAAATAACAGTTAGTATAATCTACCCCTCGCCATATAATAGAAAAGATACCTGCACTGCACAACATCATTTTGTGTACGTTATTAGTTGGTTTGGCAGTTGGCATGTAGAATAGAGTAACCATTAACTTGGCTTTCATTTCATGATAATTGGCTGTCACTAACATTTATTATATTTGTCTTGTTATTATTACATTTTCTTCTTCTTCAATTATTTAATGTTCTCACTATGTCATCATCGTAGCTATTGGTTTTCAAAGACTTAAATATGAACTTTTAATTTGGGACGTATACGTCAAGAATAAAATATTTAATTCTCGTGTTATTTATTAGGCTGTCGTCGTCGTTACACTATAATATGGACCACGGCATGCATGTGTGCACTAAGCTATATATTAATATTATAGACAAGTTGCAAGTTGCGGCTAAGAGAAAAAAACGACATAGGCGGCTAAATTGTAATAATAGAAGTGCATTCTTTCACCAAATAAACTTTTATAGTGACTACTCATTGGCTGCTTTCTGATGGGTGAGTGGGGTTCTATTCTAATGCACTGTAAATTATTTATGCAGTTGCATATTGGCAACTATATCTTTATAGTTATGTGTGGGTATATATAAGAGCATGTTGAAAGAAATCACTTCAAATCTCAAGTGTGCTCCACCTAATACTTGGATTTTAGGGTTTTTATGTTTTGAAGACTGAATTTATTCGTAGACTAGTAAGAGATAGGGTTATATAGAGATAGTCTTGACTAAAAAAAGTAACATAAATAAAAAACAAAATTTTGATGGACACACTTCACTTGTTTTGCTTGGTTTCCACATCAGCAGCACATGGCTTTCGGTTGTTTCTTTATTCTTTTTAGATTCGTGCATGGGAATGACGACTTACGTGTGGATTACACGTAATATATCCACTTTACTTTTGCCAAAGGTTTCTCTATAATTGTTATTCTTGCAATTCAAGACCATCCCTTTTAATTGCTTTCGTAATAGATGAGCACCGTAGGTTTATTTGGTCCTGAAATTATAATATATATATACGTACAACTACGTACAAACCGAACTTTTATGAATAAGCTTCATATTAAGGTAGGGAGAAAGTGACAATGAAATTTACCTCTCCAACTGGTACTTTGCTTGCTTTTTTGCTTTTATTTTTTAATAAAATGTCATGGTATCTTGAAAGATATTCCATTTAGTGATCCTCCGCCAATGGAATATCTACTTTATAGACATATGTGTTTGTGATGTGACTAGTGAAGTAGGTATAAAGATGGGGCACACACATTTAACAACTCTATTGCATAACGCTTTCGAGGAAGGAAACAGTGGTCCAATGTCGTATCATATAGTAAGTTTCCAAAAAGGCTTTTCAATGGCCACACCACATGAAAGCCACAAATTTCAACGACTTTTTATATGTATTTATTTATTAGTTTAAATTGATTCCAACTCTTTTTTGTCGCTTTCTTTTCCATCAATTATTTCATGCTTTCCAAGAAACTCATCCCAATTAGCAGTTAAGGCCCATTAGACAAGAAACTAAAACGAATCCAATTTTTATGGGCCGAACATATAAAGTCAAAAAGTTCGAATTTGTGAAGAGTTGGTATCATTTAATCTAACATGATAGTCGTTGAGGCAATGAATCTTTTGTAATAGGTCTTGCTTATCTTACATATGATTGTATCTCCTCCCAACATTATGTCCCTAGCTCCAAGAAATCATCATTCGTTATTTGCATTCATTGTTAGACAAACCTCGGGCTACACACTTAACCATACTAAAGCTTTATATAAGCGTGACAAAAATCATTAATTCAAGAAATATACATCCTCGTAAAGTACGTGTATGCATAATCATGTCAACGTCCCACAGAAGAAAAACAATAGTAAAATGCCAATTTTACGAATTTCATGTGTGGCTGAAAATCACAAAGAAGGATATAATAAAGGCAAACCTTAATGAAGGAAAAAAGGAAAAGAGATGAAGATAATTAAATGAAAATGTCTTTGACTAAGCTAGGTACTTCTCTTACAATGTTGTACAGCTTCATAGATGGAACACTCTGAATCACAAGACCTTCTCCAATCATCATCAGCCGATGCTAATACTATGGCACCACTTCTCTTGCAAGAATTCTTCCTCGTACTCTCCCTCGGCCTCATCATCATCAAACACTTGAAACACCTCTTTAAAAACCCTATCGAGAATCTCCTACCCGTCCCAAAAGCCAAGCATCGAATCCTATTATTATCACCGTATTGCTGATCCAATGAAGAAAGGCTTGAACTATTCACGACGCAATGATCTGCTGAAACAATGAAGCACTCTTCTTCGTGCTTGGCCGCTTCTTGGACAAGAAAGCCATTCGAGACGAAGAGCGTAGGAAAATCGAAGCTGAAATGATCTGAGGAAACTCTGACGAATCTCTTGGAAGGAGGCATTCTTGGGTCCATCTCAATGAAGGAAGAAGGTTCATCATCGTTATACTCATAAGGGGAAGGAGAATTAGTCATCTTCATAGGGTTTGTTATATTGAACAAACAAGTCCCTTTAGGGTTTCTTACGGTATCTAGATAGAATAATTAAAGTCCGCGGACATAACTATATAATACCCATTAAATGGTCATAAGGTAGACAATAAATATATGTGGTGGTGTGACGCTGGACAAGTCTCATTAATTACGATAGAGAAAGGCATGGGCAGTGAACTGTGAGTAACATATACCTTTAGACCCACAATATGTTAGCTTGTTATTCACTATATTTAATTTGCAAGCTAAATAGTTAACAGAACCTCATCTTTATAGGACAAGGATCCTTGTACGAGAATAATTATCTCTATTAAAAAGTAACAATATCGTTCTTGCTCGCATCATGTTTACATAAAAATCTTAGGTAAGAGTGGTCGTAGAATTATTTGCAAAGCATGTAAAAGTGACTAGACATAGCTTCCATTGTTGATTGTCGAAGGAAAAGAGCAGACAATGAAATTTGAAAAAAGACAAGAGCTTGAAGTGACTTGCACCTTTGTTGGCCCCCTTCATATGTATGTCCTTAGCAACTCAATCAATTTTTCAAACCAATTAATGCTTATCATGTGGATGAGAAACCGTCTTCTCTGAAAAAAGTAATACACAAATTCTTTTTTTTTTCCTGAATTTTCTCCTTCTCTATTTTAATTCACCTATTCAATCTCTATTTCAACGATCAATCACGGAGTTGCTTTGGAAATAAAATTTATTCAATTTTTTAGCGATAAAACATGGTACCTAAATGTAATTTAATAAATCTCTCATCCATAATGGGCTTAAGCTAATGGGCCAGAATTGCGAAGTTAATCAAGTGGGCCTGCGTCGATTAGTCACGTGCAGCACGTGGGCTAACCGCAGATGTTGAAATTCCAATTTTATCCCCACCTAAAGCCCCTCACCTCAGGCCTCAACTTGATGTCAGCAAAGCAAAGCTAACAGCTAAGCTGAGCTTTTATATAAAAGAACTCTTTCTTGCTTCTTCGATATTAACGAGAGAGGAGAGTACGCATAAATCCAAATTTAGCGGCGATTTCTCCAATCTCTCTCTGTCGATTTAATACGTTTCTCATCTTTTTATCGTCCTAGGCACATTGCTCTCTCGGTGTGCAGTAGCTTTTGCTTCAATTTGTTGATAATCTATCTGTTTTTCGTCGGGATGGCGCAAGTGGTGGCGACGCGTTTGATTCACGGTTCGTTTGCGGTGACCCAATCTGAGAGGTTGAAGCATCCGAGCTATGGGTTCGAGTCGAGTGTCGTGGCTCGTACGGAGAAGAGGAGTTCGCGTGTAGGTGCGCTCCACGTAAGATCCACGCGTGTGGAGGCGCGGGTGGTTCCTGTGACCCCCGAGGACGTTCCTAAGGTTCTGTTTTTGTTGCTATTTCTGTGTTATTAGGATTTGTTAGAATAGTGTTGACTTGATTTTTAAGTGGGTCGATGTTACCAGGCTCTTTTAGTTGAATGAGCTTTGGAAAAGCTTGAAGCTTGGTTTGCTAAGTCACAGTGAGTTTTGCAGTTGAAAACAAAATGCAGTGACAAGTGCTAAATTTGAGTGCCTACTATTTGAATGCAACTTCGCCTGAAACGAACTAATTAACTGTTTCTTTTTGCGAAAATCATGTTGTTGCCTACAGCAATTGCTTCCCAATTCAGTGATGGCATCTTTGTTGTTTTCTCCTTGAACAGGTTGAAGAGCAAAGTCAGTATTTGCAGGTGATTCCACAGCTCAGTGAGACACCAAGTGGTGCGTGGTCTAAGCCCATTGTGAGGCGCAAGACAAAGATCGTTTGTACGATTGGCCCCTCAACCAACACAAGAGAAATGATATGGAAGCTGGCCGAGGCTGGGATGAACGTTGCTCGTCTTAATATGTCCCATGGGGACCATGCATCCCACCAAAAAGTCATTGACTTGATTAAGGAATACAATGCCCAAGTAAAAGACAACGTCATTGCCATCATGCTCGACACCAAGGCAAATCTCTTTCATTCTCTTTTAATTTTTTTAACCCGTGGATTTCAGTTTATTTCTTTTTACATCAAGCATTTTGTAAATTTGTTATGGCAGGGTCCTGAGGTAAGGAGTGGGGATTTACCTCAGCCAATAATGTTGGACCCGGGTCAGGAATTTACTTTCACAATTCAAAGAGGAGTCGGCACTGCAGATTGTGTCAGTGTCAACTATGATGATTTCGTTAACGACGTTGACGTGGGAGACATGCTACTTGTTGATGGTATGATTTCATGTTTTCGGGGTTTTATTTCGGTTTGATCTTAGCTAGGTACATTTGTGAGGTGAGGAGACAAATAGAAACTTCAGTTGAAGAGTTTTTTTTTTGGATGCTGATTTGAATTTTCTGTGTGATTATTAAACATGCAGGTGGTATGATGTCGTTAGTGGTGAAATCCAAGACTGCAGATTCAGTGAAATGTGAAGTTGTTGACGGTGGAGAGCTCAAATCTCGGCGCCATCTAAATGTTAGAGGGAAAAGCGCTACGCTTCCATCAATCACTGGTGAGGAAGCATTTTGCACTGTTTTCCGTAACTTGGTGAGATGAACCTTTTTGTGTTTGCTTGTAACAGAAAAAGACTGGGACGATATCAAATTTGGAGTGGATAACAAAGTCGATTTCTATGCTGTTTCCTTTGTTAAGGATGCTGCTGTGGTTCATGAACTCAAGAACTATCTGAAAGGTTTAGCTCTTCCATTTGATGACAACTCTGCTTTCGATTTTGTGCATCAATAAGTAAACTAATATTGTTTTTCTCACCCTGCAGATGCTGGTGCAGACATTCATGTAATAGTCAAAATTGAAAGTGCGGATTCCATACCAAATCTACATTCAATCATAACTGCATCTGATGGGGTAAGCATGTTAACTTTTTACACAAACATGGAAAGAAAACTGCAATGATCTAAAGAAGCTATAGATTAGAGGCTTACTTGCTCTTATTTATCAGGCTATGGTTGCCAGAGGCGATCTTGGTGCTGAGTTGCCCATTGAAGAGGTTCCTCTGCTGCAGGTAATACTTTGATATATTTCCATGACAGTTTTCCCCTTTCCCTATCTGTAGTGCTCTATTTCATTCTAGTTTTGTATGACAATGGAGAATTTTTTATATATGTAGGAAGAAATCATCAGAATCTGTCGTAGCATGGGAAAGGCGGTGATAGTGGCAACAAACATGCTCGAAAGCATGATTGTGCACCCAACTCCTACACGAGCAGAGGTATCAGATATCGCTATTGCTGTTAGAGAAGGGGCCGACGCAGTAATGCTTTCTGGAGAAACTGCTCATGGAAAGTAAGGACACCATTTTGTTTTGCGAATATTGTAAGCATCATTTTTCCCATATTATAATTCATATTGGTTCGAACGATGTCATGTAGGTTTCCACTGAAAGCTGCCAAGGTCATGCACACGGTTTCGCTGCGAACTGAGGCCACAATACCCGGCGCACAGAGTCCACCTAATCTCGGTCAAGCCTTCAAGGTTGGGCCTTTTTAACCCCGTAGCAGATGTGTGCATTTTCTCTACGACGACATCTTCTTTAACTTGTCGTTTTTTTGGCCTCTTCAGAATCACATGAGTGAAATGTTTGCTTTCCATGCAACCATGATGTCTAACACACTCGGAACATCAATCGTGGTCTTCACTAGGACTGGGTTCATGGCTATTCTGTTAAGCCATTATCGCCCGTCTGGCACGATTTTTGCTTTCACCAATGAGTAAGTCAAGTCGACTTCATGTCAATACATACATAAAAAGTATGATATTCATAAATATTTTTTTTTTCTGTGGCTGACGAATCGCAGTAAGAGGATACAACAGAGGCTGGCATTATACCAAGGTGTTTGCCCCATACACATGGAGTTCTCAGATGATGCTGACCAGTCATTTGCAGATGCCTTGTCCGTGTTGCAGGTGAATAATTCCATTACCATATATAGATTTCAGAGTTGATCTACTTAGGATTGGATATTAATATTCTAGCAAGAGATAAATATGCTACAACTCACGTTCTTTTCCGAAATATTACAGAGGCAAGGCATGGTGAAAGAAGGAGAGCACGTCGCCCTTGTCCAAAGCGGCAGACAACCTATTTGGCGGTCTCAATCCACACATAACATTCAGGTCCGCAAAGTATGAAGGTGTGGAAACCATTTGTTACTGCTGCATTCGTTTTACTTACTGGGAGTAAAAAGACAGAAACTGGAAATGCCTTGAGTTTTCTGTGCCTTAGTATCGTCACTTCAGCCTTATGTATGGTGTTCGCAGTTATGTTAGTAATCAAAATTGACTTGTAGCCAAGTTGCCTTGCGTTTCTATACGCACACTTTTGCTGCTTTCATCGACTCTCTGTTTTCATCGTAACTCTTCTTTTCGACTGCATGGTTTTTACTCTTTTAGAAGTTATCTAAAGCTTGTACTAAAAAATACTACTTGAGACTTCTTTGCGTTAGTTTTTTTTTCCCGACATTGTTGAATTTGAATTTCATTGTGATGATTTCTGACTTTTTATAATTAAGGAGTGAGGATTACCAATCAGTCAAAACAAAGACAACAATAGATTTTACATTTACAGAACACTGACAACCCAAAGCACTACTAAAGTAGCAAACTTGACTGCATCTTATTACACCATTCCAACCAAATGACAGATACGAATACCTATATTAGATACAAGTTCTCTTGCCCCATAATACTTACAAGACAGAAAACGCAGACGCTACCAAATAAGTAACACACAGATAGCTTACTTTACTCGTAATAACCACTTGCTTCATGACCACTGTTGCTAGTTCCACGTCCCTCTTCGACGCCTTTCCTAAGCATCGACATCAGACTACCACCATGAACCCTCCCTTCGGGCAAAGACAAAGGATCCAAAGAAGCTGCATTTCGAAACAGGCCATTCTCTTGTGGCACCATAAACAGCCCACCGTAACCCATCGAACCACCGAGGCTAGTCGTTCCTCGGTAAGAAGAAACAGTAGTAGTCCCTGCAGCAAAAGTACCCATAAACAAGCTAGAATCACTCCCATGGATCGAAGAAACCATCTCAGTTCGCTCGTTTACGGTTTTCTCCTTCACTTGCGCGCCGTGGGCCACGCATAGACCAGACTTTCCCCTAGCAAACTTCTCACAAGGCAATACACCACCACCAAAAACCGAGCCAAACTGTCCCCAAGCGCACCTCCTTCCCCCGCCGTGAGCCTTGCAAAAGTCAGTGCTGCCCTGCGCGCTCTTCGCACACCCCTCGAACCTGCACCTTTTCCCCCCTCCGTGGCGAACGCAGTGGCTCGTTCGCCCCCTCGCGCTCTTGGTGCACCCAGGCTCGGCGCACCTCTTTCCTCCGCCGTGGCCCACGCAGAAGTGGGTCCCGCCGTGGACGCTCTTCGTGCATCCCTCGGACGTGCACCTCTTCCCACCGCCGTGGCCCTTGCAGAATAGGGTGCTGCCCTCGGCCCCTTTGGTGCAGCCAAGGTTAGTGCACCTCCTTCCTCCGCCGTGGGCCTTACAGAACATTGTGCTGCCCTGAGCGCCCTTCGTGCAGTCGATGTGCTGGCAACGGCGTCCGCCGCCGTGGGATATGCAAAGGCCAGAGTGGCCCTCGGCGCTTCGCTTGCACTCCTCGACTCTGCACCTTTTCCCGCCTCCGTGGCGTATGCACAGCCCAGATTTTCCCCTCGAGGCTCGACTGCAGCCGTCGTGGGCGCACCTTCTGCCGCCGCCGTGGGATATGCAGAAGTCGGTGCGTCCCTCAGCGCTCTTAGTGCATCCGAGGTGCTGGCACCTTCTGCCGCCGCCGTGTGCCTTGCAAAAGACCGTTTTGCCCTCTGCTCCCTTGTGGCACCCAGCTCTTTGGCACCTTCGCCCACCTCCATGGGCTATGCAGAGGCCTGAAGCTCCTCTTGCCCCTGTAGCGCACCCTTCGACCATGCAGGTTTTTGCTTTAGCTTTGCTTTTTCGCCGATTGGTCAGAGGAGAGGTGTCGCCAGCTGAATATGGCTCGACATCGGTCGAGGAGGAAAAGTTCAGTGGGGGCAGATGCGAGCCGTTCCTACTGCTTGATGAGGTTGACCATTCGTCGAATAACTGCAATCTATGAGCTAAAGCTGGGGAATCAGAAAGCTTCTGAGGAGGATTGGAGTCATGGGTGGCACAAGTTAGAACAGAGTCGGCAGGCCCAGTTGATAGACTTAATTGAAGGTCTATTTTTGAGAACGGAGTTTCGAGTGCCTTTGATGATTGAACAACACCATTCTTTGGATTGGGTAGCAGGCCAAGGTTAGTACCAAGACCAATATCCACCGAAGCCACTTCATCGATTTCTTTGCCAGTAGTGCAGTATTTCGATGAAAGCCCCAACTCGAGGACCAAAGAAGAACGAGGAACTGTGTTGATAGGTTGCTCGAGGGAAGCAAACTTCCTTTTGTTTGCCCAGGGTTGGCATGAGATTGTGAAGCCAGGTGATTCATAGTCTCCAGCCGAAACAACTGAATAGCCACCTGCAGTATTTAAACCTTCGGACACAAAGGCCAAAGTTTTTGCACCATTACCAGGGGCATCTTCCATACATACAAATACACGGGTGAACTAACTGAACAGAAAATAGAGCGAACACTAGAGGAGTAAAAACAAAGGATTTACAGACTACTAGGATATGCACAGAACGTATGGGGGTGGCAATGGAAATAAATAGCTGATGATTAAACTAATAGCTTTCCAACTTGGAGCAACCACCGCTAACGAAACCCGATGTGTCCTGACGATCCATACTTGAGCAAATAATTTAAACAGAGGATGCCAGGAACTACAATGGCAGATCAATACATGAGCATATACAATCGATGTGAACTGAAAGCGTAGAGATCAGCCTGCATCGGAAGAAAAGAAAATGAGATATGTTTTTTTATAATGAAAATTTAATGTTTGATGTTCCAACAATAAGATACTGTCGTATTTAATAACGATGACGGACGCCGACCGCCAAATTTCATCACAGACCTAATCAAATCAAGTAGATTCATGCATTTAACAGTTCCGTATTACCTACGCAACTATCCGCCGCCTAAAGCTATCACGTCACCGAACCGCACCACTTCAAACTTAACGACAAAACGCAACATAAAGGACGATAATATCAAGAAGAACCCTTTAGTACCAACACATTGTGATATATAAGAAAAAGAAAATCTTTTCACACGGCGGACTTGGAACAAATATCTTTTAAGGAGGCATCAGTACTCAAAATTTTCAATACGCCCTCATCCCCCAAAACAATAACATTGTATTCTTAGCAAAAACCAAAACGAAAAAAAAAATAAACTGAAAAAATGAAAGATTTAGCAACCTTCGAAAACTTCATATGCATGTACCACAAGGTCTAATACAACATATCAACTCCTGTCAATCTATAACATCAAACCCCTAACATGCCTGATAAGAAATTTTTTCCATGTTAACATACAGCAATTCGTAATACGACAACCCACAGCTTGCAATCCATAACTCAAAAACGTGCACGAGCCAACATAAATCACTCGTTACCGATTAAATACACCTCAGATATCCTGAATTCATGACAAGATAAAGCAGAACGAGATACCATCCTCCATTACATAAACCTACTAAATTGAATTCGACAAGTTTAGGATCAAATAATCGTTATTACCTCCAGAAACTGTAGGAACTGAGGCGCAACTTTATGAAGCAATGCGCCGATCGAAAAAAAATTAGGGTTTTTGTCGTTGCCGGCAAAAGCAATAGAGACAAAAGAGTGGTGAGGAAAAAATGAGGAGATGAGTGAGAAATTCAGTGGAAGAAGTGGCGCACGCTATAAATACCAGCGGACGATGATGTTCGGTGTCGATCCCCCGCGCGCGGGCACACGGTTCATTCCATGTGTCCTCATTGGTCAACGTTATTGTCAATCAATATTTTTCAGTCTTCCATAAATTAATTGTAAGAGAATCAATTTTGAAATTGATCATTTCAAGTCAAATCGAATGCTACAAATTGCTGCACCAAAATGAATATGGACAACACAATTTAGGAATATTATGTTCTTGTTTTCATTTTATTCAAGTTTTTATATATAACTTTAAACTCCACTTGTCACTGCAAGATGGAATATTATGGGTAATATACGCCTTCGAATTCCTATCTATCTTATGTAAATATCAGCTACTTATACTAATTACTTTTGGTGGGATTTTTGTGGCAAATAAGAGTTGCTTGTTTGAATGCAACTAACGCATAAGGTAAACAAAAGTCTTCCTTTGGCCCACATAAATGGCCAAATTCGTGATAATTTTCCACCAAAACCACACGTTACTTGAAATTTTTTTTTTTTTTTCATTTTTACGAACCTCGGACTGATTTATCTTATATCTCCCCAAAGACCTCGAAACCTCAGTCTTGAACACTAAACTAAAGCTTTAACAATTTTAAATCGTTTTATAACAATGCAAACTTCACAGAAACAAGTCCATAATTGTAATTTTATCATCATAAATTACTCCTAGCCAATGCCAAGTTCATAGTCAAAACTAGTATATATAGCACCCCCAATGTGGTGTGCATATATATCAATTTATTTTATGTTTTGAACATTTTATTTTATTAATTAAATTAATTCACAAATAAAATTTCAATTTAAGAATAAACTTGCAAGGTTGAAATTGTAATTAATCAATTATTGGTAAAATTGTAAATAACTATGACAAACCAAATTGACAATTTTTTATCTACCGTAAACTCTATATAATAGTACTATCAGCACACTCTATACATGTGCTTAAAATATAATTGCTTTAATTTTAATTTTGAAATTTATAACTTATGTTTAGTAGATGAAATATAATTTTATATATATAAAAGGAAAATAATGATTAGGAGTATAAGTATAATAACTAAAAATTGAGGGGTTAAATGTGATAATTATTTAATTAATGAATTAGAAATAGAGATGTTAAATTGTACACATTTTACAGAACAAATTACCGGCTAACAGCCACCTATATATATAGTATAGATAAGATTATAGATGCATAACTGGGCTTCGAATTTATTTTGGGCTTCACAATATGGGTCCATGGTTGGGCCGAGCTTGTTTATTGTTCCTTATTTTTTATTATTAAAATGGGCCTTTACGACACATTGAAGCCCATGTTACAACACCGCGGTTAATTAATATGCGTTGACTTCGTTGATCATGGAAGTCTCTGTTCATGACATTCACCGCCGATTCCAGATCTAATTTGAGATAAAATGAGATCTTTGACTTCGATATTCAACTCTTTCCGTTCAAACGTCAAACAATCCCCACAATATTATTACAAGGTCAAATCCTAAGAGATGCAAGCAAATCATTTCACACGCTGCCGATGATGTCTTCGCTGTACCCACTCTGATCGTCCCAGAACTTAGACCAAAGCATCACTCCGCCGTACCTTCTGTACCTCCTAATCACCGGCAACACCTGATTCACCGCCACGTCCGGCGGAAGAAACCCACTCCCGGCGGCCTGAGGCGCCGCCGGAAGCCCCAGGAACACCTTCCCCCGGCCTGCAACGCCGCCGTTGGCCCACGTTTCCCACGACTTCAGCAATCTGTCGACGCTTCCGTTGAAGTATGCGCAAGGTGGGTTGTTGTAGAACTGAACCCATACGTAGTCGAACAGGCCGGTGTTCAGCGCCGAGCCCAGCAGTCTGTCTGGGTAGGGACACTGCGGCGCGCCTGAAACGTACACGCGCCGCCTTGTCCGTGGCGCGTAGGAGTTGTGTGACTTCAAGAATCTGACGAGGTTGTCGTAGTATAGAGAAGATCCAAGCTCTATGTCAAGATCGATGCCTGAAGAGAGGAAGAGCTTAAAGACCCATTATTTCATGAAAGAGGTGAAGTTATCGAACAACAGAAAGACTTTTGAGTTTTGGCTTACCATCCAAGACGGCGTCGCCCAGGGGACGCGCCGCCGCGCTGGATTTACCAGAGAGGAAAGTGTTGTAGAGGTAGAGAGAGAAGTCCTTGGCGTCTTGGACGGAGGAGAGAGAGTAGTTTCCGACGCCGCCGCCGATGGAGAGAAGCACCCTTATGCCGAGGCTCTGGCAGTACTTTATCTCGGAGGACAAGGCCTGGCAAGAGTTGGTCGATGGGTTGCAGTGGCCGGCGAGGTTGAGCTGTGGAGTTTGGCCGCCGCCGAAGATGTAGAGGAAGGCCAAGTTCACGTAGGAGAATCTGCCCGTGGCGCACGTGTCACGGAGTGTTCCTTCGTTGCCATTTTGCCCCCAATACACCGCTATGCCTCCACGGCGGGCGGCGGCGGAGGTGGCGGCGAAGAGGAGGAGGACGGTGGCGGTTGTCGTAAGCTGGGTTATTTTCATGGTTTGTCGTTTCTTTGCTATATATATGTGTGTATCTATAGAAATTAGAATCTTGCTTGTTTCGGGCTTCGAGGGAGTAGAAAGTTACTGATCTCGAGGTGGTATTTATAGTATATTTCTAAGCTTATTCCCCATTGATTATTTAATTAATATCGAGTACGTAATGGAGAATTAGAAAAGTCAAAATGTCAACGGAGTGGAGAATTCATTATTTAATTTAATAATCAACGAATAGAGTGGGCGGCCGGCTCAATAGGGAAGGAATCATTAGCCACTAAAATAATGTAAGAATGGACCAAGTCGTTGCCTACGACATTGGCCAATTCAAAGTGGGAACTATAATAGAAGTGACCACTAATACTTGCATTACCATGGTAATGCTCATCATTATACTAAAAGAAAGCACATAGTACTGCAGTTGCAAGAAATTCAAATCAGCAATCACTTTCTTGAAACAAAGCTTTGGAGACAGAGTGAGCTTTATTACCTACGTTATCTTCGGCCAAACCCAAGCGTTTAACCGCAGCCATCGTCGGCGTCTCGTGTACGACGATGCTACACTGAGGTCCTTGGCTGTGCATGTCATTTCTTTTCGGTCGTTTTTGTTGAGAGTTTGCCTTTGGCAGCTTTAAGGCCCAAACTCGTTGCAAGTCTCGGGCTCGGCTTGTGAAATGGGCAAAGTTTTTGGCGCGCATTCGCCTCTCTTGAGCTTCGCCTAGCATTCGTTCTTGCTCGTCTTTTAGAGTCTCAGTTGGATCACAATCCGGGGAGAACGATCGAATGGTGCTGATGGATTCGGGACTTTTGCTTCTGTCGATAACGTCTCGATGTGATTGGTTGCTGTCGTCGCTGTTTAGGAAGAGATTATTAGGAATTTCACTTTCTTCTTCGTCGTCGCCAAATGGGAGCAAATCCATATTTGTGTATATCTTCCTGAAGATGTCTTCTAGTTCATCCCCATACCTGAAAATTTTGGATGTTTAGGCAAGTAGACAGAATTTAAAGATAAAATGGAGAAGAAGAAATAGTTAGTTTGAACTTGAGACTCCTACCTTGCTCTGATAGTACGTTCGATATAGTCATATAAGCTGACTTGACCATGAATTCCTCCAGCAACAAGAAACTGAATGATTTCTAACAGGGAACATATTTGTTTCAACAGTTTTGCTTTCCTAGATTCCTCCATATCTGGTGTAACAGCTGAGCGCAGAATCTCAACACGAAGGAAGATCTGCAATTCGTATCTGTGAAACGACACAGTAAGGAGACCATAGACGGAGAGAGGACACGACTATATGAATAGTATTAATCTGGAAACAAAGCATAAAGATCGAAGCAAAGGATACTTACTCTCTGACTAAATTTTCTGATGACAAACTGGGATCAGAGTCATCTGGTATCTTCTTCATTTCTCTCGGCTCCTTAAGTATAAAGTCCATTAATTTTCGCTTAACCACTTCACTATTAGTCTCCGTCACGGATTTGTCATGCAACCAATTCACTAATGATTGGAGAACTCGCTGAGCCAGATTTTGAAGGTCCATTCCTGACTCTAGACCCTGTTGGAATGTCTTTGAGAGCTTATCTATAAATGTTTCCGCATTTTCAAAAACTGAAACGGGCATATCTCCATATTCTTTTGCAGGGGAAAGGTCAGGCAACAGATTATTACAAGCAGATGAGTCCTCAGTAGGTTTTAACTCAGGTGATGTCGTTAACCAATGTGGATCAGCTTTCTCAATCTGTTTCATCCAGCATTTGAAGAACTTCAGCTTCTTTGACTTTTGAAGATGTGCAGCATATACATGGTACAAGTCCAAAGTAGTTCCTTCAAATGCTTCTTTGTAGAACGAATCCCACGTCGTCTCACGATATGAATGTTTTCTGCCCTTTCTGATGTTCTTAGGCTCGCATGGTTCACAAGATCCTGAAGTTGAAGTGGAAGCTTGCGAACCTAAACATCCGTTTGAGTTACTATTCAGGTATTCATCATAACCATCATGGATAAGATCCCTTGATGATGATTTAGACATTCCAACTGAAGAGCTGCCATCATATAAGATAGATAGCAGAGCCCAGTGAGGGGTGAAAGGCTTGAGAGTACCCATGAATGTATGACCATTACTACTTGAGAGGGAGACCAAGGCCCAGCAACCTTTACTATAAAGAAAACTCAAAAATATTTGCCAGGTAGGTGTTTCCTTGTTATAAATAACTTCTTCCATTTCTCTATGCACCATTTCAAGAACCATGTCAGCAAAAAACATGGATCCACCAACGCAACAGTTCTGTGCTTTCTTATTAGACTCGTGAAAGTGCTCCCGTACTAAAACAGTCTCCGATGAACCTCGAAAGAACTCACGCTCATCGCTTCTAAACACTCCTTTAACATGTAATTTTACCCGACCATTGCTTAAATGAAACCATAAGGCATCTTCAGCAGGCAAAACTGGCGAGCTTCTACATTCTGGCTCAACATTCTCCGTAAAACTTGGACTGGGATGTGAACACTTGACACTTACTAACTCAAGATCACACCACTTGCATTCTAGTGGCTTCCCATTCACATCCAAGATATCAAGATCTAACTCTCCACTGCAATGTTTTCCTTCCCCAAAATTTACACACTCGAATGACGCCCCAATTTTGGGATATATCAACCCAAAAGGAAGTAAAGCCGATCCCAACGAAATCAATTCACTCGAACAAAACCCAAACCCCATTCTCTTAATTGCATCCTTAAAATTAACTAGGTCATGCCCCCATTTACTTCTCTCCTCAACTCGAAACACATCTCTAACATCAACCCAACACAACCTGATATCCTTCGCAGTAAATGTCCGCTTCACCGAACCAAACAACCCATCATCAGCGGAAAATTCAGCAAAAGAACCAGCGTATGTAAACAAGAAAACTGAATTGCGTGGAAATTTAACCAAATCACAATCACTCACAGCAGCATCGTCATCCTCAACACACTCCCAAGCGTAGTCGTGCGTCAATTGGAGCAGATAGCTGGCCACGTGGTCCATACTAGGCGTGTAGGATGCAACATTTGACCGTTCAACTAGCGTAGAAAAGGACCCCAGGGCGTCCCTGATAGCATGTAGGGTTTTCAACGGCAGGTCAAAGGAGAGCGATTGGGTGCCGAACTGGCGGGGAAGGTCAGAGGAAAATTGGAGAGGGGAGAGCGACGATACGAACAGCTTATAAGCAGCGAGCGAATTACTGCAGATTGGCGGAGATCGGAGTAGGCGCGCGGAGGCGGCTATGGCAGATGAGAGGTAAGTGGCCGGAACTGGAAGAGCAAGGAGCGGATGGAGATCTATGAGAATCACCACTCGCCGAGCTCCGTCGGAATAAGATACTGGTGGCGCCGCCGGTGGCATTGTCGGCCGTAGAGGAGAGCTGAAGTGCGATTTACACGGCGGAGAAGAGGCGGGAGGGCGGTTCGGCGGGTAAGGTAAAGGCTAACGCGCGCTTTTTATGTTTTGGGGGGAAAAGTTTATATATATATAATACATTAGCTAATTATATTATAAAAAATAAACAATTTTATTATACTTTCAAAAAAATTCATATAACATTGTAGAAATATAGGAACATACAGTAGAAACTCTATAAATTAATACAGTTGGGACCAGCCAAATTTATTAATTAAAAGAGTTATTAATTAATCGATAATTAATAATTATTAATTTATCGAAATTATCATTGTATTAATTTATAGTGTATATTACCTTTCAAACTTCCCAAACTTTAAATAACCTTCAATCTCATATGTCCTTAATGAACGTCAAATTAAGGATCAAACATTCAATCTCCCAAGTCTATCATAATCCGCATGGTGTACATTTAAGTAATATTAATAAATATATCTTCTATAATACACTATGAGAATGTTTTTATGGAATTATTAATTTATAATTTATATGGGACCTACAGAAATTATCAGAAGTCTATTATCTTATAATTTTAGAGAATTATTAATTTAGTACGTTATCCCCGAGTCGGGACCGGCCAGAAATATTATATTAAAGAGTTTATTAAATTATCGAGTATTAATTTATGGAGTTTCTACGGTAATAATAAAACTTATCAAAGATGTTAGATGAAAAGGTTCTTGCTATGAACCGTAACATGATATAACAAAATGTAACCTTTATTATCAGAAAATAGCTTTATATTCTCCAACTTGATTAAATGTTTAAAAAAGGTGTTTACGATTGAAGCCCCATTTCAGTTTTAAAATCGAATTTAGACCCCTGAACTTTTAGTTTTAAGGACACAATTTCTGCAGTACCACTTCATTGTTCTGCAGTACCACTTTATTGTTATGCAATACCATTTTATTGTTCTTCAATACCACTTAATTGTTACCGCAGAAAAATGAAATGGTACTGCAGAAATCCGGTTCTTTAAATTAAAATTTTTTGATCGGACTTAAAAGCTAAATGAAACTTATGTCGGGGCCTCACATCAAATTTCCCCAAAACTAACAGTAAAAAAGGACCGTTTATGATATGATATGATACATTTCAGCTTCAATATCTCTTGGGCTATATTAGAAACCATACTCAGCCCAATCATGGGCTTTTTGAATCTTTCCATTACCAAAGAAAGTGCAATTTATTTACGTGACATAATCGAATAAATAAATTAATTAACAATAAAAGCATTTACTCACACAAGTCAGACATTAATTGCTTTCTCCTGCAAATTGAGCTATAAGCTGTAACCGCTACGGCAAAGCACGTGCATTCCCACTCTTCGCGCGCCATAACATAATTAGAATAAATAAAAAATAAAAAGACGGCCCTTTTCTTCTTCTACGTACTCAGCCATCATTTATTGTCACTGTCTTCTTCAACAAAATCATATTTCCGCTCCGTAAAGGCAAGAATCAATACTTACCTGCATTCGTTCAACGCTTACCTTCTCGGAATTCTCTTACATTGATGTCTGATCCGATGATTCGACGGTGAAGGGGGTCGGCTTCGGTAAGGAAGTAGTGATTCATTTGATCCATCGTTGGCCAGGTGAGTTTTATTTTTTTTTTTTCCCTCGATTTTTTCGCTAATTTGAAGTAGAGCTAAATTTTCTATCTCTGACTCATTGCTGTCTCGAATACTTTACGCTATTTGTGTTAATGGAATTCGATTTCGTGAAAAGTGAAACTGAGCAGTCGATCAGTCAAACGGAGTTAGGAGGGCAGCGACTTTTCTGGGCTACTTTTTCTTTTTGTTTCTGCATTTTTGGTCTGTCCTTTTGTGATTATGAATTTCAGTAGTTTACCTAACCTTGATTTGAATATTCAACAAAACGGCTAAGATCTTGATGTTTCTTACTCTTACGCAATAGATAATAGAAATAGTGTGTGGCAGCTTTCATCTTTATTTCTTTTGACTTTTGCATTTCTTAATTTGTTCCTAAATCATGCAGAGACTGAAGAGATTATGTGTATGATACGCCCCTGAGGTTAATTCATGATACTGAAAGACATATGGGGAAGATCAAGCTTACATGTCTGGCGATCTCAGTAATATTTGCTGCAATACACTTTCTGGCGGAAGCTGAGCCCTTTGAGGACAGACAAGCTTTGCTCGATTTCATGTTCAACATCACCCATTCTCCATCCGTGAACTGGGATGTAAGAACATCTGCTTGTACTAACTGGATAGGAGTTACCTGCAATCACGATAGTTCGAGGGTCATAGCCCTTCGATTGCCGTCGAGTGGATTGACGGGCACCATACCTAGCAACACTCTCGGCAGATTATCTTCGCTTCAGATCTTGAGCTTGGCATCCAATAACATCAGTGGTGTTTTCCCCGTCGATCTTTACAAGCTCAGAAACTTAACTGGCCTCTATCTACAGCTCAATAGGTTCGAGGGTCATCTCCCTTACAATTTCTCTGTTTGGCCCAATCTTTCAGTCTTGAACTTATCGTATAACAGATTTTATGGGATTATCCCATCTTCGATATCGAATCTTTCTCGGTTAACTGTCCTCGACCTTGCGAACAACTCGCTCTCTGGCGATATCCCTGACCTGAACATCTCAAGCATGCAAAGGATAGATTTGTCCAACAATAGCCTCAGTGGAGTCTTGCCCAAGTCTCTCATGTGGTTTCCTGGCCTATCCTTTGCTGGTAATAACCTTACATTTCCTCAGACTGTGGCCTTAACTCCCGCCCAACCTCCTATGCCTTCGCCCCATAAACGCTCCTCGAAATTCAGAGAATCGGCCATTCTTGGGATAGTTATAGGCAGTTGCGCTGCAGCGTTCGCTTCAATCGCTTTTCTTCTGATCGTCATGAACAGAAAGAACAAGAAGGAACCTGACGAAAACACGACGAACACTGCCCTGCATAAGAGGGGCAAATCTTCTGCCAAAATGGGATCTGAGCATCAAGATGGGAATGGAAAGCTAGTCTTTTTCGAGGGGCGTAATCTGATTTTCGACCTCGAAGATTTGCTGAGGGCTTCTGCTGAAGTACTCGGTAAGGGGACATTCGGCACGACGTATAGGGCTGCTTTAGAAGACGCAACTACACTCGCCGTGAAGAGACTGAGAGAAGTAGCTGCAGGGAAAAGGGAATTCGAGCAGCAAATGGAACTCGTGGGAAGTATCAGGCACGAAAATGTCGCTCCTTTGAGAGCTTACTACTATTCGAAAGACGAGAAGCTCATGGTGTATGATTACTACAGTCTGGGAAGCGTGTCTGCATTATTACACGGTACATCAACAACTCCAAATCTTCTATCCCATTACATATCTGAATCTTTACATTTGCATGGCCTTCATATGTTTTGTGTTCGAATATCCCTTTTCTCGTCTTTGGCAGACAAAAGGGGCGAGAACCGAAGAACGCCATTGGACTGGGAGACGAGGCTAAACATAGCCCTAGGAGCAGCGAAAGGAATCTCTTGCATTCACTCACAGAGCAATGGAAGACTCATCCATGGAAACATCAAATCATCGAACATATTCCTCACCTCTCAAAACATACCTTGCATCGCAGACCTCGGGCTAGCCACCCTAACGGGCCCGCCATCAGCCCGACCCATGACCCGAATAGGCGGGTATCGGGCCCCAGAAGTCACTGACGCCAAAAGGGCCACGCAAGCTTCGGACATATACAGCTTGGGAGTCGTACTACTCGAGCTCTTGTCTGGAAAATCGCCCGTCCAAATCCCAGGCGGCGGCGGCGGTGGGGATGAAATCGTGCACCTTGTGAGGTGGGTTCAGTCGGTGGTCCGCGAGGAGTGGACCGGCGAGGTGTTCGACGTGGAGCTGCTGAGGTACCCTAACGTGGAAGAGGAGATGGTGTCTATGCTTCAGATTGGGCTGAGCTGCGTGTCGAGGATGCCAGGTCAGCGGCCGGCGATCGGAGAAGTTGTAAGGACGATTGAGGAAATAAGAGGCGGCGTGGCTCCGGCGAGTATCAGCCCCGGCGGTGGGAATGAGTCTCCTTAATAGGGTTCGTCTTCTTCTCATGCCCATAATTAACTTAGTTTTAGATTTATTTGTGTTTTTTATGTCTAGAGTTTTGTGCTCGATATGGGGATTTTCTTTTTCCTTCTTTTGGGTTTTCGCATTCATCTTTGGTCTATTTTTCGGCGTCTCTCTATCTTCCAAGGAAGAATTTCATCGCGCACCCTCGTATATTTTCGATTTTTCTTGCATAGCCAAAATTGAGTTGCTCGCTCTTTTATTATTTCCTCTTCATGGACCGCAGAAGCTAATAATACAATAGTGAACAGAAAACCCAACTATAAGTTTGCCTTGTTGAAAAGTCTTAATATCGTTTCCTTTTGACCTTTGCCCGAAACATCTGATCAAAATTCCTCGAAACTACGAAGTAACACAAGTAAAACACAGCCTTTACTTGCAAATCGTTATAATAAGCAATCGGAGAAAAACTTCAATAAAAATAACCTCTATTGGATTCGATGTCCCATATTTACGACAACTGGGAACGGCTTGTCGATGGTGTGATCAAGAGAGAGCAGATATGGCAACTCTGTCACTGCGATTCCATGGATTCTTCTTCGAGCTACTACTCATCATCACCATCAGACTTGGGAAGTTCTTTGCGTTGTTCTTTTCACTATCACAACGAAGATAAAAAAATACACGGCGTATGTTGAAAATAGAGTCGAATATGTAAGCTTCAGGTGCGTACTACTCATCCTACTATTTCTTGGTTGGTTCTTTGTCTTCGTTTCATCAAGAATAGAAAATATCTTATCCCCATCATATATTTCGTTTCATAGGTTGAGCGACGAAAGATGGCTGCTGCACAAAGAGAAGAAGAAGGAGGTCCATGGCGGAGAAAAGCTGAATACCACTACTATCGAAGTCAATTTTGACGAAGTCTTGAGATCTGCGAATATGGATTGCCCAATGAATGCTTCAGAATGGGACGAACCAATGGAAGGGACGATCAAACGGTATGAATATGGGATTTACGTAACATTTGCGGATAATCGAGGTTTTGAGGATCATATAGAACGAGTACGTTTCAGGTAATAATAATAATAATCCTCACGAAAGAATATATTGTTTCAGGTAACAGTAATAGTAATTGCAGTAAATTTATATATACATATAGCCGCAACAGATTCACTGAGGAAGAAGCAAAGCTTTGGTGGTTCGACAATGGCGAAAAAGTTTGCCGGAAATACGATGCCAAGGCGACCAAGTGGGCCCGAGTCGAAGGTACTGATGATAAGAAGCTGATTATCGGGTGATAAGAACAAATTTATATCGTAAACTGTTGTAATAAAAACCGAAAAATCAATTCAGCATTGTATTATACCCACAGTTCGAGCCCACGCTTCCGTAGTCTCGACGAAGCCGTCCCTTTCTAACAGTTGTTTATGGACACACACACTATAGATAGACTTCCCCTTTTTATTATTATATGTTCTTTTCATGGACCTCACAGACAAAGAAAATTCCACATAAGAAAGAAAACCCACCAAAAAAAAACATTGGGCAGACGTCATCAAGAACATTGCTGATAATAAGCCCTTGATTAAAAAGAAAAAAAAAACACGATTGAGGAAGGATAAGCTCTCAGTCTAATAATGCTACCTACTATTGATTTGATCGTATTTTATTGGGTAGGTAACGATGCATTGTAATTTGTATTGTATGCTACATTGTGTAATAAAAAACTATGTATACAAGTTTTCGTTTTTTGGTCATTATGTTCGACAATTGCAAAAGTAGGTCACTAACTATATTATATGTTAGATCTGACGGATCACCGTCGCAATAGTCGTTACGTAATCTCGATCCCATACTCGAGTTACTAACGTAAGCGTTGGATCCTTAAGCATAGCGTCGTAAAGTAATCTCGTTTTCGTAAGCGAGATTACGGCTGTGTGCGGAAGCGCACTGTGATCATAACGTGATCTCGTTATTGAAAATACTTTTGAGTCATGTTTTCAATTTTAGGTCACTAAGAATATATTTCTTCGATTTTGGGTCACTTACATTTTTTCAATTTGGATCACTATGTTTATAACATTAGTACCAAATGAGTGACCCAAAATTGAAAATATTTAAACTTAGTGACCAAAATCGAAAAAATATATTCTTAGTGGCCTAAAACTAAAAACATGATCCAAAATTGTTCTCACATGAAAAGTTAGTGATCTACTTTTGCAATTATCAAACATAATGACCCAAAAATGAAAAATATGTATTATTAGTAGCCTAATTTTATAATTTCCCCAAAAACTAACTACGCGTTTGCCATGTTGAAAACTAACTAGGTAGCAATCAGAGAAAACTTGAAAATAGAAACCCATGGATTCGATAAAGAGAAGTACATGGCGTATGTTGATGAAAATGGAGTCGAATATGTAACCTTCAGGTGCGTAACTCATGAGAATGAAAAAAAAAAAGATTCTATTTTTATTTATGGGTTGGCTTCTCGTCTTCTCCATGAATATCATCCATCCATATATTGTTCGTTTCTTATAGGTTTAGCCACGAAAAATGGCTGCACGAAGAGAAGAATGTCCATGGTCAAAAGAATAACACTATCATCGAAGTATACTTCGACGAAAAATTGAAATCCGAAAACACGGATGGGCCCGACGGTGTGTTTCATGAGAGGGAGACGATCGGATATTATGAGAAGGGGATTTACGTAACATATAAGAAATCAAGATTTTGAGAAACAGATTGAAAGAGGACGTTTCAGGTAATAATATAGTTGTTCTTGATTCTCTAACACTCAACTCTTTAGTTCGATCCGGTTTGGTTTACGATTAGCAATTGGAATTTAACACACACACACACACATGTGTATATCAATATATATAGCCGCAACGTATTCACTGAGGAAGAAGCAAAGTTTTGGTGGTTCAATAACGGCGAAAGCGTTTGCCGGAAATATGATGCCACGGCGACCAAGTGGGCCCAAGTCGAAGATGACACCGAAAGTATTGATTGAGCACAAAATTATATCGCGTTTGTATTATATATGTCGTGAACTGATGTTTGTAATAAAATGGTTTGAAGTGTTTGTGGTAGAGATTATGTATTGTTCGTTATGAAACTCTCTGAAGGAGATATATAGAAAGTAGGTTTTAATTTTTGCTTCATCGTTCATGCAACTCAGACAAGTATGTATTAAAAGCAGAAAATGAGCATATGTGGGTGTGGTTCGTAACTTGGAAACGTTAAAGGATCAAGTTGCAAAATTAATAAACATAAATATAGTAATATCTTTATGGGTAACTGGCAAATTGCATTTTCTGTCCTATATAAGTCGTGTCTTCACGTTACAATCGTTCCTCCTCTGCAATTTTGTGACCAATAATTCCTCCTCGTCGGCAACAGAAGCGATCGAACTTTTCTCCCCAAGGTAGCGACGGTAGGAGGATCCAGTGTTTCTCTCAGGTTCGTTTATGTGCTGTTCTGTACGATTCTCTTGTGGTGCAGCAGATCGGAGTATGGATCTGATCTATTCATGTGTTTTTTAATTGATACCTTGCAATGCTAGGGATCGCTGATGGCTTCGAAGCGGATCTTGAAGGAGCTGAAGGATCTTCAGAAGGATCCTCCTACATCTTGCAGTGCTGGTAATTTCTCCTTAAATGGGAAAAATGATGAGATTGCTTTTTTCTTTTTCCTGTAGATCCTTTAGCTTCCTGTTTAGGTTTGTGAAATATGCATTTGTAAAAGGTCGTGATTGTTATTTGCTTGTGTTTGGCCGGATCTTCTCCATGAAAGTTTTTCGTTGATCTATGATTCATGATGTCGAAACTGGCGCACTGATCATACGATTTATTTGATATGCCCGTTACATAATCAAGTTGAGAGGTTAATGAGCCTGAAAGTGCTTGTCCTGTCGTCATTACCGTGGAATTTGTTCAGGTATATCACGAGGGCATTACTCATTAGCTTATGCCAACATGAATTCCCGAATATATGATATGGACTCTGCTTCTAATCAATGACAACCTTGCATAAGCTAGAATCTTGTTAATACCCTTTTATAGCTGAAACTTCCATTTATCCCCTTCATCGTACATATAAGGTCCTGTTGCTGAGGATATGTTCCATTGGCAAGCTACTATCATGGGTCCATCAGATAGCCCTTACTCGGGTGGGGTTTTCTTAGTCACCATTCATTTCCCACCAGATTATCCCTTCAAGCCCCCTAAGGTATATATTTTGTCGCATTATATTCGCAGAAAGCCAACTCTTACTACGCAGCCTATCTTTTTTAGCTTTGCTATTGGTAACTCATTGTTTCTATCTTCTTCGCAGGTTGCATTTAGAACCAAAGTTTTCCACCCGAACATAAACAGCAATGGAAGCATATGCCTCGACATACTGAAAGAGCAGTGGAGCCCTGCTTTAACTATCTCCAAGGTCTAACTTCTCTAAACATCTTAACGCACGCTTGTCTTCATCATCAAATTCAAGTTTAGTATTCGAAGAACATTTCTTTTTTTCTTATGCCTCGAATTCTCTCTTTTTTCAGGTATTGCTTTCGATCTGCTCGTTATTGACGGACCCAAACCCTGACGATCCATTGGTACCGGAGATTGCTCACATGTACAAAACAGATCGGTCAAAGTATGAAAGCACTGCGAGAAGCTGGACTCAGAAATACGCCATGGGGTGAAGAACACAAATGCTTCAAAGAGGAAAAACACAAGTTTGTTCCTATGTTATGTTATATACGCAAAGCTTTCCTAGTCTATCTATCTGAGTTTCTGTATTTGGACTTTAGCACTTATCCTATGTTTGTTACTTTGGAATCTTGTCTTGTTGAAGCTTGTGTTTTGAAACAATATTCTACTGCAGTCTTGGGCCTTTATGGCCCAATATTAGAGGATTATTAAACAAGTTAGGGCCTGGGCCAACAAATGCTTGCTTACGCGAAATCAAATTAATAATGTTCGGTATGATATGATATTTTTATGAAATAGATTATTAAGTGTGCAAAGAAAAAATGTGTGGGTGCTATGTTGCCACACAATGGTGGCTCTAACTTATCTTTAGAAGATTAATTAATTCAGAGAGCAGCATAGCTTTTTTTTCACAGACAAAATCTATGAGGATATGGACGTAGCATCGAACACAAAGATTCATCATGATAATTTAAAATGTAGGGAGGGGACCAAATATGCATATATGTTTGTTGTCATCGTTCATTGAATTAAATTTAAATATATACTATTGAAAAACATTTAAAGTAAAAGTCGGCTCTGATTAGTATTTCTCTTTAGGTCTCAGCTTAATTTCAGCTTATGTGTCGTTTTCAGATTTATGTATATTTTGTTTCCGAGCTATTAAAAGCCCGCTGACAGAACAAGATTTTGATTGCACCGTTTTCCTTGTAGTCCGAACAATATATCATCGAATTTCAAATTAACCGAAAAATATATATAGTATTTCTATGTAGTGATGAAGATGAACCCATGGAAACTACGAGCAATAATTACGATCCATGTTTTTCTTGTTCTTGGAGTATTGAAGCAGCAAGAGAATCGAGCTGCTTTGATTCATACAAATGAGCTGAAGCAGAGGACAGTTTAATTGCAGATATGGTTTAAAATGCCGCGCTAAGGAGGCATTCAAGCCAATGACGTTGGAGCTAGTTCACTTATAAAAGTGCTGAGACAAGAATACGTTTTTTTTCCCTTTGGGCCTTTCTCTTATTGGGCCAGCTTATAGTCGTTAGGAGGTTTAGATATAAATAGTGCAATTTATAGTCAGTAGTTTATTCGATCGTTTTTTGCGCGCGTTCTTTTCATCATTCTCAGCTGTATCTTGTAAATTCAGTCGATCAATAAAGTGTGATCTTGAGTGTCGTGGATGTAGGATTTTATCAGAAATCCGAACCACGTTATATGCTTGTGTTGAATCAAGATCAAACAAATTTCGATTCCTTTTTTTGAAATGGTATCAGAGCACTCTGTCGATTGAGCTGCGATTATCCAAATTTCTCCTGAATCGAGACCAAGAACAATTTGGCTTTTCCACTGCTGCGATTTCCTCATGGCTGCTTCAGTTCCAACGCTAACTACAGGAAATTTGGGAAATTCTGGTATGATCAATGATCCTTATTTCTTAGCCAATAATGATAACTCAGGTCAGCTCCTTATACATGAGCAATTGAATGGCGATAATTACGCCACATGGAGTAGGGCGATGATGATCGCACTAATTGGAAGAATAAGGAAGGTTTTGTGAACGGTGACCTCAAACAGCCCATACCAGATCCACAGAATCCTCAGTTCTCACAGAATCAGCTGTCAGCTTGGAAAAGGAATAACAGTGTGGTAATTTCATGGATTATTAATTCGGTATCAAAAGAGATTTCGGCGAGCATCTTGTACAGCTCCTTGGCAAGAGAGGTTTGGATTGACCTAAAGGAAAGGTTTGGCCAAACAAATAAACCAAGAGTGTTTCAGTTGAAGAAAGAGCTCGCAAATCTCAGTCAGGGGTCGAATTCTGTGGCTGCATACTACACTAGGTTAAAACACTTTGGGATGAGTTGAGCACTTACAGACCCCCTTGTGAATGTACATGTGGAGGGATTAAAGCCATAAAGGAACACCTCGATGAAGAATATGTCTTGTCTTTTCTCATGGGGTTGAATGACTCATACTCACAGGTCCGCGGCCAAATTCTGCTCATGGAGCCCATGCCCTCCATCAATAAAGTTTTCTCCCTGTTGCTACAAGAGGAGAAACAAAGGTCCATGGTGACAGGTCACGGACAGCTTAATGAGGACCAGACAAATAGCATGGCAATGTTTACAGCCAAGACTGGTATGGAACAGATCAAGAAAGGAGTTTTTAACCAGAAGAAGGATTCTGTTAAACCAGTGTGCACACACTGTGGGAAGAAAGGGCACACTGTAGATACTTGCTATCAGTTGCACGGGTTTCCACCTGGGTTCAAGACAGGATATAAGCCTAAAGGTGCAAGGATGAATCAAGTTCTGGCAGAAACCAATGCTAGACAAGTAGACAGAAATCAGCAACCAAGTCTTGGCACCAATTCAACAACAGAGGCTCTGGTAAATCTACAACTCACTCCCTATCAACTTCAGAGTTTGAGATCCCTGATCAACCATCCCACTCTTACCACTCCATCAGAGAACACTGAATCTGCATTGCCCTTTGATAAAGGGACAGGTATAACAGGTATTTGTCTGTCATTTAACTTGCCAGTTTTGATGACAGAAATGTGTGGTTAGTTGACTCCGGAGCAACTCGACATGTGTGTGGTAACTATGGTCTTTTCTCTGAACTACATGATATTGATGAATCAAATGTGATCTTACCTAACAACACTGCCATTAGGGTCAGAAAAGCAGGGTCATTTAGATTAAATCAGCACATCATGTTAACAGATATTCTGTTTGTGCCAGATTTTCATTTTAATTTAATTTCTGTTAGCTATCTGGCGAGTAAGCAAGGTTGCAAATTCTCTTTTGATGCTAATGGTTTTCTCATACAGGATCATTCACTTCGAATGATTGGCAAGGGTAGCAAAGTGGCTGGATTATATGTCATAAAGGCTGATGTCATTCCTGTTTTACCTTCTCAAGAAAATTCTGTTTTTCTTAATAAAGTCTCTGCTGATGTGTGGCATAGAAGATTGGGACACCCCTCTGATAGGGTTCTAGATGTTTTAAGAATGTCTTTGATGCATGATAACAGACCACATGACTCCTTTTGTAAGATTTGTCCCATTGCCAAACAAAGAAGAAATATTTTTCCAAATAATAGAAAAGATGTTTGTTCTAACTTTGATCTTGTGCATTGTGATGTGTGGGGGCCTTTTCACGTGCCCTCGCACTTAGGACACCAATACTTTGTTACAATTGTTGATGATCACTCTCGGTTCACTTGGGTTTTTATGATTAAGCACAAGTCTGAGGTACCATCAATAATATCCTATTTTCTAGCTATAGTTGAGACACAATTCAGATGCAAGGTTAAGACCATTAGAACGGATAATGCTAAGGCGTTTAACCTGACCAATTTGTGTAGAAGTAACAGAATTATGCAGCACTTGTCATGTGTGCAAACACCACAGCAGAATTCGGTGGTAGAGAGGAAGCACCAGCACCTTCTTAATGTAGCTCGGGCCCTGCTGTTCCAATCTGGTATTCCTATTGTCTACTGGTCAGAGTGTCTTCTTACCGCCACATTTCTTATCAATAGGACTCCTTCTTTGACACTAGCCAACAAAAGCCCTTATGAGGTTCTATATGGAAAGAGTGTGAATTATGGTGAGCTGCGGGTCTTTGGATGTCTATGCTATTGTTCCACTCTTACAGCCGGTAGAAAGAAATTTGATCCTAGAGCTAGAGAATGCGTGTTTGTTGGGTATCCTAATGGGGTAAAGGGTTATAGATTGATAGATTTACAGACTAGGGAGATCATAGTGTCTCGAGATGTTATATTCAAGGAACATGAAATGCCTTTCAAAACCAAGCTGAGTGATCAGACTGCAGATCCCTTTTCCACACTGGTCTTGCCAAGACCTCAGATGGAGGATGCAGTTGATCAAGGAGCAGATTGGTGGGTTAGCTCCTCAACCCCACAAATACCAGACCAACAATCAGGGAGGGTCTCAGCCACTGAGCCAGGTACTCAGCCAGGTACTCAGCCACATACAGGATCTCAGGAAACAGACAGGTTGCCTGATTCTTCAGTACCAGTGCCTTCAGACCAGCAATTAGGAAGGGTCTCCACTCTTGCACCAAATGGTCCGCAGCCTGGGAATGAAGAACCACCTTTGTCCCAGGAGCTTACACAGGGGCAAAGGAAGTCAAGCAGGCAGATCAAGAAGCCTTCTCATTTGCAAGACTATATCTGTCACAGTCAGTCAGACAGGAAGCCTTTGTACCCCATCTCACAACTGTTATCTTATGCAAACTTCTCTGATCAGTTCCAAGAATTTATCTGCAATATCTCCCTGGCAAAGGAACCACAGAATTATGCACAAGCTGCACAATCAGAGGATTGGATTTCTGCCATGAATGAGGAGTTTAAAGCACTAATAGATAACAACACTTGGTCTGTAGTATCCTTACCAGATGGCAAGAAGGCGATTGGGAGCCGTTGGGTCTACAAATTGAAGTTTGATGCAACTGGAAAAATTCAGAAATACAAGGCTCGGTTGGTGGCTAAAGGATATGATCAACGAGAGGGAGTAGACTACATCGATACCTTTGCTCCGGTGGCTAAGCCAAGCACCATCAAGATCATCCTATCTTTAGCTGCAAAGCTCGGATGGCACCTCATTCAAATGGATGTAAATAACGCTTTTTTGAATGGGGATCTTAATGAAGAGGTTTATATGGAGTTACCTCGAGGTTTCTATAGAAGTTCACATACGGCTGGAACTGGTAAGATGGTATGTAAGCTACATAAATCCATCTATGGACTAAAGCAAGCATCGCGCCAATGGAACAAAAAGTTCACTTCTACCATAAAGCAGTTTGGTTTCAATCAAACTCAATCGGATCATACTCTGTTCATCAAGGGAAAGGGTGATCACTTGGTTATTCGTCTAGTCTACGTAGATGATATTGTACTTGCAAGCCCATCTCCACAAGCCCTGCAAGCCACAAAAGACTTCCTCAACACCAGTTTCAAGATGAAAAACTTAGGGGACCTGAGATACTTCCTCGGTGTAGAGGTTGCCAGAAGCGAGCAAGGCATCTATTTAACACAAAGACAGTATGTTCTCCAGCTATTAAGTGACACAGGTTACACAAATGCCAAGCCCCTCACTACACCCATAAATCCCAGTGAGAGACTGAGTGCTACTGATGGTGATCTGCTAGCCGATCCCTTTACGTACAGGAGGCTCATTGGGCGTCTTCTTTACCTCACCTTCATGCGCCCTGACATTGCCTTTGCTGTCCACAAGTTAAGTCAATATGTGGCGGCCCCCAGAACAGAACATCTCAAAGCTGCCCACCATTTACTTAGGTACTTGAAGGGATCTCCCGGCCAAGGAATTCTGCTAAGTTCTGTCCCGAATCTTGAGCTGAGCGCCTTTTCAGATGCAGATTGGGGCTCGTGTAGGGATACTAGAAAGTCTGTAACGGGATACTGTACTTTCTTGGGTGATTCCTTGATCACTTGGAGAGCCAAGAAGCAAGCCACGGTGTCCCGATCCTCCACGGAGGCTGAGTATAGAGCCCTTGCATCCGTGGTCGCCGAGGTTCTTTGGATCAAAAACCTGCTTGGGGAACTGTATTTGAGCTTTCCTCGGCTGCCAGTGGTTTACTGTGACAATTTGTCCGCCTTAAAGATAGCCTCAAATCCCAAGTTTCATGAACGCTCAAAGCACATCGAAGTCGATTGCCATTTTGTGCGGCATCATGTATCCAATGGGGTGATCAAGCTCCTACCAATTCGAACCGAGCACCAAGTTGCTGATATGTTTACTAAGGCAATTTCTGGACCTCAACTACAGCGATTTCTTGTCAAGATGGGAGTTATAAATCTATATCTTCCATCTTGTGGGGGGGTATTGAAGCAGCAAGAGAATCGAGCTGCTTTGATTCATACAAATGAGCTGAAGCAGAGGACAGTTTAATTGCAGATATGGTTTAAAATGCCGCGCTAAGGAGGCATTCAAGCCAATGACGTTGGAGCTAGTTCACTTATAAAAGTGCTGAGACAAGAATACGTTTTTTTTCCCCTTTGGGCCTTTCTCTTATTGGGCCAGCTTATAGTCGTTAGGAGGTTTAGATATAAATAGTGCAATTTATAGTCAGTAGTTTATTCGATCGTTTTTTGCGCGCGTTCTTTTCATCATTCTCAGTTGTATCTTGTAAATTCAGTCGATCAATAAAGTGTGATCTTGAGTGTCGTGGATGTAGGATTTTATCAGAAATCCGAACCACGTTATATGCTTGTGTTGAATCAAGATCAAACAAGTTTCGATTCCTTTTTTTGAAATGGAGATGGGGACTGAGAGAGGTGTAGCATATTACTATAATTAGATTAACATTTCGGAGAAATGATTACGTTATGATTTACGACAACCCTTCTGTCTAGTAAATCATTTATATTATATTTTTAAAATATCCAGGTCGACAGATATAGCAAGATGTGCTAAAGCCTTGTCTCCAATATGCAAGAATAAACTATCATTTCTCGTGTATTGTCAATTATCAAACAGGATTTGAGGAAACCTTTGAAGTTGATATATCATATGTGCAATGGTATTTAGACTTGTCTTCTTATATCAATATGTTTATCTTTTCACTTTTTTCCCATCGGTGGCTCTCATATTGATGTGTGGATAAGAATTTTTTTAAGTACTTTAGCTATGTCTTCGTGGTCCTAATAATATTTCTTATGGGGAAACTGAATATACGCATTTTTTTACAATCTTGATTTACTTTATTTTTTTCCGATGATATGAATATTTTTTAATTTCCGCTTTAAAGTTTAGCCTACATTTATACTTTGTTAGAACTCGACAGTATATTTCCTTTGCTTTATGTTACAATGAGATGTTAACCCATGAATGAATTATAGTTATAGATAAATCGTATATAGATATAATTAATAAAACCGTGGTGACTAAGGTCCATCAATGCTTAGTGTTCTGCCACGTATACCTTGTTTTCCCATGCATGCGCGTGTTTGCCTATCATAATTAGCAATAAGCGTGCTTTGTATACACATTATGTATGTATGTATATACATAAATATAGTTAATATTATCTTTAACAACATAAATCAACAAAGGTAAGAACTTAATTGTTTCTGAATGATGTAATCATGAACATCGTACCTCCTATAAATAGAAATATTATTAGTATGTATATTATTCTATTTTTTGTTTGAGTAAAATGCAAGTTAGTGTTTACTTGTGGCCCTATTCATTAGGTGCAGTATCTCGTACTAATTGAGCCACATTATTCTGACCCCTCGGATCAGTATATTATGTTTTATTTTTAAATATTCCATTTGAGCAAAAATGGAACTCTACTTGAACTTAAATATCAAAACATTTAAATAAACTAAAGCAATTGACACCACCGCATTTCGATTTTCTTGCAGTTAAGATTCTAGTCTACGGAAAAGAAATAGATGAGTTGAAGAATCCCACAAGCTACGTATATTCATACACTATTAAATACCCAAAGCCTATAAATATGCGTTGAAATATAATTATTGCCTCAACTATTTACCATAGAGGCGGTGGGCCGTCGTGTCGACGTACCACAATGATGAAAAACGATTAATGTTGAAAATATATTTAATTTGAATTAGTTACCTTCATATATAAAGTTTTCAAACATGTTATAAACTTTCGGTCTAAAATAAGCAACCCGTTGATCGCTTATGAGCATCGCAACGATCCTCACATAAAGAAACTACTAGATAGCAAAACATAGAATTTTCCGTTTTCCAAATAGCTGACTATTTGAGGGAAATAAATGTCATGTCACAACTAGAAAAATATAGAAAATTTTATTTTGTTAATCGCTCTTACAAATAAAGTAAACAAAACGCCACTGGCCACTCATTACTATTACAAAGCCGATAGAATAAAAACCGGTCAAACAAAACTTGCCATTGACTGACAAAAACCGGCCGAGTATTCAACTAATGAACAAACAAACACTCGAAAAAAAAAAAGAAAAAGAAATTGCTTTACAGAACGAATAAAGCGTCCGTACAAAAGAGCTCATCATGGTCTCGGAAGTAGTCATCGACCTCCATCATTGCCGTCGCCGTCGCCGTCGCCGTCGCCGTCGACGACGACGTCAACGGCGGCTCTTGTTCTTGAAAGGGCTCATTGAAATCTCCAAAGCTGAGATCTTGCAAGCAATAATCGAAGCTCGTTAGTTCATCAAAGCCAGCCATGAAATCGCCGAAATCGTCGCAGAAAAACGGGCCGTCGTCGAACAGATCGGGCTTATTACCAAAGCCCGATTCTGAGTCATCGAAGGTTAGAAGAGTTCGTGCCTCAGTTTCGATGTTGAAGAAGCCGTCGAAATCATAAGCGTCGTCCACCGTAGGCATAAACTCGTTAGTACAGTTTTCAAGCACTGCACTTGTCTCCTCTTGACACTCCTCAACTAAAACCGCCGCCGCCGCCGGCCGTTCGAGGTCAACGGCCCGACGGCCGACTCCCATCTCCGATTCATCGGACTCGCTGGTCGAGTCCGACCGGGTCGGATCTGTTCGGTAACGGAGTACAGACTTCGGCGAGGAGAGCTTTTCATCAGCAAACTCATAGCCGCCGGCGCCATCGCCACCACACGACGGAAGCTTACTGCCACGCGACGGCGGCGTGATGAAATTGGTTTGCGCGTCGGGCCCACGCAGCTTGATAGCCGCGTTGTCGTAAACCCTCGCAGCTTCCTCGGCGGTGTCGTAGGTGCCCAGCCAAAGCCTAACCCTTCTACAAGGGTCCCTTATCTCGGCGGCCCACTTTCCCCACGGCCGTTGACGGACTCCCCGGAACTTCCTTGACGGCGGAGCGGCCTCTGCCGGAGGAGGAGGAGGAGTAATCTTGACCCTCATCTTCCTGGGTTTAGTTAGTAGGCTGTAGTTCGTCGAAGAGGGTTTGCTTTTGGGTTTCGCAGCCGCATTTTCTTCCGGCGAAGACCCCTCGAATTTGATTTCATGGATGTATTTCCTGACCCGCCGGACTCTGAACAGCTCTTCGCCGTCGTCGTCGTCCGACGAGTCGGTGGCGTCGGCGTCGGTTACGGATATTCGAAGCGTCTTTTTCAGCAGGTGAAGGCTTCGTGTTAAGGTAGAAGAAGCTCTGTGCTTCTTATTACGGCTTTGCCTCGGCGGTATGAGCTTTCTTACAGTTCTTTTCTCCTCCGTGACTCTCACCGGCCATAGAGAAACACGGCGGTGGTGGTATTGCTCCATTTATTTTCTTCTTTTTTTTCAAAAAAAAAAAGTAATCTTTTCACATGCAAAGAAATGGATTTGCTTCGATGGAGTTTCAAAGACACGCTCGCAAAGGTTGCAAATGGATCTGACAAAAGGGTAAACGCACACAAAGAGAGAGCCTTTAAAAGAAGTGTTCAAAGGCTATTTTGAATTGAGTAGATGAGTTTATTGTTTTTCTTGGTAAGAAAATCACTTCTTAGTTGTAAGAAAGGGAAAGCGATCACTCGATTATGCGAATGGAGACTCGAAAACTGAACAAAGATATCACTGCCTTATATGGACCTCAGCTACCCGAAATTGGTACTTAAATAATCAATAAATTATGGGATTCTATGGAAAAAAAAAATATCTCCCTCAGTAGTGTTATGTAGACAAAAAGAGTACTAAAAAGAAAGTGAGAAATTAGATACAAGAGGCACGAGAGGGCGCCCACACGAGTGTAATGTAATGTCTGAAAACGTGGCACGTGTGGGACCCATGAAAGGTTTTGGTCCTCTCAGTGAGCGTGAAGCATTGCCGAGTCAGTGAATTACCTTTATTACTATATTTTAATGATTATTTTTTAATTTTATATTTAAAATTTATTTCATCGTTTTACGTGTGCCCGGTCACGTGAGGCCCAGGATGCTCGGCCCATCTAAATGATTGTCGGTCAAATTGTAAAATCTTTTTACCAGAAAAAAAAAAGATTTTCAATCTGTCTGTAACGGCTAATTTTTTTATTTATTGATTTTAAAAATAATGGTAAATGTGTAGTTTGTACAGCTGCTAACGTGGCGAGCGAGCAGCCTTGATTTTGCCGCCATTATATAAAAAATAAACAACAAAAACTACATCGTCTTTGTACGGTTTCTCTAGGTTTTATTTACCTTAGTTTTCCTCCTTATAGCCAATTTTCACCTCTCTGGAGAAAAGTTCTGCCCCACTCGCGTGATCATCACGCGCCTCCGTTATTATTTTCCTTTTTTTTTTCTTTTCCTAATGGCGCACCATAATTAATTAGTTTAAAGGCACGTCCATACCACTCACTATTCACAACTTGGCAAGATATGAACAAGTATTTCTTAGTTCCTCTACATATATATGTATATATATTAATATATGGGTCATAATAAACTCATTATATTTCATGTGGATTTGTGAATAGTAAGTAGTATTGGGATTTGGCTCTCTCCATTGAGCCAAGTGTGAAGTGAATGACCATATTACCTGATCAACTTGCTTATTAGTATCATTTTCTTTTTAATTATGTGGAGGTTTTTTTGGTGAGAGTTGATCAATAAGTCAATGGAACATCAAGTTCGAGGTGTTGCTGAATTAAAATTACTTAAGCGTAAGTATTTCTTGGTTATGGTGAAGAGAAAGAGAACCAGCTTGATATGCTCGTCGTGTCTCTTTATCTTTTTAGCTTTATTATGGTCGCCGTACAATATTATGTTAGCTGGTGGATATTTTGCTTGCATTGCATTTTAGTAGATATCTATTCATTTTCGATACTCACCACCACTTGCGCGGCAGTAGATTGTTTTAGCAAGTAGGTGAATAGATTAATTTAAATGATGCTTATAAATATGTATATGTATATACTTATTTGTTTTAGATAGTTTGCATGATGTATGAAGGTCATATGAAGAAGAACTCATAATATATAGAGATAGGAAAATATATTGTCGGGAAATAAATGAAGTTTTTTTTATAAATAAAATAGCAAACCCCTTCGTTCTTGAAATCCATGTTTCCATATTTTGGAAATCGAACGGTCGTAAGAGGAATGTAAAAAGTATCAAATGTGTAACCATTAATCAATTCATCGTTACGGAAGACGAAAATCGATCCCTATGCTTCTTCTCCAATTAATATCAAACAAATAAAATCGAAATTACATTAAGAAGAAAAAAAATCATACAACAATTACGAGATCTGTTATGAAAAAGGGCTCTCTCTCTCTCTCGTATTGGTATTAGCATAGAAGATATGATTTTTATGTAGTAGCTTTTAAGCTCACTTTTTAATGCAATGGAAGTGAGCATATAATTAATCAAAGGAAAACTGAAAAAATAGTTTCCAACTTTTTACTGTGTCAAATGGCGTCGACTTGAAGTAAGAGATGTTTGGTCATATTTAAACTTGTTATTACCGAAGTTAGTGTTTGATATGATCAATCGTGCGTTTGTTATTAGCTTGCCAATGAAGTTTTTTCGTGTCAGTTTTTGTCTTAACTTCGAAATTGTGAAACTCAAAGAGTGGAAAGCAAATGACCTGATTATGGGCCCCACTCACAACCCTGTGGGTCCCACAAGACAACATTTTCCGGTAACCAGTGCCGGCACCACTTCGTGGCAAGTTAGGACGGCACGTGGTGTCACGTGGCTTCTGAAATTATATTAAACAACTTGAATGTTTTTTTTTGCTATTTCATTCACTTCTTACCCTATTATTTATCATATTAGTATAGTCGTTTAAGATTTGACATACTTATGTATCTACTCTGATAGAATGAGTTTGAATGATTCAATTGTAAAGTACAAGTCAAAATATCAATTTAGGATCGCCATGAGGACTTAAAAAATATCAGAAAAAAAATTATGTTAGTTTGTAAGTGTACTCTATTAGAATCTTACGTTTGAAAAAAAAAAGTAGAATCGTGAAATAGGGTAGACAGATGACTTGTGTTCTAACAAAGATGGACATATAAGCTATTATAAAGATAACGGTAATGGAGAGGGAATAAATCGTAGTTGTCCTTTTTTATTTGTTATGGTGGTGTGGTCTACCTACATTTGCTTTTCTGTCACTTATTTGATAAATATTCTTAAACAAATAAAAAAATACGAAGACATATAGGGTTTTGGTACTTGGTAAAGTCTACCTTAAATTTTGGTTCAAAAAGGCTTCTTGAATGCTGCAAACCTGATTTCTTTTTGCTTGGATTTATCACTTGAAGACTTTATTTTGTATTTTCTTCTTTATAGATAAGTGAAAAGATCGCCCCCAAGTACACATATCAAAGCGACATATAGTTATGCCTCCCAATTAATAAACAAACAATAATTAAAACAATAAATATGAGATTATTGCGAAATTATTGATCGGACACGCCCAGCCCGCTTTTCTCCGGCGGCGGCGTGGCAGCTCAACCACCACTCACAAAACACATACTAGTGGTTGTCAACTTCGAACTCTTCTTTGTCTTCATTTAAGACAAAAACCAAAACTATATTATTCCAACAAGTACAAAATGAATTAGTTATTCAAAATTAGAAGCATAGAATAGGGTTTCTTTTATAATTAATAACCAGATTTTAAGGGTCCATGTCCCTATCACTAACTTCACCTTCTCCTCCCCACTCGTGGGCACGACCCTTTTGCCGGAAATTTTATTAAATATATTGGAAATATTAAGATCTATTTATATTATAATTCCTTTATTGTTAAATACTAGTCAAAGTAATGATACGGAAATAAAACAAAATTTCTACTATACATTTAATTAAATATTTTATCCGATTTAATATAATTATTTTTATTTAAGATGAGGATTAAAGTTGTAAGAGTTCAAACTATTTTTCTTAAAAAGATAAAAAAAATGACTTGTATTAAAAAATAAAATAAAAATTTAAACGACTTGTATTTTTTGGGCACCCGACTTGTATTTTTTGGGCGGCCGACTCGTGGATTTTATATAATTAGAAAATGAGTTGAGCATATACACGACATGAGTCACCACCATGTACTATATCTAGCTAGCTAGCATGCAAGTTGAACACATTTTACGGGGAACAAGAACGTATATTAAATGCAATTAGGATTCCTAGGCATCTTTCTTTTTTTAATTATAGTATTCATTTAATCGTCACACATATGTAGTTATCTAGTTTAGTGAACTTCCGTTCAATGCGTTTTCTCACATATTTTGAAGATTCTATTTTATTTTTCAATGTCACAACAAACCTATAGATATATCAAAATATAATATAATTTTTCACTGTAATCTCGGAACAAATTTAAAGAAAATGCTAATTGATGTCTCATCACTTCGTAAGACTGTATTAAGTGACGTCCGTTGTTTTCTTCAATATTGCAATCTTTCTTTACCCTTCGCATTAACATCTTATAATAATTACGATCCATTCCCACCAATAATCGTTTATTACATCAAGGCACAAAGCAGATAGATAGCACAGTGATATTATGCTTACGATCTTTACGCATAAGTACCCATTTACAGAAAAACTCGTAATTCAGTATCCTGTTAGTATATTTTTTATATGTTGGTACCTAATAGAACAAATTTTTTGCACCTATGTACCCCGTGGCAGGTACGCCATATAACACATTTAGGTACCTATACGTATTTTGGTACGTAATACATTGAGGAAATGGTACATCATATATAACACACTAAGGTACCATATAGAAACCGTATAGGGTACCGTATAAACGCGTGACGTGGTACGCAATACGCAAATAAAAAGGTACGGCAAGACTGAGAAAATTGGTATAGACAGAACGGTAACTGTCTGTAAAAATTTCTGACATATGTACTGATTTGTAAATTTTTTATTCAATTGGGTATTTTTAAAGATGTCACTTATTCTTGTAATTTTAATATTTGATTAGAGCGACATTAATTGCCTGATCGTGTGCAAATAACTGTAGTAACTCACGTGCATTGAAAGATCTAATCACGTGCTCCTATGATCTAAGTGTGTGAGAATTGACTCAGAGTTTGATAAATCATTCATGAAATTAAAGCGAGAAACACACACAATTGGGCCTAGACACACATACGCCGGCTCACATTTAAGCCCACAATATTATTTTATTAAGCCCACAGTTTTAACAAAAGCCAATTTCACAGACTTACCTGGATTTCCATTACCGTCTTCGTCCCAACCAATCAAACTGAAAACGAATAGATCACTAATCTCCATAATTCTTGGAAGATTCGTCGCCTTCAAGATTTCCCGGCTCTTTAGACTGAGCTCCGCCGCCTCCGTCCTCGCCGGAGATCTCTTCGAGGGAACGCCCCTTAGTTTCAGACACCGCAAAAGTGCATAAAAAGCCCACCATGTTCGTGAACGCCAGCAATTTCAAAGCGGTCTTAATCTTCGACACCTCAGAGTTCTGAGTGTAGCTCTGAATCCCAAACGCCCCCACCATAGCTCCGGCCTTTCCCGCCGCTGCGCTCAGCCCATGGCAAGTCGATCTACCCCGGAGAAAAAAAAAGACAGAAAGTAACAGATGGCAATTCAAAAAACCATGTCTTATAATGGTATGCTGTCAGTTCTTACCTAACCCTACTCGGAAAAACCTCGGCGGGGAGAACGAAGGTGGTGCTATTGGGCCCGAAGTTAGCGAAGAAGAACGTAAGCCCATAAAGCCCGGCAAAGGCCCACTTATTTTCGGACGTTTTGAGTTCATCGTACTTCACGCCCATGACGAACATGAAAATGGACATCATGAGAAACCCTAGCAACTGTATGTAGTACCTTCCTATCTTCTCGATGAAGGCGACGGTGAACCAATAGCCTGGAAAAGTGCCAAAGAGGGCGATGACGAACATGGCTCGGGAAGTCTCGAACATCTCCCGAAGGGCGCTCATTTGCCCGGGCGCGTTCACGAGTCCCATGGTCGGGAATATGTCCTTTTGGGCTAAGTTTTGGCTGTAGAAGGCTATGTCGAGCAAGAACCAAGTCGACATGGTGCCGAAGAGGTGCTTCCCATGCCTGGCGAAGAACTCGTTAGAGAAGAGCTTGTACTCGTTCGATGCGTTGAACTGCGCGACCTGTTCGATCGAATAGTATAATAATTTTAAATATGATGTAGAGATCTATTTAAAAAAAGGGTTGAGCTTTTAGGTGAAGTTGTCATTTAATATGGGCGGCATCAGTGCTCGAGCCTAAAAAGGTCACAAGTTTAATTATAATTAGAAATCAAACCTAGGTATGACATATGAGACGAAGCATGCCCAAAAAAATAAATATAAAATTTTACAATCATGTATAGCTTAACCTTCAAGGGAAAGTGATCAATCATCATGATATCAGAATCATGATATCATAGCCCAAGCCTAGGCCATGGGTAGGAATCCTTACGACAACAGTTAAATCAGAAATTATACGTTTAGGACTGTAATACTAAAAAAATTAGCCTAGACGCGAGGGGACACACATTGAAAAGAAATAATTTAAAATTCGGTACACTCACTTCAAACTTAATCTTTTATGCGAAACCGGTTATTGAGCAAAAGAGACGCAATGTTGGAAAAAGAAACGTCGGTTCTAAGGATGAACTAAATTAGGCGATAAATTTGCGAATCCACGTAAAGTCGAGGTTTTACTTCGCCTAACTCTTTTAAAAACCCTAGCCAAACGTCCAACTCGATAAAGAAACGCATACCTTATCGTTATCCGGCTCGATCTCGATCTCGAGCACGCGCCCCATATCTGCAGCGGCTAACTTCGCATTCCCCTGGATCAACGCAGTGTACCGACCCGTCTCTGGCATCTTCATCCTCCAATAGTACGTCAGGAGCGCGGGCAAAGCCCCGAGCATCAACACGATCCTCCACACGTAGTCCCCCTGCGGCTCGGTCGAAAACAACCCTACCGTGTCGAAATCCTCCGCCCCGTAATAAGACAAGAACGCCTTCGAAACGATCATCGAAACCAACCCTGCGAATATAATCCCGACGCCCTGCATGGCGAAAACGGCCGCAATAAAAGCCCCTCGAGTCTTCTTGTTCGCATACTCGGACATGATCGTAGCGCTCAAAGGATAATCGCCGCCTATCCCAAACCCTAGCCAAAACCTAAAGAAAACTAGGGTTCCGATAACGCCCTTCGCCTCGGGCCCGAAAGAAAGGCCCGAGCAAATCGCGCAGAAGGCCATGAGAACTAGGGTTACGCCGTAGACCCTCTTTCGACCTAGCTTGTCCCCGAGGTAGCCGAAGAAGAGTTGACCGGTCAACGTGCCAACTAGGGCTACGCCGATGACTAAGTTGTTTACGCTCTTGGGTAATTTTCCCGGGTGGCCCGTCGACGGGTCGTAGTAATAAAGACGGCCCAATAGTTTCGAGACGGTGGAAATGCAGAAAAGGTCGTAAGCGTCGGTGAAGAATCCCATGCCTGCGACGACTATTGCGGTGACGTGGTACCACTGCGTGCGAGCGTTGTCGAGGGCCGTGAGGACTGAAATGCTATTACTCGAGGCCATTTTTTTTTGGATTGATTTTTTTTTTTGATGAAGCTGAGTGGCTTGCTTATATGTATTATATATCATTGGGTTAGTATATTAAGGTTTTCTATGCAAGAATATGCGCAGCTAATATCCATAGGAACAAGAAAACTCATTGGTTGGAATGGAAGGGTCCCTTGTCTAGGAAATGAATTGTAATGGTATTGTATTTCTTGTATAGCATAGTGAAAATCAGGATTTTGTGTTTTTTTCGGTGTTAACGTATTAGGAGATGAATACGAGGCCGTGAAGAGATGATTTGATAGCTAATATGAGAGAGTTTTATTAAAATGCTCAACACATCGAAAAGCACAATATGAACTGAAAATGGGATGAGTTGTCGACTGCTAACCAAAGTTGGAGTGGAGTAATGCTCATGAGATCAAACCAACTAAACCCTAGTCAAGGGACATTTTTCCCTCGTCTTCTTCTTCTTTTGAATGTTCTTCTTCAACAGCAGTGATAGGGTTTCCACTTGAAATAGCAGCAGCATCAGCTTTATTCACATTGAGATCAATGTCAGCTATTCCTCCTACGAGTGCCTGTATATCATCACTACCATCAGTTTCTCGTACCAGTGCTTCTTCAACTTCAGCCTTCTCAATTATTACTTTCTTGGGATTGTAGGTTCTTGGTTTGTATCCTCCCCATGCCACTTCGATAAAAAGATCGTCTGCCTTAGATTGTTCTTGAGACGCAGCATTTATTGGTTGTTCTTCGATGGGCTCTTCCTTGTCGTCTTCCATGGCAGTTTCATGCTCATCTGCAGAAGTGAAACCTTTTACCGTAGTTTCATGACTAGGGTTAATGACAATTCCATCGACGTCTTCCTCCTCCATGGGTTCATCCATTGGTGCAAAAGAAGGTTGATTCGCTGATTCGTCCTGCAACAAATCACACACAACAAACACGCATTTCATCATTCAGGTTAGAAAACACAGTGAATTAAGAATAGAGAAAACCCTAAATCATGAACACCATGGATAGGAGATTTCAATGAATGTACGTACATCGCTTCAGCGATGGCGATAAACCAAAGAAAACGCGATCATGGGAATATACTAAAAAGATTTCTTTAAATGAAACTGAAATCACCATGAGTGTCGTCGACGGACTTGAGAGTTTGTTCTTCGTTTTGAGAGTTCAAAGAATATTCACAATAACGTGAAAGGGAAAAGAGAGCGTAGCAAATGATAATCGTAGGCGCGGTTATTTATAGAAACCATACTTTACAACGGTTTTCGTATTTAATTGCAAGGATATATTTTAATTTTAATTTTATCCATATGGATCTGAAAGTATCACATTGATCAGCTTAGTCAACTATTTAATGTTTCTCTTTTTCTAAACTTCAAATCTGCTAACATTGAAAATCCACTTTCATTTACTAAATTTCTTTGAGTGACATATATAGATAAATACGTAAAAAATTTACAAATCAATAACTATGTCAGAAATTTTTACAGATAGGTACCTGTTTATTTGTTTATACCAATTTTCTCGGCCTTTGCCTTCTTGCAAACCAGGTCACACGTTTATACGGTACTCTACACGTTACTATATGATACATTATTGTGTTATATATGACGTACCATTTTCTCAACGTATTACGTACCAAATATGTTGCAATACGGTACTTTAATGTGTTATATGGCGTACCTGCAGCGGATCGGGTATTTATGTGCAAAAATTTTATTCTATTAGGTACCACATATAAAAAATACTGACAGGATACTAAATTACAAGTTTTTATCCAAATGAATATTCAAGTTTAAAACCCCTTTCTTTGATTCAAAATTAGGAAAAATATAGAAATTTATTTATTTGAAAATCCACTTTCATTTACTAAATTTCTTTGAGTGACATATATAGATAAATACGTAAAAAATTTACAAATCAATAACTATGTCAGAAATTTTTACAGATAGGTACCTGTTTATTTGTTTATACCAATTTTCTCGGCCTTTGCCTTCTTGCAAACCAGGTCACACGTTTATACGGTACTCTACACGTTACTATATGATACATTATTGTGTTATATATGACGTACCATTTTCTCAACGTATTACGTACCAAATATGTTGCAATACGGTACTTAAATGTGTTATATGACGTACCTGCAGCGGATCGGGTATTTATGTGCAAAAATTTTATTCTATTAGGTACCACATATAAAAAATACTGACAGGATACTAAATTACAAGTTTTTATCCAAATGAATATTCAAGTTTAAAACCCCTTTCTTTGATTCAAAATTAGGAAAAATATAGAAATTTATTTATTTGAAATTCCCCCCCCCCCCCCGTACATCATGAACTAGTCAGATAGCCTGCCATCATCTACTATCGATTGGACTTGTCTATATAACGAGTGTTACTTTCATCAACTATGGTCAGCAATATGAATCCCATCGCCGTCGATTGCAGGGTTAGTTTCAATCAAACTATGGTTACCCAGTTTCAATTACAGATAAAGTTACGAAAAAGGGGCGGTAACTAGTAACTCGCCTGACTAAATCCACATTAACCTCTTATCTTCCCCACGCCGCAACTTCGTTCGTCTGCCGCCGTCTGTGTTCGCAGTTTTGAGGTAATCTTCTCAACTTCTGTTTGCAGTTTTCTGTAAACTACTCGACGTCTGATGATCGCATAAACCCTAATAATGGTTTTATACCTTGAGTGGGAGTTCTCATTCCTCTGTATGAGATTTGTCCTCCCTCAGCTGATAATGCTGAAAAACAATCGAGAAACGCTGCTTCTATATATTTCGTCGTCAATTTGAATTTGGTATTTTTTATGTGTTAACAACAGAGATTAGATTGCAAGCAAGCTGTAAAACAACAAACAATGGAGTGCTACAAGGACGAAGCCCTAAGGGCGAAATCGATAGCCGAGGACAAATTCGAAAGAAACGATTTCGTAGGTTCGAAGAAGTTTGCTTCAAAGGCCCAGGCGCTCTATCCAGGCCTCGACGGTACTTCCCAGATGTTGTCAGCGCTCAACGTGTACGTTTCTGCTGAGAAAAAGTTGGGCGGAGAGATGGATTGGTACGGCGTGCTGGGCGTTAGCCCATCCGCCGAAGAGGAAACCACGAAGAAGCAGTACAAAAGGTTAGCCCTTTCGCTGCATCCTGATAAGAACAGATTCGCTGGCGCCGTGGGTGCATTTCGACTCGTGTCAGATGCGTGGAGATTGCTGTCAGACAAGGCGAAGAGATCAGCGTATAACCACCGAAGAACAGGGTCGGGCCAGGCGTCTAAGCCTGAGCCTACACCCAAGAAACAGAGTAGCGGGCCAAAGGAACAACAGTCTTCGGCGGCCAAAGAGACGTCTCCGCCGAGCGGTTCTTCTTCTAGACCACAGAGCTCAGTTCCTCCTCGGCGGCAGAAACAAGGTAAGAGTGTTCGTGATGGAAACTGTCATGAGCAGAGTCGAAAAGGTTCGAAGAAATCGTCTGAACTGCCGCCGAAAAAGAAGCAAGTTCCTCCACAGTGTGGAATCATGGCAGAAGAACTATTTGCCACTGTTGAGATGGTGTTGAAGAGGGTGTTCCGGGAATCGAAAGCCTTTGATGGCTCACAGGGCTCTGTTTTTAAGCGTAGAAAGGTGGACGTCAATTCTTCCAAGTCAAAGAAAGGGAAGTAATGGGGCACAACGAGTAGTAGAGTAGGGGATGGAACTTGTTCTTCAAATAGGTTGTGATTTAGTTGTATCTTTTTGTCTCATGTGTCTTTTGTTTGGCTGTCGAATTTTATGACAATTTTCTAAAAAGTTGCAAGTTTACAATTTAAGGAAGAAAATAAAAAAAGTGGCACTAACCTTGACAGAAGGAAAGGGAGTAAAGCCTCCTCCGTCTTTCACAAATCTCAGAATCACAAATGGGGAAAGAGAAAGATAGATCTAAACACTTCCCATGTCAAAAACCATTACTCATTATTTCTTCATCAGCGCAAACCAGAAGGTACATGTGAGAATACTTAGTTGTGTCACTGAGGGTGATGAGGTGGGGCCGGGGAAGAAGAGTAGGGTACCCCATTCTGACCGTAAGGTGGAACCATCCCGGGACCCATGGGGGGCGGACCACGACCGGCAGGGGCAAAAGGGTAATTCTGCATCTGGCCCCAACCGGGCTGCATAGGCGGGCCGGGTCGTGCATTGGGCGGATATTGAGGCCCGCCGTAAGAAGCATGGGGTGGGACATGGCCTCCCATTGGATAAGGTTGTTGCCCTAAAACCGAGGGTTGCTGAGAGATGGGAGCCGCGGGGATAGTGTAGTCTCTGCTTCGATCGTTATTCACCTGTATAGAAAAACGATGAGATGTATCTATCCCTTCTTATTATGTTGAATTACGTAAGTGATTGTGATTTGTTTTTACTTTTATGCTGAGATCAGTGTGCCTCGAGTATGAGATGTGCAGCTTGCAATATCCTCCGTCGTAAATGCAGTGTCCTTCCAAGGCTTCCTTAGCTGCAACAGCTGTTGGGATATCTGCAAACATAGATTTGTTGGTGTTATTTACATACTCTCCTTATCTATTATTGTTTATTTAGGAACAAAACGACTGATGAGAAGAAAAAATGGAATTCTTGACAGAAAGCTATCTTACCAGAATATTGGACTAAAGCTTGAAGTCCGCCATTTTTGTCAAACATGGCTATTTTAAGAACGGCGCCAAATGCAGAGAAGACCTAATGATAAGCAGGAGAAAGTTTCAGACAAGGAGGCGTGATTACCTCACACATTAGATTCTCAACCTATATATTCAACTTACTGTATGTAAAACTTCTAAGGTGACTGCATACTGCATGTTTTCAATGGAGGCGAGGAGCACATTGCTCTCAGGCTCCAGTTTTTTCCCATCAACTCCTAGATTCAACTGCATGTAGATGAAATGAAATGAGGGAAGAAGAGAAAGACGGAGAGATTCTTAAGACTGAATAACAACTGATGGATACAGAAAGTTTGCTTGGCGTTACCTGGCCACTGGCGTCTATAGCTGATGGAGCTACAGGGAGGAGAGGATTAGTGTAGTCCCTTAAATAAGAGAAACAGATATCAGTGAGATAATGTGACAATTTCCAGCCATTTTGAGTAATCAAATGAAGATGGAAAAATAAGTCATGAAATATACCTGCTACGATGGCTCTGAAATTTAACAGTCAGGTCCGTGTGTGCAGAATATGTAATCTTCAATGAACATGGACCCAGCTCGGGAATCAGATAGCTGTGGCATGGCACCCCAACACAGAACTAGCTTATCAGCACAGACATATCAAGTACAAAAAAAAAGTAAATATACGATGTAATCACGAGGCCAGTTGGTCCCTGACGAGGCATGAGATATTTCAGTTGGCATAACTGCACTTTGGCAGTTAATATTTGGTTGGATATTTGCTCTTAGGGTGCACAAAATTACTAACATGACGAGTTCTTGTTTCTACTTACACTACGCAATCATGGCATGCCTAAAATAATGTTTTTTCATCATGTGTTTTCCATTAATTGCATAGCTGAACTTAGTTATGCAGAGATGAAGGAGCTTTTATCTATTCATTACTCACGAGACCGGCGTAAAGGTCAAAAGTTGTTAAAAATAGTACATGGGTACCATACAGAGATACATCACCTTGGAATGCTTCTACCATCAAGGGCTTCCTTTGCAGCAGAAGCAGTCACTGCATCCGAGAACTGCACCAGAGCCTACAGAGAAAGGTAGATTAAACTTGCGTACATAAGAAATCATCAATACCACAGAAGATTCACATGGAATAAAACCACCTGAAAACCAGCAGTCTTCTCAAATGTAGTGATCTTGTGTACAAATCCAAATGCAGAAAATACCTGCAAATACAAGTGCATTAAGAATCGCATTGGCTAATTGACGCCTCAGATTTAAACTATTATGCTTTAATCAATATATCCATCACCAAAATACTGCACGCAACGAGCAAAAGATATGGGGAAAACAAGAGAACGATGAGTCGCATTTTCTAAATTGTGCAACCAGGTCTGTGAAATACTCAGACATTGCCATGCTCTGAAGTAAATGAGAGGATGAAATTTAGTAAGATGTACAGCTTCAGACACATATAAACAGCAAACAATGGACTGGAACTAAAAATTTTCATGGAAAGAAGCTATCCAGCTTATTCATTTCCTGACTTAAGAATACTTTCTTGAGCAATGAAAAATGCAGCAACCCCAAACCCTTTTTTGACACTACAGAAAAAGGTGGCCTTCGGTGCTGGATTTTGTGAGAAAAAAATAATTGTTGTGCGAGCAACAAGTATAAAAAACAGATGCTGAAAATTACTTGAAATGCTATTGCCATGATCCAAGGAAAGGAAAACGTAACTAATAAAAATGAGGTAAAATCTTTGTAAAAAGATATATTTGAGGCTTCTGAATATTGTTGGGATAGAATTATGAAGTGAAGAAGGGTAGGAAGAGTTAGAGTTGAGCAAAGGAGAAAGGAGACAAACACACATGTGCTCTTTCTCGCGATGCATTAAGCTGCCATTGAAGACATATCCTTCACATGTTCCTGCTGATTCATTCATGTTCTTGTTAAAAGGGAAGTTTAACAAAGCCAAAAAAAATGCAAGATAGGCAAGAAACTCATCTAAGCATCCGATATCGCCAAAAAAGTCCATAACGCCACTATGTTGCATGAAAATGCCAGATCCCTTACCAAGTGTAGGACATCAATGCTGACAAGGCGTGCATCATTCCCCTCAATTGTTACCAGAAGTACATTCCCGGCAACATCAGCAGTAGTTTTATTGTTCACTATCTCGTGCCTGTTTGAGTATTGCAGATAAACGGTCTTCCCTCGCACCTGAGCAGGCTCAGATGATGAAGCATAGTATGATATCATAGAAATAGCTTGGTTTAAATCCGCCTGTAAAAACATCACAATTGATGAAAACCCACCAAAGAGTAAAAACATCTCATGAATCAAGCTGACCTGACCCTAAAGGTGAAAGTGAAAAATTCATACTCACAAATTCAATAAATGCTTGATTTTTGTTGGCTCCAACATTACACTTTGTGTTTACAACTTGACCAAATGGCTTCCCAAGTTCAATCAACTCTTCTTCAGTACATTCCCATGGCAAGTTCCTCAAATGAAGAACCTTGGATGGGGTTTGAGTGTAGCGGAATTGTGTTTGGCTGGAAACAGACGACATGGCCACCAAAACTAACAATCCAAAAAATAACTTTTAGTTTTCTCTTCCACCACCAAGAGACTGCATATCAAATTCCCAAATACAATCAACTCAAATACATAAACGAGAAATCAGTAAATCGTATTCTCTTGAAGATGAAACTGTAAAATCTCACGAATACAACAACCACGTTACGTTTTTGTAGTACAGATACAAACACGGAGCATTACTAAAGCGTAATGAAAGACCTAGATGAATTATCCAGAGCTTGGAAAAACAAAATAAAAAATTTACAATCACCTTCGAACAAGAGACGGAAGAAACGTGCTAGAATATTACACCAAAACGACCAGTTTCGACGAAAACAAAACTCCCATCCCATGAATCAATTACGTATTATATAATATGTTTCAACAAACAGCAGCCACTATCAAAACCACCTTCGAGCAAGAGACAGAACGATAAAGAGCTTAAAAACGCGGCGAAAGAGTCCTCAAATCTTTCAAAATATACATCAAGGAAAGAACATAAAGCAATACCTTACCGCGAGGAAAGAGTCCTGAAATTAGGGCTTCGCTCGGAGAACAGAGATACAATCTATTACTTTTATTATATATTTTGGTCAATTGTTATTAATTAGTGGAACAGAGTCGATGCTGTGGTTTGAGGTGAGCCACGTCCCCGCGTAAGTTAGCAGAAATATCCAAATCAAATCAAAATGGGCTTATTTTAGCAAACAAAGGCTTAACACTGATGGGCTGTATAAGTGGGCCGGCCCACCTACTGACGCATCAATCACATTGAAGAAATTGAAAAAATTACTTGTCAAATTAGTATCGAGTATTTCTTGATGAATTTATACAACTAAATTCCTTTTGTTACGCTTTTTTCATTTTTAATCGAACCACACTCGCTCAATTTGACGCGAATCTAGTTCTCATTGCTGGTTTCATGAGACTCATAAGAATGAATGTTAAGATAATTGAACACCTTCGTTTTTTGTCAATATATGTAGTAATACACTCAATTTGAAGCGAATCGTTGTTGGTTTCATGAGACTAATAACGTAAGAATGAATGTTAAGATAATTGAACACCTTTGTTTTTTTCTCGAGGACAAAGAAAATGGTAGATTATACTATACATAAGAGATATATATTCAATGAGATGATCGTGGCCATGATCTGTGTTTGTACACCCCAATGCAATCAGCAATGGAATCCCACTCAACAGTCCCAGTCCTATGATTCAAGACAGCAATAAAAGACAATGTCGGAATAAACGAAACACTCCCAAGAAAAAAAAACAAAAACTAACACAAAGTTATTGAAAAAGGGTTCTGAAATCTTACCAATTATTGCAACCAAAAGCAGCAGAAAAGCTGTTGGAATTAAGAGAAGAAAAAAAGGAAAGAAGGTGAGCTCCTGGGAATGAAGAATTAAGATAAAGAAACAGAGCGTGACATTACAGTGAATAAATCTTAATTTAATTACCAGAATAAAACCCCAAATTGCTGGTGTGTTGTGGGCTTGTAATCGCCGGCGGGGCTTGTAATCGGAAAGGGTAGCTGACGTCGACGCCGCCGCAGGAGGAAGCGGTGCAAATTTGCTGCTGTGTTGTGGGCTTTGTGAAGCTTATGGCTATGGCGGTGGTAAGAACGAGGATGATTAGGGTTGGTTTAGACATATTTGGGATTCTTGTAAGAACTTGATGAGATTATCGCAGGCTGTGTATAGTTTGAGATTTCTTGGATTCTGTCTTCGCCTTTTTGACTTCAAAGAACCAATTGCCATTGATTAATTTCACTATCTATTCCAATGGAAGAATTGATTACTGGGAAAGAGTTTGGAACACTTAAAGATGGTTTCTTTGGGGCAAACATCGACGACGGCTGGGAACTCGCCGGAGAAGAGAACACTCGCATGAAGGGAACTCTCACAAGGCAGATTTCTTGAAATTAATAAACAGCTTCTTCGTCGTCTATATATACAGACAGCTAAAACGTCGATCAACAACCAAGTGCAGAGACGTTATTATTACAGCTACAGCTAAAGCAAAAATTAATCTGCATGATTCTGAGGTCTCCATGGTTCTTGGCAACAATTCACAGCAGCCAAAATCAAAGAGCAGTTGCTACTACTCTGTGAGCTACGCCTTGTTGGATTGGATTAGAACTCAGCAACTCATATGTTCTTCGAAATCATTTCTGAATCTTCAGTCTTTGCAAATCTTCCTCGAATTCTTGGCTGGCTATCTGCTAAAGCCTTTCTGCATGCATACTGACAGAGGAAAAAAAAAACAATGGATTAATCTCAAGAACTTCTTCCATCCTAAATCATCATAATTCTATAACATTTACCTTGATTTTCCTCCCGAAATTCCTCTTAGATTTCTTATTCCAGTACCTCGATAGCTTCTCCCTTCGATCTTCGCTCGTAATTTGTGACCGACCCTTCGGAGATTGAACGAGGGTGGTTGTTGCAGTAGTTATGTTATTACCATTACCAAGAGTCTGTTCATTAAAAACTCAGAATCAATTTCCCTGAACCTATCACCTAGTAGTATCCTTGCCTGTCCAAAAGAGGCCAAGAAAAATACAGAAAGATCTAAATACTATTTCTCAGTTCCATAGCCTTCTTTCTGTCTTCTTCTCAAGTTGCCATATCCAATCGAACCATACGAAAACGCATCTATCGAGAGCAGCCCATGTCAAGATACGATGATATATTGGGAAAGGAAGAAATTGCAGTGTAATAAAAAAACTGACCTTTATGTCTCCTTCGCTGAACGCCCTTCGCATCTTATACTCCGAATCATAGCCCATCGCCGGGAAATCGAGGAAACTGGGCCTTAACGGAGCTAAGACGTCTTGAACTTTATCCATCGAAGTCAAGCAGCTCGAACTCACGCTCTTTGGGAAAGGACCTTCGACAGCTAAGATTTCGTCGGAGATTACGTTCTCATCGGTCTTTACGATTTGCAGCTTTTGATCGGCGTTGCTGAGTTCTTCGAAGAGGGATATCATCCCATTCCCACTCCCTTCTTTGTCCAAGAGATCCTTTCTGCATTCGTAGAAGACATCGCTGAGAAGCTGTCCACTTTCGATCGACGATTCGATGTCTGAAACAGTGAGGGGCTGGGAAGAAATCATCGAAATGGCAGATGAGATTGGGTCGAGATTTATCATGGGTTCTTCGAGGATTGGCTCGGGCGCCTTGAATAGGTCTCCTTCGCCCCAAAGGTTGTATTCAGGCATTGGAGATGAGTTCATGAGGCTGCTTTGCATGTCCTATGTGATAGTATTCAGTCAAATATTACAATCACAGTGGTACTGTTTCTTCCTCCGAAGTTTGAGAACTACTCAAAAGGTAATAACTTGGAAATAAAATTCCCAAGGCAGTCAAGTACAAGACCAAGAAAACAAACCACACAGATGTAAAGTGAATACGAAACCACTCTGCAATAACAGGACCAAGAAAGTGCAGAAGCAGATCTATGAACGTGTCACATGATGACAACAAAGATTGGAGTTTTATGGAGTATGGGATCTTGGCAGAAGATGGTATTGTTACAGCTCAACTTGCAGTAATCGGACATTTATACTTCGGACATAAGTATTTAGTTTCGGATGAAAAAGGACAAATTGCCACAGTGCAGATCCTTACTACTCAAGAACACTTTAAATAGATGAAGAAAATGAGTCCTTTTATAAAACCATAACTATCAGCTTTAGCTTTTTTTTCCCCAGAAACGCTTTTTGTTTAGCTTTGATCGGCCCAAGTGAGGTGAAAAACAGAGAAAAGGTGAATCCATGAAACAAGATGACATCAGAAAGTTAAAAGGAGAGAGCAAACTTAAGCAAAAAAGCACAGAAGGAAAAAGGACATAGGTTCTTTTACAACAGGTGAAATAACACGGTAGTAAACTGTGAAAGTTAGTGACACACCACGTATTAAAGAAATCTTAAGTGCTTTCCATTCATGCTCCCTTACTCATAAATGGAATATGTAGAAATGGTTATCGATTTTTTGGCAGCTGTGGATGCAATTACGGTATTTCTTCTTCAAATAAATCATTTTTCGTGTATCCCACAAATGGAAATTCTAGTAAAGGCGATAAAGAAGTTCACGGAAGGAGCTGAGTTTAACACTTAAAAAACAGAGACACTAAGATAGCTCAGTTCATAGAACGAAGCAGCAAATTACAGTTAAAACCCAACCAAGAAAGATTGTAAGAATCAAGTTGAAGTTAGAATAAGCTCAAATAAGAGGAGAAGAAACACGAAGAAAAAGATCGACTCACCAGCGAAGCATTAGGCTTCTGAGAGCAGTTGAACTCCTCAAACTGCTGAAGAAAAGATGGAAACATCAGCCCAGTTTCAGCATACATTTAATTATACCCCCCACTCTCAGTCTTTGTTACAATCCACAACACAGTCGATGGGACTTTCGATCGTGAGACAGCACTACAACAATCTTACACGACTACAGGTAGGAGACGGCATGGTAATAGAAAAAGGGGGGGCCTTTATAGTTGTCACAGAGCTATACGACGTCGTGTTGAGTTCAGCTAGAAGCAGCCCCACGCACACAGAGGGACATCATGGAAAAAGAATCTTATTTTTGGTCTGTTTCTTGAATTGATATGAGCAGTAAAAATGCGATCTTTATTACGTTTCACTGTTTGTAATTGATTGAAGTGTCGCGATTCTCCTTCTCGAGACTATTTATAGACGAGTTTTTTTATGCATAAATGATAATAATGCAATAAGAAGAACGGTCAATTCGAAATCAGGCCCGTTATGGGTTTGATTTCGAATTCAGGCTCTATTTGAAATTTTTTAGGTTAAAGAACACATTTTGTATGGTGTAAAAAAGTGGTATGAAGATATATGAACTTGTATAGAATGATCGTTTTGTATTACAAACTTTCAGCATACTGGTATGTCAGAGCAATGAAGTGACAGAAAATAAACTGGTACCAGATTATGGTTTTGTGGTACAGAGTTTCAACATACTGGTGTGTAAGAGCAATGAAGTGATACTGCAGGAAATAGATCCTTAAAACTAATGTTTTTGGCAAGAGGGCATAATCCTAAATGATAAGTATTAGGGGCTTAAATGAAAATGTCCATTGGAACAACAATCATGTCATTGCCGTTGGTCCCACTTGAGCTCAATAATGGCCTCTGCAATGGGGCAGATGATATTAAATTCAACCCAGACAGTTTTCATGATTTGGCTTCTTATTTAAACTCAAAACAAGACAAAGCTATCACATAATTATTAATTTTGGCGACTAATTATACAATTTTCCATATTTTCCGAATAAATTTGGGTATTTTATTATTTCTTTTGACGAAATAAGTCGAATATTTCCTACTGTTTTGACATTGAATACTCGTGTAGAAATTTTAACTTGCCTTTTCTAGAACTATCAAAATTTGATTTAGATAGAAAACGGTATAATTAAGTGATTTAAATTATGTGCATGTGATTATTCTTGTGTAGTTTGAGTTGGGCTACATAGTTTTTGCATCACTTCTAACTTTTCTTGAATTAGCCAAACCTTAATCCATTTATTAGGGCAACAACTATCACTTAAATAAACCAGACAAAGTTTTAAGCTAATTGGTTTCGCATGTGAGGCGTTTGATCATCAACAATTAATTTCTCAAATCTTATTGGTTTGCCATATTATCATCTCTTATCAACATCTTGAATTAACTTTCGAAAAAATAGAGATAAGAAAACAAGTTCTTGTCTAATTGTAGAATGTAATCATAACTTTAGAATTATTATTGTTATATAATAGCAACAAAAATAACCTTATTGGTTATTTAGTTACCGCGAGTGACAGCTCATCGTGTCAATTCATATTATTAAATTAATTTTTTAAGTGGAGAATACTCGCACAACTTTGAACAAATTCCATTTTTTATATATATATATTATTTTCTCACCAACACTTGCGTTGAGATGCGCTAACAATTGCCAATGGGTGCGTTTTCCTTTTAATTTGTGTAATTCGTTTACAATTATTTAACATAACTTTTTCAATATTACTATAGTTCTAGAAAAATACGGTTATTATTATTATGAAATTGTTTCTAAACGATGGGAAAAGACGAGAAAATGCGAATGCTTTTGAGTCGTGGGATCAAGGATGTAATAGAAATAGTATCTATAATATATAGAATGTGTTAGCCAAAACAATAATTCTCGTCGTTTATGCACCGAGATAAGATGTCTCTATTCCCAACTCCAAAGTCCAAAAGCAAGTTATAATTTTCATACATATAATCACTGAAACGCGACAAAAAAAGCCATTTATTACCAACAACGGTGCATTCCCCCTAGACAACGAATTGTATACTTGCGGCTCCTCTTAAACCCTTTTTCCTTTTGTATGGTTTTGCAGGGACCAAATAATGATTAACTTATGATTATTTTAAATATTCTCCTACGTTCATTCTATCAATCTCCATCTTTGGTCCCTTGTTGTGGTAGGACTGGGAAATGAACTTAGAATATTTTTCGGAGGAAGTGAACTTAGAATATTAATTATAGAGCGCAGACACTCATTCGCCATTTGCATGGCATCTGTGAAAGTTTTGTCTATGTAGCAAAGCCTTGCTCGATTTACTACCCACACAATAACGAGATTTTCAATATAAATCCAAAAATAGTGTTACTATTACTATTACATCATGAAATCGGTTTTCTTTTAAAAATCCATGACGGGCTTCAATATTCTTACAACTGTTTCCATTTCGCTGAAGATTAAAAACCCATAATAAATCTGTCGTAATCATTTTCAGCACATTTCAATGTCGTCTCCTATCTTCTTCTTCGTTAGAACAGCTTCCTTAACTCTCTGAATAGACATCGCCAGCTCATCGCAGATCTGATGAGGGTTAGGTATCAGCTTTTCATCAGCACCCACGGAGATTATGAGCTTGTCCGCATAGCTTTGGTAATGAATGATCAATGCCTGAAAATAAGATATATAACTCACATCAACACTAAATAGCAGCTCTGTGTATGCATGTGTTTTTCCATATGATCAATCATGCTTTGTTAGATTAATCATATTACCTGAGGAAATCCATAGACAGAAGGAGCTATATAGCATATGGGGTGGCCGAACAAGCTAACCTCTTCCTTGGGACCAATCACGCTTGAGAAAGTCAGCGTAGTGTGTCTGAAGATTCTACTCGTCCATGAAGCTGTGATCTGCGCATCAATGGCGAGGATGAAACAGATATATAACTATATATGTGTGTTTTGAAGGCTTGTTATTACTTACCTCTGGCCCGAATAATCTGATCATAAGCTTCATAGTCAGGGAAGAGATTATGGGGCCGAAGGATAGTTTCTTGCGATTCATGACAGTCTTTGCTCGACGAATGTAAGCTAAGGGATCGTCGCCATCCTCATGCAAGGACATGGTGAGTGGCAGGAGAACGATGCCTACTGAATTTCCCCAGTTTTCGTACGTCACTCGACCATTTTCCATCATTTCAGACAAGTCTTCGATCGTCGCAGATGGTCTGAGGTTGAAGACGACGGCTGATCTGATAAAGAGATTCTTCGGTAAGGCGATTTTGTGCTCCTTCTTCTCGGTTGTTTCGCCTTGCTTCTCCGCCGCTGTCAACGGTTCATTACAAGTTACGGAAGAGAGAGAGAGAGAGAGAGAGAGAGAGAGAGAGAGAGAGAGAGAGAGAAGTCGCTATTTCTTACCATATCTCATGTTGAGATAGTGAGCAAGACCATCATCTGCTACACCTAGCAAGACGTCATTTACTGCCTGAAATATAGAAAAAAAAGTGTGTAAGAAAAATTCAGACATATGCATGTGGGGACATTCATTGTATGGTAATAATTAACACGCACATCATATGCAGTAATAAATAATAAAGCTTCGTTCGCACCACATTCATGGCGTTCTTGATGGTCTTAACATCTTCCAAACTAACCACTCTGTGTCGAATCTCTTGCTCGAAAGCTCGACCTTCGTCTCACCTTTAATCAGAGTCTCACTATCCTTGAATCCCAAAAGCGTGGCGAAGAAGAAGGCACAGTCAGCAAACGTGAAGAACATAACCATAAGCACCCAACATAAGAACGAGAAAACCCTCGTCGTAATCCACGGCGCGCCGCCGCCCTGAGGTTTCTTGGCCGCCGCCGAAATCTCCGGCAGAGATTCTGGGTCGTCGGTCTTCCGGGCAGCTGCGAGGAGGAGAGAGACCAGCGAAACGCCATCGCCTAGAGAGTGGTGAAACCTGAATATTACCGTTGAGTTCGCATCTGATGTCTTGAAGTTCAAGACGTGAACGTCCCACAGAGGTTTGTCGAAGTCCATTTTCTTGCATGAGAGTGCTGACGTGTACTCTTCGACGATTTGATCCGTTGACTTCGTAAGATCTGAATCTTCCAAGATGTGTTTGAACACGTGGTTATTGACGTCTACTTTCGTTGGCCTCCACGACATCGTACGCCCTCTCTTATCGTTCGCAACCTTTGATCGTCGTACAAATCGAAGAAGACGAGGTTTTTTGTTAGATTCACTTCATCCGTTCGTATTTTAGTTACATGAAAGAACATCAAGTGAGTTAGAACACATTACTGAAACTTATTTACATTCACTCACAAGAAGACTTGAGAAACGAGGATGTTTAGCAGCAGTTCGTTCAACTCCCTTCTTGAAAACATCGACGTCGATTTCCGTAGTAAATCCGACGACTGCTAATATGTGAAGATCGTACGCCGGCGCCTGCATTAGCTTCGCCGTTGGGCTCGCCGGAATTTCTTCCAACGCCATTATTTCGCTTATAGAATTTGTTTCTGGGGAGCATGGATTGAGCTTTTCTAATAAGGGAAAGGGTTGGTTTGCATTTATTTTCAGAAGATGGCCAACATTGATTGAAAGTAAAAATCACAGCTCATGTTATAGATGCCTCATTGATCATATAATCTGCAACAGAATCATGAATAGATTTGTTGAATTGTAATAATGATTAATTGACAGAAAAAGGACCCTTTTTCTTGAGTTAGTTTGATTGGTTAGGTTTGAAGGGTGGTTCAAGAGTTATTAGGAGTGGTCAAAAATCAAAAGCGTAATAAAACCTTTTGCCCCTTTGCAGTAACTTACGAGACTTTTATTGTTTCCGTACTGTAATGTTAGTAACAATCTTATCACAGAAATGTGTCAGTGATTTGGTGGAAGTTGCATCACATTAACTCTTTCGACATTTACTGTAACGTAATGGTCATATCTAAATTCTGAACTAAGCTTTTGCCGCTCTTTCTTTGCTTCTTTCTTTGCTTCTTAGAATTCAGGCAATCTCAGGGTTCATTTACCTTTATCCGATTTGTGATGCACCATTTCGCTACGTGAACTACCACTTCATTGTTCGGTAGTACCACTTTATTGTTCTGCAATATAACTTTATTGTTCAGCAGTACCACTTCATTATTTTTTCCAGTACAACTTCACTGTTATGCAGTACCACTTCATTATTCTCAAATAACACAAAACGATTATTCAATACCAGTACATATACACTTTTATAACACCTGTGTAAATCTAGGTCCTTATCTCTAAATTTATAAAAATTGAGTCCTTAAAACTGTGAATTTTCTGATAGGGGGCTGAAACCGATTTTAAAATATGTTTTTGGGCCCGTAATTACACCTTCTCTATGTGAACGTTGGGATCAGATCAAAACGTTCGGAAAAATAGAAAATAAAACTGATATTGGGTCGAATGGGACATATTGTTAGGTTTAGGCCTAGTATTATATGATTGATCGGGCCAAAATTTTGTTGGCGTGGCAGCAGACCCGGTCATACCGCGGCTAATATTTGAGCAATTAAAGATAAAATGTGGACACCGAGATTTAACGTGGAAAACCCCCAAACAAATCGAGGTAAAAACCACGGGCAAGGAAGAAGAATCCACTATAGGGGAAATATATGAGTTACAACATCTCGTACTACAAATGAGAAAACCCTCGATATCTCTCTTTATAGTCGGAGAAAATACCCGACAAACTCTCTATTATTTTCCCTCTATTTTTTCTCTCTTCACTGATCCCTTTGGATTTCTTTTGTGGGATTTCTCCGTGTGGGTTGCCCATTTTTGCACTAATCTTACATAGCCTATTTATAGGCAACAAAGCTCGAACAATGAGGTAATTGCTTACCTCATTCACAAAATGGGAACGAATAGAAAACCTTTAGCACACAATTGAATACTGCACCCAAATGAAAAGACATTCCTTTTTGTCCTTTGACCATTCAAACAAACCACGTGTTTGTTTATTTGCCGACAAATTTCACCTTATATATTTATTTAAAATGGATCAAGACAAGAATAGGCTTTTTTTTCTTTAAGTTTAGATTCAATTTCCGATGTCATGTGTATAAACTATAAATTCCGGACAGAAATTAATTTAGGGGTCTTTACACATAAGTACCTATTTGGATTAATTTAGTACCCTGTCAGTATTTTTTTATATGTAGGTAGCTAACGGAATAAATTTTTTGCACATAGGTACCCGATCCCCGAAAGTACATCATCCAACACATTTGGGTACCTTATATCAACACATTTGGGTACCTGTATAACAGAAAATGGTAGGACGTATGCTATATTTAGGTACGCCCTATGTAACACACATGTATGCCGTAGGTACGACATATGTTATATTTAGGTACGCCCTATGTAACACACAGGTATGCCGTAGGTACGACGTATGCTATATTTATGTACTCTATATCGATGTGTTATGGTACGCAATATACACACAAAAGGTACGACATGCTAAAGAAACTGGTAAAAATTAAATCGAATACCTATATATAAAATTTTCTAACATGGATACCTATGTGTAAAATTTTTATCTAATTGGGTATTTTTCTATAGATTCACCATTAATTTATTAGTTGAACTTTTCTAACATTATTTTAATTTTGGTGTGGTCACATGCTCACATTACCTTGAGTTCCTGAACATGTTTCAATTTCAAGGACTAAAACTGATATCATTATCTTAAGTATACTTAAAACGTTAACACGTCAAATATGAGGACCAAAAGTATAATTAACCCTTTATGTGTATTATAAACAAGGGATATTATACTATCTTAATACACCTGAGAAATGGCGCTCGCAAAACCCTACAGTTTCCTCTCGCGGCTGGCTAGAACCCTAACACCCCAGGAGCCCCACGCGCCACCGTCCCTCCTCCGCCTCCTCTCATTCGCCACCCCCGAAGAAGCAGCCGCGGAGCGCCGCAAGCGCAAGCGACGCCTCCGCATCGAACCACCGCTCAGGCATGCACCTCACCCTACACCCGCGCCGCAGCCATCACCACAGCAGAATCCAAATTCGCCCAAATTGCCCGAGCCAGTCTCGGCTCTTAGCGGCAACCGCCTCAATCTCCACAGTAAGATCCTCAACCTCATCCGCGAGAACGATCTCAAAGAAGCTTCGCTGCTCACGCGCCACTCCGTTTATTCCAACGCGCGGCCTACGATCTACACCTGCAACGCCGTCATGACGGCGCAGCTGAGGCAGGCTCAGTATGCGGACCTTTTATCCCTGCATCGGTTCATCACGCAGGCTGGCGTCGCGCCTAATTTGATCACCTACAATCTGCTTCTGACCGTTTACTTAGACTGTCGTAAGGTCGACTTAGCTTTAGAGCAGTACAAGAATCTAATCAGTGAGGCTCCGTTTAACCCATCGCTGACCACTTATAGGATTTTAATCAGAGGGTTGGTGTGGAATGGGGAGGTGGATAAGGCGGCGGAAATCAAGGATGATATGGAGAACAGAGGGCATGGGGTTGACACGACTGTTTATTCTTATTTGATGCTTGGGAAGGTTAAGAACGGAGATGGGGACGGAGTTTTTGCAATGTACGATGAATTGAAGGGGAAAATGGGCGTAAAAGAAGGCGAGGATGTTATGGACGGTGTTTTGTGTGGGAATTTGATGAAAGGATTCTTCTTGAGAGGGATGGATAAGGAGGCAATGGACCTTTACCAGAAATTTTTGGGTGGAAATTCAGGCGTTGAATTCGAGATGAGTGCAATGGCATATAATGATGTTTTGGAGGCATTAAGGGATAATGGGAGGTTTGAGATGGCTCTGAATTTGTTTGATATGATGAAGGCTGAGCACAATCCACCGAAAAGGTTGAGCCTGAATCTTGGGAGTTATAATGTGATTGTGGAGGGGTATTGTAAGGAAAAGAGGCTTGAAGAAGCCATTGAGGTTTTTGAGAGCATGGGAGAGAAGGGCTCGTATCCTGACGTATTGTCATATAATGTATTGATCGATAGTTTGTGCGAAAATGGTAGGTTGGCAGAAGCTGAGAAACTGTTCGAAGGTATGGCTGAGAAGAAAGTGAGCCCCGATGAGTACACTTTTGCCACATTAATGGATGCATGTTTGAAGAAAGACAGGCACGACGATGCAGCTCGGTACTTTAAGACGATGGTGGAAGCAAAGTTGAGGCCAAATCTCGCAGTTTATAACAGGTTGGTCGAGGGGTTGGTGAAAGTTGGAAAGGTCGAAGACGCAAAATCTTTCTTCGATCTGATGGTTCCGAAGCTGAAGATGAACGACGATGCATACAAGTTTATCATGAAAGCTCTATTCGATACAGGGAAGCACGACGAAATCTTGAAGATCGTAGACAATATGTTAAGAGAAGATCCAAACGATTTCACGGAGGAGGTAGAGGAGTTTGTGAAGGAAGGCTTGAGAAAAATCGGCAGAGAAGACGAAGTGATGGAAATTAAGTCGAACATAGAAAGGGAAAAGGCTGAAGCAGCTGCTAAAGCTGCTGAAGAAGCAGAAAGAGCTAAAGCCAGTGCTAAAGCTGCCGTTGCATCATTGCTTCCTTCTAAGCTAATGGATAACAAAGATGATGCTGATGAGAAAAAAGAGGAAGAAGCCATTGAAAGTACTGAAGCATCTGGCGAGGATGTAAAACAAGAAACATCCTAAGATGAAGGTAGCGAGACAAAGTAGTGGCTCGACGATGTCAAGACTTGAATGAACTACAAATCCATGTAACGATTTTTCCCTGTAGTATTTATTAGCTTGTGAAATGACATAACTATCGAATTCCTGTCGAAACTAAGTTGTCTGAAACACACATCCTTACACAAACAACATCATTCAGTTGAACTGTCTTAACACAACAGAAGAAATCATCAGCTACAAAGATTCGGTATGATCCCAGCATCAGAATTCTGCTGTTCCTTCCATATTCTCCCCGTAACCCTAAGCTTCAGCTCCTTCCTATCACCGCCCGAGAAGAAAAGCGCCATATTTCTCTGTACAATGAGACCATCGTGGCTATCTCTAACCTTACGATGGCTGTCCCTTATGCTCCTCGGCGTACCTTCCCAGGCCAGTTTTCGACCATTGCCTCCTACTTCTAAACTGTAGCTGTAGTTTCTAGCTTCAGCTTCGTCGCCCATAAACCGAAGAAAAGCCATGTACACTGGCGCCATCCCTAGCTGAAATGCCTCGAAGTGGAGGCAAAAATACATCCCAAAGCAATGGAAAACCTGGGAGGATATCACCATTAAATGGAAGAAAATGCAATTTCAATCCAAGAACAGAGAGGAAAAGCAGAGGAGGCTTGGCTAACCGTTAGCATCCAAGTGGCGTTTTCGACTTCGCGAGGATTCGACTTGACGTAACGGTGATTGAAAGTGCAGCCCGAGTGCATATCCACTTTGTGGTCGTCTCTCAAGTGAGATACTAAGTAAGGAATATCGCCAGTAAATGGGCATTCTGAGCCTGCGTAAGGGCAGTTGTACGGTCTGAAATCGCAGACTGCCTCGTGCTTGAGCTTGCTGTAATAAGGGAATATCTCGGGACATCCCAGAGAGAAGTGCCTGCAAGGAAGCTCTAGCGATTCTGCGACCTTTTCCAGCGCTAAGCACCTTATGTCCCCGAGCTCTTGCCTGCAAGTCGGGCATCGATTGTGTACCCTCGTTTTGCAGGTCGAACAAAGTGTGTGCCCATTTCGACACTGCAGCAAGAAAAGGGCAATCATAAAAGATCAACATTGTAGCCAAGGCGTAGGAGAATTGAGGCATATAGTGTAAGAAGAAAGAAACCTGATGGATTGGTGGGTACATGGAATTGGTGCAAACTGGGCATTCAAGCAATTCATGGACGCTTGTAGTTGAAGGTACTACTAATGCATTGTTGCTAATAATACTGTAAGGCTTTGAAGAAAAGTGACGAGCGCCGTGAGGAGGATTTGAGGATTGGATATCTTCTTCATCTTCGATTCCATCTGATGAAGAAACGCATTCCACGCTGTGCAATTCAATTGCTTCCATTTCTTGGGAAGAAGCTTGAAAGCTCCCTTCGGACAAATCACAGAGATGTAATCTTTTCCACGAACAAGAAGTATCCGACAGCTAGTTCCCAAATTCAGTTTTTTCGCATCAATCTGAACAACCCAAATCTGGAAACTAAATCATTCGAAGAAAAACCTGTCAGAAATTGTCTATTTTCAAAAGATTCTGGGATGTCGATTCCCAGATTAAAGGGCCCTTTTTTTCGTTTCTCTCCTCGAATCTTCTTTTCAAGGGCAGAAAAAAGAGAAAAAGAATTGCGTTTTGCAGAAGATAAAAACAGCGAAAGAGATCGATCAATACCTTTTTCCAAGTAGGTGCTTCGCTTCAATCCAGTCGGTTCATTCATACGCTAAGAGAGAGAGAGAGAGAGATGAGGATCACCGTTGATTTTGAATAACTGTAGTTAGGAAGTCAATCAACGGCCCTAAGTTCATAGCATTTGTTTATAATTAGTTTTTTTTTTTCCAAAGACGACAGTGTGAAATCTCATAGCACCAAGAGTTTGTACAAAAGATCCAAAACAAATCCCTGAAGTTACAATTTTCCTTCAGGGCAGAATCAGCTCATTTGAAGAGCAAGATGATGACAAAACCAAGCAAATAAAAAACAAGAGAACCTAAAAAACAAAACAAGGAACCGAAAGAGAAACAACAAAAAATCAACAATTCTTCCACTGAAAGCATGGTTCGCCGTCGCGGCGATATCTCGGCCGTATCGGCCGCGACGGAGCGGGATCGGAGGTCACCGCACCCCAGATACGGGTAGGCTCGGTTGCAGACTTGTAGCGGCCGAAAATCGGGCCTATCGACGAGATCTCGGCCGAGGAAGAACGTAGCGGCCGATATCTCGGCTTGACGGCCGATATATCGTCAAGAACGGCCGAATTTTTCTGTTCTGTGATGTTTTTTTTTAAAAGCAGTGTCCTGTGATGTCGTGTGACGAAGACGACGATGAGCTCAGTAATTAAAAAAGAAAATCCTAGTTAGAGTTAAAAAGATAATTGGGCTTTTGGTTTGGCCTATTAAATAATTTTAATATACACTCCAATTTTAATTAGCTTATAAATAATAATTTATTTGCAATAAAAAATTGGTTTCTGCTTTTGATATTAAGGAAAAAAATAACCTTTTTAATTATTACATCTTTTAAATACAATATATTTTTAAGAAAATCAAATATACTAATTTTTCTAAACTTCTAAATACAATATATTTTTAACAAAATCAATAATTTTTCTAAACTTGAATTAAGTACGTCACTTTTTTGCTATATTTTTTTATTTTAGCTTGATATTTTAATCTTCATCATATAAAAATCTAAAACTTTTAATTTCTTAATTTACATTAATGTATCTAATCTGATTGTAAAGAGTCAAAATACAAACCAATATGTTGTTTTATATTTTTTTTGCTATTTCTTAAATAAATATAGTGGAACACCCGTTCCTGTTTCGCGAAAATGCAATAAACTTTGTACCGTGGGGTCACTCTTCATGGAATATAGCCTTATCATGTGTTTTTACGTTTTCATAAAAATTATATGGTATAATTGCAAATAAACGTATATATTTTACAATTTTTTTACAAAAAGTTGCGTATTGCCCGCGACCGCGCCGCGATAATGCAACATATCCGTATCGCTCGTGTCCGCATCGATGTCCGCATCCGCGACTGCGAACCATGACTGAAAGAGGCCACTGAGTCGCATGGGAGACTCCTAGCTTACCACAGTTGTTCCAAGTCTTCAGGAGCAGACCAAAGGTGCAACTTGTCAAAAGTAGGAAGAATTGAAGAGTGGTCACGGGAAAGCACTGTCCACAGAGGGTCCTACTCACCCAAAACCAAAACGTTCCTGTTCCATGGGACCAAAAGGTTCATCAAAGCCAAAAAGTCAGAAAATAAGTTGGGATTCTTGCCATTCAGAAACGGCTAAATCTATTGTTTCGCGTTCAGATATGAGAATTTTTTCAAAAATCCATAAGTTCCTTGTTTTCCAAAGCATCCAAAGAATGTATACAGTTAGTTGCATTCTTTGTTGGAAAACCTCATTCCCATTTGATTTGTTAATGGTGAACCACCAGTCATAAAAATTGAAAGTGCGCTCGTGGATACCGTTCCAGCTGATCGGGGCTAGCTTCCAAGTTAACAATGCCCTTTTGCACGTGAAGAAGAGATGAACCAACGTTTCTTCTTCCTCACCACAACATTTACAAATTGGATCAGCATTGATGCCCCTCATAATCAGTTGATCAAAGGTTGGTAAAATGTTGCTGAGACACCTCCACAAGAAGTGCTTAAGCTTAGGTTTGATCTTCATACTCCATGTTTTTCTCCACATCGAGATTTTGGAGGTTCTTGCATCACTGGGCTCAGGAAGCATGGAGGCAGAAGATCTCAAACTCGGAATTTTAGCATAAGCAGAATGGACAGTGAAGTTACCTTTCTTGTCAAAGTGCCAGAATAGACGATCACTCTCAGCAGGATCGATGTTGATTCCAAGGATTGTCTGTGCAATAAATGGGCTGAAAATAGAAGAGATAAGACCTTCATTCCAAGCTAGCCCATCCGTTGTCAAGAGTTCTCTAACCCAGATCAGATTCTGAGTAGGAGGAAAAAACGGGGATGGGATAAAACCTGGGATATTGTGAACCCAAGGAAATTCCCAGATTTTAATCGATGAACCATTACCAACTTGGAATCTCAGACCCATTTTAAGAACATATCTGACCTTCATCCATCCTTTCCATAGCCAAGACGAACTATCTGATACTGATTTTGTCATTAGGCCGCCCTTAGGGAAGTATTTGGCCCTAAGCACCTTACTTACTAACAAGTTGGGTTTTGTAAGAATTCTCCAAAGTTGCTTGGCAATGAGTGCATCGTTGAAGCAAACAAGGTCGTGGAATCCAAGACCCCCCTGCTCTTTAGGAACGCAAAGTTTGGACCAAGCTTGCCAATGTATCTTTTTTCCTTCCGATCCGCGATCTCCCCACCAAAAATTTGTGATTAATTTTCCAATCTCTTTACAGAGACCAATAGGAAGCTTGAAGCATGCCATGACATAGACGGGTAGAGCTTGGAGCACAGCTTTAATAAGAATCTCCTTGCCGGCAGGGTTGAGAAGTGATGATCTCCAGTTCTCGATTCTCTGTTTGACTGAATCATAGACATATTTGAACACCTCTTTCTTGGATTTGCCAATTACCAATGGAAGTCCAAGGTATTTAGCATTTTTATGCTCTTGAAGACCTTGAAGGCAGCTGCTGATGCTCGCTCTAACTTCGACTGAAGTATTAAAGCTGTAGGAAACTGCCGACTTGCTCAGGTTCACAAGCTGTCCAGAAGCACTGCTGTAAAGCTCGAGAATTTCTTTAATACAAAGGGCCTGTGACATGTTAGCTTCACAAAATAAAATGGAATCATCAGCGAAGAAAAGGTGAGTAATGGCTGGACCGTTTCTGGAAATTCTAATCCCTTTGAATCTGTTCTGCAAGGTTGCATTTTTAATCAGATTAGAAAGCGCTTCAGAGATGATGATAAACAAATATGGGGATAGAGGGTCTCCTTGTCTGATGCCTCGAGATGGTTTAATAAACCCACAAGAGATGCCATTGATGTTAAATGAGAAAGAAGAAGAGCTAATGCAAACCATGATCCATTCAACAAAGATAGATCCAAACCCCATATGTGTCATGACTTTGCGAAGGAATGACCATTCAACCCTATCAAATGCTTTGGCCATATCAAGCTTTAATGCCATAAGACCCGTTTTGCCCGTGCGAAGTTTATTGATGTGGTGAAGGCACTCATGAGCAATGACCACATTGTCTAAAATTTGCCGACCCTCAAGAAAAGCAGCTTGGTGTTCACTAATACAGTGGGGAAGGTAAAGTTTCAGCCTATTGGCAAGAATTTTGGATATAATTTTGTATGCAACATTGCACAGTGAGATAGGCCGATAGTGGGAGATAAGTTTGGGGTTTTTTATTTTTGGGATAAGAGTGATCAGAGTATGGTTGACACTTCTAAGCATTTTCCTATGGATAAAGAAATTTTTAACAGCAAAGCATAATTCATTTTTAATGAAAGGCCAACAATGTTGGAAAAAAGGGGAGTCATACCGTCGGGGCCGGGAGCTTTTGAGGGGTGCATCTCAAAGAGGGCTGCTTTGATCTCTTCATCATTTACAGGGCTGGCCAAAGTCTGGTTCATATCGCTGGTGATGGACTGAGAAATGCCCTGGAGAATGCCTTCAATTGTTGGAGGGTTTGATGTGCTGAAGAGGGAGTTGTAGAAATCAACAACTTCATTGACGATTTGGTCATGTGACTCACATTTCTCCCCAGTTCTTTTCATAAGATTATCCAGACTGTTACGCTTTCTCCTTTCAATGGTAGAGGCGTGAAAAAATTTCGTGTTTCTATCTCCTTGCCTTAGCCATTGCTTCCTTGATTTTTGTGCCCAGAAGAGCTCATCCTCTCTATAAGCCGAGTGTAATCTTGATTTCAGATGGTTCCAATTCGTCCAGTCTCTATCTCCTTGTTGTGCTTTGAGGGAATCCATTTCAAGTTTGATTTCTTCAATTTGTTTTGCTGCATTGAAGTTGTTGTTCCTTTGCCACTTGAGAATCTCAATTCTGCATTTTCTGATTCTAGCCATAACTTGGAAAAGTGGGGTACCAAATTGAGGACAATGCCATGCTGTGGAAATAACTTCATTGAAGCCATCCTTTGTTAACCATCTCTTGTCAAAGCAGAATCTACTGGCGTATCTAGTATGCCCCTCATTGGTATCAAGCAAAAGGAGGGAATGGTCAGAGGCTTGCTTTTCAACATGGAGAATTCTGGTTTTTGGAAATCTGAGAGACCAGTGAGGGGAGCTAAAAAATCTATCAAGTCTTGCTTCGACAAAGTCTGGCCCTTTTCGATTATTTGCCCAAGTGTAGTCTCTGCCGATGTATGGGATTTCATTCATGTTCAATCTATCGATGAATTTAATGAAGTTCTGAAAGCTATCTGTTGTTCTTTGTCTGCCTCCCCATTTCTCATCTGAGCATTTTATATCGTTGAAGTCTCCACCCATGAACCAGAGGTTGTTCCATTTTTCTTGCGCTTGGGCTAGGTAGTTGAATTGTTCAAGTCTCTGGCGGATGTCTGTGCTGAGGTATGTGAAGATTGCCCAGAACTCAATATTCTCTGTTTCCATCCGGCACTGTATCGCAATACAAAAGGGGGAGAGGATAGCATTTTTAACCTCAACATTGTTAGACCAGCAAACAAATAATCCACCACTTCTTCCCTGAGGATCAACGCTAAGCCATCTGTCTCTTACTTTGAGCTGTTTACAAACTGTTTTTATGAAAGGATTTTTTTTCTTGGTTTCACATAAAAATACTATGTCTGGGAGGTGGAGTCTCACTGACTCCTTAAGCTGGGAAATTGTAAAGGGTCCTCCCAACCCTCTACAATTCCACACACAAGCTCTCATTGATCCACTTGGGGCCATAGTTGTTAAACTGTTAGTTGAGAATTGGTGTTCTTTCTCTTTTCATCATCACTCATCATCATCGTCATCACATGGAGAAGAACTAACACAACAAATGAGCAACAAACTGAGACTGATCATCTAAAAACACGATGATGATGCTATTTTATGTCTGTACATTGGTAAGAGATTGAATTTCAAAGCTTCTTATTATCTATCTCTATTACAGAGCAACAATTGAAGGCAGCTCTTGTTCACCTTCACCAGACTCTCCTCCTTGAGATTCTTCTGCAGATGTCTGCAAAAATAGGAAATGAAAAACCTCTTAACATCACAGAGGCTATTTTCGAACAAGCGAAAATCAAATGTGCTCTCAGTTATACCTGAGAAGATTTCGACTTGTGCTGCGAAATGTATCGGTCCAATGCACCCTTGCCATAGAGAATCTTGGCCCCACTTCCGAGCTTGTTTGAACCTACTGATTCTTCATCGACTACAACTGCATCTATTACATCGTCCCCCGTTCTTTCATCAGGTATCTGCCCCGCAAAGCAAAAAACGACAGATAATTACATTGGCAAGAGAATAAAATGCGTAGGCATTCCTAGCTCGCTCACATACCTCATACATAGCATCCATCAGAACGTTTTCGAGCATAGAACGAAGGCCTCGAGCCCCTGTGTTCTTCGCCACTGCTTTTCGAGCAATCAACCTCAGTGCACCTTCGGTGAAATGCAACTTCACCTGCGAATATACGATGATCTTGATTGAATCTTGTGGGTGGACGAGGATTGATTTATACGACGGAAGGTGAAGAACGATGACTTACTTCGTTCATTTGGAACATCTTCTTGTACTGCTTTCCCAGCGCATTCTTAGGTTCTGTCAATACCTGGAAAACAGCACATATATGTCGGTAACTACATATACAGAGTTCAACAAATTTGCGATTTGGATAAAAATGTCACCTGAACAAGCTGTTCCTCGGTAAGTGCAGCCAGACTAACAAGGACGGGGAAACGCCCGACGAACTCAGGTATTAGCCCATATGCAATTAAATCGCTACTTTCAGCCTGTAGTTGAAGTGCATCACAGATTAGCCATTATATGTTTGCAGAATTATAAAAACTTCACTATTCATATGAATAGGAAAATTGAAAAAAAAAAACTAAAATTTACAGTCTCGAGTAGCGATGACGTCAAAGAAGCACTTGTGACAAAACCAGTTCTCATATTTGCGCGCACAGGTGCGCCAAAGCCCATGGAAGAATCGTGACGTCTGAAATGCATTTCACAAGTGTTTTTTTCCAATCGAGTTCAAGAACGCAGCACTTCACAAGTATTTTTATAAAGATGAGATTCATTATTTTATTGAAACTGAACATTTTAAACTTGAAGAATGACCTCTCTGAGATAGTTTTCTCCAGGTCGATAAAAGCACCACCGCATATGAAGAGGATATCTTTTGTGTCAATCTGCCAAGAAAAATAGAGAAGAACTTCGAAGTCAAGAAAGCCATCACAGATTAGTGCATACTTTAGAAGTTAGGAAAAACTAAACTAACTCACAATATGACATCGGTTTACTGATATATTACCTGAATATTATCACCTCTAGGATGCTTACGAGCACCTTTCTCGGGAACATTGACCACCTAAAAGAGCGACGTATTATCAGGTTGTACGAAAGAGAAGAGAGAGTGAATGACTTCATTCCAAAATTTAAAAATCAAACGAAAATAGCTCTTACAGTTCCCTCGAGCATTTTCAACAATGCCTGCTGTACACCTTCCCCGGATACATCTCTGCTAATATTGAGACTCTCAGCCTGAAAGTTTGCGAACAAAAAGTTGAACCATCAAAAGCCATACAAGGATGCCCACATGCAAATCAATCCATCTTCAATGGATCAAAATGGAGCACCTTTTTGGTGATTTTATCGACTTCATCGATATACACTATGCCTTGCTGAGCAGCAGCAACGTTATAGTCCGCAATCTAATTTGGAAAAAGGTTTTACAAAAAAAAAATTATGGCGTTCATAAGCAGTCATAAACATACCCAATAATACCTGTAAAAGACGCAAAACGCTATCTAATTCCCACGTCGCAAAAGAGAAATTCGAAAAGAAGCTCACCGTAAGCAGCTTGTATAAGATCGATTCGACATCTTCTCCAACATATCCTGCCTGCAGAGGGTAGTACAGTAAATTCACGAACTCAATTAGTACAATGTTAGCATTTTATCAAGACGTATAACATGAATGGTAGAATGCTACCTAACAAAGACAGGAAAACTTGCCTGAGTTAGAGTAGTTGCATCAGCTATTACAAAAGGAACGTTTACTAACTTTGCCAAGGTCTTGGCAAGCAGTGTTTTGCCTGTCCTCAAAGAAATGGCAGAGCGCAAGGCGATTTAGAGAGAGTTGAAGGGAAATATTGTAGTGTCGATGAGAAAAGTAAGCTAGCAAATCGACTTACGACCGTAAACAAATTTTGTACACAATCCAATATTGCAAGTAATCATCCAACTTCAAACTTGGTCTTAAGTACATTACCTGATCCAGTAGGACCCATAAGAAGAATGTTACTTTTTTCAAGCTCCACACTCTCAAGATTTGCACCATCATTATCCGTTGACGGCCTAACATTCAGTTAATAGACAATATCCATGTCAGGTACTCTTATACAAACCAGAGAAGATAGAAACAACAACAATTTTCAACGACAAAGAATCACCTCTGAAGAGAATCGCTATATATCCTCTTGTAATGATTATACACAGCCACAGAAAGAACCTACAGATACATCTTCCAATGAGGAAACAAACCCAAACAAAGTAATTCATGTTCCAAACTTAAGAACACAACCCCAACCTTCTTGGCTCTCTCCTGCCCAATTACAAACTTATCAAGTCCTTTACATATCTCCTTAGGCGTAGGGAAACTTGAACCCAAATTCGACCCGCCCCACCCATCTTGCTGACCCGAACCAAACCCTCCACCAGAATTTCCATTGGAACCGTCATCATCACTCACCTGAACGAATTTAACCCCAGGCCTAACTATAATACCATCGCCGCCTGACGTCGGTGGTTGCCAAGTCTCAGGTGGATCGCCCTGGCTGCTAAAATTCGAAATCGCCGTTTTGCTCTTAGACCATTTGGGGACACCCTTTCCGCAATCGATGTACTCGCCTCGCACCGATAAGGGCTTAAATGGCGTGAAATTAAAAGGGGAGCTCGATAAGAAGCTGTAATGGCCGCCGTTATCGGCGTCGACGTTGAAGATGCACTGGAAATTGCTGGCCCGGCCCGTGTGCATATGGTTTAAGATGAAGTATCTGAACTGCGATACAGCAGCTGAAGCTGCGTCTCTTGATGGTTTTGACCTCAAAGCCATGGCCATGACTGAATTATGGGAGTATAAGAAGGAAAACCAATACTATATGCTAACGAATCGATAGAATGGAATTTCAGAAGCCTAGAGCGACGAGGGACGTGGGACTTGAAAAAAGAAAACGTCAATTGCGTGATTTGTTGATGAACTGATGGTATCTTGGAGAGCAAAGAGAGATTAGAAAGTAACAGCTCCAAGAAGACGAACGGTGGGAGAATCGAACGGAATCTTGGAAATGTGGAACTGCAAAGTTTGGGGCAAAGATTGGATTTTTATAGTTCAGATATTTTTCAGAGTACGAAGCTGTTTCGCGAAAGCTATCGCAAGCGAAACAGAAAATGAATGAAATAAATATTTACCAAAATGGCAAAACTAACAAAATGGAATTTGCTCTGAAAAACAATAAAGAAAAAAGAGGAAAACGCACACAAAGGACTTTTGATATTTTAGGGGGAAAATCATTGATACGTGCCCGACCGAAATTTGCATAGCAAAAATGAGATGAAAGCAAATATCTCAATCAACAATGATTCTCGAAACATCGTTCTTGACTGCATAATCATATTTATACTAACATATCTACATTAATTCTGCAAATATTCCATCACTTCGATTCTTCTTGCAGATGATACCACACTGTAAGTTTTTGTTGGTCCACAGAATCAAATGATATTATGATCCCAACATGTTCAGGACGAAGGGGAACACTGACACAAATAAAAATGCAATCTTTTTCTAGTGTAATAAAAATCTCTCCTTGGAGTTTACTTGGTCCAACCATTGGATAATCTGATAACTAGAATTTACACAAATGATAAGTCAAAACTTCCATTTCACAAACATGAGCTTCTGAAACTGGGTTTAGTTTTGGATGTCGAAAAACGACTCCTTTTTTCCCTTCCTTCCTTTTATCCTTCAATTTTCAGTAGATTGTGTGAGATAATGTTTGTGATATGATGGAACTGTGCCAAGGTGGCTATCCAATTATTTCTTCTTACATCTCTCATCTCCAATCTATTGTAGGCTTTGAGTGCAACTATTAACAAAGGAAATCACCAACGAATTGAATTTCCCTTGATTTTAATTTATGAGCATCAAAATGGTACGAAATGTTTTCACAGGGACCGAAATGCAAATACGGGAAAGATAATTGCGCGGCAGAATCGTGCAAGAATGGTCCCCAACCCCAACCCAACCATTCCAAACTACAAAACCATATTTTCTCGTTTGAATTTGAAAAAATCGAATCAATGCAATAAACCTAAAAAAAGTAATCTATTTACTTCAAAATTTTGACCATGTTATATATATTAACAAGCGCTTCGCAGTTCTCACCCGCCCGCTCTTCCTTGTGCAGATTCGAAAAAGGCCCTTTTGCTTTTTTTTTTAATAAAGAGTGTTGGATCTTCGCAGTTAATTCTATTTTCCAATCTCTTTTTTCTTTTGTGAAACTCATTAAAGTTGCAATCTTGTGGGTTTTGATTTTGAGGGGTTGATATAATATAAGGGTGAAAGGCGAGGATTCGAACGCCGTTCATTTTTTCTCTTTGTTTTGCCCAAATGCATGGTGAGAGTTACGTTAACAGATCTGAGCCAAAGGTTGGAACTTTATTCGGTTTCGTGATTTTTTTTCTTCGAGTCTGTCGTTTTTTCTTGGCGTTTAAAGGCTATTTTTGTGTTTCTGAACTTTCAAGGCTTTGGTTGGAAAGAAAAGGGATTCCACTGATGTTGAAGAAAAAGGTGACAGCAGTTGTAAGAGAGTTAAAATTCCTGACATCGAATCTCTTTTCCGATCTGAAGGTTTGGTTTTTGCCCTCTGTTTTCTGTTTGAGTTTACTGTTTTATCCATTCCTTCGATTCACCTCTTTCCCATTTTATGCATATCTGCTTTCATTTCATGATTGTTCAGAAAGTCGAGGCAGTTTAAGCGTAATCGATCTCAACTTTCCTTCGACGAACGACGTGGTTTTCAACGATGAATCGAGAGAGAAGGCTACTACTGTATTAAAACCCCGAGGTTTTAATTTCGATCTAAACGCTGATGATTTCTCGAGCTCAGCGAACGATCCCTTCTATCCATACAAGAATTACGAATATATGAAGCCTCGATATGAGTCCATGTATGGAAGCTCTGTGAACGCTACAGATGAAAAATGGCTGAAACAGAGCAATTACATGCCATCTCTTCACGGATATGCACCTTTAGTACCACGGCCAAGTGCTCGAAAGAAAAGCAACGAAGAACAATTCGATCGTCTTGCAAAGATTGCTGCTCCAAGTGGTTTGCTTAAAGGGCTGAATCCAAGTATTATTAACCATGTGAGGAACCGTAGACAAGTTCATTCCATTATCGAAGCAGTGATCAGATCTAAAAGCGATGAAGATAACAGCAGCAGGCAAGCCAATCGGACGAACAACCTTGCAAGAGAATTCGACGGAATTAATTTGGACAACAACCGTCGTGAGTTTTCAACTGTAAGAAGTCCCATAACTGAGGTAGCAAAAGGAGTTTGCGTCGATCTTACGAAGAAAAGCAGCAGAGATATTGCTGATGATGGACTTTCTTCTCTTAAAAAGTTTCCATCACATTTACCAGTTGCTTCCGAGGAAAGAAGATGTGTCTCTAACGAAGAATCAGGGAATTCTGGGATTACTTCTCTCGCCGTCCGAGGTTGTTTTTTCCCCCTTCTTTTTTCAATTACGATCGTTTTTTCTTTACTTTCTCACACGGGGCTCGGGCTTGATTCTTCAGCTGCCAACGTAGCTTCGCAATGGCTGGGGCTTGTGATTCAAGACTATAAAGGGCGATTATCAGGTAAGATTTTATCCACCTTTTGTTCGATGATCTAAGCATGGTTCTGCAGAACGATCCTTCGATGATGTTTTTTTCTTTTTAACTGACAGCATTACGGCGAAGTAAGAAGAGAGTCCAAGCAGTTCTAAGCACAGAGCTTCCGTTTCTTTTCTCCAGAGAATTCTCTTCGCAAGATTCTAACACGGGCCTAGGATCGCCCGACGCGCACTATATTAGATGGAGCAACATCTTCAAAAGCATGGAGAACGCACTCTCCGAAGAAGAGAAATGTCTTGTGAGCTGATAAACGAATCACTACGTAGCGATTAACGAAGTTTGTTTTTATCTCATATACACTCAGCTTGAAACTTTGAGTCAACATTTTCAGGAGAAGTCGTTGAACGAAGTGAAGGAAATGCTCGGAAACTGCGACAAAGGCCTTGACAACAAGAATAATCCACGTCCTCCTCCCATGCAGAAACAGCAAACTGATGCAGGCTTAAAGAGGTATGCATATGTTTGTATTTATAACTGAAACCAATATGAATGGACATTTTTTTGATATATGAAATGGTATATATTTTTTTTTTTCTCAGATTCGGAGAAGTGGATGATCACTCAAAGCTGTTGGCGGTGCATGCTGCTGCAGCTTCTTTGTATTCTACGTGCAATTACTTGATGACGATGGAGAATCAAGAGAATGGTTGAGGTGAGTGCGTGTTTCTTGATTGAAGAAGCGAGGGAGTTTGTTTCTGTAACAATAGAGCACGGCTTAGAATCGACTTGTTTAAGTAAAAGTCGTCTTTTTTCGTCGATGATGGCGTAGTTTCTTGAGGATTTTTGTTTGAGTTTTTCTAACAGAATTTGAAGAATTTCTTGTATGCTAGAGAAAGCTGATACTCATTGATAGCTGCATTTCTTGCCTTGATGATGGTAATAATAAAAAGAGATTATTAGTTCATTTCATTTCATCTATAGAACAGTATCATCTGCTCTTCACCACTCAAGATCTCAAATTCAGGGGGGAAAGTATATATATACATATTACATATATTATATGAATTAAATAAAAAGAAAAAAGATAATATGTGGCTGCTGGGATTCGAGCCCAGGTCTCCACGGCCACAACGTGGAATTCTTACCACTAAACTACAGCCACTTAGTTATCCAATGACAGTTTATATTACATCTTAAACGAAAAGAGACGATTAATAAATGCTGGACTCCTAAGCCAAAGAGGAACATACATATATCTGAATTCTGATGTACAAATAATAATGAATACAAAGCTTCTTACGTAATAAGAAAAGCCCATCACAAAAAATACATACGATTCTTGTTCATAATACAATATGAAACAATATATAGTGACACAAAATTTACTCACTAAGTTCAGTTAAACTTGCAATCCACCAAAAGCAACGGCTTATATATTGGACGAAACTCCTTTTCGTGGTTCAATAACGATGGCTCTCGCCGTAATCTTACACCCCGCCAGAAGAGGTTCTGTTTATCCTCTGAGCACCCAATCGTGGGGCGGCTGGCTTTGTCGCTCGTCCCCTTCCCAGCGGTTTGTGCCCAGTCGTTGGTGGTGGAGCTGCTATTGAAGCCCATAGATCATCGTCAGCGCTAGGTTTGGCCTTGGCTGATGATGATTTTGGAACTGGAGCTGCAATTGCACCCCAAGGATCGTCATCTTCCTCGACTGCTCGGCTGACTTTGGTTTTCGAAGGCTTCGATGAAGATTTTACGACTGGTTCTGATGCATCTCCCCACAAGTCTCCGTTATCTTCATTGCTTGTCTTGTGTGTGCTTTTTGGTCTTGAACTCGCGACTGGCGATGGACAAACAGAAAAAACCTTATATGAGATCGAACAGTTGAAGTAGATTATTCTATGTTTCGAAAACAGTACCTACCTTGTGCTTTTGGAAGAGAAACTGGGCGTTTTTGGGCTGCTTGGATATTAGCTAGCGCTGGAGGTGGTTTCTCAGACTCTAATGGCTCGAGGTCGTCCCAGCCATCCTTTTCATCCTCTACTCCATTGACGTCATTTTCGAGTTCTCCCCATCCATCAGTTGAAGTAGGAGTTTCAGGAGCAGGGTTAGTGGATAGATCGGTTAAATCGTTCCTCGAACTCACTCGGACGGGTGATATAGGTGTGTCATCCATCGCTGTGCCATGAATATTACCATGTATGAGAATAAATCAGAATAGATGAATATATGAGGATAAAATTAATGCACACCTGTGCCGCCGTTGGAAGTTGAAGATGCAAGAGGAGCACTCGAGGTTGATGAAGTAGCAGTAATCTGTTCCGAAGGTTTGCCTTTCATAGTTAAAGAACTCATGGCCCATCTGTATCATCAAAATAATGGCAGAAGTGAGGCACACATAGCGCACAGGGAAAGGGGGGCAAAATGAAAAACTGAAAGATCTCAAACGAAATGGACAAGCGGGAAATGAATAAGATTATAAAAACATAGTAGAAAATGGACTATGGAACACAAATGACAAAAATCAGCACCCAGGCTCTTTAATTCAGTATAATCCATGAAATTTTTTTACGCTCAGCATACCCTATTAAACTTGCATTTCCTGGTAGAGATGAAATTCCTTTGCCTGCTGCACCTGTGGTGTCTCCAGTTGCCATCTAAAGAAAATCCAAAGAGTAGAGATTTAAGATATTAATAAGCAACAACGACCATATTCCCTGGGACTTGACACACCTTTTCATAGTGTTGTTTCACTAATTGTAAGAATTGCTCGACAGCTTGGAAGGCTTTTGATCGGACGTCGCTGTTCGAAATAGAAATAATTAAGAGAATAATTAACACAGAAGTGACATGTTACAGCTCCAATAACCGAGCGTAACAATTATGTCATACACATCTAGGATAAATGGTGAATCTTATGCTGGGAAAACCCCATAGCTGCAAAGCTGAAGGATAGTGTACTATACCTGTCGGGATCAATTGTCAGGACGACAATATTTGGCAAAATTCGAGTTGCAATCTCGGTTGCATCATAATAAGTAGCAGTGGCACACAAGGCCATAATACCTGAAGAGCAGGCAGGATTTCATAAAAAATGTATTATATTTGAACTAACTGGATCAGAGAAAACCAATTTATACCTGCCCCGCGAGCAGGAGAAAAAGTATCTCGTAAAGCTCGGACCGTGAATGCATTTATCAAGACTCTCTTCCTCATCTGCATCTCATTGATTGGTTGAAATTTTAGAAGAGAGATTGTTCTAAGGATAATTAGCTTTTCACGAGGAAAAATACACATAATGCATAATTTGCCAGGAATGGTTCACACTGACCCCTTCATTCAGGTGGCTGGCAATATTTCCAAGCAATATGGTCGTATTCGTTCGAATTGCAGGTTCTTCATCCACCTGAAACACACGTTAAAAGTAAAATAATCGCAACCTTAGAGCATGTTGGTAGGGCAAACAAACAGTATCCAGGGCGTGCAATGGTTTATACTGGCATATGAACGATCTACCTGTAGCTTCGAGAGAAACTTTAACAATGATCCTGATATTGTCCGCTGGGAGAGCTGTGACAAGAAGAGATCAATGAATTACTAGTGAAAAACTGAAAATAATCAAGCTCAAATGAAGTTTCGAAATGTTTGTGGCGGACACGATTATATAGAAGGGATAAAAGAAATGTCGGTACAAAATAGAAGATCTAATATTGAAAAAGGGGATGCTCCAAGATGAGAAGAGAACAAATACAATGTTAATTTACGTAAGCACAAAGGAAGGAGTAATTAACCTTGGGTGCCAGGACAAGCATAGATTTCAGTGTCAGCTCCCGTAGAAAAGCTGAAGTGTCAGAAAACCCACTAGAAACATGAGGATACACCTATATAAACATTGAATACGTTGAATAATTAACTTCCAAACATCAGCACAAAACAGAGAAAATTATTATCAAGAATAAGAGTAAGCCATCATACTTGTTCGTCAATGATCTGTGAAGATAAAGATTCGCCATACTGATCAATGTGCTGAAGAAGACCAACCCGAATGGCACGATCGTTCAATGCAAAAAGTTTTATTATTGTCGGCAAAACCTACAAAACAAACATGTTTGACCAACAACTGGTTTAAGTGCATAACTTAAACACACTAAGAAAAATCAGAAAGCCTCCATAAGATTTCCAGTAAAAAGTAACCTTTGAATTATATTCTTCTGGATTAAGCCAGGATCCTAATTTTAATAAAGCTGTCAAGGCAGGTGCAGCAGCTGAACCAAATTCTAATGCAGATGCTAGAAGCGGAACAAGCTGAAATATAGACCAAAACTTTGTTGAGTAAACCGGGAAATTCTTCAACTTTATAAGAATCCAAACGAGGTGTCATAAAAAGGATACCTTTTTCAACACTATCTGGCGTGGAAGTTGTTCGGCAAGATTTGGAAGCTTACGGAAAAAGGTATCCTTTTCCACACTGCCCTTCAAATTCAGAATTTCCATGAACTGTATGGTTTCCACCAGCTTATTTTGAAAATATTCTGTCAAGACATATTAAGCAAATAGTTAAGGATTCTACCGCTTATGAAAAAACGTAATCTCCAAAGCAGGGACTGGCATAGGAAAAGTCGTTACCACTATTTTCAACAAGCTTGGACGAATTTAACCTGCGGGGAGGATTAGAACTCAAGAGGCGCTGATAGTCTGGAAGCAGTGACTGGCATAGAAGATGCAACATTCAAATATTGAAGTTGAGGCAACAACTTAATGAAATAAAAGTATTGATAATGCAGACGAACGACAATTAAAATACATATACACCTTTGGTATGTTATCTGTATTACGCAGCTCCTCTGTTTTACTCATCTTCATACCAGAGAAGAGTTCATAAATTAGACAACCTAACATCGTCATACAAGGTAGTTAGTAAAACTTGTGAGACAGATATGTGAAAACTATGAAGGAAAAGACTAGAGTAGCATGAGATCAGACAAGCCTATTGCTCATTGAAGTGCTCTTACCTACGCCCCAGGAATCAATGGCCCAAGGTGGAGACTTTCTAATAGTTGTCCAGTCAGCTTTAGCCAACTCCATTGGTTTGTACTGGGAACCAATGAGCCATTCATATTGCTGCAGCGCATAGGAGGAGACAAAAAAGCATTAACTACAGTCGAGGTTACATACGCAAATGCAAGTGAAAAACTAATTGATGATCCAGTCCATTCAAAATCAGAGTAAGTATCAGCTGCCCCATTTTTCAGTGAAAATCTGTTGAAACAACCAAATCAAAACCAAATACGAAATGCTAATTACAGTATATCCCGCATCAACTGGAAGTGGAACTGATGCATGTCCACACACACAACCATGATAACAATTGAAATGAAATAACAGAGTAGATAATCGCATGCCGAGAAATACTGTCAATGGAGGATCAAGTGATCTTACAAGCATTGGCCCACTTGCACCTTCATTGCCCCCATCAAACTCAGACAAAACATCAAAAGCGTGAAGCTTCCAATCCAATGTTGGCGTGACAACAACACTAGCCATGCAGACATTGCCATGAACCTGCAGTCGAGGGGCATAATTTATCAACACTAGCCATCGTAAAACGCATAATTAATCAATTGCCTCTTTATCAAACGCCTTTTGCTCATACACCATACTACGACAGAACACATCTAGGAACACACAAAGAGGCACACTATATACGAACGACGATACAAGCCATTCAGACAATACAGGACACTTTTCAACATGAAAATGTGTAGCTAGCGGAGCTAAAAGGATTCAAAGTTTCAGATGTTCACCAATTTACAGTCGTTGTTCAAGAAGCTCACAGCTTTAGATATCCGATGCAAACCCCACGCAAAATATTCGTCCCTGATACAACAAGGTGGAGAAGCATTCAATATGCCTGACCCAGAATACTAAAATCATAACCAACGAAACGATCGAACGAAAGTGACGGTGAATTATATCATAAAATGGCAAATAACATTGCAATTAAGTGCAGGTTTGTTTTCTCGAATTACAGCCTGCAATTGAGAGTTAAGACATCCAACATACTAACACTAGTACAATTTCACCTAACAGAGTGCAGACCGATATTTATTATGGCACTCATATTTGATGCCAGCAACAAATAAAATGCCATACAACCATATGAAGAACATAATTTAGTCAAATATACACCTCTGGTTGCCTTTCAATCCCAATTCCTTGATTTTTTCGGACAGTGGCATAACTGGTTCAGTCACTATATATATGGTGACTTTAGTACTCGAGCCATCAAAAACTTCCGCCTCAGTGCTGTGAAGAAATGACAAGATATTTGGATGTCTGACCTGAAATAAGCCAAAGATTACTGAACGGTAAAGAAATGATATGTTGCACATCAAAGGGATGAAAGGAGGATAAACATTAGTAAATTAATGGCCAACTGACTTACTGATACTAAAATCAGTGGTAGACTTATCCGCCAGTAACAAAAGAATATCATATCGAAATAACGAAAATCCACTAGGAGCTAACCGTTCGAAGGCGTTTGACACCATTACGACCAGCAACTAAATGTCCATCATTTGCATTGCTCCCCGAAAGAGAAAAAATTGACACGGGTGATCCGTCGTCCTGCTTCCCGAAAACGAGACAAATACGCCATTATACTTAGAAACCTCAGCCAAGATGTCCAAAAGACACAAAAGAAATAAAAATAAACACATCTCGAAAAACTACCAAACTCAGAACAATCAATAATTAACCAATCCAATCCCAAAACAGTGCTATCAAAAACTCAGAACCAACAAACTAATCAGGCATCTGGCATCCAAACAAAATAACAGAAGCAGAATTGAAACCTTCGAGGTTCCGCGGCAATGTACCCAGGAGCCCCACGAAGACGAGTACGGCTCTCCGATGTTGTAGGGCAGATCCTTGAGGCCCGTGCCCGATCCGCCCACCACACCTTTAAGGAATTTGAACATCGTACTCCGTAGAACGATCCAAAAACTGGGATCTGACTGCGGAAGCTAACGAGGCGTACGGCCTGATGATTGATGAGTATGCGAAGCACGAGATTATTTGCAGAGGAGATTTGATTCGCGAAAATTGACGCTTAGTTATGGGGAAACAACGAGAATTTGCAGAAAAACGGATTTGAGCTGTGATCGCTGCTGTGCTGAGCTGGGTTAGTTATTGTATGCTTGTAGGTGCACCGTAGATCGGTGTTCCTTACGTTTGTCCTTTATACGTTGAGAATTGAGATGATACGTACCGTATATATAATTACAAATAATCCGTATGTAAAAATTTCACTTTCAGTTTGAAAAAAAAAAAAACCATCAATTACGTTATACTTTTATTACATAAAATTATTACTCCAACATGAACATAAAATGTTCGATATTTCTCCAACCATTGGACATAGAGAAAAAAAAAAACTTGCCAACATAAGCTCAATCAAACCCTACAAACGACAACAAAGCTTCCATTCAAACGAAGAATCCTTAAAATGTGCACAAAAAATCCAAGAACTTACCCTTTATTACAAACACATACACAAATTTAACCCTTAACAAATACCTCAAACACTAATCATAAACGAAAACCAACTCCAAATAGTATTACAGCTTGAACCAGAAATAAATAAATAGCCAAATCATAATCATCATGGCCAAAGACCGTTATCGTCTCCTCCGATATCATTCAAACAAGTCGTCGTCGACCCACTCGACGAACCAAAGCAAGAAGACGGCCCAAACGCATCGAACCCTACGATTTCGTCCCACGGAATAATATCAATCGTCGATCTTAAATCGTCTTCGTTAGGCTCTTGCTTCACATTGGACGATGAAAATATTGCGGTAGTATTACCATTATTATCATTGGCTTGTTGGAAACTTATGAGGTTGGGATCGACAAGCTGGGGATCCATGAGGAGATTTTGAGCTGCGGTATTGGTGAGTGTATTATTCTTGCATGTGTGGCTATGGAAGTATGTGATTCTGTAAAGATCGAAGGGATCGTTTTGGATTCTTTCGACTTGTTTTAGGGCTTTGCAGCCCTCGGCGGTCTTGCTGTGGGTGCATCTGTAATAACACCTGTATTTGGAGGATTATTCATGTCATGACAAAAGAAGATGAGATTCATTTTTTGAGCTAATAAAAAGGGAATGAGGCTTCGTTACAATTAGTTAAACCTGGGAAACTCAGAACTGTTGATACGCTTCTGTCCGTACTTCCTCCATGCGTAGCAGTCTTCCATGGTGGGGCAGACCGTACACCATGAATCTTTGTTCTTCCTGTAAATTGTAATACATATTTGACGACAGTGTGACATATCGAAAGATAATGAAATAACTGGGAAATATTATTTCTCTGAAAAAGTGAGAAGTATCTGCATAAAAAAATTGGCATGTAGTGGATGCGAAAAGGTGGGGAGAAGATTCATCAATGTTTGCTTGGATCTACTCTACCAATGAAGTTGGATCTATATACGATCAAAAGATGTCGAAATCATTACATTACAACTTGACAAGTCTCAAGTTGCGACCATTTATTAGTAGCTTTTTTATCTATTTGAATGCCTGCGTGTGTATTATTACAATCAACATCAACAACAGTACTCGAAATAAAAAAAAAACAAAAAAAGTAAGCAAAACTTGATAATCCATTGAGATTCGAGAAAAAAAAATGGAAGTATTGTAAGATATGTGTATGAATCAGAGCATAGATTAGTTCAAGATCCATTAGCCGCCGTGCCTTCGCCTGTTTAAGGAAAAACCTAAAAAGAAACCATATCTAACCCTAACAATTCTACCCATTATAAATAAAACATACAGATCAAGCATAAATAATAATAGCTTCTCCGATTCAGACATTTAGCTAGTGTGGGTTGCATCTAAAAGTTGATTCAAAAAGTCATTGTTGTATATCTTTTTTTTTGAAAAATTGAGGTGTAAAAAAAAAACTATCTCAGAAACTACATATACTAAACTATACCTCCTCTTGTAGCAACCCCTACCATCGTTGACCTTCCTGGTCTCGCCGGAGGAAGATTCTCCGGCGCAGTCAACGGTGGAGATCTCCTCCCCCTCGGCCGCGCCGGCGAAGGATTCAATCTCATTGAGGCTTTCCGTGAAAGATCTCAAGATTTGCGAAACCAGCTCTTCCATCGAAAGGCAGACAGCTAACCCATTTTCCCCGACAGGGTTTTGGATTATTTCTTGAAGTTTTCTTGCACTTTCCTTGCCTCTCAACAGTTTCAGAACCACTTCCTCTCTTCTTGCATTAAATATCGCGCGGCAATAGTTAGTCATGGCTGTCTTTCTCTTACCAAAACCTTTAATGGGTTCATTTTTTTGGTTGTTTATGAGTGAGGATTGATGAGACATGTTGAAGTAGACGACAAGGGTTTTGAGATTTTTTTGGATATATAAAAAGTATATTTTGCCAAGTAAAAGCAAGACAAAGCCTAATCTATTGAATGGAAATGTAAGAAAAAGGGGGAGATAGGGTAGGACTCAGTGGAGCTGAGAAAGATGAGGTAAATAAAGGCAATGAGGTGGATAGAGACGACGACAACAGAATTGTGACGTCATAGTCTTCCGTTAGAGTGACGTCAATATTCATGGTGGGCAAGTATTTTATGTGCACTTCTCCATGTTTTTATTTCATATCCCAATGTGTTATTTAAATTTCTAAATTTTTTGACTTGGAAGAAAATATAAATCTCCAAGACATACTGATGTATTTTCTTTCTCCACTTGCTTTCATAAGCTTGATTGACTTTATCATACTGTAGCATATTCCATGTTGTAGTAATTAATGGGCTTATTTGTGTCCTTGCAATTGATATTTTATATCCATAGGCACATATAAGATTTGTTTATTGGTTGAAATTGGCAAATTGTGATAAAGATAAGATGTTGGTGCTTCTTATATAGGTTAAATTTAAATTATCGATTGTACGGATGGTTCCATTTATTATATGTCGCGAAGATATACTAGTATTGTATAATTTAGGTACAATGCACTTGATCACTTAAATAATTCTAGATGAATTAAATGTCAGAAGTTATTTATAATGTTTTCCTTATTTGTTTCCTCAAGAATTATTTAATATCGAAAGGGTGTTCATTTATCCTTTCAATTTTGGGAATGGGCACCCTACGCTACGACAAGAATGCTCCCATTAACAAAATAATTTGAAAATTCTGTTTTAACTCGGACATAGTTTGAAATAGTCAAATTAAGGACACTAATGGGTGTTCAATCTTCAATTGTTAATTTAAAGGGAAAACGTGCAATTTACAAAACTGTATTGGTTAAATTGTAATTATACGAAAATGTTCAATTCTTCGAAATAAGCGGCGTTGACCGTCGTTTCGCGCAAAAGAGTACAGATCCAATTAATTGGCGAATCAATATCAATCCACGGTTTCATCTCGGCGAATTAACGATGGCGATCCAATCAGCTGCATCGAAATCGGGCCTGTCTAAGTTTCTCCGTCTACAATCCACCAACGTTCAAGCGGCGGCCCTCTGGGGCGTCGCCGGTGGGTCAGCTGCCATGTATCTCGTCCAGGTTATCGAAAAGCGAATTTTTTTCTCGTCATTTATTGCTTTGTTTGTTTGTTTTTGGTTTTTTTAATCATGGGTAAGTTGGATCGTCGATTGTTTGTGATTTTTTTAGGTTATTTGCTTATTTTATGATTTGATAGATGGTAAGAGGCGAGAAAAGGCATCAATTTTCGTTGAATCCTATTTACTTCTCTGTAGATTTTTCTGAATTCTGCTTAGGGAAGAAGAAAGATTTCCATGTGATGTTGCGTGGCATGTAGGAGGTGTTGTTGCTCTTATGAATTGAACAGAGTTTTATCCTTGAGGGAGATTTCAGCTTTCTCCCTCACTGTCAAAAGTTTGATTCCTTTGAGCTACAATGGAAGCTCTCCAAGATGAACTGAATATGGTTTAAAATCCACTGACAATCCATGAATACTTTGTAAAAGATGCAACTCCGTAGTTCATGACAGCAATTTGGTGTGAAATGATTAGTTGAACAGCTAAATGACGAACTACGAAACATCGATGTATATTGTCCAAATTCCACTTCTTTCTGGGTAGGCTTATTGATCATCTTGGTGATCTTAGACATAGTTTCTTGCTCAGCACTGCAAGTGCTATGCTCGTGTGAACTTCCGTGGCTTTTCGTATAAACTGCTTATGATCTGCCTGCCTTTCTTCCACCCTAATCTTTCTTTCTTTTGTTTGAAACGTTGCAGCCTTTCGATTGGATAAAGAAGACATTTTTCGAGAAGCCCCAGCAAGAGAACTGAAGAGGAGTTTGTGAAAGTTTTTTACCTTGTGGCTTTTGTTCGAAACCTTTTGCAAATGCACGAACTTTGAGCTAAGTGCATCATTCAATAATCTTTTTCATTTATGCTTTCAACAAACAGAACTGATTAGTTTTCTCATGTATTTTGGGGTAATTCATCAGGCTCTTTCCTCCATGTTTAGTCAAAATTTTGTGGCTACTTACAACGTATTATTATAACATCCTCTACTGTCAGTAAACATGAAAAACGAAGAGAATAAACATCAATATTATGATTCAGTTTCAGACAAAACATAGCATTCTAATCCATTTTTCTTCATTGAGCGCCTGAAAACCCTCGGAACTCTTGTCAAAAAGTCAATACCTACTCCTAATGTAATCTGTGTGCTCTGTGCCGTCGTCTTTCTCCCATGATAGCTTATCTTCCCAAACTCTACAATGCAACTGCTCTGTAATCCAATGAGCCCTTTGCAATGTACCAAGTTACCGTTCGATTTGCTCATCCCAACAAGCTCATCGTCATCGTAAAGCTCTCTCCTGTCCGCTTCACAGTAAAAGACTCACTTTTTTTACGCGTGCCGACTTTTAAAGATCCCATCTTTATATGCAAGATTTGCTGCGTAGAAAGAAAGAGTGTATTTTTCTTGCAGCAAAGCGACGCTTTCCGTGTTTTTAGTATATCAGTAATTGTGTTTGTATTAGGAAGATTTCAATAGTAGAGGAAGTGAAAGATTTATTAAATAGCTGGGCTGGAGTCATTAGAAAATAAATAGAAAACCCATCAAAATATAATTAAAAAGAAAAACCCTACCATCGCCGTTTGCGCCGTTGCGATCGAGCTCCACCCCGCCACCGTCGGCGAAGACTTTCCCCGAAACTCTGTAAGTATTTCTAGTTTCTCAGGAGATGGGAGGAGGAAGGAAGAACCTTAAAAGGGCCGTGGAGGAAGAGACGGTGAATCTTCAAGACAATCAAAGCATAATGCAGGTTTTGGAGCTTAGAGGTTCCAATCTTATTGAGGTACATGACCTTCTCTAACTCTCTCCACAATTCCCCAATCAAGAAGGAAAAAAAAAGGAACCTTTTTAACCTCTGCTTCTATTGATTAGGTGATGGATGGAAAAGGGAAGAAACTGCTTGCAATTTTTCCTGCGAAATTTCAAAGGAGCATGTGGATCAAAAGAGGTCTGATTCTGCACTGAATTATATAGTCATTATATGATCAAACTGCTGTTGTTACGATCACTCCTTTGATCTCACTTCAATAGGGAACTTCGTCGTAGTCGACGAGAGTGGGAGAGAAGGGGCTATTGAATCTGGTCGAAAAGTTGAAGCCATGGTAACCCAAGTGCTTTACCACGATCAAGTTCGCAACCTTCAAAAATCACTACAATGGTGCGTAGTAGTTCAAAGTTCGAACTTGCTATTGCTTGAAAGATAATAACTACGATTCAAGCAAGCGAAGGGCTGTGTGGTAATAATGTTTTCTTGTTCTTATGTGTGCTTTTCGAACCACATAAATGCAGGCCTGAGATATTCAAGTCTACGCCTGGAGAAATTTCAGGGCAACCTCAAATCCCAGTCACTGTCCAAAACGATGACGAAGATTCTGGCGATGATGATGGGCTTCCACCATTAGAAGCAAATACGAATAGACAAAATCCTCTGCATTTGAGTTCAGATGCTACTTCTGATACAGATTCAGAAACTGATTGAGGACCATTTTGTAGGAGCATGCCTTGCGAGTAGTGTGCTGCATATAGCGAAGCTGTGTCTTTATTTCGTATGTCGAAGGAAATTATGTGGTAGAATATTTATGGACTGATCCCCATTCTTCAAGGCAGAAGATGGAGTTCTTTCTATAACTTATCTCATTTCAGATTTGTGTTTCACATTGGAGTTCTATCTAAACTATCTCATTCAGATTTGTGTTTCACATTGACATTCTGGACTGAGAACAAAAATTGTCAGGAAAAAAGGGAAAGAAAAACAGAGCAATGTAATAAGACTTGTTTCCTGTAGTTTCTTTAAAGATGGTACGTGATCCCAAGAGAAGACAAGAAAAGCAAAGCCATTATAGAGAAAGTATAACATTCTCGTCAAGCATTCATCTTCGTAGTTGTACTATACTATTTGGCGGCCAGACGATCTACAATGCTAATAACTGGGAACATTATTGATGACGAGAAAAAAAACTGAATCTTGCTTCACACTACCTCGTTGCACTCTCACCGACTCCCTCCAGCGAAGTGAATGCGAAATTACCAGAGAACATGGCTTCTTTATCTGCATAAAAAGGTATAACTTCATTGTTAGTTTTGTCTCAGTGAATAATATGGGATTTGTATAAGAATTCGAAACTTACCCGTAAGAGACAGGCAACTAGCCTCACGGCGAACGTACCTAGTCATAGCCTAGCAGTAGCCAAGAAAATATTCAGGGACTATTTTTTAGTAACAGTTATGGCCGAAACGCGCAAATGGTGGGGAATCTTTTCAGTGTATGTGTCTAACCTGAAGAGGAAGTAAAGCAGCTTCACTTGGCTCAGATCCACCGTCATCAGAAAACACATTTCTGATAGTAAATAAGCAATATAGTTACCATAGATAGGTTAGGCCTCAAGAATCATTCATAAATAGCATTCGATTACTTCTAACAGTAGTCTGTAAGAGTTTTCGTTCGTAAAAAGAAACTGTACCTCCATATACAGAGTTGAAAGTCTTCTTGCTTCCCTATAGCAGCATCATAAGCAACGATATTCCCGTAAAATATCCTCTCCAACTCTTTCATCCATTTAATTAGTAGTAAATTAACCTGCACATATAAGTAGGAGAGAGACGGAGAAAAATGGAGAAAAGACTCACATTACAATCACTTGGACACAGTTCAGAGTTGCGACCTACGAAGATGCGAAGAAATACAAAAAAAAAGAGATAAATTGCTATATGAGTAACATACCCCAGCCTTCGATACACGCAATTCCAAGTCATGATTGTAAATCTCATATAAGTACTGTCCCAGTTCGACGCCTTCCTTACCCTCGTCCTTTAGACGGCGTAAGCAAAGCCACATATGAAGTACAAGCAAAGAAAAAGTCGTTTTAAATGTCTTCTCCAAGCTAAATACTGCATATCAGATGGCAAAAAAGTGATGAACATAAGTTTGATCACATTGAGAATCATAACGGAAGCTATTGAGTGAGCTAAAAAACCGACCATCATATATAGCAGGTTTATCCACTTGATGAACTACTCGGCGGTAAATGACATTAGCCCAACGTATGAACTGGCTTTGCTTGCTGTAGAACAGCATCAGCTTGAGGATAAATCTTTTAACCCCCTCATATTGAGGATCTTCAATCCTTAGAGGCGAATCAGCTGACAATGCCAATGAGTGTGGTTTGGACCAAAACATCTTGTTCAGATTTACCTACGAAAAACACAGATTTCATTACAAACGGTCACATACAACATTTCAAACCTTTTCAGCAGAAACGCCGTGAATATCTTTTTTACGAATAACTATAAGCTGATCATTTTCCTCGCTTCCCTAAACTACACTATCCCAGAAAATCCCCTCAAGATCAAAACTTGAACAGCCCCATCCAATTTTCGGTATAAATTAACCAGCAAAACACAAACTTGGATCTCAAAGGAGTTTCCATCTAGCTTTATATCAGAATATGGTACCTTGTCATATGAGCATGATTATTCTATATTTCTTTTCCTTTCCTACTATTCTGTAAACAACCAAGCCAAGCCACCCATCATCAAAGCACACCAAAAAACACCGTATAATATCAGAAGCCTTTTTTAGTATGTATACTCAAAAGAACAATCAGTAATGAATCACCTCCGTCTTAGCACTGCTACTGAAGACATTCGGCTCCACAGCAGCTGAGACCTTAGCATATCTTCGAAGCGATGAAACAACAGTAAATTCTCGGCCCAGATATTCATTATTCTTCGTCAGATTGCCACACCTGCTTATGCCTTTCAACACTCTGCTGCTCCACCTAGGCAACATTCTTCAACCTCGAATATTGTGATACATAACAGGGGATCGTAGATCAGTCACAAAATCAAGCTAGATATTGATCGATCGAAAAGTAAAGCTCAAGCGGCGTGCAAATCTCACATATAAAGGAGATTAAGGCAATAGAGAGTAGGGAGCTGTCGCTATGGCAAGACGGTCGGTGTTTGTAGTAAGGTTATTTTGCTTAAAAACGTAGGTCACAACAGCGATTAGTGGCTAATATCCTTCTGGAAACTGCGCTGTACAATTCAAACCCTATTCAAGCACGCCAGCTTCATTCTTGCTTACTTCCATGAATTCCATTATAATGACATTCTCGAAGTTATTCAGCGTTGATTGTCGACAACGTTAATCTTCTCGGTCGGAAAGTTCTAACTCTCCACCACCTCCTTCGAATCTCTCGCAAGAGTTTTCCCTCTGTTGTAATGGAGATCGCTCTCAGCGCCACGTCGGGCCGTTGGCCTTTATACATGGCTGTCGATCCATCAGCTTCTTCTACGACTAAAGCTGCGCCGCTTTCTTCTCTCTCTTTGTCGAATCGGTCCTCCCAGCTGAAGCTCAGAGCTCCCTCCGTTTCGCGGAAGAGCTTTGTGATTAGAGCTGAAGGCTCCACCAACGGCGCCGTCGGCGAGAAGAGTGACGATTTTGTGCTCGAGGACGTGCCCCACCTCACCGATTTTCTCCCCGATTTGCCTGTACGCGTGGTGCTATTATTTTGTTTGCAATCGATTGATCTTAGGTGGAAAAGGTATTACATTTTGGTGGGTTGACACTGCGTTTTGTGATCCTCCCTTTTTGCAGTCGTATCCAAATCCTCTAAAGAGGACGCAAGCTTATGCGATCGTTAAGTAAGTCGTTGTATTTTTTTGCTTCAAAGAACATTCATCTTTTGATTTCTCTTACAACTAGTATCGAAAAGAAAGCATTTTTACTTGTTTCTCCAGGAAAACATTCGTCAGCCCTGAAGATGTGGTGGCACAGAAGGTGATTCTTGTCTTAACGTTTAGTGCGTGCGAATGGGGTGATTTTTTCAGTTCCATGTAACTTTGATTTCATTTAGTGGCTATAAAAAGATAGCTTTTTTTTGTTTAGATTGTAGTGCAGGAGGATAGCCCGAGAGGGGTGCATTTTCGACGTGCAGGGCCTCGTGAGAAGGTATGTTCTTTAAAAGTGTAAAGTGAAATATGTCGATTGTTAGGAATTGAATGGTTAAAAGATGTTCTATATGTTGTCGTACTGTTAATCTTTTCGCCCACGTTTTTAGGTTTACTTTAGGCCCGAGGAAGTGCGTGCATGTATAGTGACGTGTGGAGGTTTATGCCCTGGAATTAACACAGTGACTCGCGAGATAGTTTGTGGGCTGAATAGTATGTATGGAGTCGATGAAATTCTTGGAATTCAGGTTTGTTTAACACTTTGATGGTTATTTGCATCGGTGTAAATAGATATTGTGGGACATTCGTTCTTCTTCTTCTTCTTCTTTTGTTAGAACTGAAATGACAAGATTCTTATCTATAATGACTATGATCAGGGAGGGTATAGAGGGTTCTACTCGAAAAATACCATCCAATTGACGCCGAAATCTGTAAACGATATTCATAAGCGTGGTGGAACGTTCCTTCAAACTTCACGTGGGGGTCATGATACCAACAAGATAGTGGACAATATTCAAGATCGGGGAATAAATCAGGTAAATTATAATCTCTTTCTTCCCTTTCATCCTTTAAATAGTACGAAGTCTTTTTTTGAGCATATGCATGGCTGTCCCAACTCCCAGGTTTATATAATCGGAGGAGATGGTACACAAAAAGGTGCAGCTGCAATATATAAGGTAGCCACAAACTGTTTCATTTTATTTGGTTGTCGAAATTCTCTGTTATATATTCTGAGATTGTAGTTCTTTATTTTTTAAGGAAGTGGAAAGGCGTGGCCTGAAAGTTGCAGTTGCTGGAATTCCAAAGACAATAGATAACGATATTGCTGTAAGTTGCAATATTTAGATCTCCATTTTCTTCAACGCTCCTATCCAAATCTTGTTTTAAACTAGTCTGTTCAAGTAGATTCAAAACAGAGTAATCTTTATTTCGGTGTTTTCTCTTTGAAGTTTTTGAGGCAATGAACTGTGAGAATATTTCTGCAGAAATACTTTGTTTTTCACACTTTGCCAACTGTGTGTAGGTAATAGACAAATCCTTTGGCTTCGACACGGCCGTGGAGGAAGCTCAGAGAGCAATAAACGCTGCTCATGTTGAAGTTGAGAGCGTAGAAAATGGGATCGGCGTAGTAAAGCTTATGGGTCGATACAGTGGTACGCTTTCTTCTTCAACCTTCTTACCCTTAAATGAATATCCATTTTTTCCATGAACTGTTGGTATTTTTTTGTTTCATTTTTTGTGGTCAGGGTTCATCGCCATGCATGCAACGTTGGCCAGCCGTGATGTGGTACGAAACGAAACCTCCATTCCCCAAAATCTTACAAGGATTTATTATAACTCTCTAAATGTCTTAACATTTCTCAGGACTGCTGCTTAATTCCTGAATCTCCATTCTACTTGGAAGGCCAGGGCGGGCTATATGAGTTTATCGAGCAACGGCTCAAAGAAAACGGGCATATTGTGATCGTCTTAGCTGAAGGCGCGGGCCAAGAGTATGTTGCCCAGAGCTTCCGCGAAGCAGTCGATGCAAAAGATGCGTCGGGAAATAGACTGCTCTTAGACACTGGCCTTTGGTTAACACATAAGATCAAGGTAATAATACATACACCTTAAATCTCATGATGAGATGCTCTTCTTACCTTTTCAATTCAAAGTTGTCTTTTATGCTTCTAATCACTTATAGCTCACAGTGTAGACTTTGTTATGTACGAATTAGTCAAATCTATCGCATTCGCTACTGTTGTTCGTCGTTTGCTTTCCCCTCGTCTTAACATGACATCACAAAGAAGTTACCCCTTAGAACTAAGGGGAAACCTTATTTACATTCTACCTTTGGTTCCTTTGAATCTCTTTGCGCCCCATGCTAACTGCACTACCTTTCCCTCTTAGTTGCACTAGTTTTTTTGTCCATTTACGAGCATTTTGATATTTTTAGGACCATTTCACGAATGTCAGAAAGATGGGGATCGGCATGAAGTACATAGGTAAGTAAATATGCAATCTCTATGATCTTTCGATTGCCATGAAAAAAGAAAGGCGAATATCTTGAAGCCCTTTTGAGGTTATAACACATCACCCCGAAAAAAATAATCTTTTTGCAGATCCAACGTACATGATTCGAGCAATACCTAGCAATGGTTCAGACAACATATACTGCACGCTTTTAGCTCAGAACGCCATCCATGGAGCCATGGCTGGTTACACGGGTTTCACTATTGGGCCCGTAAACAATAGGCACGCCTACATTCCCATCAGCGTAAGTTGCGAAGAAGTTTTAATCGTTTTTCCTGCGTAAAATAGCGCCAAGATTCGATTTTTATGTTGAAACGAATAATATCCTTTCGTCGTTCGATTTTCAGCGAGTAACGGAGACGCTGAACACTGTGAAGATAACTGATAGGATGTGGGCCCGACTTCTGGCCTCGACGAATCAGCCGAGTTTTCTGGGATGTGAGGCTGTTAGGGAAAAGGTTAGTAAGCAGATTACTGATGAGATGAATGATATGAAGATCACTTCCATATAGAGGGATTTCATTCGTTCGTCTTTTTCAGTTAGAAAAATAAACAGATCTGATGGATGATACGTCGTCGTTTTGAATCTTTTGCATGTGTTCAAGATTGTCTATTTGTAAGAATTGCTTCATAGCTGCCATTAAATCTTAGTTAAATGTCTTATAGATCAGTTTATTATTTTCATATGTTGTATTGTAAAAGTATGCTTGCGTGGACAGGAAATGTCAACCGAAATAATGGTGTGGAGACTATGATTTTTCTTAAATACTTTCTGTTTTGAAGATTTCTCCATTGTTCTTGTACGGCTATTGCACGCGTGCATGCATTCAAATTTATTTCGAAATTCGAATGGTCAAAATATTACTAGTTAATTATCAACAGTTCAAGAGTTTCTGTTTCAGCTCAATAAAAATTGTATTTTTTTTCTTGCAAGGAAATATGGCAGCTCACGCATCGAAGTTAATTGTTTAAGTAGTATATAATTTTGCTAAATATAGAAATATCGTAATACTATAACGCACGCCATACACCAACTAGGCGAAATGTGCTCAAATGCATTATAGCATAAGAAATTGAAAATATGGTATGGGATATGGGACCCATTGGGGATCTAACAAACCATATATATAAGACAAGAGAACTACGTTTGAAAAAAAAAAAGACAAGAGAACTACTCTTTTTTGTTTTTTGTCAAATCTTGAACATTGAAAAAGATTAATGAAGCATTCGTCTTTCAAATTTCACAATGCAAGAAAAATATTTCCAGTCAATAACACGTGTGCCTAAATATCCGATTAGATAATCGAACAGGTAGAGATATTAATCTAACTTCTATTTATTCTTTACATATGTCCATTCCATTGAACATGAACACAATAAGCATTTTGGAATGGAGTGTCATATGCTGCATGAAGCTATTTATTATCTTCAACGAATATCCCTAAAGTCTATTCCATGTACATTGAGTTAAAAATTAAATCTTTATCCACACTTTTGATTCTAAACTGAAAATCCGAATTGCGACAAACAACATCAAGATGACACCAACCACCACCACCAAAAAATAAATGAATAGATAAAAAGCATAGATTTTTATATTATATTATAATTTGAACCATCATGTCTTCAAAGTTTCTCTCCACTTGCAAACTTCATAGAAGCTTCATGGAAACCCACCCAAGACGCCTTTGTAAGACACAAACATAAATATAAAAAAATCACAAAAAAATAGAGAATTCCACCATCGACAATAATTCTTCTTGGATAATGTGCATTGCACCTACACACTCTTCACTCTATATATATCCCAATCTCTTCCCTTGTAATAAGATTCAAAATCTTCATACATCAATCAACAGTTCAACACATATCAATAAAAGTTAATTCATTTTTTTATAAAAAATACAAGAAGAATAGATTTCTTCTTCTTCTTCAATGCATAAGCCATCTTACAATAACGGGCTGAATTATTTCTTGACAGAAACCTGGGCAGACCTGCCGTTGAAAGTCAACGACTCCGAGGACATGGTCATCTACAGACTCCTAAACGACGCCGCTAACGACGGCTGGACCCCCTTCAACGCCGCCGTCGAGGTGGAGGAAACCTACGGCGGCGTCAAGCTCGAACCACTCAGCTTCGAACCAAGCACCGCCGCCGCCGCGCCCAATCACTCAAGAAACGATGGCCAATTCTCCCACTCTCCTCCTCCGGCGAAGCCGAGGGGGAGACACTTCAGGGGCGTTCGGCGGCGTCCGTGGGGCAAATTCGCGGCGGAGATCAGAGACCCATCCAAGAACGGCTCTAGGGTTTGGCTGGGGACTTATGAAACTGCCGAAGAAGCAGCGATGGCTTACGATAGAGCGGCGTATAAGATGCGTGGGTCAAAGGCCTTGTTGAACTTTCCCAATAGGGCCGGGCTTGACGAGCCCGAGCCCGTTAGGGTCTCCGGTAGGCGGCTCCGGCGGAGCTTGTGCTAAACTCCGATCCAAAGAGGGGTATAGCGGCGGCGCTGGCCGCCGAGGCGGTAAAAGTTTGAGGGCCGAGCGAATATATTATAAGCTTGGGTGCGTGGCGATGACGTCATTGCCTTCTTCACCTAGTTGAGAATTAGTGGTGGCTTCAATTTAATAATAATCATTCATAATAATCTTAATAATGAATAACAGCACACATGATGATAAAGGAAACGTGTGTTATATTAAGTATAGATATTTTCCATATATGATGGAAGCTTAAAAAAAAGTCAAGTTTCCATGTAAGATCCACAAGATACGTCCGTAAATTAACATTAATCACGAATTAATTATAGATTTCTTGATCCGAAATCCACCAACCACAGCTCTTCATTACCATACTTATTTTCAGATGGACGCTATGTAATAAATGCTATAAATTTCCATCTGATCCCACCATTTAATTCACCTTTATTTTGGGATTTTTCGCTAATAAATGGATCCATTAACATAATCACCAAACAAAGATTCGCCAGAAAAGAAAAAAGGGTTAGGTCACGCCTTTGTATTCTCTTTAACCATAGTCGTCGTCGTCGTACAATATATTTAACCTCAGAGCTTTTCCTTGTTATTGCATGCTCATACATTCTTACATTTCATTACCAGCAGATAAAATTTCTATCTTTTTTCCCGATAGAAAGATAGAATTCGATTAAGATGCCGTTTAGCGAAGAACGCTCGCGGGGATTCAGATTGTTCGGCGTTCAAATAGAATCGAATAGCATTATTAGGAAATCGAAGAGCTTCGATAATATCTTAGAGCTAACTCTCAATAGCAACAGCAACGATGATGATAATGCTAATCATATCATCAAGAAAAGCAGAAGCTTAGGTAATTTACAGGCGTACAGCGATGGGTCGGGCTATTTGTCCGATGGATTGGTTCATCGATCTTCGCCCAGAAGCCATGACATGAGAAAAAGAGGTAATTTTTATTAGGTCAAATTTAGGGTTTTTTCTTACCTTTTGATCGTATACGATTGACGAGCGGCATTGATTTTATTACAGGAAAACCATGGACTGAAGAAGAGCACAAATCGTTCTTGAGAGGATTGGAAGAGCTCGGAAAAGGAGATTGGAAAGGAATTTCGTCGAAATTCGTGCCGTCGAGGAACTCTACGCAAGTCGCCAGCCATGCGCAGAAGTACTTCATGCGATTTGCCAGCAAGGAAAAGAAAAGGCGTCGGTCGAGCGTCTTCGATATTCCCCTCGTAAGCTAATAAGATCACATATATATATATATATGTGTGTGTGTGTGTGTGTGTGTGTGTGTATGAACATAGTGGTTTAAAATCACAAGATTGAATTGTGTGTGCTTCTTACAGCAAAAAGAACAATCTCTAGAAGTTCCTAACTCGGCTGCTTCGATGAAGAACAACTGCGAAATGAAGGGAAAGGTGATTTATTAAGCTAAACCTTTGTTGTTTGCTAATGACTTAAAATTTTGCTTTTTTCCTATGATGAATTTTCAGAAGACGATCTTAGCTTCTGCTGAAAGGCCGCCGCTTTCGCCTATGAAGAGAAATATCACCCCCGAGTTTCATAGTCCAGCAACATATGCAGTGAGTTGAAGTTTATTACATTCGACTAATGCAGCTATACTATGTTCATTTATCTTATTATCTCCATGTATATATGTAGTAGCAGCCCAAAAAAAAGTTTCCTTCTTCTTTTCGACAGCAAATATTTTCGAGCTTCAGCCGAGGTTCAGCATCGCAAGGCACAGCAGCAATGCCAACGCTTTCTTGGGTGCCTGTAATAAATTTCCCAGGTCAGAATAGCAGCGTTCTTTCGCCGAGCTTTATGGGAGGATTAGCAAATTGTGGAGCATTTGTTCCTCAAACTTCGGTGAGATTCCCAAACGCACCGATAATTGGGCCGTCTCAAGTTCGATCGGTGGCTGAAACGGCGAGCAACGATGAGCTTAACCGTACTATCAGAAAATTAACCTTATGATGATGATGGAGGTGGTGATGCTTCACTGCATTCTTGTTTTTTATTGTTTGGAGATTTTTGTCATCGAAGAGTGTATTAGGCGATCGAAAATCATAGCTTCCATTGCTTTGAGTCTATCTTTGTCTTTCGAAATTTCCAGTTAAGAACAATCACAGCTTTTAGATGATTACTTTTTTTTGGATAAAGCCATCATTTTTCATGCTTCTATCTCTCTATGGCTGAACACTTTCAGCCATGGAAGCACTAAATCAGCAAATTATTACGTTACAGAGTCTTCAGATGTGTAATTCAGTAGAAATAATTCGTACAAAATCACCAAAGATGAACGCATATGCCAAGAACAGTGTTCATGAATAACAAAAACAGAGCTTTCTCAAGAAAAAAAAACTGGTGCCCTTATCGGGCCGGGCCCAGCCCATGTGTCATGGGTGTCGCTTATATAAGCAGGCTCGGGCCAAGCCCATATGCCTGGCGACCAAAATTGTTGAGAATCCCTGCAACGAGATTGGGGATTTCACGGAAGGGAAGGGAAACCCTAGCTAGCTTTGTAGCAATGGCGGACAATTCCGGCGACAACGGCGAGTTCTACCTGCGGTACTACGTCGGACACAAGGGAAAATTCGGGCACGAATTCCTCGAGTTTGAGTTCAGGCCGGACGGTAAGCTGAGGTACGCCAACAATTCCAACTACAAGAACGACACGATGATACGCAAGGAGGTGTTCCTCACGCCGGCGGTGATGAAAGAGTGCCGGCGGATTATTTCGGAGTCTGAGGTGGCTGAATCGTTTTTGTTCGCTGATCTGTGGGTTTAGGGTTTTATTACCGTTGCTATACGTCGGAGGTTGTGTTTTTCTTTTTGCAGATTATGAAGGAGGACGACAATAATTGGCCGGAGCCCGACCGCGTGGGGCGGCAGGAGCTCGAGATTGTAATGGGAAATGAGCACATTTCTTTCACTACTTCGAAGATTGGGTCGCTCATGGATGTTCAGACGAGTAAAGATCCCGAGGGTTTGCGTCTCTTCTATTACCTGGTTCAGGTGAGGATTTTCTGCTTGTCGGAAAATTTGCTGTCGTTTGCCATAGAATTTCTGGTGTGTTCGTTGAGCGAGGAGGTGATTTGAGAGTCTTGGTTCTTACACTGATTGCTTTTCCTAGCTGCTTTCTGCTTCAATGTGTAATTGTACTACTAATGATTCTTCTGAAGTTGAATTTTTTCGGTTGGTACTCAGAAAGCTTAGCTTGTCTCTGAGGTTAGCATGATCAAATTAGGTTAATGTGAAAGCCATTTTTGGGATCTTGATTGGCTTCTGATTTTCGAGGAATCGCTAAATTATGTATCTTCCCCGATACCCTTAAATACAAATTCTTGCTATTGTCTTGTTAGGAGTTGAGAGTTACTGATTTCACCCAGCTCTATTGTTTTCGGGATCAAATTAGTTTCTTTCGTTCTTTTTCTTTGTGTAAGAATCTGAGTTTGGCCTTTTTATTGCAGGACCTGAAATGCTTCGTCTTCTCTCTAATCTCACTGCACTTCAAAATCAAGCCCATCTGAGGACAGCGAAGAGGGTTCTTTTTCGTCTTTCCGTCATTCGACATGTTCGATGCATGGATTAAGACCGTAGATGATTTTTTTTTGGAATAGGTTTCCGTAAATATAAAAAATAAAGGAGTACAGAAAGCATGTATGATATGATCATACAACACCGACCAGCAACATGCTACTGGGAAAGACAATCAAAATAAATAAATCCCAACGACAAAAAAATCACCAAGCAATCCTCCATCTACGGCGAATTGCCGCCATTTGCAATGAGTACTTGGTTCCCACCATGTCAAGTCTTGCACACACAATACTCCATCTACGGCGAATTGCCGCCATTCGCCATTTGCAACACCGACCGTAGATGATTGCCTTGTTTCTTGCTTTGTACTGTGATCTTAACCTAAAAATCGTTCCTTTGCTTAACCTACGCGTCTTGGGTATTTCGTATTCAAGATTAGTCTGAAAATTCTTTGACGTACTTACTTATGATCCCATTAGGCAAAGGCTCGAAATGGTTCGACTCTGTTTACCAACTCACCAATACTCACCTGCCTTGTGAATTCTTAAATCCTATCCATGCTAACTATGATATACTTTTTAACAAGTGTTTGCTATTATCGTTACAATTCAAAGAACCCCCTAAAAAAATGGCTCCTTTTCTATTGCGTCATGAGTTCTCTACATAAGCAAGCCTCGTCCAAATAAAAAAGAAACAGAGCTAATTAGGTGATCTAATTTCAGATAAGAGACATGAGAAAGATAGATCAAACCACTTCTCTGAATATTTTCTTTATAAAGCATCCTTCCCTTTCACAAAATCCTCTTAACTCTCCATATCCATGACCAAAACCTTGTAAGAAATGGCCGAATTTTCTTGCAAAATGATGACACTACTACTCTTAATAGTACTCAACGCACTTAGTCTTTGTTCAGCCACCGTCTACACCGTAGGCGATGCTTCTGGCTGGGATATAAGCACAAATCTCGACACTTGGGTTGCCAACAAGATGTTCTACGTCGGCGATACCTTACGTAATTTCTCCATTCTTGAACGTTTTTGGATTACAGAGTATTTTCTAATATTTGCATTTACTTTTCATCTCATTAGTCTTAGTCCAATCTTAAAAATTCAACCTTGTAATATTGGCTCATTCTTGATTTTGCCGCTGTTGTAGTGTTCCAATACTCGAGGTACCACACGCTGTGCGAAGCGACGAAGGAGAGCTTCGATTCTTGCAATACGACCCAAGTGTTGAAGTCTTACAGCGATGGGAATACGTCGATACCTCTCACCGGCGCCGGCGAAAGGTACTTCTTTTGCGGGCATACTCTGCACTGCCTCGGCGGTTTGAAGCTTCGGGTTCAAGTGACCAAGAACGACACGGCGGCTTCTTCCCCAGTGGGTTCGTCTCAGCCGCCGCCCGGCGGATCCAACGGTAAGGTTCCGCCTGGTTCTTCCAAGTCCTACGACCCTTCGAGTTCATCGGCCGCCGCTTTCGATGCCCATTTGGGATTAGGGAATTTGTTAGCTGCGTTCTTGGGATTCTTCTTCGCTGTGCTATATTGCTTATTGGTTTGATGATTTGAGCTTTTCCATCACTTTTGATTCAACAGAAACGGAGATTTTTTTTTCTTAGAGTTTTGTTTATTTTGCTCGTTCGTATTTTGCTTACAAAACAAACGAGATATGTCCGTACAAATCCCATTAGTGGTGAAAGGGAAGATCTTACTTAGCCATCATTTTCCGTTTCTTCTATTCTTTGGTATGTCTTTCTACAGCTTGTAATATGAAAAAGTGCTGTGAAAGTGATGTTTTAAATATGAGAAAGTTTCCAAAACATTGAGATGTTCGAAATGAGAAAGTTTACAACGAGGAGAGAGCTCTCAGATGAACATAGTACACAAGTTCGAAGCAAGACAGCAGAATATGTCCAGTCCAAAAAGAAGCAATTTTTTAAAAAATAGATTAAAACAATCTCAAGCTTCCCAACCCCTTAGCTCGGTGGCTCGAGCAACACGGCTAACTCCCAACGTAAACGCACCCATTCGAAGATCGCAGTTGTGAGACTTGCACATTCCCTTTATGTTCGAAAAGGCTTTAGTCATGTACTTGTGTAGCTGATGGTTCACCTTCTCTTCGGGCCACATGAAACCTTGAATATTCTGTTGAATGAATCAAACAAAGAGATTAGAATGTTATTAAGTTATAGAAATGTTAGGGCTCAACAAACTCATAGTATGATTTTCTCACCTGAACCCATTCAAAGTAGCTCACTGTCACCCCTCCAGCGTTAGCGTAGATGTCTGGGAGTATTACAACGCCCTTCTTCGACAGAATCTGCACCCAAAATAAAGAGAAATAAAGTCATGTCAATATGTTTTCTTTCTTTGTTTCGCTAGCCGTAAAAGTGGGAAAAAAGGGAAAAAAAAGTAGACACCTCGTCTGCGTCAGGATCAGTAGGGTGGTTTGCGGCCTCTATGATGAACTTGGCCTTCACATCTCCAGCATTTTCCCTGTCATTTTATTACAGAAGAAACCAAAGATTCCTTTTATACGAAATAGATGATGATTAATGGTTTTCTTACAGGAAGAGATCGCAAAACATACCTGTTTAAAACTCCGCCAAGAGCACACGGTATGAGCACGTCGCACTCATGGGCGAGCAAGTCGTTCGAGTCCATATTATCAGCTCCGTCGAAATCGACTAACTTCCCAGTCGCTTCTTTATGCTTGAGGAGCGCTCTTATGTCGATGCCATTAGGGTTCGTAACAGCGCCAGTTATGTCGCTCACTGCTACGATCTTCCCACCCTTTTCGTGTATCAGCCTAGCTGCCCAAGAACCAACATTTCCGAACCCCTTGAAGAAAAAAAAATCGATCTTTTAGGATTATCTCGAGAAATGATATAATGGGCTGTGAGTAATTTTGAATAGTATTTGTTAGTTGTTACCTGAATGGCAAAGGTTAAGCCTTCGAAGTACTTGCCGTGCTCAGCTAGTAATGCTTCTGTGGCGTAAACGACCCCTCGCCCAGTCGCAGCTTCTCTCCCGAGCGATCCACCGAGATCCTATATATATTCGACAATCAATACGAATCACATACTTTAAGCCTAATTTTCATCTGTAAACAAATGCCAAATCACTTACGATTGGTTTCCCAGTAACAATCGCAGGAGAGTAACCGTGGAACTTGGAGTATTCATCCAAGATCCAAGCCATGGTCTGCAAATATGATGATTCAAGATTTATCATTCCAAGTGAAACTGAAGGTAAATGACTGAACAAGAAAACTTTTACCTGTGCATTCGTTCCCATGTCTGGCGCAGGGACGTCGGTATTGATTCCAATGAGGTCGTGAATTTTCTGGGTGAAAACACGGGTGAGACGCTCCAACTCAGTTATGCTTAGATCTTTAGGGTTACACCCTATCCCACCCTTAGCCCCACCGTAGGGAAGATCTGCTACAGCAGTCTTCCACGTCATCAGCTGAGCGAGGGCATTCACCTCGTCGGGATCAACCTTTTATTGACAAATTCGAATCGACGGGTAAGCAAAGCTTTAAACAAAGCAATTTAACAACGAACAATACACGTAAAAAATGATTAGTAGATCCACAGATTCAATTTTGCCTTCAAGGATCAAGAAAATGACCCGTGAAACTCTAACACAACTAAACCAAAACTTGCCCTCAAACAAATTCATCCCATTAAGATCAGCGATTGATATACATAGCAACACTAACTATAGCATGAACAGTATAGAAACAAAAAAATATTGACATAAACTGCAAAAGTCACCTCAGGATGATATCTTATCCCGCCTTTCATGGGCCCACGAGCATTGTCGTGTTGTACTCTGAACCCTACATATGACGCCAGCGTCCCATCGTCTTTGGGGATCGTACATTCGACCTGATAAACAAAAAACCCAATCGTTAGAACATACTAAAATTTGGATTACCGATGAATCTGGACATAAAAAAACAAAGAACAGCATCCGACAAAAAAAGACCCTACACCAATCGATGGCGAAAACAGACGCATAAAGAAAAGATCTCTTCTCACGCCACCCAAGAATTATAAATCGAATCTTTCACATCCACGAAATCAATCGCATAAGCACGACCAAACAAACCAATGATCAAAACAAGGACAAATCGACCCAATGAAAACGCACGTTAAAAACAGTATTGCATAACCTTTGATTTCCCTGAAAGGGATCAAGAGACTCTTCTCGATCTTGGAATCAAGCATAAGGATGCGAGCGGCTCTCCTAAAGTTGCGGTTGGTAGCTGCGAGCGGCCTCATTTCTACGCAAAGATATGAAAACGAAATACCTTCGAAGAGAAAAGATAATGGGCGTTACAGCTCTAATGAGATCGAAGGAGAAACGAAGGAAGCTGATGAAAGGAGAGTGTGTGTGCATGTACGCGTTTATATAGAGAAGCCATAGCTGCCAGCCAGCCGAGAACGTAGTCAGTCAAGAATTGGGCTTTGTAATCTATTTAATTTCGTATTTCATAATATTATAATTTACTCAATATAGCTTTAGAATTTGACTTGTTAATCCGATTTCCTAACTTTCTGAAAATTCTGATTTGAAACTCTATCCAAACCACGTATGATTTCCGATTTCATTGTGTTGCCACTTGCCATGGTCAATTATAGAATAATATCTTTATATTTCTTCACATGATGATCCTATTTTCATCTCAATACATTATATATTTGTGACAATGATTTCATTTTTTAAAGGACTATGGACGCGGCGAAACGCTGGCAGCAAAACAGATCAGACTGATAAGTAAAATCTCAAAGACGTTTCCTTTTTTTTTTTTTTCCAATCTCAAAGACGTTTCAACTTTGCCTACTTTAATGATTTGCAGCTAATTTTAATTAACTAAATAACCAATAAATGGTCAAACACGTAACCACAATCCACGGCTGAGACCCAAAATAAAAGGAACCTCCTTCGAAATAAGTACCCAAAATAGCATCAGCTTCTTCAATTCAAATCAAACAAAAGAGTCATGAAACGAAATCTTTAAATACTCTGCAGCACAGAAAATGTTACAAATATCAGTAGGCTATGCCTTTTCTGGTTTTGATCAATAGGGCCTGTAGCGAGTCGGGCGCCTGAACCTCGGAACCCTTCTGAACATCGAAAAGTATGCAAATTACCATCCAAAAGAGAAATTCAAGATTTCGTGACTTTGATGTATTTTTCGTGCAAAATCGAATGAAATTGGGTTCTTAACCATAACCATATGGGGGGAAGACAATGGGGCCGGGCATGAAGGGCCTTCGCGAAAATGGATTTGGGCGGCGTCCTCGGAGGTGCATAGCAGGTTATACGATATATCTGGTGTGGAAGTAGGCCAACATTTCTATTGGCAAATAGGAGGTTTCCAAGTCCATGGCCAAGTACTTATTACTTCTTGGATTGTAATTGCTATCTTATTAGGTTCAGCTACTATGGTATTTGATAACAGTTTCTCGTCCACTTGAACTTCAGAAAGATGTATAAGTTTGCGAATTTCAGGGTCTGGGATGCTTATAAGCTTGTTATTGTCCAGCAACCTACGCGCAACAAGTACATATAAAACGGATAAAACGTAAAATTAATGGCATTTCCTTCTCTCAGTGACAATCGGTTTCGACTAAAAACTTACAGTATCATCATTGAGAGATTGTTGGCGAGTTCATAAGGTATCTGGCCGCTGAAGTTGTTATATCCAAGGTCTAACACCTCTAATTCCTTCAAATTAGCAACTTCATTGGGGATGGCATCATCAAATGAATTGTTGCGCAAGTTTCTGCAAAAAATACAGAACGAGAATAAAATGAATACAAAGATATCTTTTTCTGTGGGAGCACATATTGTTGAACATGATCGTGTTCATCTTACATGAATTTCATGTGAACTAGGTTCCCTATATCAGGAGCCAAAGTGCCTCCCAGGCAGAGATCTTTGAGGTTCCTGTAGACAGTAAATACGTCAGAAACACGAGTCCCCCCAATTGCCTATTAGCATTCAAGCAATAATAGAAGATTTCTCAAGATCAAAGATTCCCAAAGTATTTGGCACACACGAATAATAGCCTCTGATGACACTTGCTGATGGGCCTACGGTGTAATACATCAATCTCTAGAGCTTAATTGAACAGATCACAGTTTCTAATTCAATCAAAGTGGAAGATAGTTGCTTGCAACAGATGACACTTACATAATGACAACATTTCCACCTTCTGAGCACTCAATCCCAGACCACGAACAAGGACTTTCCAAGCCTACTTCATCAACCCAATTCGAAAGAGCTCCATAGGGATCTCTTGTAATTCTTTCTTTAAACCTCAGTAACGCCACACCTGGTAAAAGATTAAACATGAGCTTACTCTCTGCATACACCGTTTTTTCATCTACGAAAGGGAACAAATGCCTAGATTAGTACTTCATCAGAGCATATCATAAAGGTCATCATACCTTCATCGTTAAGCGACCAACAGAAACTGGAATTCAGGACATAAAGGTAGCATACAAATGCCACCGCCAAACTTCGTTTGGATCTCAAAGGCCCATCCTTTACATAACAAACTAATGCAAACCCACAATTGTCTTATACATAAATAAAGAAACCCAGCTCCAGCAGTTCCCCAGCAAAAACTTTTACAATGACCAGCAGAAAAGAGGGGAATAACTATTGAACTTGAGAATAATTGATCACCAAAAATAAGTCAACATTGTATTTGTTAAGGCATGGATGGGGACTGAATCTTGGAAAAGGTTTTATTGTATATAGTCAAACAACACGTCATTGTAATGTTATAATATTACACGGATATGTTAAGAAACTGAACGGTGGCGTGGAACGAGTAAAAGCAAGAAACATGAAGACGTGGACGTGTTGTGAGATGTGAGGTGAAAATAGTAATCATTCGATATTTGAAAACGAACTTCAAGAATGTAATAACAAAATTAGATGACAATTATACTCGAGAGGCACGGTGGTTCAAAGCTCACAAACACATGGTCTCTAATAAGAGAAGGGTTCAAGTATAAATAAAGGTAGCATTTCAAAACAAAAATGTTAAAATTTTCTCAAGACCAGAAAAGGATCGATCAATCGGTTATTCCATGCGCTGAATTCTCAATATCGATTTCTCCCATCCCCACGTCTTCTTCCTCTTCTTCACTGTCTTCATCGCCGCTGATCTCTTCATTTTCACGACCCAGCTTAGCCATTTGCTCTGCAAGTAACTTATCCTCGCGTTCACTCACCTGGGAAACCAAATAGAACAAATGAGATCTATTAATAGCACGAAAAAGGCAGGCTGTGTTACGTTTTAACATGGAGTGAGTGTGTATTTCTCACCGCTCTTGGTGCCTCCTTCACTACAAGTTTTCCCTTGTGGCGTTCAATCTCTGCTGTGCATGCTTCAATTGCCTGGTTAAGCACCTCAATACCTTGCTCCTGCAAATCCAAGTTAAATCAGATCTTCAAATCCTCATATGTGAAATGACATGAATTAGAGAAACCAAAAACTTGGCCGGGTAATCAACAGCAAAGTACAGGAGAATAACATCGACAATTAATATTATATAGAACCATTATCATTCTTGCCCAAGCATCACCTTGTTGAGAGTCTGAGTGTTGAGAACATATGCTGGAGGAGCAACGAGTTTAATTTTGACAGGGCAATCCTTATTGCCAGCAGCCTCAGCTTTACGCATAGCTTCCTGTAAAAGTCAGTACAATAAATATTTCCGACTGTTAGCTTTATCTTTGGCGTATGCTGCAAAAAGATAACACATAGTGAAAGTCCAGATAAGCTCAATAGATATTAACCTTAATGTGCAAAACACCATCAAACTGAAAACATTTCATCTCGATGTCAGCACAAATCTTCAAAGGCTGTGGGGTCATTCTTCTCCTAATATTTTTCACCAAAGAATCTTTCACTTCGTATGTTACAGCAGGCACGACCTTCGTCACCTGCGACGTCACGCGTAATAATGGTCAAATATCATGAAAGAAGAAAAAAGAAATATTGACGACCGCTACCTCTTGTCCGTCGGAACCAACTTCTTTTACTTCACGTGTGAGTGAATCAAGCACTGAATCAGGATCGTTAACTATCAACTTAAATGCCTGCATATTACAATTCAATCTAATGTAAGAACCACACAGAGACAATGATAACGAGTCGTAAAACTGGAAGGCCAGCCATTACCTCAAAAGCATGGCCGTACTTCCTGTATAAAGGCCACCCAATGTGGATGTAGAGATCCTGCCACGAGATCAAGAATGCAAATGGTGCATTAACAGCAGCAAACTGATCTTAGTTATGTCACAATTTACAAATAGCATATGCAAAAGCTGCCTCACCCCGCCCAAAAAAAAAACATAAGTAAATAAATAAAATAATCTTCATGTTCTTGAATCAATAAGAAAAAGAAGTTTTAGCCCATCCACTATACTAGTCTTAAAATTTTATCGAATCCTACCTTCACTTTGCTTAAAGGTGTGAGCTTGAAACGAGAATACATGAGGAAAATCATCCTAACAATAAAATTTCTCACACCCTGGTATCTACAGGTCCGAATGGCAATTGAATATAAAACCATGAAATTACATGAACAAAAGAAAACGAAAAAGGAAAGGCTGAAAATCCACCTCAAGGTCGAGCTTCAAGGTCTCGGCAACATGCCTCATAATCGAATGAACAAGCTTGCTCTTATTAAACCTCTCCTCACACGCCTGTATATCCTCTTCCGAAACCCTTCTCTTGCTGAGATCGATATAACCCTTTTCCTTATCAACCCTCAAAACCATCACGGGCTCGATACGTCCCACTTTGATGAGGCTGCTGATACTTCGTATGCGCCGCCGCGATAATTCAGAGAACAAAATCATACCCTCGATGTTGTTGTACTCGAGGAGTGAAACGTACGCACCACTATCGGCCATGCTTTTGACTTGGATCATCACAGCTTGATCAACTTCGGGGTACTTGGCCTCGTACATGCGACATTCCAGATTCCAGATTCCAGATTCCTTTTTATTGAAAAATTCGAATCGTTGGGCAAAGCGAAGAATATTTTACATATCTATAAACGAACAATCAGATTTAACAACAAACAGTAGTCCACATAAACAATGATTAGTAGAGCCATAGATTCAACATACATTTGCCTTCAAGATCAAGAAAATGACCCATCAAACTCTAACACAACTAAATCAAAACTTGCCCTCAAACAAATTCATCCCTTTAAGCTCACCGATTGATACAAAACAACACAAACTATAACATGGACAGTATAGAAACAAGAAAATATTGACAGAAACTGCATAGAAAAGTCACCTCAGGATGATATCTTATCCCGCCTTTCATGGGCCCGCGAGCATTGTCATGCTGTACTCTGAACCCTACATATGACGCCAGCGTTCCGTCGTCTTTGGGGATCGTACATTCGACCTGATAAAAGAAAAACCCAATCGTTAGAACGTACCAAATTTTAGATTACCGATGAATCTGGACATAAAAAAAAAAAGGACAGCATCCGACAAAAAAAGACCCTACACCAATAGATGGCGAAAACAGACGGGACAAAGAAAAGATCTCTTCTCACGCCACCCAATAATAATAAATCGAATCTTTGACATCCACATCAGTCAAATCGCATAAAAAGCACGACGAAAGAAACCAATCAAAAACAAGGACAAATCGACCCAATGAAAACGCACGTTGAAAACAGTATTGCATAACCTTGATTTCCCTGAAAGGGATCAAGAGACTCTTCTCGATCTTGGAATCAAGCATAAGGATGCGAGCGGCTCTCCTAAAGTTGCGGTTGGTAGCTGCGAGCGGCCTCAGCAAAGATGTGAAAAGGAAAGACTTTTCAAGAGAAAAAGATAATGGGCGTTACAGCTCTAATGAGATCGAAGGAGAAACGAAGGAAGCTGATGAAATGGGAGTGTGTGTGCATGTACGCGTTTATATAGAGAAAGCCTCAGCTGCCAGCTAGCCGATGAACGTAGTCAGTCAAGAATTGGGCTTTCATATTTCATAATATTATTATTTACTCAATATAGCTTTAGAATTTGACTTATTAATCCTATTTCCTAACTTTCTGTAAATTCTGATTTGAAACTCTATCCAAACCACGTATGATTTCCGATTTCAGTGTGTTGCCACTTGCCATGGTCAGTTATAGAATAATATCTTTATATTTCTTCACATGATGATCCTATTTTCATCTCAATACCTAACTTATTTGTGATGATTATTTCATTTTTTTAAGGACTAATGACGCGGCGAAACGTTGGCAGCAAAACAGATCAGACTGAGAAGTAAAATCTCAAAGACGTCCCTTTTTTTTTTTCCAATCTCAAAGACGTTTCAACTTTGCCTACTTTAATGATTTGCAGCTAATTTTAATTAACTAAATAACCAATAAATGGTCAAACACTAACCACAATCCACGGCTGAGACCCAAAATAAAAGGAACCTCCTTCGAAATAAGTATCCAAAATAGTAGCAGCTTCTTCAATTCAAATCAAACAAAAGAGTCACGAAATGAAATCTTTAAGTGCTCTGCAGCACAGAAAATGTTACAAATATCAGTAGGCTCTGCCTTTTCTGGTTTTGATCAATAGGGCCTGTAGCGAGTCGGGCGCCTGAACCTCGGAACCCTTCTGAACATCGAAAAGTATGCAAATTACCATCCAAAAGAGAAATTCAAGATTTCGTGACTTGAGGTATTTTTCGTGCAAAATCGAATGAAATTGGGTTCTTACCCATAACCATATGGGGGGAAGACAATGGGGCCGGGCATGAAGGGCCTTCGCGAAAATGGATTTGGGCGGCGTCCTCGAAACTGTTTCATCCCTGGGACATTAGTCCTCTTAGCAGCGACCTGCATTTTATTTCATCCATAAGTTGCCAAGACGAACTTGTGAGAATGCTTGGAAAAAATAAAGCGCAATAGAGAGAGAGAGTAGCCTTTAGCTTGCGTCCGTGCAGCTCTGATTCGTTGAGTATGACAGCGTTCTGAACAGCTTCGACTTCGACGAATTCTACGTAGGCAAAACCTTTTGGCTGGCAAAACTTGTCTGTGAGGATGGTTACTCTGTTGACAGTACCGCAGGATTGAAAATGTTGCTGAATCTCCTCGGGCGTGCATGAATAGTCCACCTGCATTTAGACAGAAAAAAAAATAATTGATTTTGGTAGTATCAGGAATCTTGCGACATTTATAACAGGATATAGCCTGATTATCATAATTTACAGACATGTAAACATTTCTCTAAATTGATGGTAATTAGCGATACTTCTTAAACGCATTAGTTAGTGACAGGGAGGAACAAGAAACTCACATTACCAACATAGATAGAACGAGAATCGATCTCTTCCTTCTCAGCTTCAGTAGCGGAGGAACCAGCAGAATCTTCTGTTAGACAAAAAACCAGAAGAAGGTATTGCCAATCAGAATCTTTATCACTTCTGTGCATGTAAAGTTATGCGGTAATAAACATGTGACGTCATGGGCAAAGAAAATAGAGATTTCAAGGTGATGGTAACAGAAGTTCTACTTTCCACCAAAGATAGAAGAAAAGGTAAATAACACAACTTGATTTAATTCTGATTATCACAACCCAAACTTGTGATGAAAGAGAGAAATTGATCATTTAATGATAAACGAGACGGGTTAAAAAAGTGCAAATAAAATAAATTCGAAAAGTTTAGAAACAAAATGATTTTGATGACACACATTCGTCTCTTATAACCAAATAATCCTTCCCAACAAACCACACTAAAACGAAAAGGACACATCTTCTAATCTTCCCAAAGACGCTATAAACCTCTTTTATACACCTGCAAATTATATCTCACACACCAAACCAACCTTTCTAGATTGGAAAACAAAAGCATAAGGGACACAATTGCTGTCCGAAAAAGGTCAAAGGTTACCCAGATATATCGAATAAGTCACTAAATCAAGCCAATTGCGAAAAAGCCCGAAAAGAGAAGAAAAAAAAACAACAGAAATGCAACAAAAAAAAATCACACATCAACAAGGAAAAAGAGCATAATAGAATTAGATGCTTCAAAACCTTGCCTCCCGCCCATCTCCTTCTCCACCTTGGCTTGCATATCACGGAGTGCGCCCGCTTCCTCCTCAATCTCCTTCAGCCTCTGCTTCATGCTCTCTAACTCCTAAAACGAAACCCTAGCTACATCAGTCCCTTGACTAAATCCGGGATGGATTTCCAAATCAATTCCCAACCAAAACACATCCGCACAAACCAAAACTAACCAATCGCAACAAAACTCACCTTAGCTTTAGACTCATCCTCCGGTTCCGCCGATGGATCGAAATCCGATTCCATGTAAGCTTCCTCCGGCAAATCTCCACCGTAAACGTCGTCTTCTTGCTCGTGGTGACCCTCATGCTCCTCCATATCCTATTACGGTGCCTCTACTGCGTTCAGCTGATGATCCGATTACAAATATGTAAGCGATAGGAGGAGCTAAAGGTGCTCGCTTTCGCTTAGTCTGTTTTATACAATACAATACAACTGAGACATGTAATGTAATGGACTAAGCAGCTGAGCTGAGAGGCCTTCATTGGGCGTTTGACTTGTCTAATTTGGGCTTTTGATACTTTGGGCCTTTGCTTCTTTGGGCTTCTGATGATTTGGGCCTTCTTTAGTTGGGCTTTTGACGATATATACCTTTTTTTTTATACTTTTTATTTTTCTTTTTGAACTCATGGAGCCTTGAATAACTTAAAAATCGAGTTCGAGCTTCCTAGTCTAGCACGAACTCAATAAATAATTCTCGAGTTTAGAAAATAGCCGAGCAATGCTAGAAAAATCCATTTGTTAAGTTTTTTTTATCATATGAAAATATATCTAAAGATGAATAACTTAGAAGATGAACCCCGACAAGGGTTCTTAAGACAACTACTAAGGTCCTTAATATCATTTACGTATTTGATTAACTACTAATTAAGGAGGAAGTAACCACGACATAGCTTCGACAAAGTCGAGATTAATGTACTCCTCAGCTTCTGAGTCATCAAGCTTCTTAGTGAACGAAGCTCGCTTGTCAAGATTGGATCCTGGGCCCACGTTGTTGTACTCCCCAAAATACACAGTCCTAATAAAAAAAATAGAATAAAGAAATATAGTGACATATAAACCATAGGTTGAATTCATTCATCAAATAAATTTATTGTTTTGTTATTAATTTACTTGTTGTCATTGGTCCACCATCCTAGAGGATTCACAACATTTCCCAACACAGAGTAAGCAAAGACGACACGTGGATAGGACAGCCATTTTCTGCCGAGATACGCCTTATTATTACCATCGTCGCCGCCTTTCACGACGCAGTGAACGAAAGAAAACCCTAAATCGTCAGAAACTGAACTTCGAGTCTGCGCCGTGATCGAAGAACCTCGCGACAAAACTCGTATCTCCGAACTCTATGTATCGGTCCCAAAAAAAATTATAATATCAAATTCGACCCGGTAATTATATGTATTTATATTGTTCGTCACCATGTAAATGGATTTCCCGCTCCCGAAGATGAAGTCTTAGGTTCCCTCGACGTAGCAACCCTTGAAGAAATGCCTTCCGTATTCGTCGCATAGCGTGTCTTGAAAGCCGTAGAATTTGCAGTTGTAGAACGCAGATTTGTCTCCCGATAATGGCACGGCGAGCGCTTGCTGGGCCTTTGGAATTCTCGCGTCGGGCCTCGGAGCAGAGTTCTAGAGAAACCATACGTTGGAAAATTAGTATATATAGATTTAGAACACGATACATCGTACAGGTCCTTTAAACTAAAAATTTTAGGTGGAGTGGCCCATTCAATATGTTATGATATTAACCACTAATTTAAGAAAACTACACATCCTGGACTTGATAACAAAGAAATCTCAGTCTAGACGTGAGGATTTATTAGAAGTTAGTTCTGAAAATAATATTGTGTAAGTTCAAAATGCACCCACTTCATGCTCTTTTGCGCGAAGTGGCCATTCAGCATCTAGAAATTCAAATCAATCCCTAGAAAATGGATAACTGGCCACTCGGCACCAAGAAATTCAAATCAAGGTCCTCTCGAAAACTCAAAACCCTAGAATTGGCGAGTGCCCATTGAACACCAAATAGTTCAAATCAAGGTCCTCTAAAAAAATCGTATAAATCCCTAGAAAATGGCAAAGTGGCCACTCAACACCAAGAAATTCAAGTCAAGGTCCTCTCGAAACTCATCTAAAACCCTACAAATTGGCGAGCGGCCATTTAACACCAAATAATTCAAATCATGGTCCTCTAAAAAAATCGTATAAATCCCTAGAAAATGGCAAAGTGGCCATTCAACACCAAGAAATTCAAATCAAGGTCCTCTCGAAAACTCATACAAAACCCTCTAATACATCGAAGTGGCCATTCGACACCAAGAAATTCAAATCAACGTCCTCCTGAAAACTCGATTTAGAAAACCCTAGAAAACGGCGTAACTCAAAAAAAATAAAATAAAATACTCACGACGACCCTCAAGTTGACGCCCATAAAATAGTCGGATTCGACGATCAGAGTTGCGCTATCGGGGGTAGTGAACTCTTGAGCGGTGCCGTTGAAAACTATCAGGGCATGTTTTTAGGGTCTCCGTGGAGCGTGACGAAGGGTTTTCCCTCTCTATCCTAATCTTTTCTGTGTAATTTCCCGGCCCTATGGCTACGATTATGCGCCTATTGTTGTTCACTGGGATGCTGTTTATGGCCTCGGTTATGGTCTTGAACCCGCCTTGGCCGTCGGCTCGGACCCGTATGACCCTTCGGCGAGCCTCGGCCCGGGCGAGTCCGCAGTCTAGCGAGTCGTTTCTAGAAGGTGCGTCTAGGATGGTTCGTTCGAACCATGAATTTACCTCGGACTTGTACGACGGGATAGTAGTGTCCGAATGTGCTATAGAAAAGAGAACAAAAATTGTGCTTAAGGCTGATTCGAAGGGGAAGTGTGAGATCTTGCGAGGCATGTTTTTTTCTTTGTTGGTAATTCTTCTATGGTCAAATAGTTTGTGGTTTAGACAAAAAAATATCGTGCTATATGTATATATATTGGAGGTTAACATATAATGAATGAATTCTCATACACGCTAGTGGAGAATCAATTACATAAATGCCGACTATAAGGAACAACGTGAGTTAGGTTTGCTATATCCTTCAATAGTGTTACACATTCGGCCATGCTTCGCATGATGAGACGTAATAGGCTTATCGTTTCTATTTTTGATGAGATGAATAGTGTGTTATATTAAGATATATCATAAGGGTTAGCACAAGGAATTTGGCACATATATAGTATGGTGCAAATCAAACATGATGAAGGCAACACCATATAAACGTCAACACAGGCCCATTATGTTCCATAAATGTGCGTGCAATAATTTCAGTTTTCTAACGTAATATTAATTATTTCCAACATGTAATAGACCTAATCATGAGCCCCCGAAATGGGAACTACCTTTGCTTGTACTCTCAATATTTTTTTGAACGAGAGGAAATAAACCCTGCACAAATTCGACCGGTGTTCATTCCTTGCACGTAATGAGATTAATCAACACCATGTATTTAATTATTTTCTAATTTTAGATCCACGATTCCTATGTAATCAATTGATCAATTAATACCTTTATTTTTTCTGATCACTCAAATGCATAATTATCCGTTTGATTCAATAGTTGCATGCCTGCTGATTCCTCTCGTTCTATTGTCGGGTGATTTCAGGGTTTGAACTTTTATAAACTATCGATTAAAATAATATTAAAAAAGATTGTAGACAGAACATAAATTTCCAATCAAATCAGTGCATCCAAGAAGACAAGCACGCACTGTGCTCCGTCCACCTAAACGACGACGTCTCATTAACATTGGCAATAAAACCCTTATACCTACGCCAGTCGTGAACAACAGCCGTCAGATCTTCCAGCTTGGCGGAGATCCTACGGCAGCAATTGGCATGCACAGTGACTACCATTGACACGTCAGCACTGTCCTGACAGAACCCACTGAAGTAGACGGTCTCCAAGAACTTAACTCTTAGCCCTAACTCTTCGAAAAAACCTCCGTTCATCAGACCGTTCAAAACGTCTTGTTCTTTAAGGCCCGCCGAGGTGTCCTTTTTCGAGTGCCACGTGTCGAATAGACGAACGGTTCTGTTGTTCGATCGAACCATGTAGAAACCCGTGTTGATCAGCTTCAGTTCGTTCTTGTCCACGCTGATCTGTAAATCGAACGACTTCGAAGATTTTGTTTCGTTTTCTTGGGGCGCAAAGGTGGTTGTGAGCAGTTGAGGGAATGGGTTTCTTAGCCATAAAACGTCGGTGTCCTGTAAAAAAAAAAATCAATAAAATTTAACGTATAATTTGATATATTTCTGGCTTTCTGATAAACGTTGTGACAAGTTTTCCTGCCATTGTTGTAAGAATGGATGTTAGTGAACGTTAGAAGAGAAAGGATGAAGAAAAACTAGGGTTTTCTGTAGACATTTGATGATAGTTATGATTTAGTAATTTAAAAATATCTAATTACATGGGAAACAATGCGCTTGGCTCATTTCCATCAATGGGACTCGAAAATGATTAGAAATTCAAAATTTATGTTTCGACGACATATAGACTATTAATTTGTTCCAAATCAATATCGAGTTAATGAGAAATAAGTTTGCAAAAAGATAGAGCCCCATTCTATTTAACCCATGTAATAAGCAGCAAATAATGTGATATACGCCCCGCGCCCCCATTCTATTTCAAGCTATGTAACAACAAAACATATATAATAATAATAATGTGATAATATTAAATCACACCGTAGATCGCGTGAGGAAAGTCAAACTTAACGTCGTCCCATGCACGATTTCCTTCAAGACTGATCATCATAATTAACCAATAAAAAATAAAAAAAAAATAACAAAACTCTCACCGTGAAAATGAAGTCGTACCCACGGCGGAGTACATCGCCGAGGAACATCGTCCTTCTCCACATCATCTTGATGAAATCATCGGACATGTAAAGCTTCTCCCCACCAAAGTCAACGCCTTCCGTCTCTAACTTGTAGCAGTGGAGCTTCAAGAACTCGCACCTTTCGTAAGAAATTTGATCCATGGCTACTACTAACAAGCGATCGACCAATTCCCTCGTACCTTCTCCGATCCAAAATCCGTCCAAGAATAGGTTTAGCATAGGCTTATCGCCTTCTACGTAGGCTTTGTTCACCACTGTGATTATTACAGTCTTGTCGTTTGGTGTTGATGCTGCTTTTGATAGTGCTTCTCCAAGCTCATCTCTTTTCACAGTTTCGTCCAACTATATTCACGCATGAAGAATGAAATAAAGTCGAATGAGACGAGAGAGGAAAATGAAGAAGCTTACCGCGGGTTTTGGTAATGGAAACTTGAAGGTCCTCGAAATCTTGACAAGATCTCTTTGGTTGTTTACAGGGTCGAAGAATGCAAGAAAATATGCAGCTCCAAAGATGAGTATCAAGTATATCATTACATGATCTACGTTAAAGATGGTGCCTTTCGCCATCTAATGGTGCTTTCTAATGGTTATTGTGCAATGAATATGTATTTGGAAAAGAAAATTGAGTGTCTTGTCTTTGGTGGAGACTTGTATAAGAGGGGATAATTAGGCGATCAACAAGCTGTATGTGTAGGAAAAGAATCTGTTGGCTAGCAGTGTTTTTACCATACATTGCAACACAAATCTTTCAATAAAAAATAACTCAATAAATACTCAAATATGGGGAAACCATATTCCAAAGCTTCGTAATTTATCTGATCGAGGTAAATAAGTAATGTCCAGCCCACGTGCTTAATGCGTAAAACAAGTCTTGAGCACATATAATATTTCATCTTCTTGAAAAAAATGTTCGTTTTAGTTCTTTGCGTAAAGTTCGAAGCTTTGACTTCAAAGATTATTACACTCGAGCCCATTCGATCGTAATTTCAGCAGTCCCTTAAGTACCTCGCAAGTACTTTGTAGCGTAACACTTGATTGATGAGCATACATCTGCCTTGGATTCGTACTTTCTGTTTAAGCCTAGTAACTCTTCGTTATTGCGAGGCTAATGCTTGAAGTTGTAGTTCCATTTCCTTCAGTTTCTTCGTTGCTGTGCTCATTACTTCGCTCTTTTGATTGGCCATCCACTGCCTTAGTTTAAGGCACTGCTAATGGATAAAGAAAGAATGAAAAAGGTGGTCAGAAGAAGTGATGAAACGGAGCATTTTTTTGGGACGAATTGAGGATGTTCTTACATGGACTGCGATGTTTTCGTCGATTTCTGAGGTGGGACAGAAGCGAGGATAGCTGAAGTGGGATTCTACCATGGCTTCTTCATGCTTCATCTTTCTCTTGGCTGATTCAACTGGGAAGAAATTGATCGTGTAATAAAAACATGAAATACAGAAAGGAAGAAAGAAAAAGAATGAATTGTGATCGAATACAAACCTCCTTTGCTTGCAGACATCGAAAGGATTATGAAAAAACCCCTGCGAAAATCTTCTAACAGGGCTTGTTTCTCCTGCCCTGAGAGACGAACAAATGGTAATAAAAGAGATTGAAACGTTGGCAGCCATCGAAGCTAAGCGTTGTTACAAACAGACGCTTCCTTTCATTGGAAGCTCCTCGTCAACAGTTGTCATTAGAATGAAGAAAAAAGAATAATTTTTATTTGATTTTCTTCGTTACAACTCAAAAAGCTATGATGAATTCGCCATCCTCTTAGCAACAAACTCTGCTTCTTTCACTTTTCCATCTGCTTCAAGAGCTCGTCTCAGTTCCTCGAGGGTAATCGAAGGAACCCGAAAGTCCTTTTCGAGCAATTCGTAGTAAAGATCGAAAGCTTCAGACAACCTATGGACTTTACATAGGCTGCCCAGCACTTCACTGCAAGTGCCGATACTGATCTTCTGTTCGTTCTTAAGACCAAACATCAATAGTTCAAAAGCCTCTAACAGCTTACTGTTCTTCCCCAAGAGGTAAACGATCGCTTCTTCGATGTTGATTACATATCCTTTGCTATAGATGTTTCTAACGAGCTCAAACACTTGCTTCTTCAAACCGCGGTCGAGCAGTAATTTAACGATATCTGTCGAAAGATTGATGTTGGGTCTGATCTCTTTATTCAACATTAACACCATCAAGTTTGCAGAAAGATGAGATCTTTTCTCTATGAGTGCCATAAGCACACGGTGGAATAAGGACGTTCTTGGCATGTAAGAACTTCTCAGCATGTTCTCCAATGCTTCGCAGGCGAGTTTAGGATTCTGTCTCCGTAAAAGGCCTTCGATTAACGACTCGTAAACCTCAACGCCAGGCGAGAAATCCCTCCTCAGCATAGAGAGAAGGAGTTTATGTCCCTCGGAGTTTCCTTCCTTACAGTGGCCTAAGATCAGCGTTTCGTAAGCGTTAGGATCAGCTTTGCCTCTCTTCATCAGCTGCTTGAAAAGCCTATCAGCTTTCTTAGTCTCTCTATTCGCACATAAATACTCGAATATGGGATTATACGATGCGGAAAGAGGAGTGCACTCATCATCACCACGGGACAAAATCTCATCCTTGAGTAGCTCGTCGAGCAAATCTACAGCCTTAGCAAAATCCCGCCTTTTGCACGAAGCACGAATCAACACGCTATAAGTAGCTGAATCCCTTTTGACTTTCAGTGCTTCCATCGTGTCGAAAACCTTCAATGCCTCACTCAAATCCTCCCTTTCGCAGTGAGAATGAATAATCGTGTTAAAAGTACAAGTATCGGGGACGAACCCACCATTCTCCCCCAAAATATCTTTCAAAGCATCGAACTTCTGAAAATCACAGAGCCCCTTTACGATCGTATTGAAAGTGACATCAGTTGGCTTTACGCCTCTCCTAACCATATCATTAAACACATTCAATGCCTCTTCAGTCTTCCCTTTCCCGCAATATCCTCTGATCAAAGTCGTATAGCTTACCACATTCGGCCTTAACTTCTCATTACCCTTTTTAAGCATTCCACTCACCACATTATGTGCTGCTTCTATTTTCCCCGCCCTACACAGCCCATCAACGATCGTATTATATGTGATCAAATCAGCCTCAATTCCCGACCTGTCCATTTCGTTAAACATCCTAAACGCATCGTCGAGCCTCGAATTCATACACAATCCTCTGATCAATACGTTAAAAGTACACAAATCGGGCTTCACACCGAAGTTCTTCAGCATCTCATCGTACAAGCCGTAAACCATTCCAACCCTACCCCTCTTGAACAAAAGCACAAACAAGCTGTTAAACGTCACCACCGAGGGAAAAATTCCCATTTCCTTCATCACCCCAAACACCCTCAGAGATTCTTGGAACAGCCCAGCTTCCCCGTAGCTCCTTATCAAGCAATTAAAAAACTTATCATCGAGCTCAACGGTGTAGTCAGACTTCTTGGGAATGCTCAGCAAAAATTTGCGGGCGTGGTTGAGGTTTCGGGCCCGACCCAGAATCTCCAACATGCTGAAGTACGACTGACTCGTGTGCTTAAAGCCCGAGCCTTTCGCCCAATTGAAGAAGCGTATGGCCTTGGCGGGCGCCTTGATGAGGCGCAGCGTTTGGAAAAACGATGTATGTGAGATGGGTTCAAGGAGGGACGAGAGGCGGTTCTCGGTTCGGGTCGACCACGGGTCGGCGTTGATGATTTGGGCCGATTTCCGCGCCTTCTCGGATTTCGTGGAGCTTGGGAGCTTGTTCTTCTTGAGAGGTCCGGCGAAGGCGTGCTTGAGCGATGGAGTAAAGTGGCTGGAGAGTGGTGCTTGGGAGGCAGCCGCCATGGAAAGTGAGACTCTTTGTTATTCATTACATTATCGTACTAATTTCGTCCAAGTATGTGCAGTGGGCAGGGACGTTTAAAAAATTGGCCTTTGACATGGTCAATATTAAAAAAATAGCCTCCAAGTGTATAATGACAATTATACCCTTACTAAATGGGTCCCACTTTTGAAATTGATATCTGTTATTGGGGTCACAAAAGGGTGGGTGGGCGGGTCGTAGTCCAGTGGTTGTATAGTCAGGCGTTCAAGTAGTAGATCATGGGTTCAAATCCCCAATAAGTAATTTTTTTATTTTTGCAACATGGGCGGGGCCCCTGCAGTATGGGCGGAACCCCAGCCGTGTGTGTGGGGGACCCCTGCTCTTTGTGCAGGGACCCTAGCGCTGTGTGTGGGCAGCAGCGCAGGGGTCCCCGCACACAACGCATGGGTCCCCGCACACAGCACAGGGTCCCCGGCACACAGCACAGGGTCTCCGGCACACAGCGCAGGGTCCCCCGCACACAGCGCAGGGTCCCCGCACACAGCGCACGGGTCCCTACAGCCGCACACAGCACAGGGGTCCCCCTGCACACAGCGCAGGGTCCCCCGCACACAGCGCAGGGGTCCCCCTGCACACAGCGCAGGGTCCCCGCACACAGCGCAGGGGTCCCGCCCATACTGCGCACAAGATGGACGGGACCCCTGCTATATAGCACAGGTCCACTGAGCAGGGGACCCTTGCTATATGGCAGGGGTCCCCCTGCAATTTTTAAAAGATGCCCTGTCAAATGACGTAAATACCCTTAATTCGAATTTTGTAAAAAACATAAAAAATCGAGGGGGCTATTTTTTAACGTTGACTATGTCAAAGGCCATTTTTTAAATATTCATGTGCAGTGCTGCAGAAAATCGAGCTGAAGCTGAACAAGTGTAATTATTAATTTAATAATGATGATTAAGGCGAATTAGATGAATGAACCACTGCGAAAGAATTGGGCTCGCAGGCCCATTTGCGAAGACATATGGGCAGATATTTCAAGTGAAAGAAGGCCCATTTAAATATGGCTTCTGAATAGAACCACACCATACTATGGGTTTACACTAGGGGTGCTAAATCAACCCGGCTCACCAACCCGACATGAACGCACCCGAAAATAGCAGGTTTGAGTTAGCATTTTCGACCTGTTTAAGTAAATTGATAATTCAAACCCAATCCGAATATTAAGTGAGTCAGGTTATGATTTGAGTTTTCAACACGAAATCAACACGTAATCAACTCGTTTATCAACACATTTAACCCGAATAATATAAGTTATTCAAAATATCCACAAAATAAATAAAATAAACTGTTTTTTTAATTATATGACTTGTATTATTTGGAATTTAAATTGTTGTTGATTTTTAGAAAAAACAACTGCTTTATTTCTCTATTGTTTAAGTATTTAATTTGGGTTTCTGTTAACTTAGCTATTATTAGTTTTTTTAATTTTAAACGGGTTGTCGGATTAATAGGTTATATTTGGGTTAAAGCAGGTCAGGTTATGGTTCGATATTTCAACCGATTTAAGTAAACAGGTCAGGTCAGGGTTGAAGTTGTTAACCCGTTTATTAAACGGGTTGAAACCGAATGTGACCTAACCCGACCTGTTTACCACCCTTAGTTTACACCACATACTCGTCCACTAGGTCAGGTTGAGACATCTGTTCCGCAATCCCTGTCTCATTTTATGTCTCACTTTATCGAATGATACTAAAACTAATTCTTATTATTATTGACAGTATAAGTTGAGAATACAGATATGAAGGGCCTTTACTTTTTTATCTTCTCTTCCTGACTTCCAAAACAAAAATGCCAACATATACAATCATCAATCACCATACACACATTCTCTAACCAATGTTATCATCTTATGGGAGATGTCTTGAGAGACAAAAGTCCCTCCAAATAAGACATCCTCAAACTGTCGTCCTCCGCCGGCCCAAACACATCCCAAAAACGCAGCGTCTCGTCCCCTACAGCTGTCGCCGCCGTCAACCCATCCGCGCTCTGTCCCAATAAAAAGAAAAGAAAAAAAAAAAGCATAACTTCCTTCACCCTCTTCGTGCATATAAAAAAAAGGCGACAAATTATTCCCCACTAACCTGCGAAAGATGAAGAACCCTCGACCTATGCTCCTCGGACTCGCCGACTTTCGACAAGGAAGGGTACCTCCAAAGGCAAACCTTATTATTCTGGCCCTCGATGCCGAACCCATGGCAGCTCAATATCTCCTTACGGTGCCTATTCCACTGAAGCCCACAAACTTGAGCCTTTGTGTCCACGCTTTTTACGCACGCCCCTCTCTGTACGTTCCATAATTTTACGCAATTGTCCCTCGAGCCGCCCCCGCTCGCCAGCACGTTGTACTCGTAAGGGCACCAAGCTAGGGCTTTTACGGAGGCTCTATGGTCGCTGAACTTGTAAATATGGTTCGTGGTCAGTGAGCCCATCTTTGAGGCGTCCCATATGTATAGAGCGTTGTCGTTTCCTCCGCTCGCCAGCAAATTCCCGCCGCTGATCGACCACTTTAAGCCGCAGACTTCTCCCTTGTGGGCTGCGTTTATCGTAGAAACAGCGTTGTTTCGAGCCCTTACTGAGTAAAAAAAAAAAAGATTTTTGAAACCTTGGAATGCCCCGAGAGTATATAATGGGTCGAAGATCAATGAAAAGATTTTGCCGGTCAAACTTGAAATGCCGCAGAAACAAATGGGTCGTCGAAGATTAGTGAAACGATATTGCGGGTCAATCTTGAAATGCCACAAGAACAACGAATGGGCCGTCGAAGATTAACGAAAAGAATTTGCGGATCAATCTTCAAATGCCCCAAGAATCGTATGTGTCGAAGATTAATGAAAAGATTTTATGGGTCAATCTTGAAATGCCCTAAGAACATACGGGTCGAATATTTACTATTACCGTCGTGGTTGATGATGGACTTATCGCCGCTCCCAGAAGTTAGGACGTGGGCGTTCCATGCGAGGGATATCACGCGCTTACGGTGACCGTTTAAGCATCGAATCTGTTTTTTTTTTTGGACGAATACGTCAATACTTCGGTGAAAGAATGTAACTGTAATGTAGTGAATTTGGAGATTGAAGAACTATGCACATGCTTACGGGCTTTAGGGTTTCGACGTCGTAGATGCGTATGTTAGAGCAACTGTATCCAGCGGCTAACGTCGTCCCTTCTTCAGACCAAGATACGCTCGATGGATAATCGTTGCCATGTTCATCTTCAGACAATAAATCTATACGAAAATCGTTGGCGTTCCACAGGTATAATTTGGACCCCAAGCCAATCGACAAGACGTTCGTTTTGCCCCAATCCATTACGTTGAGGTAGTAATCGTTTATCAAGCCTGGGGCGTCGAGTATTCGAGATTCACGCTGCATAGAAACAAATTTTTTCAAACAATCTTAGATTTAGCAGAAGATTATGGGATGGATGACATAGTGATAAATGTTTGTACTTTGGGGAATTGTCTCGGCGGCTTATGGTTAGGAATCTCCATGTCGTTAAGGCGCATTTCGTCGATTAGTCCGAGCGATCTTCTACTGGTTTTTGGGCTGCCTCGAAAGACCATCATCTGAAACGGTCTTCCTTCGACGTCTAAGGTCAGATTTTCCAGTTTCTTCCGATATAAAATCTGCGAATGAACAAAGAAAAGGGAAAAACAAAGCATAGAATTAAGACGAAAGCTCGATAAGATCAAATCTTGGAATCATTCGGAAAGTCTTTACGGCAACTGACGTTAGATTTGGGGCTAGGGTTGGGTCTACCCTCTGCCTTCGACGTGTTCGTTAAAATGCCTATGGCTTGATCGATGTCCATCAGACTCCGATTTGGTATAAATCTGTCTCCCTTTCGAAATAATCGAAGAACATGAGATTAATTAAGGCTTAAATAGGAAAAGATCGACTCAAGGAACTTCTTTTAGCGCCAAAAAGAAGTGGATGAACCAAGAAATAATCTTCTTTTCTTCGTATTTTTTTTCTTATTACCGGGAAATCGTAGTTGACTGGGCTATCATGGAGGCGAGTTGGAGAGTACCAATCGGACTGAAGCCTCCAATTGTAGTGCTCGTCCGCCATTGTTGATCTTCAAGCTCTCTGAGAAAAGATGAATGCTTTGGCATCTTTTCTGCTATTTAGCGCCAAAATTGAAAAGGCAGCCGTTGTCTTTATTTCCAACCGCTGCCTTCCTTTGGTTATTAATCCTCTTTCGTTTTTTTTTAAATTGCATTATTACGAGGGAAAGAAAAAAATATTGGGCCTATTGGGCCCGAGGAAGACTTTAACGGGCCGTCCAGTGGAACACGTGGCCCATACGATGCATTGAAGGGTTTATTCATTTCTGAGGTTTTCTTCTCTTTGGTGCATTTCCTTGGCTATTGCTGGAAATTGGCGAGTGGAACTTCGATCATGTCGAGTGCTGCTCAGAGCTTTAATGGAAACCTAAAGGTTTGAGCTTTAATACGTTGAGGTTATTTGTAGCTGACCATTTTTTCTAAATGCTCTGAATTGCTGTAGGATTTTCGAATGGATTTGTAAGCTTGAGCTGATTTACTTATCAAGATCTTTTTTGGCCGATTTTCATGTGCTCTTCGAGTGGTTAGAGCTTAGATTTGCAATTTTTTTTTTGAGTTTATTCGATAATTTTGCAGAAAGCGCTTGCTGGGCTGAGGCGTATTGACTTAGAAGGTTTGAGGTGGAGGGTTTTTGATGCGAAGGGGCAGGTTTGGATTCTTAATTTCCTGAGAATTTGGGATTTTCTGTTGTTCCCTGAACATTGTTGCACATGTCCTTGTTCTTGATCCTAGGTCTTAGGTAGGCTAGCATCGCAGATATCAACGGTAGTTCAGGGAAAGGATAAGCCTACGTATGCACCCAATCGAGATGATGGCGATATGTGTATCGTTATTAATGCGAAAGATGTTTGTGTCACTGGGAGGAAAATGACCGATAAGATCTATCACTGGCATACTGGGCAAGTATCATTTTCCACTCTTTGCTTTATATCAGCCTTTTCTTTGCGATTGTTTGCTCTTCGTTAGTGTTGCTAAAGCTAAGAAAATGATCCACACTGTTGCAGAGAACTGCGTATTCATTGTATCTGATAGTTTTCTATGTATGCATTGTGATTTCAACTCATTAGATACATAGGCCATCTCAAGGAGAGGAGTCTCAAAGACCAAATGGCCAAGGACCCAACCGAAGTTATTCGCAAAGCTGTTATGAGAATGCTCCCTAGGAATAAATTACGTGATGTGAGTCTGTGCTGTTGAAATTCAACAAGTATCCATTCCTTTCGCCTTATTATGACTGCAATCTCTTTTTCTCTGTTCAGGACAGAGACAGAAAACTGAGGATATTCGCTGACGGCGAGCACCCTTTTGGCGATAGAAATCCCGAGCCTTACATAATGCCTCCAAGACAGGTACGTGAGATGCGTCCACGTGCAAGAAGGGCAATGATTCGAGCTCAAAAGAAAGCCGAACAGCAAGAGAAAGGCACAACGTATGTTAGGAAGCCCAAGAAAGGCGAAGAAGCTCTTGAAGCAGAACTACAGAAAGTGTAAGATGGCATTACCGTTTTGTTTCTCCATCACTCAACCCTTTGCTAAGTATGAGTTGAGTTGGATGGATTGAGCAATGTTGCCCTGTAATACTTAGCTTCGGAATTCTACTTCTAGTTGTCTGTCTCGATATAATTCATTGAACATGACAGAGCTAATAAAAAATCTCATTCAACATTGGTAGTATGCAAATGATGTTTATTTTGCTCGAAGTGATAACTCTTTCGATATCCCATTCCATCGATCCATAATGACAACGTCCATTCCAAGTTTGTGACATTAGTTCCTCAATGTGCTTCAGTTGTAATGAATGAAATTTCGCACCAAAAGGTATATCATCTCTGAGAAAACAAGAAAACACGAAAACGACGTTTCATATCATAATCTTTTTGTTCTGCGATTAAGGCAAAGGCGAAGGCCATTGCAGTCAACGTCAACCCATTTCAATTCAAGACCACTTACCAACAAAAGCATTACTTGTCAGTAGCAAAGTTGATTTTTACAAGTTGACCATGTCCGTACAGATCATCAGTAAGCATCCCCTAACATCTGCAGAAGCCGTCGAGTCAATCGACGATCTCTTGATCATCATCTTCCTAAACCTGCCACTGAGATCACTGCTGCGCTTCAAGTTCGTATCAAAACGCTGGCAATTGATCATCACCAAAAGGGTTCTGCAACTTCTTTGCCTCCCTGCCCAAAACCCAGCGATAGGCTTGTTCCTTCCTTCAGGTTTTAACAGATATGAATACCTTCATTTAGACCTAAATACCCCTAAAGATCCTCCCTTTACTGAAAGATTGCGCTTCGAAGACGACGACCCACCTTGGTCCTTTTGGATTCAGCAGTCTTGTAATGGATTGCTTCTCTGCTGCAGCTCTTGCAAGGTGAAGAATCCTTACACAAGGCTTGATAACTACCCAATTCGCTGCTGCTATGTTTACAACCCCACGACGAAGGATTTCGCTAGGCTCCCAAGGCCAGGCGCTTGCGATGGTGTGCCGAGAGTCGTCTTGTCTGTAAACTTGGCCTTTGATCCCTGCAAATCCCCCATCTACAGAGCTGTTTGCGTTAAAGGGTCGAACTCTGGCGTCGATCTTCTGCAGATTGAGGTTTACTCTGTCGAATCGAATTCTTGGAGATTGTCTAGCAAGCCTTTCAACTATGCTTACGATGTTTTCAGTCATGGGGTATACTGGAATAGCTCGATTCTTTGGATGAATTTCCTGGCTCGTGAGATTCTCTGCTTCAACGTCGACGAAGAAAGGTTGTTAAAGATTCCTTTGCCATCTGATTTGAGTGATACTAACGATCGCTATAGCACAGTGGATTATTTTGGAGAATCTTGCGATCATCTGCACATAGTTTCTGCAACGAGGAGATCGCTGAACGTCTATGAGATGAAGAGGGATTACTCTGAATGGTTCTTGAGGTATAGGGTCAATACGAATACAGTTTATCGCACCTTTCTGTGCCTAACTCGAGAATTCGGAGGCTCGTTCTTGTTCGTCCTTACAGCTGATGGTGTGGTAATAAGAATCAATCTTGAGAAGAAGAGCTTTGTGGAGATCAAAGGTCGCATGGGCAACGACAAGCTTGAACTTGTTTTATCGCGTTTGTGTGCATTTCAGTATATTGATTCAGCGGCCCGTGTATGTTAAACTGTTTTTTTTTCTTATTGCAGTACTTTAGTAAGCTTTGAATTATTACCTGTTATCTCCCACTACAAGCATGTTCATATTGAGCTCAAGAAAGAATTTTTATGATCGACAGCATCATAGATTCCATTCCAATGAAAGATCATTGATTCATTACATTGGGTGCTAAAACGGTAACAGCAGCAAAGGCCAAAAATGAAATAACATTATTAGATGTGCTTTCTTCTGATCTTTCCCTTTCCTTGATGCTTCTTTTTGCCAATCTTAAGCTTCTTTTTGAGCTTCTTTCCGATGGGCTTCAATGACTTTAAGCTTCGATTATTTCCATCAGCCATCTCAACGTCTGCGAAACAACAATATAAAGCTCTGACATATCACAAGGAAACTTGAATTCAGCATAACAAATGAAACATTTTTACACCGCAACCAAAAGGTATGTGATGATGTAATCTAAGCTTACAATATGGATACATTTCAGCTGCTGCTTTATAATTAAGAGCAATCTCTCACTTTGTTGAACATCATTTCTAGTGATGTTCAAGAAACATCATAATCTATTGCTAGATTCTACTGTATCGACATATCTTGCAAACCAAATAATAGACATAGAAAAACCACGTTAACAAAAGACAAATCAACGAGATAGTCTTGCAAACTCCCAAATGAAAGAATCCATAAACAAATGCAGTACACAGTTAGCAATTATCACCAAAAACCCCACTTAACAGTAAAAAACATCATCTTTACAGGCCTACGCCGCACAAGCACCACATAAAACTGAACCCACAACGAACAAAACGTGTCGATACCTGCGCCGTCGTTATCTCCGCCGGATGTGGCGGCGGAGACATCCATTTCCGAGGCGGAGGCAGAGGGATAGGGTTTAACGGGGAGCTTTGGGGCAGCTAAGGCAGCCTCCAGCGCGGCGAGCTTCACAGCTTCTTTTTTTTCGTAAATCGGCTCAACCAATTCTCTTCTTATAGCCCTTAGCCTCTTCTCCCTCTTCGATCTCATTGACTTCGCCATCTCTTCTTCCTCTTATTGAGTGATTTCGCGCGATTTCAATTCTGCTCCAAATGAGCTTATACATTAGGGTTCGTAGTACCAAATTGATATAGTTTAGGCAATATTGCTTCAACGTCCCTGTACTTGTACAATAATTCAATCTTACCCCGTTGGGCCACCACTTATCTGAGCTGAGCCTTGCGTCTTTTAATTCCAACTAATAAAATAACAATCTCATCTCACTATATCTGTCGGAATTTTCCTTTTTTTTCTTTTTAACCTTTTATTTCCATGTGAATGATCAACTACCAACTGATCTTAATTAAATGATTTCCTCGCAGGTCATGTCTTCGGTTGTTTTTTAGTGGGAAAGCACTTATTTATGGTTTTCCATTGTTTATTTAATTAATTATATGTTTTTGTTCTATAATTTTTATTATAAGCACGTAGAGGGGCCTTGTACATTAGAGGGGTCCCATAATGCTCATTTATGCTTGGCAAATCAAGAACATATCAAAACGTTATACTTCATCTAATAATTTATTACGACTTTAGTTTTCCTAGAGATATATGTAATTAAAATAAATTCTAATATGGGTCCTTGACATCGAATTATAATTGTGAGTATTAATTATTGAGTAGATGATTTAATAAATTACAAATTGTTGATTGGAATATTCAAACTAAATTTAATTAAGAAAATGACAAAATGATAGCAATCACACTTTTCCTATAAAGACGAAAGTAACAAAGATTATTCCTTTTATTTCGTTTAGCTTAAAGTTCACAACTATATATTCCTAATTTGATACTCTTTTTAAAGATGAATGGCCAAAATAGAATCTTCGTCATCAACGTAGAATCATCCCACAGATCTTCTAAGCTTTTTTTCGTTCCAAGCTCTCATTTTAATTGAAAGCTTTTTGGCCATCAAACTCAGACAAGTTGAAACGACATCGTACTACATGAAAAGAGGAATCCTAGTAGATAAATACGATGCAAGAGGACGAGGCAAGTGCCTTGACTTTATGGGCACTTTTTGTTTTCTTGTTCTCTTCGTTGTTGACAGACAAGATCATGAATTCGTGACAGCGTAGTACTTTTTTCTTTCTTTCTTGCATCTCTCTCTCTCTCTCTCTCACGCACGGCATTTCTGTCTGATGGAAGCTTAGCTCCAAAACCCGTAATTTTGTCTTCACAGTTACAATCCAATCAGTGTTTGGATTTTGTTTCTTGACGAACTAAGTTTCCTTATTTAGTTCGACGTAGAAAATGCCCGTAAATCAGCTTTTTCCTTTCAAGCTCATACCGTAATACAATACATACAGATATTGGCCCATAAAGATCGAATCTTTACCCTTACCAAAAAAAAAAAGAGATTCCAAGAATCATTACAGATGGAACACAAGCTTATACTGATCACAGTCCTCCCCTCATTCTCTCTCTTCGTAGCCCTTTCCCTAAGCATTGCCCTCTGTTGCAGAAGGCGAAGAAGGAAAAGAGCGAATCTCTGCAAAGATGTAGAGACATCATTCGAGCCGCAAACGGCGGCGGAAACAGAGGATTTCTTGATAAAGTACGACGGCGGCGAAGATCTCACCGTCGATGAGATCCTCGAAGCCCCAGGCGAAGTAATTGGGAAATCGACGTACGGAACCATTTACAGGGCTTTCTTGGTAAGCTCAAGCTCCGCCGCGCTGCTCAGATTCTTGCGGCCCAGTTGCACAGCGGCGGCGGACGACGTCGTTCGAACCGTCGAGGTTCTGGGATGTTTACGGCATCCCAATTTGGTGCCTCTGAGGGCATTTTATGTGGGGCCCAGAGGAGAGAAGCTCATGGTTCATCCGTTTTATCCTCGGAATCTTACCGAGTTTATCCGAGGTCGGTAATAATGCCTTGCGATTGTGTACTAAAATCGTATTGTTTGAATGTTTTCTTGAAAGGGTTAATTATTTTTTTCGATGATTCAGGGGTCACATAGAATTTACGTGATGACATGATACACATAACAACTTTCAACAAATTTAAACGAAGGAGCATTATAGGTCGAAAATCTAAATTTTATCTTAAACTTGTTTAGTTTCGAAAGTGTCCCGTACAAAACACTTCCTAAATTCGAAAACCCTACATTTTGCGGCAAAGTCCAGGGTTTCAGGGTAATATCATAAATTATAGGGAACTTTTCATTTTAGGCCCCGTCTAAACTTTCACTTATGATTCAAGCCCTATCATGAAAAAATTTAGTTTCAAGGACCCGATTTCTGCAGTACCACTTCATTGTTCTGCATTACCACTTCATGTTCTGGAATAACACAAAACGTACATCTCATACCAGTTCATATGCACTTACAATACTTTTTTAAGTTAAGATCATTATCTCTAAATTTTATAGAAATTGGGTCTTTTAACAATAATTTTTCTGACAGGGTTTGAAACCTATTTTAAAACTTTAAAGGAACCTGAATTCAAATTAACCCTAAATTATTTAATTTTGTGTTATTGTTCGTACAATGTCACTTCCTTATGTCTTATCCCTATAATGCCAACTCATAAATTACATGATAGAAAGTTATTGTTCGTATAATGCACAGATGGTAACCAAGTCGAGTCCCAAAAATTGCCGACGATCTGCAGAATCTCGGTCGGCATAGCGAAAGGAATTCACCATCTCCATACATCTTCGCAGAAGCCCATCGTACACGGAAACCTAAAATCGAAGAACGTACTGCTCGACCATCATTGCAAACCATACATATCGGGTTACTGCCTTCATCTCCTCTTAAATCCCACCTCGGCCCAAAGAATGCTCGAAGCTTCATCTTCTCAGGGCTACAAAGCGCCCGAGCTAATAAAAATGAAGGATGCGTCTAAAGAGAGCGATATATACAGCTTAGGCATGATATTCCTCGAGTTGTTAACTGGGAAAGAACCGTTCGAGCAAAGTTCGTCTGAAGATGGAGATTCTTACCTGCCGAATGTAACTAGAAATGCGATTCTCGACGATCGAATCGCCGATCTTTATCGCCCCGAAATCCTTTGTGGGCTGAGCGGCGATCGGAGAATGGAGGTGGAAGCTCGACTCATCAGATATTTTCAGCTTGCCATGGCTTGTTGCTCGCCTTCGCGCTTTCTTAGGCCCGACATTAGTCAAATTGTCGAAAAGCTTGAAGAAATTGGAATGTCATAGAAGTCATATATAGAAATCGGTTTTTCGACAATGAGATGTATTCGTCAAACTGTGCTCACTCTTAAAGCACAGCCGAACGAATCACACCGAACACATAAGAAAAGCGCCAAAAACGGACCCATAAACTGTTCTTACAGGCACGGATACTAAGTTTTCGAAGAATCAATCCCAAACAGAACAGATGTATGAACTTCAAAAGAACGAACTTTGTCAATGGTTCCCAGATTTCCACTCCATGATAGCAGAAAGAAGGGTGAAATTGGGAATGATGAATTTGTGCGGCAAAGGCGACATAGTAACTGGGGAATAATCTTTCTCGACGAGCCATTCTTCGATCGCTTTTCTGTCGTACGTGTAACCATCTCCCGCCACGCAAGGATCAGACATAACCTCCTATAGGGAAAGAAAACATCCCATAAACCTCATCTTCGTAATAAACAATCGATCATCCAAGAACACAGAGAACATAACTGAACTCTTTTACCTTGAGAATGGGACATACGAAGTGACTAGGAGGTCTTAACCCAGGCATAAACGCCAAGCCTTGAGCCTTCTCAGCCACGCCTTTCATTCTCTCAAGAAAAGGCAAAACCTCGTCTCTCAAATCGGGCCTATCCCTTCGCCTAAGCTCAGTGCACCTCAGAGCCATAAGAGCCAAATCGTGAGTCTCCTGAACCGGCCACGGACCGGCGGTTCGGTCCAACAGCTCGCCCAGACGGTTTCCTTCCACCGCCGTCTCCACCGCGTGGGCCAAAGCGACGGCGGGTCTTGCCGTGAGCAGCTGCAGTACGATGATTCCAAAGGCGTAGACGTCGGATTTTGCTGTAATAACGCCCGTACGCTGGTACTCAGGGTCGATATAGCACAGCGTTCCGATTGGGGCGGTTTCCTTGTAATTAGAAGACGGCGCGAAGGCGCGGTCGTCGTCGAGGACGGTGGAGAGGCCGACGTCGCCGATTTTGCTGACTAGGTTTTTGTCGAGCAAGATGTTCGCCGGCTTTAGGTCGCGGTGTACGATGGATTTGGGCTTTGCGTCGTGTAAGAAAGCTAGGGCTGAAGCTACTTCCCAGGCGATTCTGAATCGATCGAACCATCTGAGAGGCGAGGCGTCGCTGTTTTTCTTCGCTAATCTGTCTTCTAAGCTTCCGTTTTCCATGAATTCGTAGACGAGGCAACTCCTTTCCGTGCAAGCTCCGAGGAGGATGAGCAAGTGAGGATGGCGAATCTTGCTTAAGACATCGAGCTACATTGCAGCAGTTCAGAAAAAAAATTCAGCCTTTTTTCTTCTTTCGGATTCACAAAGCTTTTTCTTCTTTTTTTGTCTCAACGTTGGAGATAGCTTTTTTTTTTTTGGTGTTATGTTTCGAAACGTCAATTTTAGTATTCCACGTTATCAATTTTGTATCGTTTTGACTTTTCCGACCAATTTAACGGTTAGGTTGGACGGAATTACAAGGCAGACCGGCCGAACTTGCGTCCAGACTAACTATTAAATTAACCGGAGACAAAAATGACACAAAATCGATAACATTACGAACAGAAAATGGGTTTCTAATTATAGTAACCTCTTGTCGAAACTGCTTGTTTCTGCTCGATTCCTTAGAACGAAGGACCTTCACGGCCGCCGTGGTGTGGTGGAAACTGCACTTGTACACAGTTCCGTAAGCTCCCATCCCAATCTTTAGATCGTCGGAGAACGACGAGGTTGCAGTGACGATTTCGTCCCACGCAAACTCGCGGTAGTGAAGGAACGATCCATCGAGGGCGTTTTCGAGATTTTCCCTTTCCTTGGCCTTCCGCCGAGCCTTATCCTCCACATCCTTTCTCTCGGAAATTTCCCTCTCGGCAGCTTCGGTCAAGAATTTAGACTCGCGCTTCGCAGATTCGTACCTTTCCTTTCCCCGTCTCGCCATTTCTTTGGCTTCTTCCTCCCTCAAACTCGCCTGCTTTAGCTTCATCTTCTCCTCTAGGTGATGTTTCTCGAGCTCTTCAAGCTAAGATTCGAATACGGAGAAAAAAGACGTGTCATTTTTTTATTTTTTATTTTACGTATGGCACGACGTACGCAGAATACCTTTCTAGAAGCATCGATCGCCTCGCCTTGAGCCATTGCGAACATCCCTCGGATATGCCTCAGTTCCATCCTCAGCTTCTCGAGATCCATGTCGACGTTTTCCTGAAAGGGTAGATGATCGACGTTAAAAACTCCATCCCCTACAAAGCTAAAACTTTTAAGAAAAATGGTATTGGGTACGAATTATTACGGCCGCGCATTTAAGATAATTGTAAGTGTCTAAGCCTACAATAAAGAAACCAGCCTAAACTTAGATGAGTGTGTTTGAGATACAATATACAAATTGTTTTTTTTTTAAAAGTGACCGCTTAAGCTTTCGAGTGAAGCGATCATTCAATACAGTAAGAATAACGCATTTGTATGTAACCTCATTTATTACCTGATCCTGACTGGATAAATTCGAAGTCGAGGGCCGATCGAGCGGAGGATTATCTCCCAAACTGCTGCTAAAACTAGAAGATGTGCTCGGGCCAATTCGAATCTTTTCTTCTTCGACGTAAACTTCGCCTTCTTCTTCGTAACGCTCTGAAGCAACAGAAGCATTCCTTGCATGGAGGATCGTTTGGTTTATGTTCGAAAGAGCTCTGAACCTCTGGTCTGGCAATGAAGACGATCTGAAGTTGGAGAACGAGCCCATCGAGCCTTTCTCCGTCGTGTCTGAAAACCACACACAATGTCAGACGAAAATTACGAATAGAAAGTTCAGCTTCTTCGACTGTTTATAGTAATGTCGTAAAATACCTGCCGAGCTGTAACTGTTGGTAAAAGACACGTTTGTCGTCGAAGAACTGCTCGCCTCGCTGATATCGTCTCTGAAGCTCATTGCTTTCTTGTCCGAATTTGAAGGGCGTAGAGAAGCTGCTTTGCCTTTGGAGACGGCATACACTGAGCAGAAATTCGGGCAAGATTCTGATATCTTCGACGAAAGGGTTCTTGCCCTAAGAGTGAATTTTCGATGTAATAAAAACGCCCCATCATTAGCTTTTCGTAAAAAACGCATAAAGATCGAATCTTTGAGGTTCAATATTAGTCCTTTAAGTTTAAACCTTGAGAAAATTCTCTTAGAAGAAGAACCTACTACGAGCCTCATAATCTTGTGCTTTTCGACGTGCGAAGATATTGCAGATACGATGTCGTCGCACTCAATCTGAACGACTTCGACTTGGACCTAAACATTTCAATAAAACTTTAAATTCATTACGAGCGCCATTTTCTTGAAGGGGTTTTTTCTTGCATCCATACATACCTTTCTTTGGAGACACATTTGCTTGTAAGGAAGAAGCTTTTCGGTGACTTGCCACTCGACTTCCTTCCTAAACGCAGCTGCTACGTCGTCCCTTACTTGAGAAATTGGAATGAAGTTTCCCACTGAAGAAGTAAAACTTATCTAAAATCACTTCATAGCCTATGATCATCACGTAAGCAAATAATAAAAGGGAGAAAAGAATTGAATATTCTCTGTGAAAAAGATTTGAGAAGAACTCACTTGGGGTTGGGATTCGACTTACGACGGGTCGAACATGGAGCAGTATGAAGTGAACACGGCCTTCGGGGACGAACTTGTCCAAAGCCCATTTTACGACGTATTTTGTCTTTTTGCTCCCACTTATAGCCACAGCAGCTATTGAAATATTGGCCTGAGGTGGGAATTCTTCATCTGCCGAGCCCTCTAATTTATTCATGTTTAATTTCTCTTATCACTTATTAACAATCTGCAGCAGATATTGGACACAAAGGGCAAATATCTCTTCATCTTTGTCTGAATACGAAACACTCAATCATGGGAGACAAGACAAGACAAATCATGGGACAAAGGCTACTAATAAAGAAGTTAAAAGGAAGCAGACCTTTTCTTCCTTACAGATGGAATCTAAACCTTAAAATAAAAAAAGAAGCAAGAACCTTTTGCAATCCATGCAAGTCCCAGAAAAAGATAGGTACTTAAACAAAAATTTGGGACAGATCAGAGAATTAAAAAGAAGACGGCAATAGCTTCATACCAAAAGTCTTCTGCGTCAGCGAATGCTCATATTCACTTACCTCAACTGAAATCTTTCCCAAGGAAGAGCAGTTTACCTAAACATTGGCCACTATTTAAAGCGAAGAAAATATCCATCTTCTGTTAAGTAGGTGGGCAGTTCTTTCAAAGGGGGACAAGTGAAGTCTACGTAGGTTTACCCTCGCAAATATGTATGTTAACTTTGTTAAGTAGGTAAATTAGTGCTGTAATACATTCGTAATATTGGCCCATCCTGTAATGTAGCCAATGGCAGCATACTCCCTACGAAAAGTCGTTAATTGGTTGTAGTTGATGTTGCCATTTTGGTTTAAATAACTCTCGTAAGGTCTACGTTTACGTACTTAAAACGTAGGATAGTAATCGACACTTCAATAATTGCATGACGTTGCAGGTGTTGACTTTTCACGGCACATACAGTTGAAATATCTCAATTTGTGTCATTTTCTTAATCTTGAGGCTTGACTGTGTTTGTCGGAAGTGAAAGACGAAGACTTGGTCAGAAGTCTCTTCATCATTAGTACAAAATCATTCATAAGCAATGCTTTGGTTAATACAAATTACGAAGAGTAAGCTTGAGTGACAAATATGCCCTTTCGGGAAAGGGATGGGCCCATCTAGGCCCGCTTTGTAATTGGGCTTAGGCCCATCTAGTTAAAAGCCCTAAGTCGGCCCTTATAAGAAGCCCTAGGTTTTTTTTGCCTTTTTCCTCCATTTCGTCATCAAACGCTCGGCGAAGGCAAACTCCATCAAGCTTCAGCTGAAGATGGGTGCGTACACATACGTGTCTGAGCTATGGAAGAAGAAGCAATCTGACGTCATGCGGTTTCTGCTTAGGGTTCGATGCTGGGAGTACCGTCAGCTCCCGGCGGTCGTACGCGTCACGCGACCCACGCGGCCCGACAAGGCGCGTCGCCTTGGCTACAAGGCCAAGCAGGTACATCTCTTTCTGTTGATCAGCAGTTTCGGCGATCTGTTGTAAATCTATGCGATTAGCGGTTTCACTCTTTTCGGTTTTAGTATTCGATTCGCTGCGTTATGTCCTTCTTCCTTGGGTTGCTTGCTTTTGCATTTAAAGCTTGATGTGAGTGTTTCTATGAGCAAAAAGTGTACGACTTTCGAGATTGTTTCCAGCTGAATGATTTGGAACGAAACGTGATTTGATTTCTTATCCTTTAAATACGACTAACTCAATGCAGCCTAAATTGAACTCGGTCTTGTATCAATGTCTGAATGTCTCTATAGTCAGTGTCCCTGACTGGATCTTTCTTATTTCAATATGATGAGCATTTAGCAACGTCTCGCCCTCTCATATAGTTCGTGATTGGACTTCTTTTTATGTCGTTCTGTTCTTGGTTCATTTACATATGCAATCTTTATATATTATCAGGGTTATGTGATCTACCGTGTTCGTGTGAGGCGTGGTGGAAGGAAGAGGCCCGTCCCTAAGGGTATTGTCTACGGTAAGCCGACAAACCAGGGTGTAACTCAGCTCAAATTCCAGCGCAGCAAACGCTCAGTTGCCGAGGAACGTGCTGGAAGAAAATTGGGCGGTCTTAGGGTTGTCAATTCTTATTGGATCAATGAGGTATTATGCTTTTCCATTCTCTTTTTTCCTACAAACAACTATGACTTTCCATTTTTCGTCCAGATACTTAAATCAGTGCTGCTGCATTTACATAAAATGAGTTCAATTTATCAAATTTTCTTCACAATACATTGGCCTCATGGGATATTCTTTCCCCTCCTCCCCTTTGCAAATACAGGACTCTACTTACAAGTACTTTGAAGTGATTCTCGTCGATCCCGCCCACACTGTAATAAGAAATGACCCACGGATCAACTGGATATGCAACCCAGTCCACAAGCACCGCGAGCTTCGTGGACTCACCTCTGCTGGGAAGAAGTACAGAGGTCTCAGAGGAAAAGGTCACCTTCATCACAAAGCCCGCCCCTCGAGGAGAGCCACGTGGAAGAGGAACCAAACACTGTCCCTTCGCCGCTACCGTTGAGATCTTTTGGTGGTGGGTGTTTAGCGAAAGCTATCCTACGTTGTTTCTCTGTTCTAAGAAAGTTTCTTCTTGTGTTTGTTTCTTGATGTTGACATGTATCTTATTCAGGAGTTTGCAATAGTTGTGTCTGAATGCTGAGTTGCATCTACATTTATTTATCATGCGCTGTTTTATTCGAGTTTGTTCGCATATTTGTTACTGTTCTATCAATTTGATTGGAGGCGAAGTTGAGAGCACGTTATTGTGTACTCTCAACGGCAACATTATGTTGTGTGGAGTTCACGTTTAAAAATTTATCCCAAAAAATAGAAGTAAATTAACGAAGGCAGACTAACTTACTTTGTTGACTATGGATGGACAGTGCAGCTGATTTTAAAATTGCAGAAAAAAGTGCCAAAAACAAGTGTGGTGGGCCCCGCAACACTCAGATGCCCGTTGGAACAGAACCCAAGAGCTTCATAAATCCCTCGAACAACGACTACTTGAATTCTCGACACAGCACACAATCTAAGAAAAGGTCATTGCTTCATTTTCAGAACTTCATTAAGGAGATCTTTGATTTCTTGATATAGTTCTCTCCTCACCGTGGCTTTTCCTATTCTTTGAAGTGAAACTGAGAAGGAAGAAGGTGAAAGATGGAGCCCAAGCCCAGGCGTAAATCCATGGCTTGCTCTCCTGACAAAGAAAACAAGAACTCGCTATGGCTCAAGAACAAGAAAGCTCTGAACAAGGTGCTCCTCTCTATACGCCGTCAATCCCTCTCAAACAAACAGAACGACGTCGTCTATAGGACGCCGTTCGCCCCCATTTCTTCTCAGCCCATCACCGAGGCCCAAGACTCCACCGCCGCCGCCGCGCCTCTCTCTTCTGACGAAACCTCACTTCTCTCAGACGAAACGCTGCTCATTATCCTCTCCAAGCTGCCCAAATCCCAGCGGAATTCCAACTGCCTCGTCTCAAAGAGGTGGCTCGGCTTGCAAGGTAGGCTTGTTAGATCCATCAAGGTAATCGATTGGGATTTTCTCGTCAGTCGTAGGTTGTTTTTAAGGTTTCCTAGTCTATCCCACGTCGACTTGGTCTGCGCCTGCTTGGTTTCTCCCGGCGGCAGCGGCGGCGGCGTGTTCGTCACTGACAAGAACGTGTCTTTCCAAGTCGGCGGCGGCGACGTTGGGTGTGGTAAAGATTTGATTTTTAACGAGAACCACGTCAGAAAATCAGAAGAAATCGACATGGGTTTGAGGGTTTTGGCCGGCGAGTGTCCAAATCTGAGGAAACTCACGGTGATGAACTGCAGCGAAATGGGTCTTATGAGCGTAGCTGAAGAATGCCCTCTATTGCAAGAACTCGAGCTTCACATGTGTAAAGATGGTGTCTTGCGAGGAATCGCTGCCTTCGAAAATCTCGAGATCTTAAAGCTGAGTGGAGCTGCTAATGATGTCTCCCATGTCTCCCTAATTTCAGACACAGGGCTCACCATCTTAGCCCAGGGATGTAAGAAATTGTCCAAGCTTACTTTGAGCAGATGCCAAGGAAGCTACGAAGGAATCAAAGCCATAGGACAGTGCTGTTCAATGCTCGAAGAGTTAACTCTCTGCGATCACAAAATGGACTACGGTTGGCTACAAGCCATTCCCTTCTGCGAATCGCTCAAAACTCTTCGCCTCGAATCCTGTAAGAAGATCGACTCCTTCGCCGACGAGCTCGTCGGGAACTTCAATTCATGCCCCAAACTCGAAAGCTTGCGTTTAGAGAAGTGCCAATTAAGGAACAAAACGAGCTTATATGCACTGTTCGTCGTATGCAGCAATGCTCGAGAATTAGTCGTCGAGAACTGCTGGGGACTGAGCGACGATACTTTTAGCACTGCGAGCAATCTCAGGTTAACGCAATTCTCTTGAGCTTGATTTTGGGCAACTTTGGATGGAATGTAAATGCTGTTGGAACTGTTTTATTTGCAGGAAAGTGAGGTCACTCACTTTGGAAGGTTGTTCGATCCTTACGACTCAAGCCCTCGAAAACGTTCTAACATCATGGAACGAGCTACAGAGCATTCGCGTGAATTCTTGCAACAATGTAAAGGATTGTGAGATAACTTCTGCCCTTTCGAACGTGTTCTCCGTACTCAAAGACCTTAAGTGGAACCCCGACGTAAAATCGCTCGTTTCTTGTTACCTCGATGGGACTGTTGTCGGGAAAAAGGGGAGCAAGTTCTTCAAGAAATCCCACGACTGGAAATCATTGCCTGGCTCGCAGATTCAGGGATTCTTGCACTTAAACGTGGAAAACGCCAGAATCAGCGCGTAGAAAAACGCCCAACGCCCCCCCTTTTTTGCATGTGATTATTCGTATCCCTTTCGTTTATATATGGCGTAACAGTATTATTTATGATTCAAGAAAATATGTTGCTCAGATGATCTCCCCGTCCCAAAATTTTTAGGGGTGGCTTTACAATAACTTTCAAAATTAAACAATTTAAGCACATTATATTCTTGAATCCTAGAATTTGCTCCGATATTTAGATACTTGCCTATATATAATCTAGTGTTTCGTGGAGCTTAGAGGATGACATTATATGACCCTCAGACTCTATCTTCGCCATTTTTGTAACTCTTGGTTATTACTACTTTGTGTGTGTTTTCTTGATGCAAAGAATTCAATGATGCATGACCCAATAGTATTGTTGGTTTTTTATATCCGGAATATACATATTATATATCATAATTGGTAACGCAAAAAATAATGATTTGATGATTTATTTAATCGAGAAATGTATATATTAATTCAAATCCTGCAACTCTTGAGTCAAGATTTTAGCCCTACTACACTACATATAAACCAACCAGCCATATTACAGTCAGCAACATATAATGAAATGAAAATGACACGAAGATAAAATACAATCAGTTGTCAATCAACCTTTGGAGGTGCAGAGGGATTTGTTTTATGAGAATTAAGATTTTTATAATAAAAGAAAGGGGCATTTTCATTTCACGCCCCCTTCTCAAAAAATTTAGTTTTAATGATCAATTTTCTGGCAGTACCACTTCATTGCTCTTACGTACCTGTATGTTGAAATTATGTACCACAAAACCATAATCCGGTACCAGTTTATGATCATCTGATACCAGCTTATTTTCTGCAGTACCACTTCATTGCTCTGACATACCAGTATGTTGAAGTTTGTAACACAAAACGATCACTCTATGTTCATATATCTTTCATACCACTTTTTTACACCACATAAAATGGGTTCTTTAACCTAAAAATTCTCAAATAGGGTTTCGAACTCAAACACTTAATGGTCCTGGTTTCAAATTGAACCTGAAAGAAATTTAATGCACATCATACAATAGCCACGTAACTACTTTGTAATATAAAAATGTTGCTTCTAAAAACCAATCCCTTAATCAAACTAAACTTATATGATCGGATCGGAAACTCCTCAAAGACTTTCGGGCACTTGATCAACGGGCCGACCCAGTAATAAACCCATGGTCGACCTTTCTCGGGTCGGTCCGACCGTGGGGCCCAGTGCGAATGTCCATGTATCACCTTGGAATTTTAGTAGATTTTGACATGAATTACAGGGAAAAAAAAAAAGAAAAACTTCTTTTTGGATGGACCTATGATAAGCCCGTGGTTTTTTGTTGGTTAATATGTATCGTTTGTAACCACAAATTACAAAGGCAAGCGCATGGAGCAGAGTGAATACCGATTACAAGGCGATCTATCTATATACTATAACCATATATATAATAATTCTATGATTATCTATATATCTATATATGTATGCTATCATTTTGTCTATTGGGTCAGGTCATGGATAAGGTTTTCGAACTTTGATAATAATGCAAAACACCATGTCGTGTTTTCAGTCGGATGGAATAAATAAAATCACACGACGTAACGTAACATTTCATATCATATAATATATAGATTATGTTGGAAAATGAAGACAAACAACGTATGCAACGTCATATTTTCCCATACCGAATAAAACAAGGCGACGAAGCTTCCTCCTATACCTTGTCCAAAGTTTTTTCTTGGACATAAGAACTATATATTATATAAAATAAATATATTCATTACTAGAACTCTTTGGAACTCGAACTTAACTATAAATCTTATGACATGTATTAGTACTCCCAATACACGTTATTATTACACGGCAGCATTATATTTGTGTTCCCCTCATTATCTTAATCGCCAGCCCACGTATATTATTACGGTGGTCAAGATTTTAAAGAAATTGCTACGTCATCGAACGCTTGGCAGGGATTGGTCCAGCTCGGATAGGTGGGACACACTTTAGTGAACTTCGAATATCCTACGCAAGGAATAATGCTATTTCTCAAAAGCGAATATGCCCTTAATTAAAATCGTAGGAGGTTTTGTTCATCTTTGCAAATGACGATATTGCTCGTATAATGTTCAATGACTTATATTCCACTAGATTATTTTTCTCTTTTTTTTTCTTTCTTTTTTGGAAGACAGGGGTAGAGATTTTTTAAATTGAATCTTTTTGCTTGGACATTAAAAAAGTACGAAGTTACGGTTCGTTATTAGTATAGATGGTGTTTCTTGGCCATATGAAGTGAATAAATCGAAACTTAAATCCAAAAACTTCTCTTTCGTTGCTATTACGGATTTTGAAATTTTAAGAATAATTGGCCTAAGTCGATGGGCACTTGTCAAGTGCCTGTGATGCACAGATATGGTAAATATTATCTTTTACTTATGAAACTCGTATTGGAAAATAGTGACTTATTTAATGGATATCAATGGTCTCTTTATTTATTTCGCTAATTAATTGATAGTTACATTATGGACTATCGAGCATTAATCGACGAATTTTTTTTCCCCATGCCATCAACTTCGTGATTAAATGAATATTATTTTGTAAGAAAACAAAAATAACCTCCTAATTGATGTTATTTGTGTGACCCGCCGAGAGGGGTAGAAAAGTCAATTGACGACGTATGTTCGTGAGGATAGAACACGTGGCAAAGAAGTTTACGAGGTCACTTTCGTAAATGTAAGTTCTTTTCCTATTTCTTCACAAGCTTTATAAATGGAGCCTTCACCTGCGAAACAGCTCCAAGCTCACTGAAGCATATACCTCAAGCAATCAAATTCATTCGAGGGAGAAACCTCATATAGATAGAATTGGTTGAGAACTCGGAGAACGATTTTCGTCGGAGAATACTGTTTTTGGTAAATATCATTTTCAGTTTTCTTCGTATGTGGCTTTTTTTTGTTGTTACTGATCTGCGTTTACGTCTTCCTCAGCTCTTTTTCACGTGTTTTTGACACTTTCGCTCCGCGTGAATTCGTTTTTTTTTTTTGGCAGATGAAGCTATCCACGAACCGATAATTGATTTTCCCGCTGCTTCAGTCTGCCATTTTCTGTTTCCGTTTCTTCAATTTTTTTCTTCGTTTCCACTGTTTTAATCGTATGCAGAAGTTTGGTTATGTGTTTACAGTAACAGCTTGTTTCCTTTTAAGTTTTCCGTCTCGTATTTCACCTAGGTGCATTTATTGAGCCATAGATTATAACTGTTTCTACTTTCTTCTATATATAAGCTGTTAACATTTATGCTCAGTCAATCTATCCATTTCTGAATAATAGGCTTTAAAGTACAAGGATATTCCTGGAATAGCTGAATATCTTGACTAGCAAGCAAGGTGCAAGGGATTGAATTGTTTGATGGATAATTAATTTTGTTGATCCCATATTTTCTTCGTTACTGTTCTTTAATCAATCAGATTAAGTCTAATTAGGGACGTTAAACATGAAAATTTAGATCCTTTGTTCCCCATCCCATCATTTCAGTAGAGTAATTGTTATTGAGTTTCTTATGTGGTCCAGGCATTTTAGTTTCATTTCTCCAAGTTCCAACGTGTTTTGCTCCTATTACCTAATCTGTGTAAAGAACTAAATTCTGTCCTTTGCTGATACTTCTCTTTCACATAATCTAATCAACGTTGGCTTTCCCTCGTTTTTTCAGGTTAAGAACTTCCGATTCCATTACGAAAAAGGGTAACAGTTAGTTATTACCGTTATGGGTTCGATCGAAGAACCACCGTCTCAAGAAAGAATCCAATCAAAGCCTCCGGCCATCCGATTCATCGAACATGTTAAAAAGTCCCCTGTTTCGTACAAAGCTCACCAAGCCATCGTCCTAATAGTCACATTCTTAGCATACTCGAGCTACCACGCCACAAGAAAAACCACGAGCATCGTAAAAAGCGCCCTGGACCCACAATCGCCCGACAAAGACTTGTTAAATTCACCATCCTACTCATGGTATTCTTACAAGCCACAGCTTTCATGGGTGCTAGGCTCAGGCTGGGCACCATTCGACGGTTCGAATGGAACAGCACTGCTCGGCGAGCTCGACGTGGCTTTCCTTTTCGTGTACGCCTTAGGAATGTTCTTCTCGGGGCACGTCGGCGACAGAATGGACCTCAGGATATTTCTTACGATGGGGATGGTTGGAACTGGTTTGTTCACCTCGCTCTTTGGGTTAGGATATTGGGCCAAAATACACGTATTCTATTACTACCTAATCGTGCAAATGATAGCTGGGTTATTCCAATCGACTGGCTGGCCTTCGGTGGTAGCAGTTGTAGGAAATTGGTTCGGTAAGAAGAGGAGAGGGCTCATCATGGGCATATGGAATGCTCATACGTCGGTGGGCAACATTGTAGGCTCTTTGGTTGCTTCGATGTTGTTGAAGTACGGTTGGGGCTGGTCCATGGTTGCGCCTGGCTTGGGCATAGCTTTCGTAGGGTTGATACTGTTTCTATTGCTCCCCGCTAGTCCCGAGTCAGCTGGGGTCAGTCCCGAGGGCGACAACGATGTAATAATACTATCTCCCAAGAAATCTTCGGACGAAATCGCCGAGCCACTGCTTCAGACAGAGTCCGAGGAGGACGCAGTCGGGTTCTTGGAGGCTTGGAAAATCCCAGGCGTCGCCACTTTTGCCCTCTGCCTCTTCTTCTCGAAATTGGTGGCTTACACGTTCTTGTACTGGCTCCCGTTTTACATAAGCCACACAGGTATTTTATTAAATGAAAGTCTTTCATTTATGTAATTTAGGGGGAGGGGCATTATAAAGCCTAAGAATTTATGGGTGACGACGTTATCATATAAACGAAAACTTTCAAAAAATTAAGCAATATAGAGACATAAGACAAGGATCTTGTCTTAAAATTGCTTAATTTTAAAGTTATCGTCCTTTGTCATCCCCAAATTTGTCGGAACCACTATATATATGCCTGAACCCCATCATTCGGGGCAAAACTTAGGTTTTCGACGTATAATATTCCTGAATTGCTTTTGTACAACGCCGAAAACTTTCAAATTAAGCAATTTAAAGATATTATACGCCAAAAATTCTTTTTCTTAAAATTGCTTGATTTTGGAAGTTATCGTCCTTATAATAATGTCATCCCCAAAATTTGCGAGAACCCTATATGCACGCCCAACTCTAGAATTCTGGGCAAAATGTAGGTTTCTGGCGTATAATGTGCTTATTTTTGAAAATTATGTCTGTACAAGGACACTCCCTAAATTCGTTCTTTCCCATGACCAGTAAACCCTTAACCGTTCTTTTCCATTTAATCCTCACAATAACGACCTCGTTCTTGATTTTCATCGCAGAGGTCGAAGGACGTTACCCATCGGGCGAAGAGTCGGGAAACTTATCGACACTATTCGACGTGGGAGGCGTAGCGGGCGGAATCCTAGCCGGGCACATCTCCGATCGCTTAGATGCGAGGGCCATCACGGCAGCAACCTTCACGTACTGCGCAGTTCCCGCCCTATACTTCTTCAGAAGCTACGGACACCTATCGATGACCTTAAACGTCGTGCTGATGCTAATCGCCGGGATATTCGTGAACGGCCCGTACGCGCTCATCACGACGGCCGTCTCGACCGACTTGGGAACCCACGCCTCGTTGAGGGGCAACTCACGTGCCTTAGCCACCGTGACCGCAATCATAGACGGGACGGGCTCGATCGGTGCGGCCGTAGGCCCGTTGCTGACGGGCTACATCTCGGGTAAGAGCTGGTCGGCGGTCTTCACCATGCTCATGGGCTCGGCGTTTGTCGCTGGGCTGCTGCTTACGAGGCTCGTCGTTGCTGAGGTGGCGGCTAAGATCAGGAACGGGCGGGAATGTTCGAGGTCGGGCGATCGAGCCGTGGAAGAAGTATGATGATATCAAAGGAGGTACCTTTTTTTTTATTTTTTTTATTTTTGTACATTTGTTCTTGCATGTAAAGAAAGCATGGGATTATGGTTGTATGTGCAGTTAAGATTGGGACCTTATTGACATTTGCGCATCTATCGTTCTCATGATTCCCCCATATTGTACTATGAAATTCGATATAAAATCATAATTGTTTCGATTATTATTTATCATTAATAACTCGCGATTAAGAATGTATTGTGCTGTGCACGTCAGATCCCGACGCAAAAACCACGCTTGCTTGCACTCGTATGTTCCACGTGTCACCCCGCCTTTTTTGGGTTTATTTATAGTTATGTCTACCTTAATTACTTGTTAATTAAGTAATAGGTGGGACCATTGATTGATGCGACGAAAGATTTCATTGCACTCTGTGTCGCGTCGGGTCTCCTCCCCCGACTATAAATCCGATTCCCTCGCCCATTCTCGTTTCTCTTTCTTTTCCCCGCTCTTTCAGAATCATCTTACTCAGTTTTATGCTTACACGTTCGTAGTAATATTTTCCCACGGCCGGTCTTCCTTCGACTTAGTCGCATTTCCTCATCCGCGTTGCGTAAGGTGACGTCAGCTACCGTTTTTTGTTGTTGATTGAGGGTTCTTCTAGTGTTTTGAGCTTTGGCTCTCTATCTAGTCGTTGTTTCGCTTACTGAGTTTTTATGCTTACACGTTTGTGCTATATATTTTTCCACATTTGTGGGTTTGTCATATCTTGATACGTCTCTTACGGCTCGCCTCTTGAAGTCGAAAAGTCGGGTATGTGATTTTTCATTTAATTTGCCTTTTATTTTTATGTGTTTTTACACGAATGCTGCTGAAACTTTTTGGTGTTTGCTTGTGCCCTGCAAATAGTAAATGGTTACTTCCTCCATTTTTTCCTCTTCTCCAAGACACTTTCACCATTGCAAAGGAAGTTGTCAACTTCTGTTTTTCTTTATCTGATTGATTAGGCTCAAATGCTGCTTGTTTTCTTGCATGTTATTTTATGTAAATTGCCTTGCATTTGTTTTGAATCAAAGCTTATCTGTCAACACCTTTACTGACCCTAATTTCAAAAAAAAAAAAACACCTTTACTGACCCGTTTCTTCTTTTCCTATAGAAGACACATTTTCACCTTCTCTTTATGCCCAAAGGCCAATATAGCCTTTTTAGTGACCTCTCGTTTAGGTCTTGTGCGTTTCCCTCTTTTGTCAACAGCCCATTTTGAAGTTACTTTTTTTTTTTTTTATTGCAAACAACTTGCGGTGCGGCCATAGTTTCATTATTGTCAACTTGCTTAGAACCTCGACATTGATTCCAAGTTATATGTCTGCACGTGAGCTGTGTATTATTTTAATCTGATCTGATGTGCTAGTTTGGATTCGTCTATGAAGTCTTTTTTCATGGCTGTCGGCTATTTTTCTATGACCAGTAATACAAATCACCCCTTCATCACTGTTCTGCATCAATAAAAAATCAACTCTTTTTGGCTTATGTGATCTCTTATGCATTTAAATTCCTGGGACAATGACATGGTTCTGTCTTCTGGCAGTAAAACATTATGGGGCCACCTAAGTTTCAATCAATTTTTCGTTCATTGGTTAGACGCCCATGACTGATTCTTATGTTTCCTTTTTTCAATCTGTGAAGTTCTTGGTCCATATGATTAATGCTTCCATTCTTGTTCGGTTGGACGCTACGTGGCTTCATATGTTGTTGCATCCTCAGTTTTCTTCTAAGCAAAATATTATTTCATGAGTTCATTTGAAACTTTGCAGGCTACGTTTCTTTTCACTTGGAAGTTCCGAAAGGAGGAGTCTATCTATTAACTTCTTGAAGCAATCAATATTCTTGATCGAACTTTGGATCAGTTTTCGAGATAGAACCAAGATGGAATCTAATCTTACATCCCCTGTTCTTTCCGAGACTGCTCATGTTAACAACACCCTATTAGGCATTCACTCTGCTCTGTTGCCGTACTCACAGAACTCCTCTGCTTTTTCTTCGGCGCTTTTCCTAACAATCCCAGGGAATATCCCCGTGATTCTCGACGATGTGAGGTCGAGCTTGCTCGATGCAATGGTATCCTCATCTCCAACTCATGAAAAACTTATGAAAGAGTTGAACTCAGAGGCATCGTCAAACGATAGCGATCAAGCTTATCAGTCATGGATGGTAGTACATACGCATTGCATATAATTCTTGATCTTTTCCTTCTCTTTTTTCCAATAGGGCTTTTCTACTTTATTCTGCAGATCAAGTATCCATCAGCACTGACATCTTTCGAGCAAATAACGGATAATGCGAAAGGAAAGAGGGTAGCATTATTCTTGGACTATGATGGTACTCTGTCCCCTATCGTCGATAACCCCGATCATGCCTTCATGTCGAACGCAGTGAGTTATCGAACTAAGCAGTCATTTTATATATTTTCCTTTCCTTTTTCTTGAGCCGAGGGAATTATTCATTGTGCAGATGCGTGCAGCTGTTAAACATGTCGCCAAGCACTTCCCAACTGCGATCATCAGCGGTAGAAGTCGCGATAAGGTAATTGTTCGCTTTTGATAAGTCTTTTAGCGTATCAACATAATGTTATGCTTTGTTTTTCTCTGAATTTTATTGTGTGCCATTTTATCAGGTGTACGAATTCGTAGGACTAACCGAACTTTATTACGCTGGGAGCCACGGTATGGACATCGTGGGCCCCGTTAGGCCGATGACTAGCAAAAAACAGAACTGCATTAGCTCAACAGACAAGCAAGGCAAGGAAGTGAACTTGTTTCAGCCTGCTAGCGAATTCTTACCCTTGATCGACGAGGTAAAGAAAAACAACTGCTTTAACTCTTTCGAACTATATTGCAATTACATTCTAAAACAGGTTTTCAACTCCCTCGTCGAGAAGACCAAAGGCATAGCAGGCTCAAACGTTGAGAACAACAAGTTCTGCGTTTCTGTGCACTACAGAAACGTGGAAGAAAAGGTGCTCATGGCTATATAAAAATTGTCAAAACTTGTGATTATTGGACTCAAAAATGACTTGGTTTTTTCTTTTCGTCTTGCCCGTATTGAACAGAACTGGGAAGCAGTTGGCAAAATAGTCGAAGAAACTCTATTACAGCATCCACGGCTGCGTTTGACTCATGGTCGTAAGGTAATGACGTATTGCAAAAATATCCTTTCGAAGGTATCTTTTGTCGTATTTTACGTCACTGTTTTCGCATCCATCTCTTAAGGTTTTAGAGGTTCGATCAGTTTTGAAGTGGGATAAGGGCAAAGCCGTCGAATTCTTGCTCGAATCACTTGGTAATTCGCATAACTCTTCTTCTTCTCTTTTTTTTTTCTCGCCCGTCGTTCGATATTCTATTGACTTCTTTTTTTGAGCTCGTATAATAGGGCTAACGAGCTACGACGACGTTCTTCCCATATACGTCGGCGACGATCGAACAGATGAAGACGCATTCAAGGTGATTAAATTGATTGAGAATATTCATGCAATGAGTGAAAAAAGCTTAGTTACTAATAGAAAAAGAAGAGAATTTCTCAGGTCTTGAGAGATGGAAATCGAGGTTTTGGCGTCTTAGTCTCTTCCTCGCCTAAGGAGACCAATGCATTTTACTCCCTAAGGGATCCCTCCGAGGTTTTTTTTCTTTCCTTTTCCTCGACCAATTATCATCATCATCGTTCGATGTTTTCGTGTTTTGAACTTTGCAAGAAATAATGTGCGCTTCAGGTAATGGAGTTTCTCAAGAGTTTGGTGGTATGGAAGAAGAAGGCGAACAAGATAAGCACCTCATAACAAGACCGCTTTTTTTTCTAGGAAACATAACTATATTTTTATAGCTAATTTATCGATCATTTTCATAGTTGTGTTCTTACAAGTGTCTTTCTTTGTCTTGTGCTCGTTTCTCCCAAAGGGAGGCGAAGTTAAGTAAGCCATTTTCTTGATTTATTGCATGACCATTTCTTGATTTATTGCATGGCCATTTCTTGATTATACACTCCAATCTATCTCATTTATTTTCTTTCTCAATTTCTCCATATGATTAGTAAGCACTAATCTAATCTAATGACTAATCTTATCTTAATCTAATCCACCTGAGAAAGGTACACCAGTCTGAGGCAGCCATGACTGACCATCGATAAAGCTCGAGACACTGAACCTCTTCGCTTCATTCACATCAGTAATAGCTTTATACCCGGGCCATTTCACCCTCCCCTTCGTCGACGAGCCCGGCCCGTAATTCCCAAACTCGCCGTAGTAAACAGTGCTCGCCGACGAATGACCTTTCCACTCCAACCAGCCCAAAGGATTAACAAAATCGTCCATGAAAGTCTTTATATAAACAACCCTCGCATATCTCTCCCACGGCCGTCCCAAGAAAACCTTGTGATTCTTCCTCTCAGGCTGGAAATCATCGCCGCCGAGAACCTTACAGTTGATAATCGAAATCCCAGTTGGTTCGTTTGAGTACTTTCTTCTCTGAGCTGTGATGATTATCGCCTGACGTGACTTCGGTTTTCTTGCGTAGATGACGCTGTTTTGGAAGACGACTACTGCATTGCCGAAGATGAAGTCCACCGTGCCATAGATTCGACAATCTCTGTAGAATTGCCTGTTTGCAGCCGCCCAAAGTGTGTCTTGGTATCCTTCGAAGGAACATCGATAGAACGCAGATTTATCTGAGCTCGAATATAGGGCCACGGCTTGGTCGTTGTACGGACCGGCGGTGTTTCGAAAGGTGATGTCATGAGCTATGAATCCATCGCCCATGATCCCTGTAAGAAGAAATGTTCTTTACTTTTGTATTGGGTGATAAAGTTTCGATTTTGAAGTTAGCCCATGATTTCTTTCGAGGGTTTTGCTTTGTTTTAAGGATCTTACGTATGGTGGAAGATGCCATTGTGCTTCCCACTTGTTTGGAGCTTTTGTTTCCTGAGATTATCGTCCTTCCAATCCCATCTCCTACGAACTCTATGTTCTTCATGTCAGAACTTATTTCGAGGTACTCATTGTACGTACCTTGCTTGATATGGATAGAAATTCTTCCCTTACTACTTCCTTTTATAGATTCAAGGGCAGCTTTGATTGTCCGAAAATTCCCAGATCCATCTTGGGCCACGACTATCTTGGCAGCAGATGATGCCTTTGAAAGCCTCAGATGATTATCTCTGCTAAAAGCCCAGCTGTGAAATCCTTTATTCTCGGCCTTCATTGTTCTGCCATTAATTGCCAGGCTTTTGCTGATTATCTGAGAAGCACCATTGGATAGGAAGGAAAGATCTTTGCTTCTTACGTTGAGTTCGTCGTCTAAGGCGTTCTTACAGCTGCGAAGGTTAGTTGCAGCTGCACTTAACCATATCTGAGCGTCGAAAGAGTCCGATGCTATCTTAGGATCTAAGATTTGTTGGAGACGGTTGATCGTCATGTTATAAAACGTCGAGCAATCGTTTAAGGCTGTCTTTTCTCTTTCATCCTTGGAGTTCTGCTCTAGGAATACGATGCGATTTAGCTCTTCGATGGACCGATGCATGGCCATTCTTACATGCATGTCGAAGCTCGAATCATTGTGAGGTGTAAGGATCGCAGCAGTGGCTGTGTTTGAGCTTGTCGAAGTGAAGGATGATAGAAGAAGATAGCATGCTAAGAGCAGAAAGAACAACAAAGATGACATTTTTGTTTTGATTTTAGTTGTAATATATTATGCTTCTTTCTGCTGCTTATGCTGCTATGGATTAGTCACTCCTATTTGTAAGGGGAGAAAAACGATTCAGTTGTTGTGTTGCAGCCTATGAAGTCAAAGTGAGCCTTTTTTGTTAGAAATAAGGGGTCGCCTTGTAATTGAAGTTTTCCATTCTTGAAAAAAAATTGCCCTTCCGTTTTTGCTCATTCTCATAGCATTCAAAGCCATTTACTGCATTTTAGAAAAATGAAAATGTATTTAGTCCATAACATCAAGAAAAAAATAGTTCAATTATGTTTGTATGGGTTCAAACTCCATGGCTATCAATGTTTATGTAGTTTGAGATGGATCATATACATTAATCTCTCGATTTTATTCAGATTGAATTTAATCGAAGTGCGAGAACTAGACAACTCGCATAGTTTGATGATATGAAGTATTATTCTCAATTACTAAAGTCTTCATTACATAGGAACACAGTAAGCCAGCATTATTATACATATAATCATAAAAAAAAGGCAAGCTTTACATTGTTGTGAATCAAGTGAAAAATATTCCATAAAATCACACGGAAAGGTAAAGAAAAAACGAATAAAATAACTCAAAGCCCGGCCATAAACGGTACACCGGCGGTCGAAATCCACGACCGGCCCGCAATAAAATTCCCCACGGTAAACCTCTCGGCCTCCGTGGGGCTCGTAATCACCCTATACCCTCTCCACCTAACCCTACGGCCCGTACCTGAGCCCGGCCCAAAGTTCCTATACTCCCTGTAGTAAAGAGTGTTCAGCGCGAAATTCCCGTCCCACTCCAACCACCCCGCGGGGTCCACGAGCCCGTCGAGGTACGTCTGCATGAAGACGGTCCTCGAGTATGCCTTCCACGGTCGGCCCAAGTAGGACCGAACCGAGCCAAGGCTCGGGACGAGGTCCGAGCCCGCCATGACCCGCGAGTTGTGGATCGAGAGCCCAGTGTTTTGGTTCAGATCGGTTCGGCCCTGGGCCGTAACAGTGTTCTTCTGGCCCTGCATGGGCCTTCGAGCGTAGATCATGCAGTTTTGAAGCACTGCAGCGGCGTTTCCGAAAATGAAGTCTACGGTGCCGTATACGTAACACTCTTTGTAGAACTGGCGGTTCGAGTGGACGTAGAGAGTGTCCTGATACCCCTCGAAACCGCACTTGTAGAACACCGAACGGTCCGCCCCCGACCTGAGGGCCACCGCCTGGTGGTTCTGCGGGCCCGCCGTGTTTCGGAAGGTGATGCCTTGGGCTATGAATCCATCTCCGGTCACCGCTATGAGTATTACGGGAAATCATAGGATTAATTATTGGACTAAACTAGTACAAGCTAGCTTACAAGGTTGTAATTTAAACAAATTGAATTTCAGAATTGAAGCAATTTATGGACATTAAGCGTCCGAAACCTATTTGTTTTTTGCAGGTACTGCGACACGTGATCCACACATGCCAAATACTTTGGGATAAATTTGCTTATTTCAGGATGAATCATACGTAGCAGTTTCAAGACACCTAAGCTACGAGGTTGCAATTTAAGGACCCTAAAATTGAACCAATTTAAAGGCACAATTAGGTTTCCGACGCAATGCGCCTCTTAAATTGCTTCAATTTCGAAAGTTAGTCTCCTTTAAACTACAAACCCCTCAGTTAAGACCCTGAAAGTGCCACATTCCCTAAATGATACAACGAAAAAAATAATTAAACTACATAGCTTAAAACTAGTTTTTCTTACCGACGGTGGCCGAGTTAAAAGTCGTGGAACCTCCCCCGACGCTCCGACTCCCCGTGATAACAGTGTACTTCATCCCGTCCCCGACCAACATGACGTTCTTCGACTTAATCTCCAAGTTCTCGCTATACACGCCTCTCTTCACACGAATCACAAACCTATTACCGTTCGTGCTCCTTCTAGAAGCCGCATTAATTGCATCCCTAATCGTCCTGTAATCTCCCGACCCGTCCTTAGCCACGACCACATTAGCCCTAATCCCACTAGAAGACTGCAGGAGCCTCCGATCCCCGTGCGGGACCCACCTCGGGAACCCGCCGACGTAATAACCGCCGTCCTCCTGGGCCGTCCCGTTGCTACCGCCGAGGGCCAACGTGTTCGATATGAGGTTCGACACGTTGTTGGCTGTTATCATAGGAAGTAAGTTGTCGGTCACGCCGAGCTCGACAAACCCGGCCCGGCAAGTCTCGAGGTTGGTCAGGGCGGCACTGAGCCACGTCTGGGCGTCGAGGTCCGTGCACTTGACCGATGGGTCCACAGTTTCGATGAGCCTTTGGACCGTGTCTTCGTAAAGGGTCAAGCAGTCGGCCCACGCGGTTCGTTCTCGGTGGGTTCGACACTTCGGGCCTAGGGTTTTGGCTCGGGCCGAAGCGGCTAGGGCTCGGTCTAGGGCTAGGGTTATGGCTAGCTTTCGGAAGTCGGATTTGGTCTTTGGGAGGGTTTTAGGGTTAGGGTTTTGGCTCATGAAGTGCTTGCATGGCTCGGGGTGAGGGGTTTGGTTGCACCAATGGTTTATGTCTATGGCTCGAAGGGTGTGAGAAGTGGTGGTCGAAGAGAAGGAGGAGAGGAAAATGGTAATGAAAAGTATTGTAATTTGCTGAAATCTTATTATGGGCTCGATCGCCATTGTTGATGATTTGATCGTGTCCGAGTTTGTCGAATATATATACACATATCATGTTAGTAATTTAGAAAGAAAAAAGTAATCGTGTGACAAGTCGTTGCAGTGTTTTAATATTAACAAGATGAGGTCAAGGATGCGAAGTTGGAATATTTTAGACGAGAAGAAGCCAAGTCAGATGCAACTAAATGCAATCATACGTACTACAGCTAACGTTCGCAGATTCCATTTTGTAAGAGTTGACAAAAAAATACCGATAATTTATTTAAATAAATGGTCAAACGTGCTTTTCCGTACTTATCAATATAGGATGGATATAAATTAAATCAATAAACGTCGCAAAAATATTCTGAAGATGTGTGTACTTCTTTCCTTGTTACACGATGATAGTGGCGTGATATATAGGAATGGTTACTTACAGCAAAGATGCTTTGACTTCTATTTATTGACTTGAAAAATCCTTCGCAACGGCCAATAACGCGCTCCTAGAGGAAAAAGGTTAAGACGTGCCAGCAAGATCTCATTTTGAAAAAAAAAAAAAGGTCTAAACCTGGACTTGAATTTTCTATCTGATTATTATGTTACGACACGACCTTACAAGTTCCATCATGATTTTTCAAAATATAGAAAAAAAAATTGATTTAGACCGTAAATTGTACTGTGTCCATGATTTGTAGTTGCCTGGTTTATGACTTTTTCTTTGGACATGAAAGAAAGCCTATAGTCGGTGATTATATTTATTATGTTCGTTTTTAATAGTCGCGTTCTCCTAAAAGAATGTAATGCAGTGAAATACAATTGCTCCTAAAAATGTAATAATATTTACTTGTATGGAATGAAACTACCAAGTTCCCTGCTTGGAGGCAACCTGCGATGGCTGGGCTTTCTCAATGGCCGCCACCCATTCGTTTATGATGCTATTAACTTCAATCGGCACTTCGTCGTGGGGACAATGGCCTGACGATAAAATAAAAATACGTCGTACGTAATAAAATGCCAACGCTGAAAGAAAGACGAAAGAAAAATGCAGTTACCAGCGTCGACTTCTTTTACTACGATTCCCCGACAGTGCTCTTTGAACATTGATAGCGTCGACTTTGAATCATAAAGCGGGTCTTTCATACCCTGAAAGAACCCATCGATTACCGCCTAAAAGAAAAAGAAAAAAAAGGCGGCGAGAAGGGAAAAAGCTGCTTTACCTGGACGACAAGTACCCTGTTTTTGAATCCTTCTAAAAGATAATTCAGAGGGATAGAAAGATCGAAGGAGAAAATGCTCTCCAAAACGTAAGTCACCCCAGGGTCGTACGACTGCCAAAATGTTAAGGGTTGTGAAGAAGTAAATCGTACGAAAATGTATGGGGACGTTTTCGAAGGATACAGATCGAATCATTTCGTTGACCAGCCAGTCGTCGGCTCTGTTTGGTTTCTGTGTGGCATTAGGCTTGGGAGTTAGTAGAGGAAAAATGACGGTACGAAAAAGATGAACGTAGGCATTTTCTTACCGTTGGGTAAAAGTTCCTCAGTATATTTCTAAGCTGAAATCTCAAGTAGAGCAAGATGAGTTTAGCAACCAACCGAGCTACTACTGATATTCTCTTTTCCTACGTATTAATCAAACTTTTTAACTCATGAATTAACTGAAGCTGATCTGTAATCTTATAACGATTTAACGATTTTAAAAAGAATAATAGCTTGAACATGAAATTTTTCTGTTCTTACTTCAGAATAAGCCCGAGCTGAATATCCAGGAACAATAGTACCAGCTGAGTTCACGAGTACAGCGGACTTGGCCAATGTAGACCACAGTCCAGCAACAATAGCCACAACATATCCTGCTCGGGGTATATAAAAGAGAGATTTTGGTAAGGACAAAGTCTAACGAATATAGTTTGTTTTTTTTGAAAGCTTAATAATATATCAACGTTAGCATACCACCAATTGAGTTCCCAACGAGATTTACTGGCTCCCCGACAACCTCAACTATGAAATCCCGAATCAGTTCGGCCCATACAAGTTCGTGGTAGATGATATTTGGTTTCTCTGATCTACCAAATCCAAGAAGTGTTATCGCCCAAACTCTGTTTCCACTTTCAGCTATGGGATATATGTTGTCTCTGTAATGGTCCAGGAAAGCGCCAAACCCATGTACAAGAAGAACGGCTGGGCCATCATGACCAGCAACTGTATACTGAGAATACAAATCACTTACAATGATCAGACGAAAAATACGACTTAAATGGACACTAATTGTTCAGATACTAACTTGGACAAGATGGTTTTTCCATCGCCATATCCGAACAGGGAAATTGCCAATTTGATCTTGTTGGCCTTTCAAAGTTATAAGGTGATACCACTGCCAAAAAAGCAATCATTCATCTAATATATGTGCATTGTGAGCTCATAGGGAAATGACGAACATAATTAATTAGAATAAAGTAGACTAAGATAAACCTCAATTGAGCACACGGTATCAATGGCTGCTGCAACTGTTGCAGATGAATATCCAAATGGTGTTAAATTGCCACCGTTTCGTTCTTTCTCATATTTGATAGCTTCAGCATACACTCGTCTCCTTGAAATAATCCCAAGAAGAAGGGCAGAAGAAAAAAGCGCACCAAATGAAGCTCCTTCACGTTTCTCAGCTAGACGTAGCTTATCGTGCACCCTATAAATGAGATTTATAACATGTATTATATCGAAACTTCAAATATATGAATGATATGTGCTATTCAAGTTTTGGTCCTAGCACTTACTCTTGCCACTCATCCCTTGCAGTTCCTTCCAGGTACCTCAAGTATGCAGCCAAAGCATTCAACACTGTACTGGCCCCACCTCCTACTATAGTCCCTTGGCTTGTCCGAAATGCTGAATCTTTAATTTTCCTTTGACGCTGCTGATTATCTTTATTTGTATCCGTCTGTTGCAATCCAAAATTTCCCTTCATGTTTTTTCTCCGTAAAATATCACCAGCAGACAACTTTTTCAGTGAAGTCCATTCCTCTTTTATATAGGCATCACCAGTATTATCCTCCATAAATATTTTCAGATCAGCCAGACTAGGCAGATCCCCTAACTCATTCATTCGAATTGTAATATTAAAACTCAGCAGCAAAATCCAGAGCTTGACAAATTTAAATTAGCAATAAATGACCAATTACCCCAACTCAAATTCATGACGCCACTAGGAATCTTTGGGGAAGCAAGCGCAGAAACAACAGGTAGCTTTAGCTTTTTGAATGCATCATATGAAGATGGCAGATCCATTAAATTCTACAACCATCAAATAAGCATCAGTACACTTTCCCATTCCTGTTATGAAGATGGTAAAACTCACAAAAGGAAGAAAAAGCGTCGTAATAGTTCTAAAGAACAAATATTCCATTCATGAAACTAGTTGTGATTGTCGCCATGAAAGCATAATAAATACAAACGCTATAATAATAATAAAATCAATAATGTGACGAATACATGATGAGGAAGATGATATTCGACGACTTGAAGAAATGTTGCGCAAAGCAATACCTTAATATCGTAGAATGGAGTGTTCCAAGTCACAATCTTAGGGCTCCCTTCTTTCAAAGATGACAATGACTCCTTAATAGTATCTAGCATCAAACATAGCTCATACTCCACCTCCGTTTCCAGAAATATGCTGCCAGCCCCAACCTGTTATAGCCCTCAGGAAAAATAAGAACAGAGTCCCTTGAATTTGCTCATTCACAACTAAAGAAACATTACAAGAAACATGCACGCTAAAAGGAATTTAACCACCTCTTTGACCAGTTCTGCTATTACACTTTCTGCACTTCCAAACCTGATCATCAAATTGGAGCCAAGAGCCATGAGCATTTTCCTTAGATCCTCCAAAGCAAACAGAAGAATTTCAAGGGTTTCATCTGAAAATCCTGCATATACACTTCCAAATTCACTTCAAGGAGATTGTCTTTATATGGAAACACTGACCACTAAGCTTTATCAGTATAACTAAAGAGAAACTGAGAAGCATCCCAACGGCCTAGCAGATATTTCTAACTTGAGGGAAAATTGCCTACATATAAGACGAACCTCAGTTAATAACAGTTCATTGAGAGGTAGTAGAAGGAAGAAACTAGTACACATAAAAAAAAACAACCTTTAACAAAACAGAGCATTTAAACAAAAATTAGCATCAAACCAAGTCCTAACACACTATTCGATTCTAGTACTTGAGAGAATCCGGCGATCGAAAACGTAGAGCGGTACGACACAATCATGCTGCGATGCAGCGGCGACGAGCCCAGGGTGATCTTCTACCCGAAGGTCGTGCTTGAAAAACACTACAGCGCTGTTGTTGGCGCTCCGCTCGGCCGCGCAGGAACGTATCCTCATGCCGTGAGAGCGCGGCGGACGAGTTTCGCGTCCGACGCACCACTTTCTAGCTGCAAAAGGACGAGGATGATACAGAGACGACGCCATGAGATTGCTGCCTCGAGCGATTCCACGTAATGTTTAGAGTCCATGAACGCTAAGAGGACGACTGTTTGGCTAGGGTTCTTCTTCGTGATTGAGGTTGGGAAGCGACGGATCTGTGTCCTACATGGCTCCGCCGTGGAATCAATGTTGTGGTGGAGAAATCAAGCTGAGATTCTTCGTATGTGACGTCAGTTTAATTGAAGCTGAAACGTTGACTCTCATTCGTATCACTCTTTGACCACGTACGGCCTTGAACGACGTCGTACTTAGATTCTCTTCAGATAATTTTGCCCTAGAAATTGGCTAAAAAAGCCTAAAACATTACCCCCAATCTCAAACCAACTGAACTTAAAAATGGCGCTCATGTTATTGCACCACACAGCACTAACAGCATCATCTCCTTCGCCCCTTTTCGCCGCCGTTAAACCCCAATCGTTCCGCCGCATAAAATCAGCCGGCAGAGTCTCCGCCGTGAATTCCGGGCAAGAATCGACCGACCCACCGCCGCAAAAGCCAGCCACCGATTCCTCGCAGTCTGGCCTGGCGTTCGGCTCGTCGTCGCCGTCGTCAGCTACTTCATCTCCTCCTCCCAACAAAAGGAAGAAGAAGAAACAACAGAGCAAGGGAAGCAAGGAGAGGGCTTCGATTATTCGCCGAGAACCGCTGGAAAAGCCTAGCTTCGCCGCCGCGCCTAAGGACGTGGATAGAGCTGAGGATATGAAGAAGAATGAGAGCGCTTTCTTGCTCGCTTGGTTGGGCCTTGGCGCCGTAATACTCGTCCAGGGAATCGCTCTCGCCGCTTCAGGTTTGCCTTTGATTCGATTCGATCCCTACGCATGATATTGTGTGATGTGTTCATCGAATTATACGCATCTTTGTTTGAACAATCCACTCTCTGATTCATGTTTTGTGGGAGGCAAGGGATAAGATAAGAAATGCTGATAACTGTAGTTGTAATTAGAAAGATTCTTGGAGTCTAACGCAACTGAGTTTTACAGCTTCTGCCTATGCCATGTACGAACTGTTCCCATATCCCAAAATGTGTTTGTGTTTGACATGTCATTCTTGATCTAGTTCATGTATTCGCCGTTCAGAATCGACCTCATAACTTTCGATCTAACTCCTCTTTTTGGTACTATGTTGTAAGGTTTTCTGCCAGAGTCATGGGACAGCTTCTTCGTGAAGTATCTGTACCCATCTTTCACTCCAACGGTCTTCTTGTTCGTTGCTGGGACAGTTGGCTATGGAGTTTTGAAGTACTTGCAGAACGAAAATGCAAACAGCGAAAACTGATCAAACTCTTCTTGGGTTCATATGTATAGTGTTGTATTCAACGGCGAAAAAAATTTCTGTTAGTTGATCTTCACCTGAGGCATATTGTGATCCTCTTGGAGTGTTTCAAGAAGAAAGATTCGGACTCTACTGTAATGTTTCTCATAGTAGTGACAATGGCTCTATTCATATCACGCCTAGGTTATTGGGTTGTAAGAAAATTGCTGGCTGTCTCCCAGGGTGAAGCTAAGAAAGACTACCAATAATTCGTGTCGGAAGAAAAAGGGAAAACAAAGAAATAATTGAAGGAGATGAGTACTACAAGACGGGCAAGTGGTCAAAAAGCATGTAAAACAAAACAAAAGTTAAACTGTACATGCAATGTAAGAAAGACTTTATCCCTCTCCCTCTCTATATGTTGCGTCAATCACGCATATTGAGACAAAGATAGCAGGAGAAAAAAGCGTCCACGCCTTAAAGATATTTTTCTATAGGGTATTCGAATTCAAGGCCTTTAAAGTTTTAAAATAGGTTTAATACCGGGTAAAAAAACTATCTTTTAAAGAACACATTTCCGTAAACTTTATAAATAAGTACCTAAACTTAAAAAAGTGTTATAAAGTGTATATGAACTGGTATCGGATGATCGTTTTGTGTTATTTCAAAACAATGAAGTGGTACTGTGGAAATCGAATCCTTAAAACTATATTTTTTTTTCCTGACAGAATCTGAATCTTAAGTGAAAATTTTTACGGGGCCTGAAATGAAAACTTCCCATATATTAATATAGTAAGTAACCCTCATTAATCAACAGACAACCATTGAAAAGAAAATGTTTCACTAAAACAATACAGAAACAAAAGATTAAAGAAAAAGATTGTGTTTTTTGTTTTCCTAATTCTGATCGACGGCATTAGGCCCTGTGCAGTATCTCAGAGTAGGGTTCCACAGCCACTGCACAAGGTACCTCCTTCTCAAACCAAACATGTTATACGTGGCGCCATCTCGGCCTTTGATCATCTGCCCTGTGTAGGACCCACCGCCGCCGGTCCCATAAATACCCTCGCACAAATCAGCTATCTCAACCGGCGCCGCCGGGTCGTTACCGGCGTACCAGGCGTTGATTAGCGGATTCGCCGACAGCTCAGCAATTTCGTGACCTATCACGCTTATCATCCCATCCACGCCGACGTCGTCGTTCGGCGACTTCACCGCCTTCAGATTAGGTATGTAGTTAGGCACGGCGAAGGGATAGGCGCAAATCCCAGGGCACAATTTATCGGAATTTCCGACCCACGCGTACGGCAGCGTGTAGCCCACAATCGCCGGAAATGTGAAGTAGTGAAAGCCGCAGACGTTTTCGCAGAAGTTTTCCACGTAGACTTCCTCCGCCGTGAGCACGAGGTAGACGCCGCTCTTAGGGTTTATCGGAAGGGGGCGCGTGGGGGACGTCACGGCGGACTTAATCACTGACTGAACGGAGAGGCGCGTGAGCGACTTCCCTGAGAGTACAACCTGTCGTTCTTCTCCGATCCGACGTGAACGGCGCGGGAGACGTTTTTCCCCGTCTGGTCGGCGTACAGCGTGGCGGTGGACCACCACGACGAGACGGAGGGGCGGCGTCCGGAGGCGGAGATTGAGCCGAGGAAGTCTCGGATGATGCGCTTTTGTGCGGGGAGCCACGCGCCGTACCAAATTGGGTAGACGGTGATGCTCTCCGTCAGCACCGGCCCCATGTGGTACGTCATGTGCACGAATTCCGACGAGCCTTCGTACTTTTTGGAGCCGCCGTAGAGTGGAGACGATGAGTTGGCCTGAGTAGGCCATGGACGCCATGAATGAGCTGTAGAAGCTAAGAAGACGACGACGAAGATCGAAGGGAGGAGAGCTATCAACGGCGGCGACATTTCCGAGACTGTGTGTGTGTGTGTACTGTGTGTGGAGAGAGAGAATTGTATTTATAGCAGGGAAAATACGGCCATGGCTTAAAAGGGAAGGGTGGTGAAGTGGGGCCCAGCCGTCAATTGTGGGGGTGATTGAGTGTCTTTGGCAAATTGGCGGGAAAATTGGGGGGTATATTCGTCATTTATGAGAGGCGAATACTTGCACTGCAGGGGTATTTTGGACATTGACATGTTGGAATCCGTCGTGCTTTTGCTTGGCTTGGCCTTTTACGAGTATTTCTGTCTGGTCCTTCATGATTAAATATATTCGAATTTTACTTATTTTTTAACCTAAATTTTTTCTAGGCACAATTTGAATTCAGGCCCCCCAATTTTATGCAAATAGGATTCAGGTCCTGTCAGAATTAATGTAGTTTTAAGAACCTATTTAAGAATTTAACATAGAATAAAGGTTGACTGACGAAAATTCCTCATAAAAGAATAGTTATGAAGTGGTATCCAACGCGCATGAAGTGGTGTCCAGCGCAACATAACAGGAAGTGGTACTGTAGATCCATGAAGTGGTACTGTAGACCCATGAAGTGGTACGGGTGAACAGTGAAGTGGTACTGTAGATCCATGAAGTGGTACTGTACACCCATGAAGTGGTACTGGTGAACAATGAAGTGGTACAACATTTGTAGACCCCATGAAATGGTACTGTTGATCAGAGAAGAACTGGTAGGGAGGCCCATAACGTGGTATTGTTGACACAGAGAAGTGGTACAACTTTTTGTATGAAGTGGTATTGTTGAACGGAGAAGTGGTACAGAAGAACTCTTATGTGTTTCTTGTGCAAATATTTACCCGATTTCTGCAGAAACACTTAACAATTCTCTTGTACCACATCTCCTTTCAACAATACCAATTCATGGGTCTACAAAATACTGTACCACTTCTCTGTGTCAACATTACCACTTTATGGGTCTCCCGTACCAGTTCTTCTCTGGTCGACAGTACAACTTCATGGGTCTACAAATGTTGTACCACTTCTTTGTTCACATGTACCACTTTATGGATCTGCGGTACCACTTCATTGTTCACTAATACCACTTCATGGGTTTACATACCACTTCATAATAAAATATACCAAAATAATGTAGTATCAGTTTGCGATTGGTACCGAATAAACATGTCAGTGTTTTGAATATATGGTACCAGTTTGCGATGAAGTGGTACCGAATAAACATGTCATTGTTTTGGGTGGGAAAGCTGAATAAACAAGGGTAAAAAAGTCTTTTAGCAGTATTTAGGGACTGAACTCTAACGAAAACTTACATTGGGTCCTTCACTTTAATTCAAACATTAATGGGGCATGAATTCTAACCAAAATTATTAATGGGACCTGAAATTTAAATAGCCCTTTTTTCTAGTATGCACTGGCAGTCACATAATGATGATAGTAGGGGGTTCACACTATTAATTTCATACGACTTTAATCGTCTATCTATAAAAAGATTTAATGTAAGCAAGAAACTAAATCAATTGAATTGAATGGAACCATTTTTTACATTGAATGTGATAGAAGAGTCTTAGGCTATTACAAAATAACAAAGTTAGGAGCAATTCAACGCAGACGCAGATAGTTGATACGGAGGTACCCCACTTCGACCAAACTCTTCAAATATAAATTAATTGCCATCGTTCATATATATTGCATCACTATTTTCAAGAAAATCCAAGTACCAAGTCTTGTCCGCAATTTTTTAAATGATTCATGTAGTTGGCTGTATGAATGAGGTTTCTTGCCCGTGAAATTTAAAACTACTTATTTTCATGTCCTGCTCACTTTTATTACATTGGAATCTCAAGCATTTTTCATTGTATATACATTAAATATTATTTATTCCCATTTTCTTCGATCCTAACTTTCTAAAACAAGAAACGTTGTCTTTTATTGGTTAATTCACTTGGTATAAAGTGGGAAGACGATCGGTGGGGTACTAAAATAGATCGATTCCGTAAATAGTAGTTTTGCACACTTATATGCTATATAATATTATGTATATGTAATTATGAAATAATAATACTAAAAATAGAAAGACAAATGTTAATGGGTGGTTATGTTTGATTTACTAATTTCATTAATTAAATTTTTAATAAATAAAAAAATAACACTTGTCAAATTATGTTTGGTTAATAGATACACCAAAAATCATTTTTAACCCACCTTCACCATTAATATAAGAGTAGATATAGTTGATTATTTAATTTAAGAATCAAAATATCGAGTTAACAAAAACCCGAAAAAGCGGGGCCATATATGATTTCATTAAATATTTATTCTTAGAGGAATTTTATAGGCGAGCAATTTATGTGGGAACCTGTCGATGTTGCACTCGTATCATGTCGACATGTCAATCGACATAAGATAATATTTGACATTAATTGACGCATTCTAAGTACCATTGGTCGACCCCTCGAATGCTAATGTGGAATGTTTACGGCTTTATGTGGCATTGATCCGTGTGTGTAAACATGTCAGTAGCGTACGAGGTGTCGACCAATGATATCTAGAATGTGTCAATTAATGTCACATATCATCTTATGTCGATGTGGCATGTCAACATGACACGAATCAGTGCCACATCAACAGATGCGTAAGGTGGCACATGAGGTGAACACCAATTACTTTTTATTCTTATATAGTTATATCACATATTAATTAGTCGTCCTTGAAAGATTTTATATGGGGCACCAAAACGCACTTTTAAATTAGGGACACGATGATGTTAGGTACCTCCCTAAAATATTTTCAAGCATCAGAATTTCTCCTATAGCATTTGGGCCTCTTAAACAACTAGGCTCAATGCTTGACAGTGGGCCTTTGTAACCATTGGGCTGATGACCCATTTAGCGATGTAGATAGAAATTGCTCACAAGCTCATCCTTCATTGAAATTTTATGACGATTCACTAGAAATTATAGAGCTATATGAAGGAAAACATTGCAGATCATTCATAAGAAAGAGGAACAACATAGCTATATGACACTAAAATGTAATTAAAAACAGGAGAACATAAGTTCAAAGAAATATCATTCGAAAAGAATTCAAGAGAGCATAACAAAACTGTAATTAAACAAAACAAAATACCTTAACATGGACTAGTTTTCTTGAAAAGACAGAAAAACAGTTACAAAAGCATTTTAAGTCTTTTACGAGTCTGCGATTGTAACTTCGACTTCGACGCCGGGTTCGATGGTGATGGAGGTGATTTGCTTGACAACTTCAGGGGAGCTGAAGAGATCGATGACACGCTTGTGAACTCGGAGTTCAAATCTGTCCCACGTGTTTGTACCTATAAATTACAAGTGAGTAGCTTTCGTGTTATAATGAATTTGATCACAAGGGTAGATCATGGAAGTAAAAAAAGGGCGAATTTGATTCAACTCAAAAGACTTTGCAGAAGCATAACACTTCGAATGGGAAAATTAAGGCCTTAAAACCGACAAGAACGAAAAAGGTAAATACTGATCTGTGAACTGGTTCTGACGGACGTAGCAATGTATCACCAAGAATCATAATATAAAGATTGCAAACATTAAGGCAAGAAACATGAATACAGATCATCGAAGCGAACAATCTCGGTCTCCGTCAGAGAATTTATTACCTTCCCCACAGGGAGATTTCCTAGTGGTAATGTGAAGAACCTTGGTGGGAATCCTCACTGGTCCCTTGACCCTGAGTCTCTTGTCCTTGGCACCACGAACAAGGTCCGCACATACTGTAAACAAACTCAAGCAAATAAATGTATATACTGATCCTTTGCCGAATATCATTCATCCGAAAGCTTTCAAGTGATCAAATTTAATGTTTCAATGTGACTACATCAAAACTTGTACAGGAAATCGTTCAATAAATTCTAGAAGAAGTTAAGCTTTTGACCAGATGAGATTAAAGCCAAACGGAAAAATTAAAGTCAGGAAAAGAGCAGCAGATAACGAACAGATGACAGAAATGGCGTACCTTTCTCGAGATTTTTGACATTTTTGGAAGAGAGTGTGATGCGGATCTTATGAGTCTGCTCCTCAGGTTCCTCTAATCCAGGCTTAGTAGGCTTCATCGCTGCGTACGCCATGGTTGCTGCTTCGAAAGTATCCTTTGCTTTTCTGCTCACAACGAACCATTTTGACACAGATCAGACAATAAAACCACAAAAATCAGCTAAACTCAACTGCTACATGCAAATTAAGGAAAAACAGAAGATTGAGCTATGGATTTTACCAGATAGGAAGAAACGCTTGGCGCGTGGTGTTCGAGCGGCGTTTTCACGATGGAGATTAGGGTTCACATCGTTCTGTTTATTTATATAATATTTTATTTGGGCTTCGTTGGGCTTAACATTAATTTGAATTTCGCTGCCTTAAATTAATTTGGGCTTCATCTGAGCCTTTTCTTTCTGTCGACTAACTTCAGTTTTTCTTTTTTTCTTTTTCTTTTCCAACGAAAGTTTTGTTGTATTGCATATGCTCCATCTTAATCTATTAAGGAATGCACACGAACTAAAAAAGAAAAAATAAAACTCCGAAACTGATAAGAAAAGTCCATTAATCAAATCAATCTTATAACATTAAAACAATAGCCGCAGAAAGAAAGTCGCATTAAGGAACAAAGTCCTCAATAAGGCGGGCAGTAAGACAATTACACACACAATTGTAGAGAAGGAAACAGTCCAAGAATTCCCAAACAACTACTGCTACACACAAAGTAGTTCAACTTCAAGGCCAAATAAACACAAGCCTTCATTCAAAATAAACAAACTGTATGGATTGGCCACTGTGGATGACTTAAGACAAGCCAGACGAAACCACTAATCTTGAACGAAAAGAGTCCGAAAAAGGAAAGAAAAACAGTGAGGTTTCATAAACTCGTCCCCCATGGGTAGCATTTTGAAGCTCCTGCAAGCAAAAAAAGCGATGCTCTTGAGTTACTTAGGAGCCAAAAAAAAAAAAGCAAAGTTTACATGATATGCTAATCCTCCAATCTTTACGAGTATAGGAAAGCAGTGCTTTCAATAAGTAGTATTACTTTGAACTCGACTAAGACAAGCAAATGGTGAAACAATGTTGTTCGTGTAACATAAAAGGAAGATTTTCATGGAAGGATTTGGTTGTACGGATTTCATCTCCCTAGCAATTCATGAAACGATCATCGAGTGTTTCATCCAAATTAAGATTCATTAATCCAAACATGCTCTATGTTATGCCCTCACTGATAGTCTATTTAGTAAAAACATAAAATTTACAGTAAGAATCCAATACTCATACTGCATTGGGTCACAACAAAAGTAAGATTTTCGCGGCAAATTACACAACATTCGACCAATTCAACACCTAAATGAAGTCGCTAACGATCTACAAGATTCTCAAGCCCAACTCAGTAGTATGTATGAGTCAGTTTGCCCATAGTCTGAATCTACACCACCAACAAGCAAGACCCAAGAACACAGCAGAATCCACACACCAACAGCCAGAAAAAGAACTTTCACAAAAAAAAGAGAGAAGAAATCACCTCATCACTTAGCGACCATACGAGCAATGAAATCCTCGTACTTGATCTTCCCATCGGACCCAACATCAACCTCCCTGATCCACTCGTCGAATTCTGCAGATTCGAGCTTCTCGCCGATGCTGGTCAGGATATGCTTCAGATCCGAAACGACGACGTAGCCCGTGCCGTCCTTATCCAGCACTTTGAACGCGTCCCTGAGCTGTCGATCGAAGGGCTCGGGTCTGAAATGCTTGGACATGACGTCGAGAAACTTCTGGAAATCAAACGGCGCGTTGAGCTTCTCCTCGGAAACGATGGATTTGAGCTGCGCCTGCGTCGGATTCCCGCCGAGCGACCTCATGAGGATGCCGAGCTCCGACGGCGCAATCTTTCCGTCGCCGTCGGTGTCGAAGAGAGTGAAGGCCTCCTTCATCGAAGAGACTTGCTCGTCGCTCAGATCTTTCACCATTTTCTTTTTCAGTTATTTACCGCCGATTGATTGCATTTGTTTTGAGTTGAGGGATCTCTCAAATTTTTGCTTTGTAGATTTGGGAATTGGAGTACGGATAGTATTTTATGAGGAGATGTGGGCCATAATGCAATTAGTAGAGATGTTAGGGACTGATTTGTACTATTCGGCACATGTTATAAAACGAAAGCTAATCATCTTCCACGGCGTAACTGATTAGAACTCAACGTTACAGAGCCTAACTCACAGAACAGCCTAATAATTCCATGGATTGAATGGGAATTGTGGATTTACACAGTTTACACAGTGATAATTCATCGTCTTCAAAAACCCTATAAAGGCCTAAACTTTTACGCCAAAACCCTATAAATATGCTCCTCGCCGGTAAATTCGTCGACCCTCGCGACCCACCGACCGCCACTACGGCGGCGTATCCTCCCACCTTTTTCAAGGAATCGCTTCCCTCTCCTCACAAGCAAGCCATCTCCTATGGGAAGAAAGCGCCCGTCAAATCCTTCGAACCTCGACGAATCTGCGTAAAGCGCGTTATATCCCAAGACCGTCGCCGCCTTTCCGCCGATGGATTTCGCAGCTTCGAGAACGTCCATGGAGTTCTTCATCTTACAGTCGATTAATACGCAATCTGCTTCTCTATACTCTCTCGTCAGCAGAAATCGAGCGTCTCCTTCAACAAACTCGACGTTCTCAGGCGATAGTTCGACTTCCTTGGCTCCGTTAACGATGCACACGGCCCTTCCGCCAGTCTGGCCGGCGGCGGACGACAGAGCCGCCAAGATGGAGGCGTCCGCTTCCCCTGCGCAGGCGACGACGATCAGGCGGGCGTTTACGCCGGCGACGAGGGCTGAGATGAACTCCGCCGCCTGGGGTTCTTTCGTCCTCTTTCCCTATTACATGAAAAATGTAATGAAACGAACGAATGCAGAGTTTTGCGACTATGAAGTGCAAGTGCTCACTCACCGCTTTGATCGTCGCGAGGTAGGCGTTTGTAGCTTTCTCCGCCGACCAATAAGCCATTTCTTTTTTTACTTTTTTTTTTTTGAGAGTTTGATTTGTAAGAAGCTGATGCTGCTATTCCTTCGTATATATATAGTGCGAAGACGACATGGGAAAGGTCAAAGAAGCGATGTAATACTAATAACTTGGCAAATATGTGTGTACGAATGGAAGATTCCATTGGAGCTATTCTGTTCACTACACTATTGCTACGTTACTTATCTATTGCTGTGCAATATCTTTCACATGTTTGTCATAGGCTTTAGTTTTGTCTATTTTCTCAAGGCAAAACACGCATATACTAAGTTTTGTGTGCGTGAAACTTTTAATCACAAAAAGAAAACGAAAAAAGAAAATCAGGAGGCTTAAGAGAAGTGAAATACATATATATAGAAAGTGAGTTTGAAATACATATGAACTCACAATAGACAGTGAGAGAACTGAATCCATGAAGCATTAGTACAACGAATCACAAAGAATTAACAAACAGTGGGCAGTACAACGAATCGAGCTCGTTTCTCCTCAAATGAATACTCAATCTGTTCATCAGATATCAGTTTAGCCGAAGACTGAAGAACAATTTCGATGGCCTTTTGCACTTGTACTGTTGAAGGAGTGTTAGCCACTTGCATCGTAATATTCGAAGTAGGCGTGGAAAATGTGGACTTAAGCTGCTGAGGCGTTCGATTCTCTACGTCGAATGTAGAGATTGTCTTCGAAGTAGTATTACTACTCACTGCTGTCGTTACGTTGCTACGTTTCTTGTTGAGCTCTTTTGAAATGTTTTCGCCGTTGGGAGAAAAGGGTTTTCTCACTGGCGATTCTGTTTCTTGACATTGGCTTGGAACGTTCTGTTTTACTGTAGGACCAGCGAAATCCAAGCCTCTCTTCTTTCCTGATATTCGAGAGAATAAACGCAGGAAATTACGAACATGGCAAAACATCTTAGGGAAATATGGATTTTCTTACCTATGTTGAGAGATGAAAATCCATCGTCTCTAATGCGGTCTTGGTTTACCACGCTTTTCTTTCCATTGCAAGTGTTGAGGGCGACCTTAGGCGGAGGAATTTCGGGCTTAAGAGTTTGATGCATAGATGCGCCTAAGGAAAGTCTTCGGTTGGTCGTCGTGCCTACAGATGACAATTTGTTTCCTTTCTTTGCGCTAGCATTCTTCATGGGGCTTGGCTTCGAGCCATAACGAGCCTCCTTTTCTGTTAGTAGCTGTCCCTGAAGTTTCTTCTGATCCTAATTTGAAATATTACTCGTGGTGTAAGAAAAAAGCATTCAAATAGAGATTTACGCAAGGACCAAATATTGAGAATAACCAAGACATACATACCCTTTCACGTTTGCGTTCTAACTCCTTTTCTTGCCTGAGAACTTTATAGTCTTCGAGCATGGATAGAAGACGGATCTGAGTGCATCACATAAAGGCCAGCTCTAGTTTCTGCTACGTTTGAGCAAGTATAGATGGTTATTTCGTATGGTAATTGGTACACTTACGCCGTCGTAATTAAAAGCAACTCCTCTTTCTTTTTCCCACGCTATGGTCTTCGAAATCAGTGCATCCACCATGGCTGTACATGAATGATCGAAGTAAACTGTTACAACTCTATCGATTCATAATTCGGCTTATGAAAGCAGACTTCAACGAAGAAGGCATACCTGGGAGTTTGCTGGCCGCCAATGCACGAGCTTTCTCAGCACGTTTCAGAGTAAGGTGGGCACCTCGTGCAGCTGAGTACCGATTATCATCCTACAAAAGCAAGCAAGGGAAAGTAACGCTAGTTATTTGCATGTTACGAATTTCATTATCAACAAGTTACGAATTGCAAGGAAAGCCCAACCCAACCCTATTGTATTCCTCAAGCCAGCTCTCTTCTTCGCAGGCATGCATCCACTTGTCAACCTTTTCAAGAATATCTTTCCTGGCGAGAGCTTCCTCTTTCACTTTAGATATTTGGATCTCAAGTTGTTCAAGCACACAAATGGCATCCACGGCTCCTTTGGTTATTGACGAAAAGAGTTGAGAATAACAATTTAAAGTTCGACGATAAAGATTATCAGTACACTCATAGTTGAATACCAAATTCTATAGCATCTAATGCGACGTCGAAAGCACTATCAGAATCTTGAGCCATATGCGTCTTCTTACAAGCTTCCACTAGCTCTGCTTTCTTTTTCAGAATAAGCTCCTTCATTTTGCTTGCTTTCAACTCCTCCAGCCTCGTTACTTCTGCTTTAACCTGTCAGGTAAATCATAAATATCGCCATGATCAACTACTTCCAAGAACTGCAACAAATTATCAAGGTTTTACGCTTTTCTGATAAAATCTTCCAACTTACGCTGTTAATAAAGTCTGAGGACAACAGAGTTGGCTCAACTATCTCATCTTCAGATGAAACAATATTGCATGTTACTTTCTGAAACGTTTGCTGCTCTTCGGCTGGAGTGTCCATCAGATTCCAAAGCTCCAGCAATGAAGCCCCTAGATCTTGCAACTGTCCAAAATAGACACATTAGATATATGTCCCAGAACGAGTTTTCAATGCGTAGAAGCCCAATAGCTAGAACGAGGTACCTGCTGCAATCTCTGCTTCTTAACTTCCCGCAATCTTTGAATGGCAGAACCCAATTGCTGAATGGTTTTGTTGCTAATACATTGAGAACTTTCAGATTCTCCTAAACTAGGATGAATCTCATTAACAGTTTGCTTGAAATCAAAACCGAGCACCGAACAGCATGAGCGCACATGATTCAGATGGTCGAGGACCAGCTTCAGACGTTCACTCTGAAAGCAAACATATCAGAAAAAACATAAATTCAGAGGAAAGTCGTTAGAAGAAGTTTCGAAATATTTGATTCCGAAAAAGGAGGACCTTCTGTTTCTGAAGCGCCTGCAATTCTCTCTGCAAATCTTCAAGTTTCCTTAAAGATAAATCTGACTCATCCACTGCAACAGAACTCAACACATGCTGTCCCAGTGCATGAATTTCATTCCTAATATTTTGAATCTCCTGTAGCAAATCCAAGAATTGATTTTTCCTCTCACATTTTCTCTTTCTCATCTCTTCTATCTCGGGAATGATGGCTCTGAGTTCTGCCTTTAAGCTTAAAGTGTTTTGTTCAGACTGCAGAGAACATAATCACGATTGTTAATCAATGTAACGCAATTTTTAGATCTCTAAAATCGAAAAACTAGCGCAAGGAGCCCGCATTGTGCACTATCTACATGTCGTTGTTCAATCCTTACCTGCCTGATGTTTACTGGACGTTCTCCCATTGAGGCGCATACGGAAGCAAGCTCAGCTTCAGCATCAGCAATAGCTCGCCTCAGCTGAGCTCTACACTTGTTTGCCTGATCAACCTTTCTTCTGTACACCTCTAAACACTCTTGCTCAATTTCGTGCAAACTCCTGTCCTTTTCATTATCAGATTCACCAACCTCGTCCCATATTATCTGCCCAAGTTACCACCAAAACATAAGAAAGAACAGCTCCTCAACGAAATATATTAACTCCCAGTATATCTAAAGCAGAATATGGAAAAACCTGCAACTCATTAAGGAGAGATTCACACGTTGTCTCCACTTCAGGATGCTGATTGCTCTGTAAATCCAACATTTTGGTATCACCTGAACATGAAATCCGTGCAACACATTTCATGCTACGTTATCCAAGTACAGACCCATCGTATTGCAATACCCAATCAACAAAAGAGTTGGCTAGTGCGACGAAAAGAAAAGAAAAGAAAAAACCCGACAACTATCAACAGGTTCGATTAGAACAGACATCAGCCACTCTCTCTTATTGTTTCAAGCTACACAGTGTAGTCATATCACACAACATTTCTTCACAATTTGGCTAATTTAACGGCACTTGAACTGAAATGAATCCACGTGCTTTAATTGAATCTACGAGAGCTAATCTCATCCGACCTCTCGGAAATTAGGGTCGGGGATTGGGACAATGTGGGAGAGAAAGAGAAAAATCGTACCTTAATCAAGACAACATATGATCAACAACCACTTTTCCCAAGGCGATCGTAAGCTGAACTGAAAACACCCACCAGTTTGTAGTTTGACAAAATGATTATAGATCGAAGATTCAGGTGACTGAAGCACAGAGAAAAGCTTTGCAGAAAATTCGACCGTTGGAAGAGAAATAGGACGAACCCAAGCCAAGCCAAGAGGCTATAGTTACACACTGGAAAATTTGAACTTTCGATCTTGTGTGTGTGTTTTATTCAATTATGGGCCTAAAATTGTTAAGAGAAGCCCATTTAAGTTCTGATAGGCCCATTCCTTTTATGACTGAGCCCATACCATCTTCATATTAGCTCACTAACACAAAATGACCAACAAGATGATTGCACACGTGTGCTATTACGTCATCATTTCATGTCTCCCACGTCTATCTTAAAAATTATATATATATTGGTCCCATGATGTTTCTCAAAAGCCTTGATCCTCTTTAATTAGAGGCCCAACTAAGTGTCACGCTCTCCTATTAAATATTTAATTAATAATGATAGTAATGTTATTAATGTCATTGTTCTCTTTCTACCTTAGCCACTTCGTAAGTGGGATACATATTGAAGCACATTACATAGAATGTATTAAGATAAGCCACACGATTTGATACATTTTCTTTTTACTTTTTCTTTTTCTTTTTCTTACCGTAAGCGAAAGTATCTCTTACTGTTTTGGTCATAGAGGACATATTTGGAGTGAAAAATACAAGGAAAATAAGGAAAACATACATGATCACATCACAATGCAAGAACGTGTTAGGTCAGACTCTTATCCATTGAACTTTGAAGAAAAAAAGATGCATATTGGATTATCCCATCATACATTAAATGCACGATGTATCTCTTTTTTCAATTGTGGGAGTGATAATAATATGTTTTTTTGACTACTGGTATGAATATATAACTGAAAATCTACATAACATGACAAAAAATATCTCGTCCCAACAAATCAAGTTTCACGATTCTTTTCCCCAAAAATTGAAACCAAAGTAAAATACATCTCCCCTCTAAATGCCGTTGCTTGCGCGTATTTAGAATAACAATATAGATAAGATCTTGAAAATTTTAATCTATATAATTTTTTTTTAAAAAAAAGTGAACCTCTTTCGATCGACCTTCCTAAATAATTCTTTTACATCATGTAGTTGATGTTAATTGAGACACTTAATATATGATTACTACTATTCATGATTGACTTTGGCTGATGGGAAACCAATCGGCTGAAAAATAAATTAAACGAGACGCACATTTCTCAACATAACATCACACAATAAATGTAATAAAATAAAACTGCCCATTTACCGACAAAGACAGCAACACCTATGCAAATTAATGCCATTTGATATTCATTTCCACCCTTCAAAATGTCCAATTTGGAAGTGGCATCATGAGATTTGCATTTTGCATGAAATCTCCCCAAGAATTGATTGTCAGAGAAATAATATTTGCATGAAGCTACATCGACAAACAATGCTAATGCTTCGAAGAATACCTACATATTTTATTACATCATTGAGACTCGTTTACAGTAATATTTAATAATAAAGCCCTTTTCCCATTTATTATCAAACACCCCATGATAGCTTTCCTTACATCAAAGAGAACGACAAACACACTCTTTCTCCATTCATTACAACACCTTATCTTCCATCGCTTCCACTCTTCAATTATTAAAATATTTGTTTTCCTTTATTGCTTTCAAACTCTTCAAAGCATCCAACAACTCATCATTTCTTTCATCCATAAAAAAAAAAAACAAAAAAATCAGAAAGAAGAAACCAAAGAGACAAAGCAAAACGATGCCTCTCGAATCATGGCTGGTCAAGGTGAAGAAATCCATGAGCCAAAGCTTCGATTCAGTCATCTCCGCCGCGCCGAGCAAGAAGAAGAAGAAACCTCAGATCAAGAAAACCCAAGTCGGCGTCTTGGCGTTTGAGATCTCCACCGTCATGTCCAAGCTCATCCACCTATGGCAGTCGCTTTCCGACGCCGGCCTTTCCCGCCTCCGCAGCGAGTCGATACGCCTGGAAGGTGTTCGAAAAATTGTGTCAAACGACGACGCCTTTCTCCTCGGCCTCGCCTGCGCCGAGATGGTGGAGAATCTGCGCCTCGTCGCCGACTCCATCTCGAGAATCAGCAAAAAGTGCGAGGATTCGGCGCTAAGAAGCTTCGATCGCTACTTCGATGAGTTCGCCAACAATGGCCGTGATCTGAACAACTGGCTTTTGAGCTCCAAGGAAATCGAGCTAAAGATCAAGAAAATGGATCACTACGTTGCTTCAACCTCAGCTCTGCATAAAGACATCGACGAGTTATCCGTTCTAGAGAGCAGCCTTAAGAAATCACTGCATCAGATCAGTTCTTACAGCAAAGACATCGACGCTGCAATGATTAAGGATCAGAAGATCATCGACCTTCAGCAGAAGATCCTATGGCAGAGGCAAGAGATTAAGTACAGAAAGGAGAAATCTTTATGGTGTCGAAGCTTCGACACAGCCACTTCACTCCTCGCAAGGTTTGCCTTCACTGTTCTGTCAAGAATCAAGCTAGTCTTCGGCGTCAGCCATTCTTACCCATCGTCATTACCTCGTAGCCTATCTTCTTCAGCATTAGTTTACCCTTCTCAAGAAAATCCCATCAGTACATTGCTATTCGTCTCAGGCCCACTGACCAAAAACCCCCAGCCCAGCGAAGGGTTGTTCTTCGATTCGAATTCGAAGGCTCTCAGGCCTCCTCCGAGCACTTTAGGCGCAGCTGCTCTCTCCTTACACTATGCAAACTTCATCATTGTAATGGAAAAGATGATTAAGTCCCCTCAGTTAGTCGGCGTAGATGCAAGGGATGATCTTTACTCAATGCTGCCCAACAGCGTTAGGTTCGCTTTAAGGGCGAGATTGAAAGGCGTTGGCTTTTCTGCTAGCGACCCAATCCTCGCCGGCAAATGGAGGGAAGCTCTGCAGAAAATCCTCGGTTGGCTCTCGCCTTTGGCCCATAACATGATCAAATGGCAGAGCGAAAGAAGCTTCGAGCAGCAGCAGCATAACAATGTCCCGAAAACTAACGTTCTTCTGTTTCAGACGCTTTACTTTGCCAATCAAGAAAAGACAGAAGCTGCGATAACTGAGCTGCTCGTGGGGTTGAATTACATATGGAGGTTCGAGAGGGAGATGAACTCTAAGGCCATGTTTCGCTGCAGCAATTTCTTGAGAGCGCAAGGTTCTTCTTCTTCTTGATTTTGGTTTTGTTTTATTACATGAAGTGTAGAGTTCTTTCTCGTTTTGTCTTGTTAATCTCCTACATCAGATTCTTGAGCATAGGTTTTGCTGCTTTAAGTTCTAACTCTAAAAAACTTTGTAATGTTATTGTTGTTGTGTATGGCCTCTGTAAAATTCATGTGATAGATGAAATCCATGATTTGCTTTACCCATGTGAAGATATTCTTCTATCATTGACTTGACCTTAGAATCAACTCTTTCTGTCAAGAATATATATATATATATATATGTATATTTTACTTATTCAAATCAAGCTTCAAAATTAAATAATACCACTAGTTTTGGACCATTGCATCGTCGTTCCAAATGATGCATGTGCTCGTGGCATTGATGGGGCTTCACTAATTTCCATATACTATTTATTTAATTCTACTTCTCGCATCTTGGAAAATATTGAAAGAAGTTAAAAATCAACTCTTTTTTTTGTTTATTCTTTTAGCTAATTAATACTACTGCCCGTAATTAAATACTAATTTTGCATACAAAACAATACCGTTTTATATTACATGGCCAATGGTAACGGGCCTGCACAAATTTGATGATAAGGTACTAATATTACAAGAAATTATTATAGTCCAACCTTTTATTATAAGAAAATATTGTTGGATTGGATAAGAAATTGAATTACAAAAGAAAATAATTTACAATATAATAATTATAATTTGGTATTCCGAGTTCAACGTTACATGTCAAGCAGTATTTCTAGACACGTCTACACAGAATCGCTCGCTCGTTCTTCGCCGTCTCCCTCGAGCTGAAATAAGCTCCAATTCGATACTCTGATGTTCGCTTTCTACTTTGATTTGCTAACGCGTTACAGATCTAAATCTCCTGAAGCAAGTCGTTTCAAGAACAGAAGCTTGGATTTGATCGGCCATGGGGTTGTTTAGGAGATCGACGAGGTTGATTTTCGATGCCTTTCGTGGGTACTCTTCAAATGCTGCATCCCAATTCGGAGACTGCTTCGCGCGGAAAGCCAATTTGTTCACTAAATTTTCGCAGCCGATTTTCAGGAACCCAGATTTGCACAGCGCAATCGGACAAAATCGATGGAGTGGCGCGCCTTTTCTCGTTGGGTCGAGGAGGTTTTACTACGTGGATAAGCGCCAGGTTTACCATTTCAGGCCTAGAGGTTACAGAAGGTGGTTTGAGAATCCGAGGAACGTGTTGATCGCCGTCGTGGTGGGTTCCGGCGTTGTGATCACCGTTTATTTTGGGAATTTGGAGACTGTGCCCTACACAAAGAGGACCCATTTTGTGATTCTGTCTAATGATTTCGAGAAACAGTTGGGAGAGAATGAGTTCAATCAGCTGAAGAGGGAATTCAAAGGGAAGATACTGCCGTCCATTCATCCTCAGAGCATTAGGGTGAGGGCTATAGCGCAGGATATAATCGATGCTTTAGAGAGAGGGCTGAAGAAGGAGCAAGTGTGGAGCGATATTAGATACTCTTCTGATAGCTCAAGCTTGCCCTTTGAGTCATCGGATGAAAGGGAAACTTCGACAATGGCGTTGGCTGATAGGGCTGTTGATGAAGAGGATAAGTGGACTAGCGTTGATAAGTGGCGTAAAGAAGAGGAGATTCTCGACGACAAATGGGTTCAAAAGAGTAGGAAGAAAGGTCAAGAGAAGGGCACCGCTTCGCAAAGCACGCACTTAGAGGGGTTGAAATGGGAAGTTATCGTTGTTGATCATCCCTTGGTTAACGCCTTTTGCTTGGCCGGAGGTAAAATTGTTGTTTTTACGGGGTTGCTCAAGCATTTCGGTACTGACCCCGAGGTTGCAACTATTATGGGTCACGAGGTATTTGAGTTTGGTTGCCTCGATTAGTCTCTGGGCTTTTAATTTGGTGAATTCTGTTGCTTTTGTGTGAAATGTGATTTGTTTTCGCTGTTTTGTTTCGATAGGTTGCTCATGCTGTGGCTAGACATTCTGCCGAGCAAATGTCGAAAAACTTGTGGCTGACCATATTTCAGCTGATACTATATCAGTTCTTCATGCCTGAAATTGTCAACACCATGTCCCACGTATTCCTTAGGCTCCCATTTTCAAGAAGGTATCAGTGTTTTAGCTCATTGGTTTGAATCCACGATTTACTCTTTTCCTTGCTGCTTGCTTTCTTGACCCGTTTTTGTGCTCATACGTATTGAGAAAATGATTCTTGATAGTAATAATACCATGATAACATCTCTCCGTTGATAAAATTTTTTTGCCAGGATGGAAATGGAAGCAGATTACATAGGCTTAATGCTGATAGCTTCTGCTGGCTACGACCCACGGGTCGCCCCGCAAGTGTATGAGAAATTGGGCAAAATATCCGGCGACTCGGCCTTACAAGACTACCTCACGACCCATCCATCGGGTCAAAAAAGGGCCCAACTGCTCGCCCAAGCTAATGTAATGGAAGAAGCTATGGTCTTATACCGTGAGGTTCTCTCAGGCAAAGGAGTCGAAGGTTTTCTTTAAATAATTTCTGCGTTTTTCGGTCGAAATTTTCATTGCATGACAAAATGTCTTAGACAAGAATAAGAGACATACACATCTAGGTGTTTGGGTTGTAATTTTCAAGTGTATCATTACAGTTGAACTACATTTTTCTCAGAAGAAAGAAAGCCTTCTTTTTTCTTGTGGATCCTATTACATGGTTACCCCGCCAAGATTTCTGTTGAGCTTTAATTTGGTCCATAACGTGGGACTCTATTCCACGATTCAATAATTATACAGAATCTGAAACTGCTATTGTGCATTAACAATCTTCTCTAACACCCTTCGCTTATATTTATTCCACACATACAAAGAAAAATAAAGAAAAAAGAAAAACTGTAAAGCATCACTAGTCAATTATCTTTCCTCTGAGTATTATACCCATATTGACCTTGCAAAGAAGGCAATGCCATCCAAGAAAAGTCAAACTCCCTCCCTTCATCAACTTGCACTTTATTATTACCACTCCCTCCCAAGTAATTCCCCTGCAACAGCACTTCTCCAAGTGGATCGTTATTATTACAGTGATGATAGCTGCTCTGATTATTATTATTATTATTATCATTATTATTACAAAGAATATTATTCTCAGATGCTGGCCATGAGCAGCATCCATCCTGGGAAGCTTCGCTTTCCCTTACATGGTTCATCATCATCGTCATCATCTGAGGAGACCATGCAAACTGTTCTTCATCCCACGACCATGGCCCACATACCCCCTCCGTGGGGCCCACCTCCAAATTCTCGACGCCATTATTATCATTACACGGCGGCTGCTGCTGCTGCTGTTCTTGGACCATCTGATTATTACCGAAGGGAACGATTTCGTCTGGCAAACTCTGAGAAAGCTTCGTCTTCTTCACCCTCACGGGCACGAAGTTGAAGCAAGAATCTCCACCAATCACAACTTGCCCAGAATTCTTCTTCTTACCGCCGAAGAGCTTCGCCTTGAGCGCGCCGACGAGCCCCTTTTCAGATTCCGACGACTCTTCGTTGCTGCAAATCGCGTCGAAGGAGAAAGGTTCGAGCTTTTCCAAGCCTACGTTGGGCTCGGTGTCTAAATTGTCCTCGGGCAGTTCGAAGTTGGTTCGCGCCTGCGGGCCCCTCAGCTGGCGGGCCGCATTGTCGTAGGCCCGAGCTGCTTCTTCTGCAGTGTCGAAGGTGCCCAACCATAGCCTTACTTTCTGAACCGAGTCTTTGATCTCAGCCACCCATCGGCCCGATGGCCTCTGACGAACGCCTACGAATTTTTGGTGGCCTCGGCCTGATAATTTCTTTCGGGCCACGGTGGGCGATGATTTGCTGTTATGATGATCGTCGATTTTTTCGGCTATTATTTGCTGCTTCAAGCCTGGCATCTTAGATTAAAAAAAATGGGTTTTTTCTTCTTTATTTCTTTGGGTATGTGTAAAATATTTGATGGGCTTTGTTAGGGTTCTTGGAAGAGATAGGAGATATATGGTGACAAATATATATGCTATAGTACAAGAATGTAATGTAGTGCATGGTCATGAGTGCTGGCATCGAACGATCCGTAGTAGTTGATAACAAGAAAACGTTGTTTTCAGAAGATATACATTTACCCCTTTTGAAAGGGTCAGAAAAATCAAACTTTATTTTTACAACATTAGCTGCATTTTTGTCGTCCCCTATATAGTGATTGAAGGAAATTCCAATGTTACATATATATTATAATGTAGTAACGTATATTTTATGTATAGCTATACGACAAATGAGCTTCGGATATGTTTAGCCCTAGCAAGTATATATGCCAAATATTAAGTGTAACAAGTAGAAATGCATAGTTGCATGTAATGATCCATTCATTTGGGGACAAACATAAACCCTATTATTAAATGCCTGAATTGCTGAGTCTTGATAACGAAACAATGGGCTGGTTCCACTTCCAAGCTGATGAAGCATTGTAAAAAACGATAATTATCCCTGCAATAACAGTGGATGATAAATATGGCTAAGCTGTTTCCAGTACATGAGCGAGCAAATCACATTCAAGAATTAGATAAAAAAAAATCTATTCTATTATTATGAAATATCTATACTTGAAATTGGGCAGGCAGTCTTTGACTTCTGTGACCTCGCCTACACTGTGCATTCATTCAATATACAAACGTCAGTAACACTATATCAATTGTTACCATATTATTATATAATAACATTGATTTGACTTTCGAGGCAGCTTCGCTGTTTTCCCATCTTCTTCCATATGTCAATTGTCATTACAAGAAATTTACTATAGTTTACTACCTTGCTTGTCAATTTTCTTGTCATTTCTTTCTAGTAAACTGAAAAACCTTCAAGATCTTTTGTTTCCAAGCTCCTCGTTAATCTCACAAGTTTTTTTTAGGAGAAGAGACAAAGAAATCATGAAAATCTTCTTCAAGTGCTTGGCTTGCTTCATCTCCGAGAAACAGTCTACAAGGTAATATTGTCTATTTGATGGCTGATTCAAACATGTTTATGGTGTCTTAGTACTGTCAGCTTTCTATTACAAGAAGTTCAAACAAGAATAGAGAATATCCATGGGAGATGTACACTCTCAAGGAACTCATCCATGCAACAAGCAACTTCCATAAGGACAATAAGATCGGCGAAGGTGGTTTTGGGAGCGTTTATTGGGGTCGAACGAGCAAAGGGGTCGAGGTATTATATCAATTACTAATCCTCCAAGGTTATCATTGACTTTTTTTTTCTTCGATCCCTTTTAGATCACATATATATATTTGATCTGCAGATTGCAGTGAAGAGATTGAAGGCAATGACTGCCAAGGCAGAGATGGAATTCGCAGTCGAAGTCGAAATGCTAGGTAGGGTTCGCCACCCAAACTTGCTAGGGCTAAGAGGGTTCTACGCCGGCGGAGAAGAAAGACTAATAGTATACGATTACATGCCAAATCTTAGCTTGGCTACGCATTTGCACGGAGAAATCGCAGCTGAGAATCCCTTAGATTGGCCTCAGAGAATGAAGATAGCCATTGGATCCGCCGAGGGCTTAGCGTAAGGGCATATAATAAGAAACCCTAGTTAGGGTTAGGGTTTCCTTCCTTTCACAAGCTTTAAGATATTTTTTCTTGATTTTTATTTTTTTCCAGGTACTTGCACCATGAAGAAAACCCTCATATAATCCACAGAGACATAAAGGCGAGCAACGTATTACTGGACTCAGATTTCGAGCCCAAAGTAGCAGATTTCGGTTTTGCGAAATTGATCCCCGAAGGTGTCACACATTTGACAACTAAGGTGAAAGGAACCTTAGGTTATTTAGCACCCGAATATGCAATGTGGGGCAAAGTATCGGAGAGCTGCGATGTTTATAGCTTTGGGATTTTGCTCATGGAAATCGTAAGCTCGCGAAAACCCTTGGAAAAACTGGGGGGAGGTGTTAAGAGGGATATAGTTCAGTGGGCAACTCCTTACATTCAAAAGGGAGCTTTCGAACACATTGCTGATCCTAGCTTGAAGGGGAAGTTCGATAGAGATGAGGTTAAAAGGGTTGTTGTCATTGCTATGAAGTGTACGGATAGTAATCCTGAGAATAGGCCTATCATGGCTGAAGTTGTGGCTTGGCTTAAGGGTATTGGCGTTGCTAGGAAGAAGGAGATTATTCGTCTGCAAAAAGATGGTGATGAGGATGATGATGAAATGGAGGAGATCGAAGGAGATTATGCAACTGATTTTGAAAGTTTTGGCGGCGGAATTATTGCAGGGACGACGTCGACGAGGAAAGTGTTGTGAATAGATTTGTGTGTAGTTTTTGAGCTGAGTTTACGATGGTGGGTATAAAGGTTATGGAGCTTTGTATATCGATTTCATGCGATGAAGGCTCTTGAAATTTGTGACGATTGAAATTCCTGGAATTCGTGTAACTAGTAACGATAAGATTAAAGACATCATAAGAGGAAGAACGATCATTTGTACATATAATTGTGTGGTGGCTGAGTTCGCCGGCGGCGGCTGTCACGGCGTCGAGCTTATTGATGAGGCTAGGGCTGATTTGCTCTATGGACTGGTGAAGGGCTTTAATCATCGTTCTCTTTCATGCTGTAATTAATTGGCTGTTATTGGCTTCAAATGCAGGCCCAATATTTAGTAACGATCTGGCCCATTTATAAATTGGGCTACCATTTTAAGAACAGCCCAGTTTCGATAAATAAATCTTTTAGTGAAAATAAAAATAAAAAATTATTATCCTGAAATTAGTCTAATTAATTGGAAATCATTGTCGTTCTATAGTTGATAATGACCATGAGGATTTATTTCTGTTGAAAGTCGAAATCATCGTTCGATTCAGTTCAGATTGAATATAGGGCTTGAGATCCTCTGTTTCACTATCCACTATGTATTTCACTAGGTATTCCAAATAAATATTATATGTATTTGTCTCTAAAACTCATCAAAATTATATATTCTTTTTTATGTTTAAACACTCGGTGTAATGATATATATATGTGTAACGATATTTACGGGTGTTTAAACACTTGGTAGGGAAAGGTGTAACGTTTTTTCCTAAGTTGGAATACCTAGTGGAACACGTGTGTTTGGCTGGGGTATAAGGGGGATTATGGAGGTTTGGAAAAATTAAAGTGGTGTTTGGTTAGGACCTTTATTTAAAGGTGAGTTTTAATTAAACCCCCCTTAATACCTCTTATGGGGTATTAATTAAATCTACCCCTCATGGTCCCATTATCTAATCCCGTCCTATTTGACATAATTATCATTTATTCAGGTCCCATGCAACCCTCCTCTCCCTTCCCACGAATCACGATCAAACAATCTTATACACATAACTTCTTTCTCAGCCCCCATCTTCGTCAACGTTCGGTTCTTGCAAGAAAACGTGTTCGTTCTTACATCGTAAGACTCCTCTCAGTAAACGACATAAAAAGAAAGAACATCATTTCTCCACCAAGCTCTATAAAAAGCCCCCAATCAACCCTAGTTTCTTCGATCATCCAATAATGAAAGCGAAATACATTATTAAGAAAGAAAGAAACAACAACGGTGAGATTCAAAAGGGTCGCGGCGGATTTCGACATCAATCACATTCACAACAAGGTCTGCGATGAGAGCAGCGGTAGTGACCATTCTGCTGATTTATCAGATCTCGTCAACTCTTTCATCGAGCAAGAAATCAGAGAACAAAGAGACGATGACGACCACCATGGAAAAACAAACGTTAGTGGAGGAGATTCTCACGAGATTGATGAAAGAGACGACTATTTTGCTTTCTGGTTTACCTTATTTGAATCGTTGAACGATGAGCTTAATCAAATTAATTGAGTTGATTCTAGTGTACGGGTAAAATCATAATTCAATTTAATTAAACCTAATACCACCTAAACTCATCTACCAAACGCATCAGATATCATTATTTAATCTCATTAACCAAGCACTCATAACCTCCATTATTTAATTCCAACTTAAATTAATACCCTCTAAACTCATCCTCCCAACCAAACCGACTTGGAATAGATGATCTCATACCTGAAGTTAGTGGAGTGTAATAAATTAATATAAGACAAAGATTAAAGAGTGCTCATAATGTATTAGGAAAATGAATCTCATATTCTTGGTATTTGTGATGGTGGGGTCGCTTTAGAGAACCTAACCTAAACGATGAATAGTTGAGTTGACCCAGTGAATCGAATACTATGATGATGAAGGAAATAAAAAAAAAAAAACGTTTATTAGGGTTTTAAGAGGTTCGTTACATTCAACGTACCTATTTTGAAATATATAATGTCCTCTTATCTTATTTATTCACCGACGTCGCCCCTTATTATTGAGAAATCACCATTATAAACTATAATATTATTTTTCAGCTGTATTATTTAATTATTATCTGCCGCTGTACGTTGTTCGACGATCCACTTGGAGAATGAGCTGAGCGTATTCCTATCAGCTCTGTAATGCTTCTGCGTAAACTCAAGCAGCTCCATATATCTGAAATCTGGGTAAATTCTAGGGTTTTGATCCACAATCTCAGATGGTGGGCTCAACACTCTATCCTTCTTAGGACATAGGAAGAAAGCCAATGACTTCCTCCTACTCTTTTCGTTCACAACTGCCCTGTGAAAGCAGCTCCTATACTTTCCATTAGAAATTGCCTGCAGTCCAAAAAAGACAAGATATACAACATAAGATCAACATAAATAAATGTCAGATTTTAACTGGGACGTCGTCGTCATGGATTTCTTAATACCATGAATATGTCTCCAACGTTGACTAGGAAGGCATTGAGGTTAGGCTTAACCGATCTCCACTCATCGCCGACGAACACTTGTAGCCCACCGACCATGTCTTGGTGTAGAATTGTGATCGACGACGGGTCACAGTGTGGGCCCGCGCCTAAGGTCTGGTCCGATTTCTTGCAAGGCGGGTAATAGTTTAACTTCATTATCGATTCGTTCGCTTGGAACAACTCCTTGAAATAGCTTCGGTTTAATCCAAGGCTCAGCCCTAGCAGCTCCATGATCCCTAAGGAGAGATTGCTCATTGCGTTGCAGTAATCTTGATACACCTTCCTGTCAAAGATTGAATTTTTCTTTCTTCTTCTTCTCCATCACAGTTTCAAGAATTTTATTACAGCGCAGCTTAATTATTATTTTTATTATTATTATTACCCTAAGCAGGCAAAATCTTGTCCAAGAGTCCTCTCAAAGTAGTCCTCCACAATGCGAGGCGAGTTGGGAGAGTAGTCGAAGGATAGAGTCTCCTTCCATGGAAGCTTCGAAGGGAACCTTCCACTGAAGCTGCTAGCATAGCCGTAGTGCTGTCCGAGATTTCTCTGAGACCTTTGTTTCACGGTAAGAGGTTGTTCGAAGAATCGATCCATGTGAAGATGGGCATCGCTTATTAGGCTCGGATCGACGCCGTGGTTCACCAACAAGAAGAACCCGTACTTCCTACACGCCTCGCCGGCGAGCTCCGGCGCCGCCTGTAGTGAAGCTGAGGTGTCGCCGGCGAGAAATTCGCCCAAGTCGATGATTGGGGCTTTGAGCTCCGGCGGGTTCAGACATGGTTTTTCGTGGTCGGGCCATAGGAATTGCGGCGGAAGGCTTTCTTGGTTGTTTAATAGTGCTGCGTCGAATATTATAGTATTAGGGCCATTCTTTCTTGAAGCACTTGTGGGATTATCCATATGAATCTTACGAGCAATATCAGTGAAGATAGGAAATGATTTGTGAGTGTGTGTGTGCGGCTAAATTTGAGTTGTAAGAGAGAAGACGAGGAAAATGGCCGATGGAGCGAATCTTTATAGCGAGAAGAAAATTTGAGTTATTTGCAAAAAGGGGCCTAATAGGAGTTCTTATTTCGAAATGGGGCTTCTAGGTAGAAACTTAGAGATGTACAAAATGGCCCCACTTTTTTGGCATTTCTTCCGTTTAGAAATGCGAACTAGAGAGAGGAGTTCTTAAATTCACGTGAATATGCAATGAAATAATTCATCAGTTATTCCCTATCATACTGTGTGTACCAAACCAATAATACCGATCTCTCATGCAAAACAAAGTGTCGGTGTACATATATTTTTTACAGTCACATGAAACACTAAACTAATAAAATAACTCAGAATGTTGGATCTTTTTGTCCCTGGCGTTCTACAACAACTCTTCCTTCAATATTAATAATTGCGGTAAGCATCATGTAAACAAAATCAAGACATATATTAAAGAAAATACCTTAATCATTCAATCTTGATAATGTTACATTAGGTAGGAGGCCAACTCCAATCCTCACAACAGATGAAAAACAAGTAATCCTCGAAGAAATAAAAAAGAAAAGAAAGCAAATACCTTTCTTTAAACTGAATCTCTCCAACTCATGCAACTGAAAAGAATAAAACTGACGGTAATAACACTCCATTCATTCATTCATTCAATAAGGTCCGCCATTTGTGACTATGTGGTAAGCTTTATTAGTTTGAACTTTTATTGACTATTTCAGGAGGTAGAAGACGCCATCGTTGGCTGTTCAGAAGTAGACCATTTCCATACCCTAACTTCGCCCGACCCGTCGCCCGTGAAAAACAACCCGCCCGGCCCGACTTGTACGGCGCGAACCTCTTTCTTCGATATGATTTTCCCCCTCTCGGAAAAGCTACGAATAGGAAACTCAGCAAAATAAATAAAAGAGTATTTATAAACTGGCTTTGATCGCAGCTTAATGGGCGACAAAAGAATGCTTGGTAATTAACTTACGATGGCAAATCATAGGCTCGAACGGTGTTGTCGTTGCAAGAGCAAAGTAAGACGGGTTTTCCGTCTGAATCAGGCATCCCACACATGGTTAGTATTCCCTGCAATCAATCAACAGATGCCCACATAGAGACATTTGAATAACTTCATTACATAAGAAAGGGAAAAAGAGGAGAAAGTATAAGGTGTAGAAAAAAAAGCATACATGCTCTTCGGTGTGAGTGTATGTTACTTCCAAGCTTCCTGTCTCGGTCGCCGCCCAAACCTACAAAATGTTGGGAAAATCTGAGTATTCGAAACGCAATTAAATTTGATTTGTAAAGTAAGCTTAATATTTTGGGAGAGGGTGTATTGCATTAGGCTTGAGAATATATACTGACCTTCACAGTCTTATCCAATGAAGCAGACAAGAGGAACTGATCCCAGCACAACACAGACATGACGACGTCTGTGTGCGATGTCAGAGTTTGAACACACTGCAAATTTTCGAGGCTCCAAACCTAAACAAGAAACAGAAGAAATGAAGAAAGTAATTACCGATTCTTAAAAGAAACTTCTGAGCAACGTTCTTAAAGAACTCAGACCTTGATTGAGTGATCCATGGAACCAGAGTAAAGCATATTTCCTCCCACAACTAATGATACGACGGCGAGTGTGTGACCCTTGAGTGATGCAGCTGGTTCAAAACAATTAGCAGCTACGTTGAATTTCCACGCCAATATTGAACCGTCCTGAAATAATTAGTTTTCATAATTACAGTCAGATTCTATGGGGATGCTTTTTCTGAGTATGGCACATAACTGAATACATGGAACACAGATTATGAATAGCCATGAATATTAGTAGATGATTCAATGCAGAGTAGGCAACATAGTAGCTGTAGTATGGTAAAACATGAACTAAGCAACACACCTGCGTACCAGCAAAGAGTAGATCATTGCCGACAACAAGGGAATAAACTTGTCCAACAGGCCCGTTAAGACTGAGTTCCATAGATGTTTGAATGTTCCATGCCTATGCCAAGGGAATACATAAAAAGAAGCATGAGAAACAAGTCAAACTCAATATAACTACTAACAGATCATAATAGATATCAAAGAAGCAAACTGGTCTCTGACTAGACCACGCAATGCTATGAACCTTACCTTAACAAGATTTGTCAGGCCCACAAATAACCATGGACCTTCACTAAGCATATAGCCTACAGCAGCTCCTACATTAACTACGCCAGCCAGCTGTTAACGAAGCAAAAATCCAAAAGTTAAGAGTACAGCAAACAAAATATAGAAATTGCAAAAGTGTTGATGTTAAAAAAATCACCTACTGCAGCAAACAGAATATACCGTTAAATTCCTTGATCGATCTCGAAGTAATGTTCGAATAATACATCAAGCTAAAAAGATGAAAAATAATAACTGTCAAACGACCTGACCAGATTGGCAGTCCCATACTCGAACAGTGTCGTCTTGACTCCCCGAGTAGAGTTTATCAGACACCGAAGGCAGAGCAATCCCAGTAACAGCCTGTGCCACATGTTTTTCGATCGGTAACAATTAATGCGATATCTACCCATCAATCAATTTACTTCCATACAACAATCAATCGCACGAATCAGAATAACCAAAAAAATCCAATATCAACACCCACAGAAGATTCAGACCGAAAAACAGAAGCTGGGCAATTGTAGTAACCTGTCCATGTCCCTCAAGTGATGTAAGCATCGAAAAGCAGTCCCCCGTCGACCACTGATGCAAATACTTACAATTTTCTCCGAATTTACAGTTCCCTTGAAGCCAATGATTACACAACTTCTCAATCTTCTTCACGAAGCTCCTATTAGCATTGCCGCCAACGCTGCGCTGCTGCGACTGACCCCTTTCCCAAGTATTATTACTACTGCTGCTATTACTGAAATTATAATTCCCACTTCTCCTCAACCCGCCGCGATAATTATCATCGCCGCCAGCAAACCCTTGATTAGCAGCCCTCTTTCCATTCCAAGTCGGTTCGCTGTGCAGATAGGGGCATGGAATCCTATTGCACTTGCCTTGCCTCCAGTGAAAGCAAACCTTTTGCTGTTTGGAGTTATCCGATGACGACGACGACGGGCCTAGCCTGTTGAAAACTCGTCTTCCCCCATCATAATCCATAATTCAATGATTTACCAGCACCCACCCTTCGAAGAAACCCTACTCCTGTTGGGTTATCGATTGCAAGGTAGCTGCGAATTTGGGGATTAAGGGTTTTCTTACAAGTGCTGTAAGGGTTTCTGATTTCTTGACGATACGCAGGATCTAGCGCAAGGACACACACACGAGAGAGAGAGAGAGAGAGTATATTCGTTCGTATACCATATGAACTATATTTTCACTGTTTATAAGGAAATAAAAGCCATAAATATTTGTCTTTCTCCACAAAAATCAAAATTAGACACAGTGAGGTGCCAAATTCAAACAACTTAATCCTAGAATTCTCCCAAGAAAACAGTTTGAAATGGCCTACAATGGCTCAACTCAAACAGAACATTAGCTACAATACACATTTCACCTCACAATTTCCTTATAAAAAAGTAAACTATTCCATCAGTTTTTCTCCGAAACGACTCGGGGCGGACTTATCGCCTTTAGCTTATTAAACCTCGGCCTCCACACTTGCTTGTTTTGACCCTCGGGCACATGGACGGGCCCACTAGTCGCCCCATTTTGAGAAGCATCCCTCGACAGTTTCTTGATGGAAGTTTGCTTTGGTGTTTTCGGATGCTTGTGCTTTCCTTCAATGGGAGCTTTGCCATTGTTCCTTCTTTGCTTGTTGATGCGATTGGATGGTCTCGACGATGACGATGATGATGATGTAAACTGTGAGGCTAATTGAGTTGGGTTGAATGGTATCATCAGCCGTGAAATGTGTGGACCAACCAAGACTCGAAGGAGAGAGATTTTGTCTTGACTTCGTGAGAGGAGGGTACCGTAAGTCGCTTGAATTGCCTCTGCGATCTTTGTCAACTGCTTCGCTCCAACGCTTCGAGCTGTGTTTGCAGGGTACTCGAAGGGATCTTCGACCTTTATCAAGAAATGGAGGAGAATATATCACTGACGTTGTCTGACTAGCTAGAGACACACACACACGCACACACACACACACACACAGAGAGAGAGAGTACAAATAATGCGTAGGTTTTAGGTAACCATCTCATGTTGCTGAGAATTTCCTCGGATTGTCCAGTATATGGGCTGACGCCATGTGTGGAAGCTTTAGAACAAATGTCTGAAAACTGCATAGGACAGAGAAAGAGTTCCATGTTAATCAGATTGCTAGCCCATATGCTTTTGTTTTACATGTTTGACCTTATAAGCAGGTTATGGAGATACATTACAAAATAAGTAACCTTAACCTGTGCAAGGAAGGAAATGAAGAGCTGGGACACGGAGCTTTGGTTCATTATTCTCGACCGATCTGACTTAATTTTGTGTATATTTACACTGCAAATATCTTCAATGCGTTTCTCCGCAGCAATCCGCACACCTTTAAGAGAAAATATGCCACAGAATAAAGGCCCTCTTGATGATGGTACAAAGGGTGCACTTTTGGAAGTGAGGTAACCGCGTTAAAGATAATATATTTTCGAGCTGGCTTCTTTAGACGGGTGCTGTAAAATGTTTAACATATCTAATATGATAAAGCAACTATGCAACACACCTTGAAGGTCACCGGCTAAGTTTCCAGGATATATCTCTTGAAGTGGAGATAATATTGCAGGCACTGTGTTCTGCAACATTTAAAAGAAAGCTTTAAAAAAGAGTACGAGTAGAAAACCCAAAATATGCTCCGTCAACTCATGCCGCCCAAAATAATGGTTAAAAGTACCTGTAAATGGAACACTACGAGCAGGCTGAGAGAATATGAATTCAAAGTTCCAGTTTTTGAGTCATTGATTTGGTGAGCTTTTGCCCACTCTTTTACCTGCATGAGTGCATGGAGAGAAGGATTTAATCACACAACTATGCAATTTTTTTATGATAAACGCAGCAACATTCACTTGCCAGTAGAACTAGATCCCGGAAGCGTCCATCAATCTCATTAATCCAAAAGAGCATTTTAGACTTCATCTGACCAATTAAATTATTGATTGAGATGTCACATGAAATATTGTATTTGCCCTCCAACTTCAGAATGGGGACTCTTGCGTTAACTATGAACTGCAACCTACGAAAACCACCTACAGAGGGATAAACTTTCTGATAGGTCAATCTGATTTTCAATTTAGCATGAGTAGTGATAGTCAATTAGAAACTGTGTCATTCATGTAATGCCTACGAAGGACATATATATTTGATCAGGCTACAAACCAAATGACAAGTCTAGTTGCGCCGTGTTCAATGACGGAAGTGAGCAGACTAGCAGCAAAGCAAATCAAATCTATGATAACATGACTACAAATCTGCATCGCAATCAACCTAAACAGAACTGAAAACTAAAGCAATTTCTATCATGATGAGACTAATGAAGCTTGAACAGTATATTACCTTTGCCTCTCAAATCCTTCAATACATTAGCAAGTAAAGATTGCTTGTGCTTTCTCCCAGGGGATGCAATACACGAACCATTTGCCAACTCAATGGATATATCAAGATCTCCCCATTTTGTAAAGAGATTGGACACAAAAGATCCGTAAGGTTCCACAGTTGCACCTGTTTCCAAAGATTAGGATTTCAACTGATGTCAAACATAGAGAATTATCAAGCCAGGACTCTAAACGGCACGGCGAATAAGCACATCAAGTACCTCTTAGGCTCTCAATGCTCGCAACTATGGCTCGAAGCTCCTCAATAATATAGAATCTACGGTTCCAGTCATCTATTGATGGATTGATCACCCTAAGAATGTCCCCCATAGTGAGCTCCAAGACAGTGTAGCCATTCATTTTTAGTGTGGCTACACGCAGACAACATTGTAAGTTTCAGACCATACATTCATGAGCGTACATTTAGAAAAAAAATAAACAGCATAAGCGGCAGTTTCATCAAAAAGATAGCTAGGCATGCTTTTTTTTTTTGAAAAATTGGCAAGGCATAATTTTGCAAATCCATCATAACGCCGACTGATAGATACTGCAACCGAACATATTCCAGAAAATGCACTACTACAATAATGAAAAACATACGCAAAGCACCAAACTTTAATAGACGCAGCGACTCTTGAAATCAATACCATTTCCGTTCCACTCTAGAGCTAAACTCGAACAACAGTAAAATCAACTCGCAGAATTAAAAACCCAAACAAATTAGGTGTCACAACACCCCAAAAAAAGGGGTAAAGCATGAGCTCAGCTGATACTTCCAATGTGTTCTACGACAGACGAATCAAATAGAAAAAAATCTAATACGACATAAAAACTCACTTCACTGTTCCACAGAACTGAAGGGAAGAGAATCAGAATAGCAATAGACCGCTCGGAGAAAAGATTATCCCAGCAATTGAATTTTGATGGAGTTTGGCTACAATTGCAACGACGGTTTGACTCTCGAACTGGTTTTATAAATTCAAGCAAATCTTTTTTATTGTTTTATTGAGAAATTGCTGCGTGTATTGGGATGAAATCAACTGTACACAATTGCTGATTTAAACCCTCATGATTTTGACAATTATAAAACGACCCTATATTTAAAAAGTAAAAAAGGAAGAGAGTCCATTTCAATTTCACTTTCCCCCATGCGGTTTTCCATAATTACCCTTATATCCTTTTCTCTTTCGCCCTGCCGAGTTCATCGACGTCCGTCCTCCGCCGGTCGGTTCTTCAGTCTCAGCCAATTCTCTTTTCACCGCCGAAATCGTCAGATCCGTAAGCCTGGAAGACAGATTCGATCAATCGATGTCTTCAATATACCGCTGTTACCTTTGCAATCGATCCGTTAGGGCTTTGATCCAAGAGAATGCAATTTCCTGCCCCGATTGCAACGCCGGCTTCATCGAGCAGGTGGATGACCCGACCCGTGATCGATCGCAGGTACGGAGGCGTTTTCCCAGCTACAGAGATCAGACGCTGACCCCCGATTCGCGTCAAACCTCGATAGCAAGCCCCAGGCTCAGACGCAGCCGCAGAAACGCCGGCGAAAGGTCTCCGTTCAACCCCGTGATCGTCCTCCGTGGATCCCAGCGGGAAGCCTCTGAAACGGGCGGCGGCGGAGGTTTCGAACTGTACTACGACGATGGTGCGGGGTCGGGCCTACGGCCCTTACCACCTACGGTGTCCGAATTTTTACTAGGGTCGGGCTTCGATCGATTGCTGGACCAATTGTCGCAAATCGAAGCTAACGGCGTTGGGAGGATCGACAGCAATCCCCCGGCATCAAAATCTGCGATCGAGTCTATGCCTACCGTCGAGATAATCGAAGGCCACATTTGCAGCGATTTTCACACACACTGTGCGGTGTGTAAGGAGATGTTTGAGCTGGGGACTGAAGCCAGGGAGATGCCGTGCAAGCATTTATACCACCAAGACTGTATCTTGCCGTGGCTTTCTTTGAGGAACTCTTGCCCCGTGTGTAGACATGAGCTGCCCATCGAAAATGGCAGCGAAGGGAATCTCGGGAGACTCGGCGAAGAAGACGAGGCGGTTGGACTAACGATATGGAGGTTGCCCGGCGGTGGCTTTGCAGTTGGGAGGTTTTACGGTGGTAGGGAATTGCCTGTGGTTTACACAGAAATGGATGGTGATTTTAGCAGTAGTAACAATACCAATGGTGTTGGCAATAGCAGTAGCAACAATAATAATGGGAATGGGGTTCCTAGGAGAATATCGTTGAGGTCAAGAATTGGGGCTTCAAGGGATCGTAGAGGGTTGAGGAGGGTTTTCGGTGGATTGTTTCGATGTTTTGGAAGAGTTAGGTTGGAGGGTTCGAATTCTAGCCTGAATTCTCGGGTAATAAGTCGAAGGAGTGGGTCGTTTTCTTGGTCGATTTTTGGTTCGAGGAGTAGAGTAGGTTGGGGTTCTGAGGCTAATAACGGTGGGAGCGAAACAAGATTGTGAAATTTTCGATCGAGTCTTTCCGAGTACAGAACATATGTACTATGTCGAAGAGAACGATGAGATATGATCGACGATCTCTGCTTGTATTGCGCCTATATCTGCCTTTGTTGTTTCAATCCATCAGATTCGATTGCTAGAAACTTGTCATTTGTTTGTTGTATGTATGATTTTATGATGTCTGTAATTTCTGGGTTGTAATTTGTTTCCCTTGATACGCCACACAACTACGTTAGAAAGGTGCAATTATATATATCTATTTGAGAACAATACATTCCTTGGTTGGATGGTTATTATATTCTTACATTAAAAATCGATTCTTGGCTTGCTAATTTTCACATTTTTCAATCCCGATTTCTATCCAATCCACTGTGATGTAGATTAGATTTATAAAAGAAACTGTATGAATACTACTCTTCGAAGGAAAATATAATATTTTCTTATATAAAATATCTTATATTGAGTAGTTTTTTCTCATTAAAAAGACAAATTTCAAAAACCCGGTCCAGTGAAAAATCCCTTGAAGCGTGTGTTCATGTCCTCGGCCGAAAGTAGAAAGACTAGTACGAGGTAGAGGTTGCAACGAGAAGATGCCATTCGTGTCGAAAATCGAAAGGCAGACAGATTACAGCAGCTTCCCTTCATCCCACCCCATTGTTATCGACAATGGCGGCTCCTATTTTCGAATTGGGTAAGAAAACCCGAATGAAATTGAATGTTTTTTTAGGGTACGAAGTGCCTATTCTGTAAGCCCTAAGCTGCAGGTCTAACAATTTGTTAATTCGCAGGTGGGCGGGAGAGAGTGATCCACGGGTTGTTTTCAGGAACATTATTCAGAGGCCTCGGCATAAAATAACTGGTAATTTTTCGTATTCGTTTCTTCCGCAATCACTGTTTTTTTTTGTTATTAATCAGTTCGTGAAATAGTTAACTTATTAATGGTTTAGCTGTTGTTGAACATGTTGTCCGTGCTCGTTGGCGATATTCGGTATTCCTGGGAATTGCTCGTTTGTTAACATGGACTCTTATGTAGGTGAAACGATAACAGTTGTGGGTGACCATAATCCTGCGCTTTTGAAATACTTCGACTGCACTAGGTCAGGGCCTCGTTCAGCTTTCGACAGCAACGTTGTTTACCAGTTTGAGATAATGGAATATGTAAGAAAGATACTGGTTCATGAACTTTGTAGTTGTTCATCTTTTACTGCAAAGAACCATCACCCTCCATCATGAACGTATTGCGTGTCTTATCGATTTTCATGCCAATTAGATTCTGGACTTCGCCTTTGACCGGTTGGGCGCTGATAAATCAGGGGTATGTATGACTTTGTTTGCATTGATTGCCCCTTATTTCAATTTTCATTTGGAAACGAACATTTGTGCTAAACTTATAAAACAAAAATCTCATAATCTCTTGATGGTTTGATATATGAATTTTCTCTAGCATCAATGTGCTCTTTATTGGTAATTTTGTTCAAATGAACTAAAATCTTGACCTATTTGTTTTGATGTAATGATACAGATCAACCACCCGATATTGATCACTGAATGTGCTTGCAACCCTGTTCATTCTCGCAGTAAAATGGCAGAACTTCTTTTCGAGACGTATGGTGTTCCCTCTGTGGGTAATGATCTGTATTACAACACTACTTCAGCAAGAATGCATCTTCCCTTGCTTCAGTCTTGTTGGTGCATTATTACAGTCCATTTTTTTCGTTTGTTTGTTTAGATCTAATTCTGAGTTTGGCAATTTCTGTTTCACAAATATCATTGCAGCATTTGGGGTCGATGCAGCATTCAGCTACCAATACAATCAACAACGTGGAATATGTAGTAGCAATGGCCTTGCAATCTGTTCTGGATTTAATACGAGTCATATTATCCCAGTATGTTGAATCATGTTTTTTTTATTGATGTTCTGCAGTATTTTTCTGAATCTATTATTAGGAATTTTTATGTAGTAATTAGTATATAATCTACCTTTCTTTGTAATAGTTTCTGAATGGAGAACCACTTTATGAAGCTTGCTGTCGAACTAATGTTGGTGGTTATCACATCACTGATTACCTGAAACAGCTTCTATCACTTAAGTATCCACATCACATGTAAGTACCTCGTTTGAATTTTTATATGGGACTAGCCGAAACTTTTTTGTCTTGTATGAGATTTTCTTAATAAAACATCGAATAGGACAAAGCTTACCTGGGAAAAAGTTGAAGACCTGAAGATGGAACATTGTTATATCGCACCTGATTATGCTTCAGAAGTTCAATTATTTCAGGTAATGCTTGCTTTTGCAATACAGCATTAAAAAGTTTAACATTCTTTCTTTGCCACGTTTGTTCAAATAATCATAAACTGTGTCAGAAAGGGGACAAAAAAGCCGAGGAAAAGAGCAGGTGTTGGCAGCTTCCATGGACTCCACAGCCAGTCGAGGAGGGACCTTCAGAAGAAGAAATTGCTAGAAAAGCAGCTCTCAGAGAGAAGCAAGGTCAAAGATTGAGGGAGATGGCCGAAGCCAAGAGATTCAACAAAATAAACGATCTTGAAAACGCCAAAAGAGAACTTGAAATTCTGTATCATAAGCTCGAGCGTGCAAGAGAGAGCGATATTCCGTTGATCCTTTCGAAGACGGCTCACAGCTCTAAACAAGACGTTGAATCTGCCCTTGCAAAGGCCATAACGTCCCTACGCAAGGCAAAGGGAGAAACAGTCGAAAGTGCTGAGACTGATCCTTCTTCTGCGGAGAAATACAATCTCATAGATGTACCCGACGAGATGCTCTCTCAAGACCAGGTCTCTCTCTCTCTGCCTCTCTCTCTCTCCCTCTCTTTCCCTCTCTACTGATACGCATACTCGACATATCTCAAATATATATATATATATCTTGACAGCTTAGGCAGAAGAGGAAACAAGTATTCATCAAATCAACGTCTGAGGCACGCCAGCAGAAGAAACAGAAGCAGCTCGAAGAGGAGTTGGAGAGAGAGAGACAAAAGAAACTTGAGGAAGACAGACGCTTGTACTCATTCTAGAAATCTTCGAATAAAAAACTGTTCCTTTTCTCCTTTGTTTCTAACTCTGATTTCTCAACCGCAATTCTTTTTTTTTATTATTATTATGATAACAAAGGGAGAATCCTGAGCAATACTTGGAGGAGATGAGGGCAAAGTACAGGGAACTCTCCGAGAGAGTAGACCAGCGCAAGAAATCCCAAACGAACGGCGGGCAAACAAATGGCAATCAAAACGGCTCGGGTGGCGTCGGTCGAGGCGAGCGCCTGAATCCCTTACAGAGGGAAAGGATGCGCCTTCTCACCACGGCTGCCTTCGACCGAGGAAAGGGAGAGGACACTTTCGGCGCGAGGGACGAAGATTGGCAACTCTATAAACTAATGAGCAAAGACAACGACGACGATGAAGACGACGAGCCTGACCCTGATGAATCAGAGTTGGCCCGCGTAGCTTCAAGACTCCAAGTGAGTATAAAAGATAATACGATTTGATTTCATTCAATACTCAATTGTCTCTCTGTGTTGAATGACCACTTTACCTAAAAGCTTAAGCTTGTAGGGAGTGTATCATTTATTTCAATATTTTCCTTCATGTCTAGGCTGATTTCTTTTATTATCTGACAAATTCCCTTGACGTTGTGTTTGGATCAGGAAAGGGGTGAGGAAAAGAAAATTATAGAGAAAATGATTTTCACCTGCTTTCATTTTTTCTCACCATTCGGTGAAGAAATTGATTTTTCATGGTTTTAGCTCTAAACTTAGTTTAAGTCTTCGTTTCTTTTCTTTTTCCCGTCTATTTCCCTAATCAACCAAACATAAAAAAAAATAGTTTCCGTTTTTATTCCTTTTCCTTTCATCACTAATTTCGTTAAACCAAATACACCCTAAAATGAGTGGTTGTGAAGATTCTAACCGAAAACATCTTTGATCCATAGGCTCTCTAAGCTTGTACGGAGCGTATCATTTTTTTTTATTTTATATACTACATTTTCCAACAATCTGAACGCCTTTTGACAACCAAATTTCTTTACAGGAAATCGACCCAACATTCTTCAAGTCCGAACTAGGAACATCTTCGACAGAAGCCTCACGCTTTCGACCACTAACGAAGGAAGACTTCCAAATCATACTTGGCGTTGAACGATTTCGATGTCCCGAAATTCTATTCAACCCTAATTTAGTCGGGATCGACCAGGCGGGATTGGACGAAATGGTAGGTACTTCTCTGAGGAGACTGCCCTCGAAAAGCCATGGCTTGGAAGATAAGCTTACGAGCTCTATACTCTTAATCGGAGGAAGCTCTTTGTTCCCAGGATTGAGCGGTCGACTGCTATCTCAGATTCAAATGATTCGCCCGTGTGGGGCCCCCGTGAAGATATTCGAAGCTTTGGACCCAATTTACGATGCTTGGCGTGGAGCTTCAAGGTACGCTTCTTCGGTTAGATTTCATCAGCAAACGTTTAGCAAGATGGATTACTACGAAAAGGGAGAAGAATGGCTTGCGAATTATCAGGTGAAGTATACCATTTGATTGATGGATGAAATGAATGTGTTGCCCATTGTTTATTACAAGGTTCTTGAGTCCTTGTGAGGGGAAATGGTACTAACTAACTTAGCCTGAGAAGCGTAAGGCCCATTGAAATGTGGGGTTGAATTTTGATTATGTTAGCCTTAGCCCTACGTCTTTCCATGCTATGTTATTCCTTACATGAAACTTTAGAATGCTTCGACTTTACTCTTAAAAGAGGGAATAGCATAACCATTTGAGTGTAGCATTTATTAAGGTAGTTATGTTAGTTACTCGAGTGGGACCCGTGAAAAATCGAGGGGACAAAAGATCGTGTTATTATTTGGTTCCCAAGGTCAATCGCTTTAATGAGAGCATAACTTTTTCTTTTTTTTTTCAGATTGGTTACTGCCTGGCGTCACATTATTCTTGAATAAATTTGAGTAATTTCCGTAAAAAAAAAAATTAAAAATCTCCATTTGCAACGTTGTGTAGAAGTCAAAAGGATAGAATGTGGACGAGTCGAAAAAATCCGACATATTCATGCTTTCTTGTAATATATTAAATGTTAGGCTTGTGACATGCACGACTTAGGTTGCCCGAATTAGTTATTATGTCTCTATTGATATATGGTCCAAAGTCACAATTGTTGACCAGCATGAGAAAAAAAATAAAGTCGATGCTAATCATCGGCGCAATATATGGTATCAGATTGGAGTGAATCGCGCGCTTTAAAAAATTTCATTTAGATTAAAGGTTTTAGTTGGCTGTTCATTGTTTCTAATTCTATATATGCAATGCATTTATATTCTCTTGATACTGATACCAATTGATAAATCAATTCTACGTTACGGCACTCAACAGTGCATGGCCATGCACACAGTGAAATAAGATAACATGCAAAAGGCAACATTAAAAAATGAAAAAAAAAATATACAAAACCGCTGGGTATCACCATAGCATTCATTGCTTGGACATACATGCTTATAGTAAAAATAAAAGATAATTATGATGTATACCATTTTCTATGGCCCATTGAATATCTTTTCCTTTCTTTTGAAGGAGAAATTTGCTTTCCTCAAAAACTACGTTTCTTGATTAGTAAATGGTAAAATTCTCCATGTCAAAAAGCACTAATGACACGATTTTCCACAGGAGAAAAAATATTCAAAATAAGGCAACTATATATTTAAATTAAAATTGGAGCTCCGTTCCCGCAAATATGCTGCTTTAATGGCGGAAAACACACATTTACTGTGTGTGGGCTCCTCATGGTTTCTCCCCTAACCTTTCTACCTATAAGTACCTCTATAGCACAATTCTCAACCATCACATCTCTCTCTCTCTCTCTCTCTCTCTCAGAAAAATGGCATCAAAATCTCTCCACATTATGCTTCTTCTAACGGCGGCGGCGGCGGCGATGCTCATCCATTGCGTCGAATCAAGAATCCCCGGAGTCTACGCCGGCGGATCGTGGCAAACCGCCCACGCCACCTTCTACGGCGGCAGCGACGCCTCAGGCACCATGGGTGAGTGTACTGAGTACCAAAGAAAAAGAGCATAGAAAAAACAGAGCATCGTAAAAATTCTGACACTAGCGAAAAATCTGCAGGCGGCGCGTGCGGGTACGGCAACCTCTACAGCCAGGGATACGGCGTGAACACGGCGGCGCTGAGCACCGCACTCTTCAACAATGGGTTCAGCTGCGGCGCGTGCTTCGAGCTAAAGTGCACAAACGAGCCCAACTGGCGGTGGTGCCTCCCTGGAAGTCCGTCGATCTTCATCACGGCGACCAACTTCTGCCCGCCGAACTACGCCCTTTCCAACGACGCCGGCGGGTGGTGCAACCCGCCCCGAACCCACTTCGACCTCGCCATGCCCATGTTCTTGAAACTCGCAGAGTACAGAGCAGGCATTGTCCCTGTTTCTTACCGAAGGTTGGTCCTCTGTTTTCTCTTTCAGAACCCTAAAAATGCTTCCTTTATTTTCTTTTATTACATTCTTGGCCGATTCTTACCGTCGACTCATTCAAAAACCCTAAAGCTGCTTCCTTTTTGTTCCTTTCATTACATTCTTGGTGGTTTCTTACCGTCGTTTTGCTCGTTCAAAAAGAAGCTTCTTCCCCTTTTTTTTTTCTTTTATTACATTCTTGGCCGTTTCTTAGCGTCGTTCTACTCATTCAAAACCCTAAAAATGCTACCTTTTTCTTCTTTTATTACATTCTCGGTCGTTGCTTACCGTCGTTTACGCATTCAAAAACCCTAAAAATGCCTACATTTTTTCTTCTTTTATATGACATTTTTGGTTGGTCGTTTTCTTACCTTGGCGAACAGAGTTCCTTGCCATAAGAAGGGTGGAATAAGGTTCACCATTAATGGGTTCCGTTACTTCAACTTGGTTCTGATAAGCAACGTCGCCGGCGCCGGCGATATTGCCAAGGTGTGGGTAAAGGGTTCGAAGACTGGGTGGATGGCGATGAGCAGAAATTGGGGTCAGAATTGGGAGTCGAATTCGATCTTGGTGGGCCAAACGCTGTCGTTTAGGGTTCAGGCGAGCGATCACAGAAGCTCAACTTCGTTGAACATTGTGCCTTCGAATTGGCAGTTTGGGCAGACATTTACGGGCAAGAATTTCAGAGTTTAAGGCTCGTAAAAAAACTTCCCACGATTATGGTCATGGATGACGCTTTTTTCCGGCGTGTTTTCTTTTAGGAAAAGCAATTATTATTACTAATTTTATTTATGGGGTGTAGTGCTATTGAGTGATTTTGGGAGGGTTTTTTTTTTCGCGCGCTTCGTGGGAACAAGGTTGAAGAAAAGTTGGAAAAAGAATTCCAATGTAAGAGAAGGCTTGAAGTGGCTTTATAACAATGTGTCTGTGTGTGGCCCTCAGCTACATTTATTTCTTGGTAATATAATTGTTTACCCTATCCTAAAAGTTATTCGTACTCCAATAAGAATTGAGGATTTATAAATAAGATCCGTGTATTTGAACGCTGAAGCCTTGATTTATAATATTGTCTGTATTGACTAAGGGCAAACAAACATGCCATTCTAAACTAAAAAGCCATTTAGAAAAAAGAATGCTTGTAAGAACGACTCTGCGCCAGCCAAGGCGTAGGAGTACGCATGTTGAAAGAAGACCAAATTACGTTACATTTTTTGTTACTTTACTACATCATGACTTGAGTATCTCAGCCGCAAAGGTATGTGTCTATTTGTCGGTCTTGTAATTTCTACTCTCTTAGTTCCTAAAAATAAGTCGTCCTAGAATTTATTTTTGGTTTTTAAATACAAATCGTTTCACGGTTTCCAAGATAAAAAATATTGATTATTTTCAAATTATTTACTCTTATCATTCTCAAACTCAAAATGCAGTTATTCTTCTTCGACCGTTGAACTCATAATAATATTCCTACAATATTTCCTTTCATACCAATTTTCACAAAATTCCAATAATACCTACATATTTCACAACTTTCAATATATATTCTTCACAATACACTCATATTTCTATATGGGGCAATCCCAATCAACAAGATTTATATATGTGGGGAAGGGAAATTTATATAGCCGGAGAAATGGTAGTACAAAGTTGAGAATGTGCATAAGGTGCTTATTTACAAGGAAACCGAAAGGGGCGTGTTTGGAATCGTATTTAGGATGTTGGGGACCTGTTTGGGACATTGGGGACTTGTTTGAGGTATTTGGGGACCTGTTTGGGACGTTGGGAGACCTGTCCGTGACGTTGGGGGACCTGTTTGAACATGTTCGGAAAGTGGGGGACCTGTTTGAACATAAACGAAATAACACAAGGATTACGTGGTTCGGATCTTTGTAGATCATACGTCCACGGGCGCTCTAAAACTGGTTTTCACTAACTTGGGAGATTTACACGCTCATAACTCACTTTTCGCTCATATCTGCAAAGATCTAATGGAAGAGAACTATTACAGTGAGAAAGAGAGATTTCTAGGTGTTTTTCGCGTGTGGGAAAGTGTTAGAATGATAATCGTTGTTCTGAAAAATGGCTAAGTCCCTTCTTTTATAGCAACTCCCAGCAGCTTCTTCTATGTAGAATTCCAGGAATTCAGGGACGTGACCCCTAGGGTACTGTGAACAGCAGGAAACTCTGGATTGATGGATCTCTGTGACGGCTACAGCTTTAAGATCAGTGACACCTTCCAATAATGAGTTGACACGCGTCCCTAGGGTTGCAAACGAATCGAATCGAGTCGAATACCGCAATATTCTATTCGTATGCGGATGACAATCGAATACGAATACGAATTCTCGAATATTTAATCGAATCATAAAATCGAATCGAATATTTGTATTCAAAGTCATCTTTTATTTTTTATTTAATAAAATATAAACAATATTATATTTAAAATATATTGAATTATGATAAATTATATTTAAACATATATTGAATAATAACATAATATTTTTAAATTTTTTAGCGAGTTATCATATATTATATGTGAATATATATTAATTATACTATATTTTTTTTTATATTATTCGAATCGAATAATTCGATTAATTTTCGAATCGAATATTGTGATTTATATTCGTATTCATATATTTCTCGAATCAAAAATAATATTCTTATTCGGATTCGTATTCTAAATATTCGAATTCGAATTTTAAAATTTCGAATCGAATCGCGAATCGAACCAAAAAGTTCGATTTGTTTGCAACCCTACGCGTCCCTATGACTCTCTTCATTCTTTTCCACTGTCCTTTCGTCCTTGAATACCCAAAAGTCCTACTTCATTTGCCCGAATAATGCTTATATCCGGGGGATCTTCGCAGGTCCTTTCTCCCAGATCTGATTATGTACCTTATTATGGGCTTTTCTTCTTTATGGGCTTATTGGGCTTTTTTATTTTTAGGCTCATCTACTTTAGTCCACATCAATTTCAATCACATATTATATCAAAATTTTTATACTCCAATATCATATTTTACATATTAATCTGTTTATATTATTTATCTTATGTTATTGTTGCAAAAAAATTTATTAGAATTACATGAATATGGGAAATCCGATCCCCGAACGGGATTACCCATCCCCGAACTAATTCATCCTAATTTATTAGTGGGATGATATTAAGAACGAGAATTTGGTATGACCATGGGGACGGTATGTCAATTACCATCCCCGAACCCGCCCATTGTCACCCCTAGTATTTAAGAACGCAAGGAGTATTATTTATTATTGCTCGAGCTCGATCAAACCAAACAAAAGTTGGTAAAAAAAGATAGCACTTATTATTGAATTATTTTGGTGAAAAAAGAAAAGCTATGTAATTCCACTGCTTTCATATGAATTAAATAATAATAATAAAATATACATTAGTAAGTACATTTTACTATTAACAAATTAAAGGGCACTCAGAAACGTTCACGGTGGGACTCGAACCCACAATCTCCCGCTCCGGAGGCGAGCGCCTTATCCATTAGGCCACGCGAACCATTCTTTACAAGCTGCAAAATGAGTTCGAATAGATAAAGATTGATTGGGCTTTTGATATATGGGCCGGCCCAATACCTGATCACATTTGCTGATTTGTGATGTACTGTTAGCTACAGAGTGCTAATAAACCCCTCGCAAATAATACCCTACGAAAACAAAATCGACGGCAGAAGCGCGCCGAGCTCAGTCTACAGCAGTATGTGGAAGAAGGCCCTACAATCCGCCGCCGTGCGCTTCAAGCCATGGCGTATGGCACCGTCTCGTTCTTCGTCGACGGCGTCTTACTCCGTCAACACCATGATTCTCCGATCGCTCAAAGACCACTACCTAGAAGTCTCCAAAATGACTCCTCCGCCGGTAAAGATATTGCTGCTCTAAAATCAATCCTCCGCCGATCCAAAATCCGTGCGATTTTTTACTCGTCTAACCTAATTTTCCGAGCAGAAAATCAGCCCGCCTCCACCGTTCGCGGTCATAAAGGGCGCGCTCGACAGCGGCGGGCCAGTTCTGAAGAGGACGTACGACGAGGAGGAAATCAACGTATCGGTGATGACATTGCTCGACATTATCCCCCAAGGTGCCGTAGATGACCAAAGCCATGACATCAATCAGTTGCTGGTCCACGTCGACATTTCCAAGCCTGGGCAGGATAAATCCTTGCGATTCCTCTGCGGTCTTTATCCAGACGCTTTGGGGATTCACTCGGTTTCGTTGAAGCCCAAAGGAGAAGGCTCGGGCTTCACCGAGATACGCACCAAAATCACCAAATACACGGGCCCTGTTTTCGAGTGAGTGAAAAATTGCTCGTTTTTCTTTTCTCTTGTGAATTTGCTTCTCATTATCTCATGCATTTCGATCGGTAATTGGCAGGGATATGGATGAAAAGACTAGAGATGCTCTTCACGGTTACATAGAAGAGCGTGGGATCAATGAAGGACTCTTCCCTTTCTTGCAAGCTTGGCTATACGTGAAGGATCATAGGAATCTCGTTCGGTGGTTCAAAACCGTGGGCACGTTCGTTAACGAGAGCCAACAAGAATCAATAAATTTACAGGTACTCGATTTCAATTTATCCATATAGTTCTTCGCAGCATTTTCTGGGATACGATCTAAAGGGAGCTAGTTATGTCTTGTACCTCGAAGTAGCACATTGTAAGGTTTTTTTTTTTTGCTTCTATGGTAGCTCGGTTTCCATTTTTCGATTCGTAAGTTTTTGTTTTCTTTGTCCCTTTTTTCTTCCCACTCCATTGAAAGAAAAGGATCAAAGGCGGAGGTAATTCCTTGAACATTTTCTTGAAATCTTACAGGGAAGAAAAGAAATTCATGGGTTTATTCTGGGAATCCACGTAGTAGAGTTTACGGGCTATAATATGCGTAAAGATACTTGTCTTGCACCAAATCAAACAGGAAAACATATCCAAACTTCTTTTGTAGATTTATGGGCTAATATGCATACAGCTCAGACATTCATGGGCTGCAGATGTAATCAGAACCGATCAATAGCTTCTTATCGATGCAATCACCAAGCGAGAAGAGAACTTGCTGGGATGCATAAATAAAAACGCCTTTTGTTATTATGCAAAGCTCCATCTTAGTCCATTTCACTTGCAAGATATGGGAAACCTATTGAATTGCTTTAACAGTCTGCAGCAGAACAAAGCCTCGAAGCAAGCTTTACGACTCCCCACATCGGTGCATCATTCTGCAGCAGAAACATAGCAAAGTTTTCGTAACAAAATCAACTCAACGACATGGTACAGTGAAGGGTCACAGACTGTAAGAACAGCTAATTTGTGACTAACCGTATAAATAACATCGAAAGCATCACGGTAGCTTCCAATTGAACCCTCAATGTTGTCATTCCTGTAACAAAGTACTAGAAGGTCAGGGGAATGGCGCAAATCATGATATCCTTTCATTAGCAAGAATACTCACAAGAAACCCACGGATATTCGAGTGTCATAGGTCAAACCATCGGACATTCCCAGATCTCCGAGGTGGTCGCCAAGAAGCAACACATTTGTCCTGGCTTTTACAGACGAGGCATCATCATCACCAAATCCATCACCACCAAACTGATCATGTACAGGTCCGGCCATGTCAATTGCGTGTTCATTCTTATTTAGTACATGAATTGTTTTTCCTGTGGTGAGATTTACTTATTTTGTCAATGTAATCCAAGGAATATGAAAAAGGGGTCGTTCGTTAGTTCAAAGAAACAAAGAACACGCTAAGGGGGAAGACTCATTAACTGTTGAAGGCATATCACCTTTAAAGGATGTTAGGTTTCCATTGTGGTCAAAAACCATTCGGTTCGAGACGATCTTAACATTCTTAAAAGATTTGTGTAGTTTCTGCCTCAGAACCTGGTAATTGGTAAAGAAGGCAACTGAACATAAGACTCAGGTGTTGAAAACTCTATTTGAACATTAGTGTCATCCCTTATCAGACCAAAACCAGATTAAAGAAAGAGTGGTATTGAACTTCTAAAGCAGAATACTAACCTCTTCAATTATATCAGCAAGGCCGGCAGAAAAAATGAGAACTGGAACATCAAACCTCTGCAATAGGAAAGCCAGTGTTAATAAAGCTACTTATTGATTATTTAAAAGGATTCACAATTTCACACACACACACAAAATTTAGTGACCCAGTGTATAATTGAATAACACACTAAAGCAGCAAATCTGACATAGTTTATTTATTTCTTGTAGTGATGAGGGTATCCTGAGAAAAGAAGCTCAAATGTTACACATTTTTTTACCTCTAAGAGTTCAAAAAGTTCGGTAACACCCTCTCTGAATGCAATCCTCGATTTAGCCACGGAGTTCTTTATAGCCTCGTAAGTCAGTCCTCCCTCTATGAGAAGACCATGAGTTTTCTCCCACCTGCATATATCAAATCAACCATACACGTGCCTTGCACGCAAGCAACATTCCAACATTTTATGATGCATACCACTCTTCCATAAGCTTAGCCTTCTCATCGAGTGGAATCGTAGGATCGATTTCTAAAGGATGATAGTAATCATACAATTTCTGCCGCTTTAGATCGTATTCAGGATTCCCCTGTTGCAAAAGGCCGTGGCTGCCTACATATACAATGCTCGGTGAGTTTTAAAACAAAATTTTGTGTGCTGATAGCGTAAATGCATTCGTCCTTTCAGAACAAGGAAACATATAGAAAATGGCGACATACTATGCCCTCGTTGACCGTCGATCCTATACTTTGTTAGCGTAGAATCAAAGTCAGCAATCACCTGGAGAGCATAAACACAGTAACAGATAAACAGATGCTCACATAGATATTTTTCAGTGTTGGTTGAATAGTAACACGACGCCAGTCAACATATATCTGAATACATAGAAGGATAGCAATCTGAGACTGAGAAGGATGACAAGAAACCAAACCTGAAGCTTCTGAGTTCCATCACGCCGAATGGACGAAATTTTCTCGCTAATCGATTGTGGATCACCCGCCACTACCTGAGCACCATCGAATTCCAAATGCTCCATAACCTCAGTTCGACTATTCAGATTGCAATAGCTTCTGCACCACAACACAGAATTTTCATCCAATGCATCACATCATAAATTCAGTCCAGGAACCACATCTCTCACAACGTACCGTTTCGCTATAACAATAAGATTCCGCTTCATTAGGAAAAGAATTACCTGCGTGCGAAACGATGACCTATGCGAGCGAGCGAGTCCCAGCAAATGAAGCTATGCAGGGAACAGATACTCATGAGAAATCGAAATGGTGAAGAAGGCTGTGATTGTGATGTGAGACACACATACACCACAGTCGTCTATTAGCATTCCGATTTCCGACCTTTACTGATAAAATGGTTTCGGATCTCTTGAGAATGGATCCGAATCGACCCGAACCGAACTAAGCGGAATATGGTATGGCCTGGACGTTCGTAAGGCCCATTACGATATTTACTAACGGCCCAATAGGCTTCTACAGTATTAATTTTTTTTATAAAAAACAATAATAATAAATTGTGATTTCCTTTTGTCTATTTTCAGCAAGGTACGTACGTACGTCGTCCTACTTTTAGTTAGTTCTTCAAAACCACGCAAGCGATCAGTTAAAGTAGAGATGTTTTGCTTCTAGCTGCAAATTGTTCAAAGATTCACGGTGAGGAGGCAAAGAGAGGTAGAAGGAGATGGGGATTCTCACAGGGGTACGAGGTGGAGGTATTGGCAAAGGCTATGGAGGCGTTGATACGCTGCGCGCGAGAGCGGAGGAGATGAGAGAAGCGTTGTTGAAGAGCCAATCGAATACGGACAAAATGTTTGGGATTTTGGGATCCTTCGACCACCGTTTATCAGCTCTCGAAACGGCAATGCGGCCTACTCAGGTTCAGATATCCGCGTTTTCTTAGTTTGTTTTAAGTTTTTTTTTCTTTTTTTTTGTCAGAGTACCCTTAGGAGCTATTAGTAGTAGTTTTTGTATGGAATGGTCTTCGAGAGCTTCGTGATCTGATTTTTCTTTTTTTCTTGTTTGAGTTTTTTCTCTTTTATTAAGCTTGTGGAGTGGAGAGGTTTCGAATTGTCTCCTCAAACAGAGGAAACCTATATTTTTTTTTTATCTTTTTTTGGTTAGAAGTTGAGAAAATGCGGAAGTGCAGTGAAGATTTAGTTAGTTCCTTCAATTCATTGGCTACACACACGTCCTGTGATCCAAGTTTTTTTTTTACTACACTTGAGCCTTCTGGCAAAAATTATGAACTTTGGAGAACCTGGAACTTGGTGCTTGCCACTTTTGTTACAGTTATGTATGAGTGTATGAGTGTGATTTGTAAAATATATGAATTGCCTGTCTATCTTCAGTCTCTGATTATTGTAAATAGAACTCTATTTTGCATGCTCTCTTGATTGGGATCAACAGTCGTGGGGGTGGTTTAGTGAAGTTTATATGGTGTTTACTCATTTTGACTTTTCTTACATCATTTGACTGATTTGGGACTTGAATTCTGTTTAATATGCCAACCAGCATAATTATTGGTGCTCTATCTACCATTTGTAGATCCGAACAAATGCCATTAGGAAAGCTCATGAAAACATCGATAAAACTTTGAAGGCTGCTGATGGCATATTGTCCCAGTTTGATCTTTCCCACCAGGTTTGATAACGACTACGTTACACTCAAGATCATGTCGTTTTTACCGTTTCTGTAACACGATAAATTAACTTGAACAAAACATCTTTGCAAATTATGTCCAGGCTGAGGTAAAAATTCTCAAAGGGCCTCATGAGGACCTTGAGAGTTATCTGCAAGCAATCAGTCAGCTAGAGAAGAGCATCCAATTCTTCGGCAACAGCAAAGATTTTAGAAGTACTGATGGTGTGGTCAACCACTCTAACGCTCTACTTGCCAAGGCTCTATCGAAGCTAGAAGAGGAGTTCAAACAACTTCTGTTTTCTTACAGGTTATCATCTTTTAGTAATTTATTTTGTCACATTTTCCTCATGTAAGAATATGTGGTTGATCAGATCAAGGTAACAGCCCTTGTTTCTCGTGATACGTATAATATTGAATGGTTTATTTCTTCTCTGTGCACAGCAAACCCGTTGAGCCTGAAAGGCTGTTCGATTGCCTCCCGAATTCAATGCGGCCATCATCAGGATCACATGGAGATTCTAATGGTCATTCTGGGCACGACAATGATGACGGAAACTCTATATATAGAACACTGAATTTAATCCCACCAAGAATCATACCATTGTTGCATGATTTAGCTAAACAGATGGTCCAGGCTGGTAAACAACTACAGTTACAGAAAATCTACAGGTACATGTCTGTCTTTAATGTTCAAATATTATGTGGAGTTGGATTAATATTACTAAACCCCTTTTTCTGTTTTTTTTTCTCTTAAATGATGTAGGGATACTCGTTCGCCTATTCTTGAAGAAAGTCTTGGAAAATTGGGGGTGGAAAAACTCAGTACAGACTATGTCCAAAGGATGCAGTGGGAACTGTTGGAAGCTAAGATTGGAAATTGGATTCATTTTATGCGAATTGCTGTAAGTTACTTATGTGATTGTGATGTTAGGTTTAATCAGATATGCTAGTGATATAGAGATAGTTCAAAGTCAGGAGGTTTAATCATACTTACTTATAAGTTATAATATGTTCCATGTGGCTTAACGCCTCTGCATAGCACATACCATTATGAGGTGGAGCTGTTAAGTAAGATCTTCGCCTTTACCTATTTCTGAGTTTCTACAAAACCTTTATTCTTAACTGCAGAAATCTTGCTTTGAACAGGTTAAAGTGCTTTTTGCTGGAGAACGAAAAGTATGTGACCAAATCTTCGAGGGCATTGATTCTGTCAAGGATCACTGCTTTGCTGATGTCACCGCTGGGAGTGTTGCTGTGCTACTTAGCTTTGGAAATGCAATTGCGAAGAGCAGACGATCTCCTGAAAAACTATTCGTGCTATTAGACATGTACGAAGTTATGAGAGAGCTTCACCCCGAGGTATGGGGTTTTACGTTTCATATGCAACGTGAAGGATGCTAAGAATTCTGTCTTTTCGTTGACGTCACATAAACTACAAACTAGCTATGATCGAGCTTTCAGATAATTTTTCTTTTTCCTTTCGAGTACTCTAATAATATTTGCTATCTTCGTCAGATTGCGACACTTTTCAGAGGCAGGGCATGTAGCGATGTTAGAGATTCTGCATTGGGATTGACAAAGATGCTCGCTCGAACCGCAAGAGAAACGTTTGGTGATTTTGAAGAGGCTGTCAAGAAGGATTCTACTAGAACTCCAGTGACCGATGGCACTGTTCATCCTTTGACGAGCTATGTGATTAACTACGTCAAGTTCTTGTTTGAGTGAGTAAACTAACTTCTTGTTGTCATATATGCACGTTCAATGTCCTTACAACAAAAATGTTGTAATATAATCAGCTATCAATCAACGCTGGAGCAACTTTTCCAAGATTTTGGAAACGGAGGCGACTCGAATGCGCAGCTTGGTTGCGTCACAATGCACATCATAGAGGCTCTTCAGACAAACTTGGACGTGAAATCTAAACGATACAGAGATCCCTCTTTGACTCATCTGTTCCTTATGAACAACGTTCATTACATAGTCAGATCGGTTCGCAGGTTTTGTTTGCAATCATGGTTCAATTATCTGCAATTGGGATTTGCCATGTCTTCCTCCATACGTTATTTGCTTCTTTATTACACAGATCTGAGGCGAAGAATTTGTTAGGAGACGATTGGGTTCAAAGGCACAGGAGAACCGTGCAGCAACATGCAAACCACTATAAGAGGATCGCATGGACTAAGGTTTTCTTTTTTTTTTCCCAAAACTTTCGCCATTCGTAGCTAATTTCAAATACGATCTCCGATGAAAGTCTTTTCTTTGCACAGATTTTGCAATGCCTCTCTACCCAAGGCCTTACATCATCAGCAGGTGCTGATGGTGGAAGCAGCAGTGGAGTTTCTAGGACTATAATCAAAGAAAGGTGCTCAAAAGTCATGAAAAACTGTCTATTTTTCTACCATCTATTGTCTGAATTCCTTCGATTTTATTCGTTAGGTTGAAGTCCTTTAACATCCAATTCGAAGAGCTTCACCAACGACAAACTCAGTGGACAGTTCCCGACTCTGAGCTCCGAGAATCACTGAGACTCTCAGTAGCCGAAATTTTGCTCCCAGCGTATCTATCGTTCATCAAACGTTTTGGGTGAGCATTTTTCGACAGTTCATTTACGAGCTAAATGAATGGTCTTAATTCATTAATTATCTTCTTACAGGCCTATTGCTGAGGGTGGTAGGAATTCCCACAAGTACATTAGGTACACGCCAGAAGACTTGGAACGAATGCTTGGTGAATTTTTCGAGGGAGAAACATTCAATAATGAGCCCAGGCGTTGAAATACCAAATTGGTTTGTTTACTGCAATTATTATTCAGGTTCTTGGCCTTTTTGTAAGAAAATGTTGAGAAAAATGTACTATTATTTTGGGGCATAGAGTGTACACTACATAGTGCTTACTTTGTGTGAGATAGTGTAGCTCCCATGTGATGAAATAGGATAATATTTGCATCGAGTTTTGCTCCCATTATTCAAGTTTCCATGACTATTTACAAATGGTCGGAATTATTATTACTATTATTTTCCACAAGTGTTGGGTAGGGACGAGTTGCAAACATATCGATTTAATTAGTTTTTATCAGTCTTATATAAAAATGTGATGATTAAGATATGCTAATAGTGTAGCCGTTCGCACTGCAGAAAGCAAGATTTCCAAGCATAATCTATAAAATCATTACTAGCATGGAAAACTCAAATTCTCAAAAGTGACCACTATCTCTGCTTACTTTTTAGCCCCCAAACTTCAATTAATTCCAAAAGTGGACGCTACATGTTTGTGTGTGTTGTGCAATGAACAACCATTTCCTATCCACGTTATGCACAAATCACTTCCATGCAATATGTATACATTCTTTGATTACTTACTTTATTGCAAATACAGAAAAGATTTTTGGGGCTGTGTGTATGAATGGAGACAAAGTTTCCACACATCGATCCTTTTGCAGTCTTTAATTTTTCCTTTAGGGAATAAAAGTTTGTCCCTTTTTCTAATTGCGTAGTGCTTTTGTTTCTTTTTCTGCATGAAAGTAAGGGAAGCTTATTAGTTGCCTGCCTCGGATCTGGCGCTAGTTTCCATCAACATATATATTATATCTCTATCATGATATATATGATCATGATCATACCTTGGATCCCTCAAACCGAGTAATCTCCTATTGTTTCATTCGAATTCACAACATATATAAAGAGAAAGAGAGAATATTTTATACTGCGTGACTTGGTCAAAAAAGGGACTATACATACATATAAAAGGTGACGAGAATGTTATGTCATGTGATGTAATAAGATACGGTCTTTGATGGCTTTATTATGATCTTCCCAATGATAATGCTGCCGTATGTATCCCTATCAATCTTTTCTGGGCAATTCATTATTTTCGTAACATATGGTATAGTCACATTGATGTTAAACAAAATAAATTATAAGCTCTAATTATCAAGAAAGGAACCTAAGCAAAAATACACGAGATAACAAAGGAACTACATTCTTGCATGGTATAGTTTTACAAGAATCATCATGGGAGGAGTTCGAACACTGCTTGCATGTCAACTAATAAACCTGATGAAAAGCGTTTTTCATCTTCAGTTGCAACGTTCAAATCTAACAGCATAATTTCTTCGCATTGTTTCTCATCGATTTCTTTAGCAATCTTTGTGGGCCGATCCAAATTATCATTAGCAAACCCTTCGCAGTGAAAAATGACGACGGCGTCCTTCATCGGGAAAGCCTCGCGATTGCGACAGTCGACGATTCCATCTTCGATAGCCCTTTCGAATCCTCTTAACGAAAGATCATCGAACGCATCGAAGCCTTCGACGAAGAAGACTCTTTTAGGGTTTTGGCGAACTGCTTCGACGAAATTATCATAAGGGGTTTGGCCATCTCTTTCCCTTTTGTTATTGCTCGTCTTTTTCTTACCTTCTTCGATCGAAACGAAGCTATCATTGTAAGCCGAGAAAATCTTCTTGCCAAGTTCTCTTGCAAGAATTTCCTTGCTTTCAAAATCAGTCCCTAGAAATAGTAACCAGCCATCTTCTCTATCGCTTCTTACCAACCTCGATCGACACTTTAGAATCGTATTAACGATATTAGGAACTAAATCTGCATGGCGAGGAACTTTCTCTTGAAGCCCTTTGCAAAGGGTATCGAAATTCTCAGCGTCGAATTTCTCGAATTTATCGGAAAATTCAATATGATGATCATTTGTTGCTTCGCTTGAAGAAGCCGAGTTAGGGCTCGAATTGGGGTTCGATAGAAGTTCGGGCGGCAAAAAGGTTCGATTTTTTTGCTTCTTCTTACAATCTTCTTCGAGGATCATCATTGGACGATTCGTCGAAAGGCCTAAGGTGAGCTTATGATCACGATGATCGCTGGTCGAAGATACTGAGGTTGAAGAAGAAGGAGACAGTGAAGATGAAGGGAAGGATTTTGTAAGAAAATGAGTCTTTCTATGAACTGAGGCGCAGATTAAGTTCCATTTCTTACATAGTTCTTTGACCTCAACGCATTCCTGAAACAAATAAACCACAGCAAAAATCAGATGGCGACATTTAATCAATAATTAGAAGTAAATAATATTTAATAAAAGATAAAGATTATATAATATGTATAACCTGCTGAAGCCATAAAGGCAATGAGGAGGTGCTAGTGAACAAACCATGCTTATTGACATTCATGATCATAGCTTCAGCTTCTCTCTTGAAACTCAAAGTACAATCAGAACAGCAGATGAGCTGATTCTTGATCCTCTGATATAACGTGTAATAACGTTCATCATCTTCAGGCTCTTGCTTCATCTTTTCTTGCATGCCACTGTATACAATACATATAAAAAAACTATGTTTTTTTACATAACTCCATGCATGCATAGTTAATGTAATAAATTGAAGTTCAATGAAAAAAAACCTGCTGTTAAGGCTAAGACTAAGACACAGCTTAGCATCAGCATGGTCGACTATTGTAAGAGGATGGAGACACCAAAGAGCTTCCAAACAAGGCTTTCCTATTCTGCACTTTTCGTAACTCTTCAACGTCGATATTCCCATTACCCAAAGATTTCTGCTATGTTCTCCATGGATTAATCTGCTAATCTCCATAGTCATATACTCCACTGGGCAAAAGCAGCCATTATTGCCATCAACGTTTTTCTTGCTGTCTCCATACTCAGACCAGAAGGAAGAGATCCATTCGAGGTCTCCTAAATACAAAACCACCCCAGTATTTACGTATGATTTCACTAAGGCCCTAAGCTCTTTAAGCTTCACTTCGAACTCCTCCTTCGAAACGTTCCTTAACGTCAGAAGAGGAACGCTTATGAACTGCACCAACTTCATCTCTTCGGGGACATTACTATCCTTTTCGTCGAACTTACGAATGAGCTCTTTCACTAACCTCTGCCCAGCATCTACGGACTCGCTTAGCACAACAGCGTTCTTTGTCTTCTCCTTCATCATGGCTTCTAAAATACACAAGACATCATCATCATCATCGCCATGGCTTTGAGGTTGTACTAAAAGCAGTTTCTCTTTGGCTATTAATGCAGCTCTTTCAGACTGAGTTGTTGCTGTTGTTGTCTGAGTATTAATACCATTCTCATTATTGCAGTCCAAAGACAAAGCTTTCTCAACATTAGCCTTCACTTGCATGCTAGAAAAGCCAGCTTCCCTCATAACCCTACTAACGCTGGGATCGTCGAGTATCGAAAGCACAAGCTGGCCAACCTCGACTTTCATCGCAAGCACATTTTGGTTATTCTCCACCGATCCTCGACGCTGATGGGCCTGGGCCCGCTTGAAGGCTGCGACGAGTGCGTTCGAAAGTGAAGGTAGGTGAGGGTTATTACTATTATTGTTATTATTACAGTGAGGGGTGATGAAGATAGGGCTTGAGCAAGCAGAAGTTGGGAGCCTATTGAGAGCTACGTTGAAGCACAGCTCAAGGGCTTTGCATTGAAGGGGATGAGTGTGGGAATGTAGACAAGCTTGTCTGAACAAAGAAGATGAAGACGATGATGATGAAGAAGAAAGCATGGCACTTGCCACGTGGAGTGGGGTTACTTGGGAATGGCCTCGCCTTCGAGCGAAGGTAAGTGCATGCTTGACAATGGAGGCTGATTCAAGTGTTAAGGATTGATGGAGAGTGTAAGAACCTTGGGTTCTCATGTCTGAAAAACTATGTTTTCCTTTTTTCTTGATGTACTAATCTGTGTTTTTGTTTCGATATATAATGAGTGGAGAGGTGATTGAATTTGTACCTTTCTTGTTATTGTTAGTTTTGAAAGTTAAAAGGGTTTTTTGAAAAAAAATTGAAAATGAAAATTGAAAGGAGAAAAGAAAAGAAGGAAAAGCTCGAAAGCCATGTGAGGCAAAGACACCTTGTCTGGATTTAGGATTTCTATTGAAAGTGATAAAGATTGGCTTCATTGGCACTTTAGACTACTCGTCTTTTATGGAAGATCACAGTTTCAATAATTAGTGGATATATTATATTACATATGTGTATGTGTACATATGAGCACGCCAAATTTATTTGAACATGGCTTCCTCTATTAGTCTCTGATTTGATTTGTGTTTTTGTTTCTTACAACATTGAAAAGATATTTACCTAATTAAGTCCACAGTGATGGACTTCTATTCAGCGTGTCTTCGATAATTATTATTAAGCCGATATTTAACCTTGAGAAAATACAAAATCATGTGTTATCGACTATCGTAAGCTTTGCTCTAAGCTAATGGAATAAATGAAAAAGAAATATGTATATCGGACCATATCGAGAATTCAAGAAAGGTTCTGAATCTTCATGATGAATGTATAATATAAACCTATAATTGGAGCAATCAGAACTTTGCCATAAAGATTAAAAAGAACAAAAGAAAAGGGTCATTGAAATAAAGAAAAGAAAACAAAAATTATTACAAGTGTCTTTCTGTCTCTTTGAAGAATTGAGAAAAGCCTGCTAAGTTATTACAACGTTCACAGATTTTGAGGTTTTGTTTGTTCTCTCAATTTTAGTTTGCGATCATCATCTTTCTCTAAGGAGAGAGAGCAAAGAATAAAAGAGTTTTGTGTATTCTAAAAGCGTTAAAAGACGTACACACATTTCTTTTGCCCTTGTCTTTTTTTTTTTCATGTTATTCTCATTAGCAGATCATTTCAATCGTTTATGGGCCTACAGGCCGAATTGAGCAGTCGTCGATGGGATTAATGGGCCTTACGGCCCATTTAATTCTCTCACAGACACCACCGCTGTGATCTTCGCTACGACGAGACAAACGTTTGTAGCAAATTTATTTTTAATTTTTTAAAAATAAAATCAATCGTTATCATCGTCATAATGCCGTGCCACAGATTAGTGTTTTCTCGTTTGCCCTCTTTTCGTAGCTCCAACAAACCCTACAATTACAATTACGGCCGATTGTTTTCGATCATGGCTGCTGCTGCTGCTGCTGATGAGTTCGTGAAAGGGCGCGTGCTTCCGAACGGTGTTGCTGTCATCACTCTAGATCGTCCAAAAGCTCTCAACGCCATGAATTTGGGTAATGTTTGGAAGTTGTTTAGATTGACTGCAGTAAGCAATGGCCTTTGCTTGAACGAGTGCTCATTCTTTTTTTGGTTTTTGTTTTGGTTCTGATTAGATATGGATGTGAAGTATAAGAGCTTTCTCGATGAATGGGAAGTGGACCCGCGAGTGAAATGCGTTGCGGTGGAAAGCAGCTCGTCTCGTGCGTTTTCAGCAGGTTCAGAGCATTTGTTTAGCTCAAAGTCCTTTTTTTAAACAAAAAAAATCGGGGAGTTCTTTTGAGGGTGATGATGAGATGACGATAATGTTTGTTAGTGTTTTAGATATGGAACTATTCAATTGTTGGTTTTTAGTTTAAGTAGTTGGGTGCATGTTCTTGACTGGATTTTGAGGGTGAATGATGATGGTCGATGCAGGGATGGATATTAAGGGTGTTGTTGCTGAAATTCAAAAGGACAAAACAACTCCTCTTGTGCAAAAGGTGTAAAGATTGCCCCTAAGCTTTGGATGTTATGGCCATGTGGATACTTTAGTTGCAAATCATATCCCCAATTTGATATTTGTTTTTCGGGTAGTTGCATATGTGACATGTAAGCTCGACCGTTGTAGAATTGACTGTGAAGTTCGTTGCTTATTACTGCTCCACTTGCAGGTGGTGATGTGAAGAAGATAATGAGAGAGAATAGCGAGTCAGCCATTATTGAGGTCTCGTGGCATCAAAACATATAATGCATAGATTTTTAACAGAACCTCTAGCATAATGTTTATAACAATGATTAGGAGTTGAGTAAGGCACACCAAACTAGATATTGGGGTTTGAATACCGTATTACAAGATCTTTGATTCTAACATCTAGTTATTTGGAGGTTTGAGTAGTTGGTCAGTTTTCAATAACTTAATTTTGACTATACCAAAATGCCACTATGAAAAACATCGAGCAAACTTGTATGAGGAAACAGTCTTCAAACCTAAGCCGCAGCCAGGCAAATGTATGTTTTGCTTGCCAGTTTAGATTCTCTTTTATATTCGTTATGAGTAATTTGCATTTTCCTACTATGCTTGGATTATCATGAACTTCATTAGATTAGTGGAATACAGTTCGCTGTCACAAAGCATCTTGTCGCTCATCATTCTGTTTTTTTCTTCTTTAGGTGTTTACAGCTGAATATTCCTTGATATGCAAAATATTTGAATACAAAAAGCCATATATTTCTTTTATGGATGGCATAACAATGGGCTTTGGCATTGGACTTTCTGGTCATGGTCGTTATAGGATCATCACTGAGGTTTTTTTTCTTTTACTCAATGTAATTTTGGTGGCAGGAATATTTTAGATAGAAAATTAGTAATCATTTTTTCTTTATTTTCATTCAGAGAACTGTGCTTGCTATGCCTGAAAATGGTATCGGCTTGTTCCCAGATGTCGGTTTTGCCTATATAGCTGCAAAGAGTCCTGGAGAAGGAGCTGTTGGTGAGATTGCCTATCTTTGTTCTTTAATCGCATCGAATTTGTATAGTCTATGTTAACTATGATTACCTGCATCTCTTGGAAATTTGTTGTATATTCCTAGCATTGAGCCATTAGGGACCTTTTGAAGAAATCATTATCTTCTCCCACATGTGGGTGACGACTTCACAAATTAAATCGCAACTTATGCTGAGAGGATCCCCAAATTATTTTATGTTGCCCCCTTCAAGATAGTTTTACAAAGTTCCTTTTTTTTGTCTCAACATTATTTTGCAGGTACCTATCTTGGATTAACTGGGTGCAGGGTATCCACGCCTGCTGATGCTCTATACGTTGGCCTGGGAACACATTTCGTGCCTTCTGCAAGCTTGACCCCATTCAAAGAAGAGCTGTTTTCGTCTACCTTGTATGGTTTACTTTGATGAGATGAAGCTGTTATTTATGCGAATAGAAATCTTTTTTAAACCTTAATAACTTAACTTTTAATATATATCTTCTTCATTCAGGCGCTAAGTTTCTTTTCTATTTTATGTTATGAAGCTCCGAGGATCCTGACCAGGACATAGCTGTGTTGGCGAAAAAGTACGCCACGAAACCTGATAATGATCCACGCTTGAAGTTGCTGTTACCTAGGATAGTCTCGACCTTTGGGGGTAGCAAATCTGTCAAGGAGATAATCGATGAACTCGAACAGCAACAGCTCAGTGGCGATACTTTGGGTACAGATACAATCATAACGTTCTCAATCTCAATTTTCGTTTGTGCTAGCTAAGGTTTGAAATGCTTATCGAACGCTTACTCTTCCGTGTTCTTGGCGATTATAATTCAGTGGCTGAGTGGGCTGAGGAAGCATTGCAAGGCCTTAAAAAGGGTGCTCCTTTTTCTTTTTCCCTCACCAAGGAACACTTCTCAAGGGTCTCCTCAGCCCAAAGCAGCAATAGTAACGAGTTATGTAAGGTGATTAAAATTTCTCGGCCAACTTCGCTTTTTTTTTTCAGTACTATTACTATCTTTTTTCTTTACGACGAACGCATATCAATCAGCTGCCTGGCGTTATGAAAGCTGAATATCGCATTGCTCTGAGATCGTCCCTTCGAAACGATTTCGTCGAAGGCGTTCGTGCTGTCTTGGTGGACAAAGATCAGGTAAGATTTCGCCAAGTTATTTGACTTTAGATTTTGGGGGAAATATTACTATTACTCAATTCTTAAACATATGTTAATTTAATTGTCAGAATCCCAAGTGGGACCCGCCTAGCCTTGAAGAAGTGAAGACTGAGGAGATAGAAGCACTTTTCCAACCATTAGGCCACGAAGTTGGTGAGCTCAATGTCTGAGCTTTAATTTAGTATTTTGCATGTGTTGAAAAACTAATAAAATACGGCTTACGTTTGTTGTACTACTTAATATTATGTTGCAATAAGCTTTATGAATATTTTGCCAAAATTTCAAATAATCTTTTTGTTACTTTCGGAACCCTCGCTAGCCTCTATTCGTAATATTAACGTAATACTAATTATTCCTAAACAATTTAGGAGGTGTTTGTTTTGGGGTGACTTCCAAAACATCACCGTGATCCTCTCGTTTATCACTTATCACTGTGTTTGTTTAGTCTAGGTGATGAGTCATCACCGGAATGATGGATCACCTAGGTGATGAAAATGGGGTGATATTTCATATTTCAGATCACCCCAAAAAACCTAGGTGATCCAACATCACGGTGATGAGGTGATCTATCTAACTTTTTAATGGACGAGAATATTTTAACATTATTACTTTATATGCCATTATAAATATAATTACATGATTAACATAATTAGTTCTTAAAATATTTCAGTTATTTAGAAATGTTAAACTTATATTTAAAAAAGTATAAATATAAATAATGCTTATAAATTAAATGTATATTTTAATATATTAATGATTATCACATAAACTATCACCTTAAAAAGTTTAATACATTATTTATCATGTGCCTCAAATATGACATTTATACAACGTCACCTACACATCACAATGATTAAACAAACAGAATACTTCAATATCACGTTGATCTGAAAAATGAAATATCACCTTAAAACAAACACACTGATGACTTATCACCTTAATCCACATTCCGGTGATACATACATCACCGTAATGTGCCTATCACCGTAATGTTAGATCACCTGAAACAAATACCCCCTTAAATTAACCTACATTCATGTTTGATTCTATACATTTAAAAATCCTACTACAAAGCAATGATGAAATAATAAATACAGCATTATTCTATATCCTTTTTAAATAACACTAGTCGTGAAACAAAGTCGATAGTATTTCAGCCATTGGCGTTCATTAAGTTTAATACCATCAGCACATCTAATTGTCCGGTAATACATAATTCAACCAAAAGTCAATCAATCCATTTACATCATCTACCCTTTTCAGACTATGAAAAAAATAATTAAATAATTACGAGTGTGTGACTGTGTGTCAATAAGTGAAGCAGCAGAATGTACGTATGTCATTTTACAACAATTTTACAAATGCAGTACAGATAAGCAATGACGTCGGCCCATTTAATTGCAACAAAATGTTTGTTGTCGTCTGAATGTGGTCATCATCCTACTTAGGTTGGTCCATATATATACATACACTTCATCATCATATAATACTCTCGCCAGAAAACCCTAATAACAAAGTCCCTTCATCAACAATGGCTGATGAATACAAGTACGTCAGCCTCAGAGATCTGCTGAAGAACGAGCCTTCAATATACAGCTTCACAGACACAGCATCCATGGCCAACGAAGAAGAAGGAGATGAGCTTGATGACGTCAGATCAATGGTGGAGAAAAATTCAAGCCCATCATTATCTGATCATTTCTTGTTGGAGGTTTCTTCAGATAGAGAATAAGAACAAGTGACGATCTCCAAGAACAAAGGTAATGAAGTTGTTGTTGAAAAGGAGGAAAAAGGTCATGGAATAGCTCGTATGAGGCATTCGAGGGGTGACGAGTCTTTGTTTTATATGGGGCGTATAAACGACGAAGAAGAAGATGAGGCTTTCGTTGATTCAATCGAGGGCTTGAAGGTGGTTTTGATGAAGCTCTTGGGCTTCTCTCTGTCGAAGATTCAGATGATGAATGTTTTTAGGGTTTTATTTGTTTGTTTGTGTTTTCATTTCTCTTTCAGTCTCTGCCTTATGTCAGGAACGAATCCATCCTTGTTTAGTTTCTTACATTTTCAATCCATTTTCTAACATCATCTCTCATACAAAAGGAAGCAACTATATGTATCATCTCTCAATACAAGGTGATATGGAACACTAAACTAGGTTTAATGTGTTCATACAAAACAACCCAAAGAGAGATCATAAGTCCCACTTCATCCGCTGAGTTCCTCAGACTCTGTTGACACTGTTTACTGGAAGAATATACATTAGTCTTTCGCAACGAAAATTAACTGTCAGTAACGGTTGTGACGAAATAATGACCAGGTTATTACTGTCTGTAATTCTGCCCCAAAATCTCAATTAACGAATTTTCAACGGTATTTTTTCCAAGTTTGTTTACAATCAAAGCTTACACATTTTACTCGTACGGGGAAAACTTGACCAAATCGACACCACGAACAAAGTTACCAATCATTCGTTCTTGCTCGTGGAACATCGACGTTACCATAAACGATACAAATTCTATTAATTACGTTAGAGAATCTACCAATAATCCTTACAAGAACAAGAACCATCCTTAAAATGATGAAAACGACTACGATCCCTAACAACAATCTCCCTATCGTATACCTTAGACAACAGTTTGATTGCCAGGTGGCAATCCCCGCAAACCCTCAAGTTCTTGACGATCGTTATCAAAGTTCCCGGCGGCGTATTAATCAGCATAAAAGCAAGCGCAATCTTCTCACTGTGATAAGACAAAGCAGTCTCCTTCTCTTCTTCCTCAATATCAGCGAGCACATTCGAAGTATGTGGAGAATAGCCCTCTAATCTCAGCAGCCTTTTCATCTCTGAGAGCATTAGCTCGATAGCTTCGTTCTGAGGATGAGACTTATCTCCCATTGCAAATTCGTGGACACGGTTTCCCAGTTCGACGAGGCTCAGCCCAGGCTCTTTCCTTACCCCTTCTTTAAGCATCCATGTCCTAATCTTATGAACTTCAGACCAGCGTCTTTCAGATGCGTATAGGTTAGAGAGAAGCACAAAGTCGCCACAGTGTCTTGGCTCTAACTTGTTGACTTCTTCCCTAGCAATCTCAGCGAGCTCTAAGTTCCCATGTATTGTGCACGCGCCGAGCAAAGTCCTCCATATTACAGCGTTGGGCTTCTGAGGCATTTCGAGGATGTAATCATAGGCACGTTTTAACAAGCCTGCCCTACCTAGCAAATCAACCATACATCCATAATGTTCGATCTTAGGTACTATGCCATAGTCTTCTTTCATCCTTTTAAAATAAGTGAATCCTTCGTCCACCATACCACAGTGGCTGCAAGCGTATAAAACCCCTACGAAGGTGATCTCAGTTGGAACCAGTCGTTGTCTTTCCATCGCACGGAAGAGATCGAGCGCCTCCTCGGCGAATCCGTTCATAGCCAAACCAACGATTAGAGAAGTCCATGACACAACGCTCCTCACCTTCATCGAGTTAAATACCTTCCTCGCCTCCTTAACGTGGCCGCACTTTGCGTAGAGCACTAGAAGTGCGTTCCCAGCGTGCAAATTATTGTCTAAGCCTACCTTTATCATAAATACGTGCGCCCTTCTTCCCAATGACAGTGCACCGATATCAGCTGTTGCTGTAAGAAGACTAACCAGGGTAAAGCCGTCTGGTTTAACAGCCTCAAGACTCATTTGCCTGTAACAACTCAACACATCGTTTGGTCGATTATTCAATGCATACCCGTTAATCAGCGAATTCCAAGCTACTAAGTTCTTCTCGCTCATTCCATCAAACACCTTGAGAGCACACTCCATGCGACCGTATGCTGCGTAGAGATGAACCAAAGAGTTCTTCACAAACATCAGCGACGCAAGCCCATCTTTCAACGAGGCGCAGTGCACCTTCTCGCCGTCTCTAAAAGACGCCAACTTGACGATGGCTTTTAAGAGAAAGGGGTAAGTATGGGTGTCAGGCGCCACAGAACTCGCGCGAAGCATTCGATATATCGACAATGCTGGAGATGGGTCGTCGCTTTCTGCATACCCTCTGATCATCGTGTCCCAGGTGAATATATTGGGTTGAGTAATTTGGTCGAACACCCTCCGAGCATACATCATGGGAGCCGAAAACGACACCAAAGTGAAGATCAAGTGCTTGCCCATGTCTGGGTCTGAAAGAGGCACGCCATTTCTCAGCGAAAAGGCGTGGACTTGCTTCGCTCTTGGGATCGAATGCGCGCATGAAAGCAACAGGGCTATGCATTTCTTGACGATGTAAGTTTTCTTCGGAAAGACTGCTGCGCTTGTAATAGCTGAAGTGTCGTTTGTTGGGCAACTGACAGAAAACGTCGTCGTTTCAGGACAAAATCCGCCCATTCGCTTGGATCATGTCTATAGCTATTTTCATATGAAAGAAAGAGTACTTTTAAGCTATTTTCACATTGGGCCGCTTACGCATGTTTTATGGGCCTAAAAACGGGCCAATCGGAGGCCCAACAAAACGTTATATTGTCATCTTTTGTAAACCGACGTCGTCTCATGGCCAAACTTTCGAACTTCAGCACAACAAATAACAATCAAGAGATACATATAGCGATGTCCGCATGGTGGTTGAATGATGATGGGCAAAGAAGATGATCTTTATTGTTATGTAATCACAACGTTGCGTTACGTTACATCAGATTATATATATAAGGGATTTGTAATATTTATTTAATTTAATTTGATTCATATTTTTGGTGGGGGTGGTTTTGCTTCAGGACAAGGTATCTTGTAGCATATGCATCCTTCACCTTTTATGCACTTTCCACGGTTTAGCTTATCTTCAGATCTACAAGCTATCTCACACAGATAGTCAACGCAAACTCCTATTCTGTACCTTTTGCTCAGCGATATGCAAGCAGGTGGTGATGCACCTTCGACGACGTCTATGATAACTATTTATTACACCAGAAAATGTAAGTCAACTACACACATACACACACACACATACATATGTATCTTAGTCGATGTAGGAAAAGTCGTCAAAGTACGCGTATATTACTTACGTGAAATGAAGAGAAGAGAGAGCATCATCATCATCATCAAGGCATATGAGTTCTCCTTCTTCATTGTGAGTATATATGTTATATGTATATCTTAGGACTTAGCCTATGTATTTTGAATTTAGGGTTTCTTCGTTTGTTTTAGTGGCATAGACAACCTCTATCTATATAGCAAGGAATTCGGCCTAGCTAGTATTTATGATAAAATCCCCCCGGGAGAAAAAGAATCGATCAGTTATTATTTCATATCTCAATGTTATGGTTGGGGTAATAATTGTTTACTTATTTTGTTATTATTTATGTCTAGGGGTGATATTATTCATCTCACTTGACTGTTGTAAAACCCTAGATGTCTTTACGAGATCAAGACCATACATGATAGGCATTGTTTCGGAACTATTTCTTAATATTATAGTTTTAATTTGACATTCTATTAAAAGTTACCTATTTTTAAATAAAAAAACTTACTTCAAATTTGTCTATAGGCAGTTAGTTATTTCGTATTTGTTGAAAGCCCCCCTCTTATTTCTAATGAAGAAATGTCCAAATGCTTGAAACATAGTCTTGCGTTGTTTCTTAATCAATTAACTGAACAAAGAAACATGTATATGCATGACTGGTTGATTAGATATTTCCCTTCCATGATTTACGTTTTATGTTTTATAGGAACTTGAAAAAGGAAAAGGACTTCATGTATTATGTTAGGGTTCCATTCTATATATGTAGAAAATATACTTAAGTTTCAGGCTCAACAGTAAATTCGACTATAGTCAAATTGGTTGGAGTACAGAGATCTGCATATTGCAGCTGTTTGAGAATTAGGGCAAGCAAACATCAGTACCATATATATATATATTGCCCATGGTGGTTGATGGGTAAAAAGATGATCTTTATTGTTACATATCACTACGTTACATCATATATATATATATATATTGTTTACATAAGATTTTGTATTATTTTATGTCATTATTCCTTGGGTGTCTTGGGTGGGTTCGGATCATCACAGAATTTGTAGCAGATGCATTTTCCGTAGAGATTTTGGCATTTTCCATGGCTTTGATTATCCTCAGATTGACACGTGTGATCGCAGAGAAACTCATAGCAAACTCCTTGGTCGTACGTTTTGCTCGGCGATGTACAATATGCTGCTGCTTCAACCTCCATGGTCTGAACTGCAGTGCGATATTATATGTAGTCGACGCTTTATTTATTTCTTACAGCAGAAAAATATTATTAAATGCAGAATCAAGAAAGGTGTAACTTTATTATCAAACTACGTATTACTTATTACTACTTACGTGAAACGAAGAGAAGAGTCATGAGCAGCAACATCATCATAAAGGCACACGAGTTATTCTTCTCCATTGTGAAAGATAAAATATATATATATATATATATATATATCTTAGCCTATGTATTTTGATTTGTAATAATGCTTGCTTGTTTGTTTTAGTGGCGTAATACATAGACCAAACTCTATTTATTTATACTATTGCAACTGCAAGGAATTCAGTCAGCCAAGTATTTATGACAAACTTCCAAGGAGAAAAGAAGATGCGGTTAGTCATTATTTCGCATTTCAATGTTACGGTTTGGGGTGATAATTGTTTATTTTTGTTCTTTATTATGTTTAGGGGTAAAATTAATTAATATCTCTTGTCGTTCTCTTATAACGATGTAAAAACACCCTAGATGTCTGTTCGAGTTCGATGACATATATATATGACAAATTTCAGAACTATTTTTACTACGACAGTCCTAAGTTGACAAATATATCAAAGGACTAACATATATGTAGGCGTATGCGACTGTGAGATATATTCAAATTATATCAAGCCCAAAGTAACGCACTTTCTTAAGCGACAAGAATCGCAATTATTTTACAGTAATTTAAGCAAAAAAAGGTAGGAAAAAAAAAGAAAAATGAAAACACAGTCCATTTTAATTTTCATACATACAATACAAACATGTCTCTGGCTCTCTCTCTCTCTCTCTCTCTCTCTCTCTATATATATATATATATATATATAAAACACAATCAACTAATTAACTAATTAATATCCTCTTCCTTGTGAGTGTAAATGACGCAATCAGACTTGGGATAAGCAGTGCAAGTCAGCACAAACCCTTCCTCAATCTGCTCCTCCGACAAGAAAGACCCGTCGGACTGGTCAACCTCGCCGGCGGCGATCTTTCCGGCGCAGGTCGAACAAGTTCCGGCGCGGCAAGAATAGGGCAAGTCGATCCCCGCGCCTTCAGCTGAATCGAGGATGTATTGATCTTCAGGCGCTTCTATTTCGTGCTCTTGACCATTTGGGTCTATTAGCTTCACTTTGTACGCCGCCACCGCCATGAAAACAAACTTAAGCGAAGAAGATGAACATTTGTTGCTATTGAAGGAAAGATATGATCTTGACATGTTCGGCGCGTAGCTCAACGCGCTTCCTTTGACGGGCTTCGTGGGTCGGAAGGAGAGAGGTGAAGATACGGCGGCGATGCTCGACATTTTCTTCTAAGTCACCTGAGATTACTGACAAAGATCTGAAGATTAAGGACCACCTTCAGACAGAAAAAGTGAGTAAAGAATAAACAAGTGTGAAGCGATTTCTAGAGAGTGCTTTTTGCTATACTTTCAAGTGGAGTTTGTTAATAATAAAAGGCGGCGATGAACAAGTGTAAGAGAAAGAATGGAATATTTTGTCATATTATTTGGCATGTGTCTAATGCTAACACGGAGAGGGTGGCAATGGCGGTTTTGATATAATATACTATTGCACTGCACAGAAGAAGACAAGAGAAGAGAACTCTACTAAGGACTTCACGAAATGGGCTTATTTGTCTGAATATCATAGTGGGCTCTATTACGAAGTTTACAACACAATGGAGATGGAGAGACATGTAAGTCAACATTTCAAGACGACTTTGACCTTTATTATAGCAAAATACAACCATTGTTGCCATTTTACCCATCTTATCCGAAATCCGATATATAATTAAGAAGAAAGAGAAAACGAACCCGAAGAAGAAAAGAGTAAAGCTAATTCCCTCCACAGATTTTATAGCCAGCCCAGCAATCTCCTTCGTTCCCAAGCTTTGCTCCTCTGAGAAAAAAAAGGAGCCTTCTTCTATTTTCTTGGTCATTCTACTCCCCTTCTTCCCAAGAATTGCTTCATGAGAACTAAACGCTGTCTGAATAATCCCTTTTAATGGCTACGCTTTGCGGCGCTGAGTTGCCCACACAAAATCCCATATTACCTTATCCCAAGCACAGCAGAATTTGCAAGCTTTCCTCTGTTTTAAGATGGAGTTGCTTCAATGGAGGGCCCAACCTTAAGAACCTTAGTCATCCATTGAAGGCCATAGATTTTCCTTCTGAAGCTTCTGTAAGAGATCGTCGTCGGCCCTCTTACGAAGACTTGAACCAAACCCATGTCCTAAAACTTCTTCACAAGTCTTGCAAGTCTGGAAATTACGAAGAGGGCCTTTCAATCCTCGAACTCATGGTGAACAATTCTGCTGCTAAAAAACCTGACGTCATACTCTGCACAAAGCTCATCAAGGGCTTTTTCGGGTCGAAAAATCCCAGCAAAGCTTTCAAGGTTATGGAGATCCTCGAAAGGTTTGGCGAGCCCGACGTTTATGCCTACAACGCTTTCATTAGTGGGCTGTGCAAAATGAGCAGAATCGACACAGCTAACGAAGTGCTGAGTAGAATGAGAGCTAAAGGTCTTTCGCCAGATATAGTGACTTATAACATAATGATAGGCAGCCTTTGCAGTAGGGGAAAGCTCGACTTAGCGATGAAGATGTTGTCTCAGTTATTACAAGATAATTGCAAGCCTACGGTGATCACATATACGATCTTAATAGAGGCGACGATCCTCGAGAAGGGTACCGAAGAGGCCATGGAACTCCTCGATCAGATGCTGTCTAAAGGCTTACTTCCCGACATGTTCACTTACAATACGATAATCAGAGGAATGTGTAAGGAAGGGCTTATGGACGAAGCTTACGAATTCTTCCAAAGCCTGGCGAGTCGAGGATTCAGGCCAGACGTGATTTCTTACAACATACTGTTGAGGGCTTTGCTGAACAGAGGAAAATGGGGCGAAGGGGAAAAGCTGATGAAGGACATGCTTTCGAAGGGGTGCAAGCCAAACGTAGTTACTTACAGCGTACTCATAAGCGCTCTGTGCAGAGAATCGCAGTTAGAAGAGGCGATCAGCCTTCTGAAGGTGATGATGAACGAAGGGCTGAAGCCAGATTCTTACACCTACGATCCTTTGATAGCAGCTCTGTGCAAAGAAGGGAAGCTAGAATCTGCAATAGATCTCCTCGACTACATGGTTTCGAGCAGCTGCTATCCCAACATAATCAACTACAATAATATACTCTCTGCCCTGTGTAAGAATCGAAAGCCCGACGCAGCCATAAGAGTGTTCGAAAAGCTCGACGAAAAAAAAGGCTGTTCGCCCGATGTTACCACTTACAATACGATGGTGAGCGCCTTGTGGGCCATCGGGGAAAGAGCTCGGGCCTTGAGGTTGGTCGAGGATATGATCAGCAAAGGGATCGGCCCAGACGAAGTGACCTACAATTCACTCATATCTTGCCTTTGTAGGGACGGGATGGTGGGTGGGGCCCTCGAGCTGTTGGAGGATATGAAGGAGAAAAATGAGTTCTTACCGAGTGTGGTGACTTACAACATAGTGATTCTTGGACTGTGTAAGGTTCATAGGGTTGATGATGCCATTTCGATGCTCGAAGATATGGTTAGAAATGGCTGTAAGCCTAATGAGACGACTTTTGCTCTGCTGATTGAAGGCATTGGGTTCGCTGGCTGGCCTGCCCAGGCTATACGGCTCGTGGGTTGTCTTGGGGAGATGGATGTTATTTCGGACCATTCGGTCAGGCGTCTGAGTAAAACTTTCCTGTAACTTTTTCTTGCATTGAAACAGAAGTTCTTGTATTACATCATAAAACAACGGCATAATTACAGAAGCCAAATTGGGCAGAGAAAGTGCACATAAAGAGCAGAGAACAGAAATGAAAAACTCAGAATATGTACAAAAACGAGTTTCTGTGACAACTACCTTACTTACCTATCAAAACATATTCAGTTCGGAAAGATCGTCCATAGGAATCTCAAGGCCGACAGAATCATGGTCTTGCAATTCAGCGTCGAAGTTGAACCAAGAATTCAAATCGCCGGTCTCGTCTATTCCTAAATCATCTATACCGTCGATAACGTTAAGTGACTCAAACTCCACTGATTGGTTAGCAGCAGCAGAAGTATTGCCTGAAGATGACATGAATCTAACATCTTTTCTCTTGGTGCTATTGCCTAAGTCGCTAGACGGAGGATTTGAGGTATTAGTTCCAAGTTGATCTGTTTTTTGTTTAGGTTTGGATTTTGGTTTACGATCAGACACTTGACCAGACTTGGGAATCGAACTTCTGACTAAACCATCTCTGTCTCTCTCGCTTCTCTTCCCCTTTGCCCCGCCCGAGGAGCCCAATGCTCTAAGACCACCACCAACATCGTCAAGCAATACTTCCTTTTTCTTACTCCTGTTATACAGTGGTCCATTTCTAGCAGCATGATCAGATGTCATAAACGCATCTGCTGAAGACCCTTCTGTTTCAACCGTATAAATATATTGAACCGATTAGCAAATGCACAAGTGTCAGATGTAAAAATGTTGTTTCAAGTACTTACCAACTGCGAGGCTAGCACTAGAAAGCTGTTCTGTTTCAGAAAACCGAGGAGGTGGAGCATAAACAATCTCCCTTAGAGTAGGTTCCGAGAAACAACTAACACTTGTCTCCTCGAATTTCCTGCATCTGACGAGTGTCCTCTTGGCAAAGGATAAAGCGACTTGCTTTGGCACTTTAGGAATCCCATGTTCTGAAGCATAGCTTGCTCTAGTTGCCTGACAACGACAACATGGCTTATAAATTATTGGCAATGGCGTCAAATTGCATCAAGGGAATAATTAAAATTAAAAATTAACCAAACAATTTTATAATTTGGAATTTCTTGAAGGCGACATTATGAGATGCACAGGGAGTCCAAGCAATGGGAGAAAATTATCAAGATATACTAACCAATAACTTCTTGAACGCCAACTCAACAAGGTTGTCCATGGCAACTTGTTCAGGGTTCCTGAAGAATAAACAACACATATCATAACGATTTGCCTAAAAGTATTCTGTCGTTAGCGAAAGATAAATGGTAGCAGGAAAATTCCAGTCGAGGGATGTTAACCTTTCAGCATCTTTTGCTTCTTGAATGGCCTTGTGTATTTTTCCCAAGCATGTGCTTTTACTGGAAAGCTGCCAATTTGGCACAAAAGGGAAAGCAAATGAATCACCTCATGGCAGAATATTTAAGCATATTGTACAACAGAAGACGAGGGGGTATCATGCTAGAAAGCAACCATACAAAAGACCTGTCAAGCATAAATCTTCAGGGATGTACCATAACTAAGAGAGAAAATGGCAACAAAAAACAAAATTACTGAGTAACCTGTCCAAGAAGTTCCCTTTCCAGCTGAGCCATTTCCTGGCCTAACTCATCTTCTTTATCATCCAATGCAGGCTGTTAAAAGACGACCAACGACTAAGTTAATATTTAAAACAAGACATGAGGGGGGTGAAACAGGGCAATGTAAATTCTATTGAGAGCCTTCAAATTATCTATTTATGATTGACAAACTGGGACATACCACAGCATCCAAGTACAGACCGACACTTTGCAGTTCCAGCATAAGCTTTTCTTCAAGACACATCTGGTCATACTGGGAATAGTAAGAGATTTCACCATTACTTCTCTTCAGACTCTGTGGATAATCATCTCGTGAGACTCTAACCAACATCTTGACCTCCGAGTGCACATATCCACCATCTATATGCAAAAACTCCCCATTACATAAACGATCTGGGGCAGGAGCGCTTCTATCAACGTGTATACTTCCAGAATCAATAATAACACAGGATTCATTCATTAAATTTCTTGATCTGCCAAATCCAGTTTCTTCCAATTCTTCGATTTCCTCGTCCAGAATGAGAGCTGAAAGCACCCTCTGATAAAGTGGAGTAACAACATTAAATCTTTGTTCTGCATCCGAGTACAGAGAAGAATTCTGCAATGGTTCAGGACATTCTGCCCCATCCAACGGTAATTTCGATTCACTATCAACTTTAGTGCATCTATTTCTTTTGCTGGAAAGAGAATCAGGCGCTATCATTTCTTCATCGCCATAGTCATCCTGAATTCATCGACGAAACACAAGGGACATAGAACATTAAACATAACGAGCAGAATGCTGAGTATAATTCATCAAAACCGGTCTATTTAGAAGAGAAAAAGTTCTAGCAACTAACCAAATTCTCTCGAATAATGTTGCCACTGCTATGATTCTGAGACAAACCCCGGGATGATTCTTCAGCCAATGCCATCTGATACACAACAAAACGTAATATTGCAGAACCAGCATAACACCCAAAAAACATCAGTAACTCGTTACACGTGATATAATAACCTGGTGTGATATGAATGATTTTTCCTCTGTGCCGATAGATGCAAACAAGGGTTCAACTGTCCTCCAAAACACACTCGGAGGACATGCATTAACTGAAAAAAGCAAAGAAAAGAATAAGCCACTCCGAAACAAACTTTGAAAAGTTTACCTTTGTCCCAGTGCCTACCGGTGGAACTGCAAGCAAGATTTGCAGCTGTCAAAAGCTCTTCTTGATCGTCATATGCTTCCCCTGAAAAATATATAAATGTTATCAAAGATACAAAACATTTCTTAAAGTTACTCATCCATTTTGCTCATAGCTAAGTCATAATGGACAATGAAAGCACTAGAAAAAAATTTGGATAAATACCACATAAGATTTAGACCATCTACACCTAGGTTGTACACAGTTCAACAGAATACCATTGAGTTATGCATTAATCGCTTTTCCGAAGAGGAGATCAAAGACCAGCAACAAGTGCAGATCAATGAGAGGGAAATCATTAACCGAAGTGATCAACATTTTAAACTTGACAAAAAATTCATTACCTAGTCACACTTTTCTTAGATTGGGGTGAACTACATGCAGGAAACAAAAGGGAGAACGATATATCCATGAGGTGTTAGAGGATTACCACTACCATCAGGAGAACACCCATTTGCCATTTGACCATTACGAGAAAAACTTTTACGATCCGTTATCTTCTTCAAAGGACGGCCAGACTTGCTGCAAAAAATGGGAGACAAAACTTTGTCAAGAAAAACAAAACTTAACGAGAAAAATCACAGATCAAGTTCAACAACGAGGACAATCATTTGTGTGGTACCTCCCGCTCTTTTCAGAATTGAACCTTGCATTTCGAGGAGGTTTGTTTGGCACTGTGTTGTCCATTGAATATGTTGTAGGTGAACCACCGGCCCTAGAAAATGGAGATGCCCTTGCATTACGCCCTTGCCTTTTCACACCATCACTACTTCCTTCCTTTATCATATTCTTGTTCTTTTTCATAGGAACAGAAGAACCAAAACCGCTACCACCAACTGGCCTTTCATCCCCATCTCTGCTGCAAGATGATTTCTCGTGCATTCTATTTTCTGCAGCACCAGATTCTTCGCTTTCCAAAAATCTCATTGGAGATGGAATATTATTTTCGGCTTTTATTTTGAAATTATGATTTTCAGATATCACACTCTTGGGGAAAGATGCATTGAGTCCACTGACGCTTAGCCGCGGACTACATTCTGAAGGGGAGTATCCTTCACCGTGGATTTGCATTTCATCACTATTTGGTACTGGGACAAGATTGGTCCTCCTAGTCCGAGATATTTTCTGTGGTCTCTGACCAGCCCATTGAGTAATTGGGGGAGAAGTTGATCCAACTGGCACAGAACGCTTTCGATTATTGACTCCTCCGATAGAAGACATCTTGTTTGTAGCTTGGGGCTGTTCCCAGCTCTCCAAAGTTCCCACCGCTCGAGGAGTATTAGCAGGCGAATTGGCTGCAGCAGCCGAGCCACTTCGTGGTGTCCTTGCAGCCTTCCCTTTCACAATTGGACTAGGGCAGATACCATGGTACTCATCTCGACTGTTCAACCTTAAAATGGATGAGAAAAAAGTTCTAAGGAAAGACTATCAACAAATAGAGTTAGAGTAGCACAACACAATATACAAACATAATAGGGGTTCAGAGTATAATAACAAGGATACTGGAGGAAGAGGTTATCAGCGGAGCAATTAGAACAGTAATGTCTATAAGTTCAAGCATACTTGACGTTCAATTTCCCTAACACTCGCTCTTTCAGTGATTCAGCAGGAGAATCCCTTGTGAGCAATGACCTCTCTTGATCAATTTTTAAGTTTGGGCGAGCTGCTGAAGCAACAGCGGAGAGCAGAGGATCTGACTTGTTACTGGCACCAGAAACACCGGATCTGCCAAGTTTATACAAAACATTACATTAGGTGTTCAAAGGCATAACGATATGCTTCAAGTTGCATTCTATTCAGCTAACATAAAAAATTCCATGCACATTCTAAATTCTCGAAGTCCAACACCAGCTGTTTTGTGTATGACCTAATTCAACGTCTACTTTACAATAAAGTCCTTAATGATTAGATTATGGTAACTTAACTTTGACTTTTTTAATCTAGTAGTAATTGTCAGTAGCAGATGGCATGACACACGGTTAAGCTTTCCAAATGATCGAGCAACGCCTCATATTTGCACCAACAAATAAAGGCACATTAGAAAAAACATCCAGACCTGAAACATGGTGTAGATCCACCGGACTGCAGACCAGTATCTCCTGTTTGCCTGGGAGGCATATTTCGTTTTATTTCCGCTTCATTATCTACAGCTCTTGATACCACGGCGCCAACAGATCGCTTCCTCTTCATCTTTTTGTCCCATCCCTCTCCACCGGCAGGTAATCTTCGTATTTTCTCCTCAATCATTTCAGAATCTTCATTGATATCATTAAGTATGTCTTTTTCTTTGGCCACCATCAAAGGCTGACGCAGTACTCCGATGTTCCTAGAGTCCGGCTGAAAGAGAAGATGGGCTTGTGACTTATTCACGACAATAGCATGGTGGAACAAAAGAATAACTGAGACTTGCTTTCTAGATGTCTACATTACATATTATGCATAAACTAGTATGTTGCTCTGATGGAGAAATCATTGACATCTGGGCTAAAAATCAACTATACAAACTTTTAACCTGCACAAGTAGAAGGTTCAAAAAAGAGTGATGCAGGTTTGCAAAGCAATTTTGGTAATAAATCATCGATATCATTAATGCTAACATTGATGCATCAACTAAAATAATTCAAAATAATAGTAACAGTATACGGTATAGAGTAACAAATAACCAGACAGGAATCAAGCTTGCAGAAGGCGCCTGGCGGAAGGGTAAAGGTTGACGGCTGCCTAGGGCCTTTTGGGGTGGTGGTAAATTTTCTTTTTATCAAAGTTTCGAATCATATGTTCAATCACTAATTAGTGTAATCTCTAATCTAGGGTTTCTTGGGTTTTACTAACTAGTTTAGGGATTTTTTGAGGGTTTAGTAGCCAATTTTCTTAAAGCCCAATCTTTCCAGCCCAAATTCATCACATTCTCTTCTTCTCCAGGCCTCCAACTCCCCTCATCTCCAACATTTAAAACAGAACATAAAAAAAATTCCGCATAAAATTGCTTGCTCCTAGACTGCCTAGAACATAGTCATCGCCTATGCAGCATACCAGAGCGCTTTTCGAACCTTGATTCGAACCAGTTCAAATCTAATTTAATTCGCTTAGATAGGAATGAAATCGACATACATCGAAGAAACCCCCCAAAAAAACAAGTATCACTAACCCGAGAATCAGCAACCGAGGTGCGAGGCCGTTTATTAAGAATACCATTTTTAGGCCGGTCATCATGTTTTGGAATTCCTGGTTCTGAAGGGTTTCGCTGTATCTGAGATCCAGTCTTCAGAGTTGAAGCACTAGGCCTTTCATGAGTCAATAACTCACCGCGCGGCTGCTTCTTCAAGTGAATTCCCTCAAAAAATCTGTTCAACTTACTTGAATGTTCGTCCAACTTTTTTGCTCTGACACTGATCAAAAGAATATGTTTCAATCAGAAAATAAAGCCTGATAATCTTAGCATGGACGTTAGTCGTTGGCCAATCTTAACACAAAAGAAAGACACAAGCAAGGAAGTTATCATGGACTAGGATCTAACCAATACAATGAAGCACTAAGAGTATCTTGTAAGTAGTACTGAAAAAAAGATAGAGTCGACACTTACGTGGCTTTAACACAACTCTCTGCAACGCTTGCTCTGAGCCGCCTTAATTCTTCAACAGCCACTGAAGGTGAATTTTTCAAGTGGACAGTCCCAAACGAAGTTTCATCCACGCTGGTACTGACCGAAAAATTCAGAACCCTCTTCAGTTCACTAGTCCGCCCGTATTTCAGATCACCAGTGGGAATCGAATCAAACATCAAGAACTGGGATAATGAAGGCGTGTCTCCAGATAAGGAAGCATTACTCCTGGAATTAGCTTTTGCAGAACTGAAGCTTCTATTATCTGAACCCTCTTTGAAACTTGAAGACCTTCCTAAGCTGGGGACCAAGTATCCCCTGGGACCATTTTGGTAGTTTCCCGTGAAACCCGAGTCAGGACTGGCTGATCCTAACTCAAATCTCGAAGTTCCCTCCATTACTAGTGAAGAGTCTCATATAGCTCCCAGAAGATTTGGAAAATAGAAAGTAACCTGATTATCAGTAGCATCCATTAGAAAGCGCAAAGCAACAGTATCAATCACAAGTTATAAATCAAGATGATAGCTTTGAATTGTAATTACACAATCCACATGGTTCAAACAAAAGGACTGAGGTGTAAAAAGGCATCTTAGTTGAACTATCCAACAAAAGGGAATTCGTTTGCAAACTGCATATCAACATCAATTATTACGGAAACTACAATGATATAATTAACGTAAAGAAAAACATTTCCAATTCCTTTACAAGTAAGTGAACAACTTAAATTCATTAAAAAGTTTGACCATCCACAGCAGATTACAGAATTGCAATTGCAAGGATATATATTACTAAGTTGACGCTAGATTTCGCACAAAAAAGCATGAATTTACCTTGAAAACCAAAATCTCGAATATAACCTTGACAATCTGGAGCATACTTCAGATAAACAAACAACAAAGGAACAGAGAAGTCCCAATTAAAGTCCAAACTGGATTAAACACGACTTCACCAAATCATCCAATAAAATTCAAACTTCACAAGAATAAAAAGTTGAGAACACTACAGAATCTACACCTTAACATCCAAGAACCCTAATTCAGCATACCTACCCCAGAAAAATAGGGTTTAAACATAAATCACCAATTCACACACAATTCACCACGCGACGCGACAATTCAATAGCGATAGCTACAATAAACTTCCTTAATCAAACCTGCATTCAGCGGTCGGAACTTGGATCGATGAGGGAGAAAAATGCTGACGCAGAATAATAGAAAGAGAAAGCAAACAAGAAAGCTCGTAGAGAGAGAATGACGGTGCTAAGTAATTTTCTTTTTCCGAACATGTTTTCTTGTTTTACGAAAATCTAATTTTTTTTATTTCTGCGTTGCTGTTAACTAATAATTGGACAAATGCGGGCCAACATTCCTTACAAGTGTGTAATTCCAATTTGGGCCCTTTTATATATATGACTTATGAGTCTATTGAAAATACTACTATCTCAAGCGCATATAAACATTTAAAATAGGGCTATGCGGCCATTTTTTTAAACAAATTAGTTTCTAAATGCAAAAAAGAGAAATTTTGTACTAATATTTCGTGATTAAATTTGATGCATCTTTAATTTGATAAAGTTTAGCATTAAAAAATAAAACACAAGTATATGGTCATATTTTCGCCTAGAAACTGCATGACCGTCTAGGTTTTATGCCACGTGGCCGTACGCCAAACTAGCGCCTAATTAATGAAATTGACGACGTTGTCCACGGCATATCGTCTAATATATACTAGCTAAAAATAGAAGATCAAATACGTTTTATCAAAGTCCAAACATAACCAACCGCTAACATTTGTTCTATTATTTCATAATTAAATATACATAATATTATTTAGTACACACGTATGGATGTGCAAAACTACTAGTACGTCTCATCCAAGTCCCGACACTTAATAAAAGAGTATATATTATTTTACATCTCAAGAAAAAATCTAAGTTTATTTCCCCCCTCCACGATGATGTTCCTTAAAGAACACAAAAACACTAAACCACAAAACTCAACTAAACTTGCCAACAACCTTTGTTTGTAAGCAAAGTGCTTCTACATCTCCATCACCATCCTCCATCTCTCCCACATATATATAACATAAAACAACAGTTTTTATTCCACTTTAAGATCTCTTGCAACAATTTTCCTTAGCTTACACAAACTAGCTTAAGAGCATTCAACAAGCATTAACAAGAAAAAGGAAAAGAAAAAAAATGCTCCTAAAGATATCAGCTTTCCTCATCTTCCTCACCATACGCACATCTTCGGCATCAGATTCAGACCCACTCCAAGATTATTGCATCCCTCAAAACCCTAAATTCCCATCTTTCCATCCATGCAAGAACTCATCAAACGTCACAATTGAAGACTTCTTCTTCTCGGGCCTAAAATCAAACCCTAAAAAAACCCCTAATACTAAGTTCACCTCAATCCCAGCAAACGTCGAAACCTTCCCAGGCCTAAACACCTTAGGCATCTCCTTCGTAAGGGCAGATTTCGAAGTAGGGGGCGTAAACGTCCCTCATTACCATCCTCGGGCCACCGAGGTTGCATTCGTCGTCGAAGGGGAGTTATACTCGGGTTTCGTAGATTCTCAGAATAGGGTTTTTGCAAAGGTGTTAGAGAAGGGAGATGCCATGGTTTTTCCTAGGGGTTTACTGCATTTTCAGATGAACGTTGGGAAATCTCGGGCGACGATTCTGGGGAGCTTTAACAGCCAAAATCCGGGATTGGTTAGAATCCCGGGATCTTTGTTTGGGTCGAATATCGACGAGGAGCTTCTTATGAGGTCGTTTGCGATGGACCGTAAGGAGCTGTCTAAGTTGAGGAAGAAATTCTTGCCTAGTACATAGGATGAGGCGAAGTTTATGTTCAGAATAAAGATGAGATCTTTATCATCATTCGTGTTATTACACATGGATCGGTTATGTTAAGGTTTGATGGGCAGATTGCATGCTTGGGATTGCTAAGAAAGAGCTCATGATATTTTTTTTTTTTCAGATTTCTACTAAACTTTTCCAAACTTACGTAGATAAGGCAGAGAACATGATGAATGAAATTCGGTTAGAAACGATTGGGGATTTTTTTTAGACTACTTGGAAAATTCATGAACTCTTACAATTTACAAACCCTAAAATTCATGCAAGGGCTGGGCCCCACATTGGTGATCTTGATCATCTCAACGAACTTTTATCGTCGGAAAAACTTAATAACAACGAACGAAATAAGTGGATCCATAGGGTTGGGAGTGGTCTCACAGATATTATTATTATTAGTTGGTTAAAATAGAAAATTGGAATTAATGTGAGTCTTGTCACCCCCTTGGTCTATAAATGAATGGTAAGAAAATTGGAGAAGAAAAGTTAGGAGAGCAATGATCAGTGCCAATATGCTTCGTAAGAAAAAGTCAAAAAGATGTTATAACTAACACTACGATTAACTAACTACTCCATTACAATCATTGAAGAAAGAAAAAAGGAATTAGAAATGGAGTAGGTAAGTGGTCGAGCTTTACGACATCATTTTCTTTGATTTCTCAAAGAAGAAGGTGGGGCTCATCATGCAAGAGTGCAGCCAAAGAAAGCAAAAGCATGCATTGTGTAATAATAATAGCATAAGCATGCGAAGGAAAAGAAGACAGCATTATTTCCATGCAGTAAGGTTTTTTTTCTGCAATAGAACTACTCAGCAACCACCCTTTGAAAGCCATATGTGAGGGCGATTTCGTCATCTCTCGCATAGTCGGGGAAAATAACGAAAGATCAAAGAACACCGTGCGGAGTGGACATAGGGAACTCCAAAGACCAATCGTTCCACGGACATACATAGATAGATAGATAGATCGATAGATAGAGACTGGCGATATAAAAAGATAGTATTTTTCTAAAGCATTGCATGTAGGACTTCGTTCCAAGAATCGGGCACGCCGGGCAAGCACCAATGGCTGCAGTCCGAGCTTCTCTCTTTCGATCTTCGATCGTTCTTTTTGCCCGAAGAAATAGCTCGGGCGTATACCGAAGGATGCCCGTCCACCCTAAGGGCCGACATTGTAGTGACGTCTTGGATTACTACCGGGAATACCATCCTCTTGAGGACTCTGTGTAGTACCGCTAACTGCTCGGGCGGTCCGCTGAAGTTTTGTCCTAAAGGCGATCTTTGTCCGTAGCACTTCGAACCGTTTTCTCTGCGTAAGAGAAAACAGAAAAAAAAATGTGGTACATGCTGAATGACCACTTCACCTAAAACTCATAGGATTTAGGGTTTTAGGTTTAGGTTGCAATGAAATATTTCACCTAGAATTTAGGGTTTAGAATTCAGACAGAATGACTACTTCACCTCATCTAAACCCTAAAAGCTTTTCGTTGGAATGGAGCGCATCATATTTTAATCTTATATACTTCTATGTCCAGCAATGAATTGCGACGATTACGAAAATAATAAAAATAAATCGATGTTTTCGTCAACCTATTGTTGTGCCGAGGAGATATGCTTCGAAAAAAGACCCGGGTCCTCCGCGGGTCGAGGTTCAAATCGACCCATTTTGCCCACGTCGTGAGTCCCCTCTCATACGCCACGCTAGGGTTTATGTTCGTGTAAACCCTATCTCCCTCCATGACCGCGTCCCACCTGTAATAAAGCGAGTTTCCAACGAATTCGAAGGTCCAAGGATTATATATATATATATATATATATATATATATATATATATATATATATATATCGATCGTCTTAATTATTACGAGCTCCATTTTTCGGAATGAATCCACCACTGGGCGGAGTCGAAGACGAGTACGTCGATGCCCCTCCAATACTTTGCCTTCTCTTCGATCGAATCCAAGCGCACGATCCTCTCCCTTTTCGGCCCCCTCGTTAAATCCACTAGCAAAGGCGCCCAGCAAAACTCGATCGACATCTCATAGTCCTGTGCAAAAAAAAAAGCGTAATTATTAAACTTAAACGCGTCGAAAAAGCGCATTCGAATTATTATTTACATATTTGAGGTTAATCTCCGACGCTTACTAAAGCGAGGAAAGCAATCGTCGGGCCGTTGTATATAAGTGTCTTACGATCGGTGGGCACCACTGATTGCACTAAGCAGACGAGCGATTCCCATTGGTTCCTCGTAATCGAATCGCCGACCAGCATTATCCTTTTCCTCCTCATTCTTCCCAGAAATTCCAGCGCATCAAACCTATGTATTCAGTTTGCAGTAAAAATCACTATAATTCACCAGGTAATGAAGCTGGAAAAAAGAAAAAAACATTGTAATAATAAAAACTCATCTACATATATATATATATAATATATATATATATATATATATATATATATATATATATATATATATATATACCTGGGAATCGTACAGCCATGGGGTTTCCACCTCCACTTTTCATAGTCAGAATCTGGCCGTCCATTTTCACGGCAGTTCAGGGAAGTGCTCAGATAAGGACACGTGGAATGATCGTAGAGAGGATAGCTTTGGTCGTAGACCCATTTTCCTTTGGTGAAATCGCAGGTTGTTAAGGATGAATGCCTGCCCTGAACCATGGTGACTTCGTCGTCTTCGTCGTCTAGCCATTGCAACTCTTCTTGGTCGTATTTCGAGCACTCAACGCCGAGGGAGAAAAAGATTGTTATTAGGATTAGCAGCAAGAGAAATGAGCGGCTGCTTACCAACTGATGAAGTTTTCCTGCCATTTTGAAGTTATTGTAGGAAGCAAAGAATGGAGAAATTCTAAGGATAGATGTGCGTGTATATTTATCATTACATTAAATGAAAGTAATCTTAGTTACAGTGTTTTTCATATTATTATCACCGTGATTTCAGGGTTTTTTGGTAGGCCATGGAGAAGGAAGCGATATCATTGTGTAGTTCTTTCTTTTCTGCTTTAAGGCTTTTTCTTACCTTATGTAGGATTGCAAATGAATCGAACTTTTTTGGTTCGATTCGCGATTCGATTCGGAATTTTAATATTCGAATTCGAATATTTAGAATACGAATCCGAATAAGAATATTACTTTTGATCCGAGAAATATACGAATACGAATATGAAATCACAATATTCGATTCGAAAATTAATCGAATTATTCGATTCGAATGATATAAAATAAAATATAGTATAATTAATATATATTCACATATATTCTATGATAACTCACTAAATCATTTAAAAATAATATGTTATAACTCAATATATGTATAAATATAATTTATTATAATTCAATATATATTGTAAATATAATATTGTTTATATGTTATTAAATAAAAAATGAAAGATGACTTCGAATACAAATATTCGATATTAATATTGTAGAAAATATTCGAATTCGAATAAGAATCGATTTTATGATTCGATTAAGTATTCGAGTATTCATATTCGTATTCGATTGTCATCCGAATAAGAATAGAATATTGCGGTATTCGATTCGATTAGTTTGCAACCCTACTTCCAAGACTAAAGCCTTCGCACACTGTAATAACGACAACACAGTCAACTGCCTGACTACAAATGAGTCCCGTCAATTAAGTACAAATTACATACCAGACTGCGTTTCATATTACATTTTAGTTAATATTTTGCTTCCTTTTTCCAGATTCTTACACCTACGATCCTTTGATAGCAGCTCTGTGCAAAGAAGGGAAGCCAGAATCTGCAATAGAGCTCCTCGATTACATTGTTTCGAGCAGCTGCTATCCCAACATAAATCAATTACAATACCATACTCTCTACCCAGTGTAAGAACGGCAAGCCAGACGCAGCCATAAGAGTGTTCGAAAAGCTCGACGAAAAAAAGGGCTGTATGTTCGCCCAACGTTACCACTTACAATACGATGGTGAGCGCCTTGGGGGCCATAGAACAGAGCTCGGGCCTTGAGGTTAGGCGTCTGAGTAAAACTTTCCTGTAACTTTTTCTTGCATTGAATGTAACAGAAGTGATTGTATTACATCATAAAACAAACGGCATAATTACAGAAGCCAATTTGGGCAAAGAAAGTGCACATAAAAAGCAGAGAAAAATGAATCACTTCTGAGAATATGTACAAAAAGGAGTTTCTGTGTCAACTACCTTACTTGCCTATCAAAACATATTCAGTTCAGAGAGATCGTCCATAGGAATCTCGAGGCCGATGGAATCATGGTCCTGCAATTCAGCGTCGAAGTTGAACCAAGAATTCAAATCACCGGTCTCCCCTATTCCTAAATCATCTATACCGTCGATAACGTTAAGCGACTCAAAGTCCACTGATTGGTTAGCAGCAGCAGCAGCAGTATTGGCAGAAGAAGACATGAATCTAACATCCTTTCTCTTGGTGCTACTATTATTGGCTAATTCACTAGATGGAGGATTTGAGATATGAGTTCCAAGCTGATCTGTTTTCTGTTTAGGTTTGGATTTCGGTTTTACGATCAGATACTTGACCAGATTTGGGAATCAAACTTCTGACAAAACCATCTCTGTCTCTCTCGCTTCTCTTCCCCTTTGCACCGCCCGAGGAGCCCAATGATCTAAGACCACCACCAACATCGTCAAGCAATACTTCCTTTTTCTTACTCCTGTTATACAGTTGTCCATTTCTAGCAGCATGATCAGATGTCATAAACGCATCTACTGAAGACCCTTCTGTTTAAACCGTAGAAATATATTTAACCGTGTATTAGCAAATTCACAAGTGTCGGATGTAAAAAATGGTGGTTTTCAAGTACTTACCAACTGTGAGGCTAGCACTAGAAAGCAGTTCTGTTTCAGAAAACCGAGGAGGTGGAGCATAAATAATCTCCCTTAGAGTAGGTTCCGAGAAACAACTAACACTTGTCTCCTCGAATTTCCTGCATCTGACGAGTGTCCTCTTGGCAAAGGATAAAGCGGCTTGCTTTGGCACTTTAGGAATCCCATGTTCTGAAGCGTAGCTCGCTTTAGTTGCCTGCAATGACAACATCGCTTATCATGCTGTGCATTAGGGAATATTGAAATTGAAAAGTGAACTAGAAGCAATAAACTAAACTAAACAATAACCACTTGAAAGCCAACTCAACAAGGTTGTCCATAGCAACTTGCTCGGGGTTCCTGAAGAATAAACAACACCAATCATAACATGATTTGCCTGAAAACATTCTCTTTTTAGAAAAAGATAAAACGCTAGCAGCAAAGTTCCAGTCGAGGGATGTTAACCTCTCAGCATCTTTTCCTTCTTGAATAGCCTTGTGTATTTTACCCAAGCATGTGCTTTTACTAGAAAGCTGACAAATTGACACAAAAAGAATAACAATAGAATCAATGAATAGATATCGTGGCGGAATATTAAAGCATATCCAACAGCAGAAGAGGTGAGGGTAGCATGCGAGAAAGCAAAATACCTGTCAAGCATAAATCTAAAGGGATGTACCATACTAAAGAGATAAATGGCAAAAAAAAAAACAAAATTACTGGCTAACCTGCCCAAGAAGTTGTGTCTCCAGCTGAAATGATTAATAAACAATACATGGGTGCAGGGGAAAGGATTCCAGCTTATGGCCGTTCCTTATGACCCACAATTGTAAAATAACGCAATTACAATTAGGCATACAAGAAATGGGGCAACTTAAATCCTATTAAAAGACTTCACACTTGTTATGATTCTGAAGTACTGAACATACCACAGCTTCCAAGCAAAGACCGACACTTTGCAGTTCAAGCATAAGCTTTTCTTCTAGACACATCTGGTCATACTGGGAAAAGTAAGAGATTTCACCATTATTTCTCTTCAGACTCTGTGGATAATCATCTCGTGAGACTCTAACCAACATCTTGACCTGCGAGTGCACATACCCACCATCTATATGCAACATCTCCCCATTACATAAACGATCTTGGGCAGGAGCACTCCTATCCACGTGCATATTTCCAGAATCAATAAAAACACAGGAATAATTTATTGAATTTGATCTGCCAAATCCAGTTTCTTCCAACTCTTCGATTTCCTCGTCCAGAATGAGAGATGAAAGCACCCTTTGATAAAGTGGAGTAACTCCATTAAATCTGTTGTCTGCATCTGCGGACTCGTACAGAGCAGAATTCTGCAATGGTTCAGGATATTCTGCTCCATCCGATGGAAATTTCGGTACACTATCAACTTTGGTGCGCCTATTTCTTTTACGATTAAAAGGCATCATTCTTCATGGCCATAGTCATCCTGAAATGATCGATACCAGGGACATAGAACATCAAACATAACGAGCAGGATGCAGAGTATATTTTATAAAAAATGGTATATCTAGAAAAAAAAAGAAGTTAAGCAACTAACCAAATCCTCTGGGATAGTGTTGCCATTGCTACGATTCTGAGACAAACCCCGCAATGACTCTTCAGCCAATGTCATCTGATACACAACAAAGCATAATAATGGAGAACCAGCATAACACCCAAAAAAAATAAGTTACTCGTCACACACTAATAATAACCTGCTGCAATACGAATGATTTTTCCTCTGGGCCAAGAGAATCAAATAAGGGTTCAACTATCCTCCAAATTGTACTCGAACATGCATTAACTGAATAAAGCAAAGAAATGAATAAGCCACTGAAACAAATTTTGGAAAGTTTAATTTTGTCGCAGTGCCTACCAGTGGAACTGCAAGCAAGATTTGCAGCTGTCAACAGCTCTTCTTGATCGTCATATGTTTCCCCTGAAAAATATATCAATGTTATCAACGATACGAAACTATAATATACATGCATTTCTTAAAGTTACTCATCCTTCTTGCTCATAGCTAGGTCATAATTGAAAATGAAAACAGAACTAGCACTAGCAAAAGATTGGATAAATACCATATAAGATTGACACGTCTACACCTAGGCTACACAGTTCAACAGAATACCATAGAGTTATGCACTAATCGCTCTTCCAAGGAGGAGACAAAGACCAGCAACAAGTTCAGATCAATGAGGTGGACATCATGAAGCGAAGTGATCACATTTTTTAACTGGACAAAACATTTCATTACCTAGGCCCACTTTTCATACATTGTTGCCAGTTACATGCAGGAAACAAAAAGGAGAAAAGATATATCCATGAGGTATTATAAAGATTACCACTACCATCAGGAGAACACCCATTTGCAATTTGACCATTACGAGAAAAACTTTTACGATCCGTTATCTTCTTCAAAGGACGGCCAGACTTGCTGCAAAGTGGGAGATAAAAACTTTGTCATGAAAAACAAAACTAGGTAAAAATCACAGATTAACTTCAACTATGAGTACTAATAATTTGTATAGTACCTCCCGCTCTTTTCAGAATTGAACCTTGCATTTCGAGGAGGTTTGTTTGGCCGCGTGGTGTCCATTGAATCTGTTGTAGGTGAACCGGCCCTAGAAAATGGAGATGCCCTTGCATTACGCCCTTGTCTTTTCACAACATCAGTAATTCCTTCCTTTATCATCTTCTTGTTCTTTTCCATAGGAACAGAAGCACCAAAACCGCTACCACCAACTGGCCTTTCATCCCCATCTCTGCTGCCAGATGATTTCTCGTGCATTCTATTTTCTGCAACACCAGATTATTCGCTTTCCAAAAATCTCACTGGAGATGGAATATTATTTTCAGCTTTTATTTTGAAATTCTGATTTTCAGAGATCGCACTCTTGGGGAAAGATGCATTGGGTCCACTGACGCTTAGCCGCGGACTACATTCTGAAGGGGAGTATCCTTCACCGTGCATTTGCATCTCATCACTATTTGGTACTGGGACAAGATTCGTCCTCCTAGTCCGAGATATTTTCTGTGGTCTCTGACCAGCCCATTGAGTAATTGGGGGAGAAGTTGATCCAACTGGCACAGAACGCTTTCGACTATTGACTCCTCCGATAGAAGACATCTTGTTTGTAGCTTGGGGTTGTTCCCAGCTCTCCAAAGTTCCCACCTCTCTAGGAGTATTAGCAGGCGAATTGGCTGCAGCAGCCGAGCCACTTCGTGGTGTCCTTGCAGCCTTCCCTTTCACAATTAGACTAGGGCAGATGCCATGGTACTCATCCCGATTGTTCAACCTTAAAACGGATGAGAAAAAGTTCTAAGCAAAGGTCATCAACAAATAGAGTAGCGATAACACGGTATAAATAACAAGGATACTGGAGAAAACGGTTATCAGCAGAGCAGTTAGAACAGTAACGTCTAAAATTTCAGGCAAAAGGTGGGAAGCATACCTAACGTTCACTTTCCCCAACGCCCGCTCTTTCATTGATCCAGCAGGGGAATCCCTTGCGAGCAACGATCTCTCCTGATCAATTTTAAGCTTGGGCGAGCTGCTGAAGCAACAGCGGAGAACACAGGATCTAACTTGTTACTGCCACCGGAGACACCAGATCTGCCAAGTTTACAGGAAACAATACATTACGTGTTCATAGCCACAACGATATGCTTTCAGCTAACATAAAAAATTCCATGCACATTTTCACAGACACTTCTTCTCAAATTCCAACATCAACTGTTTTGGGTATGACCTGATTCAATGTCTTCGTCTACTTTACAATAAAGCCCTTAATGATTAGTTAACGGTAACTTAACTTTTACTTTTCAATCTAGTAGTAACTGTCAGTAGCAGAATGGCATGACATATGGTAAAGCTTTTTCAAATGATTAAGCAATGCCACATATTTGAACCAACAAATAAAGGCATATTAGAAAAACATCCAGACCTGAAACATGGTGTAGATCCACCGGACTGCAGACTAGTAACTCCTGTTTGCCTGGGAGGCATATTTCGTTTTATTTCCGCTTCATTATCTACAGCTCTTGAAACCACGGCACCAACAGATCGCTTCCTCTTCATTTTTTTGTCCAATCCCTCACCACCGGCAGGTAATCTTCGGATTTTCTCCTCAATCATTTCAGAATCTTCGTTGATATCATTAAGTATGTCTTTTTCCTTGGCCACCATAAAAGGCTGACGTATTACTCCAATGTTCCTAGAGTCCGGCTGAAAGAGAAGTTGGGCTCATGACTTAGTCAGACAATATCACGGAACAAATGAGACTTGATTTCTAGTTGTCTACATTACTTATGCACAAACTAGCATGTAGTTCTCGTGGAGAATCACTCAGATCTGGGCTAAAAATCAACTAAACCAACTTTAAACTGCACAAGTAGAAGACACCAAAAAGAGTCATGCAGGTTTGCAAAGCAATTTTGGTAATAAAATCATCGATTTCATTAATGCCCTATGCCTTAACTAAAATAATTCAAAATAATAGTAACGGTAACATGGTGTAGAGTAACCAATAACCAGATAAGATCAAGCTTGCGGAAGGCGCATGGCGGAAGGGTGGAGGTCAATGAATCTTATGTTCAATCAGTAATTATTGTAATTTATAGCATAGGGTTTCTTGGGGTTTTACTAAAACCAAAGTTTAGGTTTGAAGGTTTAGTAGCCAATTATCTTAAAGCCCAACCTTTCCAGCCCAAACATCAGATTCTCTTCTTCTCAAGGCTTCCATTCCAGCTTCCCTCATCTAAAAATCAAAACAGAACATAAAACATCCGCCTAAATTTGCTTGCTCCTACAGTGCCTAGAACATAATCGGCACATATGCGGCGTCCCAGACCGCTTTTTGCGATCTTGATTTGAACCAGTTCAAATATGATTTCATTTGCTTCGATAGGAATGAGATCGACATATATCGAAGAAACCCCAAGAAAAAACAAGTATTTACTAACCCGAGAATCAGCAACCGATGTTCGGGGCCGTTTATTAAGAATGCCATTTTTAGGTCGGTCATCATGTTTTGGAATTCCTGGTTCCGAAGGGTTTCGTTGTGTCTGAGATCCAGTCTTCAGAGTTGAGCCGCTAGGCCTTTCATGAGTCAATAACTCACTGCGCAGCTGCTTCTTTGAGTGAATGCCCTCAAAAAATCTGTTCAACTTACTTAAATGTTCGTCCAACTTTTTAGCTCTTACACTGATCAAAAGAATATGTTTCACTCAGAAAATAAAGCGTGATATTCTCGGCGCGGACGCTAACCAATTATAACACAAAAGAAAGATGAAGATCAGCAAGAAAGTTATCGTGAACTAGGATCTTCCAAATAAAACGCATCACTACGAGTATCTTGTAAGTAAAGATAGAATCCACACTTACGTGGCTTTAACACAACTCTCTGCAACACTTGCTCTGAGCCGTCTTAATTCTTCAACAGCCACTGAAGGTGAACTTTTCAAGTGGACAGCCCCAAAAGAATTTTCATCCACACTGCTACTGACCGAAAAGTTCAGAACCCTCTTCAGTTCACTAGTCCGCCCGTATTTCAGATCACCAGTGGGAATCAGATCAAGCATAAAAAACTGGGATAATGAAGGCACATCTCCAGGTAAGGAAGCATTACTCCTGGAATTAGCTTTCGCAGAACTGAAGCTTCTAGTATCCGAACCCTCTTTGAAACTTGAAGACCTTCCTATGCTGGGGACCAAGTATCCCCTGGGACCATTTTGGTAGTTTCCCGTGAAGCCCGAATCAGGACTGGCTGATCCTAACTCAAATCTCGAAGTTCCGTCCATTACTAGCAAGAGAGCCTCATATAATGGAACATATATCTCTCAGCAGCTTTGGAAAACGGAAAATGGGAAGTAGCCTGATTATCAACAGTATCAAATGACAAGTTATAAATCAAGATGATAGCTTTGCAAAATTAAACAAGCCACATAGTTCAAAAAAAGGCCTGAGACGTAGAAAGGCATCTTAATTGAACTATCCAACAAAAGGAAATTCGCTTGCAAACTGCATATCAACCTCAATAATTTCAGAAACTATATCGGTATAATTGCCGCATAAAAACATTTCCAATTCCTTTACCAAGTAAGTGAACAAAACAACTTAAACTCATTAAAAAGTTTGACCATCCACAACAGATTACATAATGGCAATTGCAAGTATATATATATATATATATATATATATATATATATATATATATATAGATATAATATAGTACTAAGTTGACGCTGAATTTCCCACAGAAACAGCATGAATTTACCTTGGAAAACAAAATTTCGAATATAACTTTGACAATCAGGAGCATACTTCAGATAAACAAATAAAAAACAAAAAAGAACAGAGAATCCCAATTAAAGTCCAAACTGGATTAGACACGACTTCACCAAATCGTCCAATATAATTCAAACTTCACAAAAGTTGAAACGCACTAACAGAATCTACACCTAACATCCAAGAACCCTAATTCAGCAGACCTACCCCAAAAATTAGGGTTTATACATAAATCACCAAATCACACGCAATTCACCACACGACGAGACAATTCAACCGCCATACTACTTAAACTTCCTTAGTAGAACCTGCATTCAGCGATCGGAACTTGGATACATCACGGAGAAAATTGCTGCCGCAGAATCATAGAAAGAGAAAACAAACATGAAAGCTCGAAGAGAGACAATGAAGGTGCGTACATTCTTTTTCGAACACTTTTTCCTTTTTTTTAAAAAAAAAAAAAAACTTTTACGAAAATCTTAATTTTGTTTTGGGCAAATTACTAATCAGACCAACTTGAGTTTTAAAATTACTCTTAAATACCTCTCGAATTATTATTCCGTATAGTTACATATTTGAAAATTTCTTCCTGTTCATTATCTAAAAATGCCTTTTCAGCGTTAAAACGACGAAAATACTCATGTCTCACATATTCTAAAAAAGTTAAATAAATTATTTCACACGAATTGTACCAACAAAACTTGTTACTATACCAATAAAATTGAAATTATACCAGGAATTTGTAGAAATTATACCATTGTTCCAATATTATACCAATAAATAACCTTATTATAATTTTATATAGCACAATTGGACACTATACCAACTTAATTTGCTATTATGCCTGATATTATAGAAATTATACCATCTGTTTTCGTTTTTATACCAATAAATAATGAGATTCGAATTTTCTACAATGAAATTGGACATTATACCAACTGATTATGCTATTATACCAGAAATTATAGAAATTGTACCATCTGTTTTCGTAATTATACCAGTAAATAAAGGTATTATAATTTTATACCAAAAAATTAGGCATTTTACCAACTGATTTTGCTATTATACCAGAAGTTGAGGAAATTATACCATCTATTTTCATATTATACCAGTAAATATTGTTGTTTTAATTTTATACAGAAATTGACCAACTAATTACTGCAATATTTTTTGAAATTATACCATTTATTTTCTGAAATAATACCATTTATTTTCGTTATTATACCATCTATCTTTGTTATTATACCAATAAATAAAGTTATTTTAATTTTATGCAGCAAAATTGGAGATTATACCAACTCATTTTGCTATTATATCAGAAATTATAAATATTATACCATCTGTTATTAGGGTTCAATTCTGTTGCATAATAACGATAACACTTAGTATAATTTTCAATTTAACATTATTCTATTGGTATAATTAGAAAAACAGTTGTTATGATGTCCAATTTAATTTCAAAAAATGGTATTTTCATGTGTTCACTGTTTTGGTACTAAACACACAATTTTTTTGCAGAACGGAACATGAAGAATTTTTCTTAGGTATACTGAACATGAAGTTTAAAACTCGAGTGGGCCTATGAGGAATTTATCCTTTTGTTTTTTCGGCGTTGCTGTTAACTGTTTATTGGATAAATGCGGGCCAACATTCTTACAAGCGCCTTGTTTAAATTCGGTACTTCTTAGATATACATGAATCTTAATAATAAACTAGTACTGTTTTTGCACACGTCTAATAATAAGTTAATATTTAGGCGACTTCGGTTTAATTTTTTTGAACAAACTCATATAGAAAACATTCACAGGCTAAGGTTCTTTCGATTAAAGTGTCCTCATGTTATTCTTAGTTAATATTTAATTTCCTTTCTTTATAAGATAATATTCCGAATAGCAAGGAAAAACAAAGGTTCTTTTGATGTCTTGCCATAAATCTTGCTAAGCCGCACAACCTCTTCCCAAGTTTGTCTATAAAAACCTGTTCTTGCCTATTTACAATAACATCTCAATATCAATAAATCCGTATTTATTTTTATTTATTTTCCATGGCGCTCCGACTGCTATTCTTTAATTTGATCATATTCATGATCACCTCAGGTATGTTTCAATAATGTATTAGGCCACTGTTTCCATATAATTTCCTATAATACTTAAATTCAATAAACATATTACAGGTAATTATTATTGCCAAGCCCATGTAAGGCCTTACGATAGTTCATTCACGCACAAGGCAAGCTATACATCTCCCGATATATATTCAAATATTGACTCCATATACATATATATTAACACGATGCATGCATATGTATATATGTATATATTTATTATATGTGACGTTGGAAGTGATTTTGATTTTATTATGGCAGTGTTTGGCAACGCCGTATGAACCACAATACGGGGGAGGAATAGCAATCAACGCCGAGTACGGATCAAAAGACAGAAATATCCTTCTCAGACGATCGAAATCGATCAAAATCGGACAATCCAAAGATGGAAATAAATACTTCTCCGCATCCACTCTTCGAAACGAAACGTCAACGCTGCAACGATTTCACCTAAACTCGGACAATCTGTATGCTTTCTCAGGTGAATTTAATACATATATACGATCAGGGCCGAATTTGGGTCCGTGCAGTCCCAAATTTTTAGGGGCAATTTGGCGCCCCCATTTATGATTCAAATTGTTTTATTTGAATTTATATTAATATTTATGGGTCCAAATCCAAGAACTAATAAACTGGGCCTTGAAAATTATAAAGAATTTAATAGTAATTTGGGCCCTCAATATTATGTAACTGGGCCACAAAAATTGAAAATGGACCTGTTTATGATGATATCTTGATGAACTAAATATATGTATCTACATTAACATGTCATATGTATGTAGCTTGGGTGCAAGTAAGCGAAGGAGAGGCCTACGTCGAGGCTCTGTTTAAAACTCCGACCATAAATGTCACGGCAGGGTGGGTCCCGGCGAAGAAAGGTTGTTGGACTATGCTCAAAGGCGGCGTTGTTGTGAATGGTTCCGAGACTGCCGAGCTCCTTTTTAGGGTATATTAATTCTCATATACATATTTCTTTATGACTATTTGATGCATCGAAGCATATTGTATAATATATATATATATATATATATATATATATATATATTAGAGCGACGCAATTAACCCGAAAACCGAGATATGGGTGGACAGTATCTCGCTCCAACCGTTCACCGACGAGGAGTGGAAATCTCATCAGCAACAGAGGGTGCAGAAGGTATCTATCGAATAGAAACCCTAATTGGTTCGACACGTCGGGTGATGAATGATTTTCGTTATCTATATAGACTCGTCAGACGAAGCTAAAATTCAAGGTCGTGGACGACCAAGAGCGCCCCGTGCCCGGCGCAAAGGTATCCATCGGCCAGACGAAACCCTATTTCCCCTTCGGCAATGCAATGACGGAGCACATACTTAACAACACTGGCTACAGAGAGTGGTTTATTTCCCGCTTCCGATACGCCGTGATGGAGAACGAGATGAAGTGGTACTACACAGAAAAAGTTCGCGGAAACATCAACTACACTGTCCCCGACCAAATGCTCGAACTCGCGAATTCCCACGGTATAGCGGTTAGAGGCCACACAGTGCTGTGGGAATCTAAAGGCGGTCAACCAGACTGGCTCAAAGACTTTCCCTTGAACCGAAGCGACGAGTTTCGAGCCCTAAATGACGAGAGGGTCAGGTCGGTGATGAACCGATACAAAGGACAATACATACACTGGGACGTGGTGAACGAGAACATGAACCACAATTTCATTTCGGAAAGGCTTGGGAACGAGAGCTCTGTGTATTATTACAATATGGCACACGAGATCGATCCCGAAACTCCTCTGTTCGTCAACGAGTACAATACTATCGAGAGGAGCGCCGACGTGCCAGCCTCGCCTTGGAACTATATAAGGAAAATATGGCAGATGAGGGATCAAGGGTACGACGGGCCTCTCTCGCTGGGTCTTCAGGCGCATTTCAACAATTTGAACCTTCCTTACGTCAGGGCTTCGATCGATATGCTCGGTTCAATGGGTTTGCCTATTTGGGTCACCGAATTAGACTATGGCAACAAGACGGTGACCGGACTCGCAAGGGTAAGTTCCATTGCTTCATGCTTTAGCTTAAGTTTCACTAATTTTTTCGTCACGTATATTGAAGGAGTGATCTTGATCTTCCAGGATCCCAACAAGGTATGAGTATGAATTTACATTTTAAGTATACCAAAATTTAAGCAGTTTAAAGACACAATGCACCAAAACCCCAATCAGAGTCTTTAAACTACGACCCGTAAGTTTAATGTCTTGAAACTGCATATACAATTTACTCGCACATAAGCAACTTCGTCACCATATAGAATTTATCCTCAAATTATCCGACTTTAACTAATCATGTGTTATGTTCTTCCTAAAAAAAACTATGTCCGACGCTTAATGTCCTTCTATTGCTTCTAAGTTAATGTCTTAAATTGCACCCTATCAAGTTAAATGTCCATAAAGTATCACCCTCTATTACCGCATGGAAATAATAGTTGACCCCTCGTTTATGTCTGGCTTATATGCGTATACACAGGCGAACAATTTCGAAAAGATCCTAAGGGAATTGCATTCGCACGAAGCCATAGACGGGATAATAATGTGGGCTGCGCTAACGCCCGGCACAGGTTGTTGGAGGATGTGTTTAACAGACGACAATTTCAAGAATCTGTTGATGGGTGATGTCGTGGACAAAATCATAGGCGAATGGACTCACAAAGGCGGTGTTCATGGAATCACAGATGCTTCTGGCATTTTTGAGGCAACGCTTTTTCACGGGGAATACGAAGCGACCATAGGCGGAAAGACGCATCAACCTTTTAAGGTTGTAAAGAATGAAGGACAAGCGGTGGTTGTGCTCAAGATTTGAGGGTGAGAAGAAGTACAATGTAATAAAAAATGGCTTTTGTCAAGAAACTTACTATTGAGATACAAGAAATAAGCATTTGACTGCATTTGACATGTTTCCTAAATCATGCGCCAAAGAAAATAAAAACCTTATATTATTAATGACATTTCAAGCATTTTAAGTAAAAAAATCATACAGCCAAACCTCTCTTTAGGGTTTTTTCCCTACATTTTCTCCCCATTTTCTCTAGGATTTGGTATGCCCCTATTTCCTTTACATACCCCTCCTCCCTCTTCCCCTCTCCTTCACCACCCCTTCCCAACACTATAGCCGCCTCCGCCCTCAGTCCTCCCCCCCAACCTTTGTATCGGAGGTTTAGGATGGCTAGCAATTTCTGCTTTTCTTTTTAAAAAACAAAAATTGCTAACCCTCCATATGCCAACTGCCACTGCTATTCGCCGTCCACCACTCGCCACCAGCACCCGCGACCACATTCTGACACCTCTCGCCCCGACCACTCATGAGTCTTCCGTGTGAAGCTCGTTTCTCCCTAGCATTGGGTCATGAACTCTTTCCTCTCATTGTGGAGCCCATTTCGATGAAGGCCTCAAATCGTTGGACAAAGAAAATATCGAGTACTGAAATTTAGATTAATAGCCTTTTGTGGTATATTCTATAGTTCTTTGGTCCAAATATATTTTTCTTTCTCTCGGCTTTTATCACGTTGTGGTGTTTTGTTATGCTCATGAGCCTTTGTTCTCTACCGGATTCTGATGTCATTGGAGAGATCCATTGGACTATTTAACCCCTGTAATTTTGTTGATTAATACAAGCTAAAAAAAACGAAGATCATACGGAAAGAAATAGATGGAACTTTAACCAAAGCTGCAAGTCATACGACACATTTCTAATCCAACGTTGAGAATTGACAAACAATTTTGCAAGTGAGAATGAAGAAAAATCAAGAGTTACAACAGAGCAAAGAGCACCAAAGGGAAGGAAGACCGAAACAAATGACGGAGCCAACTCTTCACGGAGCTGTGTAAGCAAGACGGAAGATTGATAAGAGGAACCAATCAAGTTGCACGCTAACATTGAATTTTAAAGAAAAAGGAAAAAAAAGAGGAACCAATCAAGCTGCAAGCTAACATTGAATTTTAAAGAAAAGGGAAAAAAGAGGAATATCCGTATAATTGGGACATCAACATACCTGTGCCTACACAGAAACACGCGGTGCAAGAATCTGCTTCTCGTCTGCCACGTTGATTTTCGACATCTTTGTCGTCCTAATCCTCCTCATCATCACCAACACATGATGTGGAATCCGAAAAGAAAGAGCACTACGGAGCTCATTTAAACCAAGGAAAGCCACTATTAACAGAAAAGCTTCATCGAACATTATGAAGCGGGAATAAACTGAGACTGGACAAATGGAATAAAAATAAATACATGCGCTCAAGAATCCACCATTAACCATATCCCAGTTGTTTATATGCCTGCATCCAGGTCCGTTCAGGCTAAAAATATGCTCCCCTAGAAGCCAAGTAAACCCAAGCCCTTAACATGTTCGACCATGGTGCAGGCACTGCCCATGCCCTCAACGGGGCCGGGCTAATCCAAAACTTGCATCAGATTGTCGCAGATGAGACTGAAATTAAAATAAAGTAAAATGTCAGAAGACAACAAGGGTTGATAGAGTACACGACAGACGAAATGATTCAATTATGTAACAGCATCAGAACCAATTTCCTACAAGCAAAGTACCTGTGCAAGAGGCTGATGAACTTGCTCGAGATGATGGACGTACGGCATTCCAGGTCGCTGACTAGGATAAGGAACAGAATGTAAGTAGAGGCCAGAGCCAGGACGTGCATTGGCTGGGCCCATACTAAATGGAGCCAACATGGCCTCACTTGGAGCATAACCCATACCAGCATGAGCGGACGGAGCAATCCAATGTCCAGGTAGATGTTGGGGAATGGGCCGAGGTTGATGCTCAATGAATACAGGGGGTCTGTGACTCGAACCAAGCTGTGGGAATTCAGTGTTATAGTTTATTGCAGGGGCATACATGGGCTGCACGGCATAAGGACCAGCAGCAAATCCAAATCCTGGGTCGAATCTCTGCATGTATCTGAAGGAAGGAGTTCAAGTATTAGTTTCTCATGCATGTCGGTCTACAGCAGCTAATCATGAATTGCAACTCTTAGTCAGACAATAATGTCAAATATATGGAGTAGGAGAAGCCAGATTAATCACCAGATGCTTTTTATAAGTTAAACTCAAGCCAGCCAATCACATGGAGGGTGAATAAAAGAGTACCCACAGGAATAAAAAGTAGAAGGCATTTTTACGTACATCCCGAAGTATCAACACTTCATAGATCAGAAACACTTAAAGGAGAAAAATAACTTTGCCCAAATAAAGATGGATAATGCTGAGTTGATAGCAGTAGACAGCAGATATGAGGACGGCAATCAATAAATATACCTGTCATAGCTCCTATCGTAGTCGGGGTCCTTACGCTCAATTTCGTGATCCCGAAAGATTGCAACCTTACTATTATTCTTTGGCCGTACAATTGGCTCCTTTTCTGCCTTTGATCTAGTTGATCTAGCGGTAACTACAGAGGAGTCAGACAAACTTCTACCAATCATTGCATCAGATCCACTGCCAATGGAGATTCTGTCTTCTCCTCCCCTTGAACCATGTTGGAGGTTATCCTGAGCTTTCAGCGTGTTCTCTGACTTTCCACTAGAAGTACCACCAGAATTATTCGAACTAAATATCCGAGCCCTAGCCCTATTATATTCCTCTTTCCTCTCTTCAACACTTTTAGAACTATTTGATTTTACACTGTTGAAATTCGAATTTATATTACTCATAGGACCTTTCTGCGGCCTCTGTTTGATTGCAACCTTGATAGCACCACTCTCTTCAGAAGGCAAACTCACAGGGATGTCTGCAAGGCGAACCAAAGGAGGACACATATTAGAAGTCTTCTGGACAATTATTCTGGAGCCAGATCCGTCGAGCACATTAGTATCCATTAAGACCATGGACTGCAACGAGTAGTGCTGGGCCACACGGTGTGCAGCCAAGCGCAAGTAAGAAGTAGGCAATTGTTGGAACTCCATTTGATCCCTGGTAGAATCCCGAATAAACTTCTCAATATCCTGCTCCATACGCAAAACTGAAAATACAAAGGAATCATCAAAACCAAAGTATATTGAATTTGAAAAAAAAAAAAACCTCACCCAGGGTAGGACATGTTATCTAGAAAGATCACATGTTATCTACAAATCCGAGGATATCAATATCATATAAAGCACTAAAGATTCTGAGTGATGCAAACAGCACTACTTCTAATACGCTAAGTGCAGTACACTTTCCCAAGCATCCACATTACAACCGCGAAATATACAATTCTAAATTACCAGATAGACGCTCTCGCGGGTTCTGTATGGCTTCCCTCAGAAACTGATCCACACTGTTAATCATTTCCTCCGACATAGGAGAGGCCGACCCCTTACTCGTCGCACCCATACCCAAATTCCCAGGAACCCACGGTTGTTTATCACGATTATTACCATCGGTGTCCCTGTCTTCGTCGTCGCCCTCGTTGTTATAGCTAGACGTCGACGAACCTTTCCTTGATATCATCAGACTCTGTAAGCTGGCATCAACGTCAGCGACCTCCCAAGACTCGGGAGCTTCATCTGCGGATGAAGTTGCAGAATTATCCATGTACAGTAACAATAACTAGGATTTATCTCTTTTTTGGATAATTCCTTATGAAACAACTGATCGTCAGATCCAGCAGATGAATTCGAAATCCGATGGCATGACCACGTTTCGATCCATCTGAATCACCAGCTAGATTAGAATCCAGGAATATTAATTTGGGAGTTAGGGTTTCGAGGTCTGAGATTGAAGAGAGAGAGAGAGAGAGAGAGAGAGAGAGAGAGAAGAGAGATATCTTATTGATAGGGTTTGAGCTTTGACGACTGTGTTCGTTTCTTCGTCTTCTGTTCCTATATTTTTATTATATTTATACATATTTTATCATTCTCTCTTTTTCCTTTTCGTTTTATTTCCAACATGTATCTAATTTTCCGCATCACGTGCACGACACGTGACTGTCGTTTCTCCTTCCCAGTGAACACTCCTCAACCGTCAATTTCAATTTATTTATACACGACTGATTTGCAATATGTTTTAGTTTGTTGTACTTGAATGCAAATAACAGATAGAAGCAAGAATCAGACTCAAGTTGCACCTTCTACCCTGATATTATACATAATGACATATTGGTCCTCACAATAGGGGCTTAAATGCATTAAAACAATGCTGTCGGAGAAGGTAAATACTTGCCAGCTGCAATTGCGAGTTGTTCGCAGTGTTGAGACTTTGTGGGGAAGAGAGAGGGATGAAGGGGCATTTTTGGGTTCGTGCCTCTGCTTCTGATTTCAATGGGCAACTTCCGCAACCTCGAAGGTAATTAGTCAATTGCTTCATCAAACGCAGTTTAGTATATCTGTGTTCGTGTGCACCGAATTGAAGTAGAAGTTTGATTTCTTTTTTATCGATTCGACGATTCTGGGCGTGGAATTGCAGTGGGCACACAGCTGTGAACATTGGGAAGTCAAAGATTGTAATTTTTGGTGGTTTGGTGGACAAGAAGTTCCTTAACGATGTCATCGTTTATGACATAGGTTGGTCGAGATACTAGATTGAGCATTGTGATGTCAAAAGATTGCACTTCTCTTCTATTCTTGTTTGATTTGTTTTCTTCGGATGATAATAACGAATCTGTACTTTATGGGAAGTCTGAATAGGAAATGATTTTGTTATATCGACTGAGTACATTAGATTCTTATGAAATTGCTCACTAGTTACGTTTGCATTTGAATGGGGCATACATGAGAACAAAAATTAGTACTTGGTTTACGATGAAGTACCCCATAGTGTAAAACTATTAATCTTCGAAAATTGCAGAAAATAACACATGGTTTCAGCCCGAGTGCACGGGCAGTGGTTCCGATGGAAAAGTGGGGCCCAGCCCACGTGCGTTTCACATTGCTATTGCAATCGATTGTCACGTATTTGTATTTGGAGGGAGGTTTGGTGGAAATAGGTATCGAAAAATACAATTAGAGTTGTCTTACCATATTCCTTCATTTGTTGTAAGAACTAGCTAATGACCTTTCCAACACTTACAGGTTGGGAGATTTCTGGGTTCTTGATACTGGTAATACCTCCAAAAAGATCCTCCTTTTTTTCGATCAATGGTCTGAAAAAAGTGCTTAGTTAGCTTCTTTCGATGTTAGATATATGGCAGTGGTCAGAACTCACCAGTTTCGGGGACTTGCCTTCGTCGAGGGACTTTGCAGCTGCTTCAGCCATTGGAAACCGCAAAATCGTGATGTAAAAAGTTCTTTCCTTTCTTTTTGTTTCGATCAATAGATCGCTGTTTCCCACACTTGTTCTTACATTTTCTGAAGGTACGGTGGCTGGGATGGTAAGAAGTGGCTTTCAGATGTCTACGTTCTTGACACAAGTAAACACGAACTTTTCTACCCCCCCCCCCCCCCCCCCCCCTTTTTTTTCTTTCTTCTAATATTTAACGTTTTAACATATTCGTTGCTTATGTACAGTTTCACTTGAGTGGACTGAGCTGTCTATTTCGGGCACAACACCTCCGCCAAGATGTGGCCACTCTGCTACAATGATCGAGAAAAGGCTTCTCATCTACGGTGGTAGAGGTAGGTAATTTACTATCGTTATTGAAATTTCGTATTATTTTTATGAATCATCTTGATTATATACGTGGATTTTCTCATTTTTCTGTTGTATTAGGAGCTGGTGGGCCAATTATGGGTGATTTGTGGGCATTAAAAGGTCTTATCGAAGAAGGTACGTCTTTGCTCCATTTTTTTGATCTTCTGATTTGAAGGTCTCCTATTATAAAAAAAAATATGCGTGAAAAGTTATTCGATATATTTTTTTTTTCTTGTGTAAGAGAACGAAAGCCCGGGATGGACTCAACTGAAACTTCCCGGCCAAGCTCCGTCGCCCCGTTGCGGACACACTGTCACTTCTGGTGGACCCTACGTAACTTATCTTACCTTTTTCTTTTCTTTTACAGAAGAAATCACAGTCTTAAAATTCATATTCAAGTCATTACAAGCAAAGAAAGACTTGTTTTTAATGGTTGTCTTGCATAACTTGAGAAGATGAATCCCAATTCTTTAATTTAACTTATATATATATATATATAATATATCTGTTTTCAGATGCTGCTATTTGGAGGGCATGGAACTGGCGGTTGGTTGAGTCGTTACGACATTTATTATAACGACTGTGTTGTTCTAGATAGGGGTAAATAAATGTCTTTGCACGTTATTGATTGTTTATTTTTTCATGAAGTTTTCAATTTGAAGTTATTTTTTGCTTTTAATAATAACCTCACAGTTGTTATTCATCTTCTTTTTTAATATAGTATCCGTGCAGTGGAAACGCTTGCCCACTAGCAACGAGCCACCGACTGCTCGAGCGTATCATACCATGAATTACGTCGGCTCTCGATATTTATTATTCGGCGGTTTCGATGGAAAATCGACTTACGGCGATCTTTGGTGGCTCGTTCCCGAAGGTTTCTTACATCTTTCTCGGTTTTGTTTTATCTTCACATTTTTAGTAAATGAATACCCTTTCTGTGAAGTTAGTTCGTCTAGCTATGATGTGCCATTGTTGATTCGATTTCTTTATTTTATAGATGATCCTATTGCAAAGAGGTTGTCGTCTTCGCCCGAAGTTGTTTCTGAAAGAGATAGCAACTCGGGAAATAAGGTGAAGTCTATCAACTGACGTATAATGTCCTAAATTGCTTAATTTTGAAAGTTAATGTCCATATAATGTTACTCCCTAAATTCCGTCCATTCTCTCACAGGGAAGTCATAGAGAAGGATCGGCGATCGCTGAGCTTCAGAAAAGGTTAGAAATTTCGACTTCCCACCTCGAACAAGAACGAATCATCAGCGAAACGGACGACAGAGAACTCATTCAGTTAGCATCGAGAATCGGCGTGGAGAACGATCTCGATAAAGTTCAGGTTTTTTTTTCCTCGGCATTTATTTCGTTTCGGCTAAACTACGTCGTACACTTTTGCTGACCTGTAATAATCTGTTTTTAAGGCCGTGCGAGCCATCAGAGACCATTGGCTGAACTCTTCGCCAAAATCTATTACACTAAAGGAACTCAGCCCATTGCTTAGAGATTATCAGCGCTTGGTCACCTACCACTATGTGTGAGAGAATTATATTCTCCATGCGCTTAATTTTCTTCAAGAGTATATATCTTTTTAACAAGTTGTGTTCTTTGATAGGGAAAAAACTAGATCTTATTCGGAGAATGTGGAATTTGGGTTCCCGGAAAGGTTGCTCTTCGGTACTATCACGTGAAAAATGCTTCTCAGGTAGTTTGTTCGCAGAGCTCTTTCCATGGTCTTTTTTCGTATAACTCATTTCATAATGAAATTCTTTCTCTAACAATGTTAACTTCTCTTGTTTCAAGTTACGTCTGAGCGATATTCCTAGTCTCTTGTCTGAGTACAAGGGCCTTCTTCATTCCGATGAAATTTTAAGCTCTCAAAAAGCAGAAGCTTGACATCCTTCTCCGTATGAAAACTGGTAAATACTTTCTATCTATTAAGCTCGTTAATGTATTTAGCTAATTACGTCCTTTTCGAGCCTTACAGCAGTCTGATAAACAGTGTTAGATTTGAATTTGCTTCTACATTGATAAAGAGTGGATTACATATGCATTTGATCTAAATATAAAGCACCTTCCAAATTCAGCCCAGAATATCGAGAAAATCAAGGCCAGAAAAACACTACAGGGAAAACGAAAATCTTCCCCCGAGACTTTCAGTTTAGGATCTTGCTGAGCTCATTGAGCTTCTTCATTCTGAAATCCTCACTTTGATTTACCAACTGCATGCAAATCACAAGTCTTTTAGAACATCAACTTGTAATAAAATGGGAGCTTTTTATTACCTCCACAAGTGTCTTGACCAGCCCGGCTTTTTCGTTGTTCTTTTCTTGCAAAGCTTCCATGGCTTCTTTATACTCTTTCTCCTACCCATTACAAGTTCTTTAATCTTTCGTATCTTTCTATGTACAGCAGAAAATGGTAATATATAAAGACGAAGAAGAAGAAATCTTTTACTTTCTTTTGACAGATCTGCGCAAGCGACTTCAGTTCTCTGCTGGCATTGTCCAATCTCTTGCGCACAGTGGTTATGTCTTTCTTCACTGGGTCTGAAAACACTTCGATTTCCTACGTAACATCTCTTACATCAACTCATTAGTTCACTTCCATGCATTGATTTAATTTTCTTCTGCAAATTTCATGGAAGGGAAAGAGCGAAAGTTTGCTTTTTTTATTTTACCTCCCAAAGCTGAGACAAACGCTTTGATTTCTCTTCGGCGCGAGTGAGTCGAGACTCGACTTTCTGCCTCATCTCCATTTTCTTTCTCTCTATTTCGTTTTCTCTTGAAACGTAAGAAGCCATGGCAGCTTTCGAAGCCTCGTCTTCCTCTGTTTCGTCGACTGTTAATCTTCCGCTGCTACCAAGGCTTCCTATGCTCTTCATCTTTTCGAGCCTGCGCACCATGAGTGTGTGTTTGTGTGTGTTTTGGGGTTACTTATGACTGTTTTTTGTCAAGAAATAGTATGTGTTTGTGTGTGTTATATATATTGGCATGCATTCTTTTTTGAGATGGTAGAGTAAGCCATGAAGAAGGGAATTTTTAGGTATGCACAAATAAATATGGCTATTCACTTTCTTTTCTAATGCTTCTTTGGCTTTTGCTTTTCTAGCTTTTGCTTTTTGGCCCCCGGTATTTTAATTTAATTCGAGCCGAACCACTTTGCCGGGAAAATCAAATGAAAATATATCAAGAAAAAATAAAGATTTTGAGTTTTTTCGCCTAATACACATATTACATTTTTTTTTCTCTCTCATTTTCTTAACTTCTTCCTCTATATGCTTGGAGTAGAGCTAGGGGTGGTTCGGGTCGGTATACCGTACCAAAACTGTGATACCGTATACCATACCGGAATTTCGGTATTCAAAAAAATCATACTAATACCATACCAAAATTTCGGTATACCTTAAATTTCGATACGGTATCTTACCGAAATTTCGGTATGGTATCGGTATCATACCTTCTATACCATTCATACGGAGGGTTTTTACCATGCATGTCTCGTGACTCGTTAATTCGTTGTTTTCGAATTTTTAATCAATTCAAACTCCTTAGGCCCCAATAAGCTAGATTATTACTACCAAAAATTTTTCAAAATAAAGATTTTTTAACCTTAAATAACTTACATGTTTTAGCTAGTCTCCTTAATAAGACAAAAACCTTTACATAACCACAAAATACAACTTTATATATAGATTAATTAGAACGAAGCGGCTATATTTAAAAAATTAGTGAAGATTAACAAAAAGTAATTGCATTGCATCTTCACGCTTTCAAAAATCATGAAAAACATTAAAAAGGCAAAAATTAAATGTTACTTGAGTTACATGAGTAAAATATGATGGACCTAATATTAGAAAGTTGTGTATAAGTTAATAATTTATGGGCTAAATAAGTTTATGAAAATCCTTATTTTTCATTTTATATTTTCGAAATAATATAATATATATATGTGTATATATATATAAAATATATTAAAAATTTTAGAATTTCGGTATTCGGTATAATCGGTACACCTAATTTTAAAAAACCATTACCGTACCGAAAATTGTCGGTACGGTATCATACCTTACCAAAAACTTCGGTATACCAAAATTTTCGATATTTTCGATACGATTCGATACGATAAGGACGGTATCTCGATATTTCGGTATTTTTCCCTAGCCCTAAGTAGAGCCCTACGATTTTGTTATTTAAGGTTTCTCTTCCAATATTTTTTTTTTCTTTTTTGGAAACTGATAATCCATATGAATCACATCCCAACTTCACTGATCACTCCACCTATGAAGAAAAAAAAGATGTTTCTTGTTTTTTAGCAAATGAACAACAAACGGACGACCATTTAATTTAAAACACTTTATTTATTGCATATTTTAAAGACTGGAATTTTTTAGATTGACATCACATATCAACGGATCATCACGGACTAGGAAAACGACTCTCGATTTGTAAGAAAATAATAATATAAGACCGCTGATAAAGACTCGATTTTTTATTCTATTTTTTTGTTGGTCTAATGAATAATGATGAGTGAAGTGACGATCTCTTCTCGCTTCAAGTGGGCTCTCTAAAGTATCTCACTTCCGTGTGTAGAGAGTGAAAGACATACTCCTTACATAAACTAATCTTCTGTCCCTTGTATTCTTTTTCTCCTCAATATCATATCATTTCTGCCTTGTTTTGGTTGCTGAATCCATTTGACTTTTTTTTTTTTTTTTGCTTCCACTCCCACCATTCGTTGCTTATTGAGCATCCCATATGAGCAATATGACACAATTAAAGGAACCTTTGTGGGGGAGGAAAGAGAGGCTTATTGTCCGTTGAAAGCTGAGAAAATTGCTGCTAATGCTATTGAGGCATATAAGCCTTAATAAAGATTCGATTTTTTCAGAAGTTTAGTGACTCAGCAAACCAAAAATCGAACCAGTGCATGAAGACAGTTTATTGCTTTGCTTCTATCTAACTTCTAAACAGTTGGAGAGGGGCCCACATGGCATTGTGGGCCCCATTAGCTCGTGGACCTTCCCTACAAAGAAGTATGCAGAGCAATGCTTATCATCGAAAGGAAAAAATGCTCAGTTAAGCCATTTCCATACCTTTGTTTCATTATCTTCTTTCATCAGTTTCTATTACACTAACTCTTCCTTTTCCTTTTCATGCTTCGTAGGTGCCCCATATGCTTGTCTGAGTATCTAAGAGAAGATACTCTAATTATTCTGCCCTATTGTGACACTCTTTTCACTCAGCTTGCATCGATCTTTGGCTGAAGGAAAATCGCACGTGCCCTTTGTGTAGAGCCTCACTACGAAATCCCGCCCGGGAGAAAAATGGTTCATGAAGCCTCTGTTTTGATCTGCTCTTCGGTCCGGGGCGGGAATTGAACTTCAAGGCACGTCGATTTGCATCTAAATCAACGTCTTAATCTCTTCGAACATTGATGTCAGAATCACACATAATGACAAGTTATGGTAAACGAATGTTAATCCAAGCTGCCTAAAAAGGCTTTTTTTTCAACATCTTACATGAAAAAAGGGGGGAATTGCTTTCAATGTAATAAGTCAGACTTGTTCTTTCAACATTCTACAGGCTTTGGAAGTCATTGGGCTCTTTTCCTTGCGCCTGTACATCCTCGGAGTTTCTGTACGAGGAAAACATGCTCATCCTTATTTTCTGTAATAATCCCAACTGTAATTTGATTTTGGTAATGGTTAAAAATAAATTTACCTGGCGATAATATTTGTTGTTCTAACGAGCTTCTTGAAAGCGCAAGTCCGACGGGCCGGGACCCAAAATACCTTTCTGCTCGGTTATCTTTCCCAAACTAGGAGTTGATTCGGGCAAATTCTTGGCATCCTTCTTTGCGTGGGCCTGAATTTATCGGTCTTAATTCAGCAATGTATGAATACTTTCTTTTCTATTAATATTCTACGATGCTACTACTAGTCAATGAAGCACGAATAAAAAATCAAAGAGAAAATGATTTAATCGAATGGACATGTAAGGATTCACATCAGCAATTACGACGTAGTGCAATGGAGTACAAAAACTGCATCGTAAAATTGAAGTTAAACACTTACAATGAGGTAGATAGCTCACTAATAGATAAAGCAGGCAAGACTTACCTCATCGTATAGCCTTAGGTCTTCCAATAATGGGGTCATGAGCGGAGGGGTAATATCGGGATCTGGCTTTTGAAATATGAACGTAGTGTATAAACCTGCAAAAAATATTTAGAAACTTACTACTCGAAAAAATCGATGATAATTGGAGAAAAAGATAAGAAGGAATAAAGAATCACCCAAGAAATCGAATGATCTTGGCAGTAGTCTACCCCTCGGGTCGACGAGGCTAGGACCAGCACCAGCAAGCAGTCCAGACAATTGTGTTCTTGAGCAAACATGTCGAAAATAACAGAAACGAATTTATTTATTTTTTTTCAAATGTTCAGCTACCGAAAAATGTGGTAAAACTAAGGATAAGGTTCACTGACCTGTTGTCTTCGTAGAAATCAGTTAAATTCTGTATCTCCAAGTACTCAAGGCCAGCTTCTCGAGCCAATCTTAGGGGAAACATAGTAATTAATCAGTGATGAAAATACTTGATTGTTGTAAATGAAAGAGAACTTTTTAAGAAGATAGAAATTACTACCAGATAATAGATTTCTCGACAAGAATGCGTCGATTCGAACATATACATACAGAAAGCATTGAACTTTACGACGGAATGTGTAACAACCTGATAAAACTCGGAAAATGAACCAAGTAGTGAGTTTCAGCAGTCGTATCTCCTGAGAATTTCAACTGGTATTTCTTACCGAAATAGGGGAACCTGTAAATTCAAATTAGAAAAATAAAAGAAAATAAAATAAAACTGGACAGTGAAAGAAGAAGCTATAGTGGAACATACTTCTCCTCCTCAATCTCAAAAGTGATCATATAGCTCTCAGATCTAATGCAGTTGGGGAAAATGTTTGGCTTCGTCCCACCACTTCTGTTGTGGAACGCTTCAACGTTTTTCTGATATTTAGCCCTGAAAGACCGTAATTTATGGTAAAGAGTTGCACAGAGCCCTACATCAGATATATTCTCACGAAGAGAATTGTGCTCAAATTCGACAAGAGCCAAGCCAATACATAAAGCAAGAAGCGCGATTCTGGGAAAAACAGCAATTTTACAAGACGAAGATACTCTTACAACTTTGTTTCCTTACCATATAGTCGATGAGTCAGGGGTTATACCAACGAAATAACCTCCTGGCTTCAGCAACGAAGCCACGTTCTGCAGCAGTTTCTTCTCCTTCTCCTCTGTTTCAACACATAACTGTACATCATGTTAACTCAATCTTTACCGTCTTCAACATCGTAAAGAAATCATTGGGACACTAAATTATAAGTTATGGATATCTTACTGGCAAATGATGCATGCAGAACACTACATCAGCTTGGTTTTCTGACTTCTTCCAATAAAACCCCACATCCTCCTGAAGAAGTAGAAACATCCATCAATGGAGCTTAACATCACTCAAACGATAAACTAAAAACAGAACAATAACAACAACTGCCTAAGATAGAACCAACACAACAGATTGTGGTCATATGAATATACAGATTTGCTCAATAGGCTCACAGTGCAAGGGTCAAACTCAAGAAACTCAGAAGTGTATGCTTTGCGTCGACTTTCCCAAACTTCTTGTAAGTTGCTCACCCCCGATGTTGCCACGTCTGCAACAAAGAGGGCCGTGTCAGCTTACATTCGAAACATTCAAACCAAAGGGACGAATCGAAAGATGAAGTCTCAAAAATCCTTCATTTTCTTTGGCCGGAGAAATGATGGAAATATCAAAGCATACAACTTCGAATAAGCGAAATAAGCAAATCCCTGAAAATCAAAGTGACCTAGGCAAGGAGAGTGATGATTACCAATGCCAATGTAGTGTCCAATATGAGCTTCGTCCCATTTATCCTCATTGATCACATTTCCACAGAATAGTTCGCACACCTTTTCACCCCAACAGAAACACAATAAAACTAATTAAAGATATATCATAAGGCTCTCAAAAACAACATCTTTTCGAACATTTACGAACAAGTCGAGGAATTTGCCCAAAGAGGAAAACAAGGTATGCATACTGTGGCGTAGGGCGACACGAATATCTTAAAGAGCACGGTCTTCGCGAAATCAATCAAACGGTGGTGGTGGGTCGCCGCCGAGCTCATTATTCTAACCTTTCTTCCGAGAATTAGAAATAATCAGCGTCGATTACAAGTAAAATTCTAAAACCCATGTAAAAGCTGATGAAGATGAAGATCGAAGAGGACAAATGAGCCGACATGAGTTGAGTCGGAGAGACCAGACCAGCCCAAGCTGAACCCCGACCATGGCCACTGTTGGAGAATTTTAAAAAAGAGGAACGATTCTATTTCGTTTTAAAAAAAGAGGAACGGGTTCCCAAATGACTGAAATACCCTTACTAAAAAACTGGTTAAGGAGGCTAATCCGTTTTTTTAACAGTGAAAAGTTATTCGAGTTTTATTCGAGTGACACAATACTCGAATAACCGACTCGAATAAATGCATTTTTGACTTATTAAAAGCGAAAAATTATTCGGATTTATTCGAGTAAAAGCAAGACTCGAATGACTTACTCTAATAATAAATCGAAGAGATAAGGTGACTCGAATAACGTGCAGAAAATTTAAACGAGTAAGCTACATTATTCGAGTATCTTATCGAGAGTTCTTTTCGAGTCAAAACTCGAATAAGGAACTCGAATAATAAACTCGAATAAGCAGTGTTTTAAAAAGCTCGGAAAGAAAATTAGACACAAATCACTCGAAAACCTTAAATCCCTCGCGCTCTCTCTTCGAATACAAATCACTCGAAAAATCTTACACAAGCCCAAGCATAATCAAATGGCGAAAAGAAAAACGAGATCATCGGAGCCTTCCGCGCCTGTTCGTATCCGGGTGGATGAGCAAATCGACGGCGGTAGAGCCAGGGTGAGTTTCTGGTCGCATTTTGGGTTTTTGTTAAATCGAATTGGTTGAACGAATTTCTTGGTTAGATCTTTTGTTATTAGCGTTAAATCGATCGATTTTGATGTTAAATCTTTGCGTAAACGTCGTAATCGGTCGGATTTTTGTAAAAATCTTTTTCATCGCCTTTTCGAGTTTTATTCGAGTAATTAGGGTTCGAATAACTTCTTGACGTATTCGAGTGATATTTTACTCGAATAATTTACTCGAATAACAGTGAATTTTGCTTTTTTTTGCGTTTTCAGATCTATCTTCCGACGAAGTTGCCGGCGGATAATTTCTACCATGCCACCCTCACTCTGAACGCGCAGTACATGTCGGTATGCGAACGCATCCGTACGCTTTTGAACGAGGAGGAAATGGAGGAGATGGTTAGACGGACACAGTTCGGGAACCTGATAAAGGTGGCCCGAAACCACTACAACTCGAACATGATCATGTGGTATTTGATGAGCCGGCAGGTGGAGTACATGCCGGACTCGAAGGAGTTCTGGATGGTCGTTCGTGGGCGACCATTACGATTTTCATTGGTCGAGTATTGCCTACTCACGGGCCTCGACTGCGGCGCTAACGAGCCGGAGATACCGTCGTCGAACGAGTTTGCGACGAGGCATTGGCCTGGTATTAATTCTATTTTTTATCTTTTGATTCGTTTTTTAACTTCGATTTCAAAAACTAACGTTTGTTTTATGGCTCGCAGGCAAGCCCGTTATATATTTACACGATTTGGAGAAGAAAATCACGGAAAAGATCCGTGACGCCGGTGGAGCCTCGGGCGTTCATCCCGAGAAATTGCAGATCGCGGCCCTTTATTTTGCCGTCGGGGTGCTAGGGGAGCGGAGGGTAAAGAAGGACTTGAAGGTCAAGGAGGAGTGGCTCCGTCTGGTGGAGGACTTCGACCGCTTCAACGAATATCCTTGGGGAAGGATATCGTTCGAGGAGGTCATTTATGGTTTGAACAAAGACCTCTTGGGGAGGGCGATGGAGATGGCATCGAATGGAAGAACCCAAACAACCTTCGATATCAGCGGCTTCGTAATGCCGCTTCAGGTAAATAAATTAGTTTTGTATTATTATTTAAGACATATTATATTTATTTTAACTTACTTCTACTCTCTTTTATCAGGTTCTGGCATACGAGTGCTGGCCGACCGTCGGCCAAGAATTTACTGTGAGAAGAGCCGGCGAAGGGCTCCCGCTACCCCGTATGTGCCATTGGAAGACGACATTTTACGGCAAGAGCTCTGCTCCGGGATGGCAAGCGGTCGAGCGTGCATTCGGTGCCGTGGCGATGGATGTAAGTATATTTATTTATTTATAATATGGATTTATTTAGATTGCATTTTCTAAATTGTACAAATACACAGGACGTGCGGTGTTGCCTTACACCGACCGATGCTGAAGCCGATTCAAGGCACTTCCGCACGGTCGCCGGATTTTGTGGCAGCCGAAATGATGCCGTGGCCCAGAGGATAGTGGAGCATCTCCTAAATGGGCTGCCGGTCTACTGCACCGAGCATCGGCTTGCTCCGTCTCCTCCTCGGCCGTCTCCTCCTCGGCCGTCTCCTCCTCCGAGGCCGTCTCCTCCGAGGTCTTCTCCTCCGAGGCCGTCTCCTCCTCCTTCCGGCTCAATCATCGCCCATTTCGATAGAAGAATGGACAGGCTGGAAGGCGATGTACGGGATTTGCGGACGGAGATTAGGGAGCTGCGCTCGATCGTGGTCCAAGGTATGTCTTACTTAATGTTTATTTTATAAGATTATATTGATATTACGTAAATCTAACGTAATACTCTAATTTTGTAGCCCTTGAGAGCCTGACGCCGAGAACGGTGCAGGCGGCGGCGGAGAGGGCCGCGGCCGAGATGGAGGCCGAGATGGAGGCCGCGGCCGTGGCGGCGGAGAGGGCCGCGGCGGAGAGGGCGGCGGAGGAGAGGGCCGCGGCGGAGGCGGCCGCGGCGGAGAGGGCCGCGGCGGATAGGGCGGCGGCGGAGAGGGCCGCGGCGGAGAGGGCGGCGGAGGAGAGGGCCGCGGCGGAGGCGGCCGCGTCGGAGAGGGCCGCGGCGGATAGGGCGGCGGCGGAGAGGGCCGCGGCGGAGAAGGCGGCGGCGGAGCAGGCGGCGGCGGAAGCGGAGAGGGCCGCCGCGGATAGGGCGGCGGCGGAAGCGGAGAGGGCGGCGGCGGAGACGGCGGCAGAAAGGGCCGCCGCGGCGTCGAAGGCAAAGAAGGCGGCGTGGGCGGAGGCGCAGAGGGCCGCGGCGGCGTCGAAGGCAAAGAAGGCGGCGGAAGCGGAGGAGAGGCGGCCACGGACGGAACGTGCGAAGAAGAAGTCCAGGTTGCTTTCGAGTCCGTATACGCCGACGCCCGATTCGACCCCTCGCGTTGCAATACAACGCCGCTCGGACATAGAGCATATCATCGGCGAGAGGGTGAAGAGTTGGGATGCCGTCGCGGCGGAGTTGGCAAGAATGGGCGCAAAGGAGGAACGGCAAGGAATCCTCCAAGCGTACGACAAGAAATTTTTTGCCGACCTGTCCACTCCGAAAGTGTGGCTTTCGGATGAGGTATGTGTGTTTTTTGTTAAATATGTTCTAATTATTTCGTTTAATAACATTATATGCTATTATTGCAGCACGTCAACGAGGCATTCAGCGGGTTCACGGCGATGCAAGAAAAGTGCGTGCATGCGGAGCGAATCGCGTACGTGAATGCCAACTTCGCACATGCAGTCAGGATGGAGTCCGCCAAACCGCGACCGTGGAACGTGTCCTCGTTCGACTTATTCGCCACGGGAGAGATCAATGCGATATACGGCGGCAAGCCGTCACTTCACTGGAGCCAAGCGGATGTGGCCGTCATCCCATTGGCATTTAACTCGCATTGGGTGCTCCTCGTCGCTCGGTTCAAGGAGAGGAACATCCTCGTTTTGGATTCCGATCGCAGCAGCGATTCGGACTTGAGGGCAATGAAGCCGTTCCTCGATCCTTTGGCCGAAGTGATACCGCTGATGCTTCAACACGTAGGTGTGGAGCAAGAATCCGGGGAAAAGTTTTCTTGGGTGCGGTGCCCCAATTTCCCTCAACAACGTCTCAGGTAATTTTTTTATTTTCTCACTTTCTTATTTTCTTATTTTCTTAAACCTGAAATTGTTATATTTCTCGAACAGCGGAGAGTGCGGTATGTACATGCTTAGGGCCGCGATGTCTCTGTTGATCGGTCACAGAGATGATCTCTACGCTTTGGACGATTCTAAAGTTGCCTTGTTTAGAAAGTTTTTGACTATATGTATTTATTTTAACAATTGGGATATTGTATGAACCGTTTTAGATATATTTGTATAGATTTTTTGATTTGGAATTGTTCTGTGTTATGGTTGGTTGAGTTGCTGTTGAGGTTGTTCAGAGTGTTCAAGGTCCAGTGTTGTTTGTTCCAAATTTCACTGTTATTCGAGTGAAAGAGCTTGTTCGAATAATGATTACTATTCGAGTAAGTTAATCGAGCTTAATTCGAGTACCTCATAGCACTCGAATAAGCTTCACTGGATCAGTTGATTTTATCGGACTTCACTGTTATCCGAGTCAAAGATCTTGTTCGAATAATGGCAGTTAAACGAGTAAGCTATTCGAGCTCAATCCGAGTATCAAACAGCACTCGAATAAACTTCACTAGATTAGTTGTTTCTTTCGAACTTCACTGTTATTCGAGTGAAAGAGCTTGTTCGGATAATGCTAATTTTATCGAGTTTCGTATTCGAGCCTATTCGAGTATAATACATAACTCGAATAAATTAAAAATCGAGAATATTGTTTTTATATCATGAGCATGAAATGTTAAATAACATGAAAACATTTCATGTTAAATATCATTTCATGTTTAATAACATTTTCTTTCTAAGTAATAAGATATTATAGAGATTCTTTAAAAAAAAGAAAATCAAGTTGATATTTCGATACATGTTATATATATTGTTGATGGGAATTTAGATACTAAAGTCCTATCTACCAATGTATTTCATTGTATGTTATGCAACGACTTTTATTAAACATTGTAATCTTCATAAAGCGACTTATTAACATCATGAAGGCCCTATAACATCGAAATATTGATATTTATACATCTATGTATCGAGATAATTAAAATTCAAAAACTCTGAAAAGAACACTCGAATTATAAGATATTATTCGAGTACGGTATTCGGTTGTTTTGTAAATTATTCGAGTTTATTCGATTACTCGAATAAGTTCAGGTTTTCGTTTTCGACTTTTTATTGTTACGTTATTCGAGTGACCTATTCCAATAATATTCGAGTTGTGCATTTTACTCGAATAACAGTGAAATAAGCTACAATCAAGCCAAACTCACAATAATCCATCAATCTCATACAACCTCATACATCAAACTCATACAACCTCATACATCAAACTCATACAAACTCATACATCAAGATTTACTTAATGTCTACGACCAAACTCACCGACGGACGGAAACCTCCTTTCTTTTCTCCGACCACGCCTTGCTACGAACGGAGGCGGCAACACCAATTGATCCGAGGTATCCCACTCGGCTTGATCCGGAACCGGCGAAACTCGTCCGTGATAAGCAGACTGCCACGTTAGGACAGAATAATATTCCGAACACAACGGGTAGAAACTCATGTTCGCTCGTAGACTCGCCGCGATTGCATGTGGACAAGGAATCCTGTCGATGTCGAATTGGCGGCACGTACAAGTCTTCGACCGCAAGTTAACAATGGCACGACCCCCCGGAGATCGGACATCGTACTCATGCGGAGCGATTTCATGTACTTCATACCCTTGACTTAGCTCATACCTCTCACGGAGCTTCATTTCCACCGTCGGGGTAAACCGCGTGGTTGCTTGTCCAGATTGCTGTCTGTATCTAGCAAACCAATCCCCCGTCAGCCTCTGTATCGATTCCAGAAGCGCAATGATCGGTAGCTTTCTTTTTTCGCGGAGTCTTGCATTAATCGATTCCACCCCGTTCGTAGTCATGATGTTATAGCGAGACGTCGGAGAATAGGCTCGACTCCATCGTTCCTTAGTATCAGTCTGTTGCAAATACGCGTATGCGATGGGAAACCTATTCTCAAAATCACCATATTGTGAATCAAAGTCGCATTGCTTGTATATTTTAGCAATGTGTATGAACGTCTCGGTCGCACCCTGCTTCTTACACCTGCTTTTCATATTTTGTGACAGGTGCCAAATACAATGACCGTGGTGCGCACGACCGTAGACGGCTGCAACGGCGGCTTTGATAGAAGGAGATCTGTCGGATACGATGACAAGATCGTCCTCGTTGGGCACGACTTGCAAGAGCTCTTTCAAGAACCACGACCAAGCTTCTATGCACTCGTTATTGTCGATTATGCCCCAAGCTAAAGGAAACTGATGGCGGTCGCCATCCTCCGCTGATGCAATGAGCAACGTACCCCCATACTTTCCTTTCAACCAAGTACCGTCTATGCAAACAACCTTCCTCATGTGACGGTATCCCGCAATACAAGCACCAAGGGATAGGAATGCGTGCTTAAATCTCCGCTCGTCGTCCAGATATACACTTGCTATGGTTCCCGGATTCACTCTTCTCAACGTCGACAGGTACGACGGCAACAGCTTGTAACTCTCATCGGGGTCACCCTTCATTGCATTTTGTGCTAAAATGCCTCCTTTCCATGCTTTGAAGTACGAAACTTCAATCCCACGATTTCTCATCATTGTTTGAATGAGTTTAGGGGCCGGTGTACTTGTTGAACCCTGAAAAGATTCAAGCAGCATATCACTCACGGAGGTTGACGATGCTTGAGTGAGTCTTGCGTTCCGATTTGCAAGGTCGCACGTATGTGTGTTGCAATACGTACGAATCGAGAATACGGATGTATCCTTAATCTTCGCCGTCCATATCCTCCAAGTACATCCATCCTCTTTGCATCTCACGCCATAGTACGATCGGGAAGATTTTATAATCTTGACCTCGAAGCATGCCTCTATAGCAACTCTTTGGATCCTATTCTTGATGGCCTTCTTATCCTCGAATTCATCACCGACCTTCATGGTGGAACCGTCGGTAAAAGAATACCGATCGCTAGGAATAGTTGCATTTTCCTCTTCCTCCTCCTCCTCATCATTCCCGTCCGCATTTTCTCCGTCTACGCCATCAAAATTGACGTGCACGTTCTGCCGTGATGCAACATTCTCATCACGGTCGTTCGCCTCATTGTGACCTTCACCCCCATAATTCACATCTTCGCATCCGCCAAAGTCGATGATACGGTCAAAATAATCATCGATGTAACCACCGCCATCGCTACGAACCTCAATTGGAACGGGACCAACTTCATCATCCGCGAGAGTTTGACGGTGGAGGGTCGTAGGGAGTCCAATCTCCACACGGAGAATCGGTCTATCCATTGGACCCCCTAAGTATATATAACCCTTCAACTCTCGATCATTCTTTATATACAACGGAGCACACCCTTCCATACCTCTCATAGATGGCTGATAACTTAGTTTTAACTCCGGCCTCCCGCTTACGCCAATAGTCTCGTATATTTCGTTCCGCAGATCGTCCAGCAAACAACAATCGACATCGAACCCAATGGGCTTCATATTTGTTCCCATCCTTGGAACCCATGTCCATTTATTATCATTCCCAATTATCCATTCTCCATCGTAATCAATCATGATGCTGGTCGGCATAACCTGCATATGAAACAAATCATTGTTAATAAAATTTAATTGCAATATGCATTATTCGAATAATTTCAATATTCGAAAAGTTGAAATTAATCGAGTAAACCATTCGAGTAGTAAAACAACTCGAATAGAGTCTTCGAGTGTTAAGATTTTGAAGACACTCGATAAGTTGTTATCGAAGAAATAAATGGAATAAATCAACTTTTATTGCAAACGAGTTATTCGAGTAAATAAATATTCGGAAACAAAATTATTCGAGTAAGACATTCGAGTGTACGTTTAACTCGAATAACATATCCGAATAACATGTAAGTGTAAAATTTCATAAACAGTTGTATTAATCGAGTAAAGTTTCCGAGTTTATTCGAGTTTGATGTACGATTCGTATGTTGCCAAAACAACTTATCCGAGTGACTTTTCGAGTCAACGTAAACTCGAATAACAGACTCGAATAATCGGAAAACGAAAATTTTCTGCAAATTCGCACAGATCTAAGGTTAAAATGCTACCCATAACTACCCAAACCTTCGAAAATCTAATACCCCATGCTCGAAATGTAAATGTCATTAACATGAACGGAAATTACAATGCCCGATAATATATACTTGTAACCGGCGTTAACATGAACGAAACTTACTGTATATGCGTTCAAGAACGAAATTGGGATTCTTGGAGCTTGGGTGTTTCGATTTCGGCGGATGCTTCAACTCGTTTTTCCTTCAAGATCTCGTTTTGGTGCTTCGTGGGTGCATTAATCAATGAGGTTGGTGCGTTTTCTTTTTTTATTTTATATATATATTTCTTTTTTTTTTATTTAGGTATTAATTAGGGGTTTAGTTAATTAAGGAAACATGTTCCTCTTTTTTTAATTGACTCGGTCAAGTTCCCTTTTTTTAAAAGAAACCAAAAGTAATCTTATTTTTTAAAATAGCCCGCCACTGTTAGCAATTTTGCATTTAAGTCCTCAACTGATATTCACAATATGCACCACGAATAGCGTAGTATTTCGAAACCCCCCTGATTATTTGTATAAGGTTGTTTTGTTACCCTCTGATTTATGTGGGCCTTATTTCATAGACGACAGATTTTGAACAAACAAGATTAATATAAAATAATTAATATAGAAAAAATTAAGTATTGGTGAGCTTATGTTACGAAGATTCTAGAGCCTACTAACTATTAGAAACAAAAAACTACATTCTTTCCTTGGCAGAAGAAGAAAAATCAACATAAAGAATACTATAATTCTGTTATATTTTATTCAAATCTCAATTAGAAGCAGTGTAAATAAGTCATAAAGGGGCATCTAAGTTCAAACATAATAGTAATTGAATATAATCTTTTCTTTCCCAACAAGAAAAGAAGTTAGTTTCCCTATATATTCTCACGCGCACACACAGATCTAACAAATTGAACGAGTTCTTCAATTTATATCACAGGAAAACCAAAACCCTCCTTCCAACAAGAAGAATCTGTCTGATTCAAGACGATGAGCAATCAAGCAGAATCCTCTGACTCGTAAGCATTCTCAGTTGTTTTGTTCGTGTAATATGTTCCGAAGTTGATTGATTTGTGTTATGTTTTGTTATTGTTTCAATTCTCAATGGAATTTTTTTTTTTGCCTGGTTATGTCTCTGATCTATTCGTATGGCTGGTTATGTCTCGGTAAGTTTATAATCTGTGTGCAATTCTCAATTGAATGGGATTTATTGTCCGTGCTCGGCTCTTCTGATATCTGATGGTAAACCGGTGTTTTTTGTTGTTGATAATTCTGAAGTTGGTCGGAACCATTGGTCTGATGCTCGTCATTAAGATTATGTGGATGATATTTAACATGTTTTGATCATCTGAATTTGTTAATTGTGTTTTAAGTCGAATTATAGTTGAAACTTGTATTTCTGAATTGTACAGCAAGGGCACTAAGAGGGATTTTAGCACTGCGATCCTTGAGAAGAAAAAGGCACCAAATCGGCTTGTAGTTGAGGAGGCTATTAATGATGACAATTCTGTGGTTGCTCTTCATCCGGACACCATGGAAAAGCTTCAGCTTTTCCGTGGAGACACAATCTTGATAAAGGTAAGAACTTTCACTCTGTGACCTGTGTCATTTTGATGACCACTGATCATTACTTTACTCTGTGTTTGGCCTTGTTTCCTTTTCTCTTGAATGTGTGATATTGTATGCCTTTCTATGCGTATCTCGCAAAACTATGTTGCTCAACTAGATATGTCAGACCACTTTACTGTTGAAGATAGGATATTGAAATAATGAGCTAGTTATATCATGCTTTTATTGCCCCTGATAGCTATTTCTTAATCTTCTCAATTGGCATTGCGAAACTTTGTGATCCCGGTTGTTGGGATCTGTTGTTCTTTGTAATGATATGTGTTTCTCACCGTCTTCTGTTTTTATTACCATCTGTTACAGGGTAAGAAAAAAAAAGATACAGTTTGTATCGCCTTGGCTGATGATACCTGTGATGAGCCAAAAATCCGAATGAATAAGGTTGTCAGGAACAACCTGAGGGTTAGACTTGGAGATGTAGTTTCAGTCCACCAATGTCCTGATGTGAAGTATGGGAAGCGTGTCCACATTCTTCCTGTTGACGACACGATTGAAGGGGTTACTGGGAATCTTTTTGATGCATACTTGAAACGTGAGTGTTTATCTTATGAGTGTCTATATGGTTCATCTATTTACTGTGTTATGAATTATGATGAAAATGGGTGTTACTCATGATTCTTGCATAACGTGTTCCTTTGTGCATATTTGTAGCTTATTTCCTGGAGGCTTACAGACCAGTGAGAAAAGGTGACCTTTTTCTAGTAAGAGGTGGAATGAGGAGTGTTGAGTTCAAGGTTATTGAGACCGATCCAGGCGAGTACTGTGTTGTTGCCCCTGATACCGAGATCTTCTGTGAGGGAGAGCCCATAAAAAGAGAAGACGAGGACCGACTTGATGAGGTAGGCTATGATGATGTGGGTGGAGTCCGTAAACAAATGGCTCAGATTCGAGAGTTGGTGGAGCTTCCACTTAGGCATCCACAGCTCTTTAAGTCAATTGGCGTTAAGCCCCCGAAAGGTATATTGCTTTATGGCCCACCAGGTTCTGGAAAGACCTTGATTGCACGAGCTGTAGCGAATGAGACTGGCGCTTTCTTCTTCTGCATCAATGGACCTGAAATTATGTCTAAACTTGCCGGAGAAAGTGAAAGCAACCTTAGGAAGGCGTTCGAGGAAGCTGAGAAGAATGCCCCATCGATCATATTCATTGATGAAATCGATTCGATTGCCCCCAAGAGAGAGAAAACCAACGGAGAGGTAGAGAGGAGGATTGTTTCTCAGCTCTTGACGTTGATGGATGGGCTCAAATCCCGAGCGCATGTTATAGTGATTGGTGCTACAAATCGTCCTAACAGCATTGACCCTGCCTTGAGGAGGTTTGGGAGATTCGATAGGGAGATAGACATCGGAGTACCAGATGAAGTTGGCCGTCTTGAGGTTCTTCGTATCCATACGAAGAATATGAAGTTAGCTGAAGATGTAAGCACTTAAAAATATTTAATTTTGTGTGTTAGTCCGAACTTGTAGATCTGATCACAATTCTTACATTTGGATGATATTTGAAGGTTGACTTGGAAAGAATCTCGAAGGACACTCATGGCTACGTCGGTGCTGATTTAGCTGCTCTGTGCACTGAGGCTGCACTTCAATGCATCAGGGAGAAGATGGACGTGATTGACTTGGAAGATGAATCTATCGATGCTGAGATATTGAACTCCATGGCTGTAACGAACGAGCACTTCAAGACTGCTCTTGGAACTAGCAATCCTTCTGCTCTGCGTGAAACGGTAATTATTTCGTCGACCCGCCTTACTTAATTGTCCAATTTATGATTTAGTGCCTTACAGCTCACCGTTTAACAACACCATAGGTTGTCGAAGTTCCTAATGTTAACTGGGAAGACATCGGAGGTCTTGAGAATGTCAAGCGCGAACTACAGGAGGTAAATGACATACTTCAACAAATAAATAGCTGGGAACGAACTTTCGTTATATAAACTTTGACGTCGAATAATATCCTAAACTCAACATCCTCCATGAAATTAAACAAACAATTGCAGACCGTCCAATACCCAGTGGAGCACCCCGAAAAGTTTGAGAAGTTTGGCATGTCTCCATCGAAGGGAGTTCTCTTCTACGGGCCTCCAGGCTGTGGAAAGACGTTACTCGCCAAAGCCATAGCCAACGAATGCCAAGCTAACTTCATCAGCATCAAAGGCCCCGAACTTCTCACAATGTGGTTCGGAGAGAGCGAAGCCAACGTAAGGGAGATCTTCGACAAGGCTCGCCAGTCTGCCCCTTGCGTCCTCTTCTTCGACGAACTCGACTCTATCGCTACGCAGGTATTTTTTTTACTTACTCCAAGTAATCGATTAGCTTTTTGCCCGAAATATTCCAAATTTAAACTTTTTTTTTAATAGAGGGGAAGCAGCGTAGGGGATGCTGGCGGTGCAGCAGACCGTGTTCTGAACCAACTCCTTACGGAGATGGACGGTATGAACGCCAAGAAAACCGTATTCATCATCGGGGCGACGAACCGACCCGACATAATCGACCCGGCCCTGCTCCGACCCGGCCGTTTGGATCAGCTGATTTACATCCCTCTCCCCGACGAGGAATCTCGGTACCAAATCTTCAAGTCCTGCCTGAGAAAATCGCCCGTTTCGAAAGGCGTGGACCTCAGAGCGCTCGCCAAGTACACCCAAGGCTTCAGCGGGGCTGACATCACCGAAATATGCCAGCGCGCCTGCAAGTATGCCATCAGAGAGAACATTGAGAAGGTAAAGAAAAGAAAGGTTGCCTCTTTCTTTTTGTTCCCTATTTTTTACCACCATTAAATTAATACTTGGGAATTTTTTGAAGGATATTGAGAGGGAAAAGAGGAGGAGCGAAAATCCTGAGGCTATGGAGGAAGATGTCGAGGAAGATGAGGTGGCGGAGATTACGGCGGCTCACTTCGAAGAATCGATGAAGTATGCTCGGAGGAGTGTGAGCGACGCCGATATTCGCAAGTATCAGGCGTTTGCGCAGACTCTTCAGCAGTCGAGAGGTTTTGGTTCGGAGTTTCGATTCTCTGAGAATGCATCCACCGTTGGTTCTGGTGGGGTTACGGCTGATCCTTTTGCAGCTTCTGCCGGCGCGGCTGATGATGATGATCTCTATAGTTAAAATATTTAGGCCTAATATTATGGGTTATTTTTATTCATAATATTTGGATTCGATGGATGCTATTCCTAGAATTGTGTTATTATCTGGGATGTATTATTGATTGGGAAATAGTCCATGATTTTATTATGTATTTGATTGAATCGAACGGATGAAGCATGTTGACCCATTTCATGCATCTATGAAATGTCAGTATATATGTGTATTATCAACGAATTGTTATCAACGGTGGGTGCCCAATGCAAAAGTTTCTGTTAATCACCCCAAGTCCCAAACGTATCTCTGAATTGTCCAATGAACTATGGGGGTTCTAATTAGTATTGCCTAAACGTTAAGGCCCAAAAAGAAATTACAAGAATCATATCAACGAAGGATCGCGGCACGGCACATACGCAACGCGAGTGGGCGAAAATGCTCGAGGTAAATAATAACCACGCAGCGCTCCCCACGCGCCGCTCTCCTCACCACGGTGCAGCCGAGGACGGAGGGTCTCGAAGTGATGAGTCGAAGGCAGACAAGCATTCATCAATGCCAATCGTTTCCGCCGGCTACTTCTGTCCAGCCGTGATTCTCGCGCTAGTTATCGTGACCATCTCTTCTGTCGTTATTTACTCCCGAGATCTAGTTTGTTATTCCTATCCTATGCCGGAAAATGACGCGCGGCTGAGCTTGCCCGTATCTGATCGACGCGGATCGGAATTCGGATCTCTGGGTGTACCCTGGTGTGAGTTATTGATCTATAACGCTTCATATTTTGTTTCGAAAGTTAATCTCTAGTTCATTATTGATCTCCAATCCTTTGTGTTATGATTAAGATCTGGCCAACCCATGTGTTGTATTGCTTCTTCGGTTCTTGCGTTGTGATTGTGATGTGTTAGTATGAATTTCTGTTCAATGGCCTGAGATTTTGGTTAGCTGCCATTACAAGGATATTGGATATGTATAAGATATCTAGTTATGAATATCTGTAACTTGAGATGATTACTCCTAGTTAATGCATCAAGTGCTTTGTCCAGTGAGTTGTATAAATTGTTGATTGTTCATCTACCAATGTGGCTGAAGGATGAGTATTTTTCTGAGTTTTATGTAATTTTCATCCTTTCTCCAAAGGCAGATCGAAACATGGAAAACTGTTGAGTGGACCGTTGCTGATTTGCTCAAAGGCCTTCAGGAGTTTGTACCGATATATGAAACTCGGCCGATCAAGAACAACATGTACGGGATGGGATTCGACCATAGTTTTGGGCTTTGGTTTATCACAAAATTGTTGAAGCCAGATTTGATGATCGAAAGCGGTGCTTTTAAGGGCCATTCGACTTGGGTTTTGAGGCAAGCTATGCCAGACAAGGCTATTATTTCGGTCACACCTCGCCATCCCGATAAATACCTTAAGAAGGGACCCGCTTATGTTGATCGAAACTGCACGTACTTTGCTGGAAAGGATTTCGTGGATTTCGGCAGCATTGATTGGGGAAAAGTGATGAAGAAACATGGGATAAGTGATCTTAACAGGGTTCTTGTTTTCTTCGATGACCACCAAAATGAACTGAAGAGGTAAACATGATTTCTCAAGCGTAAGTCAGAAACTTTCCTCTGTGATTTTGTTTCGCAAAACGAGCTCACAATGTACTGCAAACAATCATTTTACTTCTTGCCTTTTTTCTTTTCTTCTAATGTGAAACTTGCATGACAGATTAAAGCAGGCCCTGAAGGCTGGATTCAAACATCTCGTTTTCGAGGACAACTATGATACTGGAACTGGGGATCATTACTCGTTTAGACAAATATGCGATCAGTTTTACATTAGAGGTACCCTCTCTTTCCATATATCCATCCAAGTCGTGCACTTATTACCTTCCTTCATCCGTACGCTACTGTTGTATTTCTATTCTCCATACTTCTAGATAGACAGCAAGCTAATGTTCGTTGTATCTGTACTAATGGGAAATATATGCCTTCAACCAGGAGGAGGCCATAGCTGCTTCAAGTACAGCGACGAAGCAAGGAAAAGGAAAGAAAGAAAGAAATCTTGGGAAAAAGCAATCGACATCGAAGAACTATGCGGCCCAGGAGAAGCTTGGTGGGGCGTAAGAGGTCAAATGCGCGATAACTTCAGCCATAACAACACGGAAATTACTTACAGCGAACACTTTGAGGACAGCAGATTCGTTGAGTCTGTCTTAGACGTGTATTGGGAACTGCCACCAATTGCTGGGCCTTCGCTGACTAGCCAGACAAGGTACGATCCCGCCCGCGCAACTAACCCTATTGTTGAAGATGGTAACTTCGGTTTGTTTCATAGGATTGGTTTGTCTAGGTTTGAGAGGTCAGTGTTCAATGGGTATACTCAGATGGTTTACCTTAGGGTGTCTGAAGAAGGTGAGTGATGGCTGAGATTCGTGCCTTGGCTTTGTGTTTTGGAATTTGCGCTTGTATTATTTGTTGTTTTTGTTATGGTTGTTATTTGGTAGTTTTGTTATTATTTTGTAATTCTACACTTGTATTTGTAGTAGCTCATTTAGGACTAATTGTATTGATTTGTACCAAAGGTTTCATTTATGTTGAGCAATTTTCACAACTTTTTTCCAGCTTTTACATTCCAATTTGATTTGAAGCTATCTATTGATTCACCATCTCGTTTCTCAAAGAATTAGCAAAATATTTATGCCACGTAAGCCTCCGTTTATTTCATTAATAATACGAAGCTAAAATTGCTTCAAATTGCGTCGATATGTCCGAGTGGTTAAGGAGACAGACTCGAAATCTGTTGGGCTTTGCCTGCGCAGGTTCGAATCCTGCTGTCGACGTATATATTTTGATATTTTAATTTTTAAAAAAATAATAATGATTTAATAAAAGATTTGTAGACATGGGCTTGTGTGCATTGGGCCATCTCGGACGGCTTTATTATTACAATCAAAGCCTTATTATGGAAAACTTGGAACTCGACAAAAGCCTTACAAAACCCTCCTCGTATGCAACGTATTGGTTAATGATGATCTTATGTTAGATCTATTCATTCACTTTACTTGCTTTTATGGAACTAGATAGCACTTTGAGTCAGTAATAAATCTCACACGATTAAACTAACTTTAGGTTATTACAGCAAAGTCAAAAACACTTCGCATTTGTTGAACAGATTACCATATTAATAGCAGCCCTTCTCGCCTTTTGCCTTCTTCATATAATATATATATCTATATGGATCCGGACATGGGCTTGAGTGCATTGGGCCATCTCGGACGGCTTTATTATTACAATCAAAGCCTTATTATGGAAAACTTGGAACTCAACAAAAGCCTTACAAAACCCTCCTCGTATGCAACGTATTGGTTAATGATGATCTTATGTTAGATCTATTCATTCACTTTACTTGCTTTTATGGAACTAGATAGCACTTTGAGTCAGTAATAAATCTCACACGATTAAACTAACTTTAGGTTATTACAGCAAAGTCAAAAACACTTCGCATTTGTTGAACAGATTACCATATTAATAGCAGCCCTTCTCGCCTTTTGCCTTCTTCATATAATATATATATCTATATGGATCCGGACATGGGCTTGAGTGCATTGGGCCATCTCGGACGGCTTTATTATTACAATCAAAGCCTTATTATGGAAAACTTGGAACTCAACAAAAGCCTTACAAAACCCTCCTCGTATGCAACGTATTGGTTAATGATGATCTTATGTTAGATCTATTCATTCACTTTACTTGCTTTTATGGAACTAGATAGCACTTTGAGTCAGTAATAAATCTCACACGATTAAACTAACTTTAGGTTATTACAGCAAAGTCAAAAACACTTCGCATTTGTTGAACAGATTACCATATTAATAGCAGCCCTTCTCGCCTTTTGCCTTCTTCATATAATATATATATCTATATGGATCCGTGTGAGTTGTGTGGTTGCTCAAGCCATATGATCAGTCCAAAGAAATGATGAAGAAGGTTCTGAAGCTTGCGCTTGTAATGATGATAATGACACTTCATGTTTCATCAAGAGATGATAATTGTTTCATGAATTGCATGAAAGAATGTGGTATCAACATCCCGTTTTGCCTTACATTTTGTGGAATAAAATGCCGCAATAATACCTGTAACAATATTCCGACAACTATGGCTCCATCGCCACAAACAGCTGATGATATAGTATTAAATATTATTATATTGATTATTTGTGGTAGTTTTTTGCTATACAAAGGAAACGTACAAAAGGGAACGGACGTCCGATATAATAAAATGTATAAAATGGTTTGGGACGAAGGGAGTAATTGATTTGGGGTGGTTATAAATTGGCACACCTTTTTTTTGGTAAGAAGATTTTCATTACCACAAATGCCCCAATTTCCATACATCGCTACTACACATAACTGTCACTATGAACTGAGCAAATTCTGAATATAAGCCTTTGCTCTAGCAGAAAGCTTCTTGAACTTCATTCCACTTGTTTGTAGTTTAAAATCGCGCTTAATTGTTTGAAACGGCACCCCGGCCTCACGTGACCCGGCAATGTGTATCCTAGCATTCCGTTCTTGCCATAATCCGTATGCTATAGCCGCAATCCCCGCGATCTTAATCTTCGCTTCAGGATTCTTCTGTTTTCCCAATTTTACCAACAACTGCTTCCATCTCTCATGGTTCTCCGGGATCCTACAATTCAACCATCTACTAGCCTCGAGGATAACCTGCTGGCTGTACTGACATAAGCACAACAGATGTTCAATGTTTTCATCAGATTGCAGGCACAGAACACATCTAGTATCAGGGATAGATATCCCCCATTTTTGAAGCCTGTCTCGTGAAAGCACGTGATTATGCATTATCATCCGCAGAACAAAAGCATGCTTCGGTAGGTTCCAGCGATTCCACACTGCCCCAGCAGGTTCAAATTTGGTCTGGGGTCCCTTGAGCCAATTATAACCTGAAGTTATAGTTTAGCATCCATCTGCGGCTTCTGTTCATACCCCTTTATTAAAGCCGGCTCGCAATTTGTCTCTGACCTTAGTTAGTTGTTTCCATTGCCAACTGCAGTCCCCTTTCCTTTGATAATCCCAAAATTCAGCCCCCCTCAAGTAAATGCTGTGTAGCCACTTGATCCACATGGTGTCTTTTTTCCTTGTGATGTCCCAGATTTGCCGTCCTATGCTTGCGTAATTCCATGTCCCGCAGTCCTTAATATTGAGGCCTCCAAACTGTTTTTTCAGGCTGGCACACCTTGGTGTGTAACTTATTTGCAATTTTAGTCTCAATTTGTAATTTAATTAATTAAGTATTTTCTTACCACTCATAATTTTTTATTTACTGTACTTATACCTCTGCAACTAACTTTGTTTTTATATATTTAAAAATTATATTTCATCTTAAACACTAAAATTTATAATTTCAAGATTTAAAATAATTTCAATATAATTATATTTTATGCACATTGGGTGTGCATAAAAGTACTAGTGATTACTATGTGATAAGGTTAAAATAATAATTTCAATTAGGTTTCCGATCAATCCTCAAGGGCAACTGTATTATTTACTTGTTCGTTCAGTAAATGGTAAATCGGGTCGGGTCCGGTCCTCCATGGTAGGCCGATCCTTATAAAGATTTGGGTCCTTTGGCCCATTTTAGGCCCGATAAAAGCGGTTCATTCAACTGGTCTTTTTATCACCCAGCTACCGCTATTTCAGTCGTCGTTGATCTCCCAAACATTCCCCTTTTGATTCAGTCTGTTATTGCCAATCGACGATAGCTCTGCTGTGAGAACCTGAAGCTTAAAGAGCAGATCAGAAAATCCAAGGATCAAGTGGACAAGGTTAGCTGCACCGCTTCGAACTATCGCATCCTCCTTCCGATCGTCGAATGCGCCGGCGAGGCTCGTTCGTCCGCGTCCGAGCTTATCACGCTTCGTTTCGACTCAGTCGGGTCTGTAATGTGTCCATTTCCTTAACCATTATCCACTCTGCTTTTTTCTCCTGCATTGTGCTTGAATGTATGCGTGTTTTTTGTCGGCTGGCGTGGCGTTTCAGTGGGGAATGTTACTGCGATGAGAGTTGAGGACATAATGACGGTTGCCACTGGCTAGCGTGTGGAGCTCGAAGCTGAGCTTCAGGCTGGTGTTTGAATCAACTTGTGATTCTATTTCATGAGACTTCTTAGGATTGCTTTTTCCTTTCCGATTAGGGGAAGAATATATTGAACATCAACTTTCCCGTTGGGCCATTTGGGACGAAAGTCAGTGTTCAGGTTCTTCATCTTAGGCTTATATCTCTGTGAAATAACAATTACAATGCTGCTCTGCTTGCAAATATAGAAGCTCTATTCTTCGAAGCTGACTACTGAAATGAAGAAAACAAGTTGTGCTTCTTCTTTCCTTTCGCTGTAAGACATCCTTCATTATCCAATATTGCAGGAAAAAACCTGCTAGCATTAACCCGTATTACGACCCTGCAGCCTGGAGGTGAAGGAGGTCGGCGTTTATCTGCTAACCTTTCATCGTTCTTTCTTTCAAATTCATCACTCAACCGATTCTTCTATTGTTCAACAGAGTACGAACCCTATGTTGTTTTGTTCTGGCTGGAGAAGGGCTAGCCTCATGAATGCCCAATATGCACACATTATTTTTAGGTGAGGGCCGCATAAGTTTGGACTGTGATAACTTTAGTAGTACTACTACCTTAGTACCTCCCCATTTCTTGAAAAGAAAAAAACAAAACTCAATATTTATCGACCAATTGTTTTGATATATCTGCGATCTCTTTTTGTTTGGCGGTTGAACGTCGTTGGCCCTGGAGGACTTCCCGAAGGTCACGGAGACAGCGATCATCACCATTGAGATAAGCATTACATGCTGCAAAATTGATGAGACTGACTTAAGTTCCCATTTGAGATCTTACTTAAGGATATTATCTTCTTTTATTGTTTGAGTTGAGACGGCTATCTAGTCTGTCTCGAATCCCCTTCTAGTATTTGTTGGTTACAGAACCCTCTGATACTTGACCTAATAAGTCAGGGCAGGCCAACATTTTGAAATCAATTTGATATTATTAAATGTCTTGCTATTCATCAACATTTTAACATGTCTTGCTATTCATCAACACCGTAATGATGTGTTATAGTTTTTTTGCGCCGTTTCAGTAGGCTTTGTGACTTATTCAGTTGTGTTTTGCGCATGCTTTAGAATTCTTTTTTTGAGCTATCAGAATGTATAGAACGGGTTGATGAAGATGATAAAGTAACTACATTCATTGATCTTCAGTAAATTACATAAATTGACACACCACCCCTACCCACTAAGACTACCCTTATTATATACTGGCAGCCCTTCTCTTTCTTCCCTGAGATAGCGCCTCCTCTCTCTTTGGAGCGTTGTCCATAGAGCGAGATGGAGCTCCACTGCTTCGGCCAGCTTGCGTAGTTGGTCGCCTAGTGGCCTGTGGATCAACAAACCATTTGAGAGCACAAAAAAAGCTAAAGAAGAGCGCCACATTACACTTCGCAACACACATACCTCCTCAGGTGCGTCAATTCTCGCCCTTTTCGCCGCATTTTCTGAATCTACAGGTACATATTAATGCGCATCATTTGTTAGCACTTTTGGCGTAAAATAACTGTTAACTACAATTTAAATGCGACTGAAATTTACCTGCAACGTTGCTGATCGTTGCGCTAAAAGGGCTCAACATAACATTTTGGCCATGAGCCAAAGACGGGTCACCAATAGGCGTGAGGCTGAGCGGAGGATTCGGGACAGAAACACTCAAGGAAGCATTTTCTGTCTGCAGGGGACAGGTATGATCCTTATACAGTGTCTCTATGAAAGGGTTTTCCGTTTGGTTCTGGCACATGAGGTGCTGCCAGTTCAAGCTGCAAAAACGATGAAAGGTGTTGGTCTCTATGATGTCTTAAAGAGGTTGATTATCATGAAATTATACAAAGGATAATAATAAATTTACCTTTGGTTAATTAGGTTCCTCAGCCTCGACCTCGGAATGTTAGGGAACTGAAGCTTTTCACCTAACACGGGGTTGAACTCGATTAGCCTCTTCACAATCGCAAAAATGGCCACTCTTGCCGTTTTTGCGTCTGGGTACCTGCTTAGCTGCTCGTGCTCCCTGTTTATATATATGGGTAAGGCATAATTTACAATTTTAAATGCATAATATATAGATATGTATGTAACTTTGATTGTATAGTAATTACCTGAAGTTTTCCATGGTTAACAGTGCAGCTAGGTTCCTGTAGAGGGAAGCATTATCATTCTCAAACGCTTTCAGTTCATCCCTGAGGATTTTAACCGCCTTTTCTCTTTCACGCCTGCACAAAAACCACGTATAAATCTCATAAATCGGAGCGAATAAGTGAAGAAAAAAGATGAAATCGATTGAACCCTTACTTGTCGAGCGCTTCGAGGTACTTGAGCTTTCGAATTTCGAAGAATGCCTTCGTCGAATAAGCGTTCTGCTGCAAACTCGTAAAGCCGCTGAGGTAGTAATCAGCTTCGTCGAGGTCGCCGTTTACGACGACTTCCTCAAAATGCTTCATGTTGAAGTAGAGCCCAGATTCTCTCTCCAACCTTCAATAATAATGGTAAATCATTTCCTATCAAATATATACATAGATATATATATTAGTAATAGATGATGAATGGGCTTACAGGTGTCGACTTTGCTTGTACTGGGGTTTGTCGAGGAATTGAAGGATGATGAATACGAGCATGTCCTTCATTGTCAAAGGTGCCATCTTTTTGTTCTTTCTTTGCAGTAAAGCTTCTTCTTTCACTGCATGTTAGGAAAGGATACAAATTAAGTTTATTTTCTTACATGTATAACGTAAGATAAAAGCGACAAACAACAACGACAACAGTAATAACGGTCCCTTCATTTGGATTTTTGCGAATCGCAAATTGAAGGGACGACTGTTTAGCGCGACGCGTAAAACATGGAAGAAGGTGTAAGAAAAACCCGGAAACAGTGCAAAGAATAGGAATGGAAGACATGAGAAAAAATTGATGTACCTCTAAGGTTTTTGTTGTTTGCTTGTTTTGTAAAACGCAGCTGATGAATTTTTACTGCTATGGGTGGATCCTTTATATAGTGAGGAATGTTTTGAGATAAGATGTACGTTTTCTATTAATTTTTTTGGGATATTACTCTTTAATGGATTATAATGGAGGCAATCCTGGACTAAGGACTGCTTTAGGAAATCTTGTAATGTCTTTTCTAGATTTTGAGTGTAATTAAATAATCTTGATTTCAGAAATTTTTAGGGAAAACTAGTTTGGAATGACATTGAATTACATTGACCACATTATGAGTAAGGCAAATATGATCTTTATGAATTAAATTGACGTCATTAAATTATCACTAGAACAATTATTGCTATGATGATTTTTTTTTGTGTTAAACCAGCCTAAGGTTTTATAGCTAATCTGTCCACAGATTTTGCATTGTTCATGATATATTTCATTTTGACTGGTAGAATCATAATAACAATAATATATGCCAATATAATTGTTGATAGTATTGTAGTAATTATCAATATGGTATGTTGATTTGTGTAATTACTTACTATTAATGTTATTTAAAATAAAACTAATTAAAACAAATGTATAATCAAAATCTTTTTTAAAGATTATTTAAGAATATTTTAAAGTTTTAATTTCAAAATTTACATAGAATTATTTATTTAATATGATTAGTTATGTTTAGTTTCAATCTAGTCATATATAAATAAAGAAGGGTTTTTGAAAACTGTGTGATGGTTTTAGTTACTCCCTCCTTTCCGGTAACTTTTGTACATTTTACCAACTCGGGCGTCCCACTATCTTTTATACATTTCCATATTTAGTAAAAAACTATCACACACAATCAATATAATAACATTAAATATTCTTAAAAGACGTGACACACCCATACACTTTTCTTCCTCTATACTATTAAAATATTATATTTCTTAAAAATCGAACCCAATCCCAAATGTCCAAAAGATACCGGGACGGAGGGAGTACAATTTTATCCTAATATTTTAAGGTGAATCTATAGAAAAATAATCAATTGGATAAAATTTTTACACATAGGTACCCATGTCAAAAAATTTTATAGATAGGTACCCGATTTAATTTTTACTAGTTTCTTTAGTCATATCGTACCTTCCTGTGTGTATATTGCGTACCATAACACGTTGATATATGGTACCTAAATATAACATACATCGTACCTACGGCATACATGTGTGTTACATAGGGCGTACCTAAATATAGCATACGTCGTACCATTTTCTGTTATATAGGGTACCCAAATGTGCTGATATATGGTACCCAAATGTGTTGTATGGTGTACTTTTGGGGATCGGGTACCTATGTGCAAAAAATTTATTCTGTTAGATACCTACATATAAAAAATTCTGACAGGGTACTAAATTACAAGTTTTTATCCAAATAGGTACTTATGTGTAAAGACCCCATATTTTAATCTATTATAATGTATTCTTAAATTAAAATTTTATTTAACACATTACTTAATAATTCAAAATGTTCGAAGTTACACACACAAGTATGTGCTAAACATACTAGTGTTTATTAAAGAGTTATATGATTCAGGTCCCAATGAAGTTTTAAAATCGAGTTCAGACACTGTCAGAAAAGAGCAATTAGTTTTAAGGACCCGATTTCTTCATACAACTTCATCGGTCTGCGGTACCACTTCTTTGCTCTGCAGTACCACTTCTTTGTTATTCAGTACCACATAATTGTTCTGCAGTACACTTCGTTTGTTCTGCAGTACGACTTCATTTTTCTGCTGTAAAATTGGAGTGATACTGCAGAACAATTAAGTGGTACTTGAGAACAATTAACTGGTACTGCATAACAAAGAAGTGGTACTGCAGAACAAAGAAGTGGTACCGCAGACTGATGAAGTGGTATGAAGAAATCGGGTCCTTAAAACTAATTGCTTTTTCTGACAGGACATGAACTTGATTTTTAAACTTTAATGGAGCTTGAATTGAAAAAGGCCCTTTATTAAAACCATGGAATGTGCATGAATTTTCTAGTTATCAAATTCATACTAGATTTGGAAAGATAATATAAACTCAACCCATGAATATTCATACTAATCGTGCTTTTATTTCTCCACAGTCCACCCCCTATCAAATCGCAACCGTAACTTTCTATCGACGGTTCAGATCATAGTGTGAGAGGCGGTCAACACATCCAACGGTTGGTTCTATCATTTCCTTATTTAAATTGACCGATATATATATATATATATATATATATATATAACTCAAATTCCTTTATAGGCTGCCTTGCGTATTTTCTGTTAGGGTTTTAGAATTCCGCAAACCCCAACCATTGTCTCTGTCTTTTTCGGAAATAAAAAACAAATTAATCTGAATCGACGATCCTTGTAAACCCTAAACCCTCTCTTTTGTTTTTGTCTCCCGGCAGAATCTTGATACGCCAATTGAGGTACTGATTTATTTTCCTTTATGATTTTTTTTACATCTGCGTTGCTATGTTATTGGGTTACTCTGCATTGTCTCTGTTTGTTGTATCGATTTCAAAGCCGTTCTTTGTGTTGCGTGCTCTGTTTCTTTTACTGATAATGCAGTTAACGAGATTGAGGTGTGTTGTGTGTGTGTTGATGGAGTGAGGAAATACAATTTATGAATGTTTGTTTGGGTGAAGTAATGCATATGTGTGTCTTAGTCAGTGGTTTCTCTTCATTCTGGACTTAAACGATTTAAAAAATTTGCCATTGGTCTGCTTAAGTTTATGTGATCACATTCGTCTTCAAGTATTTTAACAATTCGTGGATTTCTATTTAATGTTTTCTTGATTATGTGTAAGGACTATGAATTCGTAACAGTAAGAAATCAAACAAATTTGAAGTTCTGAAAATGACCATCTGTCTTGTTTTTGGTCCCCCAGTATGTATGCAATGGATAACTTAATCGATCAAGGTGGGAATTTACCTGGTGCTGACACACAACCAACTAAACGCAGAAAGAAGAAATCGATGGTTTGGGATCATTTCACTATTGAAAAAGTCAATGATGGTTGTGTCAGGGCATCTTGTAACCAATGCAAGAAAACCTTCTCTTATATATCGGGTACAAAATCAGCTGGCACGAGCCACTTGAAGCGTCATATTACATTAGGGACATGCGTAGCTAATCATGCTACTAAGGAGGAGAACCGTAAGTTTAGTCCAGACACGCCCGAGTCGAGATCAAACTTGCCTATTACAAATGGTACTAGCTTACCAGCAAAGCGTGTTAGAGTGAACAATGGAGCCATCAGTAGCTACATTCGAGGCCAAAATTGGGCCTATAATCTTGCGAAGATGATCATTCAGCATAGCTATCCTGTTAACATCGTCGAACAAGCTGGGTTCATTCATTTGATCAGGAGCCTTCAGCCCGAGTTCGACATCACCAATGTCAGTGGAGTGAAAGAGCAAATCATGGGCATTTATTATAGAGAAAAGCAGAAGATTCAGGAATATCTCAGTGAAACATTAGGAAACTTTAACCTTACGTTTAACTTGTGGAGTTCTAATCAGGGATTGGTTTATTTACAGTTAACCTGTCATTTTGTGGATAATGATTGGAAGCTGCAGAGGAGGATTTTAAATTTTTCGACAGTTCATTTCCCTTATTCAGAAGCACCCTTCCATCGGGCTGTCTCTGAGTGTTTGGCAGAGTGGAGATCCAAGGATAAGCTGTCTACCGTCACTCTTGATCGTTCTCTTGGGAGTGAGATTGATGGGGACGGTCTCAGGAGTCTGTTGTCCATAACAAGTCCACTGATTCTCAACGGTCAGCTAGTAATCAAAAGCTGTTTCGCTCGTACCTTGACAAGTCTTGCGCAGAGTGCTTTAAGTTCTTTGAGGGAAACCATCGATAAAGTACGTCATAGTGTGAAGCACATCAAAATTTCAGCTGGCTGCGAAGGAAAATTCGCCAAATTGAAAGAACAGCTCCAAGTTCCCAGCACAAAGAGCTTAATGATCGACGACCTAAACAAATGGAACACCACATATCAAATGCTGGTAGCTGCTTGTGAGCTCAAGGAAGTATTCTGCTGCTTAGATACTGAAGACCCTGAATACGTATCAAACATATCAATGGAAGAATGGGGACAGCTGGAAACTCTATGCGGATTCTTGAAAGTATTCTACGAAGCTGCCAACATACTAACCCCGCCCGTGTACCCCACTGCTAACATCGTATTTCACGAGGCGTGGAAGGTTCACTACGAACTGATACACGCAGCTATGAACCAGAATACCTTCATAAGCAGCTTGACCACACCGTTGCTCGAGAAATCAACCCAGTATTGGAAAGACTGCAACTTGGTCTTAGCAGTCGCAGTTGCCATGGACCCAAGATTCAAAATGCAGCTCGTGGAATTCAGCTTCTCAAGAATATACGGAGACGCATTCCAATCGTGGGTCAACCTCGTCGACGCTGGCTTGCACGAGCTTTACGTCGAATACGTAGTTCAATCTCTTCCACCGCCGACATTCTTGGAAGATGAAAACGACCCACTTGTCAAAACAGAGGCTCCCCACGAAGATCCACTGCTATCGAACTCTGAAGTGTTTTCAGATTATGACGTGTATCTTTCTGACATTACTGATGGGGACCACACGTCAGAGCTTGACCAGTACCTCGAAGAGCCCGTCCTTCCTAGGTGTCATGACTTTGATGTATTGGGTTGGTGGAGGGCGAATAGGTCAAAGTATCCTACTTTGTCGAAATTGGCTTGCGATGTTTTGTCGATACCTTTCTCTACGGTTGATCCAAGTAGGGTTTTCGATACGAGGGATAGGGTTTTGGAAGGTTATTACAGTTCTTTGAGTCCAAGTACGGTTCAGGCTATTGTCTGTGCTAAAGATTGGCTTCAGTATGATTTGCTTCGGAGTGGAGATAATAGTAATGCAGTTTTGAAGGCAGCAGATTCTCGAGTGATATAATTTTTGTTTTCTTTTGACATAGGCTATTCTGTTTTTTTTTTTGGGTAAAATTATTGATTTTTTTCTATGGGATTTAGTTTGAAACATAGTTCGCGGATGATGATATATCAAAGATTTAATGGAACGATGAAATTATTACAATACCAAGTCGAAGTTTGATTTTGGATGCATACTTCAACGCAGCTTTTCTACTTAAGAAAATTGAAACTCAATTGAGATTTATTTTATGAGTACAACTTCTTATAGAGAAGAAAGGCGTGAACCAACATTTATTAATTTATCAAGTTATACGAATAAAGTTTTCTTTTTTCTGTATACAATAATAAGCCTGCTTAACTATTAGTCGCCAACACCCAAGGCAAACTTGACATGGCCCATGCTATCAGCTTTACTTAGGTTATACGAATCCAACGACCATTTTTTCTGTATATCTTACTTTGATCATAAATTTATTACACACGCACTAGACACCTCTCTTGTCCGAGAATCGCCCATGATCGCAACGAATGAGTAGGAAAAATTGAATTATTTATCAACTTATTGAAATGAAGCTTATAAATCTTAAAAAATGAACCAACCCTCCATTCCAAAAGTGCCTTGGTGGTAGTTTAGGGTATCATAAGAGACTCCTCGCATATTAATCTTGGTAAACGGGGAAGATTGGAAAAAAAAAGGCAAAATCTTTTAAAAATCTCGAAAACCAACCACATTGTCCAAATAAAACGACGAAACAAGAACATAGAAATCTGTCTTAACTTGTCTTCAAACCGTGTAGTTTGAGTTCATCGTGTTAATGTCGAGCCCTTTGAGCTTCACCACCGACTCGAAGTGACCCTTCAAAGTGTGAATCTCCCTAAGCCTGCATTTTATACATAAATACACACACAAACATTGTAAACGAATTAAGAGTTGGATATTAATGAATTATTGACATCTTTTCTTACCTGGCAACTTCAGCCCTCCTCCTCGCTTGTTCAGCAATTTCAGACAACTCCGTAAAGTTCCTATCGTTGAAAAGCTCCGTCGTTTCAGCTCTTTGAAGGCCATGGCGCGTCCTTTCGTCCATGGCCCACTTCGCCTCTCTCTCTTCTCGGCCGTAGTCCTTCTTCGACGTAAATGCAGTCTTAAAAATGAAAAAAAAGCGCATCGGTATATACAAAGAAAACGAAACCCTAGTCGTAATATGTAATAAAAAGGCGGCGAAAGGCGACCTTATTTTCGATCATATTCTTCCACGCCTTTCCGCTCAGCGCATATCGCACGCCAAACTTGAATATATCCAATGGAACGTAAGTGACGATGCTATAGAGCCAAATAACGCCCGCCCATCCCCAGCCTATGCCTTGGATCCTCGCAAATCCCCAGTTCGCATACACAGCCAGCGCCGTCGCAATCTTTTTTTTAATATTTATATAATAAACTACGTCAGAAAAAATAAACGAAATAATCGTAAATACGACGTGTCATAAGAAGAAAGAAAAACTCTTACGAGCTGAGCAACGACGAACGCAAACACCAGGAGAAGGCCGGGGCGTTCCATGAAGGAGAAACCCCTCGAGCGAGTGACGAAGATTAGGGCTTGGCTTATGATGCTCACTTGTAGGTATAGCGCCGAGGTCATCTCCCTAGGGTTTTGCCCTATCGTCCTCACCCCGAAATTTTCCTGAAAAAAATTGAATTTTTTGATTAAGTTCTTCATCGTTTGATTATAGATATGACGAACTTAGTCGGAGTAAGGGGACTAACGGTGGCTGTGGGGATACCTACCTGATCAAAAAAAGTTACGCTACAGATAATGTGAACAAAATTGGACTTTTTTATTAAGTTCTGCATCTTAACTTAGTCGGAGCGTGGGAACTAGGTTGGCGTTTGAGGGGATACCTATCTGACCGGAAAAAAGGTTAGATTACAGATATGACGATTTACCTCGAAGAAGTTAGTATCGTGGGCGAGCCAAAAGAAGACCACTGTCATAATCGCGAGGTAGGTCCCGAAAACAATACCCGTCGCGAAAATCTCCCCCAACTTCCAAGAATCGGGCGTGGGCGAGGGCCTAACCTTATCCTTTGAGATGGTCATTATCGTGCCGTCGTTGAGGACGGCGATGACGAGGACCATGAAGGGCGAGAAGTCGAACTTCCATATGAGGGCGACGAGCATGAAACCGAGGACTATGCGTATGGTGATGGAGACTGCGTAGATCGTGTAGTTCTTCATCCTCTGAAAGATGGCTCGGCTCGTCAGCACCGCGCTGATGATCACGCTGAGCCCGGGCTCGGTAAGGACTATGTCGGAGGCGCTCCGAGCGGCGTCGGTCGCGTCCGCCACGGCTATCCCGATGTCCGCCTTTTTCAGGGCCGGCGCGTCGTTGACTCCGTCGCCCGTCATTCCGCATATGTGCTTCAGTTCCTGAAGCTTCTTTACAATCTCGTACTTGTGCTCTGAAACAAGAGAGACAAGAAAGAAATTGTTTGCTTATTAGCAGTGTCATAAAATTCATTAGGCAATGCCTAGGCAGTTGTTTGGAGGAAGTTAGACTGTGTACCTATTTTTTCATTATTGTTACTTTTAACATATCAAATATGTTAAAATTCTACCGGAGTAAAGGTATCTAGCATTATGAACGAATCATAAATCCCAACAAATGCACAACATTAGTACAATCATGTCTCTTTCTTTGTATTTCTTTAAAAAAATTGAACCGATTAATCAGCTGCCTAGCTAGGGGAATTTTTTCCAACAACGCTAATATAGAACGACTTTTGGCGAATCAATTGGCATTTTATTAACAAAAGGCAGCCCTCGATTATACCTGGGAATACACCGGCGAAGCCATCGGCTTTCTCGATGAGCTCTTCGATGGGGACGGTGGCCATGGCTTCGTCCTTGTGCTGGCCGAGCAACGAGGAAGAAGGGTACATGTTTGTGCCCATGCCCAATCTCCGCCCTGTCTCTTTAGCAATGGCTAGCTGATCGCCTGTGATCATCTTTACGTTGACTCCAAGGTTTAAAGCGCGGGTGATCGTGTCTCGACTATCGCTCCTCGGCGGATCGAAGAGGGGAAGTATGCCTACAAATGTCCACGGCCCGCCCGGGCTTTCCTTGATTTTCTCGGGCACGGCCTAAATTCGCATTTACGAATGTGATGTCGTCAGTAAGTGTTCGAGAAAAATCGAAGTTTTAGGGTTAGGGTTTTCTTTGCCGTATAAATACCTGCTTTGCGACGGCGAGGGAGCGAAGGCCACGCTCGGCGAACTTGTCGATGATGGCATGAGCTCTTCTCTTTGCATTGCTATTGAGTTGACAGAGTTCGATAATCTACAAATATATGAAAAACGATTAAAACAAAATGTAATGCGAAACGAATGCATTGCAATAATAACCAAATCAAAAGACCTGCTCGGGCGCGCCTTTGGTGACACGGTGCCAATCTCCGACGCCGTCGATGTAAGTAATGGCAGTGCGCTTTTCCACGGGATTGAACGGTAGGAAGTGAACCTCGGTGATTCCTTGCCTTGCCTGAGTTAAAAAAAAATTATATATATGAATATCGACTCGAAAAAATATTTAGGGTTTTACGATTTTAGTTTTCGAATCGAAAAGGTTTATTACTACCTCTCTAGCATTTCCGAGCATCCCAACGATACACGTGTCGATAGCGTCCTGGTTCTCGATCCTCGACGCTTGAGCGGCGAGCAGTATCACCTTCTTCTTCGACACATCCTTCGCAAACACCTAATTACACAAAAAAAAAAGTAACGATCTTAGAGTAAACCTACGAAACTCGATTTAGTTGCTACAAAAAGAAGGAAAAGAAAAGAAAGAAAACCTCAACCAGACTCTCCTCGACTTTGAGCTTATTTAGGGTAAGCGTCCCCGTCTTGTCACTACACAAGACATCCATGCCCGCCATCTCTTCTATTGCAGTCATCCTCTTCGTAATAGCGCCTTGATGCGATAACCTATGCGACCCAATAGCCATCGTAACAGATAAAACGGTGGGCATCGCAATAGGTATTCCACCGATGAGCAAAACCAAGAGATTATCAATTCCATCTCTGTACTTTCTGTGCTGTATCGGCCACATAACGATCGCCTCTATCGTCAGCCCAATGGCTATCGACACAATGCAGAAATTTCCGATAGATTTCAACACCTAAACAAACGGCTTCTCATGAGTCAAATACCGGCGGAGAAAAGAAAAGCTGAAGTCGAAATTAGGGTTTTTTCCGTGCCTTTTGAAAGTGGCCAACGTTCTGAGTGCTGTCGACGAGGTGGGCGGCCTTGCCGAAGAATGTGTTGATCCCAGTTGCTATGACGACTGCTTCGATCTCCCCTTGCTTGCATGTCGAGCCCGAAAAGACGCCGCTGCCCGGGTTTCTAGTCACGGGTAGGGACTCGCCCGTGAGGGCAGAATTGTCAATTTTCAATGGGTCGCCTTCGAGGAGTCGCGCGTCGGCGGGGATTATGTCGCCCAACTTTATGCTGATTATATCGCCGGGAACTAATATTGCAGCTTCTTCCTCGCGCCAACTTCCATCTCTCAAAACCTTAATTTTTTTTTTGACGATGATGATTACACATTGTAAGAAAAGAGAAGTCTTGGATATCGACAAAGGCATTTGGGCTATCGTTCGCCATTATTACTACCTTGGTTTTAGGAGCGAGGCCAGCCATTAAAGCTGCAGCTGCATTGCCAGCGTTGTTCTCTTCGATGAAGCTTATTGTGGAGTTTATGAGCAGCAAACAGACGATGCCCACAAAGTCTTGCCAGTCGGGCGGGCGACCCTATTCGTTTATTACGGGGAAAAACGTTGGTAAGTAGAGAAAAAGATCAAGAATCGCGAAAAGATTCAATCTTTATATGGTTAAAATTTACGCCTCCTTGAGCCATGGCGATGGCCATGATAGCAGCTCCTTCCATGACCCATGAGAGAGGGTTCCACATGAATCCCAAGAATTTGAGAAATTTGTTCTCTTTTTTCTCTTCGAGCTTGTTTGGCCCGAAAACTTGGAGCCTTTTCTCGGCTTCGGCGCTGTCTAAACCCTCTCTTGAACATTGAAGGTGAGTGAACACTTCTTCGAGGGGCATGTGTTCCTATATGTTGATCAAGAAATTATCGTAGAGGGGATAAAAAGATTGATAATCGTGAAGAAAAAAAGAATAGGGATTCACATACAAGATCGATATTCTCGTTCTTGATATCCTCCAAACTGATGCCAGCCATTTTTCGATCTCTATGATGATGATCAACACAGACGAAAATTGTAACAACAGTAACGATGATATGATAGAGATCTTTAGGTTTCTTGATTCATTCTTCGCAGCATCGTTACGAGTGAAAAAAAAAAAGGAATTGGAATCGAGTGTGGTGTATATATGTGAGGAGAGTGAGGGTTTCTTCAAGCCCGGCCCGTGAGATTCTTTAGGGGTGTGTATAGAAAGCGACCTTGTCTCTCGGTGATATATTAATCATCATAATATAATCGTGTTATTACTTATTATTTCTTAGAGTATATCATGAAATATTATTGATAATATATATCCATGCAATGCAAAAGGGGGAAGGTTATTTTTTACCTAGTAAGACGCTAGATAGATAGACAGAGAGCCATACGCCTCTTATTGGTCAGATTATCCAATCAAAATTTGCCACGTCAAAGAGTTTTTTATGGTCAAAATTGGATATTGTATTATTTTATGAAACTAGAACATTCTAACATTTTAAGTACCATCTATCTACATTTTTTTAAAACTATTTTTAGTGTATCTATTGACCTATCGGAAATTTTCTCAAATTAAAATTGACATAAAATAAAAAATAAATAGCTTAATGAAACTGACTATTCCATTTTTAGTAAAATGCTAATTTTTCTATCTAAATATTAAAATCAAAAGTAAAACAAAAACCGCTTATCAATTTTTATTTTCATGTACACAGACACAGGTAGAGTGTGCACGTATACTAGTAGTATTTTATTAAACCGCTCAATTTCTATCAATTGAGTATTCTAGTAAAAAATTATTAAACTAAAATTAAACAACAACCCATTACATTTACTTACTATTTTTAGTTAATTGTTAACTTACTATTTTTTAGTTAATTATAATTCTACCTTTAATTTAATAATATATTAACTTTTCCTTTTTAAATTATAACATGATATTATAGCACAAACATATATGAGTGTACAATAATACTACTGGTAAGGAAAGGGTGTTGGTGTTATCATTCACGTACCATTGAATTTTCTTCTTTCTTACATATATTGGTGGGTGCATCTGCATCTTAAATGAATAATTCTTTGAAGTACACTAAACAACAATTCTAATTTTCCTAAGCATGCCATTTGCCCAAAAGTTTAGCCATATTCCGTGGCTCTGATATTTTCTTCATCGTAATAGAGTAATATACTTCATGTGTGATTGAAATATTTTCTCACAGTTGTCCAATGGACGAATAATTTGGGAGAGATTCTATTTAGGGTGCAACAAAATATTAGACAAATAAATAAAATCATCCAACCACCCCACCCAGAGAGCAATTTCTAATCACAGCCATTCAATATCAAATCTTTTGAAATTTCTTTTTATCCTTTACTTTATCAAACATGAAATTAAATAAGTAAAATTCCATCGGGGGTTGGTAAGGTGCGGTTGTTATACTATCTTCCCAGTTTAAATACCCCACATTTCTTTTCCAAGATTCACAACTAAAGCTTCTCTCTCTCTCTCTCTCTCTCTCTCTCTCTCTCTCTCTCTCTCTCCCATCTTTTTCATTTCTAATGTTATCTTAATAAGTATATATTTACTCTCCCTCGAGCTAGCTTATTACACATCGAAAGAGATCGTAATATTGATAATAAAACAAATCACAAGAAACAAGAGAACGATGCCATCGGAAAAGATCGTATGTGTCACCGGCGCCGGCGGTTTCATTGCTTCTTGGCTTGTAAAGTCACTTCTCGAAAAGGGCTACACCGTCAAAGGAACGGTGAGAAATCCAGGTAATAATTGAATTATTATTTTATTTAAGTATCATATAATTTCACGAGAGTATGATACCTGCGACTCCACGTGACATGAAACAACTTCAATATTCATATATATATATATATATATATATATATATATATATAGTACGTTACGATTTATATATACACAAAGATAGTGTTGGTATTTTGATATACTTTTATATTACAGATGACGCAAAGAATTCACATCTTAGAGAGCTCGAAGGAGCAAGTGAGAGGTTAATACTATGCAAGGCTGATCTCAACGACTATGAAAGCTTGAGAGAAGCCATTAATGGCTGCTGCGATGGAGTTTTCCACACTGCATCGCCTGTCACAGATGATCCTGTAAGTTTCTTGAGCTTTCGTAAATTATTATTACTTATTATTAAACTATTAATAAGTGCATCTTTTCTTCTTTCGATTTATAAAAGACACTTGTCCTAATCCACCATGGATAACAACGCCAAGTTATGCCTACCTACTCTAGAATTTTACTTATTTTATTTCATTCTTCATACACACTATGCATATATAATATGAACATTCTTTTGCGTACCCATAATGATTTTATTAACTCGTTATATTCATCTTTGGGTTCTTGGCACTATGATATTCTTTTTTACTACAAATTCATGACATGCACGTATACAAATGCTACTATGCTCCATTACACACAGACTTCATGATTCTGAAGTAATTAATATAATAAGCTTTGGTTTTGAGAAAATGTAATATATTTATTTATTATTTTTTTCAACTCATTAGACACAAGAGTCTATAATTATTATAATTATTGCATTAGTTAGAGTACGAAGATCTTGTAATAACTTAACTAATGCTCATATATAATAGGAACAAATGGTCGAACCCGCGGTGAACGGGGCTAAATTCGTAATTCGCGCCGCGGCCGAAGCCAAAGTTCGCCGCGTAATTTTCACCTCTTCGATAGGCGCGATTTACATGGACCCAAATCGCGACCCCGAGAAAGTTGTCGACGAGGCGTGTTGGAGCGACCTCGACTTCTGCAAGAACACAAAGGTTTTCTTCGAAACCCTTAAAACGCTCCAAAATCAAAATCTTGAAAAAACCTAAGTAGTCCGTTGACCTTTTTCATTGTCTGTGAGACAGAATCAATACACATCGGACGCAATTAGTAGATATGCAACGAAACGGGCCACTTGTACTATTAGGAATTGAGGGGTCATTTCTAAAACCAATTGATGATAAGAGGAGAAAGCCTCTTATAAATATACTGGCTCGAAGAGCTTGAATTATCGGATGTGGGACAATACTCACTTTTTTATAATCTCAACATGTAGTAGACATTTCTAGGATATCACATAGGGAATGAAGAAGTAGCAAATTTTTTATTAGCCTAATTCACCCACTCTCAGGGCATATTCTTAACTTTATAGTCAATAACCCAATGTCAATAATTATTTTATTTTTCCACTAGAATTGGTATTGCTACGGCAAGGCGGTGGCCGAGAAAGCGGCATGGGACACTGCGAAGGAACTAAACGTGGACATGGTTGCAGTGAGCCCAGTGCTAGTGCTTGGCCCGTTGCTGCAGCCCACGGTCAACGCCAGTGTATTACACATACTCAAGTACTTGACCGGCTCAGCTAAGACTTACGCGAACTCGGTCCAAGCGTACGTCCACGTTAAGGATGTTGCGCTAGCGCACATTTTGCTCTATGAGAACCCCTCGGCCTCGGGGAGGTATCTGTGCGCCGAGAGCGTGCTTCACCGCGGAGAGGTTGTCGAGATTTTGACTAAGTTCTTCCCCGAATATCCTATCCCTACCAAGTAAGCTTACTAGCATATTTTCCTTTTGTTTTTTTCTTTGTGATTAGTTAAGGGTGTTTTTTGTCCGCGAAATTCGACGCGGGAAAGGAAAGAAAAGAAAAGAAAAGTGCGGTCATACGCAATGAATCATTGTACATTACGCTTCGCGTGTCGTATCATTTCACTTTTCCTTTTCTTTTCAACGTCGAAATCCGTAAACCAAACAGAGCCTAAAGGGTTAAACTTAAGATAGGTAAAATGGGGTTTTCCCTTGAATTACTTTAGCCAGTCTGAATTTGGGACGGCACACATTGGTAAGGAAAATTAGTCTTGTTAAAACTTGGATTCATTTCATGTCGATAATGAGGTTCAAATTTGACTAATTTGACTCTCGTAGCGTGATAACTGTGGTTAAGATATTTGTCTGATTAGAAGTTAATATGATTCCATGGTCAATGATGGGGTTCAAAGTTCGACTTATACTGAAATTATTCGGGTATGGAATTATGTTCCTGATGAGATGGTAAGAATAGAATAGGTTTCTTGCGTGGCATTTTGTTTGATTTGATATTACGATATTGGATTAGGAGGGAGGCACAAGTCAATGATTTTGTCCCTCACCTTGACCTAACCATTAGACATATATATATACCATCATACACACGTTACATCAAAATTATAAAAATGATATATTTGTGGTGATGAGAGAGCCTTCACCAACCACCATGTCATTGTCCAAAGATTGGTACCCATTACCAAATGAGTTAACCTACTTTTACTTTTCATCCCCCACAAACAAATGCCACATTTTTCCTAATTGTTTGTTTATGCACTCAGTTTTGAACATTTCCTTTTTAACTTTCTTTCTCCGAACCCATGATGGTGGTGTTGGGACCCATTTTCTATGTGTGATCCTTTAAGAAATCCTATTTCACTATCAAATGATGAATCACGATTACACACTCATTAGAGGTTTCGTCTCGCTATGAATGACGTTGATTGATACAACTCTTGGCAAAAAAAGAAAAAGGAAAAGTAATAAATCTTTTACCATATATTTTTTTTGTATGTGTTTGTGTAGGTGCTCGGACGAGAAAAACCCTAGAAAGAAACCTTACAAGTTCTCAAACCAAAGGCTTAAAGATTTGGGCTTGGAATTCACACCTGTGAAGCAGTGCTTGTACGATACTGTCAAGAGCCTTCAAGAAAAAGGCCACCTTCCAATTCCAACCCAAAACGACCATGATAGTATGACCCTTCGTATTGGGCCTTAATTGGGCCTGCGTTGTGCTCTCTTATTGGGCTTATCTATGGCCCATAAGCATGTATTCTGTATTTTCAATAACGCGAGACGTTTTTATGCGCACTGGATAATTTTATGTATCTTAAAAGTAAAAAATTGATTTACACTGGTATGATTCAATAATCAATTGGAATTGGAATTGACTCTTCACAAATGGAATCTCACCCGTTGTTTGGGACAAATGAAATGACTTTCTTTTATAACGTGCAATTTAGGAACCCATTTAAATGATTCACAATCCATAACATTATTCATATTGAAACTTACGATAGCAATACACATAAAATGAAGGGTAACAAGTTAGATAAAAAAAGACAAAGGGAGCAAGTGTACACATCATCACCATTAATATATTGTGAAGATAATACAACGTATTTTACATTTGGTATATAATATCTGAAATTAAATAACAGGGGCCAGAATACATACACACATATAGTTATATATATAAGCATTCTCTTGATATATAAACATGAAAAGCTTGTTATTCATATGAATCAACAGAGGAATGTGCAATGGAAACTACAGCTACAGCCCAAGCCATTCCAAGCAAGGGCATAGGCCCCAGCAAAACCTCGAAGGGTACGAATCTTTCAAGTAAACCTCTCTCGCCGTGCCTATGATGTAATAACCGAACGAACGATTACGGTGGGCCATGATCACACGTGTCACGGGCACCACCGAGATTATGTGCCTCTCGCAAATCACCTTCGCTCCGTTAGGTATGTGGGGCCTACCTGCGATTACCTCAGAGGAGAATCTGTTGAGGAAGTAAGAGTCGGCGAAGTAGGCGGGCGTGCACTGATATGCTTGTGTGTTACATAGCTGCATTCCCTTTGCCCTGTGGAAGACTTCGTCGGGCACGGAGGCTGCCCCGCTCGCCGCGCTTACTTTTCTTGCCTCGAGGGTTTTCCTGGGAAGATTATATGTAAGGATTCGTACAACAATGTGAGATGTAAAGTTAGAAGTTTATGGGCAGGCAAATCTTGATTACGGAGCAGTACAAAGATTCGAACAGACGATAAAATATGTGCATCTAATATATGTGTGTGTGTGTGTGTGGAGCGATGACGATGACAAAGAATGTGATATCATACAGATAGCAGCGACCTTCTTATATGTATAATCTGGGCTCTATATAACAATCTAGAATGAGCAATTGGGCATGGATGATGGCGGTAAGAAGTGGGGCGTACCATTTAACAAGAGCGACTTGGCGAGTGAGAAGAGAGCCGCTGCCCTGACATGGTTCGCATTTCATCAATCCATGCGATCCACAAGTTGGGCAAGGGATCATTCCCTTACCGTTGCACTTCTTGCATCTGTTTGGGGAAACATATGTGAGCTTGTCAGTTATGTCTGCCATAGACATTAGAAAGTGTAGGAAATGATGAAGGCAATGCACAAATAACCATATAAGCAGTTAGCGAGCTAAACACTTTTTCTTTTATTTTTCAGCCGTCTTATACGCCAATGTATGCAATTAGATTCTCACATTGTATCTGATCCGTCGGCATGAGCAATTAATCCTCGCCCGTGGCAAATGGGACACTGAGACATCTGATTTTCCTTATAGTAACCAGGTTCTTGATCAGCATTGCAAGTAGGGCAGACCACGTCTCCTCTACCATCACAGTCTGTAACAATCAAAGATTAATTATAACAAACAAACTGACAATTTTTCCTGTCCTTTGAACAAAATGCGCCAAGCAATTTATCACCGCGTGCCTGAGCATTTCTCAATGGTTTCTGAGTGAGGAACTGCAGTTCTCAGCTCTTTGTTTGGCGTAAACAGAACAGGAAACTCAGACTTCAGGTCCAATTCCCAAACTCCGAGTTTGGGACCTTTGTCTTTATCATCCACTTTATCGCCGCCGCGGTAAGGCTCCTTTTCTGTGACTGTCTCCCTCTCTTCGAAGAAAGTTTCGAGGGTCCCGACGTACACATTGCAATCTTCCACGGCGTGAATAGCCCATGTTCGAGCGGGCCGACTTCCCCAGCAACATCGATGGCCCACGTGATCTATGAGTAGTTCCCGCACTTCTACCTCGTCTAGAACTTGTCTGTTTGTAATATTGGTTCAAGAAGAGGTTACAAACAAGGCAAGCAACAAATTTTACCCCAATAGAAACTACACAAAAAGGACATATAGGAAGAAACTACGCCAAGAACAATCAGATCTCATTACATAAAGTGAAAAAAAAAGAGAGCAAGAAGCGGCATTTGCGAGATGGAAGATTCAGAGATCACAAGGCTTGCAATACGAGTAATTCAAACATCGAATTAAAGGACTAACCTCTGAACATTACCAGCACTATTATCCCTCAGTTGACCATAATAAGCGTCTCGCCTAACTTCTTCTGCATCCATAATCATCAAATGATAAAGTAACATCACGCAACCTAGTCACCAACACTCAATCAATCACGAGAAAAAAAAAACTGCAAAAAATTACCAGTAGGGTACATGGGCTGAGGTGAGCTGAGCAAAGGGGCATGTAAAGAAGGAGGGTTAGGATTCCACGAAGCCGTTGGAATCAACGAACCTTCCCTTCCCAAGTGTTCGTACGCACTCCACCGACCGCTGTCTTTGATCTCTGTTCCATTCGCTTGCATCAGTAAATCGTTGCCGATTAGGAAACAATTTCAATTGAATTAAGACAATAACCTGGCGATGACGACGGCTGCTGCTGCTTCATATCTCTTTTACAAGCTTCGATAGCTCAGAATCGAATCTGAGATGAACGTTGAAAGATTTCGTCTTGCGATGATCACTAGTTCACTACATTGTCATATACAAATACAGCTCATCGACACTTTTATCTTAATTAGGAAGGAAAAAACGCGGACGTTATTTCCGTAATTTGAATGGCTGAACTATCGGCCCATTAATATGAAGGCCCATCATTTATTAATGGGCTTAAATTGGGCCTTCGACTGATATTTCATTCAATATGAAAGATTACACACGAAGTGAGCCAAGCAATACAAAGCTAATCAAAAGCATAGATCATCATCTTCTTCAGAAGGCAAGTTCAATATATCAATCAGCTCAGTTTCTTTGTCTCGAAAATGGGATTACAAAACTTGCTAAGAAACCCTTCGTTACATCTCGTGTATAAATAAAGCTTCAGTTTTCCGTAAAGATATATTGCATAATGATCGATATAAACTTCGTATCTTTCGTAAGCTGCTGGCACTGTTAGAACGATGGCGAGGCCTGCAATACTCCCAAGAATCTTCAGGAATTACAGATAATAAAAAGGAAAGATTCTTATTATTTAGACAGAAGCTATCGAACTTACATGCGTAACAGAAGCTGAAGAAACTCACTAGGCTTCCGAGCATTGAGCACACAAGAAGAGTCGAAGACAGTGCAAAGAACTTTCTTGCATCTTTCCCAAGTGCGATTTCCTCGCAAAAGGAGAGCGCTGTGTTCAGATAATTGCAGGCGAAAGAAGAGATGGCATTCGATGCCTCTTCCGATATGTGCAAGAGTGGTAATGGCGGGGCTGGTCTGAATCCAGAGAATTCAAAGGGACATTGTTTAAAGATGTGTTTTTTTCTTTGGGCAATTTTTCGAACTATTAGAAACAACATATATGGATTTGACTGAAGCCGCTATGTATTAGGAAGGGAAAACAGAGCACGGATCTCTATCCTTACACAACTTCAAGCTGGAAAAAAAACAGAGCAAAGATGATTTACCTGTGGAAAATGGCTGCTGATTTTGCCCAGAGGAAAAGAATGGTGAACAGCAGCAAGAACACAGCAGATACAAATGAGAGCAGCGTATACTCACATAATTCTAAAGCAGCCCAGCAAGACAACGCTGCTAACGATGTCCCAACCGTTAGATTCTTTCGTCTCCAAAGTATCAAGTCGGCAGCTGATCGACACAAAGTATAGAAGCTTTTTTCTTTCAGTCAAATTATCAAACACTTTGCATCATATCAAGAGTTGCCGATTCAAATCCAATTATCGACTTACTTACCATGGCCGCCTCCCAAAATCTCATGAACTGTTCTTTCCCTGTTGAACAACCGATCTGATGAACCCATTTTCAAGAATACAGAAGCAAGCGTAAAAAAGATGGAAAGGTAAAAAAAGAAAAAGCTTCAAACTTGGGTATTGAAAGGAAAAGTCTAAACCTACTAACAATACGCGGAGATCAACGTTGCTTATCTGTAAAGATGTCAATGTAAAGATTTCTAGTGCTGATGTAATCATGTATGCATTTGCCATGAATTATATCGACATTTTGGGAGTTCCTAGCATTAAAAGTCCACCACCAGCTATTCTTTCTTATTTTCCTAATGTATTTCAATTATATTTCTATCAACTTCAGATATGCGTGGATTGATATCGATGTATTTTTCCCGGTGTTTTAAAATGCGTTTGGATCGCGCGCGTCGACTCGCGCGATCGTGTATTTCTCCGTCAAAACGCTCCAACGCGTTTTTTATTTCGCGTTTTATTTATTTTTTATTTTTTTCCGGGGAAACTTCATTTCTTATTTAGCGACGGATGAATCGTCGGAAATCCATCGCAAACGAAACAGTCAGACAATTCCCTGACAATTTCCGTCGCAAAAGAAACAGTCAGACAATTCCCCGACAGCCCTAAATGCGTTGTAGATGGGCTTGCTCTGACCTAATTTAAGCTCAAAAAGCGACAATAATATTTATTTTTAGTTGTTTTTATTTAGACTTCTACCGAATAATTAAAGCGTATTTGTTTTGAGTAATTTATATGATAAAAATACATACGCATATCCAATTTATTCCTTTTTCATGACGATCATAATGACATGCATATCATATATTTTTCGATACCAATATAATATTCGATAGTTTTATGAATCATTTTAATTGATATGAGTCATATTTTATTGTTGGGATTGTATAAACTAGTTAATATATAATTCATATATATTTATATTCTAGATTTTAGTCAATTATTTGTACCTTATTTTTTAATTCATTGAATTTCTAAAGATAATATAGATTATTTAGTCCCATAAATACAATAACGACATTAAAAGTGACCATAATTTATTATATATTATATATAATTTACTGTATTATATTTAGATTATACGAAATACTCACGTAATGCGCTACGCTATTTACGCTATGCGCTACCGATACAATGCGTTATGCGCTTTTTAAAACATTGATTTTTCCTCGATCTATTTTTATATGCCTCAACAAAACTCAATTGTTTGTGGGCTTCATATTATTGGGCTCAAAGCCCAATAATACTAAAAAAGTTAGTTGGCCCACCCAAAAAATTCTGCTGCTTCTCATTGCCGAGCAAAGCACACTGGTCGTTATTATCCTCATTCATTTTCAGCATAGAAATCATCGCGAAAAATAATAATAAATGATAAATATTAATTATCGATTTTTTCTCTATGCTCTCTCCCTCTCTCTCACAGTCTTTGTCTGTCGTTGTTCGTTTGATTCACATCCATACTAATGCATCTCCATTTCGTTGATTAGCAGCTGAGATCTCTTCATAACGTCTACTTACTAGAGGTAACTCCTGTATTTTTTTTTGGCAGTGTATAATGTCTAGGATCGATTCACCCGAATGCTTTCTTTTTTTTTTTCACTTGCTGAATTTGCAATTGAGCTTGGGACTTGAGATTCGTTCTATGTATGTTTTGTTTCGCGTTTGTTATTGTGAGTTTCTGATGCTGCTGTTATGTAGCGAATTCCTGTCTTCTTGGAGCTTGCATTATGTGGATTTGTTGAGCTGCTCCTTCGTGATTTCGTTATTTTACTCGTGGTAATGAGTAGTGAACTACTGATATGATATTACGTGGCGATTCGGAGATGTCATTTTCTACTAATGTTGTTTTGTGTACGAATGCTCTTAATGCTTGTTACTCTGATTGCGTATCCATGAATGTACCTTTTCAGGATCATAGTCACAATTCATCGGCTTATTCTTTGCATATTGTGATACAGAAATCATATGTTCGAATAATCGTATGTTTGTAAAAGATATGTTTTTTCCTCAATAGTTTAAGATATTTCCAAACATTCTGCTTTTCCAATTTAGCCCTAGGTCCGTCCATCCTTAAAATTTGGGAATGTCATGCTGTAATATATTCATTTTCGACAGGTGGACAATGGCTGTGATGAACTGTTCTCCAAAAACGTTCACCCGGATTGCAGTTTCAGGAGCTAGAGCCTCTGATCTTTGTGGCGTACCCGTAAGATTCCTTAAGAAGGCTTATCTAGGATCAGAAAAGAGACGTTTCAGTGTATCTGCAAAAGTTAGGAAAGTTAAAAAACATGAATATCCTTGGCCTGATGATCCCGACCCTAATGTTAAGGGTGGAGTACTTACCCACCTCTCACATTTCAAGCCTTTGAAAGAGAAACCAAAGCCTGTTACATTAGATTTTGAGAGGCCCCTTTTGGATCTGCAGGCGAAAATTGTCGAGGTAATAAACAATTTCAACAACCGTTGCATGTAAGGATTCTTCACTTTTTATTATAGTCACCGTGTTGTTTTTATTATAGTCACCGTGTTGTTAAATCTCACCTCTTCGCCTTGAAACAGGTGCAAAAGATGGCAAATGAAACTGGGTTGGATTTCAGTGATCAAATCATCTCACTAGAGAACAAATATCAACAGGTTTAATTAGTAATGGATGGTTTTACCTTCATTTTCTCTTATGAGCAGATGATGCCCTATCATGATTAGTCTTGATTATATAAAGGGCAAAGTTGTCAAACCTTCGTTCATGCAGGCTCTGAAAGATTTGTACACACATTTGACCCATACAACTCGTCAATGTTGCACGTCACCCCAACAGGCCAACATTTCTTGATCATATCTTCAACGTTACAGAGAAGGTTTGAAGATTTTTTACTTCTGGCAGCATTTGTACAAATTGTTGGAAAAAAGAAGACATTTTAGTTATACGAGAAAGATCTGTGTCCTAATAGGTGTTTTCATCTATGTACATGTCTAGTTTGTGGAGCTCCATGGTGATCGAGCTGGATATGATGATCCCGCCGTGGTCACTGGCCTTGGTACGATAAATGGGAGAAACTACATGTTCATCGGCCAGCAAAAAGGAAGGAACACGAAAGAGAACATTTATCGCAACTTTGGCATGCCTACTCCTCATGGGTACGAATTGCTGCAAATCTTGCAAAATATCTTCTGTTCTAATTTTTTTTGTTTTCCTAACTATTTTCTGAGGAAAGAGAGCAGACTCTTGCCTAACATATTCTTTTTAGCAGTTACCGAAAGGCTCTTCGTATGATGAAATATGCCGATCACCACGGATTCCCAGTTGTAACTTTCATCGACACTCCAGGGGCATACGCCGATTTTAAGTCTGAGGAATTGGGACAAGTACTGCTATGCAATACTTTATTTACAAAGTCAACTCTTAAGTGACTACTAATCTTAAATTTTCCAATTTTGATACTTTTCAGGGAGAAGCTATAGCTCAGAATCTGAGGACTATGTTTGGTCTGAAAGTACCCATTCTCGCAATTGTCATTGGTGAAGGTGGCTCAGGTGGTGCTCTTGCTATTGGTTGTGCGAACAGGCTATTAATGCTGGAAAATTCTGTCTTCTATGTTGCAAGGTGCTATTACATCTATGTCGTTTGATTCCGTTTTCTTAGGTTAATGGTGCTTCTGATGCTATGTTGAAATACTACTTCATGTCGAACCCATTTTCTAACTGACTTCGCTCTTTCTTCCCTATGAGACAGCCCTGAAGCTTGCGCTGCTATCATATGGAAGAATTCGAAATTTTCACCGAAGGTTGATCTCTTACATACCTACCAGCAACCAATGTAAATAGCTCTAATATACTCACCCTTTTTCCCCTTCTCAGGCTTCCGAGCAGCTGAGGATAACGTCTAAGGATCTGATCAGGCTACAAATAATTGATGGAATCATCCCTGTAATGTTTCATTCTTATTCATAAAAAATCGAAGGAAACAGAACGGATTTAATTGCATCATTAAACATCTATCCGTGCATTTTTATTTTATTTTATTTTATTTCCTTGTAGGAACCTCTTGGAGGTGCACATACAGATCCGTATTGGACCTCTCAACAGATAAAAGCAGCAGTTGTTGAAAATATGGATGTAAGATTTCTTTCCCCTTAATTTCTAGCATATGAAGAGATCTCTTATTTTCTTGTCCACATCAAGAATCTTATCAAGAAATCTAACATCTCCAGGAGCTAGTTAAGATGGACACAGACGCAATACTAAAACACAGAGCTCATAAGTTCCGTAAGATCGTCGGCTATATCGAAGGCGAACCCATAGATCCCAAAAAGACGGTGAACATGAAACAGAAAGAAGTCCAAGTCAGCGTTTCGTCCGAGGCCGAGCTGAAAGACGAGGTCGAAAAGGTAAAACAGCAGATCATGAAATCTGGTCAGTTACCTTCATCTGCATTTAGAGACATGATCGAAAAACTCAAAGACGAAATAGATTACGAATACGACGAGGCTGCAAAAGCTTTAGGCCTCGAGGATAAAATCTCAACGGTTCGTGAAGTGGTCGCTCAGACAAACATTAACGATAACTTATTGCAAGCTGCTCTAAAGGAAAAGATAGAGCAGTTAAAGCATGAGCTTGCCGAGAATCTTCACAAGGCACCCAACTACTCTACTCTGATGTATAAGCTCAACACTCTCAAGGAACTTTCCAAGGATGAAGTGAAACTCGAAATCAACAACAAATTCGGCAAACTCCTCAGTAACAACGAGGATCTAAAGCAGAGGATTGAGTCTCTCAAGGGCGAAATCGAAGGCTCTGACATCGAATCGAACCCTCAGTTGAAGGAAAAGGTCAAGAAGCTGAAGGCAGAGTTAGAGTCTGAATTCAAACGAGTTCTTGACTCGGATGGGTTGCAGTTAGTTCCTTTGGACGCACAGACCAAGAGAAAGATTGATTCTTTCGACGACGAAATTAACACTGTAATAGACAAGGCTGTCAATTCCTCAGACCTGAAAGAAAAGATTGAGATGCTCAAAGCAGAGATGCCGAAGGCAGGGGAAGCCGACGAATCTGCGAATAAGATCGATGCCTTGATTTCAGAGATAAAGGAAGGCATCAAAGAGGCCGTAAACCGCCGGGATATGAAAGAAAAGCACGAAAAGCTACTCGCCGAGATATCTTCAGAAGCTGCAAAAGACGACCAAGAATCGCAAGTCAAGGTGAACGCTGAGACAAACCACGGCATCATTTAAGGCAAGAGAAACATACGACTGGTCCCTAATTCGTACACAACTAAATGGTTGTTTTATCATGTGACAACTTTTTTTAGCAGACAAAAGAAAACAATTTACAAGATATTGAGTCTCAGACAAATCTAGTGCAGGATTTTCATTCCGTCGAAACCTAACCGCAGCAGCAGCAGCACTTGCCGCCATCTCCCACATCGGCGTCGCCGCCCGTTTCCGGCGGACCACCACCATCGCCGGCCTCTCCACCATCACCGCCGCCGCCTGTCTCCGACGACTTGTACCTATAAGTCACGGCCACCACGAGAAACACCGCAAAATTCACCGCGCCCAACACAGACAAAAACCAGTAGTACTTATCCAATCGGCTCTCATTCAGCGAAGGCTGGAACCAGTTCGTCCCCCCTTTTCTCTCGCTAACCTTTCCCACCACGTAAACGGTCAAAACGCTGAGCATATACCCCAACCCAGCCACGAACTTGGCAAAGTACTCAAAGTATCTCTCCATGGAGGCCGGCGCCTGCTCTGCGTAGAACAACTTAACGTTCTCCTCGACGAACGAGTCCAAGCCCGCCAACAAAAAGAACTGAAAGACGAGCCAATATATGGACATGGGCACGTTTTCGTCGGGCTTGTCGACCAAGCCGTGGCTCCTAACCACGCCGAGACGCTTGCCTTCAATCCTTGCGGCGGTTATGCAGCACAGCACTGATAGCACCATTGCTACGCCGATCCCTTTGGTGGCCTTGTGCTTGGTCTCTTCCCTGAAGAGTAAGCTCGAGAGGACCGGGAATATGACTCCCGCGAAGGTCGAGGGGAGCTTGAAGGCTTGGACTGGGACGTTCCACTTGCCTATGTGGCGGTCGAGGTTGTTCGCCTGCTCGACGAAGTAGGTGTTTCCGATGGAGGAGATTATGCCGCAGACTACGAAGGTTAGCCACATGGGTACCATTCGGACGGCGATTTTGGCGTCTTCGACCTCTCCTACTGAGCTCAGCCTCCACCTCCTTCTATTTTGGTCACCGTCGAAGTCTCCTGTGGTTTTCACTGCGGCCTTCTCCAGGCACCTGGACGGGGAAGAGAAAAAAGAAAAATCCAATGTTAACGACTTTTTGGATGAAACATCCTTAGCCCATAATCCGTGGAGCGCAATCGGCCTTCGTTATGAAACCCATTAGGTGATAGACGAACCACTGACTGAGGAGTGACATTCTAAGGACACTTAGGCTGTGGCAATTTTAGGACAGTAAGTTTTAGAATTTTAGCAATTTGAGGACACGTTAATTACATGTTGCAATTTTACGACGATTGTTTCAAATTGAAGTAATTTGAGGACAGTAGTTCTCCATATTCCGACGTTGGTTTGTCCCCATTTTGCTTCGAGTTTGAAACTGGCGTCATAAAATTGTATCACTTAACTTAGATTTCCTCGAATTGCTTCAATTATAAAACTGACTGTCCGAAAATTGCAGTGCTGGTTGATGCCACCACTCCTAGAATACAGTACCAAAATTATATTTAAGCCTTCGATGTGGGGACTAGGTTTGGCATCCCGACAAGAACACGTCCACTGCAGTCGACAGAGGTAATATAGAGATCGACGGAGAGATGGTCGTAATACTAACCCGAGACACCGAGTTTTCGTCCGTCGTTCTCCGACGCTTTTCTTGTACCACCCATTTTCGTTAGTCGGTAAGGATATGCACATCTTCGACCAAAATGCCAAAAAAACCCTCAACACATCGGTTATAGGGCTCTCCCCCTTCGGCCCCTTCGGCACCCTCGACCTTTTTATCCGATCGAAGCATATGCCAAACAAGAAGATTAGCATGGCAACGGTGGTGCAAATTGCTGGGATGCCGAACCGTAGCTTCCAAGGCTTCACGTATGGGAGGCCGATGGCTCCGGTGAGAGCCACGGCGACTAAGAGGGAAAAAGTCAGTAAAATCATGCAACAATCTGTTTGGTCTTCTCTGCCGTCTTCTTCGGCTCGTTCGTCGAGGAAAGGCTTCAGAGAAACTTGGTTGCCGGCCATCCCTACAGCGATCAAGGCCATGCCGGCGTAGAAAAGGGCCTTCTGCGTATGGCCTATGCAATCCTCCTCGTACCTCTTGCACGAGCCTCCGAGGACGGGCGGTGTAGACATGGTCACAAAACCTATGCCCTGTTTATCGTAAGAAAAGACGATCAGAATCATCTGGGTTCATCATACGCAGTGATGGAGTATCAAACTCAATCGCACATCGAATAATCGAAACGAGTACGATTTTCGTATAAGCTTGCGGGTTGACTACTCCCACTACTGCCAATTGGTTGTAGAGTGGAATCCAACAAACCTTAGGGGTTTTCTTTGGAGTATCAAGCCCAATTCCACGTCGAAAATCGAAACAAGTAAGGCTTGTATATAAGCTTGTGGGTTGACTACTCTCTCTAATGTCAATTGGTTTTTGAGTGGAATTCCACGAAAATTATGGGTTTTCTTTGGAGTACCAAACCAATACCACATCGAAAATCGAAACTAGTATGAATAGTCTCGCTCTCTACTGCCAATTGATTTTAGAGTGGAACCCCACGAAGTTATGGGTTTCGTTCAAAATCACTGCACACGTAAGAAGGGTTATTTTCGACCACTTACGACGCTGTAGGATATGCTCGAGACGACGAGCATCCCGAAATTTCCCAGGAGAACGTCGACGAGGTAGAGGCAAATGGCGGGCAAAATCATGGTGAGTCCGCCCCATACGTTCAAAATCCCGGCGGCGTGGGTGAAGCTGAGGTTCCAAACTGAGGTTAAGTAGTCTTGCATCACGAAAAGGGCATAGCCCACCAATACGTCTGCCCAGAAAAGAACTGCGAAGGGAAGGTAATAAAAATGAGCAAAAAAAAGTCGAATCTTTCATTCTTTTCTTTGTTTATGGACCATAAAGATTGTCCGAAAGGTCAAGCCTTTTATTACCAGATACTCTTGCGGAGAGCCTCGGCGGCTGATTCTTAGTGATGTCCATTTTTCGCGGCATCTCTGCGATTCAGTCAATGTGTAGCTGAAAGCTTAAAGCAAAAAAAAAAAAGGAACGATGAGAATTGAAGAGATGTGAAGATCCAAGAAAAGGGTTCTACTCTAACAGTCTAGCTCAGCGCAAGTTTCATTACATCACAAGTAAGCAACGAACTACTTTACTTCCCAAACGCAGCAAAATGGTCAATAAAGGCTCAGTGTGTGTGTGTGTGTGTTTTCAGCTTCAAATAGCGAGAAAGATTACCTGAGGGAAAATAATGATGACAGCCCTTCACTGAAGTCGACTTATTAGCTGTCTTTGAGCCAATACGGAGCAATAACCTTCCCCAGTTCTGCTGTAAAAAAATCAATTTTTAATCATCGTTCACATTATAACTACAAACTGCTGTATATTCTATTATATCCCTAGATGATTTTATATTGTCCATCTTTGATGCTTGTAACGTTGACTTTGCGTCGACCAGCTAAGAACATCACGATAGAATGGAAGAGAAAAAGAAAAGCATAAGATGAAACAATTTCACCTTTGATGTAAGAATTGCAGTGTAACATGTTAATTCTCATTTCTCGGTTTATTTCTTTTCAGGGTTCATCTTATTTCAGCATCGGAATCGGGGAACATATCGTAAGCCGTAAATGCAACGTGCAAAACGCTAATTGAGATAATAAAATAACTCGCATGTCCACTTTCCACCCAATGTGGTGGGTCCAAAATGAATGCTTTTAATATGGAAACTTGCGAGATGAGGTGATTTAAATATACTAAAATACATATCTACATAAATCAATCAATAGGACACAAATATATATAAATAAAATCTAATTGCGCGAAATGGATAGGTTTAATTTCCTCTAACGACCAACTATGTGGAATTTTTAGAGTTGTCCCTATTAGCTGTTTCCAGCTAGAGAAAGATGTGAAACAGACACAAATATATATTTACGTACCAAGTTGAGGGAATAACAAATAAAGAAATAAATCTACATAGGAACATGTTGACTCGTTCAATCAAACTTAATTGAGTAAAATATATGAATGAACTAATAATGAGTGCAAAGCAAGGGCAAGGCTGGTACAGAATCTTAGGTAGGTAGTTAATAAACGCAACCGTTTTTTTTATAGTTGATGGTCCCTTTTATCTACATATTACACATCTATATTTCGTTATATAGATAGATGTTAAAATTAGGATGTTTTTATATCTCTATTTAGATTCAAACTTCGATCCACGAAGATGAGCTAATTAGCTACTAATACTTCTCGTGTGTTACACATAATTATCAAACTGATTTCATTACGAAAAGTCCATACACAAATGAAGAAAAAAAAAACTTTCAAACACACACACAACACAAGAAACTCTCTAACATTCCAGAGGATCGATCACCGCTAAAACAACATGTCCAAATGCAATGTTTCAACAACTTTAATTATAAACACAAATAACTATATCCATTACCAAAGTTAGATTCATTACTTGTTTATATTACCATGTGCCTTATAGCCATGTCTAACGATTTGCTCGATAACGATCTTCCAAACCCTGATGATAAACCCTTGTTGTCCTCATTCGCAGAAAATTTCGTAATGGGCAGATTAGCTTTCTTACTCGGTGGCGTTAGTTTCCTCATTCTCACTACTCTTTCGACCATTTTCGTGCCCACCGACGAAGGGTTCAGCTCATCGTTATTACAGTGCCCTTTTTGCACCTTACTCCTTTCAGAAGATCCTAATAAGCCTGATGATGGTGATGAAATGGGATGATTCTTACACATGACTTCTCTTGTCTGAGTAGAAGAAGCTTTTGATGGCTTCGAGCTAGCTGCTGTTTGATGTTGGGGTTTATGTTTAGATGAGAAAGGCTGCTGCTCTTTGATTGGCTTTTTCGTTTTCGAATAAGCCAGTTTTTGTTGTCTTCTTATTATTACAGTATGTGTTGAAGGTCTCTTTTTCCAAGATGATGATGATGATGATGATGATGATGATGATGATGATGATGATGATGATTTAGGTTGTCTTGGTGGTGATGAAGAAGCAGATTCTTCGGAGGTATTATCTCTAGGCTGTATAAACAATGGAGGATGATTTAGGGAGTCTGAAAATGAAACACAGATTAAGACATTTCTAAGCAAATCCTAAGATTTTCTGCTATGAAGTTAACCTTGGATTTGACGACTTGAAGCTCTTTGTTCTCTGCTGAAGGGAGAAGAGAGCAGGGATCAGATTCTGTCGTAAGCCTGAGAATTATTAAGTAAAGAGAAGAAAGATCTATTTTGTCATTACTTTCAACTTCAGTTCAATGCTGTAATAAGGAGACAAATGGTACCATTCTCTATCAACTGTACGAGGTTGTTGTTCGAATGGCATCAAGAAGCTGTCTTCATCATCTGATATTTCTGAGCCCAACACAGACAAGTTTGAGATTTGTGAGCTTGAGATTCATATGAAATTATATAAAGAAAAGAAGAATGAAAAAGGAAGTTATTTTTCACCATTTCGAAGGCCCATGTCAATTTCAGCATCCATCATCAACATTATTCCAAGATCTGCGGTCTAAATTGCACTTAGGACTGCAATTTCAAACAACGCAAGACATGTTATTTTATTAGCATCGCAGAAAACATGAAAAGATTGGATTTTTAACCGTGTCAAAAGATTTGATTTTTAATCTTTGGTGAAGAAACCAAGTAATTAAAGATTGGATTTTTCCACCACCCTTTTGAATCATACCTCAAACGAAGATTTGATTGGAGAAAAAAAAATGAAAATACAAAGACATAAAAACTCTAGAAAGATTTGACTGGCCTTCCTTGCTTCTTCTTAACAAGTACACCATCCAATGCTTTCTTTGTCTTAGATATAGTGGGAAATGGGAACCTCTGACACAAAAGTGGGACTTGAAATAACGTGAGAGAGGCAAAAGTTAACTGTGTAAAAAAACGTATGTATCAAGACATCACTAATGCACAAAAAGCAAAGAGCAACGCACATGTGTAAATCTTCTGCAAAAGTCCCCTCAATATGATGAATGATAATGTGGTGTTTCTTTACTACTTTACAGTTGTACAAGTGCCAATGACCCCTTGGCCTAGTGGTTAAGGGGGAGGCCTCAAAGGTCATGTGGCTAGGAGGTCACGGGATCAAATCCCACCTCTCACATTTCCTTTGAGAAGTCCCCATGGGCCTTAGGCCCATGACTATCGCTGTTGGGTGGGTTTGGGGCGCATTCACCTAACCCCGGGGATTAGGCCCACCTCTGGAGTGTGTGGCGGTTAGCCCATAGCCGGGCAGTGTGGGGATACCTCGGGACCGAAAAAAAAAAAAAAAAAAAAAAAAAAATACAGTTGTACAAGTAAATAATTGAGGAACGTTACAAAACGCCTCCTTATCCATACTTGTACTTGCAGATTACAACTCTTGTCCTAAATCTGAATATATTATCGAAGAAGCCACGTGCTATTTGGAATCTATCTCAGTGTAATGTGCAACTTCGCTATGATTGCTTCAATAAAAATTGCATGGATCTTGACCGCAAAGCCAGCCTATTTTTCCGGGTCGGATATGTTAAATTATTAAGTTTATTTCATTATATAATATATTTCATATATGAGTTGGATGTATGTTACCTTTTTTATGGGTCCCGAGGTATCTCTACACAGCCCGGCTATGGGCTAACCGCTACACTCCAGAGGTGGGACTAATCCCGGGGTCAGATGGATACGTCTCAAACCCACCCAATAACGATAGTCATGGACCTAGGCCCATGGGGACTTCCCAAATTCATGTGGTAGGTGGGGTTCGAACCCCTTACCTCTTAATCACTTGACTTTGAGTGCCTCGGCTTGGCCACTAGAGCCAAACCTCATCGGCGGATGTATGTTATACCTAACTCATATGATTATGTCTTTGGTTGAGTCGTAATATTCTCATCTACGTTTGTCATGTTGTAATAATGTGTTTGTATAATATGTGTTTTATTGTCTTCATGTAATTATTGTGATGTGGTATATGTATATATGATGATGAATGTATGAATTATGTTATGAAGTCTTAAGAAGCCATCGTATGATCTTAATAACTATAGCAACTCTTTTTCTCTTCTCATCATAATCTATCCTTTATTCAAGCTTGAACCTCTTATATCTTCATCAAAATTCCAACATGCTACAGAGCTTTCTTCTTGAGGGACTTGTGAAAAAAAAATTCCACCTTAAAAAAAACAACGAAGATGGCAAGCAACTCTCTAAGCACGGGGCCTCCGGTTTTCAACGGCCAAAACTATCATATATGGGCGATCAAGACGAAGGTTCGACTAGGAAATGGCAAGGTCATTCAAGCTGAAGGGAAGGGATTGATACCTGTGAAAACAAAACGAGGTACAAAGTATATTCCCAATGTTCTCTTTGTTCCTCATCTAACTCAAAATCTTTTGAGTGTGTCAAGAATGTGGAAAAATGATACTCTCTTTTATTCAAAGACAACGCAAGTGTTGTCTATGATCTGAATGATGAGATTTTAGCTAAGGTGGCTACGGTTGGAAAAAGCTTTCCTATAAAGTTCAACGAAATGTGTGAAGATGTTAACTATGTTTCACATGATGAAGACGACTCCATCTCTCGACTCGTCTATGGTGTATGAAAAATGTATGTATGCTATGTTGGAAACTTTCTGGCTAAAAGAAGTAATGGATGAATGGAGACATGCGATGAAGGAGGAGATGATGATGGTAAAAAAAAACAGCTTCGAGATTAGTTTACCGGACCGTCGAAGAAGACAAAAATGAGGAGGATCAAGCCAAAGTCAAAACCTCACGTTTGTGATAAGAAACGACCGAATGAAGATGAAGAACCAGCTGCAAATGGACGAACGGAAAATGCCGAGATCAAGTACGAAGTCGTTCGACAAGCTAAAGAGGATGATACGGTAAAATTTGATCAATGTCGTTCCCACGATAAATATACCGATATGATGATGAAGTCATTGCCCAAAGGAAGGCTCAAACGTCTAAGTGTTGTTTAAGCGTCATGAAGAAACTTAAGGGGGAGTGTTAAATTATTAAGTTTCTTTCATTATATAATATATTTCATATATATGAGTTGGATGTATGTTATACCTAACTCATATATTATGTCTTTGGTCGAGTCATAATATTCACATCTCTGTTTGTCATATTGTAATAATGTATTTGTATAATGTGTTTTATTGTCTTCGTGTATTTATTGTGATGTGGTATATTTATGTATGATGATGAATGTATGAATTATGTTATGAAGTGAAGTCTTAAGAAGCCATCGTATGATCTTAATAACTATAGCAACTCTTTTTCTCTTCTCATCACAATCTATCCTTTATTCAAGCTTAAACCTCTTATATCTTTATCAAAATTCCAACAGGATAGAGGTCCAAACCGACGGGTCGAAGCCCATGAAATAGACCCAAAAAAATTTAATGGGATTTCTCCAAATTATTTATATCGATACCTATTCATTATTATCATCCATAGATTGGATAACGTTATTACATCTCGTGTTTACATTGAAATACAGAGACTACGCCTTTCCTTGTCCGAACTTAAGTTTCGAGAAGTACGATGAAGACGAAGAGCTCTCATTAACACAGCTAACGTTCCCACGAAACTTGTTAGACCTCAACCCAATGATGCGAATCTTCGACGAGTTCTTCTTACACAGGCAAGAAGGTATGCTTCCATGGAAGTTGTTGTAAGACAAATCCAACACCTGAAGATTCGTAGCGTTGCATATCGACGAAGGAATGGTCCCACTGAGCTGATTATTCGCCACGGAGAAGAAGTAAGCCCTCGTCAGAAGATCGACGACGTTCGCCGGCAGGGAAGATGAGAACTTATTCCTCGAAAAGTCGATGTAAGCAGCTGCAGATAAAGAAACTGGGATTGGCCCAGTTAGAGAATTCGAGTGGAGGTCGAGGAACTGTACGTGTCTGAAATCGTAGGGTTCTTGGAGATGTGCGAAGTGATTGATCGAAAGGTTCAAGAATCGAAGGAATCCATTGCCTACTTCCCATACCCAGCTTGGGATTTCGCCTTGCAATAGATTATCTGAGAGGTCTAACATCATCAGCGAAGGGTGGTTTTCGAGGGGAGGAAATGTCCGAACTTTGCATGATGATAACATCAGAGAATTCAAACGTGGGAACAGTTTTGATATAGGGATATCCTCGCTTATGCTTATCGAAAGATCATTATGGGAAAGATCGAGGCTTGCAAGAACGGTTAGTTCTCCGAGATCTTTAAGATCGAAGGAGTCACTAAACATGTTCCTCGCTAGGTTAAGGCTCGTACGATTGTGTGATCTGAAGAAAAACCTGGGAATTCGACCCTGTAAGAAGTTTCCGCTGAGATCAATAACTTCGAGCGAGGAAGAACTGATCGGTCCTTCTCTCAAAGAACCTGAGAATCTGTTGTTCGAAAGCTGTAAGACTGAAAGCGATGGCAGTGTAAAGAGGGACAGTGGGACATCTCCTTGCAGTAAGTTCTCACTCAGATCAAGAAAATTAAGGCTGTCCAAACCCTTCCATAGCCCATCGGAAATCACGCCTGTAAGATTGTTATGGCGAAGGTTAATCACTTGGAGATTCTTCAGGGAAGCAAACGAAGGCAATGGGCCACTGAACTGATTGAGTGAGAGATCGACGTATCGAAGGCTCGTCAGCTTTTCGAACGAATTTGGGATCGGCCCATGAAAGCTGCAAGCCCTTAGATCGAACGTAGACAGCTTATTAAGGTTGGCTATGGACCTCGGCAGCTCGCCGGAAAACATGGTGTAACTAAGCTGGAGATTCTGTAATAACGATCCCTTGGAAGGAAATTCAGGGAGAGTGCCTTTCAGTTCTCTGTTGTTGCTCAAATCGACTGATTCCAAGGTGGGAATTAGGAATAATTTGGAAGGAACTACGCCCGACAAGGCGCAGGAGCTCATATCTAAGACCTTCAAACTGGGAAAATCGGCGACGAACGGCGGAAACTCGCCGGAAAACCCAGAACCGCCGAGGTAAAGATACTCCAAAGCTTGGAGCTTTGCGAACCCACGCGGGAATTGGGTCGAGCCGAGGCTGTTCTGAGCTAAGCTTAGGTTGCGGAGATGGACGAGCTTGAAGAGGCTGCTAGAGTCGTCGATGCCTCCGGAAATTGACTCGCCGGTCAGGTCGAGCGCCGAGGGGTAACCTTCGCCGTCGCATTTTACGCCGGCCCATGTGCAGCAGTCGGCGGATTCGGTCCAATGGTTTAGCTTGGTCGAAGACGACGAGTCGTAGGCGAGGGTTTTCTTGAGGCTAAGCAGCAGATTTTTCTGATCTTGGCGGCACTGGGCGGCGGCGGCGGCGTAATGGAGATTGGCGGCGAAGAAGTTGAAGAGGAAGAACATGTGAAGAAGCGGTAACAATATCAGAGGATTCATTTTCGCTTTCGCTTTCAAGAATTAGACAACGAGTGCTTCTACGTATATATTTATCGGAAATGAACTGACGAATGTTTTCTATATATAGATAGATTAGTGACATGATAAAATATTGCGTGGCGCGCTTAGGTCAATCCGCGTTTAAATCACCAACAAAAGTCAACGCGGGGATGACTCATGAAGGTGGGTTTCAATGTTTCAGACAGGTGGCGTATTGATATCATTTTTATATGTAATCTAAGAACGTGGGATTTGAAGATGAAGATAAGAATTGAAAACGATAGGCATCAACACTGCGAAGAAGAGCTTGGACTTTTGTTTCGTAATGATGGGCCACTAAGTTCATTGGCAAGTCAAACAGAGTCAACTGAGCATGTGAATTGTGAGGTTGTTGTAAAAATTTATCTTAGCAAACAACACAAGTCAAAGATCACATGCTACAAAGTCAAATCATCATAGAGATATACCATCTTTGTTTACGCTTAGAAGATTGTCCTCCCCGATACACTCTTTTGCTAGGTACAAAAACTAACAGCACAACGAAGTACAAGAAATGGCATGTAATGATTTATTGTCAACCAAATTACAAACGATCACTCTTAATCCTCGGCTTTGCTTATAGTTTCGTCGGTGGCATCAGCTAAAGTATCCTTAAGCTTTGTCCACTTTCTTAGCTGCAAAAATACAGCACTTGTATCATATGAGATCCCATTCAGAAAAAAAGTTACTACACGGAATTTCATTGCTGCGTTTCGAAAACTGACCTTTCTTCTTTCTTCCACCGCCTTTCTTCTTTGTCTTGATCGTCGACTGTTTTTGGAGAGGATGGCCCGTTATTTGATCTGATCCGCTAGGCATTAGCTAAACGGCGAAACTTTATATGTGTCACCAAATCGCCTGCAAAGAAATAAATGGATTGTGAAATGAGTAAACATGAGAATCGCTACGAAATGTTGCTGCATTTTCCCGTTTATTACCAGGTTTTTCGTGAAGGTTGTAATAAATCGTGATTTACACACTCCACCAAGCCCAGACGAGCACACTTTTCGTCCAATGCCCTGTAATGAAATGGCAAAGCCTGTTTATCTTTAGCTTTAAAGGGGAAAAGCAATAACAATCGAAGAAAATTGGTGCCAGAACCTTGTTTCCATCGATGACGAATTGTTTCATTTGATGACTGGGAACTCCTTCCACAATCTTGAATAAAAAAGAAAATTAAGAACATCAGAAAATCTATATCATTAACTTTTTTTTGTGGGAATGTACATAGAGCAATAACAAGTTCCAATTAGTTCACACAGAAATCCATTACTCCACGATATTGTGTAACTACGACAATGAAGAACTTCATCGGAATCCATCTCTTGTGTGAATTTCATCATGCCAAAGACATGCTGAGCTTCCATGAAAAGGAATCCAAAAAAGTGAATCAAGGAAAGTAGGAAGAGAAATATCAGCAAACCAAATGCCCGAAGTATTAGTTAAAAAAATGTGATAGAAATACAAAGATTTGTAGGAAAATAAACACGCCCCAAATAAATGACGAAGTTGCAATTATTTAGAGTATTTTGTAATGCTAAGTGAAATATCACCAGTCAAAAAGGCTGCTGGTACCACAAGATACCACCATTACAGTGATTTCAACTGGAAAGTCAAAATATAGGCAACAGGGAAAAGAGGCGATTAAAAAGCAATCAATCACCTCGGCAAAGTTGCCTCTATCAGAAAGATACCAGAGAAATTAGATTGAGGTCTTAAACACATACTTTTTAACGTTTGTGGTCATAACCCATGTGGTTGACTAACTTTAACTTCAAAACTTGAACAGAGAGTCAAAGTTACCAAAACAAAGTTTGAAGACTAAGGTGGATTTGTAAGTAAACTATCGACAATCGACAATAAAGTCCAGCGAATGCTATTGCATAAAACAAACACACACACCTTAGGAGATTTCGACAATTTGATCAAGCAATAAATAGTTATAATATCGATTAGGACCAACTTAATGAATGGTTGCGAAATGGAAGGACTGTAATAATTGAAAACACAGTCGTACAATGAGAAGTACTCGCAAAGGTCACATTATGGGAAGCCGGCCATAAATTGGTTAAATGACCAGACAATCCAAAATAAACTATAAAATTGTGATACAATCCAACATAACCCATGTCCATTACCAGGCGCATACAACCAAGAAATAATACGGCAACAAAAAACAAAAAGCTAATAATATCTTAAAACAGAAATTAACCTTCTTCCCTGGCCTAATGAGCCTCAATGCAACCTCAGCAGCCGTATTAGCCGCAGCAATAACATCAGCTGCTCGGCCAGTGACATGTTCGCTTATATGACATCCCATATCGCTGCAAAGATAAACACCATTTACTTCATGCTTTAAAGCCACGCAACATACATAGTACAATTCGAGGATAAAGTTACATTTTGACAATATCACCATCTTGTAACACGGTCTTATCACCAGCCAACGGCGAGAAATGGCAGACTGTGTTGTTCACAGAGATGCAAGTTGGAAAAGCTACGCCCCTTTCTATCTCCTTCTTCATATTCTTGTACATGTTCCCAGTCATCCTAACATTCCACCCAAAACATTTCAGCAAAAAAAAGACGCCATTCAACATAAAATCAAGAAATAATACAAAATTTAAACTCTTAATGGCCCACATAACGAATAAGTTACTTACTCTCTGATACAAGCATCACCTCTCTCACAGAGATAAACGATTTTTACTTTGAGTTCACATCCAGACAACACAACTTGCAATGCCTCTGCACATGACAAGTTATATAATCAATAAATCAGACATATATAAGTAGAGTGGGTCAAAATCCCATCTTGGTGCGTCAAAAATGCCTCGATTAAACACGCACGCACAACGTAGACAAGGCTAATTATACTAACAATTTCGGCGGCAGATTGGTACTTGGTGATAACTTCAGGAGAGGATCGATCCAACTCCTCGTCCCTTTCCTAGTCAGACATTGTATCGACCTTCAATTAACGCACACACACACCACCGCAACAACAATCGTCAGAGGAATCAAGCAAAGAAATGCAACACCAATAGAGAATTTCAGAATTTGTCGTGGGTTTAGCTAGCAAGAGAAGGTATGCCGTTAGGGTTTGAGGTCGCCACTTGCCATCGCCATGAACCGTGCGGTGCGGGCCCAATAATAGAGCACTGCAAATGAAATTGAATATAAAGCCCAAATTATTGATTGACTTGGCTTAATCTTGGTCATTTTCCTTTCAAATATTAATTTAATACGTAATAATAAATGGGACACATAAATACATATTCGCATAAAAATTTGTATTTTCCTTTCAAATATTAATTTAATCTCTTCCAAAAATCTCTCCCAAACCCTAACCGCCTCCTTCACAATCGGACTCTCCCCTCCTCCCATTTGGAGGTGGAGGAGCTTCTATAGCTTCCATTTCTTTTTTCTTTCTTTTCCATTTGTTTTTTATTATCTAGAAAAAACGATGGCTCCACCACCGACGCCGCTGTTCCTTCACCTCCCCTGCCACCGCCACTGTCTCCGACGCCTCTGCTGTCTTCTCCGCCGCCACTACCTCCGCCTCGCAACCTCAGACGCCTACGTCGGCCGTCTCGCCACCTCCACCGCCTTCGCCCGCGCTGCCACGCCACCCCTGCCGTCTCCGACGTTCTTCGCCGTCTGCCTCCCTGCTGCCAACCACCGCCTCGCCGTCGCCTGCCTTGAGTCCCCATAGTGGGACCTCCTCTCTCGACGAAAACAAAACCTAGAAATCGAAGGCCTAAGAAAGTGAGAGTGTTCCAGCAAGGGACCTTTCCGGTAAAGTATCTAGGAATTCCTCTAGTGCCCACTAAATGGAATAAAGCGGTCTGTCATGCTCTAATCGACAAAATTACGAAGCGCATTAACTGCTGGTCGAGCAGACATCTCTCATATGCAGCTCGATGTTGTCTAATTAATTCAGTTCTTGGTGCTATTCATGGCTATTGGGGAGCGATCTTCATATTGCCAAAAAGCGTGGTGAAAGCAGTTGATGCCAAGTGTAGAGACTTTCTCTGGGGGACAAATAACATAGGGAGACCCAAAGCTTTGATTAGTTGGGATACCATATGCCGGCCGAAAAACGAGGGTGGACTCAATATTAAAATGGCTGAAAAGTGGAACATCGCGGCAGTGGGGAAACAAGTCTGGGCTATTGCTACCAAAGCGGACATGTTGTGGGTGAAGTGGATCCACGCCATATACATCAAGGAGGAGGAATGGTGGAACTATGAGCCACAACACGATAGCTGCTGGTATTGGAAGAAAATTGTCAAAGTAAAGAACATTCTCAAAGCTGGAGTAGATACGGGCACAAAAGAATGGACATCAAATACAAAGGGGTACACCATAACTTCAGGATATAAATGGTTATTGGGGGGACACACTCGGTTTCCGGCAAGTCAAACCGTTTGGAATCACTTGAACATTCCTAAACATTCTTTCATTCTATGGTTAATTATGCATAGGAGGCTAAGCACATATGACAGGATGAGGAAATGGGGCATTGTGTCAGGAAGCAGATGAATCATTAAGGCATCTTTATTTTGAATGCACTTATAGTCGGGACTTGCTTATGCTTGCCTCACTGTGGCTGGACGGCATTCAAATCCTAGAGGTATTTCAGCAATGGTGTAAATGGATGATTAAAATTGGGAAAGGCAAGGGTGCGAAGAACAGAATGGTGGTAATGATTATGGCAGGTCTGGTATATCATATATGGAGGGAGAGGAACGCACGTGTGCACAATGGGTCAAGTATGACTACTGAAATACTTTTCCATAGGCTACAGAAGGAGATGAGGAGCAGACTTCGGGTGTGCAGCAAATTCAATACACGGCTAAATAGGAATAGTTTGTTTGATACTTTAAATTAGGAGTTACTGCTTGGGAAGTGAGCAAAGTATGACAACATAGAATCTCTGTACATGGGTTAGTTGATGCTTAATATAATTAATCCTTTCCCAAGAAAAAAGTGAGAGTGTTGTAGATTTATCTTAATAGCTTTTTCTGTAATAGGTTCTTTAGTTCTGGATCTTAGATAATTGAGTTTGTTTTTCTGTCGATTTTTGTCCATTGTGGACTCTTTCTCCCCGTGTGGGAGTGTTGTGCCCCCTTGTGGGGTTTCGTTTCATCTTTTTGAGAACTTGTGTGCTGTTTAGCACGTTGTATTTTTGTTATTAATGGCAATGACAAGTTATCGATTGAAAAAAAAAATCCCCGTCAGTATTTTTTTATATGTAGGTACTTAGTAGAATAAATTTTTTGCACATGTGTACCTAATCCGCCGCAGGTACGCCATACAATATATTTAGGTACCATATAGTAACGTGTTGTGGTACGCAATACAGTGAGAAAATGGTACGCCATATATAACACATTAAAGTACCTATAGAAAGCTTATAGAATACCACGTGATACGCAATACACACATAGAAAGGTACGGCAAGACTGAGAAGACTGGTACAAACAGTAATTTGGGTACCTATCTGTAAAAATTTCTGACATAGTTACTGATTTGTAAATTTTTTATTGAAATTGGTATTTTCTATAGACTACACATAATAAGTTTCAGCGACTTTAATATTAATGATAAAAGGTAATAGTCTTATTTATTTATACACACGTTTTAAACAGCGAGGTAGGCAACTTAACACTACCAAGCTCTAAGCGTGCGCATGAAAACAAAGTTACACGAAATACAAACTTGCCATTGATATTCTTTTTTTTCAATAGCAGAATCATTTACTCGAAGACAGATGTGAAGTGACATTGAATAAATAAGTATTCCATGCATTGAACCCTAAACTTCTATTTTTAAATACATGTCGGCCATGCTATACGACCACGCGTTTGCTATCATGCATGACAAGATTCTCTTTTTTTTTTTCTTCCCGTTGATTTTATTATTAAGATAAGGCACTAAGAGTTCTATCGCAATTTGATTTGTATTATTGATCTTAAACTATCCGATAAGATACCTCTCTATACGATGACTCCATCTATAAACATATTTCTTTGAAATGACTTGATTCTTTATTTTTTAAATCAGGAATGCAACTTGGAGAGACGTAAATCTACACACAAGTGTCACAAGGCAATTGAAGTAATGATCCCGGTAATAATCAAATCAAATGATTTCTTTGATTAACTTTACGACATTCTATATATTTATCTCTAATAAGACCTAATAAACCAAAGTAACAATCATGGAGTTAATCTCCCGCAATATTGATATTGAATATAAAGGCTCGGCACCACCATTTTACTTGTCCCCTTCTGTATGTAGTCTTTGTCAAAACATGAATTACCACGTGGCATGGTTCACGAACTAGAACTTTCATGTCGGCTAGAACTTTTTAGTTTTATTCATTGCATGCACGGTTGAAATATGGCATATATATAATATATATGTCGACATATATATGTATATGAAAAACATGAGCCACGTTCGACACAAAGTTGATTGGCCAAAAGGGGAAGCTGTCAACTGTGCCTGCCTCTATGTTTATAATATGTTCACTAAATAAAAAATTTATGTGAAATTTAAATCATCGGGAAATTATATTTTTTTTTGGAGAAATCGACTCATTATCACAGAGAGAATTAATCCATTGGTCCATTTTAGAAAATTAAGAGCAAAGTCGACTGCTTAAAAGCACGTGAATAAATATAAGTAGGAAATAAAAGAACACGTGTCTACTGCCCCCATGCCCGTGTACCTTACACAGCACAGAAAACACACACAGGCACATATACCCTAACTAATATATCATTAATTACGATTTGGTTTTTAGTTGTATTTAATATTTTACGTCGGCATATTCATAAATATGGGCAGTAAGCATCATATCTACGGGCTGTCATTAATGAGTTTGTTGTATGATTCATTCATTTATATATATAATATATATAACATATGAGTGTGTGTCGTGTGTGTGTGTGTGAAGTTTTATTGTTGATTATTATTATTAAACATGGATAACTGTTCGTGCAAGTCTGTAAGATAATAAAAACACAATATTACATTAAATCTAATCTACATGATCTTGCAAAGAAGTCCACAAAAAAAATGTATTTATTACATGTAACTTATTACATAAATTAGATTTCATGAGATGTCCACCCCGTTAAAAGCAGATTCACGTAATATCACTCACAAAGTTAATTCTTTCACTAATTATCATCCAAAAATAAAAACCCGTAATCTCAATACCATTAAAAATCACACCTTCCACTCGAGAACATCATGTTTTGACTTTGCTTTGAGTTACAACATTAAAAATCGAAATCCAATACCAAAAAGAAAGAAACAAAAAATTAAATGGGATAGAATTCAACTCCCTTACGGCGCCGTAATATTACATCGACCTACATTTTCCCATGCCTATCCAACCACAAGCTAAGTGTTCTTTTTTTTTTTTCTCTTTTTATAACACACACATGTTCAATATGCTCCTATATATATCCATGCTCCATCACTCTTATTACCACACACACACACAGAAACATAATAGAGAAAGAAAATTATTTCAAGAAGAAAAAAATGATGAACGGTTTGCTCAGCCGAAGCTGGCCCGAGCCCGTAGTTCGAGTCCAGCACCTCTCCGAGAGCGGCCTACGAGCCATCCCAGACCGCTACGTCAAGAACCCCTCGGACCGCCCCTCAGCCACGGTCAGCCCTTCGCTCGAGCCATCGATCCCAGTGATCGACATGCACGACCTGACCTCGGCTGACCCGTCGGTCCGCAGCGGTGCGATGAGGTCCATCGACGGCGCGTGCCGAGAGTGGGGGTTTTTCCAGGTGGTGAACCACGGCGTGAGCCGCGGGACCATGGCTAGGGTTAAGGAGGTTTGGCGCGAATTCTTCGAATTGCCCCTCGAGGAGAAGCAGAACTACGCCAACTCGCCCGACACATACGAAGGGTACGGAAGTAGGTTGGGGGTCGAAAAGGGAATTTCGCTTGATTGGAGCGATTACTTCTTTCTTCACTACCTTCCTACTGAGATGAGGGACCCATCCAAGTGGCCCAACTCCCCCGGCCCATGCAGGTTAGTATAGAATAGATGGGTAGATCCAAGTTTCTTTGACTTCAATTTTATTATTTCTATTAATTTTTCTTTCTTGCAATTTATTAAACTGCCAAAAGGTCTGTGAATTTATATAGGAATGAAACTACACACTGTATTTTTTTATTGTATATTCCAATTTGATCTCTCTATTTTTAGTACAAATCTATAGTGCATAGCACAATAGCGCACATATTTGAGTGTGCAATATATATATATATGTATGTATATGTGTGTGTGTTGGGTAGTAGACTTAAGTTTAATATCGGATAATTAGAAAAGTTGTGACCAGTTTATAAATTTGTGGCCTACTCCATCTTATTGCTAATTGATTTTAGTGTGGAACCGCACGTGTGTATGAAATTGGGCTGGGCTAAAGAGGAAATTTTATTCACAACAAGACTATTAGAAATCGATGGGTCCTTCATAACAACAATTGGTGATAGGTGGAGAAGTCATCTTATATATATAGTAGATAGAAGAGCTTGAATTATTCGATGTGGGACAAAAACCACTTTTTATAATCTCAAAAGGGTTAAATTTAATTTTTTTAATTATTTAATTTTGAGGGTGGCAACATCGGGTTAATTTATGGGGACATTACCTTTCAGAATTAAGCATTTACCAACCTTACTTATACGCCGAAACCCTAGATCTTGTCCTCAAATTATTTATATTCGAACGTTATTGTCCATATTATGCCAACTCCCTAAGTTCGTCGAAATCCATACACTATAGGCTAAACCCCTAGAATTTGGAACAAAGTTAATGATTCTAGATTGCTTGATTTTAAAAATTATTTTTGCGCATACGTTGCCAGTTCCTTGAATTAGGGGACGAAAATAATCAATATGATTTCCCGCAATCAGTTCCGCACGTGTTGAAATGATTGGATTATATATATTACTCCTACATAATATATACATACTTCTCATAATATATTCTTTTTTTGGGATTATTATTGCAGGGAGTTGGTAGCTGAGTACAGCAAACAAGTTGTAGAACTCGGCGGAAAACTGCTCAAAATCTTCTCAACAAATCTCGGCCTGAAAGAAGACTACCTCACAGAAGCCTTCGGCGGCGAACAAGGCCTCGGCGCTTGCCTGAGAGTCACCTATTACCCAAAATGCCCTCAGCCCGACCTTACTTTAGGTCTCTCCCCCCACTCCGACCCGGGCGGGTTGACCCTTCTGTACCCGGACGAGGACGTCTCGGGTCTTCAGGTCCGCCGTCGCAGCTCCGGCGGCGTCGACGGCAACGGTTGGGTGAACGTGAAGCCATTGCCTTACGCCTTCATCGTCAATTTGGGTGATCAATTGCAGGTGATGACGAACGCTGTGTACAAGAGCGTGGAGCATAGGGTGGTGGTGAACGCCGACAAGGAGAGGCTTTCGCTGGCTATGTTTTATAATCCCAAGGGCGACGCCGTCGTGCGACCGGCGGAGGAGCTTTTGGGGGCGGCGCCGCCGCGTTATTCGGCGATGACGTTTGATGAGTATCGACTGTTTATTAGGACGCGCGGGCCGCGTGGGAAGGCGCAGGTGGAGTCGCTCACCGCAAATAATAATAATAAATGATAATTGTTAATTGAAAATAATGGTGTTGAAAATGAATATGTTGCGTGGTGAAGGGTATAAACGTTATTGGAAATTGAATGGGATTCTTGATTGTGGTATGGAATTTGTATTGTGTTAATAAATAAAAATGAAGGTATTGAATTAAATAAACATCATTGGACACACACAAAAAAAAATTAAATAAACGTCACATTATCAAGTCAAAGCATACCCGGTTTTAATGCTATAAAATAAAAACTCATAATTGATAACATTGCCAAGTGTGGTAAGACTAGATGTCGATAATTATTATATATGGTTATTTTAACGTATAGGTGACAAATGAAGTTTAAATAGTTGTTACCTAACTAACCTGCCAAACTTTGTGACTTACAACAGCATATGTCAAATTTGACGTGATTAATTACTATTTCATTTGTTCCTTCGATTGAGTTGATAGGCATATGAACAATTACTTTCCAAGAATATAGAATAATCTAAAGTACAAATCCAAATTTACTGTTTGGCAAACGTTAGGATTTCGAAATTCGAATTTCAAGACAGAGCACAACTCGAGCTCGTGAAGCTCATCGAACTCGATTTCTAACTTTTTTAAAAATAATTTTAAAAAGTAAAAATACAATAAAATAAAAAATATATAAAAACAAGCTCGTGAGTCGGGTTGCGAGCTTTTCGAGCGCCCATGATTGAGCTCGAGCTCGAGCCGGCTCATTCGGGAACCCGTGACGAGCGCGATCTCGACAAGAGCTCGTCGAGCTCGAGCCGGCTCATTCGCGAATCCATGACAGCTCGAGTCGGCTCATCGAGCTTGCGAATCGGCTCGACTCATCATCCACCTCCTAATTATTATTATTATTTCATTATTATTTATTATTATTATACTATTATTATTATTTATTATTATTACACAAATAATTAGTAATTTCGAAAATGGACAATTTGACACGGAATTTCAAATCCGACGAATTATAAGAGTTTGGATTTCCCCTCGGATTTGGACGAAATCGAAATCCAAATCGGTGTGATTGCCAACCAGAATATTTCGGCGAAATATGAATTTCAAATCGAAATCCGGAATGCAATCGGGACATTGAAGTAGTTTGCTTTCTTTCAACTAAAAATTAATAAAAATACACGGTAGGGTAAGCTTTTTAAATTTTGTATGCATCTCTTTCCCTTTAGCATGAATTCGAAAAGTCTAAATTTGGCATCTTTCTTGTGATTGGTCATATTTTATTATTGCGGGCGGGTACTACACGGAGTTTAATGTCTATTATATAGTCACAAAAGTCCATGCATGTTTATCGTAAACGTGCGAAATAGTTATTTTCTATTATTAACCTGAATTATTATTTTGCACTTGGTTGACTAAAAGATTATACAATTTGCTGTCGCCCATATTCAAAACACGATAGTACTACTTTGTATATTTATTGTCTCGTCGCATGTTCGTTGATTATAGGGTTAATTACCTAACTACACGTATACTCAATTCTCTATTAATTCACATCCTTCCATTTTTAATGTCTGGGCCTTAGCAACAGTTGAAGAAGATGGCCCATTTAGCGAAGGCCCGTTAGAAGTGATCCATTTATGAAGGCCCAAATATTCTTGTTGGACGCACGGCTACCGTACAATATTATAACAATGAATGCTGTAATTGCCAAGTTCATCTACCCTCCTTTCAATTTCGTACTTCAATGGATTCCATCGAGGATTAGGCTGAACTGAAGCAATCATCAGTGCAAGTTCGGAGTGTAAACGAAGAGGAAACTACTGTACTGTTAATGGCTTCCACTTCACGATTCCCATGCCGCAGCTTCAGCATTGACTGGCGTCAATGTTCGGTCCCAGCTAGAGTTGACCAAGTAAGGGTAGTATGTAATTCCACGCTACCTCGATCGCCTGGAGCTGAAGAGTCACGATATTCAATGTCAGCAAGTAGTTCTTAGATTGACGCTTTCATAGCTGTGTGTTTGGTTGCTTAATTTGCTTATCATTTTGATTGTAGGGAGGAAAGTGAAGAAGCGGCTGTGGTTTTGGTGGAAAGAAATGGGAACGGCATTTCAAAAAGGTGCTCGATGATTCCAAGTTTCGTTAAGTTGTGTAAGTTGCAATGATTTCGATTTAACTGAAATGCGCCCCTTTTTCTTGGCGCAAATCAACCTTTGGTGTAGATATATTGTTGAAAGTGACCTACAGATTACTACAATACTAGAGGATCACTCGTTCAAATCTAATAAGCTGAGGGATTTGAGTAATTTGGAAAGTAATGTGGACTTGTCATGGCTTCCATGGGCCGTTAGAGATTTTGTTTTGCCTGCGGGATTCCCTGGTAATGTTTCTTTCGTTCTTTCTTGGTTTAGTATACTTGAATCGGAGGAACGAATTAGAGTTGGTTCGTTATTGTTATTCGTTCTTGAAAATGAAATCGGAGTAACTTTGTTCCCCTAATCAGCTTTGCTATCCGTACTGCAGATTCAGTATCTGATGATTACTTGGAATATATGTTGCTTCAGTTTCCTACCAATGTTACGGGTTGGATATGCAATACGTTGGTTACATCGAGTCTCCTGAAGGCACGTAGTATAGGCATTTACATATGAATCGATGAGCGTTGCATGGCTAAGGCCACTTTCTTTCATCATCAGTTTAGTTCGGTCGTTTTATAAGCCATGATTTGATTTTACTGTGACATAGAACTCTTCAACTTAGGCTTCAAGATGGGATTTAATAGGTGCAGTTTTGGTGTAGGCTGTTGGTGTTGGCTCGTTTTCTGGAACCACTGCTGCAGCATCTGCTGCTGCAATCAGGTCAAAGCATTTTTTTTTCTGTACGATGATCTCATTCAGGATGCTGTTATTCGAACTTCTGATGCATTTGTGCTGTTTCTCAATGAAATGATTATGTCTCTATTTTATTTGATGATTTTTTAGTATTGTAATTTTCTGCTACCAGGTGGGTGTTCAAGGATGGAATCGGAGCTATTGGACGCTTACTTATTGGTTTGATTCTTTCGGACTAACTTAGAAGCTTTTATTCTGAATGCGTGGGTAACATATATCTGTTTGTATTAGGTGGGAGATTTGGTAATCTTTTTGACGATGATCCCAGACAATGGCGTCTCTATGCAGATTTTATTGGCAGCACGGGGAGGTATCGATCTTTAGAGTGCATGGTTTTTTACCAGTCGATGCACTTTCTGATGAAAAATATATCTCTTGGCAGCATCTTTGACCTCAGTACACAGTTATACCCTGCCTATTTCTTGCCATTGGCATCACTAGGAAACCTTGCCAAGGTAAAACCCCATCTGTTATTTGATTTTATGCTGGAATTTAATAATTTAATAACGAGGAGATCGAAGCATATAAAAATGTTTATATGCCAATGCCACCATCGTCATTGAGTTCTACGTGTGTGCAGGCAGTGGGGAGAGGTCTCAGAGATCCTTCATTTAGGGTCATACAGTACCATCTCGCTACCTCTGGAAATATGGGGGACGTAACTGCAAAGGCACGTTGGTTCTCTAAATCGTTGCTTATCCTCGCAAAGTAATGTGATTCGATTCTTGTTCATGGGTAGCTTCCGTAATATATCGCAGGAGGAAGTATGGGACGTGTCTGCAGAGCTAGTCGGTCTTGCTTTAGGCATACTTGCCCTCGTATGTTCTTCATCTGTAATATTAAATCGGTCATATCTGTCTATTTTATATATCAGCTTCTTTGCTTTGCAATCGTTTTATTTTGGGGCTGAATCAGAAACACAATTCAGGATACACCTGGCATCTCTTCATCTTATCCTACTTTGGCATCAACTTGGCTGGTTTTGAGGCTAATACACCTTTGGTTGCGCTATAAATCCCTTTCAGTCCTTCGTTTTGACACGGTAAAGATTTAAATATTGCCGTCTCCTAATTTGTCAGTCAAGTAGAAAGCTGTAATAACCATTCGTTTTTTTCGGGCAGATAAATCTCAAGCGGGCCCGCATCCTAGTGAACTCATACTTGCTCCACCGAAAAATTCCTGGTAGTAAATCAAACCCTACTGCTATAAATTTCGCCATTCTCTTGTACGCCCGCTAACGTTTCGAATTAGGAATTAGAGCTTGTAATGAGATGGAAAACGTACTTGTGTGGGAAAGATTCTCTACGCCTAGAATCACTTTCGGCGTTTCCTTGGAAGATATGATTGCAGGCAACAAGCGCGGCTCCATGGTACACATCCTGAGTCTTTCTTGATAATTACTTTAGACGTAAGTAATTGTAATGGATGTATTGCACATTACGAAAAAACCTCAGTACATAATTGTCTTATAACAGGTTAAGATGCTGATTAAGCTCTATGCAGAAGAGAAATACTTCCTCACTGTGAACCAAGCAGAAAAAGACATTGAGATCTTCCTGTGCTTTAAGGTACGAAATCATCGAACGCCTAGTAAACTTTTTTTTTTCCCCGCGAATCATTCCCCGCAAAATGAATGAACGCACAGGAAGGAGCTACGAGCCTTTCGATGCTTCGAAGCTTGTGGCAATCTTACTATCTCCATCAGAATTGGAGCAGCTCGGCCGACGTACTTAGTCAACTAGACATGAGTTTGACCGAACTGAAGAATGGTTTCGACGACTTTATCCTGAGAGTCGAAGAGGCGGGTTGGGATATAAATCAAATCACTCTGAGAGTTCCTAAAGACGTTTCAATCACCGAACAGTTAGTGCTCTAACATATTTCTTGTACCTCCATAGAAATCCATGGCTGAAATCGAAGGTTGATGGATCTTGTTATTTGATAGATTGATTACATACCTCGAATTTTGAATCTTGTTATTTGATTGAAACAGCAGAGAAAGTTGACACAAATTTTAATTTCATTTCCCTTTTTAATTTCTTTTCTTCATTTGTTTTCATTACATCCTCAGATTGAGGCTGAGAATTCAGAATTCACAGTAGCAGAAACTATCTGTACACAGACGATAATGTATCGTCGAGTACATAAAAGACGCGCTTAATTTCGACGTTTTTTCAGAGCAAAGACAACTGCAATTGGCTGAAATCGAGGAGATCTTGGCTGAAAGACGGCGATCTTCGGTAGATGATAGATGCGATTTTTATCAGAATGCTCGCCGTTAGTCCGCCGACGGAGAATCTCCCTTGCTCGGTTTCTACATCGAAGACATGGCAAGCATATTTCAGTTCTCTCCATTCCTTTACCAAGCAACTGTATCCTCTGTTTCCCTGTAGTAACTCATAATAGAGCTGTTCGATTGCAAAAGCGATTCAAGAACTGGGAAAATTTTCTCGTAGAAAAAAAGACCTGGAGGAATGTTTCCAAGGGCACGTCGAACATTGCGTCAACTTCATCTTCGTTGAGGGTCGGCTTGAAATCTTCGACCCTCGATAGGATGCCTACCACGGGCACTACGCTGAGGAAATTCTGCGATTGCTCTTCATTAGACTCGAGCGAAAAATCGATTTTTTTCGAGATAGTAATTATTACAAATTGTGGGGTTCATCTTAAAAGCAATTATAAATTCAACCCAAACTCAACATACAAATTGGGTGACGGTGAGTCAGATCAAACCAGCTCCTGATACCATATGAGAAATTGAAGGATTCGTCCCATAACCAGTTGGCAATATTCTGCCTCATATCACTTGTTCTATTCTGCCTCATATCGATAACTCAACTCACCCGACTCATATTAGCATTAAAAAGGCAACTTCACTTATTATCAATTGATTTTAGGCTGAAGCTCTTAATTTTCTAGTAGTAGTTGACGAGATTTTACTCCTTACAGATGAGATAAAAGGGTCCAAGGTTGCAAGAACGCAGACGAGGCTCGGGCTCAGTCCAATCTCTTCCATGGCTTCTCTCAGAGCAGTCGCCGAGTCATCGGCGTCTTTTTCGTCCATTTTTCCGCCGGGCAGCGCCACATCACCTATGATAATTCTCGCATGCGAGAAAAAATAAATAAATGTCACGCTTACTAAGTATCGAAGAAAATTAAAAAAGTACCGGGATAAGATGAGAGCTTCATGGATCTCTTGGTGAGGATCACACGGAGCTCGCCGTCTACTCCTCGGAATATGCAAACTAAAACAGCAGCCCTTTTATTTCCCGAAGAAATGGGTTCGATTTTTTTCCGAGTTATTACGAGGCGACGATCATCGTCTTCTTCGTCTGCTCTTCGATAGAGGAGTTTGTCCCTGAGTTCGTGGAGGAGCGTTTCTTGGTAGTTATCGACTTCACATTTTGCCATGTTTCAATAACACGTGTAAATGAATGTTATTGTTGCATTACTTCGTCTTGTTTTCTTCTTATGGTAAAAAAAGAAAACGAAGAGCATCTGAGGAAAAAAAGTTCAAAGGTGCAAAAAACCAAAAAGATGTCTGGATATTCTTCTTCTTCGGCTTTAGAATGAATATTTTTATTTTATTATGATGCGAAGAACCTTATTCTGTACGATCGATCATTTATGAACATAAACTCTACCGAGTTCAATTAAAGAACCGACAAATCTGTTGAACGAAAGTCAAAGAAAGAAATGGAAAGAAATGACGGGAAGTTGTTAGAAGCCGAGCTCAACTAATTTTCCAAGCTATATCTCGAACTCGAAAATGATATCTCGAGACTATTTCTATTTGAGCTCAGTTCGCAAGCTCGTTTATTCTACAGCAAAATTTTATATATGTAGAAAATAAAAAATTCATGATCAGTTCGAACGAACTCGAGCTTCAATCGAGCCGCCGGCCCATTGAGTTCATTAGGTGATTGCACTCATATTTTTATTTAGGAATAAGGATGTTGGATGATTTTTAAGGGCGATAATCAAACAATGTAATGATTGTGTCAACTTTCCATCGCCCCCAAATTTTACATGAATTTCAATCACTTGTTTCCCTTCTTGGTGGTGACCCAACAATTATTTGCAATGGAGGGGGAAAATGCAGTTGAACAATTTAAATAAAAAAAATAAATATTGTCCCTAAATTAGTTAATATGTCCACTTACTCTAAAGCCAGCCCGGCCCATCTCTATACTTTTGACCGTTACAAGCCATAAACAACAGCAATTAAAAAGAATGCCTTAAAAGTCAATTTGTTTGTGGTTGTATTTTATCAGCACACTTAAATGGGCATTTTCTGGCTCAATTGACTGGCCTGATTTTATTTCGTGGAAAATTAAATTAAGATGTATGGCATGCATAGAAACAGTTTCAAGAATCTTCAATAATATTAAAAAATTGGGTCTATTTCAATTGAGCAATCAGATTTTTTCTACATCTATTAAAAAATAAAAAAAGACTTATAAGTCAAGTACCTTCTATAACCTCATAATAACTACGGTTCTATTTTTAGTATATTACTTATTAAAATTATTTAACAATAATTAACATTATTTTATTGCACACCGTGTGTGCAATAAATACTAGTATTAAGAAATGGCTGGGGAATTAACCATTAAAAAATGGACAAAGATGCTAATATGATTTCAAATGACGAAAGGAGATTCTAAACCCCAAATCTATTGAAGTGACAACACGAGGAAGTGTCGTTTCTTCATTAAGAGAAATAACTCGATGTCTTGATTTCGATAAACATGAGACTGCCGTCCTAACTTAAATATACGATAAACAATCAAAAATCTAAAAACAGTGATGTAAGGAATGAATGAATGTCTAAAACCCTGGTAAAAATGGCATGGCAGAAAAAAAGAGAGGCTAAATATAAGGAAATACCATGGAAAATTATGTCCCGCCCGTCTATAACTAAATGACTAAAATGCCCTTATGCTAGCGAAGCTTTGGTAACGTGAGAATGAGATCAAGAGAAAAAAGGAGATTAATGGCAATTCGGGTATAAGGTATATAGTCGAACAAATGCATGTCAAAATATCACAAGTTTGACAAAGATTGAAAAGGACATCTACGGGTCCGTGTAAATCTAAATATAATTAAAATAGGAATTCCTTCAATAGTTTTTACTACCATGAGAATGACGGCTAGCTTCAATGTCAAGAAATTTTCGAACATATACTAATAGGTGTGAAAATGGTATGGCATTTTTGTCTTGGCATATAGTATCAAACAAATGATTTTCACCGTGATATTGACACATAGGACCCCAGTCGACTGCTAATCCTAAGCCGTGGCTTAAAAAGAATGTTTTATCATACCAAGTGACAAACATGTCAACATCCAAGAAAGGCTAAAGAACGGTAAGAACTTTTTCCAGGGAAGTTTTTACCTACGGAGAAGTGAACAACAGAGCAGTCTTCGCTCTGTTTTGTTCTGTTCTTGTCGAGTTCTGAGGGTTCACCCTATAAATTAGACCTTGATCTCAGCTTAAAAACTCCCCCACCCACTCAGTTCTTCATAGTGAAAAATGGAGAATGAAATACTCATGACAACCTTAGCTCCTATCCACTATAAAAGCAGCACTACCCTTTCCGATCTAGAAATGGAGTTTTACGGGTTCGAGGACCACGAATTTTTACGTTCGCTCGGCTCCCCTGAAACTTCCATGGATATTTCTTGGGACTCAATGAATGCCTCTACCACGTTCTATGATGAGATTTTCGACATAGAGAATCTTGATTTTATTCAAGAGAGTTCTGACATGTGGGGACTGGTCAGAAACTCTTCAAGCCCAGAATATGATATCTATGAAATTGTGAATGAAAACTATTCAATGACTACGGAAGGTGATCAAAGCAGTCCCTACTTGTCTCTAGACTCTAGCAAGAACTCTATAGAGTTTCCTCTTCATGACCCATCACCAGTGTTATTTCCAGGACATGAGGTCGATAAACTAAAGATTCTTACTCACCTCCTGAGGGCTTACGGAGAGGCTCTAGAGAATAGGGAAGATTGCCTAATCGAAATTCTTGTCAAATCCATAATCGATAAGAGCGATCCAATGGGAAACACACTCGAACGCATTGCATATCACTTATTTAACAAGCACAAAGAGGGTCGAGACGAATACCTGAAACAAGAGCTCGGCAAGGACTTTCTACAAGCACTTGGCGTGCTTTACGGAACCGTCGTAGATTCAAGGCTCGCACACTTCACAGCCAACTCAGTCATCTTAGAGTCAGTGCCACGAGATAATGCAACTCTACACATTGTCGATTTCGACATGGGGCAAGGGATTCAATGGCCGCCGTTGCTCGAGGCATTCAGCTGCAAAAAAACGCCGATCATAATCACAGCGATCGTAACAATACAAGAAGAAGAAGACGACAACTCCTACGCCTACTGTACCTTCGAGGAGACCAAGCAACAGCTCCTCGCCCACGCCAGACGATCGGGCGTGAATCTGCGAGTCGAATCAAAGAGCTTGGAAGACTTCGCCGGCGAGCTGACGAGGACGAAGAAGAGAGGACGCGAATTTCTAGCGTTCAACTGCATGGTAGGGCTGCCGCACATGGGATACAGAAGACCGAGGAGGCGAGTCGTGGAGTTTCTGAGAGTCGCCAGGGAATCGCTGGCCGATTTCCCAGGGGTTTTGACAATCGGCGACGGAGAAACATTGGAGGACCACCGATTCGATAACCTAGTGAGGCATTGGCAGGCGAGGTTCGAGTCGCTGGAGAGGAATTTCCCGGCTCATCTCGTCGAAGCGAGGACCGCCATGGAGATACTCTTTCTAGCGCCACTGATGAGCTTAGATGGCCGGCGGAGAAGTAGCGATTTGGAAGCAGAGAGGTTGTTCAAGGGGAGAAAGATCAGCTGTGAAACCATAGCCGAAGCCAAGCTGATGGTTGTTAGTGGCGGAGGAAGGGAACGAATGTACGAGGTTGAGGTTGACGAGCATAGGGACCATGAGATTGTGCTGACGTGGAACGGCGTGCCCTTGGTCGAACTCTCAAGCTGGATATGCCCGTGAGTGAGTGAGTGAGTGAAAATGGCCAATTCGTTTGTTCATATTTGTACTCGTGTAGTAAATCAAATAAAAACGTTCATAATTGTATTTATGTAAATCAAATAAAACTACTCTAAGCCCCAGTCTTGGACCTTGGTACCTGAATTTAATTTCAATTCGGGTATTTTCCTATAAGTCATCCATTTTGAAAATTTAATCCAAGATCATATTTGTAAATTCTAAAACTTAAAAAATAGTACTCCATCTTCAAAATTCAAAATCCAATCCATTAATTTTTTTTTTCATAAAATATATAATAAAGAGACTTTAGCAGAGGCCAAATCGGTCCCAAAATCTGAATATCAAAATCCTAATTCTAATATCCATAATTTAAAATAATGCAATTCCATTCAAATACACGAATTCAAATCATGGGCATATAAATTTGACATATACGTTTGCTCAGCATCGAAGACCGCTTATATTGCAATGTCTCAGTCCATCGATATAAGCCAAGATAGAGAACATTTGAAGAGAGGACAACAACATCCACGTCCCATTACACATTTATAAGTACTGTGGTAGTAAAGTCTTCGAAGATCAAGTTGTCGACATAGCTAAGAAGAAAGAAAAAAAAAAGAGCCTTACTTGAAGTAAACAGAAACTTGTGGAATGTCGACCTCCTCGCCCTCGTCGTCCTCGCAAGCAACGACGATATCAAAGTGCTTCCTATAAGAGGGCAGCTCTGCTTTCCCCACATCCCTCGCAAGGTCGGCCATCTTCTTATCCATACGATCCTTGTGCCTCGCAAACATACTGTTGTACAGCAAACAGCTCCCAAAGGAAATGCTGTAAGCGTTCAGCCCTTTGTTCTTAAGCCACTGAAGGAGCTCTCTGAGAGTGGGGTTGTCCTTGACGATCCATCTGTCCCATACGGTCCACTTCATGTCTTGGTGCTTGAAGACTTTGGGAGGGACGGGCTCGGCCATGGAGAAGAGGGGAAGTGCGAGGTTCGCGAATGTGTTGCGATAGTCTTCGACTTTGTGGCCCTCGGCTAAGACCTTGTACAGCTCGAGGCAGACGAGGCCAGTCGCCATGGCCGTTGAGGTTGCGATGGCTGGGATGATTCTGCCAGCGATGAACTTGGCCTTTAGCTTGTCGACCTCCGGGATGCTGTAGTTGCGCGCCCGCATGTTGGCTAGGCCTGCGATTAAGTCCATGTGGAAGTTCGTGTCGTCGTCCTGAATGTACTCTCACAACATCATGTCAGTAGTGAAATCAAAGTAAATTTTTTGTCAAGAAACAGAAAAGACGGCATAAGAACATATGCATGCGAAGGAAGTTCAAAGAAAATAATATCGTATATGAGGCAGAAATTTTCAAGGAAGGACCTTTTCGAACTGAATGGGTTTCATCTTGTAGCCAGGGGGGAGATTTGCCCTGCAAGCCTCTAACTTCATTGCCAGGTCATCGATGACAACAGCGTCATCGACGGATGCAGTTGCGAGAGTAGTCGCCTTCTCATCTGTGACGATCTTTGCGTCTTTCTTCGGTACAAAGTCAGGCACGATTACTTGGTCGACGGCTTCGGCCAACTTGTCGGGGGACTTCACCCAATCAGGGATTGGAATGCAGAATGTTTCTGCTCTTAGTATGGATGCTGCCATGATAAAGTTAAGGTAGCTTCCATCTTCTTTAGAGAATTGGAGAGGATGAGGGAAACGCTTTGGTGCCGACCAGAATGGTACGCCGCTACTAGTGTTGGCGTCCTCGGGGAATGTGTATGTCAACTGCTTAACACGGTGGGCGAAATAGTCCTCAAACCTGTTTTCACAAACGACATGTCGTCAGTGTAATGTTCCATGACGTATTGATCGAACAAGCAAAGGTAAGTAAGATTGTACTTCAAGCGAGCCCATGTAACGCAGTCCTGAAATGTCTCGCATCTATCCTTGTCAAGGCATTCAAGAACACGCTCTAAAGTGTCACGGGCCTGAGCATCGCCAGCTTTCTTCATGGAGTTGATGTACTCACTTGCATTCGTAAGATATGCATTGACTTCCGTGGGAGTTTTCTCAAGCAAACCATCAAACTCCGATCTCGCCCAAGTCAAGCAATGGTCGATGTTATGGGGGAAAGAGTGAACTGTGCACATAGGTGCTTGCTTTTCAGGAGGATCCCTTGACGCACCATAATTTTCTGTTAGGTGGGGGATGACCATCTGTGTGTTGCACTTGGCACCCAATGTTCCCGACTCTAGAAGTGGTTTCTGAAAATATAAACACCTCTGGTCGATGTATAGCCTGGCATTTACGTTGTCCAAAGCGTTGATAACAACGGTTAAGTTCTCCCAGAATGTGTCATGAAACACATTTTCAGTCTCAGGGCTTGCGCGATTTTGTAATGCTTCAATATGAAAACGAGGGTTGATCAAAGAAGCAGCAGAGGCAGCAACTGTAGACTTCGCCTGACCAATGTTCCAATCTCGGAACAGAAACTGCCTGCTAAGGTTGCTTTTTTCAATCACGTCATCATCTGTAATAGTCAATTTTCCTCCATCGCCACAACAAACACCCATTAAGGCTAAGTTTTTTAGAAATTCGCATCCTAAGGCACCAGAGCCGACAATGAAAACATTCGCATCCTCGAACTTCTTCTGCAGCTTCGACCCAAAGACAGATATTTGAGCATCATAACGTGAATTCAAAGGCTTCAAGTCGTTGGGATCCAAATGTTCCACAGGAAGAGACTCAATAGAGTCAAAGTAGAAAAACTGCAATCAAACAGATCAAATCAATTTTTTGTTATATAGAGCTCAACTGTAGATGAAAGAAGTAAAACATCCTGGAAAAGGGGATGATTATGAGTAGGAGCACTATACATGTTTAAAAAAGTAAAATCACCTGGAAAAGGGGATGAAATTTCCCAGAGCAAGCCTTCACAACTTCCTGGCCCACAATACCACCAAACATAGCAGCCATAGGGTTCAGAACAGCCCTAGCACCAAAAGCGAAATTCCTAAGAAGCTTATGGTCAAATTCCTGAAGCCTACCATCAGTCTGAGCATTGTTAATTTCAGTAAACAGCGCTATCAATTTGTGAGCATCCTCTTCTGATCCAGCAACTGGAAAGTGCCCCGTAACTGCTCTGAACTTATCTAATGCCTGAAATGCCAAGTGAAGTATCGGGGGGCGCTCGAATTTGGAGAAGTCACTCAGGAGAAAGTCACCAGGATCTTCAAGTGCCTGCCTCAGCGGCTTGAATTTCAACACTTTGGGTTCTTTCACTTGTGTCACAATCCCGCCTCCCTCATGCTTCGAATAATTTGTAGTGTCCTCCTCAATATTGAAAGAGTAAGGTCTGGCATTTTTAATTTTTCTTGGCTTACCATCATTCAGTTCACTCATCCCTCGGACCTCAGAAAACACAACTAAATCACCATCCTGAAACTCCAGCCTCTCATCATCGACACAAGATACCACAGCAGGGTAGTCATTGCTGATAGAGGCAATAATTCCAGTGTGGGGATCTTCACCATCAACATCAAGTACTGTAAACTCGGGACCAAAGTCACAGAAAACATTCCCAAAAAGTCCCCGAACCTCAGCCTTAATAAAAGCAATGGGGGGTTGATGCTGGTGGCAGTAATCATCAAACTCAATAGCTTTCTCTAAGCTTATATCAGTGAATACAACAGCCTGAAGAGAAGAAAATCAAATAAAGAATTAAGCAGACACCAAAATGAGCTAAATCTAAGAAATCAGATAAGTTCACTAGAAAACCATCGAACCAACATACGCATTCTTGCTACTCCCAAAACAGTTAACTAGTCACCTGGAATTGAGAAAGCTGGTCCTTCGTCAGTGCAGACGTTAGTGTAGCAATGATCACAGAATTGTTGAGCTCCTGCAATTTCGTAACAGAAGCAAGTGCTCTGTTCTTACCCACATCCTCTTCTGAGAAAATAAAGTTGCTTGATAGATCCCATAGCTCAACATTACCCTCATCATGCAGGGTGACAGACTTAACCCCAGCAAGGATAAGATTCTTCGCTGTGAAAAGAGAAAAGGCATATAAAATGCAATCTTCTCACCAAATTATGTGCAATAACAATACAATACCATCTAGGTACGAGCATATTCCATCACATGTAACTCCAATATAAAATAATGGTTTTAACAAAAACAGAAATAGTTCAAACGCCATACAAATGCATACATATTTATCAAGATGCTTCATATACGCTAGTTATCAGACTCCTCATAAGGATATGCATGATATAATATAACCATGAAATGAGGCACAGAATCATCCAAGTGATAACAACAACCTGCAAGCGACGAAACCTGACAGTACATACTTCTGCAAAAGTTCAGTGAAAGACAATCAACCACAATCAGAAACCCGAGCATCAAACAGCATAAGTTGAATCTTACAACACTAAAATAATTACAGAAACAAAATATATTGGTATCGTCAAACCTAAGATCACCATAAATATATACAAATGCAATACACAAAATCAAAAACTATGTTAAACAGAATTATATGAACGTGTATCAGGTTCACTAATGATAAACGTAAAAGATTTCTTAAATCAAGAGAAATATAAACGACGCCGACCACAAGCAAAGACTACTCAATTCACCCACGGTCACCAATAACCACATCGAACAGGCAAGGTGAGAAAAATAGCATACCTATCTCAGCTCCAAGTCCTTGCATTCCAGAGACGAGTACATTCGACGCAAACAACCGCCTCATCGTCTCGCGTCCGTACACCGCGAGCTGGCGGCTGTGAAGATCCTCGTCGATCTCCTGAGGCTGATCATCGTAGATCGGCGCCCCGTTGCCCGAGGCACCTCCTCCGTTAGCTCTGTCTCCTCCGACCATGCTTACGGACAAAGACGTCGCAGATGACGTGGCGGCGGCAGCGGCGGATGCGAAACTCGCGCGTTGCTTCTTCGATTCGGCGTCGGCTACTTCGATCTCCGCTCCAGCTGCTGTTCTCTTCACAGGAAGCATAAAGTCCAATGAACTGCTTGAATTCACCATTTCACTCGAAATTTATATCTCAATCACAACAAAAAACACAGAAACAGCAGCAAAAGCAGATCAAAAAAGCAAAAAAAAAAAGAGAAAGAGAAAATGCAACGACGGTGGAGAGTGGGAGAGAGAGAGAGAGATGTACCACTAGGGGGGAAGTGGCGTTTTTTATGGCCCGAGAGGAGACTGTTTAGGGTTTGAGAAGGACAAAATGAGTTGTGTGTGATGTCTGTGAGGCGTGGAGGCAACACAAAGGGTGGTCTTTGGTTTGGGATTAGAGAGAAGGGTGTGATATTGAGGCTCGGATTGTCAGCTATGGAAGAGGTTTAGCTTCGGATGGTAAAATGCGTGCTATGTAAGCGACGACGAGGCGAAGCGTATAATTGGGCCAAGCCCATAATTTCGTGGACCTTAAGCCCATGAGCCAAACCTTTGATTTAGGGCCATGTTATGTGAAAAGCCCAAGAAATTCTCTGGAGATATCATATCTACCATAGTCTCCATATTCCGACTAAGTTTATTATGAAGTGAATACGAATCTTACTCACGAAATTGATTTGAGACTGTAGATCGAGGACCGCCGTTAGACTCGTATTTGGACGTGCTTTCAGTGTGTGTACCTCTCTTGGATTGATTCCATCGATCGCGAGCTCAATCGAATCGAAAAGTGTGAAAAAACGCACACACACGACACAGATATTTAACGTGGTTCGGCGCAATCTTCGCCTACGTCCACGGACCAAACTGAGCATTATTTCCATTAGCACAAAACACGAAAGTTACAGAATTCCACACCGTCTACAACTCTCATGTTTACACATTTCGGTGATTACTCTATAAGGATCTACATGCTCGGAAAGATAGCTAGTCGAACTCGCATTACTGCTATTTATACACTGAAGATCACCTTAAAAGCATGTTTCGCTTTTAATCCTAGCCGCTTGTATTTTCCGACCCAACGCACCACAGCATGCCACGTGGCCTTGCTCTTCCGCGTGATCAAGTATAAAGCGTGTGACACCTCTGTAAGTGAAACCCCGCGTCTCTTCTTAGCCGTCTGATCTCAGATTTAATGGTCACGATTAATAATCCGCATCAACTTACTCTATCGCATCTCGGTCGTTGATTGCTTCGCGCGCTATCCTACGCACGAGATTAAATCGTCCGTCTTCAAATGTGAGCCATTGATTTGCGCGCCAACACGATCGGACGGACACTGTTTGTCCCGACATTCTTCAGTTCATTCTCAGCTCTCTTCAGTTCAGTTCAACCCAGCTTCGACTGGCCGCCTCCGGCCAATTCCGGCGATCTCCGGCGAGTCTCAGGCTCGCTAATCCCAACAGTGACAACTCATGAAATTACTGAGTCTGTCCGATCAAAGCTAAACTCGAGCTTCGTCGTAATTGTTCAAGAGCTCATGAGTCGTACCGAATTCATGGATTCCTCCTAGTATCGAATTGAGACGAACCAAGAGAGTCGGATTTATAAAGTATCACACGGCCTCGAACGACGGCCGTGAACAGTGCCCCACGACCTCAGACCATCAAGCCACGGCCGATTGTTAGAGAGGGAATGGAATGTTTAAAGAGACGTGTGCATGTTTAATTTTCCCAAAACTCAAACTCACAAGTGTTTTCTCTGAAAGATCATACTTTTTCTTTTAACAGACTTGGAGACGTTAATAAAATGTTAAAAGTATTAATTTTAGAAACTATACTTTCATGGTCTTGTGAGTTTTTTTATTTTTTATTCCTAAATTTAATATCGATTCAATACTAGTTATTATCAACGAGCTCGAATCTTAAAAGTAACATGTTATGGGACTTGAGTTCTCGTTTATACACACGTAATTTTTGGGACTCCCCCCATTTTTTATACATTGGGACCAGAGTTTGATAATTACTATGTTAGAAAGACTTTCGACACAAGACATCAAACCGATATCAACCGAGCGGAGCAGTCACACAATCTGCACACTCTCGAAAACGTTGGAATTTAAAAATCCACCTTTAGTCCAAATTCACAAGCCCAACATATAAGCTCATGTTGGGTTCTAAGACATTGGGCTTAAGGTCCATAAGAATATAGAAGCGGATAATGATGGGCCAAACTGTGGCCCGTCAATATATTTGATTTAAATACTCGCTAGGGCTTCGATGAGCTAGCGGCAGTACTCCGAGTCGAGATATCGAAACCCTTTCTCAAACGCCTACAGATCTCGTAGCGAGGTAAATTTGCTGCTGTTGAGTTCGTCTTTATGCTTAATATCTTGGTTTTGCTGCTGAGGAGTGTGTTTATCTGCTTATGTAACGACGCTCTGATCGATTTGTAATTTTTTTTCTTGTGGTTGACGTCGTTAATGAGCGGGTTTGTTAAGCTTTAGCTCGGCGATGTTGATCTAGTTTTTATTACGTTTCTCATCTCCCCGACCATATTGGTTTGTGTCAGGCGACATGGATGAATTTGAGCTGTGTTTATGTGGATTGTTTCTGGATCTTGCTTACCTTCTAAGAACAAATGACTTTCCTTTTGCTATTATATGTGTTCATTTAGGTGATCTGAGTCAGTGTGTTCGACATTTAATTTAAGCGATAATATGAAAAATCATCTGCATCAAGCTAGCATGCGTGTGCCCCTCCTTATAGAGTTTTAATCTGAACTTTGTTATCTTTGTTCTGAGTATTCTGATACGTTCTCTTCTGTCACGCAGTCATGGCTGAGGTTGCGAAAAGTGGTGTGCCAGTGCCCGAATCTGTTCTGAAGAAGCAGAAGAGGGCTGAGGAATGGGCTGCCGTGAAAGCAAAGGAGGTTGAGGAAGCTAAGAAGAAGAGGCCGAAACAAGGAAAATAATCTGCAAGAGGGCTAAGCAGTATGCAGAGGAATATGAAAACAAGGTAGTAATATTCATTCAAACTTCTCTTCTTAATGGTGGTATTGCTTTCCTTTTTACACGCCTACCCATTTGTTTATCAGGAGAAAGAGCTGATCCAATTGAAGCGCGAAGCTAGACTGAAGGGCGGGTTCTACGTCAACCCTGAAGCGAAGCTTCTGTTCATCATAAGGATACGTGGGTATGCCATTTCCTTGCTTCCGACGTCATTTTTTGATATGATTACTAACAACTATAATGCTCATTGGGATTTGGTAATCTTTCAGTATCAATGCCATGCACCCCACGACGAAGAAGATCCTTCAGCTCTTGAGGTTACGCCAGGTATTCTAACTATTTCTTCTTTTGGGCCATCCTTTCTATGCTGTCCTAAATTGGTGATATAAGATAGATATGCCTAAGCTGTGTGACTCATATGTTATGTCTCATCCAACATTTTAACGAACATGTAGATATTCAACGGCGTCTTCCTGAAAGTCAACAAGGCTACGATGAACATGCTTCACCGTGTCGAGCCTTACGTCACCTACGGTTACCCAAATCTCAAGAGTGTAAGAGAACTCATCTACAAGAGAGGATACGGAAAAGTCAACAAACAGAGAATCGCTCTTACCGACAACTCCATCATAGAGCAGGTTTACCTTTACATTCAAATACACAATACACAATGGAATTGTTACGTTTCCATCTACTTTCATCCTAAACATTGCCTTTCCTACGAAAGGTTTTGGGGAAGCACGGCATAATCTGCGTGGAAGATCTTATCCACGAGGTCTTGACCGTGGGCCCACACTTCAAGGAGGCGAATAACTTTCTATGGCCATTCCAACTCAAGGCACCGTTGGGCGGTCTGAAGAAGAAGAGGAACCACTACGTCGAAGGTGGTGATGCTGGCAATCGTGAGGACTACATCAACGAGCTCATAAGGAGAATGAACTGAGCAAAAATCTGTGTTTTGATTTGAATTTTTCTTACAGTTATTTACCTGAACTTTGTCATGTTTGTTGCTGTTTGTTTTTGCGAAATGGACCTCGATGTTTAGTTATTTTGGATGTGGACCTCAATCTGTCTAATCTGATCGTTGGCTTTTGGCGTCATTGTGTTGTGAGTTGGAGTATATTTTATGTATCGCGACCTAAGGCTAAAGAAGTGCGATGAATAAAATTTATTGCGTTTTTTTAGATAATTAAATAACAGCCCCATGGGGGAGAAATTCTAAATTGGTCTATGGATTACTATAGTTCTCCGTATTTTGTGTAAATCAGTGGTTCATGCAAAATTTGCTTGCTCCAAATTTGATTTTATAGGTTTCTGCGCAAGTAAGCCGTTACATGTGTTGAACGTGCTTATTTTCCGTTTAAATTTACGAATGAATTTGATTTCAAGGCGATGATATTGAGGACTAAATTGCTCAATGTAAAACAATGAAAACTAAAGTGTAAATAAAGTAAATATGGAGGACCAATTTTCGGCAAACAATATTGAAAATATGCCCAATTTCGAAGCCCAATTAAGTAGGAATATAAGTTGAGGGGTGTTTTTGAAAATTAAATAATATGTGGGTTGTGGGATCGATTTTGCCAGGTGGCTTCAGAAAACAACAACAGCGTGATGCCCGTCGCATTAAACATATGATCTGTCGACGTCGAAGATCCGACCGACCGAAAACCCGACCCTGATAATACCCATACCATAGCGAATTGATTTCCCTTCTCCGAGCTGGGAAAGCTATTCTCGAATATTCTCAATTTTGCTTTTTTTCGTCGCTGCAATTCGTTTTCGTTTTCCTGGCGGAAGAGACGGGCGGGAACCCTAATCCTCTTCGCTTGTGCTGCTGATTTTGTGAGTTGAATCGAACCTTCTGTTCGGCCTGTGTAATTGTGAGGTGTTGATTGGGGTCTGATGAGGAGATTGGATGCGGAGGAGGGGAGAAGTGCTGCGATCGCGAGTTCTTGAAAGAGGATGTGGTTTTCCTTTTGGAGATCCAGAGATAGATTCTCGTTGGATGAACTACGGTAGGATTTGATCTCGCAAGAAGCTTTATGTTCTTAGTTTGCTTTTTTTTTTTGCATTGACTTAGAGTTTGCTCTATGATTTACTAGGCGTTTTTGGGTAGTCCTGTGTTAGTTGTGATTCTGGTGACTGAATTTATTGGAAAGAGCAGAGTTGGGTTTATCAGTATGCTGAAGGTGTTCTAGGTTAGTTATCCAAGGGTGTAACTGTTGAATTATGTGCGTTATCATTTAATTGAAACCTTAATTCCTCAACAGTTTCTTCAGTTGGTGCATGATGAGTTCTTTATCATGATGAGTTGGGTCTTTTCTGGCTCAAAGTTTTAATAAACTAGCCTTTTGAATCTAGCTAAGACGGCCTGAAAGCGGGCCAACTTTTTATTGGGTTAAACCTGGACGATTCTTATGGGCGGGCAGTAGCAATTTTTCGCTAGGCATAAGATCCATTTAAATTTATATTTTTCTTACTGCAGAGTCCTTATCGATCAACTTATGCAAGTCCATGTTGTGAATGAGGTTAACAAGGTAACATATTTTTTTGTAAGACCACTTGTCTGTGTTTTCGGAGTTGGTTTTAACTTTTTTATTGATGTCGCCTGATGGAATCTACGTACCTTACGGTGCAGGACTTTGTTGTAGAGGCTTTGAGATCAATAGCAGAGTTAATAACTTATGGAGACCAACACGATACTTCCTATTTCGAGTACGACTGCTCCTATCTGTTGTTATTGATTCATGTTATTTTCATCCTAAGCAAGTATTTTATATCGCGTTTCTTCCTAGACTTTTCATGGAGAAGCAAGTTATGAGCGAGTTTGTTCGACTATTGAGAAATAGTAAAACATATGTCGTTCCACTCCAACTGTTGCAGACAATGAGCATAATGATTCAGAACCTCAAAAGTGAACATTCCATCTGTATGTTACCCGTTGACATCCCGATAAAGTAATATTATTTTCTATTTCTTTAACTAATTCCGTCTTACTGAAATATTTATGGTTTCTGCAGATTATATGTTTTGTAATGAGCATGTTAACTCCCTTATAACTTATGGATTTGACTTTCGAAACGAAGAGATATTATCGCTCTATGTATCCTTCCTAAGGTTTGCATTATTATTATTATTATTATTATTATTATTATTATTATTATTATTATTATTATTATTAATTCATGATTATCTCTTCCATTTCTTTGTTCCACTTTTGATTGTGTCCTGACTTGTGCTTCTCGAAAAGGGCAATAAGTGGAAAGTTGAACAAAGATACGATTTCTCTTCTGGTCAAGACACAAAATGTATGTCAAATGGTATACTATTACGACTTGTATATACTTTTTTACATATTATTTTGTAGAATAAGGTTCTTGCTGACACTTCTGTCAATAGTTTTTATTTTCCTAAAGCTTTCTCAAATTCCGAGATTATTATCCTTCATGGAAAAAATTTGATAAAAGTACTAGCTATTGCCAGTTAATTCACCAAACGGTCTGGTGTTTAAACATGAGGACCCGTTGGACTTAAACGATGCTCACTTTAGAGGGTGGCAATATGTCTCAAGTGTTGTAATTATATGAAGCTGGTGGTCTTCTTTTCCAATGAAGTTTGATGAATTAATCGAATGGATTTTGGTGTGGTGATATGGAGGTTGCTTAATAACTTTTTTTAATTGTTTTAGAACTCCGAATTGTGGAAGAATAAATAATTGGAGTTTTTTGTGGTATATAAAATTGAGGAAACCGGGTATATCGGTAGAAAGAGACAATGTAGGTAGCAGGCTTATCCCACTAACAATAGCTATCTGTATTTATGTTCTTGGTCTACTACTATTACATCTTTATTACTTCCTTTTGATGCTAGAGTTGGTTCTGGCCTTCTGGGTAAATTGTATTCATTCTCCACCTTTGTTACAAACGTCCATTTTGCCTTTAGGAGGAGGTAACTTCCTTCCCTCTTTATGTTGAGGCAATCCGGTTCGCATTTCATGAAGAAAGTATGATACGAACTGCCGTACGTGCGTTGACTCTAAATGTTTATCATGGTGAGTATTTTTATCATCTTTCATTATCTTCCAGTTTTCAGTTCATATTGCTGAAGTATATATCATGGCTTGGTGAGCTATACATTTCATGAACCGTACTTCTTGCAGTTGGAGATGACGCAGTTAACAGATTTGTGTCCAGAGATCCTCATGCAGATTTTTTCCTCAACTTGGTCAACTTTTTCCGAGATCAATGTATCAATTTAAGTACAGTGGTTTCAAATGCTTCCAAGTAAGTTCGTCATTTTGGATGTCCGGGTGATTACCTTTGTTATTCAGATGACAAGGAACAGTAGTTTCTGAACAGGAACCGGGGGGTGGAATCAGCATCGTCCATTCTTTCTTCAATCGATGAGATTGAAGACAATCTCTATTATTTTAGTGATGTAGTTTCTGCTGGAATTCCTGATGTTGGGACGTTGATTATGGACAACATTTTGACGCGCTTGATTCTTCCATTAATACTTCCGTCCATGAGGAGTCAAACTTTTGGTGTATGACTTTTTACCCATCTCTTTCTTTATCCTACTCTCTGTTGTTTTTCTTTCCCCAAATTTAGAAACCACTTCTGATACTTTCATGGCGAGTCACCGTTTTCATTAGTTTTCTATTTGTTTCGTAACTAATTGAGAGTTGTTAGCAACCCTTTTCTGATACTTGCATGATCTGTTACTATTTTCATCGGGTTCGTGCTCGTTTATGGCAACTATTTGAGTGTTGTAAATGCAGGAACCAAGAGTCAGTGCTGTCACATCTCTGTATTTACTTAGTTGCATTCTGCGTATTGTCAAGATCAAAGATCTGGCAAACATTGTTGCTGCTGCTCTTCTGTGTCATTTTGAGGCCTCTGCTCAAATCTTTGAAGCTAAACCCAATGGAAATACAATAAGCCAAGACTCCATAGATTCAGTAATTCAAACATCGGATGGAAATTGTCTTTCAGAGTCCAATGCTGGAAGTTTGGAAGACGACACCACAACGTCCAGTTTTTCTGGAAAGCATTCCCCTAATGGTATCATAGCTCAAAATGATGGAATCTTGCAACTTGCACCATGGTAATCAATTGTATGATGACATCTTCTTTTTGGTATTCTTTGTATCTATGTCTTGGTTCCCTTTGTAATAATGAATGTCGACTAAATATTTATCGATTTCAATCTCATCTTTTTTTTTTTTACATGAGCATTCGAGATACTCTTTCCGAAATTATCAAATTACTTATGCGTTGTAGTTCTGGAAGTTTATGAAACCATAATTTACTATTAGCAATTAGACCCCATTGCTGAGAATCATTTATGCTTACATTTTGATATAATGCATGTTGCAGGGAGGCTTTACTTTCATTTGTTAATAATGGAGATGATGTTCAAGTTTCAGGTTCTCTAAATCTGCTGGCGACATTATTACAGACTAAAGGTAGGGTTCACTAATTTAACTATTTTAGTGGTTGTCTTGGATAAGGCACTGTGTTAACTTCTGGTCTGCAGAATTGGACGAATCTATGGTTGATGCTATTGGCATACTTCCACAGCGCAAACAGCATAAAAAGATGTTGCTGGTATGTTGTGTTTGAGCTTACTTTCCATTTTGTTGCATGAAAGAGGAATTTTATCCAGTGGATCATTTGAACTAAGCACTAGTGGTATATAGTTGATATAAATCCCCATTCGTTCCTACTGCATGCTTCTTCAAATCTCTGTATAGTTGATATAATTCCCCATTCGTTACAGCTGACATGTTGCACTACACAAACTAATATCATGCAATTGCAAACTCTTATCTTTTATACTCTCATCCAAAATATTGTTATGGTGGGGTATGTGAAGATATTTATTCTTTTTCACAGCTAACTCTATATTTTGTTTCATTTTTGTGGTGGTTATTGACTATATAATCTTATGTTGATGGACAGGAGGCATTGGTTGGCGAAGATTCTGGAGAAGAGCAACTTTTTTCGTCGGACAGTAATGAAGTCCACGGTGGTTTGAGGGGTGAACTCGATATCTATATGCAAAAGTTGAAGGTATTGATGCTTTTCTCTAGCTTTGTGTGGTGTTTACCCCGACTTGCTGGTATCTTTACCGAGTATGAACTGATCTGTATTTTCAATATGAGATAAAATGACCAACGAAGGTTTTCAAATAGCAAGAACTATATGAGAACCAAGTATTGTATGCCCAAGTTCTATGTAGCAGTCCCCAATGTTCACATGCTTTTGGAACTTAAACCCTACGTTATATCTTTCTTGAGTTTGTGACCCTTTTTTATGGGTCCTGCTTACTGAATCGAATAACTCTATTTTCATCTGGCAATTTCTTTCGTTAAATTGGATATGCTCTTTTTTAATTAGTCATGCTCACCAGTTCAAATTTCGTTTCCTACTGCCATTGATCTGGTCGATTATTGAATTGTAATTTATTGTGTCTATTGCCTCCAAGAGTGAATTATCTGTTGCATCACAACCGATTTACATTATTGGAGCTGCATCATCACCCTTTTTACCAGTCATAGATACCCATAAAATTACATAAAAGAAAGACTAACAAACCTTGCCTATGTGCTCTTTCAGCAATGTTTTTTTCCTTGAAAATTATGTAAAACTATCTGTAAATTGTAGGTACGCTATGGAGTTCCATGTGCAAGTCCAGGTGTTGGAGGGAGTCCACGTGAGCATAGATTTCAAGTATGTAACGACATTTTTCAAACTGTTTTTAACTTCTCCACCAACTCATGGGGTTGCAGTTATTCACCTTATTTTTAAGTCGGGATAACATGAACATGGGTCCACGTTCTGCATATATCTACGCGGAATATAGTTTGTTATGAGAGTACTCAAGATTTTAATTTTTTTTTTTTTTGTGATGGGGACTTGAGTGGGATTTCCTTGGTATCTCCCTTAACATTCCATTTATTCACCTTTTGATATCAGGTATTAGATGCATTGGTCAGCCTCTTCTGCAGGTCAAACATATCAGCGGAAACATTATGGGATGGTGGTTGGCTTTTGCGCCAGTTGCTGCCTTATAGTGAAGCAGAGTTCAACAGTCACCATCTTGGATTACTCAAAGTGAGTTGTGTAGTCCATGACGACTGTCTCTGTTTTGTTCCCCGAGAGTTTTGTTTATCGACATGGTGGTAACTCTAACAGCCCTATACAGTGCGGTGCGCTGAAGTTCCTCTTATGTGCTATAAATTGTAGTTCCTATTTGCCACCCTCTGTTTATGCTTGATAACTCTAGTTGGTTTGAGTGATTTCTATGGATTAACCTTTGGTGTGTGGCGTTTAGGATTCATTCCTCAATTGCACAAAGCGTGTCATACAAGAGACAAGAGGAACTTGGGCTGATCAGTTGCCTATGGTACTTAGCGATGAGTGGAGAAAGTGCAAAAGAGGTACACACATTTGTTTCGTTTTGAACTTTGGACCATCAATACCTATAGTTAACTGATGTTGAATAACTCAATTGACTTGCAGCCATTGAGGCTTCATCTCCTCGAAAAGATCCCAACTGCCTGCTCTTGCCACCGATCAAGTCTACCTCGGACGGTATCTCTCTCTCAGTCTCAACGCACATTGACAAGACAAATACATATTTGTATAGTAGCAGGAAATATATACAAAAACACAGCGTCTGATGAATTATAATTGTCTCAGAACATGGATCGAGTGAGTCGTCTTTTGCTGCAGGCGAAAGAATGCGTGAAACTGTAAAGGTTGTTCCTGATCCTTGATAAATTATTATGACTTGTTTTCTAGGTTTTGAATAGTAAGGGTATTAGTGGACTATCATATGATATTCAGCACTGCAGATGCCATCTACGTTTGAATTTTAATTCCATTATTGATCTATAAATTTTCACCAGCTTTCTCTTGGACATGACTAGGTATTCGTACTGCTTCATCATCTCCGTAGCTTCTCCATCGGTAGAGTTCTTCACGATCAGGCCCCTTTACTGCCCACTGTGGACATCACAGAGAAGTCAAGAGCTAAGATCGCTGGCATAAATCTACCTGGAGTGAAGCCAAACACTGAAATAAATCTCGGTAATCTTTTGTCGAGTTTCTCCTTTGTAGGTTTTCTTGCTTTAACATTGGTTTGCTTTAACCATCACTTGCCTTTTATTTAAAAATAAATAAATAATTATCAGTCGATGCTCTGCCATGCCGCATTGCATTCGAACGTGGCAAAGAACGCCACTTTCACTTCTTACCGCTCTCCATCGGAGGCTCGGGATGGCTTGTCCTTGCAGACGAGTTGGTGACGAAACCTCGATTTGGACTTGTTCGAGTTACGGCACCATTGGCTGGGTGCAATGTAAGTTCTCCCTTACCAAAGATTACATATAAAAGTCCCCTAACTTAGGAGATGGCATTATAGGGATAATGAATTTAGTGTGTGCATTGTACGGAAACTTTTGAAATTGAGCAATTTAGGAACATTATATGCCAGAACCCTTGATTTTCCTCAAATTTTAGGGTTCCGATGAATTTAGGTGGTGACATCACACGGACAATAACTCTCAAAAGTAAGCAATTTTGGGACAAGATATTAGGTTTTCGACGTATAGCGTTCCTAAATTGTTTTAACTTTAAAAAACTCCCGCCCGCATAATCCCACACCCTTTGATTTACATGATGAGAAAAATAATTAACCCAACATATTCGGCGGTTCTCGAGAGACCCCATTGATTTGTGCAAGAAACTTTGTTAAATTTCGAATATTTATTTTAGCTCCTGGAAAATGTATTCTGATGGTCTTATAATCCGCGTTGTGCAGCCAAAAAATAGACGAAAGGCACCCGAGGTGGTTACACCTTCGAATCCGCCCTTCTCTGTTTCCCTTCAGCGATAAAACCGCGCACACTCCGCACGGCAAATCGAAGAGCTTAGTCGACGGAAGATGGACGCTCGCTTTTCGTGACGAAGATTCTTGCAGAAATGCGTTGAATATGACGCTCGAAGAAGCAAACTCGCAAAACAACGCTGTCGAGAAAACCTTACAACCTCTGCTCGAACTCGATCCATTGCCGCACAATTCGAGCCCTCGCCTGGTAGACAATGACGACTTTGCCCCCTGATAGACGACGATCTCTTTTCGTGCTCAACTATTTCGAAATGCATTTTCTTTTCTTCTTCGATCGCGGGGGAAATTTTACTCGCCTTTTCGGTATATTTGTACTAAAAAGGAATCCGTATAGGGATCATTAGGTGTATAGTAGTTTCTGTATTTTGTGGTGATTTTACTCGTTTTTTTGTTTGTATATATGAGGTATGTTGTTTTTGGACCGGTCTTTAATAAAATGGGTCGGGTTGGACTCGGGCCGGGTTATGATGTGATTAGGCCATGCTCATGAGATTATTAATAAATTAATGCTAAGAAATAATAATTAATAGTCACACAAATGACACTAATGACTAGATTAATCCAGGATTTCAGGACAGCAAAGACGATTAAAAACGCCCTACAATCAAAACGATCAGAAGCAAAACGAACGAGCGAACACTTGGAGAGACGTGCTTGGACATATTTGCCCTTCATTTTTAGCTAACAATATTTAGGGACGTATTACATTCATGCTCAGCAACAGCATATTTGACTTTTGAAAATGTCTATTAAGATGGCTTGGGTTGGGCTTGGCCTTTACTGGTAAGAGTATAAATTCGTCGGAAAATAATGTTTCTAGGAAAACTAATTTAGAATATTGTCGTAAATACTTTTCTCCTCGGCTACAGCCTTTGGCACGTTAGAAAAGCCCTACGGCCTCTTTTCCTAATATCATTCCACTAAGGTCGTGACTCGAATCCAGATTTCTCTTATAATCCTTCGCTTTTTTTTTAGCTGAAATCGATTGATTTTCTGTGAGATCTGTTTGCATTTCGTGTTTTCTGTTTGAGATATTTTACTGCTGTTTTTTTATTTTTGTTATTTGTGTTATTCATTTTCTTATTTTGGTTTCTTCTATGCAGTGAGGAAAAGCGTGATGTTATCTGTTCTAAGGAGAAAAGCAGCTTCCAGCACCTCGTATGCTCCGGTATAGATGCCATCCCTGGTTCATTATTATTTTTTGTCTGACTTGTAGTATTTTGGATTTGAATCTTTTACTGTATATGAATAGTGTACTGGTCAATTTATGGAGAATTGAGGTTTTGTTGAAGCTGATTCTTCCTTTATTGACTAGGCGTATGGAAGATCATTGTATAAGCTGAAGCCGGAACCAAGAACTAGCTCCGGGACATCACCGGTAATGTTGATTATCTTTGTATTTATATGCCAAGCAAGTCATAATCTGGATGACTATTATATAGGAATTATGGTATTTCCATTTGAGATAGATTTGTCATGCTTCATTTGTTAGCAAATATTTTTTTCCCAATGCATACGAGCATATTGGTTCAGCTTAAATTGAGCTGCACATTCTGAGATTATGTGCCGTGTCTAGTCTCTAGTATCTTTGTATGGATGTTGATAGTTAACTTGTTCTGGTACATCCCGTTTTTCTTATGATTTGAGCAGGCATTACTTTCTATAAAAGGATGTGATGGTGCTCGGACTTTGTGTAGCGCTCCTCGCTTGGGTATGTTACTGTCTCATGTATGGCTCATCCCATGATACGGTCTGCATTAGTTTGTCGCGCTTTATTGATACGTTTCATGTCACAGGTTTGGCGTCAAATTCAACATCAAAAAAGTGAGTTACTTGTGCTTTCTTTTCTTGTTAGAGAACACAACAACCTATATTTCTGACCTTTTTGGTAGCAGGATTATTGTGCGCGGTAGTCTGCAAGATTCCCCTTCCATGCAGATGTGGAGCAAATCATTCTGTTCTAATTCGGGTATACTATGTGATTCCTCAGTATGTAGTATATGAATGTGTTATAGTTCAGAGAAACAAGCTCATTTTTCACATGATATTCGGGCTCTAGATTAATATGGCTCGCCAATTTTTGTTAAGCTCTCCCTAGCTCACGTCCTACCTTAGTATACACGACAACCCATAGATTATGCATCAGTTGGATGAGTTATTGCTTTTCTAACAGTGTATTCGTGAATCGTGCGTTGGGTTATATAACTTGTGACCACTTTCGCTTGATGCATGAGCAGATGGTGATCTTTTTGAAGCTGTTGTACCATTTATGGGTGAATCCATCAGTGATGGCACTCTAGCGACGTTTTTGAAAAGTATGCTTCCTTACATCATTATCCCACACTCGCCTGCATTTTCCCAACAAACATATTAATTTGTTCGTCTTGTTTGGAATGTGTGTCGTGTGAGCAGAACCTGGGGATAGAGTTGAAGTTGATGAGGCAATAGCTCAAGTTGAAACAGATAAGGTACTTATGTTTTTCTACCGAGTGGCTAGTTTTGTGAGAGATGCTTAGGTATTTGACTGAACACTGACATTTGCATCTTTCTTGACCAGGTTACCATTGATGTGAATAGTCCTGAAGCAGGCGTTATCCAAAAGGTACTTGCACTGGACTTCTGCTATAATGTATGTGATATTAGGATTTAGAGCTGATGCCTTTTTCCGATTTTGTTTCATCTGATAGTTTGTAGCTCAAGAAGGAGACACAGTGGAACCTGGCACTAAGATTGCTATCATATCCAAATCTGGTGAAGGTGTAACTCATGTTGCACCATCTGATGAGAAACCATCTGAAAAAGGTGCTCCACCGCCACCACCTCCTGCCGAAGAGAAAAAAGAGAAGCCAGCTCCTAAAGCTGAGAAACCTGTTGCTGAAAAGCCTAAAGGAAGCCCTGTTCCTCCTCCGAAACCCTCAGCCTCAGAACCTACGCTGCCCCCTAAAGACAGGGAAAGACGAGTAGGTTCCTCGTTTTAGCAAAGGGAATAAGGATGCTCGAGTCAATTGTACATGCGTCATAATGTTAACCTATATCTTTTATTGGTGATAGGTTCCAATGACAAGGCTCAGAAAACGAGTTGCTACAAGATTGAAGGATTCGCAGAACACGTTTGCATTGCTGACTACTTTCAATGAAGTAGACATGTAAGCCAAGCCACTATCTATCCTATCCTGCCGCTCATCTAATCTACCTAGTTTTCCTCTTTTCTTTTATTGACAATCGTTTTTCTTTAGAATCTTAACATATTTGTATCCCGATTTGCATGTAACAGGACTAACTTAATGAAGCTTCGATCTGACTACAAGGATACGTTTGTCGAAAAACATGGTGTGAAGCTAGGTTTAATGTCAGGATTTGTGAAAGTATGTTGTTTCCCCTTCACTTCTCATGCTCGTACTTCCTATTGATGCTTTTTGGGAAACTGAAGTTTTAATGTCTTCCATTTTCAGGCAGCTGTTAGTGCTTTACAGAAGCAGCCAATAGTGAACGCTGTCATCGATGGTGATGACATAATATACAGAGACTACGTTGATATCAGCATTGCTGTTGGAACTCCCAAGGTAAGAAATATGCTGTTGTCCTTAATCAATCCCAGATCGCTCGATAAATTGATGGTAGTTTACATTGATGAAGAAGCTACCAATGAATAGTTTTGTTTCCTGCTTCTTACACATTAAAAATATTTAACGAGAAGCTTCATGTCTCTATTTCAACCAACCTTTTTACATTTTTCGGCAGGGTCTCGTCGTCCCAGTCCTCCGTGGCGCCGAAGGTATGAACTTTGCCGAGGTTGAGAAGGAGATCAACACACTCGCCAAAAAGGCCAACGATGGCACAATATCAATCGATGAGATGGCAGGTGGAACCTTTACAATATCCAACGGCGGTGTTTATGGCAGTCTTCTGAGCACTCCAATCATCAATCCTCCTCAGGTTTGATTTACCAAATAAAAAACCTTTAATTTTTATCAGTTTCAATTTACATATAACATTGTTGAATAAAACTACTTTCCTCGATAGTCTGCGATTCTTGGGATGCACTCGATTGTGAACCGTCCTATGGTTGTCGGGGGAAACATAGTGCCAAGGCCTATGATGTACATCGCCCTAACCTACGACCATAGGCTTATCGACGGCAGAGAGGCCGTTTTCTTCTTGAGGAGAATCAAAGACGTCGTGGAAGACCCTCGAAGGCTGCTTCTCGACGTGTAACCAGAGTTGCTGCTCATGGTGAAAATTCGAAAATCATTTGCATATTACTTTGCTACCTTTTGACTTGAAATAAGATCACTGCAAACCTTATACAGCGTATTGGTGTTTCCTTTTATGCGTATCGTCCGTCGTTTTGCATTTTGGAAGGGACAATAAATATCGTTTTGTCATTTGCGGCTTTTTGTTGATGATCGAATGAATGAATTGCTTTCGAGTGAAGAGTTTTCGCCAAATGTTGACTTTGATGTTTACCGTATACATGATGATTCTTATTTAATGTTTAAGCGTGTCTTGTGCTTGTGGTTATATGTATCTTCAAGAACGGCTAGAAATAGATTTTGGGCGACATTAGGGATCAAAACCACGATGAATAATAATTTATAGGAAAATCATGGGAGAATGTCATTTTTGTTATCAATGCATTGGATATGGGCATTTTTTGTCCCTTAAATTTTAACTTCCCACTTTTAGTCGATAACGTAACTGATTTTGTGCCGTTTTGGTTATCTAGTTAATTTAATTGTTAGTTTAGATTTATGAACCATCCCAGTAGAGAGTCCTAATAACACGGGACCAAAACGACTCGTAAATTCGGGCTGGTCGAACCTGTAAGTTTAGTCAAAAACTAAAAATTAAATTAACTCGAAACGGCAGAAACTAAAAGTCGAATCTTGAACTTGGGGAACTAGAAACTTCGATTACCTAAATATTGAGACCAAAAATGACATCGGAATCACTATTAATACTGGTACTTTATTGCGCACTCGATGTGTGTGCTTAAAAATAATTATATGAAATTAATTTAAATTTTGAAGTTATAATTTTTAGTGTTTAAGACGAAATATAAGTTTTAACTATAAAAAGAAACTACGGTGTAGAGGCATAAGTACAGTCAATTAAAAATTAGAAGTGGTATAAAAATACTTAATTGATGGACTAAATTGCTAATAAGTTACATACCAAATTATGACAGTTTATATCCACCCCAAACCAATTATATAATATACTAGTATTTTTTTGCACACGCATATAATTACATTGAAATTATTTTAAAAATTATGAAATTATAATTTTAGTGTTTAAGATGAAATATAATTTTTAAATATACAAAAAGAAGCTTAGTTGTAAAGCATAAGTACAGTAAATAAAAAATTATGAGTGATATGAAAATACTTAAGTAATTAAATTACAAATGAGGACTAAATTTCAAATAAGTTACGCACAAATTGTGTCAATTTATATCCCCCAAACCAATTATATAATACTCCCTCCGTCCCAAAAGTTTTTGGACATTTTACTAAATCGGGCGTCCCACTTCTTTTGTACATTTCCTTATTTAGCAAAAAAACTATCTCAAACAATCAATATAATAATATTAAATATTCTTAAAAGACGTACCAAAATATACACTTTTTTACCTTTTCATCACACTATATTATTAAAATATTCAGTTTCTTAATTCTCGTGCTAACTCCGTAATGTTCATAAAGTTATGGGACAGTAGTGTAGATAATATACATCTTTGACCCACAGCAGATGGATCAAACCCCGTCGAACCTATAGTTTACCCACAAAAAATTGACCCGACCCGTATCTGGTAGTTTATCCGAAGTACTTTTGTTCCCCTTCACGCCCAACCTCGCCCACCATAAAGCAACCACCGGCAAATCGACACAATCAATCTCTTTTCACTATCATCGTTTAACTCCATTTTACCATGGCTTTATCTCGAACCCTCTCTCAATCGATGCCCCGCCTCGAATCCGTCTTTTCGCTAACCACCCGCCGGCACAGCTCGGCCAAGGCCAACCCACAGCTGATCGATCGAAGTCGACCTCGATTCCTCGGAGTCCAGTGAAGTCATCACGGTCGGGGTCAAGAAGCTCGAGGACGCCATCCGAAGCATGATAGTGCGCCGTGCGGCGCCGGATTGGCTTCCCTTTATGCCGGGCTATTCGTATTGGGTTCCGCCTCTGCCTCCGCCGCGTTCTTCTTCGATCCGCGGCGGCGGCGGCACTCAAGCCTCCAGCCTCATCGAGGTTGTAGGAAAATTGGCGGAAGCTTCCGCCTCGACGAAGGGGAATCGGAGGTTTATTGGTCACGATTACTTGGCGTCTGATGATGAGCTGATGGCGATCTCTTCTCCCAGAGGTTGGCCATCGTCCGACTTTTTCATCCAAGGTGTGTTATTTGTTGTTGATTCAGCATACGAAAATTAGGGTTACCTTATCGAAATTGGATTTCTGAACAAGTTGTTTGAGGAATGTTAATATAGGGGTTCTGAATTGGCGAGCGAGATGGATTTTGATTGGGTTATATAGAGTGGCAATGTGCTTTAAGAGCTCGAATTTTGGGGGGAAAACGAAACAAACTTTTCGATTCTCAATCACTGGCAATAGATGACTGATTAATCGATATTGAGTTGAATTTTAGTTCTTTAGGTAGGTTGGGAGTTGAGACTCTCAGCCTCAAGGTAAATCCATAGAGCTCGTCTCAGCTGATATCTACAATATACGCGAAAACTAATTCTAGAATAGTGATTGCATAATTATCGATCTCCTTTTGTGAGACATTACGAAAAAGAGTCACTTAAACCTTAATTTCTGTGTCTCTTTTTCGAAAAGCAGGTTCGACAACTGTACCATCCGTGGTGGAGATTCAGTTGCATATTCAAGAACTCGAAACCCAGTCGGACGATTCGCACAATCCCGAGGATGTCGAAGAATGAATCTTTAAGTCAAATCAAAACATTTGCTTCGGTAAGTAAGTTAAGTAGATGCCCAGTGACATTCATTCTCTGTTCTGCAGATATTTGTTGGACTTTTCCATTTCCCTGTGTATATTCTTCGCATAGGTTGGTTAAGTTTGAGGATATTTCTGAGATGAAAAAGGAAAGCAAGATGGGATTTGTTTGTGGGTGGAAAGAGTTTCAAGACATTCCTAGCTAGGTTTCTGCTTTGAACCTGGGATTTTGGCAGCTAACTTAATGCCGAAGAAGAAATATGTACAATCTTGAAACAATAATAATGCTGTTTTTCTTCCTCATAGTTTCTTTTGTGTGGTTTTGGTTTATAAGTAGAATAAGCTCTAACCTATTTATAATTCAATAGTTATATCGTCTCGTCGTTTGATGGAACATCATCGTCAAGCGAGAACTATCGCAATGCCAATAAACTCAATTTCTTTCATATTCGACCTTACTACAACCTAGAGCTCTTCTTGACGTGGAGAAAGAAAAAAAAAAGATAATAAATATGCCAGTCATCAAACAAAAGTTCAAAGCTCAGAGAGAGAGAGAGAGAGAGAGAGAGAGAGAGAGAGAGAGTAGGGGTATCAAATGGATAGTAGCCAAGTTGTGAATTGTGATATCTCCACATGCAATATTAGGTTCATATTGTGACTATACCATAGCCTGGCTCTCTATGTATTGTATGTATTGTTTTGCGTTAATATTAAATATAAATCAAGACCACTAGCATGAGAGGAATAGAGCAAAATGTAGCCACAAAGGACTTGCCGGAAATAAATGTATGTATAGAATTACACACACAAATATATATATATATATATATATAATTGTATTCAGGTGAATCATTCTTGGCTGCAAAGTACTCTATTCATCTTCATTCAAGACTTCATGATTATATGTTTAGAACGATGGATCGTAGGAGATAAAAGGAAAAAAAGGTGGGATGGGGCATAATCAAGTGGAGCGAAATAGAATTGGAATACTTGCATGGATAATTGTCTATTCTATATTCTTTTTGTGAGAAACAATAAAGCATTCTTGCACAAAGTCAACTTAATGCATGTATTTATTCGTTTAGGCCAATTTAATTCTTATATATACTCAACGACGCAATCTTTGCCAAATATAGCAAGTTAAACATAACACACGCGTATATTTATCTTGGCCTAAAAACGGCACTCGTCTCTTGGTATCTCTGACCACCAATGGTGCAGCATGAACTCGAATAATTCCTTTAGAGTGGGAATAGAATTTTCTTTTTTTTTATGTATTTTGCGTAAAGGTTATGTAACAAATTTTAATTACTCCTAAAAAAATCTAATATAATGACGAAAATTGGACATATATACGTGTGAGGGGTGATTTCAATCATCAATGCGAGATCGATGGGCCGGCTCTTAAACGGGCCTACTTTTAAGGCCCACGTGGACCAATATATAATGGGCCGATTCTTATTGGGAAAGGCCTTTTTCTAAATACAATAATAGAAACCCTAGTCATTCATACTGCTTCTGAGTTCTGAGTTCTATCTTTACGCCTCATTTGCATCCTCTTCGATTCTCCGTTGTCGTCGCCGGCCATCCTTTTGCAGCCGACTAGACTATCTCCAGATAATCAGATATGGTGAGTCGATTCAATTAGATCAGCGTCTCTTCTCAGAGCTCAATATGTTTTGTTGATAGTTGATGATGAATTCCCACGCTGTGTACGTGTGATGATAGGTTCTCTCCAACGATATTGACCTGCTCAATCCACCGGCTGAGCTTGAGAAGAGAAAGCACAAGCTCAAGCGCCTTGTTCAGTCACCCAACTCGTTCTTCATGGTTCGTATGATACATCGCTCTAGTTTAATTGTCGTGTTTGGCTCTCATTTTTCGTTTCTGTGCATTTTGTATGAGGATCATGCTGTTCTTTTGCTGTTTTTCAGGTCTATATATGTGTTGTATTAATTTGTTGTGTTTTGTGATTGTAGGATGTGAAATGCCAGGGTTGCTTCAACATGTAAGCCGATTGCCTTTTCTTCCTCTAAATCTGTTTAGAAATCTATGAACCCTAAGGCTGTTCTTTTTTTGTGTCATCACATGTAATGGCTTGCTGATAAGGATGTTCCTCATCTGCTTTACCAATTAATTGTCAATAACTTTGTATTGCTAGTAGCTTGGAAAAATCAGATTATCGAAAAAAATCTTTCTGGTATGGCGATTGAAATGCAAACACAACACGCACGTAGAATAAAAAATTTAATCTTTTGCAACAGAACAACTGTTTTCAGCCACTCTCAGACGGTGGTTGTTTGCGGAAACTGTGGGACGGTGCTGTGCCAGCCAACTGGTGGACGTGCTAGGCTCACCGAGGGATGCTCTTTCAGAAGGAAGGGTGATTAATCACGAAAATTGTACGTTCTCAAAGATGATGATCCATATTTGCTATTCAAAATCTTTGATTGGGTTTTTTAGTTTTATGATGTGAAGGACCAATAATTGGCTGTGACTATATTTTTGTGTAATGCTGAGATCTTTTCATTTCATGTTACTAGCTGCTATGGTTTATTCTAACTCTTGGCTGGGAAATTCTGTCTTTTTTTTCGCTTATTGAAATGGACTGAATCTAAATCTATGATCTTGCCTTCGATTATTTTGTCTCATCCTCTGATTCACGGTTTTCCTAACTCCCTGGTGCCTAGTTTGTCCAAAGAGCTCATATCTTAGTTCAATTGTTGGCGTGTGTTTGTATTGCTTAAGGTAGTATAACTTATTGTCTGTGCCCATCCATTAGAACGTTATTTTCTTATGGGCTGCTGAGTATTACTCGAATTTCATACAAATATATGTTACTACACGAGCCCATCTGATGAATGATTGACATGTTTATCGAATATTCGTTGGATTCAATCTATTATGATATGGTTCAATCTATTTTGATATCGACAAAACATTAGGAGACTCAGATCTCATGATATGTTTCAATATAATTGAGAGTCGCCTAAGTCTTCTGTTGATGGAAGAGAATAAGGCCATAAGCTGTCCCTTTGAAATGATGGGATGATGAACATAACCAAAATTTGGAATTATGGGGTATGCCCTACTTAGGAGATGATGGTTGTATATATATATATATATATATATATATATATATATATATATATATGTCAATTATTATGTTTGACACATCAAATTTGGCTGTTTTACCATAAAAAAATGTAATAGACAGAACAATACTTGAGTTGGCAAGTAGCATCGCATTTAATGAAGTTTGGCGGTTTGCCTAATTTTATTGCTTGTTGATAGTTCGCATACCCTCTTATTTTTTTCTGGGCCATATCACTCGCAATTTTGTATGGTCTTCAAGCAAATTTAGTTGGGAATACTATTCAAAATTTTAGTGATTTAATAGCAATAAAATCGAACGTGTTTAGAAATAATAAAAGTATACTGGAATTTATATAATGATTAAAACGTGACAGTGACTCTATCTAATTATTCTTACCAGGTTTGGGATTTAAAGGTATCTTCAAAACACTATTTCAATATTAATATTAGGCAACAAAATAACATGTTTATATGATATATGGAGTAACTTCGAGGAAATAATTTTCTATGTGTATTAATTTATATGAATGATTCAGATATAGGTGTAGTGATCTATCGTGCACAATAAGCACTAATTAGTGCTAGAAAACGATTTATTACAGTCAATTATGCCCATCGATTTATAAGCACCAATTTTGTCGAGCTCTAAGTAAATGTGGATTATTATATTACGAAGCCTATATTAGGGTTCATAATCATACTTAGTAGGATACATTAAGTTGTTCCAATTATTTGTTTCTTTAGCAACTATGAGGTCTATATATACATATATATCTTAAATCCTTATCCATAGAGTAGTCATATGTAGATAGTTTTCTATTTCTTTTTAACCCATCTTTTTGCATGCTCTATTCTTATCATAAAAAAGGATGTGCTTTTTGATAAAGCGGTATGAACTTTGATGATTAAAAGAAAAAAGAATCAATATCATCGACAGCCAAAAAGAATCTCTATGGGCCACCGAAATATTACGGTGTCGGCAGAAAATATAGAAATTAAGAAGAAAAAATTATTGACTTTGTGTCTCGCCCGTAAATAATAGTAATACACTAACTTAAAAATCATACGAAAGAATATATCGGAGGTGAAATAAAGGTTTTTATTACTTCCATCGTGATCACAGGCGACAACGGACGTTTATAAAACCCTACATATTGACACGTGGCATAATTTAAGTGGTTTATATATAATGGGCACTTTCAAAGGTGGGCTCCACAGGGTTTCTTGGTAGTATAGTATATTATATTGCACACTATCGTTTGTTTGTCATGTGCTGTTAAATGTTCTGAAAATTCAGGAAAATTTAATTATTAAGTAAATTACATAAAATATATATCTTATATGATGTATCTAATTGGTTGTAACTTGTAACATGTAAGGTAAATATTATATTATTAATTCTGCGTAGCGTAACCATGTGAGTATGCGCTGAGTGCTTGGTGGGTTGGCAATTGGCATACATGGGTGTGTGTAATATTATTGAAAACACAAATGTTTAATTGTTCAAGTTTACTAATGTAAATAAGTTATAAGCTACCAATAGGTACATTTTTCATACTTCTTAATGTACGTAACATGATTATAGTTTCTTTATATTAACATGAGTAGTTAACATAATTTTTTTTTATTTTTCATCACAAGTGGACCTCTATGTTAGGTATAGCAGCAACAACCGACTATTTTGAATTAATATTTTATTTCTCAATCCTAAATTCCAGCAAAAATCAGTTGGAAAAGATTCCTTGTAATTGAAATTGATTTGAAGATCACATGAGGATGCTCGAATTATTCCATACGATCCATACAAGTTTAATATATGTATAATGTATATAATACCTATAGTGTAATAATAGGTTTTTTTGGGGTATTTGTCTATAATCGAATCTCAATTTTATCATTTGACGGTAATGAAGAATTTCTTCTAGTATTTTACATGTAAAAGGGCATAATGTGTCTTGTATAATCGGGCATATAGTAAAAAAACATAACCAAATTAAATAATTTGGAAAGAAGAGAAAGTCGTCTCAAATCCCAAGAGACGCATGCATGCAAAATTATATTATAATCAATAAACGCGTGCCATTGAAGCGACCATTCGATTTTGGTAATTATTAAATATTTCACACGTAATTCCAATATATTTTCCTTTCTCTTTTCTTTTCTTTTTTCTCTTCATTGAGTACAGTGAAAAGTCCCAAAACCCTAACATTTTAATATTGTACGGGGTGACGTAGACGAATTTATCGAGGTGATTAAATAAATGATAATGGTGCCAAAAGTATAGAGAAGAAAGGGCATCTCCGTAAAACAAGGCTTCTGATTTAAATAATATATGGTCTGTTTGATTTGAAATGTGAAACTTTTTATATCATATCTTGAATATATTCAGATAAGCATGAATATATTACATTCTTTTGGTATTTAAATCGTGTTTCGGAACTAATCACAAAATTAGGTCTAATGAATGGCCTTTGGACATAATAAAAGTATATTAATACTAACACCCTAAATGAACATTATGATTGGTACATGTCACTGAATTAAATTTTTAAATATTTTTCGCAAGGTGAATATTGTCTCTTGAATTCTGACTAAGCTAATTAATGAAAGACCGATTTCTTATAACACATGTACATATATCGTACATAGTCCACGCATTTGATGAGTCAATAATCAAGAGTTGACAGATAAGAAAATTAATACTAGACGACGTTCGTTTTATAAGGCAATGATGATTATGAAAATTTATTACACGCAGTAATAAGACACGAAGTCAGGTAACAAATCCAAACGTAATTAATTACAAGTGTAGTAAATAAATCCACGCATTACGTACCTAACCATATTTTACTCACACGAAAGTTGAACACTCCATATTTAGAAAAGAAAGAAAGAAAATAATTACTTCGTAAATACACCCCTGAATTTCCAACTATTACACACGAATCTTCGTAGCTATAATGCTCCTTGATTTGCTTTTTGATCCCTGAAAAACATTAAATTGTTAAGCCGAGCTCTTTGCGAAGTTAATTACTATCATTATCATTACAGAGCTATGAAATTACGTTTCTAACCTCCACTGGTCAACTAAGTGGCACAACGGTCAAAGGTCTCCATCGTTTTCCAGCAGGGGGAGAGAGAGAGAGATACAAACAATAGATACAGATACAGCGACGCAAAATTAAACAATAGCAAAACATAATGTTTTTTTAATAGAAAAATTTGGAGAAATCAAGAAAAAAAGGAGTGTGAGCTTTGAGTAGAAAGAGAAACTCACCTCGTAAAAAGAGAGAGAAGAGACTGTGTAATAAACAAAGTGCAAAGATCAAGGCAGGCGTAAAAACAGGAACTTGCAGAAAGCAAGAGATTTTGAGAAAGAAACCATTCATTCACATAGAAAGAGAGAGAGAAGGAGGATTCACGCAGTACACACACAACTGCGTGTTTGTGTCTGCTAGTGTTGTGTGGAGAAGGGTACAGAATAAAAAGTAATATCAGCATTTGGTCTGCGCTATACTCAACATCTCTTCTTTTTCCAAAGTCTCCCTTGTCCCCCCCTCCCCCCTCTCTCTCTGACCTCGCCGGAAAATCATCATTCTCTCCGGCGATAGAAGTCGCCGTGATTGAAAAAAAAGTATTCTTTTTCTTCTTTCGCGGGGTAAGAGATTAGGGGTGTTCGTTTGAGTTTGAATAGGTAACTTTCTTGATCCATATTATCAAATACCAGAAGCTCAAATGAAGTTCCCCTGAGAAAGTTTTGGTCTTAAGCTGAGAAGAAGTATAAAGCCGTCTTTGAAGAGGATAATATGAAGACGACGTCGATCGGAGCCGGCGTTCAGCCGCCGACCGCCTCTTCTGCCGGCGAAGGTAGACCTGACCCTTTACAAAATAAATACTAGTTCTCTTTTAGGTCGATCTTTGTCGACGACTTTGACTCAAATCTGATCTTTTTTTCCATCGTTGTTGTTTCATGTGTTCATCTTATTTTCCTCGTCTTCTGCTCGAAAAGATTCGATTTTTCTCGGCAACATAAACTAATAACCGAAGCCCTTTACATCTCCTGCAATAATCGAGTCAAACTTAGCTATGATTGATGAATTGAATCTTATATCTATATATTCAGTAGTCGATTAATGCGATGTATCTCTATATAGAGAAGAAAAGCATAATAAACACGGAACTATGGCAAGCTTGCGCCGGCCCAATGGTCAACCTCCCCGCCGCCGGGACCCACGTCGTCTACTTCCCTCAAGGCCACAGCGAACAAGTATACAATCCCTTCCTTTTTTTTTTTCCATTTTTTCTGTGGAAAAAATATGCTTTTTATTATTTTATTACAAGTTATCCAAACTGCTCATGTGTGTTGTCAGAAACTGAGGGGCTACATAATGGTTTTGAGAAGGATCACATGGGATGCTATACAAAAGTTCTATGATTGTGGTCGTTATTACTGTTCTTGATGTGATAATACATTTGAATTCTGCTGTAATTCTGTGGATTTGATCTTTGCTATAATGGGTGTGAATTTATGAAGCAAAGAGGGAGCTTTATGCATCTATTTACATATACATATATGTATGCTAATAAAAATTCGATATATTTTTCACCAAGAAGCAAGTGCCTTCTGTAAGTTTTCGATAATGTTGCTGATATCCCGAAATAAAAATTCGATCTTTTTTCCAGGTCGCAGCTTCGTTGAAGAAGGACGTCGATGCCCAAGTGCCAAATTACCCGAATCTTCCCTCTAAATTGCTGTGCATACTTCACAGCATCACTTTGCATGTACGGTAATTCATTTTTTTTTCAATTCATACGATTATCTGCTTAATTCGTTACCTATGCGTATGAATTTTAATTCATAATCATGTTTTTAAATCAGGCTGATGCAGAGACCGATGAAGTATACGCTAAGATGACGTTACAGCCAGTGCCTTCTGTAAGTTTGAAAAAACATCTTTCTTTTTTGTCGATGTTTCTTATGTAATAATTGTTACCATCTTCTTCGCAGTTTGACAAGGAAGCTTTGTTAAGGTCAGACTTATCCATGAAAGCCCATAAACCTCAAACCGAGTTTTTCTGTAAGACATTAACGGCCAGTGACACGAGCACTCACGGTGGCTTCTCTGTCCCTCGTCGGGCGGCGGAGAAAATATTTCCTCAATTGGTTAGTACGTATTTAAAAGCTTATTTTATTACATCATTCGTGACATCGTAAAAGATTATGTCTTTACGGTTTTTTTCATAATTGCAGGACTTCAACATGCAACCACCTGCCCAAGAACTCGTGGCCCGGGATTTGCACGATAACGTTTGGACTTTTCGCCATATTTATCGAGGTGGGTTTTCTTTAAACTGTTCAAATTATTACAGCGAATGTTCATATCCTTATAATTTGTGAAGTTTAATTATGTTTAATTTAGGCCAACCAAAGCGCCACTTGCTTACGACGGGATGGAGCCTTTTCGTTGGAGGGAAAAGGCTCTTCGCAGGCGACTCGGTTTTATTCATAAGGTAAATATTAGTAAACGAATCCTCAAAAAAATTTCGCCTCGCTGTAAGATAACGGACGTAAGAAGTGTGAGAAATATTCTCTTACAGGGATGAAAAGCAGCAGCTGCTATTGGGCATACGAAGGGCTAACAGACAACAAACAAACTTATCTTCTTCGGTTCTTTCGACCGATAGCATGCACATAGGCATCTTAGCCGCTGCTGCTCATGCTGCTGCAAACAATAGCCCTTTCACCGTCTTTTACAATCCAAGGTTTGTTTGTTGTATATGACTGCAAATTTTTGGTCGTTTTAGATAAAAGATTGAAAGTCTCGATTGGAAATTTTATTGCAGGGCTAGTCCATCCGAGTTTGTAATACCTTTAGCAAAGTATTACAAAGCAGTTTGTGGCAACCAAATATCTCTCGGCATGCGCTTTCGCATGATGTTCGAGACTGAAGAATCTGGGACGAGACGGTACTTAAATACGTCTACTTGCAATAACTTCAAATAATTTTCCTTCTTCTGCTTACGATCTCGCTCAAATTCACTGATAACTTTTTGCAGATATATGGGAACGATAACTGGAATTAGCGACCTCGACCCGGCGAGATGGAAGAACTCTCAGTGGCGAAACTTACAGGTCGGCAAAATTTTCTTGCAGTCGAAAGGAAAAAACAAGGACAAACCTTTTCAGTGTCCTCCTAAAAAACGAAACTTTATCTTGTAAGAACAGGTCGGCTGGGACGAGTCGACAGCTGGCGAAAGGCGTAACCGCGTATCTGTTTGGGAAATCGAGCCCGTCACAGCTCCGTTCTTCATCTGCCCGACCCCACCTTTCTTCAGGCCCAAACGCCCGATACAACCTGGGATGCCTGGTGAGAGAACTTCAACAGAAAAAAAGAATCGAATGAATTTCTGCTAACCTTACACGATCTTCTTTCTTCTTTCTTTTTTCATTGCAGATGATGATTCTGACCTAGACAGCATATTCCGTAGGACAATGCCATGGCTAGGAGACGACTTTGGGGGCCTTAAAGACCCTGGCTTGAGCTTAGTCCAATGGATGAACATGCAGCAAAGTTCATCGCTAGCAAACCCCTTGCAGCCCAATTACATGAGCCCTATGCCTGCCTCGGTTCTCCAAAACCTAGCCACATCGGGCCTTTCGAGTCCGTTAGGTTTGCCCTCGGTTCAAATCCCATTGCAGAACAGTATGCAGTTCAATACGCAGAGGCCTAGCCCTCCTATTCAACAGATCGATCAGCTCCAAAAGCTATCTTCACCATCTTCGTTGAACCCTTTAGGCTCTGTTTTACAGTCGCAGCAGCAGCAGCAGCAGCCTCTAGTCGCCCAATCATTACCTTCGACGAGCCATTCTCAGCCACAAGCTCCCAATGTTGTTGTTCATCAGCAGCAAGAGACTATTGCTGGCCATCAGCAGCAGATTCAGAGAAATGTTGGTCAGAGTTTAGGCCAAGCTCAGATTTTGAGCCAAGCCCATAATCAGAATCTTATTACCCCGCCGTCTCAATCTATTGGCGGGAATACGAATCAGCAGTTAAGTGGGACGGAGAATCAGTTACAGCTTCAGCTTCTTCAGAAGCTTCATCATCAACAGCAGTCACTTCTAGCGCAGCAGTCTATCATGCAAGATCAGCAGAAAAAGCAGGTTTTTGATGCTACTACGGCGAACTTTTCGAGGCATGTGACTATGTCAGCAAACCCCATGATCGATTCCTCTCAACCAATGGTGTCTCAGCCTCAGATCAGCGCAAGCAATGGTTTGACGAGCCTTGCTTTTGGTCAAGAAATTTCTGGGAATTTGAGGCATGGCGGTTTGAGCGCATCTAACAATCAGTTTTCAGTGGGCGGCGGTAATAATAACTTACTTAGCGAAGCTAAGAACAACTGCGGCCCATCTGTAGTAACGGATGATATTCCCTCATGTTCGACTTCTCCGTCCACAAACAACTGCTCTAACCAAAACCAGTTGATGATGAAGGACGGTAGTAGAAGCAATCATCATGCTTCGATGGTTGGCGATGAGATCGCTCCACACTCTTCGGCTTCTTTGATGAATTCTGGCGATTTAGAAGCCATGGCTTGTAATGGTAAACTAGGGAAGGATGCACCACCGAAGGCTGACGTTAGGCCTTCGATGAACATATCCAAAGGTCATCATAACAATGGCTTCTTTGCATCACAACAGCAACAGTACCCTCATGCAAACGGAGGCAATCTTGATTATTTGGACAGCTCATCTTCAGCTACTTCAGTTCTTTCGCAGAATGAAATCCATATGCCCACAACACATAACAATTCCAATACATTCAATGCTCAATCCATGCTGTTTAGGGATCCAAGTCAGGACATAGAAGTGCACGATGATCTGAGGAGTAGTAGCCTTCCTTTTGGGGCAAACATTGATAATCAGTTTGTAATGCCTATGGTGAGTGATCCACTGACAACAAAAGACATGATGGGTTCAGACAAAGACTTCCCTGGTAATAACATTTCGGTTGGAGGAGGTGTGCTTTCTGCTTATGGGGACGCAAAGGAAGCTCAAGCCGAACTATCATCTTCGATGATTTCTCAGTCCTTTGGAGTTCCTGACATGGGATTTAACTCCATCGAATCCTCAGCCATGAACGAGGGTGGCTTCATCAATAAGGGTCCTTGGGCTCCACCACCTCAGTTGCCTAGGTTGAGGACATACACAAAGGTTGCACAAAAACTGTTCTTACTACAGAATCTTGATTTTCGAATTTCGGCTAATTTTCGTTGGTTTTTTCGCAAAAAGGTGTACAAGCGTGGAGCTGTCGGAAGATCGATCGACATCACACGCTACTCGGGCTACGATGAACTCAAGCAAGATCTTGCTCGTAGGTTCGGCATAGAGGGACAGCTCGAGGATAGGCAGAGAATAGGTTGGAAACTTGTGTACGTCGATCATGAGAACGATGTCTTGCTCGTCGGCGATGATCCTTGGGAGTATGATTCTTCGACTCGTTTATTGCTTCACAGCTGTAATATTAGCTCAAGAACTGAAAAGAAAATGTCTTTTTTTTTTCTCAGGGAATTTGTGAACTGCGTGCGCTGCATAAAGATACTATCTCCTCAAGAAGTGCAGCAAATGAGCTTAGATGGAGATTTCGGCAACAGTCTCTTACAAAATCAAGCTTGTAGCAGCTCTGATAATGGAGTAAACTGAACAAGTGAATTAGACAGGCGAATTAATCTTTGCCACGAATTTTATTACCAGGCTTGAGGTTTTAGGACAAGAAAGATTTCAGTGCTTTGTAATTTATTAGTCATTTCTCTGTCTGTACTTCCACTGTGTAATGAGTTGTTTGTAGCAGCAGTTTGCATTAGAAGAAAATCAGTTGACACTTCTGTCTTGTGAGAGCAGAGCAAACTGATACAGAGTTCATTTGAGCACAATTTTAAGTGTAAATTCTCAAACAGCATTAACTGATTATTCAACATGATTGATAGGTACCATACAGAAAGAAGACATTCTAAGTAGTCATCGGCTCGGGGCTGGCGGTTTTCAAGATATCCAATAGGGAGTCGACAGCTGGCAGTTCTTCGTGCCAGAGGGGCAATGTGTCTCCTGGGAAAAAGTTTTTGGTTACTCCATCTTTGTTAATCTACACCAAGAAAACACAGGAAAAAAATCATCACAAAGCACAAATGGCTGCATTAATCTAAACCAACATTAATAGTCCCAAGTTCAATCTGAAGGTGTGCAATTAGAGTATAGTGTCTGATATTAGAAAGAAGAATGCAATATATTCACAACAACATTGTTTTTATTTCCTTCTTTTAGGACGAGGGAATTTACCGTCACAGTACGCACAACTCCTCCACTTGCTCCATCTCGGGCAATCGCAAGCGACACTGCCTCCACAACCAGTTTCTGATGGAAAAAAGTTAGAAATAAAAAAAAAAAAACATAATCACTACCTCATGGATGAGTCACACTGATGTCCAACAGATCATCACGTGAGCATCTTAAAAAGAATGAAGCTCAATGCAGTGAGATATTAACTTTTCATGCATTGGGGTTTACCAAGTCCACATAACAAATTCCATAAATTTTTCGAATCAAGAAAAGAACGACTCAAGCACATACCTCAGCTTCCTCTCTAGTCATCCCTGCCTTCCAATGTTTGTCGAAGTAGCCATACAAATATGTGGAACCAGAGCCTGATACAAGGAAAAGAAAGATTGTCACGGTGAGTTGCAGATTCATCTACAAGGTGTTTTACGATAAGAAGGAACACAACAGTGGAAACAGAAAGAAGCAATATCATTCCTAGACAATGAACTCCTCTCCTAGTAATTTAATCTCGTTCGATATTAAAATTGTATTGCGTTGTGATCAACTTCACTAACAAAAGTGCAGCCACAATGAATCAGAATCATGAGGAAGTAATGAGGCACACCTCCAATGGTAAATGGCTGCTCTAGAATTGTCCCACCAAGGGGGACACCGTATATTTGACCCCCTTCATGCTTGGCCCATCCACCAATTATAAGGCCAGTTTGCAACATGTTCTGCAAATATATAAGCAAGAATTCACAGGCAATACAATGAGTGTAATGCCGTGCAACAAATCCTAACAATGCATTGCATCCTAAAACTCACTCTCTCTAAGTGTATGCTTGACTAACCTTGTTGTTATAAGCAAACATTCTCACAAGATTGGCAGCAACCTTGACAGTTGATGGCTCTCCAAGATGTATACTGCATCGAGTTGCAAATTGTGAGATTTGAACTAGACCAAAGAAATAAGTTCAAACGTGAAATCATATGTAAGAAGCGGGCCGATTTTTTTTTTATTGAAAACATGATATTGCACTGTGTCCAGCACACTTACGTGTGTTGGTTGAGGTAAAGACGAACATAGTCCGAGAGAATCTGAGAGTCGGCTGCCTGAACAAAACAAACATGTCAATGGTGGAAAATGTGGAAGATGGAATACACACTCAGACTCACACATACAAATTATGTGCTAAGTTTATCTAAATCCTGTAAGAATCATCGATGTCCTGTTAATGTATGAACAAAGCACGAGAATATCACAATTGAAAAACGGAAACAATTGTCATCAAGAACACCCCTTTCCAACCCGCAAGAACATCAATTAGATTCAGACAACGTATGGAAAAGCAGAACTAAAAAAACCATAGCATTCTCAATAAGAAAATTAAACCCAAGAACACAGCCATATCCACAAATCAAACGCTAAACAGGAAAAAGAGGCCAAAAAAAAACCGAAGCAGAAAGATGAAAAAAGGAACAGAGCACGAAAGCAACAGCATTGACTAACCGATCCTGACCGACAAAGGTAGACATTGTCAGTCAACTGCGTGATTTTATCGGATGCCCTATTCGCCACATACATCCCTACAAAATACAGTATTTTCGATACTTTGTTGCAAATCCAAGCTGCCGAAAGCTAAACTGAAAAGCCCAAAAAAAAAAAACTATGAACTCACCAGTGCTAGTTCGAGAATCAGCTCCCAGAACAACTCCTTTGTCGTAGGTGACGCCGACGATAGTTGTCCCCAATGAGTGAGGGCCGTTAGTTTGATCACCGTAGCTCAAGTCCATGTTTTAGATCGAATTGTTTTCTGAGCTGGGAGAGAATCAGTTCGTGTAGAAACACCTTTGTACTTCGTGTTCCTCAAGATTACTGAGTCTATACAATTTAATTTGGTCCTCGAACTAATAAATGATGTTTGTTAAGCCCCAACTAAAGTTCATTTTGCAATTCGGCCTTTCAAGAGGTTCGTTTATGATGACCCGATCGATCCGACCCGTTAACTTAAATAAAAAATCGATTTAAAGAAAATCATTATCATTACATGTTTCTGAAACAAAATACAGCAGAGCAGATGCTAATGAAAATCCATATCTAGGAAGAATCTACCACAGTAATGAAATAAAACAATGCATCTTCCATCTTTCCTTCATCAAAGGTAGAGCGAATTTGCAAACATTATTCCACGGCGGAGGCTTTCGCTAGCTGCTTCAAACTTGTGCTCTAAATCTGCTTCTCCAACAGCATGTGCAGCAGATTTTAACTAGAAAAGATCAGAAGCAAAGATCATATATAATGTTCGTCGAATAAACCGAAAAGCATACGCATTGAATCTTCCTAAAGGATTGATGACATTCCAAAGAATCTTACTTTTCATCGTTTCAAGTTTTTGATGAAGTTAGGACAATTGTATTGAATGTTATGTTTAGACTTTTGCCAGAGGTTAAACTAAAAACCTGGTTCAAGAATTCATCGAGCCTTCGAGCGAGCCTTATAATGCTGCCTTCGAATATATCTGTCATTTGTATTATTTCTGCGAAAGTTGCTCCCTGACAAAAGACAAAAGAAGAATAGAACATGAGCCATTTGTTAAGGAGCAGATTTAACATATATCAGCTAATTGAGTGAGCTGACCTTTGACCAACAGTAGATGACATCCATCAAGTATGGTCTAACCGATGCTTCAACATACTCTTCCATATTTACTTCGAGTTTGCACTCGCGTTGAATCTATACGAGAGTTAAGACACAGAATACAAATTCATAAACTTAGGTCACTGTCAGAACAAAGGTTATGAAAGGCCAATTTTACCTCAGCTATTCTTCTTGCACTTTCTTGAAGTTGCTGCAGTGGTATGGAAAGTTCAGCTCTTAAATGTATCTGCTCATTCGATTTGTCTCCTGGAATGAAGCAACTGGCTAGAGCTGCGACTTGGTGATGGTCAAGATCGTTGAAAGTACCTATACAGCCGTTTTATTTCATGACATTATTGGGTTGATTGCGTAGGAAAATGGGAAGAAAAAACTGTCGGACTAACTTACCATTGAACATCAGTTCTGTGACGAGGAGCTCGTCGCCTGTATCTATAAGGCAAGCAGCTCGACCCTTCAACTGAACGACACCGTCACTATCGATGTGCCCGAGTCTCTTGAGAACCCTCGAACGATTCTTAAGCTCATCGCGGAATTTTTGAAGCTGGAAATAGACGAAACCATTATCAAAATGTTAGTGGTCATACAGGATTAAAAATAATCTTTGTTTATAAGACTAAACTGTGATAATGGTAGTGATCAGAGAATTACTAGTAGAGCAATGGTCATGCTAAAGTAAGATGGAAGTACCTGAGAATCCTTCATTTTGGTTTTAAGCTGTTGGATTTCATAATTCACTTCTGCTTTCCGCTGGAAGCTTTTAAGTTCGTGTTCATCTTGAGACTACATAGCACATAAACAAGTGAGCAACCATGAGATGGAATAAAATTGCATGAGAGCGATGGATGGACTATTTCAGTCTGAGAGCTCCTTATATACCTTATGTAGTGGATGAGAAACAAGCTTATGCTCGATTTCCTCTATTTGATTAGCCAACTCGACAAACTCAGGCTCTTCAATTCCCATATCCTGCCAAAAATTACATATGATACTGATAATTGTAGTAAGAACAGCTCATAGAGTCAACGACCAAAACCTCCGGGAAATTAAATATTTCCTAATTTAGCCAAATGTATCAAATAATAGGAATTAGCAGCCTTAAATTATTGAATTACAGGCATCTTAATGGAATCACACACCTTAACAGGGTTAAGCTTTGGAAGACCTTCAGGGAAACGTTTCTCTAGCTCTTGAACAGCAGTGAGAATGTTTTCTCGTGCTTCCTTGGGTCGTAAATCAGAAGGGACGGATATTCTTAGTTTACTGAGGGCAGAAATAAGAGACAACTGAACTGGAACCTGAGAACAGAATAATGCAGAATTGTTAAAAAGATCAGACACAACTGCTCTGACATTAAAGGCCACAATATTTTGCGAAATTCGTTTTCCTATTGGATACATGTAACTTACCACGTGCATTTCACCTTTTTGTCCAGGACGAGGAGGACACGGTTTAGGTTGAGAACCACTTTCATGCGACACAACTGAGCAGTGAAGGAGAGTGTCCACAATGTAGCTGATACCACGTGAAGAAGCAAGTGAGGCAGGTAGAGAACTTGATGGAGGTACGTTTCTTTTCACCACATTGACCACCACTCCCCAGCCCCAATCTGTTCCACCTTCTCTCACTTTGACCTTTTCGGGGAACAGCTCAGAGAACATATGAGAACAAAATCACAGTCAGTTGAGATGAGCTAAGGGTCAGTTTAAGACATACCAGTCTACCAGGTAGGAGATAAGATAGAACTTTTTCAGGTCGTGTTATTTCAGACATCATTTTCTTTTCAAGCTGTGCTATCTCAAGCTTTAGCTTATGATATTCAGCAACTGCTTCCTGACAATGTGAACTCAAAAATCATGACATTATACATGAACCTAGGTAATTTATAAGCTTTACAATCAACCTAAGTCTTACCTCCCCAGAAGCATCTAACACAGCAGCTTCCTGTTCAAGTTGTGAAACCTTTTTGCCAATGTCTGGTAAAGCCTAAAAGAATCAGAAACTACATCCCTTCAGAATTCATAAATCGTTAACGGAAAAAAGGCGATGCTTAGTTTTCAGGTGACAAACCTTCTCATACTGAAATTGATGGAAAGAATTCCTGATAACATGCTCAGCAGTAAATTGTCCCTCAGCGCGGCTCATTAAATTGAGGATTGAATAGTAGCTCAACCTGAAAGTACTGACCAACGGTGCCGGTTTTCCCAAAACCATGTCTTTTAAAGTATTCATCTCCATCTGATGATTAAGAATACGTGTTACAAAAGAAGAATATATGTCTAAAGACTAGCGTAACGTCACAGATGCAACTCCTGCGTAGATACCACCTTTTCATCAATCATTATGATGCAAATGCCTCGCTCATCTTTACCACGGCGTCCAGCCCTTCCACTCATCTATAATGTCAAAGTAGTGTATCAACTCCCAAATAGATAAAACAGCTAACAAACCAAAAGTTGTTACTAGCCACCTGAATATATTCACCAGATCCAATAAAACGATGACTATCACCGTCCCACTTTCTGACACTTGTAAAAACAACAGTTTTAGCTGGCATGTTTAGCCCCATTGCGAACTGTAACGAATATAAGTCAATAAATGAAGAAAAGCTATGTAATTGATAGATGGTAAGTATCTATGACAAACGGATGTGGAATTTGAAAGGCCAAATGGTGAAATACCGTCTCTGTAGCAAAGAGAGCCTTAACAAGTCCTTCTTGAAAGAGAAGTTCCACAAGTTCTTTGATGATTGGAAGTAAGCCCGAGTGATGAACAGCAATGCCTCTCTCAAGCAGCGGCAACATTAGCTCAATTGCAGGCAAGTCCCTATCCTCCTTGCCCAAGCACTGAATTGCGTTTTCAAATACTTGCACCACCGTTTCTTTCTCCTCTTTGGTATTAAAATCAAGCTTCGACATGGACATGGCGTGTTGTTCACATTCCCTTCTGCTAAAGCTAAAAATTATGACTGGCTGGAACTTTCGCTCCATTATCATCTGGAAAATCGTTAGAGGGAAATGCGAGGAATGTAAGATAAGGGTTACCAGAAACTTACGATAAAAAACAAGGTAGCTAATAAATATAGCACATGCTAAGGAACAGATTATGGTTGCCTAAATAAGGAGAACAGTAAGAGTTTCTTGAGAATCTAGGGCAGTAAACGATAAGGACGTTCAAACAATCATACCTTGACAATTTTATATATGTCAGTGCCACCAGAAGCTTGTCCGCCTTTTGCAATCCGGCCAGAAGACTTACCATTTGCGCTGCGGTTCCCATTTGCAGTATTTTGCTTCGTAAATGTATCCTGAAGCTTCGAAAAGTTGCCTTCTTTGAATTCTTCATTCTCATCAACCACTAAGTACAGACCAGAACCACCGATAGGGAACACATAGTGCTGAAGTGGGGTAGGTCTAAAATCTGTATAGACCACATGACACGGCTGCTTATGTATGTTACAAATCCATTCTGCGAATTCAGTGGCGTTCGACATAGTTGCTGAAAGAAAAACCATTTTAATAGCAGGGGGCAAGAAAATTATACTTTCTTCCCAAACAACACCTCTTTCACGGTCCTTCATGTAATGTATTTCATCAAATATAACCCACGCAACTTCCTTCAAAACTTCTGAGCCCCTGTAAAGCATTCCTCTAAGAATCTCGGTTGTCATTACCAAGCAACTTGCGTTTGGAGATAGGGTCACATCACCTGTCATTAAGCCAACATCTGAAAATTCCTGGCTCAACTCTCTGTATTTCTGGTTACTCAAGGCTTTCAATGGGGAGGTATATATGACCCTTTGTTTATCTCTAAAAGCCATCGCAATGGCATATTCAGCCACAGCAGTTTTGCCAGCAGAAGTATGTGCTGAGACTAAAACTGATTCTTTTCTTTCCAAACATGCTACAGAAACCTCCTGAAAAGGATCGAGCGAGAAAGGGTAGGTTTTTGCCCTCTCCCCTTTATAAACGGGATCAGAAAGGGTCCCATGAATAGAATCATCTTTATTTGCAGAATATCCACTTGGAACTGCCACTTCATGAACGCATGTCCGTGCTAAATTAGGCTTCTTTAGGGCAGGTTCTTGCACTGACGCTTCCTGATTGTCGTCTGAATTCACTTCAAATTCTTTCCTTTTTAAGGAGGTCGGAGGCTCATCCATCGGCGGTAACCAATTATTTATCATCAAAACTCAAGAGTCGATATTCTGACCCTTACAGCTTCACAAATAAAGCAGAACAGAAAGTCTATCAGTAATAAATGAATATGCACGCCAGTATTCATGACTCAGATAACTCCTCATTCGAATTCATAAAGGCAAAAAGAAGTCCCAAGCCTTTATGATATGTTAAAACCAGCTAAAAACAATGCGAAATTTCAAAAGCTCGAGCGTCAACAATCAGATTAGCAGCATACATATAATGACCTACTTAAGAACATAAATTGAATGCCAGATTAAAACAAACCCAGACACCAAAAGCATCAAATCAATATTTGTCAGCTAGCAAAGCACACAGTTAACACCTCCCAACTCCAATTCGGTCCACACACATGAACCTATAAGCTCCAGACTATAACAAATCAAAGAAAGATAACGTTTTCACGACGTAAGCAACACAACTGAACTCCCTTGATACAGTCGAAGTCGGAGAGCTTACCAATTTGAGTAGTTTTCTGCCGCTGGCGGGAGTTGAAGTTGAACCCTAATTTCGCCCCCAATCTAAAATATGATTTGTTTAGCTAAAGCCCACGTAGGATACGATCACCCTAATGGCCCGTAATATGGGTAATGTAGTAAATTAACATTTAGCTATGAAGTATGAGTAATGGTCGTCGTCCATCTTATTTATCTCTATACTCGTCAGTTAGTAATAACGATACTATGTTTTCTATGTAGTTCCCTTTTTATTTTCTAATATTTTATGGTACTGTTCATTTGATGGCATCAACCACTTTTCAAAAGCAACGTTCAAAAAATGAGCTTAACAATTCTTCCTTAGCATGCTAGTTGCCTTCTTGAATATTCAATATGGACGGTGAATCATGCTCACCTAACATTATTCATATGGCTCCATCTAAGAACAAACGTTAGGGCCTTTCAAGTTGTGCATATGATTTAACTAGGAGTTAGGACCTTATGTTCTCGTTCATGTAATTAGCCAAACTTTAAGGTCAACCCCACCTTTCCTCATGCAAGAATAGCATCTCAAAATCACATGCAAAAGTGAAAACAAAAGAAGGCAAAAAAAAAACATCGTCTTTGACCTTCGAGGACGATCTCAAATCATGATTCGAAGAAGAAACCCTTAATGCAGAAAAACCTCATCGCATCATCTCCATGCCCTTAAATACACAAAACATCGTCGCCTTGTCAATTCTCTCACCACCTCATAAACAAACCCTAATTCTCCTTTCTTGGCCTAAATATCCCCTCGGCCCGAATTAGGGCAATGCGCACCGCTACTAAAGCGCGTGCGCGTATAATCACAAATGGCCATCGGCCTACTCTTCGTATTCTCATTACATGTCTTCATAATCGGCACGTCTCGGTCAGACTCAGACGCACAAATCTTGCTTAGGTTTAAGGGTTCCCTCTTAAAAACCGAAGCTTTATCCAATTGGGACATCTCCCAACCGCCGTGCAACGGCAACCTCGTGAATTGGGTCGGGATCCTATGTGGCGACGGGCGAGTCTTCGGTCTACATCTCGAGAATATGGGCTTGCAAGGAGCCATCGACGTGGAAACCCTAAGCGAGTTGGGAGATCTCAGGACCGTAAGCTTCATGAACAATAGCTTCAACGGTTCTTTGCCCGATTGGAGGAGGTTGGAATCCTTAAAGGCGATATTTTTGTCCGACAATAAGTTCTCGGGAGAAATACCGAACGAAACGTTCGCTTCGATGGTCCATCTGAAAAAGCTCCACCTGGCGAACAATCGGCTCTCGGGGGAAATTCCCGCCTCCCTTGCCACGTTGCCGAGGCTCGTGGAGCTTTCGATAGAGGACAACGAGTTTAAGGGCGTTATCCCGGGCTTTCCCGAGGATAAGCTTCACTTTTTCAACGCTTCCCATAATAGGTTGAGCGGAGAGATCCCTCGCGGCTTAAGTCGTTTCGATCGGTCTTCCTTCGAAGGTGAGCCGTTCGTAGGAAATATATCCCTTGCATCTTTGATAAAGTTGTACGATCGAAAATCTCCTTTATACTGACTTAATTAAAAAAACAGGCAACTTCGATCTGTGCGGGACGCCGCTCGAAACGTGCGCCTATCGAAAGCCCACAACGGCGACGGCGGTCCAAGTGGGAATCTTAACGTCCACGGCCATCTCGGCCCTCATAGCCGTCGTAATAATCCTCAAACGACGGCGCATTTCTTCGGCCCAAAACCCTAATATTATAACGACTCAAGCCTTCACCTTAGTCCCGCATGACGGCGAAGCCAAAGGCGGGGGCGGGTCCGAAGCATCCATGTTAGAACGAGCCGAGCACGGACAAGCGGTGTCAGTAGTCGCAAATCCTAAATCACATTCTCCGTCCCCCTCGCCGTCGCCCGAGAGAGCAAAGAAGAAGAGCGATCGAGACGGAAAGTTGACCTTTTTGGTCGAAGATGATAGTAGGGTTAGGTTCGACATGTCGGACCTTCTCAAGGCCTCGGCGGAGGTCCTCGGGAGCAGCGCGTGCGGCTCGACGTACAAGGCCACCATGACGAGCAAGGGCGGGTCCGCGACAGCTGTGGTGGTCGTGAAGAGGTACACGCACATGAACAACGTGAGCCGTGAGGAGTTCGGCGACCACGTCAAAACCTTGGGCGGGCTCAGGCACCCGAACCTCCTCCCGGTCGTGGCGTTTTACTACAGGAAGGAGGAGAAACTTCTGATATCGGACTACGCGTCGAACGGAAGCTTGGCGATCCACCTACACAGACACAAATCTCGGGGATTTCCAAGCCCAGACTGGCCGAGCCGTCTCCGTATTATGAAAGGCGTTGCCAGGTGCTGATGATCACTTCTCCTAAAAGCTTATCAAAGTTGTTTTATGTTTGCTTTCATCTCTATTGGGAAATAGGCTCTCACTTAGTCCAACTCCATGAGCCAGCTAGGCAGGGTTTCACCTAAAATAAACTGACAATAGAGGGAGTAGCTCACGTGCTTATATAAACATCTCATAATTGTTTCATCTATCCGACGTGGGATTGAGTTTGATACCTCAACAATTTTACTGAGATTTCTATTCTATTCCACTGTTGGAAATAAAATATATAATAATAAAAAAGTGATACACTCCCTTCAAGGTTAACCTTTTAGGCAAAGCGGCCACTCAGTACCCGCGTAGGCTAATTCAGCTCACCCGACCTAATTGATAATATCAAAGAAGCAACATCACCTATTTAGTTTTAGGCTGAAGCCCTCGATTTCTAAAACATTTCAGAGGCCTTCAACACCTGTACGAGGAGCTCCCGAGCCTGACCACGCCGCACGGGCACCTGAAATCGTCGAACGTCCTCTTAGATGAAGCCCTAAACCCTATGCTCGCGGACTACGGGCTCGTCCCGGTGATCAACCACGAGCACGCCCGCGAGCACATGGCGGCGTACAAGTCGCCCGAGTTCAGGCGGGCCAATCGAATCACCAAGAAGACTGACGTGTGGAGCCTCGGGATTTTGATCCTCGAGTTACTCACGGGTCGGTTCCTGCCCATCGAGATGGACCCCACCGCATGGGTCGAGTCGGTGGCTCGCGAGGGCGGCTCGAAGGTGTTCGACGGAGATATGAAGGGAGGAGGCGACGGGGAAATGGTGGAGAAGATGATGAAGATTGGATTGATGTGTTGTTCTGAAGTTGAGGAGAGGATTGATGTAAGAGAAGCTTTGGAGAGGATTGAGGATGTTAAGGAAGATTATTGTAATAATGACGAGTTGAGCTATGGAGGAAAGTGAATATATGATTTTAACGTTGAGCTTAAACGAGATGTATCATCTTATCCCAGATTGTATCTTATGATGTACATATCTTGTGTTTGTACTGGCTGCGTTTAGTATATGCGATAAGATAACAACAGATAATTATAAATCAAGATAACAGCACATATAATAATCGGGTGTGGCCACTTTTTACCTAAAATAAACTTGTTCACTTTCCAATTATACAAAGATAGTTAACTGTATTTAGTCTGTAAGTATTACTCTTTTACCCCTAATAACATCTCCAATTTTCGAAAGCTGCAATCGCTTGTTCGTAAATTTTCGAAAGCTTCCTATCCCAAGCAATCGTAGAAGCTAACATCGAACCTCCTTCCAACTCGTCGAACTCAATCTAAATTATGAGGAGGGCGAAGTAAAACCCTCCGAAATCCTTCCACTCAGAGGAAATTCCAGACTTTCCATTGAAACGACTCGCTCTATAAGCACGAACCAAATGAGAGCTGCTGGAGAAGAACTTGACCGAGTGACAGTCGTTCATGGAGAAGGATATTCGTCGCGGAAGAACAAGGCCGAGCCCAAGCCTGCAACGCTAACGAGCTTCTCCTTATGATCATCGCCGGCGACCGAATCACGGCCAGAGAAATAAGTACAGAGGAATTAAGCTGCCGTTGTCTTGCGATCTCAGTCAATCTAGCGACTCAATTGACAAGGAAATTGAAAAGGAACTGTACCTTGGAGAAAAATCAGCTCCTTCAGTCAAACCTAGCTTCCACCGTCAAGAGCGATGTGAAATTGGGTTTTTTAGTTTCAGTATAGCGGATAGTAGGGGTATTTTAGTCTTTTGACCTTTTTTTAATCTTGGGTTGGATTAGTTATCTCGGGTCGGTCCGTTGGTTAAATTATCTGGGATTCATTGGTTTATTAAACCGGGCTTAGTATTTATTGCGGGCCGTCCATAAATCTTCATTTAGCTGGTGAACAAGTTATGACCGGATACTAGGCCACTTATGTTGGGTTATCAGGCCTAGTGAACGCGGCCTTAATGCATGTAGGAACTCTGATGTTGTGACCAAATGAAATCATTATTTTGATCTAGGCTATGTTCTTCAAAATTACTATCTCTATCGAACGAATAAAACTGAATATACTTGTCAAAGCACATTGTTTCGATGGAAATTAGAGTTATTCGCTCCTCGGAAATTGATTTAGTGAGTGAGACAAATTTTTAATTTTCTTGCTCAGGGTTCTTGATAATTTGTAATGTTTAAGATTAAAAAAAAAAGTATTCTTTTTTAAACAAAAGAAAAAAAAACAGAGAAAAAAGAAAAAATTGATTTGAGAAGATACAGTAATAAATAAAAATTGAGGATTAAAATAACAATTAGTTAAGTTAAAGCAAATTACAAATAGATGGCTAAAATAGCAATTAAAGTTGACATATACCAATTACGACAATCCCTAGCCCTTTAATAAATATAATATACTATTGTTTTGACTCCATTTATCAAGATTGTGTTAATTAATTAATACTTTTTCATAGATTACACTAATTCGACCAACTTTCATCATTCAAAGAGCATATATATTACTAGATAGAGATATACAATATTAACATAACATAGTTTGCACTCAAAACCACTAAAAGAACATGAAGATCGATCTCAATCTCTTCCCTTCTACTCTTTGCCATCATATTATTCCTCACCTCAGCAACATGGCAGCTCACCGAAGCTGACCTAATAAGCGACGTGTGTTCCCATGTATCCGTTCCGCAGATATGCGAAGACGTTCTAAGATCCGACCCGCGAACCCGCGGGGCGGACCTCCTCGGACTGGGTCGGATATCCGTCGACCGATCAGAAGCGGCAATCAGATCCGCCATACCAATCGTGGACGCGGAAGGGAAACCAAACATTAAGCCAATCATCGACGAGTGCTTTAGAAACTTGGCCGAGGCGCTCGACAGTACCTTTCAGTGCAGAGACGCAGTGGGACGTAAGGACTTCGACGGCTTTCTCAAGTACGCCACTGTCGTGATGTTCAACGTCGACCAATGCCGGGACGAGTTTTACGGGAAATTGATGCCTCCTAAGATCGCACTGGCGTTGGATTCGACGACGGCGAACTGCGAGGCCATGGTGACGATCGCCGTTTCCCTGCAGATGCAGAGGAAGTAGGGAGATTCGTAGAAGTTAGTTGCGTGTTGTTCGTTTTACGGAGTGATGATATTCAAAATTGTGTATTGGGCGGTGAAAATACGGTGATATTTGAAGTATTGGATCGCTCCAAAAAAAATATATATGTCTTCGTTGTGGGGTGATGTTTCGAAAATATTTCGGACAAAAATTATCACTTATATTTTGATATTTCTCGGTTTGTATATCATTATATATACTTTTAATTACGTAACTTATTTGGTTGTTAAAAGACTCATATTTAATGCTTAATAATAAACACTAATATATTTTGCACAACATGCGCGTGTGCATAAAAATAAAATTAATACTATTTGGTGGTTTTTTTGTTTTACTTTTATTTTAATATTTATTTAAACAATACACTAAAAATAGAATTAGGCACTAGACTAGGATGTTTCATCTATAGTCTTATATAAAGATATCAGGGGAGAAAAAAACTCTCAATTTGCTATGCCATAGTTATTTACAATTTTACCGTTATTGCTTAATTACATTTATGTTTAATATTTTAATTTATTACAAATTTATCCTTAAATTATAATTTCATTTCTTAAATAACTTGTTAGGACTTAAGACGACACGACTGCTGATTTTTGTATGACTTTCTTGGGCAAGGTGGTCTAGTAATTAACATGGGCCAGAATAATTAATCTAAATCGAAATTTGTGTTGACTTCATAATATGTTTGCTTCTATTCTGTCAATTATTCCATCATTAATTCTAGTTTTTTCATGCTGATTCATGCATGTGCTTAAAACAAATTACAAAATGGAAGGCTAAAAGCAGCCATTAAAGTTGACATCACCCTTTATTAAGTATAGAATTGATTATTTATTTTCACCCCATTCATCATTGATTGTATCAATAACTTCACGTTGATTCCATCATTTTGACTTTAACTCTCATCATCCCATGAACAAACACGCGTATATATAATGTCAATGTTAAGATAACATAGTTTGCACTCAAACAAAACCACTGAAAAAAAACATGAAGATCTCAATCTCTTCCCTTATACTATTTGCCAACGTATTATTCCTCGCCGAAGCCGCCGACCTGATAAGCAACGTATGTTCTTGTCATAGCCCGAGTGAAGATGAATATGGGCCCGTACAAAAAAAGTTGGGCTTGGCCCATTTATTAACAATTAAGATCGATCCTACGTTTACTTAGTCCATTATTATGCATTTTACTTATTATTGCTTTTATATAGTGTAAGTGGACGTATGGAAAAACCAAGCAAATAATGGATATCAGTATCCTTCTAATCTTCTTCTTCGTCTCCTATCGTCTTCTTCTATCTCGATCTTCTTCTTCCATCTTTGCTAGCTTCTTCGATCTTCTCCTTCAATTCTTTCTATCTTTTTAACTCTCTATTTCTCCCCCTTCCTTCGATCATTCTATCTTTACTTTCTTCAGGTACTAAAGCACACATACAACCTGTTCGATAAAATGCACGTAAGAAACCCGATGGATTACGGCCGGGATCTTACAGTTGGTATCAGAGCCGACTATCCTCGGAGCCCCATGGCTGAAAACACTCAACAAAAGGAGCTACTAAATACCTTGAAAACGACCAATGGAACTTTGGGGATGATCAATGAGGATGTTGCTCAGTTGAATCGTCAACTGGGTGAGTTTGCCCAAAACCAGCGAGGGCTTCAGCTTCAGTTGGGGGAAATGTCCCAGACCCTACAAGTGATCGAGAAGCAACTCCAAAATCAAGGATCATCGATGGCGGGTTATACTTGCTTGAAGACGTCCGACAGATTTGACCGAGCGCCTATTACGGTGGGAACCGGGAATGCCTCACGACCTCGTCCCTTTCCCAAGCTTGAATTTCCGCGTTTTGACGGCTCAAACCCCCGAGATTGGCTACAAAGATGCAAGGACTACTTTCATATCGTAACCACCCTCAATGAGCAGCAGAAAGTCCAAGTTGCTTGGCTCTACATCAAAGGCAAGGCCCTCGAATGGTACCATGAGTATTGCGCCGATAAGGATCATCCAACTTGGAATGAATTTGCTGAGGCTGTGCTCGAAAGGTTTGGCACTACTGAGCTCCGAGAGGCGGCTGATGAGAATGTGGTTGCCGAGAATGTGGTTGATGAGGAAACATTGGAGTCGGTTGACGTGTGTTTGCCGGTGTTGGTTGGGACACGATCGTGCGATGCAGAAACGGTCACAGGTGAGGACGAATCTGTTGTAAGTGAATCTGAACCGCTTGTGGTTATTGATAAATTGATGTTGCGCGTTTGGGACTCTTCAATGTTGGGTGATCATGATTTGCTCGTGTTAGTTGATGTGGCTACGCCGAATCCTTACGTGATTAAAGGGACAGGAGTTATTGAGGACGAATTAGTGTTAGGCGATGAGGATATGGTAGGGGCTGACCTAGGACGGAGGGCTGTCGAGCAGTTACACGTGGAGGACGTTCCTAGCCTACCGTTCGATCGAGGAAAGAGTATTGAATCGTCTATTGAGGACGAACTGACAACGAATGATATTGACACATTGCTCATTGTGGATCAATTGGGGTTGGTAGATGAGGATTCGTCAATGTTGATCGTGCAAGATTCACTCATGGTGGTTGATGAATCCGTGCTAGGCGACGAGGAGTTTGCACGGGCTGACGTTCTTGAAGGGCGTGAACGAGTTTTATTATATCGAAGTATGATATTCGATCGAGGACGATGGGATGACGAGCGGCTATATGTGGAAGACTTCCGTAACCTACCGTTTGATCGACGGCGTTGGTGCATATTTGAAAGAGCCAAGGTGTGCACTTCAATCGAAGAAAATCTGCAGTAAGGCGGGCCATTAGCTGTTCAAGGACTAGCATAAAAGTACCACTCAATCGAACGACGAAAAGGTGCTACAGCTATAGCATTACTTAGGTGGATGTGGTGCGATGAATTGAAGAACAACGGCTTGTCGTTGATATCATAAGCAATGATAGAGAAGACTTGAGCATTTCAGGCGCATGCTCTTGCGTTGAAGCTACTGCTACTAGGAACGAACTCATCAAGGGGTTACTTCTGGAATTAAAGATTGTTGAGTTAATAGTTGAGATTTTGGAGGAACATAATGGATTCCAAGTATTTACAAGGCCGTGGGAATAAGATTCAACATAGAACCTTCAAGTTGTGGTCTTCTTCCTTGTGGCAGTTCCTCCATCTCTTACCCTGCTTCATTGGACTTCTCATTCTCGACTTCACTAGTGGTCTTGCGACACTACTCTGCCCATCGATTGTGGTAGGTGATGTTTTATGGTCCATGGTTTCAACTACAAGCTTGGGTGTCTATGCAGCCGTGATTGTGTATCACGAAGGCCCCTTGCGGCCCAATTCTTCCAAACGCACACCTTCCCAGACCCGGACGAACCCCCTCACGACGCCTATTCGTGACTTGAAGCCCTGGGATTTAGTTCATGGGTTGTTCGAGGTATGTAATTCTCTTGGAAGGGTTCTTATGCTAGAAGGGATAATGATGCACGGAAATAGTGAAATTCTTGGAAAATGATTCACATACAACGTAGCTATGATCTTATCTATACATCCCATGTGGCGAAAGCAGATCTGTGGAAAATTAGTGGTCACCTGCGCTTCAACATGGAGAACATGTTTGATCAGTGGGAAGTTGGTGTTAGACCAGTGTTTAGTATTGTTGGTGCACACTAAATCCATGAAGACAGAAGGTGGTTTTCTATTCATACTCAAGAGTTCACTTTTTCCGTTCGACCGTGGAAAAAAATGCATCGACAAGAGCATACTACAACGGAGGTTTCATTATCTTTTTTTTTTTTTTTTTTTTCTGTCCCGAGGTATCCCCACACTGCCTGGCTATGGGCTAGCCCCTGCCGGCCGTGGGCTTTTTTACACCACACAGACTTGGCAAGGCGGGGGCTATTTACGCCACACACTCCAGAGGTGGGACTAATCCCCGGCGCCAGATGGATACGTCCCAAACCCATACCGGCATCGATAGTCATGAGGAATAATTCTCATGGGGACTTCCCAAATTCATGTGGGAGGTAGGGTTCGAACCCCTGACCTCCTAGTCACATGAATTTTGGGGCCTCCCCATCAGCCACTAGAGCTGATGGGTCATTGGCCGGAGGTTTCATTATCGACCACTATACTTATTATGTTGAGGGTTCTATCAACTCATCCTTGAGGACAAGGATGTTTCAAGGGGGAGGCAGTGTCATAACCCGAGTGAAGATGAATATGGGCCCGTACGAGTTGGGCTTGGCCCATTTATTAGCAATTAAGATCCTATGTTTACTTAGCCCATTATTATGCATTTTACTTATTATTGCTTTTATATAGTGTAAGTGGACGTATGGAAAAACCAAGCAAAAAAATGAATATCAGTATCCTTCTAATCTTCTTCTTCTTCGTCTCCTATCGTCTTCTTCTATCTCGATCTTCTTCTTCCATCTTTCCCTAGCTTCTTCGATCTTCTCCTTCAATTCTTTCTATCTTTTTAACTCTCTATTTCTCCCCCCTTCCTTCGGTCATTCTATCTTTACTTTCTTCAGGTATTAAAGCACACATACAACCTGTTTGATAAAATGCACGTAAGAAACCCGATGGATTACGGCCAGGATCTTATAGTTCTCACGTGCCTACGCCGCAGGTATGCGAAAGGGTTCTAAGATCTGACCCGCGTGCCCGTGGGGCGGACCTCTTCAGACTGGGTCGGATCTCCGTCGACCTATCGAAAGCGGCCGCAAAAAACGCCATACAGGCCTTGATTTGGGACGAGAGTCCAGCGTACAAGCAAATCCTCGCCGAGTGCTTTACTATTTGGCCCAGTCGCTCGACGATGCCCGTCTGTGCGGAGACGCGGTGGGGCGTAAGGACGTCGACGGCTTCGTGAGGTACTCGACATCCGCGATATTCAAAGTGCGATTGGCCAAGGACGCATTTGCCGGAAAAGCGATACCGCCGAGGACCGCGCAGGCGTTGGAATCCGCGAGGGAGAATTACGACGCCATGGTGACGGTCGCCATTGCTCTGCAGATGCGGCGGGGAAGTAGTAGGGACATTTGTAGAACCCGTTGACGTGTTACTTTTTTTTTTGTTTTGTTTTTCGTTGAACGATAAACGAACGTTGTGATCGAAAACGTCGTGGAATTTATGGGATAATATCTATTTTATATTATGTTAAGGGTGGGGGATTAGGATAAATCGTCGGATGGTGTGTCAATTGAGATTGAAAAATTTAATTAATAAAATTTTAAAATCACTAACTACCTTAAATTACTATATTAAGTTTAGTACTATTTTTAGTTAATTACTATCCTACTTTAAATTTATAAGAAATCAATTTTCCTTTTTTACATATTTATAACGTACAAATTAAATTTAAATTATGATTTCTATGAAATATTTCACACTAAAATAAATATAACAAAAATTATTTATATAAATTGCACGCGCATCTGAGTGTGCATAAGTTACTAGTTGAGAGTTATCTATCGACCGACGAAAATGGAGTGATATTAGAAGCTTTGGATCAGCACGGAAAATCTATGCGGAAAATCTATCTGATCGTTATGGGATGATGTTTCTAATTTTTTGTTGGATAAAATTATCCTTTTATTTTCAACATTTTCTCCCTTTGTATCATTGTTTATAGTTTAATTACATAACCAATTTATTTGTAAAATATTTATATTCAATGGTTGAAAAATAAACAGCACATTCACATTAATCTATCACTTAGGGCTAGATGGAGATTTATTATGGGAAATTATCGCTCCCGTTTAGTTAAAATCCAAAAGCCCAGCGTATGTCCAGTTGGGCTTACAGTGATTTTCTGAATGGGTGGTAATGTATACTCATTATTATTGGCATGAGCTCAAATGAGGATTGTATATTTTAGTTTTATATATTATATTTTCCAATATTAACATGACATTACAAAATCAAGTATTAGTTATTACAAAGTCTTTTACAAAATCAAGTATTAATTATTGCTTATTAAAAGACTATATTTGAAATCATATTCTTGTTATCTTTGACTATGTTAAGACTTTAAAAAATTTTCTTTTACTCATCCTATGACAAATATTCATAATATTACTTTGACTCATCATGCACTATATATACGTTGTGTGTGTACATTGCTTGCCTTCAAACCATAAAACATGAAAAGGGTTACAATATCTTCCCTAATAATCTTTGCCAACTTATTACTTCTCACCTCAACATTGCACCTCGCCCATGCAGACCTAATAAGCGACGTATGTTCCCGTGCGCCCCATCCGCAGTCGTGCAATGACGTCCTAAGATCCAACCCGCATTCCGGCCCGTTGACCCTATTGGGTTTGGGTCGGTTCTCACTCGAACTATCGCAGTCGGCCGCCGAAGACGCCATAAGAGTTGCCCAAAGAGTTCAGACAGATAAGCCCGCCATCGATGAATGCATTAAAAACCTCAACGATGCGATAGACCGTACGAATCAGTGCAAGGACGCATTGAAGAGCAAAAGCTTCGACGAGTTTCTAAGGTTTTCGACGGCAGCGATATTCAGCATCGACGAGTGTCGATTCAATGCGTTTTCCGGTAAAACGATACCGTATGAGTTCAGAGAGCCTTTGGATACCGCGACGGCGGATTTCGAGGCGTTGCTGACTGTTGCTGCCGCTTTGAAGAGTAGGGGGAATTAGTTGTGATGTTATTACATGTCACTTTTGTTATTAATAATAAAACAAAACATTATGTTGAGATTATAAATTGGACTTTGTCACACGGCCAATAAATCAAGCTCTTAAACCCACTTATCACAGGCTATTTCCTCGTATCACTAACTGATTTTTTGAAAGACCCCTAAATTATACAATGGCATTTTTTTTCCGGAGGAAGCATATACAATGGCATTGGTCGAATCATATGAAAATTAAAGTACATTTAGCTCAAAAAGAAGTTTCTCTCTCTAACGAAAAACCTCTCCATCTCAAAACCCTAAAAGAAAGCTTTTCCTCCTCCTTTATCCTTCAATGGAGTTAGGGGGCGCTCAACTCTTTCCTTTTCTCCTTTTTGCTGATTTTGTTTGTTTCTTTCTCATTCTCCCCTGTGGGAGCTTGTTGTCTCCCTTTATGGGAGTTTCCTTTCCATTTATTGGGACTTCCCCACCCTTTGTGGGTGTTTTATCCTCTCTATGGCTTTAAATCTTTGAAAGGGATATTTTATATTACACATTGAAGGTAAGGTAGGTCTTCTTTGAGATTGAGACAGTGCCTGGGCATGACTTTCTGGATGGGCCTTGCTTGTTGCATTGCATATGCACTTTGCTAGTTGGAAGAAGACGAGACTAGAGCATCTCCTCGTGGCATATTGTAGTTCAAATGAACATAATCATCAGTGCATGTATGCTTCGTGAAATGAGAGAAGAGGGCCCAATGTGAGGCCCAGCCCAATTTATGACATTTTGCCTTTTAATAAAATCGCTACTCCTATACGTCATTGAATGCTTTTACAATGTAAGCGATCTATCTCACCTTTTGTGATATTGAGAACCAACCCAAATCCGGCAATGATGCTTGGTTCTAGTGGTCAAGGTGAAGCACTCAAAGTCATGTGATTAGGAGGTCGGGGGTTCGAACCCCACCCCCCACGTGAATTTGGGAAGTCCATATGGGCCTGACCCATGACTATCGTTGTTGGATGGGTTTGAGACGTATCCATCTAACCCCGGAAATTAGTCCCACCTCTGAGTGTGTGGCGGAGATTAGTCCCACCTTCGGAATGTGTGCCGGTTAGCCCATAGACGGGCTGTGTGAGGATACCTCGGACCGAAAAAAAAAAAAAAAAAAAAAAACAACCCAAATCCAACCGACAACTAGTACCCGTGAACAAACAGTATGTCAGTTTGAAGAGTAAAATAAAATATTATTTTTTATAAAGTCGATAAAGTAATGCGACTTCTGCCACTTGCATGGAATTGCTACGCGGACATTAATTCAAGGTCATAGATATTCAAATTGGCAGTATACGCAAGCGATATATCTACAATTATGGACTCACATGATCACGTTTAATATCTCGTGAACGTTTTTCTTTGTCTTCCGTTGGCGTTATGTAAACTTTTAATGCTATCCAAGAATAAAATAAACCCTTGTGAAGTATAGAAGAACAAAAAAAATCACGCATCTTTTTATTGCACGCCAAGGTCCCTAACGATGGGGAGATTAGGATATTTAGGACTGTGTTAACCGCCACCAAGTATATCGTAGGCGATGTTTATGATCTCTTTTTTTTTTTTCGTTTTCGCTTTTAAATACTATGCTACTATAGTTGTGGTTCGCTTTTCTTTGAAAGATGATCAACATTATTCGTTTTAGTTTCTATGCATAAAAGGAATGAAAGTACAACCCGCAAAAATTAAACAAAAAAGTTTTCCACATGGGAAGATTAGTAGTAGAGCAAAATAAGTGGGTGCTGTTGGAGAAATTAAAAGACAAATGAACTTTTAAATATACTGTCGCCAATCTCTGATTGATTGCTCTCTTCTATCACTTTCATGTTGTAGAAATAATTAAAAAAAATACAATATGTTTGTCCACTATATTGCACCGCTTGTTAAGGCCAATCACAGTGGATACGTAGTCAACACTATATCCTTAATTAAATTCTTGATTATGCAGCCAAGTTGCAGCACTAAATGATCTAGAAATGAATGAATGAAATAAATTGATAATGATAACGAAATTGTTGCGAGTTGAGACTATGCGCGCATTATATACATTGATGATCATCATACTCAAAAGTTGTGCATAACTAAAACCTTTGCATTACATATACGTTTGTCAACAGGTTTCCTTTTTTTTCCCGGCCACACAAAACCCTTCATTCCCTACTTTACAACTAAGTTCATCATAGGTTAAAATAGGACAAATACAGACTTCCCATGGAACTAATCCACTTAATCTGCATGTATTGTCCCAAATCCAGGCAAACTATGATAGTTATCTTATCATCATAGTTATGAAGTCAGCTGATTGACCTATATGTGAATATGCATGTTGTGATCCAAGAATATATTAGATATTATATATATGCTCAACGAGGTTTTACTATTTGCAAAAAGCTACACCGTTCACCACATCAAGAGAACACCAAAAAAACAGTTCTTTTCTCGGCACAGCTCGAAAGCTACTCTCCTATTAAGACTTTCACATCTCATTATCAGATCTCAAGAACAACCAAACAAAGACTCTTATCTCTAGCCCTCACATTTCATGGCCTCTCATCATATCCTCCTCAAATATCTCATAATAATACTCATAACACTTCCTTCAACTCTCTTCATCACAACATCACATGCATCATCATCTAACTTAACTTCAATCGAAGAAATCTGCCATTCCACGCCATACCCAAAAGCATGTTTCGACTCCATGAAACTCTCCCTAACCATAAACATTTCACCAAACATCTTCACATTCGTCATACAATCAATCAACGCAGCAATATCGCAAGGCGTAAAGCTCACTTACCTCTTATCCAATCCCTCCCAAAGCATCGTAGAGAAGCAAAAGGGCACCATCCAAGACTGCAGGGAACTGCACCAAATCACACTGCTCGCACTGCAGAAGTCCATGGCTCGAATCGACGCAAGAAAACTCTCCGACGCTAGGACTTTCCTTGCAGCATCGCTGACGAACAAAGCCACGTGCTTGGAGGGCTTGGATTCAGCTTACGGGCCGATGAAATCGGCCCTCATGGACTCCTTGGCCAGCACGTACATGCACGTGAGCAATTCCCTATCGGTTCTCCCCCATAGCGGCTCGGTGAAAGGCCGTAAGAACCGCCGGAGATTGCTGACGAGTTTCCCGGCGTGGCTGTCGAGGAAAGCGAGGAGGGTACTGCTGCAGAGTGGTGGAACCTCCGGCGATGAGTACGATCCCAGCGAAGTCATCACGGTTGCGAGCGACGGCAGTGGGAACTTCACTACAATATCCGACGCGGTTAGGGCTGCGCCCAACAACAGCGCCGACAAGGTGATTATATACGTCAGGGAAGGGGTTTACTACGAAAACGTGGAGATTCCGAGCTGGAAAACTAACCTGGTGCTTCTCGGCGATGGAAGCGACGTCACCGTCATCAGAGGCAACCGTAGCGTCGCCGACGGCTGGACTACCTTCAGATCGGCAACAGTCGGTGAGTCTCACATCTGTCTTCGTAGCACTGTCACTTCACTACTAGCACGACGACGGTACTACAGCACTAGCGTTTCTCATATTCTGTGCTGATGATTATCGCGAATCGTCGTTAGCGTTTTCTACCCTTGTGGACGTTGAATGACATGTGAAGTGACTGTTGTCTTGTCCCGTAATGGGTAGGGTAGGCTCACTTTATACAACAAACGCCGCTGTCATCTATTACCCATTAATTTTAGGATGAAGTCCTCAATTTATGACAGCGGTCTCGGCCGAGGGATTCCTAGCGCGAGACATAACGTTCGAGAACACGGCGGGACCCACCAAACACCAAGCACTAGCCCTACGAATCAACGCGGACCTATCCGCCGTATACCGATGCACCATCTTAGGATACCAGGACACGCTGTACGTCCACTCATTCAGGCAGTTCTACCGAGAATGCGACGTATACGGCACCATCGACTACATCTTCGGCAACGCAGCAGTCGTCTTCCAAGCGTGCAACGTGGTGTCGAGGATGCCCCTGCCTGGACAGGCAACGGTCATCGCTGCCCAAGGCCGAGACCTGCCCGAGGAAGACACGGGGATTTCGTTGCAGAACTGCTCGATTTTGGCCACGGAGGAGCTGTATGGGAACTCGGCGACGGTGAGGAGTTACTTGGGCCGACCGTGGAAGAATTACTCGAGGACGGTGGTTTTGGAGTCGTACATCGACGATCATATAGCGCCCGAGGGGTGGACGAACTGGGTCGGGGATGAGGGCTTGGATACGTTGTATTATGGGGAGTATGAGAATTACGGGCCCGGCTCGGGCATGGGCGGGCGGGTCGGCTGGCGGGGGTACCATGTGATGGGATATGAAGATGCTTCGAATTTTACGGTCTCGGAGTTTATTGCGGGCGCCGAGTGGTTGGATTCGACTTCGTTTCCATATGACGATGGGGTTTGATGGTATTGTTTCGTGCCGCCTGAGAGGTTATATTAGCAAGGGTCGTATGATATTTGGTTGTTGTAATCGAAATAAATGCTCGGTCGAAAAAGACATGATACGTTTACCTTGAGACGTTGCTGATTATATCCCATGGCTCCGAAAAGTAATCGTCTCGTAGGGACTTGACATATGATTGCACAAACCCGAATTTCGTCTAGTAGGGACTTGACAGAATCGCAGTTATTAGCCGAAGGATAGCCTCGTCTTTTCTCCTTCAAAAGCATATATATTCACACACGTATATACATAGAAGCAAAGTATACTACAATTCAGGCTGGTCCTAAAACTTCCAACCGAGTATATATACACCCAAAAACAAATTTCCAGACAAAAGAAAAGGGAATCTTCACATAGATAACTAATATTTTCTCTTTTTTTTTTACCGAAGGGAGACTAAAATCTTAGAAGCTTTCTTCGAACGAACCTGAATGAGCAATGTTGGGAAGTACAGTTGTTGAGGAAGGCCACTCGTCAGGGACCATTAGGAAATATGCAGACATGGCTTTCCTAAACCTCCTCTTGTACTGTTTAGGGGATATTACGGTAGGGGAAGTGTTTTTGGGCCCGCCGAGTATGCCCGACGCCTTCACCCATGTTTCAAGATGCTTGTCCCATGTGTATTGTCTCATGAAATCGATGATCCCAACCACTAACTCGTGCTTCTCCTCGTCCACGCCGACGAGCAGAGAGTAGTCCATTACATCTATCGACTAAGTCAAGACAGAAAAAAGGTCAAAAATCAGTGAAATGAAGCCATACACATGGTTCTAACAATTTGTCAAAGAATTTTAGGATCAGATTAAGGAAGATATTTTTAGTATCCACATAAGTTAATATTGATCTTACAGCAAGAAATGATGTGTCATTCCACACAGCTCTCTCGAGGAGGCGCTTTGCGTTAGTACCCACGAAGATGGGAGAAGTTGGCATTGACTCTATGAGATTCTGATCGAGGAGTACTTTGTTGTCCCCGCTCGAATCTGGATTATATCGAGATCGAGCAGATCCTTTAAGGTCGTATATTCTCGTCACTTGACGTCTGAAAAGAAGGTTTTCCATCACCAACACGTCCATTCTTGATTCTTTGCCCCCTTTCACGTTCTTCGATATGACCTTTTATTCAAGAAATATTAAACCATATATAACATTACTCTATGAGAAATTCAGGAAACAATGAATGGCATAGGAAAAGAAGGATCTTTACCTGATAAATGCCCAAGATCTTTGCAAGGCACGTAGGACACCCAGTCTCTATTGATTCCGTAAGGTACTTGAAATAAGACGGTGCAAACTTAATAAACGACTCGAGCTCTGTTTTAGTCACTTGCTTGATTATAAACCGATCATCCAACGTTTTGGCGAAGAAGACATTACTCTTTCCACCTTGAGCACCCCACTTTTTACAGCGACTCAAAGAGCGCACAAAGTCCAACTCGCTTGCAGCACAAGTTCTTCTCAAGGCCTCAAATTGCTTTGCGAAATAACAAGTCACGGCGTACTTCACCTTCCCTGATGGACCATCGTCTGAAAATGACACTCTACAGTGGGAAGCGTCGGGCTGTAAGAGAGACTCGAGTACCGAAAAGCTACGAGAGCCAGATGAGGAGCTTTCATCAGCAGCAGAACTGAGACCCCTTAAAGATTCAGAAGCTGACTCATCGAATGAATGAAGCGAAAGAAAATTAATAGAGTCTAAAATCGAAAACGAAGATGACTCGGAGGAGCTTTTTTGCTTTTCCAGTTCCTCAGACATGAACTTCTGATAATCTGAGGACACGAGGGTGTAAGAGATGATGCTGGTGGGCTCATCATCATAAATTGGGACAAAGGTATCTGTTGAACTTGTAGGTAATAGGAGTCGAGCACCATTGTGTTGTAATAGATCTCTGAATGACGAAAGATATACAGGATTATAGTCGTAAATCTTTGCAAGCGCCGTTAGGCTTGTGGAAGAATTCTTGCTAAATAACTCATATAAAACTGAAAACGGTATTTTGACCCAATTACTTGTATCATTAAGCCTCTCTGTGGGCAATGGAGAAGAATGTCTAATCTCTCTTGTGACAAGTGAGTCGGGAGATGTGCTGTTCATAGCAGCCTCTTCCTTTCCATTATATGAAGAATCTAAATCTTCAGATGCATTCTCCATTTCTTGCAATTGCCCCTCGGACAAAACTCTCCGTACTGTATTTTGATGAGACGGTTCAGTCAGCTGTTTCTTTCTCAAATGTTCTAAGCCAGTCAATGTGATACTACGCTTTACATCTGCAAGAGAAGAGTCCAAACTCTTGAACTTTTTACTGAACCTGGAATTGATGTCCATCTTACCCTCCTTTTCATAGGAATCAACAGACTTGTTATGCAGTACTAAACTCTTGGACCTTAGATTTTTAACTTTTGATAAGTGTCGTATGCGCTGGTCCCAGACATATGAATAAATGAGTAACTTCCATCTTAATCTGTTGATCTCGAGAATATCAACCTCTGGCTGATCATATTTTTTCCAGTCCTTCTTATGCAAGCACAGAAATGCCTCCTAAAAGTTATGAAGCAAGTTGTGTGATATTTCGAGATGGAAAAAAGAACAAGTTACTTGTACTAGAGAAACATGAAATCCAATCTGATGGATCATATGTATCAGATATTAACGCAAATTATTCTTGCAAACTGTGTTTTTTCTAAAGTAAAATATGTTACTTTCTGCTTATACGTTTCACAGCTTTCATTGAGAGGAGAGAATAAAAACACATTCCAAGCACATAGAATTTAGAGATGCTCATTTATTTGCCTGATTTCCGCTCGAAATGAACATCAACTATAACTATCAGATAAAAGGACGAAAAACATAGTATATTTAAAGAAAAGAGAGGGTTAATATCTATAGTGAATCTACCTCGAATTCTCTTCCTTCCAGTTGAAGCATCACTCCCAGTTCTGCTACCTGTTGATCTGATTCAGCCACTTCCATGCCAGTGGAATTGGTTTGACTTTCAGAAACTCGTTCAATTATTTCCCATAACTCAAAGAAAAGGGAATGTATCCGGTCTCGGATCTAAATTAAGACACCCATAAAAAGTTATCATAGAACATGTAAGAATGAAAAACAAATAATTCACGTAACCAAACCTCTTCCAGTTCTTTCTGAATCCACTCCTGGTTTTGATGTTTAAATTCCAGAATTGGAGGGGGGAGGCATACAGAGTTAACCACAATTGAGGCATAGCGGAAGCAGGCAACCATCTTCCCAAAACTGGATAGAACATAACATTGAGAGCACAGATTACTAAATGAAACTCCAGGCAATCTATAAGAAATTTTACAAAACAAAATGGAGTAAAAATGCTTGTACTGAATGTGTAATGAATTCAGATAGCTCAACTTAGAATACACATGCCTAAATTGCTTCAAGCATATACCCGTAAAACCGAAGACAGTTTCTATGAAGGGAATGACCACAGCATGCAGCCCTGCTTGCTGCAGCATGGTTTGAAAAACTGAGTTCCAGAAACTTCCCAAAAGACAGACCCCATGCAGCATCTGACATTACCACTCGTTTTGTGACTGGAGGAAAACCATTGGCCCTTGGACACCGTAAGCAACGATGCCACATCCAAATCTTCCCCTCCTTCTCACCGGGTAAAGAAATTTCTGGAAGCTTCCTAACAGATATGGTAAGGCTTCCTTGTCGATGAGTATAGCAATGAATGTGAGCTTCTGAGGGCATTTCACAGGAATGACAGCGATGGCCCTGCATTGATTTTGAGGCACTAATACGTGAGAATAATGGTTTATCATACCTTCAACAATTCCTGTGTAGAACAAAAATGATACCTGGTCAAACAAATCATCCCGGAGAAATCGACCCAATGGTTTATCAAAATTCCCATAGTATTTTATTCTGAAGAGTTGAGCACGTTCACATACGACTCCTTTCCACACACATCGTGTCGAAAGAGAAACCAGTATGCTCTGGTGATCAGATTGTGAAGGCGGGAAATCTTCTTTTGATGGTCCCAACTGGTGTTGATCAACCATTTGATAACCAAAAGGGGATAACTCAGAGCTTACAAACTTTGCAGATGGTGTGTTTCCACCAGAAGGAGAAGATCTTAACCGTTGATTAAAAGCCTCAGAGAGAAATGAATTAATTGGATTTGAAATATCATTTTGCCCCGTGTCATCACAAAAATCACTTGTACTGGGATCAATATTTTGAACAGCAGAGTGTTGCTCTAGCTTAGAACATGGAAAAGAAGTAGCCGAACAGCTGAGCTTATCATATCGCATGACAGTTTCAGCATTTGGTGATTGAGCATTAGAGTCTTGGCTTATACGAGACTGACGGTAAGAATCTGTTTCTACTACAAATGATTGTCCAATATCAGGAGTAAGGTCATTGTGAGACTGTATCTTGTTTTGTGGTGCTTGAGGCGTTTCACTGTGTGGAGAACCATAGCCAGGTATTACAGAGATTGATTTCTCAAAAGTTGAGGGTTTATCAGGTAGTGCAACTTTTATTGGGCATCTTAGGGGAATCTCTGGCAAAGACGCACCTTCATCTGCAAGAAATGATGTTTCCAGAGCTAGGTGATATGCAGCAAAAACACCATAATGAATAACGCGTTTAACTTTCTTCAATTCATTTCCACTTGCACCTCTGAGAAGAATCTGAAGCCCAAAATGAGAAAAAATTAGTACCAGTAGGACATGGTTGATCTTCATTTTAGAAATTATTGGCAAATAGCAAAGCCCGCGCGTAATCAAAAATATAAATTTCAGAAGAAGCCAGAGGGTCTGACAGAAATAGGCAATAAGTTGATTAGCATATATAATGCCAGCATTTAGAAAAACCTCAACTGTATCATTTTCCAAATACCAATGCAGTTATAAAGATTTTGGGACAAGCCAGACAGAGAGGAAGTCTTGTAACTTACAGTACATCCCAGCGGCCGAGGACAACCCTCGAAAAACATCATTGTCTTCGTTAACTTTTTGCCACCTTGTCCAGCAGTGCCCAGATCTTCCACAAATCTCTCAACATGAAATGAGTCACAAAATCCTAGTCTTGGCGAAGACAGATTATCGATAGAAGGGATAATTTGTGCTCCCGTACAGCGAGCTATACGCTCTAAAAGTGGTCTCTTGATGTTTAGAACCAAAGATATGTTCTTGGTTAGAAGATACTCTTGAGCATATCTGGATACTGATTTCTCCACCAGAAGAATATTCGGGTGATGAACATCGATTTTTGCAACAGTCATCTTCAAATGGTCCATTTCCTGGGACGGGAGAAAACCAGAAAACTATTCATAAGAGCAGAAAATCATTGTATGTCATATGAAAGGTGTCCTCCACAAGAGAAAGGACCAAAAGGGAAAATCAACACAAATTAGGACCATGTAAATATTATGATTTTACGCTGGGTTAATGAAAACCAGAACCTGCTGTAGTAAAGTGTCCACACTTGACAAATGATTCGGAACTCTTTGGTACTCGAGAGCCCCACCAAGCAGGAGCAATCTTGCTTTGTCAATTTTTGAAGTCATTCGTCGATGGGCCACATTTTTCTTGCATACGACTCCTTTTACCACCTTACTATAGGAAAACAGCGAGAAACTAATCAGAAATTGTGATACTCAATTGTCTACATAAACAACAGCAAGAATTTAAAACTGAGAGTCAAGAGCTAAACATGAGTGAGAACTTTATTACAATATTGGTCGATTTATTACAATATGATCATGGGGTTGACATTAATATTTCCGGATTAAGATTAAAAGTGCATGTCAACAAAAGGTACCTCTCGTTTCGATGCCCACAAGCAATGCACTTAACCTTAACATATCCACCAGGATCCATTCCTCCACCAGTGCTCGTGTCTGGCCTTAGTATTGTGGCAGCTTCCCACGACAGCCTTGTAACAATATCTAACCAACTACCCTCAATGAGAGTATCAGAAGCATTTAAGTTCTCAGCATGCAACAATTGAGTTATCAACGCTTTAAAGTGTCCATCAACTGCTCTTTCCATAGCCTTACGGTGCTCCTCAATTGATTTATATCTATTCCGGAGTTCCCCAGCCCCAAAACTGCTTGATCGTGGGTAACCCCACGCTCCTGATTCACTCTCATCAGCAGAATCATCGTCATCATCAGATAAGAGAGCTTCTTTATCATCCTCTTCATCTTCAGCGTCTGGAGGAAGCCACATAAGATAATTGTTCTCATAATCCACAGGCTCAGCTTCCACGTCATGTAAATCATTAGAAGGAGATGGCATGGGTAAATCATCATTCTGAACTCCATTTGCTTCATCACAGAGCCCAAAACCCTGTGTGTCAACATTGTTAGGTAGAAGGGTAGCATCACAGGTCGGACAGGTATTAGTCTCATTCGATTGTTGTTCAAGAGGTGTATAATTGTGATCAGTCTGACGGTTGTCAATATTAAAAAAGCGCGCATCTGTGTCAACGGGATTGCCTTCAGAATTTGACCTACATTTAGGGTGGTCTTCGTCTTCATCACTACTCCTGTGATCAAAATGGCAAGAAAATTCTGAAATACTAAAATCTTAAATCAAATGCTATGAATTTCAGACACGAACCAGGAAACAACAAAAATCTTTCTTCAGTTAATTATGTTGACATAAGAAATGGCACATGTGAACAGAACACGTAATAAGAGGATAATTATATTGCAAGCAAAAGTTGTCAATGTTCGAAGTGTTTTTTTCAGCAAATACCAGCTACACGGTCTACGTCGGTCGTCAACAGTTTGCACATGATCAAGATATTGGATTCCCTGAGAACAACCAACTTGTTCTTCCCTCACTTCACTCGAAGTAATAGGATCCGACTGACAAGAGCTCCGATCAGTAGGGTGTCGTATATGCTGAAATGAGTCCGTTGAATATCCCTCTGAACCACTGCTGCAACTGCTATTACGAGACATTGATGGACCGAGCTCTGAACTAGACATAATCATATCGGTGCCTCTACTGTCTGCACTTTGCTCCCCATGTTGACACTGCTTGAAGCAGTAATTGCAAACTCTAATTCTTTCCCTGTCCTCGTGTGCACTACTCCCCTGATCATTAAACGGAGAAGGGATAGAATTTCCGGTACACTTCGCACAGAAAACACGGCCACAAAGCCGGCAGTGGTGCCTGCGGTTGAAAATAGTGAAACGAGAGTCGCACTCGTAGCACACCCTACAGCTCTCGTCGGGCATCCAGAAGTCCCTCGACATGTTTGCTGGTTCCAGCTTCCGTGGAATCCATGATTTCACCGTACCAACAATCTCAGAGAGTTTCTTGCTGTTGTCACTACTGTCCATGAATGCTTGCATATATCAAGCTCCATCGTTCATGAATAAACCATCAGGTACTTCCCATGGGATAGGATTGTTCCTAAACAAATATGAAGCCTGAGAAAGAAAACAAAATAGATCATGAAAAGATAAAAGCACAACAAGAAAAAATGTGAGCCGTGCAGGCTGAAATCTGAAACCTTCCACCCATCAAATAATAATTCATGTATGAAACCAAACTTATGGTAAGTGTCAGGTGCAGCATCAAGACATTTGACTTTTGAGAACTGCCAGTGAAATTTCAATGGCAAGTTCTAATAATTCATGAAGCACCATAACTCATTAGGAAAAAGGACGATGAGACGTTGGAGATACATCAAGTATAGCGACAAGCAAGGAAACACAAAATTAAACGAAATACTTCACTGATTCAAATCAATCGAGAGTCATTCCCAAACCAGCAACGAAGTGAAGTGCAATAACAAAATACACCTAGTCTAGTTTCGAAATTCCAATAATAGCTACCACTACAACTCAGCAAGCACTATAAACCTGTTCGAAAATATAAATAGAACACGAACAATCATAGCACCCCCAAACAGTCCTACTAATAAGCAAGTGCGCGAATTAATTCGAACGACCTGGTATAAATCATACAAACCACCACGAAACGCACGTAAAATACCAAAGCACTGAATTCGCATTTTTTTCAACAGTGGCAGGCACGAATTGAAGGAAAAAAAACTGCAAATTAAAAAAAAAAAAAACACACACACACACGGAAAAAAAAAACAACAACAACAATGAGTGAAGCATACTGCTGCGAGCCGTTACGGAAGAGACAACTACAAATTCGATTAGACTACTCCATAGCTTAATCCAATCCACCGTATATAATCCAGCCTAACTCCTCTCCCGCCGCCACGTGTATACGCTCAATCGCACGCACGTAGCCAATAACAAAAAAACAGCTATGGATAAACACACGTAATCTTCGAGTCCGCGATTCTATGGAAGGAAACACACCTTTGTGGTTGAGGGGCGTCGAGAATGAATATTTGGAACAGAAAATACTATATAAGCAAAACCAAAAACAAAAAACAAAGGCAAAGTGGTGAGTATTTATTTTTTTTGGCGCGTAGCTAGAGATAACGTTTGATTACAATTATTATTATTAACTGCTAAAAAAGTGGGCAGAAGAAAATGCAAAAAGAAATAAATAAATAAAGATTGGGGGAGAGTAGGAGAGTCACGAACATGACGTGAGTGTTGACCAGCCACCGATTGAGATTGTCCCTCGTGAAATACATGTACGGGAAATTGCATTATATATCCTCAAATATTATATTTTATTCTGACACCCATTAACTTTTTTTTCCAAATAGATGGAATTAGGGGCGGCAAACGGGTTGGGTTGGATTCATTCGAGTTCAACCCATTTGAAACGGGTTGAGAACTTCAAACCGTGACCTGACACGTTTACTTAAACAGGTTAAAATATCGAACCCAAATCCAACCTGGTATAACTCAAATCTAACTCATTAAATCCGCCAATCCACTTAAATTACAAAAAACATTATGAAATAACTAAATAAACAGAGTGATAAATCTTAATTAAACAAAACAGTTGTTTTCTAAAATAACAACATAAGTAAGAAATAATTAAAGCTCCAAATAACAAAAGTCTCACAAAAAATATTAAATATCAAAATATTTCATAATCATCAATTAAGGATATTTGCATAATTATATTATTCGAGTTACATTGGTTGATTTCGGGTGGAAATTCGAACACTAACATGACCCACTTAATATTTGAGTTGAGGTTATCCATTTACTTAAACAGGTTCAAAATGCTAAACTGGTATTCTCATGTGTTGTTTGTCATATTGGTTTTTAGCATCCTAGATGGAATACTCCAAATTTGAACAAAAAAAGATGAAATACTCCAAATAATCATAAACTTGTTAGTTTGATTGACCTGAGATTATTATATTAATAGGAAACATTTTGAATTACTTCTTTTCCAAATATTATCTTAAATGTGCAGTATAGGTGTTTTAATATTTTACAAAATTAAGTCGAGCTGACATCCAAATTTTCATTTACAATTTGGGGGGACAAGGGACATGATATTGATCGATTATGCCAACACGTATCGTTTGTTATGATATTTGATAGGAATGTTTGGAATCTGCTAATTGGTGAAACGCTGGTGATTGATAGAAAATGTGATCATTAAAAAAAAATAATCTTTAACATAAGGATTTGCAGCTTTTGCATGGCTGCCACGCAACAAAATTCTCAAAATTTCGAAGAGTCAAAGATAAGGTTTGTGGATTTTGTGTCCTAATCAAACATCGTATGCTTTAAGATGCATCATGCAAATGATTTTGATTTGTAATAAGCAACAATTGGCAACTTATAATATATCGTAAATGGGCCTGAGCTTTTATCACAGGTCCATTTAAGAGATTTTATGACGAGGCCCATAAGGAAATTATTAATGTCCGCTTGAAAGCCGACATATGAACTAATTGTACTGTTCTATTACATTGCTTTCATTTTGCGGACAATCATATCATCTTCATTGATCAAAGGAAAGGGAGAAAGAATTAACAAAAAGGAGGTTTTCAGTTCACATCTTATATATCCACAGCCTAAAATACCAATCATTAGAAACTATTTTCTTATTCATCGTCAAACCTTACAAAGCCAAAACATATTTTTTTCCACACATTCTTAAAAGTTAAATGATGATCACATCTTGACTATGATATATGTGCATTACATAAACGCACGTCTCTCGCAACTTTTAACTTAAAAAAGGCGTATCCTCGTGACGATTCATAAAAATCTTGCTATGTTAGACACGTGGAGAAGACCTAATATTCATATTTAAAATAATAAAGAATTATAGATAGGTCGTCGACGGTCTAGCTCGCGTCGAGCATCGGTTGAGATATAGTATTAGTAGAATAGAAATTATTTGAATTACATAAGAATAGTCGTCTCATATGCTAAGTTAGTGAAGAATATAGGAATGAAATATATAAATTCCTATTTTGAGATACATAAAATGAAAATGTTATAGATCTTTATTTATATTTGGCGAGTCAATCATATGTGGTTGTACTATGATAACAAGCAAAGTTTCCAAGAATATAAGCAAAGACGTATAATGATTTTTCCTTGCAATAAAGTTGTGGTCCTCGGAAGATCCTAGCTGTCTTTTTCTAATTTTCCTCTCTTTATTTTCCTTTTTTTTCTGATAAATTCAATCGAAATCTCCATCGCTTGACATTTTCAACGTCATCATTTGTTGTTGGCTCTCCAATTGTGTATCTTCTAGAAAAATAACTTGGTGTTGGACAAACCATTATATCAGGCTTTTGCTTCAGTTTTGCGTGATTCAGCGAGCTGGATTGTTGTTGTTGTCGTATATTTCAGCTCGTCTGTTTGTATGGTCGTCTAATTTTGATGTATTTTGCGTGAATTTTTTAGTCTCTGATAGATTTGATTGAAGATCAGGTGTTTGTAAGTTCGTTTTAATTAGGGCTTTGGGGATTGTGATAAAGTCAGAGGATTTTTTAGTTTTTTGGTATTAGAATTGATTGATGCCTGTTTTTCTTCTAGTTCGGCAATGTTGTATCTGAAGCAACCTTTGATGGAATTTTGAAGCTTGGTAAGAAAGTGAAAAGATAGAAGCAAAAAAGATTTAAACTAGTTGGATATTGAATGCTTGAGTGATTGATTTCCTAGCCTGAGGCTTGGGGATCGTCTAAGTGTTATAGTCAAGAGCAATGGCAGATGAAATCAATGAGCTTCATCAACATCACGAGGCACGCCAGTTGTCTTCAGAAAGATTTTTGCAAAAATTCCGACTTTATGAGACTCAATCGGTATGAAATGTATTAATATCAGTTGAATGTATTCATGGAATGTAGCTTGTGTAAGAATGCGCTTGATGTCGTGTGGAAAACCGTTGAATTATGGAATTTAGCTGTGAACTCACTGTTTTTGGCATTTATGCTTGGTATGTTGGAATCTTTTGATTACTTTGTTTTCTGCTTTGGTAGTCTCCTGGATGATCCTTCATTTATTACATGAAAAAATTTGAAATTACCGTTTAGTTGCCAATTCGAGATTCTGGCAACACAAAGGATTTATTAGACCGTGGACTTTTTAGCTTTTAAGGATTGATTGTCTAACTCAGAAACTTTCAGCTGTATTTTAGTTCAAAAAGCGGCTTTACAGTACAGTTTGGTTACGCTATAGGCATTTACACGTGGGATAAAATATCCTGACACGTGCTGCAGTAATTTTAGTGTGAAAATAGTGCCATGTGTAATCCCGTAACGCCCAAGACTTCATTCACAAAGCTCTTATTCACTGAATTTCAGTTTACCTTACGTCTCCACTACTTTTCAAATGTGCTGTTGCAGAAATTTTATATGGTAGGAAGGGACAAAAGTAGAACATTCTGGAAAATATTGATTATCGACCGATCAGATTGTTCAGAACTCATCATTCGTGAAGACTCCACCATATACACTGAAAAGGAGTGTTCGGATCTATTAAGAAGGATCCATGAAGGAAACAGGGTTACAGGAGGGCTAAGATTTGTTACTAGCTGTTATGGAATTGTTGGTGAGTTCATCATTAAATGTTAATTTTGTTGTTTATGAAGAATTTGCATCATCCTTATCTCAGGTTTCCTCCTCGCTTTTTTGTCAGGATTCGTTAAATTTCTTGGACCTTATTATATGTTACTTATAACAAAAAGGAGGCAGATTGGTAGTATTTGTGGTCACGATATATACGCCATTGACAAAAGTGATATAATTGCCCTGTCAGATTCTGTTATTAGATCCAGCAGTTTTAACTTTCAGAAGGAGAACAGGTAAAATCAGCTAATCTTTATGTATATTAGATACATTATGCTCTGGTACCATGACACCATCTACTTTTCTCATGTGAACAAGGTGGAATCTTTGATAGTTTAGATCATTTTTCTGCAATGAAAAGGCTTTCCCTATCTTTAGTCAAAGATCTTGGTTGAATCTATCAACTTAACATGCAATACTCAAGCTTCTTTCACAAGTGTCGTGCATTATAACTTTAGTTTTGGTTTTTTCGCAACTTACGCATTTGTGCTTTGTTGGTCATGCAGATACAAGAAGCTTTTGAGCATGGTGGATCTTACCAAGGACTTTTACTTTAGCTACTCGTACCAGGTTATGAGGAGCCTTCAGAAAAACACGTGCTGTAATGAGAAAGGTCTAGTGTTGTATGATGACATGTTTGTTTGGAATGAGTATCTTACTCATGAAATACGAAACATTCTTCAGAACACTTTATGGACCGTTGCTTTGGTATATGGCTTTTTTAAGCAGGTCAGTCTCTTCTACTGATTGAATTGTGTTAAACTGTAATCTGACACAAGTTACGTAGTCAAGTGCATTTAGGATTTTTGTAGTCAGTATGAATTTATTTGTATCATGATTCAATCTTGACTGATTTTACTCGTATGGATCTAGGCTACACTTTCTATATCAGGAAGGAATCTCAAGTTGATTCTAATTTCTAGGCGTTCACGTCATTATGCGGGTACCAGGTTTGAACTCTAACTTTTTCCAACGTTGAGGATCTGTAAGCATGTACTAAATATTTGCGTGATTCTTTTAATAGTTCTTTGCTTGAGGTGTTGTTCTGTATGATGAAAACGATTAAACTGAATGAGCGTGATGGTGTCCGTTGCTTCATTTCCTCTACTGTAACTCAAAATTCACTTTGACTTATCTTTCTTAATTACAATTTGTTCTTTACTTAATACTTGATCTTATCCGTCTCTCTCTCTTTCTCTCATACTGATCCTTATGAAGCACAAACATCTTTACCTGTAGGTATCTGAAACGAGGCGTTGATGAGAACGGAAGTGTTGCAAATGATGTAGAAACGGAGCAGATTTTAATTGAAGATGCTTGTGAAGGAATGCCCATAAAATTGAGTTCTATTGTCCAAATCCGAGGCTCAATCCCTCTGTTCTGGTCACAGGAAACCTCCCGACTAAACCTCAAGCCTGATATCATATGTATGCTTGGGCAGTTCTTTTAATACTTTACACTGTATTGTGCTATCAGTATCATCTGTAGGTGGCATTAACACTTCTATTTCTTCAGTGTCAAAGAGGGATCAAACATACGATGCCACCAGACTTCATTTTGAAAGTCTTGTGCAGAGATATGGCAACCCCATAATTATCTTGAATCTAATTAAGGTAAAAGTATTGACTCATTGGATTGATCAAAGTTTATCTGATGTTCTGGCGATAATCTTCGTATAGCTGTCTTGATCGAAAATATGTAAATGTATGTGTGTAATATATAAGGAGCTGACCAAAGTCTATTTTGGACAGACAAATGAGAAGAAGCCTCGAGAATCCATTCTGCGCGTTGAGTTTGCTAATGCCATCGAGGCCATCAATAAAGATCTTCCTGAGGAGAACCGGCTCAAATTTCTCCACTGGGATTTGCATCGACATTCTCGGAGGTAAACACTATTTTCTGATATGTAACTGATGAAATTTTGTCTCAGGGTCTTATTAGTTTCTCTCTTTGTTGGTCTTCTACAGTAAAGCTGCCAATGTTTTGATGCAACTGGGAAAGGTGGCTGCATATGCTTTGACCCTGACAGGTTTATTCCATTGCCAAGCAACACCTGAAATGGTTTCAGAGGGTCATCTTCAACAATATTGCCTCAAGTGAGCCACTTTATTCATGGACTATTTGAAGAGTTTAGTTTGGAAATTGCCTTACGTTACTCTTAGCTGACATATGATTTTTCTTTTCCAATGAGATGTTATTATTGATGGTATGGTATGTACTTGTGATGTGCCCAGTGGAGATGGTAGACCACCAATGATTCAGAAGGGAGTGCTCCGCACTAATTGCATAGATTGTTTGGATCGCACTAATGTGGCACAATACGCGTATGGCTTATCTGCTTTGGGACATCAGTTGCATGCGTTGGAAATAACAACCTCGCCGAAGATGGATCTTGATGATCCGTTGGCTGAAGAATTGATGGGTCTATATGAGAGGATGGGTGATACTCTTGCTCACCAATATGGTGGATCAGCTGCTCATAACAAGGTTAGCGAATTTTGTTAGTTTGCGTTAAGTTTATTGTTAACTGCCTGATTCATACTCGTTTAATGCAATAATTGGAGTGTGACATATGTGGCTGCAGATCTTTTCAGAAAGAAGGGGCCATTGGAAAGCTGCTATACAATCTCAAGAATTTTTCCGTACTTTGCAAAGATATTACAGCAATGCATACATGGATGCTGAGAAACAGAACGCCATCAATGTGTAAGTACCTTTTTACGAGTCGTCCTTTCTGAGAGTTTGCTATAAGAGATGTAAAATTCAACGTTATGATTGTTTGGTATAATGATTGATATGTGTAGATTCTTGGGACATTGCCAGCCTCAACCTGGAAAACCTGATGTGTGGGAGCTCGATTTACACCAGAATCGCATAAGTGGAACCAACGGCCAATTGCTTATGCAAAAAGATGATAAGTATGCAACTGTTCGATATTGTTATACCATTTATACAAAAACATACTCGTGGATGTTCACGCTATGTTTACATGCTTTAGGTCATCTATCAAAAAATCATTGTCAGACGTGAACATCCTTCATACGAGTTCTTCATGCACATCTACAATGGATATGATGGATAAAGGTTCTTCTATCTCCATCGAGTCGAAAAAATGGAGCAAAAACCATTCTGAGTCAACCCCAGATATGTTGTCTGAAAAAAGAGCTTGGTCAAGGTGCTTTACTATGCTGGTTAATACTAATTTTAGTTCTTAAACATCATCTACGTGCTTGTCCCATCTCTCAAACTTATCTTTCCCCCTTTTTCTCTGAAGTCCAACAGCAGCAAGGGATCTTATGACAGAGTTGCAGCAAGAGAAAAACTCCGAGTGTGAAAACGGTGATGCATCGGACTGTTCAAACTTTGTTGACTTAGATTGGCTATCTTCAGGAAATTCATGCGAAGAGGAGCTGTTGGAAAGGTATGTATGGTCTACCAATACTTATTACTGACCATTTTCCTTTCAATGAAGGAAATCCATTTGCTGAAACCTTATCCTATCTTTTTCTTTCTAGATCGCTGCTAACAGACTCGCCAGTCACTGTGTTGTCGTTTGAAAATGCTGCAAGCGAATCAATAATGGAAATTACTACATCGTCGACCCATGAGTTTGGATCAAGTTCAAAGGTTAGTTAGTCTTATTTGTTCTGTTCGAAATTTGATTGCAATGACTTATTTTCAGACTTTTCTCTTTCAGGTAAGGGACGAAATCCTTGACTCTGAAACGCCGTCCGACGAGGCGGTCGCGGCCCATGATGAGGACAAAGCTGTAGAGGAATTTTCCGATAGTTTCAAGGAATGGGTGACTCATGGAGGAACACTTTGTTACTGAGGGTTGGTTATAAGGTTTAATTTTCAGGTTTTTTTTTTTTGTGATCTTTCAAAGATTTTTAGTACATCATCTGCAGGTAATATTGAAAAAATCAATCAACGTCGGACTTTAAAATTCCGAGAGTCAATACCGTTTGTATACTCACCTTTTTTCCCCCTACCTTTTAACATCTCCATTTCTCACAGCATATTTAATGTATTTCATGGCATCCATATTCTTGTATATATCATAAAAACACAAAACTAACGTAGAAGGGAATCTTGTTATTTCTTTAGCTAATCGACTGTAATTCTTTACATGCTGTTTGAGGTTTTCCATGCACTTGATTAGAGTTCTTGAAGTAGAATGAATAGATGACATTGACATATGGACAACGCCCCGTATACGACGACGTATTGCTACCCATCTACGATATCTCTATGAACTATGAATTTCGTTCGCGCCTTTTATAGTATGCCGAAAAACGTGGTTTTCACCATATATATTATTAATAACAATATCCGAAAACAAATTGTCAAGATAAAATGGATTCAAGAATCGTAACGAAGAAGTCAAACCTCTCCAAGAAACTATGGAAGACACACAGAAGAGTAATCCAACTCTTAATCTTCCTTCCATTCGCAGTGATAATACTCTCATTCCTCCTAAAGAAATCTCTCTCTCCCCACATAAAACCCAACGAAGAAGACGACGGCTCTCTAACCTTTCCCTTGAGCTCATACATCAGAAAATCATGCCCAGAAACTCTCTACTCCTCTCTCTGCCATTCGACCCTCGCCGCCATGCCCAAGTCGGAGAACGCCACCGTCCTCTCCGTCCTCGAATTCGCCGTCGGCCGTACGGCCCAGAGAGTAAAAGGCGCGAAATTACAGATCAGCGACCACTTGGCCGCCGGCCAAGATTTGAGCTCCCAGGAGAAGAACTCTTTTAGGGATTGCATGGAGATGCTCGACCAAACCTCCTACGAGCTCGACCAAGTCACGGCGGAGCTGGGCTTGTTTCCTCCGCCGCCGCGCCGGGCGAAAAGGCGGCGCTACGGCAACATAAAAACCCTCCTAAGCGCCGCCATGACCAACGAGAATACGTGCATAAATGGGTTCTTGGATTTAGAGGAGAAAGATCGCCTGAGCAGCCGCCGGCGGGCCCACCGCGAACGCCTCCAAAATCTGCTGACCCCAATTTCTCGGATGATCAGCAACAGTTTGGCCCTCATAAAGCTCGCGGAACAAAACCCTAATAATAAAGGCCGTGGGGATACTATCATCGCCGAGAAAAGGAAGGGGAAGAACAATAATAAAAGGATTTCCAACTACGCCAGAATCGTCCATCGGAGGAAGAAGTATCACACGGCGAACCCACCGCCGCCGCACGTCACCGTCTCCGCCGACGGAACCGGGAATTACACGACCATCGGAGAGGCAATCGCAGCAGCACCAAACATGAGCTTCCCTACGTACGTAATCAGAATTAGGGCTGGAATCTACAGAGAAAACGTCCTAATTCCCAGGGAAAAAACCAACCTAATGCTCGCCGGCGAAGGCATGAACTCAACCATAATCACTGGCTCAAGAAATTTCGCCGATGGGTTTTCCACCTTCGCCTCAGCTACCCTCAGTAAGGTTTTTATTAACAAAATAACATCCGTTCTGACAACCTAGGATATAAAGACTGAACCTTTTTCTGCTCTTCTTCCTCAGCTGTGGTGGGAGACAAGTTCTTGGCAAGAGACATAACAGTAGAGAACACGGCGGGCCCCGAAAAGCACCAAGCCGTCGCCCTAAGAGTAACTTCGAACGCAGCTTTCTACCGATGCCAAATCGCCTCACACCAAGACACTCTCTACGCCCATTCCCTTCGCCAATTCTACCACGAATGCACAATCCAAGGAACCATAGACTTCATCTTTGGGAACGCAGCAGCAGTTTTCAAGAACTGCACGATCCTCGTGAGGAAGCCCGTCCACGGCCAGAGCAACATGATCACCGCCCAGGCGAGGGAAGACCCTAATCAAAACACGGGCTTCGTCTTGCAGAGCTGCACTGTTCGGGCCGGGCCGGGCTTCGATTCGAGGAACTTTTCGACCTACTTGGGAAGGCCTTGGAGGAATTTTTCGAGGACGGTTTATTTGGACAGCTATTTGGATGGGTTGATTGACCCCAAGGGATGGTTTAGGTGGGACGAGTTCAGTAGGTTGGACACGGTGGAGTACGTCGAGTGCATGAATTATGGGCCCGGCGCGGATTTGAGGGGTAGGGTTTCTTGGCCGGGGTATAAGAGTAATTGCACACAAGAAGTCGTTAGGCGGTTTAGGGTCGAGGAGTTCTTGCGTGGGACCGATGGGTGGCTGAGGTCCACGGCGATTCCTCTCTTCGGAAGGTTCTGAGGAAAGGAAATTCGGACACAAAGTTAGTTATTTTTCGATCTTTAACCGGTTTCTTTGTAAGAGTAATAGGGAAGAGTTTATGGGTTTCAATGCAAATAGATAAAAATGTGGTCTTTTTGAACTTTGAAGCATCCATGCTTGGCCTTGCTTTGCTTGCTAAGGACTAGTGTACAGTGGTTAATTGCAAAAGGGTCCCTTGTCTATCGCTAAATACAATCTTGACTTGGAAAACCAAAAGGGTCCATTGTATTGTAGCATAGCAGCATTGTGATCGAATGTGTAATATTTGATAGAACGTTTTCGCTATAAGGTTTTTTACATTGTATTGCTGGCCATAATTTTGATGAACTCTTAACGACCTTTTTGTGATTTTTTTTTTCGTGAAATTGTCAAAGGTTACAGAAGGTATTATGCCGCCACCTTCTACATCGTGACGAAACTTCCATTTTTTGAAAAAAATAAATAAATACAGTAAAAAAATTTGATCAACCATATATAACACATGAGCAAATTTATATTGAAAAATATAAACGTTGCAGCACAAGTCACAGTCAAACCAACAATGAGAAAAAGGAAAGGAAACACTTAAATTATTGGTGGTAATACAAGGGTGGCTGAGTAGTAGAAACGCCTGAATATCCACCGTCGTAGATCGCCTGGTTAGCCCCCCCGGGGAACCTTTGGGCCTGTGGGTTCATGAGTGCTTCCATCTTAGCCAACGCCAGCTGGCGCTGGTAAATTGCCAGGTCAGCAGCCGTGAATCCCGGGATATGGGCAGCCATGGGCGGCGGCAGTGGGGTAGAGGTGGTGCCGGGCGGGGTGGGCTTGCTACCCCATGAGCACTAAAATCATACATAAAACCCGTCCCATGTTAAGAAGGTTAGCCAAGCTTATATATGAAGCATTGGAATTGATATTTTACTTCAGTTGGCAAAGTAATAGAGTTGTTTGAAGTGTGATTTTTGTGTACCTTGATTGGTTTCCCAAAGAGTATGCGGGCATTTCCGATTTGGATAGCTCGCGCTGCTTCGGAGTGGTTGCTGTACCTTACGAATCCAAAGCCTTTCTCTCTCTGAATGCGAACGTCTTCGATTACTCCAACGCCAAGGGCATGGAATAGGCGATGGAGATCGGCGGATGTGACCTGCAATATATGGTAGTAATTCAGGGTCAAATCGCAAATTCAGATTGTTGCAATGTGAATTGAAGAACAATCGTTCGTAAATTAGTTCGAAGAACGATCGTGTAATAAGATTTTTACTTACTTCAGGAGCAAGATTGCCGACATAGACGGTGGTGTAAAGGGGATTATTTTCTGGGGAGTCATCACTCCTTGTTTCTAGAGCATCTTCTGCATGGATAATAGAAGAGAAAGCTTTAGCCTTTTAAGTGAATCATGATCGAATTAACGTGGGATGTTTGAAATGAGAAGTTCGGAACATTGAGATGAAGAATCAATTTGACATGTTAAATTGATAGGGAATCAACTAATGAAAAACATGAGATTGGAATAGCACACCTGATGATCCATTTGTAAGTTCCACAACAGTTTTCGAATCAGATATTTGATGGTCGTCCCCAATACCAGCACCCTTTGTGGCCCAATTGCAGCGTATCTGTCTACTACCGATCCACTTTCCTGAAATTATGAAACAACATTAACTTTCTGCCCGCAGCCTAATTACTTATAGACGTTTCCCTAATGTAAAAACAATAAGAATAACGACTCACCATTTAAATCATTTATTGCACTTTGAGCATCCTGAAAGAGCAGGGACGATCAGTGACAAATTAATTGTCTTAAGACTTGAGAATAGTTAGAAACATCAGCAAACCTGTTGACTGCGATAAGAAACAAAACCAAATCCTCTGGAACGCCCTGTCTTCTGATCCCACATGACCCGTGCATCTCTGTAACCAAAAAAATGACAAACACCAATGAGTTTCTATCACTAACTACTCAGCAAGATGAAAGGGAAACTCATTTTTGAGGATCAACAGAGAGCAAATATTGGCTTACGAGCAACTGGGATAGGCGGAAAAACAAGCAAACAAGGTAGCATCAGTGACCTCTGGACTAAGATCACCAACAAATATATTGAAATGATCTGAAAAAGAAGACAATCATCATAAAATTAAAATAAAAATAAAAAATACCCGACGTAACGAAGAAAAACAGGAGCAAGTTGAAAAATAAAGCAGGAGATATATCATATATGCATACTAGTCGTATCCTCTCTCTTAGCACTAGCGTAAGCCCAATTCACCTTGATAGGTTGGCCAAACCTGTAAAATGCGTGTTAGGATAAAAGACGAGAGAACACTTGCAAACTAATAAGTTTGTCGGAGTAAACTAACAATTCCCTCCCGTTCAGACTCAAGATAGCGTTGGCTGCCGATCGACGATCAAAATAATCCACAAAACCAAAGGATGACTGCATGATAAGGTAGCGCATATGTCAAAGAGAAATCACCATTTGCAATTAAAGTTCAACATCATGGAACAAACATCCAAAAGGGTTACTACAGAATCCAGCAGTAAGCTAACACAGAAGAAATGGGAAAGGAAACATGTGAAGAACTAGTAAAAATACTCACATCCTCTTTCCGAATGAGCTTGCAACCCTCAAGAGGACCAGTACTAGCAAAGACCTCTTGAAGAAGAGGTTCAGTGACTTGTGGATGGATATTCCCCACATAACTGCATTGAAATCACAGCACATGGGATAAAATGTACAATGAAAGATGATCAAATGCACAACATAACATTGTATATTGTTAACAAAGAACTCACACACTACGGCATGAACTCGAATCAAATCCTGGAGGCAAATTTCCACTTAAGATAGGCTCAATCTGCATTTAATTAGCATCAAACCCAAACGATTAGGCACAATCCTACTTTAATCAGCTGAAGCTCTTCACAACGAAAACTCTACATTAAAAACGCGAAATGAACATCATTCAATCGCATGGCATACAAGAGAAGAGATACAAATAAATAAATGAATTAGATCATAAGAAAGTGTATAAACCTGAGGAGGAGCGAAGAGACCAGCATGGTAAAGAGACTGATGCATCAACGCTTGCTGATGTAACCTCAATCTTTGCTGTGGCTGCATCTTCGTTGATTTTTATATCATCAAAATACAATCGAAAACAAAACCAGCTTCACGCTGAGCATAGGGAGAATGAACAAACGAAAAGGGAAAAAAAGAAAAAAAAAGAAGAAAAAAAAAAAGGAAGAAGAAACCCTCGATCGAAGATGATTTGATTCGTACTATACTATATGGAGGAATTAGTTGGTCCCTTCCTTCACTGTGATTGGTGGATATTTCCAGTCACGAGAAAACAATGTAACTTTGGAGTATTTTCTGATTTCAATTTTGTTATTGGGCCTCAATAATTTCAATTGGACCAAATCTAAAAATTTGTGTAAATGAGCTTCTTGTAAGTAATAAATCTATCACATGATGCCACTCCAACAAGAAAAACTAATTCTCCATTGCAGACTCATATCAAAAATCAAAATGCAGTCATTCTTCTCAACCATTCACAAACTCAAAACATATTTTTACAATATTCTCTTTTGCATCAACTTTATAATTTTTAAATATGACCCACATATGTTACAATTTTGCAATATACATAATAAATAAATAAATGATATTTTCTTAGATTAAATTTTGTAGATAAAATATTTTATTTATAATTTTGAACATTATTCATGTGGTATATTAAAAACAATTAATATATAATAAAAAAGTTAATTATAGTAATTTATGTAATAAAAGTTAATTACTAAATTTAGTATTTGCTTTATGAGAAATAAAAACGTATGCGGTTGTGTTATGAAAACGCATATATGCATTCATAAGAGAGAGAATGCATTTTGAGTATGTCTATGTGTTGGTTAAAGTTTTTTTTTTATGTTTGCGTATGATTATTTGTATTGGTTTGAGATGGTAAGTTACTTCTATTCCAAGTTGTAAGAACGAATTGAGAACAATCGCAAGAAATCAAATTCATTGCCTCTTATTTCTTTTATTGATAATTTATTTTTTAGATGGAGTTTCTGATTCAAAGGAGATGGTCGATTCTATTCATAAAACCATTCGATAAGTCTACTACTAAGTCAGCTAATTTGAACCGAATATAATAATAAAGAATAGGGTTTGTCTTTGTCCCATGAAGTCAACAATGGAACGACCTATTCAAAACTCAAAAACCATCGAAGTAAAAAACATATCTGTTAATGAAGATTAATTTGTTAAGCACGTCACTAAATGAAACAGAGACAATAACAAATAAGAGGAGAAACGACAGAATAATGAAAGCTAATCAATGTAATCTACTCGGCTCGGCTTTGACCACCGCCGCCGAGTACGGCGCGTTTGCTGCAACCCTGTAATAACCAAAGCGTAAACCACATTTACTTCTCTAATTAGATTATTACAAAAAAATTTATCAATTAATTATTTAAGTCCCACTCACACCTCTCCTTTCTCTTCTCAAGGAATCGAGCCAGCGATTTCTTCCTCTCAATCGGTAAATCTTGTGAAATAAAAAAATCAAATAAATTAAAAAGGGAGAAATTAATGCGCGCGCGCGCGCCCACGCCCACGGCTGACATTTTATAGCTCTGAATACCTGAATCAAGAGGCGACGGCTGGGGGTGGATTGCACGCTCCGGCGCGGCGCGTGAGATCGGCGTGCCCAGCTCGCCGGCGAACTTCACGATCTCATTGGCCTTATCCGCCGGCAGCTCGTCGAAAACCAAGACGCGACCGCCGTAGAATATCGTCATCTGCTCGTTTTTTTCGCCGGATTCGTTACGCTGTCCCACCGTAAGTAAAAATCAAAATACTATTAAAAAAAGAAGAGTTGAGCGAGGGTAGGACGGTAATTTCACCGACCTGCTAGCAGATTCTCCATCGCAAGAAGAGTTGCCGCCTATCGTCGACAGCAAATTCATCGTACCTTTGGTTTCGACGTTGCCCAGATGAGCCGTCAAGGCGAGTCCAACGTTGCCTAAACTGCCCTTCTTCTCTTTTAAGTACCGGCTTAAACGGTTGCAGGTCATCGAGAAGCTAGTTCGGACATCATACGACGGAGAAATATCCGACGAGCCCATCTCCGATTTCCGGCCGGCGGTCAGAGTATAATACTAACAATACGAAGGAGAGAGAGTTTCTTCTGTTAGGAGGCGCGCTTGCATTTATAATTATATTCCTTGTATGGCAATTTGGTTAAATAAAAAGTGGTGAATTTAAAGGCTTGGTGGTGGTGGGTGGGCTTATAATAAGAGAAAAAGCGAACACGAGAAATGGCACGTTTTAGCTATACACTACTACAGTCGTCCCAAAAACGACTTGAAACGAAAACTATGTCCAAAGGAAATAAAATAATGAAGGAAGAAAGAAGCAATCAAAATCCTCAACTGTAGTCAAATTAAACATGTGACGATATTCGTTCTCTTTTCAAATAAAATAAAACCGACTATTATCTACACTCTTATATTATACTTTTATATCAATACTCTTTTTGGTGTATCTATTAACCAATCAGAAATTTTCTCAAATTAAAAATTGACGTAATCACGTTATTTCGCCTAATGAAACTGTCTATTTCTAGTAAAATGCTTATTTTTCTAACTAAATATTAGAATCAAAAACCACTTATCAATTTCAATTTTGATGCACATGTAAGGTGTGCACTGCAACGTATACTTAGTTATATGTATATATAATATGCTATGGCTAGAATATAAGTCAAAGGAATCAACAATGCAAACAGCTAATTAAAATTAAACTCGATAGCTGACAAAAACTGAATCATAAAGAAAAAGAAAATAAGGAGAAAAATAAAGCTGCTTCGTCTTTAATTAAGCCATTGTAGGCTCATCGCGCGGATACCAATACCTGTTATAAAACCAGCTCGAATCCGCCGCCTTAGCCTCGCCGTCTTGGTTACGGTGCCACGTGTACAGCGCGTGGGTCCTGTTCTTTATCTCCAGCAGCGCGTGTCCGAAACTCGCCTCACGGTACGCCGAGTAGCTAGGCTGCGGCTCCGTGAACCTGCCGCACCGTAAAAAAGAAAACCCTCAGTATATCATCAATTTTAATTTAAACAAAAAAAATTCAGACACTCACGCATCGGCAATCCCCTCGATATTCCCGCCGTCGCCGACGGTGATGTACACCGGCGCGGATGAATCCTTCACCGGCGAACTCAGCCCATTCGTTATGTTGTAGCGAATGTTCGACACGCGCTCCTGCAAATCAAAGAAACAAAGCTAAAGCTGAGCTAAGCTAAACACAGCGCCTGCCAATCGACGATGTAATAAGAAAGAGATTTAATTAATATTATTACAGAGCGTTCGTAGGCGTGGACATGGCCGGAGAAGACGGCGTCGACTCTGTACTTTACGAACCACTTTTCGAACATTACCCTCATAGTCTCTCCTTCCATGTAATGGTATTCGTTGCTGTTGTAGAAAGGCGAGTGGTTGAGCACGGAGAGCCACGGCGTCTCACTACGGTTCACCTTAGGGAACTCGAGCTCGAGCCAGTTGTACTGAGGCGTGTACATCCCTGAGGAAGGAAATCGGTTCGATCAACCGATAGTTTTTTAAAATAAGACCAATTGAAAATAGAGGGAGTTATCCACAAACTGCACTTGCCCGATTCGACGTGTGACTCGGGTTTGATATTCAACAAAAACGTACGAGACGGATCGTATTATAGAAACTCTTCTTTTTTTATCATTACTGTAAGAGGGAGCGGGCCGACAAACCTATGAGCAGCTCTCAACTCAAACTAATGGTCTGACCGCCAAAAGATATAACGACGAGACGATCGAATTAAAGAAACCATTTTCTTATTTTGTCATTACCGTAGGCCGAGTAGGACGACAGGACGATGATGTAGGCCGAGGCTCGCTTGATAGAGTACCAAAGGGGGGACGTGCTCTGAGAGGCTCTGTATGGCGTGTGGTAACGATGCATGTACGGCTTGAACGGCGTATTTTCCTCCTATAACACGAGGACTCGTTATCATTATCCAGTCTAAGTTTTCCTCGTTAAAGGCGTAAAGTTTAATAGAAGGGAGGAAACGCTTACGATTTCGGGGGCGAGGTCGAGCTCGTGGTTTCCCGAGCACCAAATCCATGGTTGGTAGGCGGCGCTCTTCTCAACGAAACGAGCCCACACGTCCCACTTTTCGCTGTCGTGAAAGGGATGGTTGTCGGCGTATGAGAGGTCTCCGACGAATAGGACCGTTTGGCCCTTTGGATTGGAGACATAATGCTCGAATGTTTCGTTCGAGTTGTACGTCTGGCCCAGGTCTCCTGCATCGTACAAAAACACAGCATTGTAATAGCTGATTCGACAATTACCACTATATTTAAGTTGATTTCTTTATTATCTAATCTTAAACTTGAGATTTTCCGTTACGGTGCATTTGGTATGGGGGATTCGACGAGAAAAAGAAAAGAAAAAAGTGTAATGATACGACACGTGAAGCGTAACGTATAATGGCTCGATGCAAATCGTTAACTTTTCTTCATCATCGAATTCCGCACGTCAAAATCACTCTTATGAATGTCGTTAGAATCATATGAAATTTAATAGAGCATATCATGGTTCAAAATTTATATTTTTTCCCAATACTTACCGATGATCCCAAAGTTATACGGAACGTCGGGCCCCTCTTCGGGTGGAGTGGCGAACGAGAACCTCCGAGTCGTCGGGCGCTTGCCGAGTTCGTACGTGTACCGTGTATTGTACTGTTTTCGAACAAAGTGAAGAGCTTAAGAATCTTACTTAGAGCTAACAAATACATACCTAAATACCTTGAGTCTTCTTAGGAAGGCGTGGTGTATAAAGCCCGAAGTGTAATTATAGTATCTGTACGACGTCGTAGAAGCACGAGCCTTGTGTCTGTGTCTGGGCTGTTCTGTCTCCCAAAAGGAGACAACGTTGGGCTTCGGTTTCTCCGGCGTGACCCACGAGACGATCATGCTCCGACCCGAATGGTCTCCCTGGGTTATATGCACCTGCGAACACCATTAACAGTCAGAAAATAAAAAATAGAAGGTGGGGAAATCTGTGTGAAAGGAGGAGAAAGACTTGTTCAGGGGCGTTGAAGCCCGGCGGCGGAGGAAAGCTTTTCTTGGGCATGTCGACGGAGGCCGTCGGCTTTCTGACGTAGGCGCTGGTGACTCCGGCGAGGCATGGCTGTGCGCAGAGGAGGAGGGAAACGAAGAAGGTTATTTTGAGAGACATTGTTTGTGGTGGAGATTTGAAGCGCCGCCGACGCCGCCGCCGTAATCTGTATGAGGAGGTGAGTTATCGAAGAGGTACGAATATATATATTATCGTTCTGTAACAAACTGAGGATGTTCTGTGGGGAGATAAGATCATATTAAATTGTGAAAAAAGGTTATCCAAAAAAGCCAGTTCAAATTTCAAAGATCGAAGTTGACTTATTATTTTGATAGATGGGATATTCTATAATTCATTAAATTTCCATTTTTTTCCCTTGATATTTGTACATTAGTAAAATGGTCACAAACATTTAATAAAAAATACGATTAAAATCATAGATAAGATCTCTCAATTCAATATGAGAATCTTATTGAATGGTATCCTCAGTTTGAATCAATTACATAGTCAAAGATTGGTTCACATCTTGTCGAGCATTGTTTTTCAACTACGTAATTGAACCAAAGCCATTAATAGTGCTATTGCCGCCTACCCTATTATTACATTATTATTCGAAACAAACACTCCAAAACAGAATACTCGTGGGAGGTCGGCCGCTTAGTAAAGCGGCTAATCCGCTTATAGACATTGATGTACTCATATATAGTATAGGAAAAAATTTAAATTGTATGAAAAAGTCGTGTAAGACATCAACTTACGTAACAAATTGTTACAATGAACAAGCCTCAACCTCCGTCGTCGTACATTCAAATATGTCATACGGCACACTTAGTATTTACGTGGACATGCTTTATTGGGTGTTGATTTATTTCGTCATTTGTCTTGAGGAGATAAAAGTATGTCATAAAAGGTTTATTTGTGTCCAAGTAGTCACAAGAATATTCTAACTTTAGCATGAGCCAACCTCTTAAACCCATGGAAGAATGAGATTTGAGACGAGGTTCTTTGCTTTTATCCACGTTATATTCTCAGTTTAACAACGCAATTACTGTTATCAACATAAAGGAGAATCAATCAAGATTGAAGAGCAGCAAGCCAAAAGGATCATAGATAACAAATATTTCCTAAAGAACTCGTTAATAAGCAGAGTAGGAAAAGTCGAAGAAACACAATCGCACAAATCAGAAGAGATCCATAAAATATTCAATGACATACGCAGACGATAAGCATCCCACCATCGCTAATGGTTTCCCTTCAAGGAAAAACATTCTAGTGACCATACTTCTGAAATTCCCATTCGCTGTTATCTGTTAAAAATATGATTTAAACCAGAGATAATAAAGAGACGAATAGTTTTCAAAAAAAAAGAGAAAATGTATACACACAGGAATATATATACACACACACACACACACACACACACACACACACACATCAACACTTACCGAGAGGGCAAACTTGACGGGTCTTGAGCCACCTGCTAATGCAGTGAAAGTGGAAGGCATGGTTGCAAACCCCTGAGGAAAATCATTAAGAGATGGTCAGCCAAAAAAGAAGAAAGATTTCTGATTTCTCCAGAACAAAAGGAATGAAAGGAATGTCTTATACTGCATCGATCTGAAAAGAATGATTCTATAAATTTACACGAGAAAGATATTGAATATATTGTACATCGGACCAAGCCAACATTAGGCAGGTTTTTCACTACTATAACAAGAGTAGTTTAATGCCGTACACATAGAACGTCATGAAATAGAGATAAATAAACCTAACAAGACATAAATTTGGAATGTCAATACCATACCATGCTATACGTGGTTACAGAAAAATGCATACCATATTATACGAGGTCACAAATATAACATAAAGGAGCTGAGAAGATAGTGGAAAGCATATCTCAACTTCAATTCAACCCAAAAGAAAGGCTCAAGGACAGAAGAAAATCAATCACCAAGAATGCACGCTAGCAAGCTCAACAATTTCTAAAGAAAGTTTCCACTTTTGGACCGTGTAAATCACAACCTCCCTTCATGCAAAAGAAACAAAAACTCGAAACAAAAACTTGAAACAAATCCTAAACATGCCTACTTAGAAAGAAAACAGCATCAGCATAGCTGCATCAACATATGCTTCTTCCCCCATCTCTTTCCTTGATTAATTTATTTCAACGGAAAAAACAACCAAGAAAGTCTCAGAAGCATACCCCAAGCAACTGTGCACTCCTCGCTGGTCGCACTAGCTTGGTTAGCCTGGCATTCGATACCTGTGCAAATTCACAACCACAACAAACGCAGAAACACAAAGAAGATCAAGATTCAGAAAACAGAAAGGGCTAACATAAAAACACTCACATAGATCCATGATATGGTTCCTGCAGATAGCACAGTTATCGACCACGATATCTACATCAAATCAAAAATCGAGAAATTAGGGCTACGACTGAAAAAAATCGAAGGAAGTAAATAGCAGTACGGTACCCCAAGCCCAAAGAGCAACAGCGTTCCACTTCTTGATCTCAAATCGCTTCTGCTTCTTGCTGTTAGAGCTCGATGGTCCGGCGACCGACGAGCCCTCGCCGGCGGGAACCATGTTCACGTCCGTGTCCAACGATGCCATCAATCGATAGTGGATTTACGTTTGGCGAACTCAAATTTCCTCTCCGATTTCTCAACGCAACGAACGATTCAAAACTTGAAGAGGACCGATTGATTGATTCTCAAAGAAGAATAAAGAGACAGAAGCAACAAGCAAGGCGATCTATCGAAAAATATTCGTTTATAGGGTAACATACAATTGGGCTGCGATTCAATCTCTTATTGGGCCTAGGCCCAACAAACTGGGCCGAACATGTTCTGCTAATGAAAATAAAATGTCGGGTCCACAAATTTGACTCCTAAGTTAAGAAAATAGCTAAGAAGATAAATCAACCTTCCAAATATATGATATTTCTGAGATATTATAAACAAAATCGAAAATATCACCTATAAGATGGCGACCAAGGACTATGGGGGCCCAGTACAACGATGCATAGTGCATTGTTTCTTTTAATATTAATATCTTGTTTGGCATTTAGTATATAGTATTATAGTTGGGAGGAAAATATCTGCGGCTTTACATCAATTTTGTTGTTTTCACTCTTTTTTCAATAATCCAGTTTACTTTAAAATTTCCACGTCATCGCTTACGCCAATATCTTTTTATTTATAATACGAATTATTTAACCAATCCTCGAGATTCCCTTAGCTTCCACGAAACATTTACTTGGACAAGAGCCGTTGATGGATGACTTTTATGTTTTAGCAGAAAAACCACAGTACGACCCCGGTAAGTATCTGAAATTGAAATATATCCCATTGCCTTAAGATTGCCTTTAATAGTATCCCGATAAACTCAATCGCAAACTCAAACTTATTCTCAAACGTAAAATGCATTAATTATTCTCCAACCGATAAACTCATTTTAAAACTCAAAGGACTATTTCTGTAATCCTACTTCTAGACCGACTTTTACAATTTTGCCCACATATTTTATAAAAAAATATTTTAATAACATATTAAACTAAATAAATAAAAATCATTGGTAAATTATAATTCTAAAAAACTTTCTTATTACTTTTTAATTTATTTTTATTTTTTTATAATATTTAATTATTTAAACAAATAAAAGGACATTAAATGAAATTACTGAATATAGAACGCATATTATGCATTCAATCGCATATATGCGTTTAGTGGAGGAGAGAGAAAACACAAAATCCATTTTGAGATTTGTTTTGGATTCGGTTGGAGTGATTAGGATATTTTTTGGGTTTTGCAGTATGGTTGGAGATGGTATAAGAACACCTCCAAACGATACACAAATACCCAAAAAATTGACTACAAATACCCAAAAAATTGACTACAAAACGTAAACTCAAAATGTGTGTTTTCATTTCTCTCTCCCTTTTAAACCAAGTATGCATTTGAAAATGAGATATCCCAAAATGTGAGTTTGATAATTTAAAAATTACAATACATACCATTATTATTTATTCTTAATGTACTTATATAATAAAAAATAGATAAAAGGACTCATATTATTATTAAATATTATTTCAATATTTTTTATATAAACAATTATGACATTTTTTTTTTCAATCGAACTTAAAATAATATTGTAATCTAATTTGTAAAGTTGTAAATTATATGAGTAATAATAAAAATTCGAGGAAAAGAGAATATTACAAAAATGGTCTTGTGAGTTTGAGAATTGGTTTGTCGGTTGGTGAAATTTGAGAATGAGTTTGAATTTGAGAATAAATATACGCGGCGTCAACTTGTGGAAATACTGCAATATTTCATTTAACTTTGGGTGAGTGAGTGCAATTTACACTGGAAAATATCTCAGTCGTTCCCCATACTTTGTTAGCTGACACGCTGCTATAACATCCTCTCACTGTCATTCCCTTACCTGCATCATCTTTAAAAGGCGATCATTGCTCTTCAATCCAATCCATCGAACCGAAGTTAAGGAGTAGACGTAATTGATAATGGCGCGAGTTCAATTGCTAGTCGTCGGTATTTTGATCGCCTGCATCGTTGGTGCACGGGCCGCGTACGAGGACGACAACCCTATCAGACAAGTCGTCGACGGCTTGCACGAGCTCGAGTCTTCCATCATCGACGTCTTAGGGAACTCTAGGCGCGCTTTCTCATTCGCTCGCTTCGCTCATAGGTTTGTAGATCGCTTAAAAATTTTTGGTTTTGTTTCTTATACGAATTGTATGGATGTCGTGACCTGGTGACAAATGGAAAAAGGTATGGAAAGAGGTATGGAGGCGTTGAGGAGATAGCGAGGAGGTTTGAAATATTCTCAGAGAATCTGAGGATGATCAGATCGCACAACAAAAAGGGACCGTCTTACACTATGGGAGTTAATGGTTATTTTCTGCTCTTAGTTCTGTTTTTACGCTTTTTTTTTATTTAATTTATCAATTCTGTGGCTTCTTTATACCGCTGGATTTTAAGATACTGATCATCTATGTAACGTTTGACTCGCTATGACTACTATTGCTCCATAGCTTTCTCGGATGGTAAAATCTGATTTGGTATTAGACTCTTAATCTCTGGAACTAGTGATAGCTGCTTACTTTGGAAACTTAGGTAGTTCTAAGGTGTAATGAACTCGGTTTGGAAGGAGTCTGCTATGTTGACGATTGACCAAGAGTGAATCAAATGATCCATGTCTTTAATGGTGTTGTATGTTCAAGTGCGGTTTTCCATGTTAAGATGGACATTGCAAAATATCTAAAAAATGTTTTTTTTTTCCCCTTGACATGGCAATGAAATCAACAGAATTCACTGACCTGACATGGGAGGAGTTCCGAAGACATAGGTTGGGAGCTGCCCAGAACTGCTCTGCTACCACTAGGGGCAATCACAAGCTCACTGATGTTGTCCTTCCAGAATCGGTATTACTATTTTCTCGTGTTTTATTATCTCCATTGTTCATTCATTTGTCTCCGTTAAACAACGTTCGGAGATGGTTCATTACAAAGTTTGCTGTTTACTAAGCATTTCTTTTTGCTCATGACTACTACTTGGCGTTATCTGTCCTTATATCATTTTGTCTTGGCTGTTACGCATTGCAGAAAGACTGGAGGGAAGTTGGAATCGTTAGCCCTGTGAAAAACCAAGGTAGCTGTGGATCATGTTGGACATTCAGGTAAAAATCAATTGCAAACTTATATCCGGTAATTTCCTTTCATCAAAAATATTATAGAAACACGAAATCATCACGATACTTTAAAAAAGCACGACTGGGGCACTCGAGGCAGCCTACGCTCAAGCGTTTGGCAAGGGGATTTCTCTCTCCGAGCAGCAGCTCGTCGACTGTGCAGGAGAATTCAACAACTTCGGCTGCAATGGAGGGTTGCCTTCTCAAGCCTTTGAGTACATCAAGTACAACGGCGGGCTCGAAACAGAGGAGGCTTACCCTTATACAGGGAAGGACGGCGCGTGCAAATTCTCCTCCCAAAACGTCGGCGTAAAAGTACTCGAATCCGTCAACATAACCCTGGTGAGAAATTTGTTGATAATCAAATGGGACGATGACGCTTTGTAGGAGGATAAATTATTATTGTTAATATTGATAATGCACTCAATTATTGATACCTCACGTTCACTATCAAGCACTCACCACCATATTTATTTTATTATACTCACTATGACTTTTAGCACATAAGATAACAACTCACACACACCCTTTTTATTAATTTGGACAAGACACACACGCACATGTACATAGAATTTTTGTTTTTGTGAGCTTGTATACAATATAGACACACCACTACATATTTATAATAGATCGATCATAGTCGGTTTAAGCACTTCTAGACATAGCTACGTGGCTAAGAAATAGCTCGATGATTAAGTCGGTTATTTCTCTTATTCTCCACAGTATGCAACGTGTATAGATGATCTGTCCGTTTACTATGATTAAGTCGGTGATGACTTCTTCAATTCTCCCCTTCAGCACCGATATTCTCTTTGATTGTGTTTTCTGTTTGAACCATTCCCAAGTGTGTTCGAAATTCCTCGAATTTTGTAACGGTAAGTCCTTTGGTGAACACGTCGGCTACTTGATCATCTGTACCGATGTGTTTCAGCTCAATCTTCCCTTTGAGCACTTTTTCGCGTACGAAGTGATAGTGCACTTCAACATGTTTTGTTCTCGCATGACATACTGGATTTTCTGCTATGCGTATAGCAGACTGATTATCGCAAAATATCTGTACTTCGTCGCTGATTGGCTGATGTAAGTCATTCAACAACTGCACAAGCCAAGTGCTTTCTTGCGCTGCCATAGCTGCTGCTCGATACTCTGCCTCGGTAGTTGATAAAGATACCGTAGGCTGCCCCTTGCTACACCAGGATATTGCAGCTGATCCGAACTTAAATACGTACCCAGTAGTGGATCTTCTAGTATCGCGACATCCAGCATAGTCCGCGTCGCAATAGCCAATAACTTTCGTATCTTTATTCCTTTCATAAAATATTCCATAGTTTATCGTTCCTTTTACGTACCTTAATATGCGTCGGGCTAGCTCAAGATGTGGCTTCTTTGGCTTCTCCATAAATCGACTCGCGATCCCCACTGCATATGAGATGTCTGGCCTCGTTAGTGTCAAGTAAATCAGGCTTCCAACGAGTTGCCTATACATCGTTGCATTCTCCAGGTCTTTGCCATCTTCCGCACATATCTTGGCGTTTGCTTCAATTGGGGTTGATATTGGCTTGCAATCTATCATGCCAAATTTTCTGAGCAGATCTTTTGCATATTTCAACTGGTAAAGTAATAATCCTTCACCTGTCTCCTTGAGCTCGAGCCCTAGAAAATGTTTAAATTCTCCAAGCTCTTTCATTTGAAATCTTACTGATAAGTTCCTCCTTGTTTGTCGAATTTCGTCTTCATCGTCTCCAGTAATAATAATATCATCGACATATACTAGCACTATTGCTAGTTTTCTTTTTGTTTCCTTGACGAAGAGGCTCGAGTCCGCTGGTGTCACTGAGTATCCGCACTGAACTAAGAATTCAGCGATCTTACCGTACCATGCCCGTGGTGCCTGTTTTAACCCGTATAATGCCTTCTTTAATTTGCACACATAGCTTGGATTATTCTTATCTTCGAATCCTGCAGGTTGGATCATGTATATTTCTTTATCGAGTTCTCTATGTAGAAACGCGTTCTTTACGTCCATCTGCCATAACCTCCAAGACTTGCTCGCTGCTAGCGCGATTAATACCCGAACAGTTGTAATTTTCGCCACTGGACTAAATGTTTCGTCGTAGTCTATCCCATACTGTTGTGAAAATCCTCGTGCTACTAATCGAGCTTTATATCTTTCAACTGATCCATCAGGTCGCCTTTTAATTTTATAAACCCATTTACAAGATATGGGTTTAACTCCATCTGGTTTAGGTACTAAATCCCATGTTTCATTTTGTTTTAGTGCCATAATTTCTTCACTCATTGCTTTTCTCCATTCAGTATGTTTCACTGCTTCTTCAAAAAATTCTGGTTCTTTTGTATTTTCTTCTTCTAAGGCTATATTAGCGTACCTGGGATTTGGCCTTCTTTGCCTGGAGGATCTTCGTAGTTGCGGTGGACTTGGTGATACTTCATCATGTTCCTCCCCTGTTGGCTCAGTCTCCTCAAGCTGACTTGGCCTCGAAACTTCTGGAGTTTGGTGCACACCCGTTCGCCAGGGACTTTGAGGTGTTCTCGGCGAATCCTCTTCTGGCTCCTGTAATGTTGGATTTTCTTCTGGTAGTTTCACTATTTTGTCGAACTCTTCCTCGGTTTCTTTTGAATCGGGTAGCTCCGATTTTTGTGGTGTCCACCAGGAGGATGCTTCGTCAAATACCACATGGCGAGATGTATAACATCGTCCGGTAGTTGGATCACAACATCTCCACCCTTTCCTTTGGCTGTCGTACCCCACAAATATACACTTGATTGCCTTTCGGTCAAATTTAGTTCGTAGATGACTTGGTACGAAAACATAACAGACGCATCCGAAAACTCTGAAGTGGCCAACGGTTGGTTTAATTTTCCACAGCTTCTCAAATGGTGACATGAATCCCAGCTTCGCTTGTGGTAGCCTATTTATTACGTGCGCTGCTGTCTTCATACATTCAGCCCAAAATCTTGGTGGTACATTCTTTGCATGTATCATGCTTCGACACATTTCAGTCAAGTGTCGATTTTTCCTTTCCGCTACACCATTCTGCTGAGGTGTGTTTGGACACGTCAGCTGATGATGTATTTTATGCTCCTTCAGAAATTTGGAGAATTCCCTTGACGTGTATTCTCCCCCGTTATCCGTGCGAAGGCATCGAATCTTATCTCCGACTTCTCTTTCAACATTTTCTTTAAATTCTTTAAACTTTAAAATAACCTCTGATTTTTCTTTTATGAAGAAAACCCAAACGTACCTTGAGAAGTCGTCAATGAATGTTACCATATAGCGCATACCACTGACTGAATGTTGTTTGACTGGCCCGAACACATCAGAGTGGATTGTCTCCAAAGGTTTCTTCGCTCTGTAGCTCGAGTCTTCAAATGGCAGTTGATGTGCTTTTCCGTATTGACAACCAGCGCAAATTGTGTTTTCTTTTATGTCTAGTTGAGGAAGACCTTTCAGCATTGATTTCTTCACCATCACTTTAAGCTTGTGATAACTCACATGTCCCAGCCTTGCGTGCCACAACTCAGCTGTTTCATTCTTTCGAGTCTTATCTACGTAAGCAGACTCAGCTGACATTACATAGATAGACTCAAGTTTTCTACCCTCCATGATCGGTGTGCCGGTAATTTTAAGATTTCGATACACCGTAACGTTATCGGGTCCGAAAATAACATAGTTTCCCGAAGTCGTTAGTTGTGACACAGATATAAGATTTTTCTTCATACCTGGGACATGGTAAACATCGTGTAGCTGCACTTGACCAGGACTGAATCTTGGGGTGATGCTCGTTTTTGCCAATATGAGCTATTGGCAACCTTGAATTATTTGCAGTAACCACCATTCGTCCTCCCTTATACTCAGTCGTGTTTTGCAGCTTCTCCTTGTCTCCCGTCATATGATTGGAGCAACCCGAGTCTACGATCCAATCTTTTTCGTAATCTATTTTTTCAGGGATGATGACGGTCAATGCTGATTCTCCATGTGAGCATGATTCTTCCTTTACGTTCTCGACTATCGCAGTAGATGCCTCTACGTCCCACTCATCTTCGCTGTTTTTAGTCTCGTGACTTTTGGAAATTACGGTATTGCCTTCAGCTGTCTTTTTCCTATGCCAGCAATCTCTAGCAAAGTGATTTGGTTTACCGCAAACGTAGCACGGACCTTTTTTAGTTCCCTTGAGCTTCTGATTTTTGTTATAACGACCTTGTTGGAATCCCTTAGTCTCAGAGCTTATTTTTTCCCTTTTAACAAATTCTTTCTTATCTCGCCTATTTTGTTGGTGAGGTCTCCCCTTAATTTTATAACTTAATAGAACTTCATCATCTTTATTTAATGAGACCTCCGCCATTTGTCTGGTCAGCGCTTCCTGGTCAGCTAAAATATTTTCAAGATTGACCAAGGAAGGCTGTTCTGTCCAACCTTGTACGGCGGCTATAATTTCTCTAAATTCGGGTCTTAAACCGTGAATAATTATTCTTCTTATTTTAGTATCTGAAACTTTATCAGTCGGGTCCAACTCAGAGATTTCACGACAAAGGGAACGTACCTTATTAAAATATTCGCATATCGACATCTCCCCTTGTCTGATTGACAGAAGCTCATTCTCAAGAAGTTGCAGTTTGAATTCATTTTTCTTCGAAAATAGTGCCGCCAGTGTGTCCCATGCTTCTTTTGGAGTGCTTGCATCTCGTATGTGTTCCAGCAATTCTTTGCTGATAGTCGTCTTGAGTGCGTACATGGCCTTTCCCGCCTTAATTTTCCATTTCCGTAAAGCTCCGGCTTCTTGTGGTTGTGTGACCTCGTCTCCGCCAACTACCTCCCATATATCTTGCCCTTGAAGATATGACTCCATGCAGGTCTGCCACGTTGCGTAATTTTGATTGTTGAGTTTCTCCATTCCGCCTACCGACTGTAGGTCCGCCATCGTGACTTGGATTACCTCCTCGTAACCAAGCAAGCCTCACGCGCTTCACAATATTTAATTATTTATTTTATTGTGCACGATGTCTCCGACTCAATCTTATTTTATCGGTGACAACAGATGAACCCGCAATATTTCCGCTGTCACTCGAACTTTCCAACGTGGCTCCGGCGTGATTCCGACGTCACCCTGACGTGGCTTTGGCGTGGCTCTGATACCACTTGTTGATAATCAAATGGGACGATGACGCTTTGTAGGAGGATAAATTATTATTGTTAATATTGATAATGCACTCAATTATTGATACCTCACGTTCACTATCAAGCACTCACCACCATATTTATTTTATTATACTCACTATGACTTTTAGCACATAAGATAACAACTCACACACACCCTTTTTATTAATTTGGACAAGACACACACGCACATGTACATAGAATTTTTGTTTTTGTGAGCTTGTATACAATATAGACACACCACTACATATTTATAATAGATCATAGTCGGTTTAAGCACTTCTAGACATAGCTACGTGGCTAAGAAATAGCTCGATGATTTAGTCGGTTATTTCTCTTATTCTCCACAGTATGCAACGTGTATAGATGATCTGTCCGTTTACTATGATTAAGTCGGTGATGACTTCTTCAAAATTTTCTTCTGACTCAAAAATCTCAACTTTCACAATAAAGCCCTCAGCTACATTACCTTATTCGGAATGCAGGGCGCAGAAGATGAACTCAAGCATGCAGTTGCTTTCGCTCGGCCAGTTAGTGTTGCTTTCGAGGTTGTTAATGGGTTTAAAGCGTACAACGGTGGAGTTTACACCAGCACTACGTGTGGAAAGTCTCCGATGGTAATTATACTACCACTAAAATATATCGATTTGAGCAGTGAAAATATTTCATAAAATCTCTTTTGTTGGGCAATTTCGTTACCATCTAGGATGTGAACCACGCTGTTCTTGCTGTTGGCTATGGAGTCGAAAACGGCGTCCCGTATTGGCTCATTAAGAACTCGTGGGGAGCTGATTGGGGCGACAACGGCTACTTTAAGATGGAGATGGGCAAGAATATGTGCGGTAAGGATTCAAATTTCCCGTCTTATATTATTACAAAATCTTCTTCGTCGACGACTGAGATTCAAACTGTTTATGGTTCGATAATATTTGTGAATTGCAGGCGTAGCCACGTGTGCTTCGTACCCCATAGTTGCTTGAGCCTCGGAAGCTTCGGCCTCAAAAGGTTTTTTTTTCCGAGCATTGTTGTATCATTGTAATGTCTGTAATTTTGTGAAGAAATGGTTTGAGGTTGCTGTAGAATAAAGATTGGTAAGGTTTACTAAACATAGTAATGAGTGAGAGACACTCATCAGTTTATGTACAAAATTTGCTCGAAACTGTGATAGTTGCATACAAGTACAAGAATGTCATACTTGTCAAATAAAACAGTATATTAAACAGCGTCGAAGACTGTGGAGTGTATCAACTATACATCAGTGTGAAACTTTTGTATTGGTATTGAATAGTCAGTTGAATCAATTCATTGGAATGGAAGTAATGAATTATGAGAAACTAAACGGGCCGTAAAAAAATGGGCCAGGTTAAACTTCGCATACAGCCCATATTCTTGTATGAGAAAGCCCAATGAATAAAGAGTGGAATATCAATCCTTTCACCTGCAGCTCACTGATCGCATTAGAGTTTGGTACGGTGAGTGATCTGTTGGTGCTTCCGTAGCTTCAAGGTATTTGATCTGTCACTCTAGCCAGGCGTTCTCGTTTCTCTTCTCATGTTAATTTGATTTAGCGTCTATCTGTTTCATGTTCGACTTGATTTCAGCTGTTTTTTTTAAATGGCGGTTTTAATTGGTATTTCAGATTGCGTTATTGTGTCCTGACCGATGAATTCGAGAAGGTTCGTATCACTTTGTTCGATTTTTGAACTAATTAATCTTGCCAGGATCTGCATAAGACGATGATCGTGTATTGGGTGGATCTTTAGTCACTCAAATCTTATGTGTGGTTTTTTTCTTTTGACAATACCGCTAGTCTCTTACTCTGAGTGTTTGCAGTTGTTTCAATTCATGTTTACAGGTATAAGCTTATATAATAGCTAGCTATCTTTTACCGTAGGGATCGTAATGCTAGAACTGCTCTCTTTGATGGCATTGAGGAAGGAGGTACAAGGGCTTCATCATCTTACTCCTCTCATGAGATTGCCGAGCAAGAGAATGAGAGGTCACTCGATGGACTTCAAGACCGTGTACATCTACTGAAGAGGGTAACTTCATCTATTAAAGAGAAGCTTGTCTGTTGATGATAATGATTGTGGATGGACCATATAGAAACCCCTTCTTTACATTAGGCTGGATTATTTGAATTGGTCGGTATAAACATTCTCCCATTTAATGTTATTACTGCAACTGCAATTCATTTCCTAACTTTTCTTTACCTAAACAGTTTTCGGGTGACATACGCGAGGAAGTCGAGGCTCATAACTATATGCTGGACAGAATGGTCTGCATTCCCAGTCGTCATGATATGCAATCTCCATTCGTACTAACTTAACCCATCTTTCTGATTCTGAAACGCCACTAGTTCTAACGCTTTTTTCTCGTAGGGCAACGACATGGATGCTTCAAGAGGAGTTTTGTCCGGGATCATGGATAAATTTAAGATGGTCTTTAACATCTCAAACCCTACTTTATAGTTATATTCATACACAATATCATATATGGTGTTCATCGCCTTTAACTTTCCTCCTTTCTTTCTTCCATTCAGGTGTTTGAGACCAAATCGAATCGTAGAATGTTTACTTTGGTGGCATCCTTTGTTGTTGTGTTTGTTGTGATTTATTACCTTACTACTACTAGGTGAGCTCTCTGCAAGAACATTATTATGCCATTTATGACGTATGAATAGAACCTTGTCATGTGGATCTTTATGTTGAATCTTAGTCTTGTCATTTTTAATGGAGTCTGATCTCTGATGATATTTGAAAGATAAATTGTGTGAATTTGATGTCCTCTTTTGCAATATGGCGAAATATGAGGGCCCAAATGGGAACATATTGCGTTTCTGGTCCCACATCGAATCAGCATACTCCGTGGGTTGGTTCGGCTCCGAGCCTGTAGATTTCCCGAGCCTCAATAGTACACGTGACGCTACCTCATTGGTTGAGATTATGTATTTAGATTCTGAAATGCTAAAATTTAATAAGAAAATCCCCAGATAACAATGATGAGTTCATCAACAAATGAATTGCAATTGCATCATATTTTCACGTTCCAAAAAAGTAATTAAATAATGAAGCGAAGAAAGCAAGACAGGTGGAGAATCGAATATTTTTGGATTAGAATGTGAATTATGAAGCAAGTTTTTTTTATTGGTAAATATTATACAAAATTCGCAATAATAATAATAATGTAAAACCGAGCGCCGTATAGTTTAGCGACAGAGCGTGCGTGACTGTCAAATCTCTCTCTCTCTCTCTCTCTCTCTCTCTCTCTGATTTAATCGCCGATATTTCCAGTCTGAGTCCACTCGTTGTCTCGACGAGCATGAAATCGTCGCAAGTTCTTCAAGGTACGTAATCGGTGAATATCATTACGAAACACTGTGTGGATGATTTATTTAGCTGATAACTGAGCATCGCCGAATTCTCTATTTTTTTTTGGTCGGATTTCTTTTGTTGGCTTTATAGTTCTGAGTTTCGTAAGGGTAATGCTTTTGCAGCTGCAGAACTGCAAATTGATAATTGAAGCGTCTTCATTCTGCGTTGTGGTTTGTGTGCTTGTGTGCGACTATGCATCTGATGAATTTTCCCAAGAGAAGTATTAAAAGATGTTTCTGACCGTTTGATCATGGATGGCTTTTGATTAATTGTTTTCTATACAAGGGCGACCCTATTACGAGCTTTTAGGTCTCTTCCTGCTTCGTTTGGTCTATTTTTAGGAATTTGATTAAAGTCGAATCGTTTGTTGTGTTGCGGGTACGCATTTTAATTCCCATTTCTTTTCTTCCATCACTTTTAAAACGGAGTTTTTTACTATATATAGTTATTTACATAGCTTGTTTCCAAAGCTATTACTTTGATGAGCCAAATGAATGTCCTGAAATTTTCTTGATTTTCATTGTTTAATATTTGTTTCCGAATCGATATTGATGTCCGATTAGTTTGTGATTTTGTGCCATGTGTGAGATTTTCCCTTTTTTATGGAAATAAGATCTTCTTTTTGAAACCTCAATAATTGAGGCAGTAATAGTAACTTACGCGCTGACTGGTGAGGATTAGAGTTAATGTGTATTTCCTCGGTAGTACTCATCTTGATATAATAAGTTGCGTCCTTTTTGTCTCATGAAGAATTCAAAATGCTCATCATGTTTGTCTGGGACAGATGAGAAAAAGATGCATGATGGGATTTCCTTAGAGAAAAAGCATCATAAAATTTTTATTGATAGATAGAGAGAAATGTCTCTTCTTGTTAATGGTCCACCTCATTCTAATGCTTTCTTGATCAGAGTAGATTACTATTAATACACACCTCTATCTCTCATATCTCATTTGTGCAGGAATATGCTCTTAAATTAACTGAAAAAGAGTAAAAAGGGGACTAAAGATTGAAGAAAAATGGAAGGTATCAACGATTCATTTGACAATGGCACCAGCGTGAAGATTGTGCAGAGCTTCGAAAAGAGTTTCGTTCAAGTACAGAGCATCCTAGATCAGAACAGGCTTCTCATCAACGAGATTAACCAGAATCACGAGTCCAAAATCCCAGACAACCTTAGCAGAAACGCCGGCTTAATCAGAGAACTCAACAATAATATCAAAAGGGTCGTTGATCTTTACTCTGATCTATCGTCTGCCTTCTCAAAATCCATGGATTCTTCCTCCGAAGGAGGCCAATCGAGCGGCGGGGGTTTGAAATCTGATTCAAGGGCTGGTCACAAGAGGTATAGAGAAGAAAGCAGCAGGTCATAATTTTTTTCCTTTCCTTATGAGTAGTCCAGTTCTTGATTCTTGGAACTAATGTGGGCCTTTGATGTTTGAATCATTGTTTTTTTATGTTCGAGTAAAACTGTAAATGAGCTATCTTGATTCTGCATGGTTTTCTAACGATAATCAGCTTTGGGAAGCGAACGATTACTGTATTTGTGGAAATGCATTAGCTGAGTTGAGATTTTGTGCTTGTGGATTTAGCCTCTGAAATGAAATTAAAATTTCATCTTTCACGAACATGAAAAGCAAACTGCCTATGTTGTGAATTAAAAGTATATTTTCGTCGATATTTGCGCGTTTACTCTTTTGTTGTTGGTGGTTCGAATTTCTCTTCCTATCTTCGTTATGTCTACAACGTGGCAACACCGATGAAGAAGAGATTGTGTAATAAAGGGTTCATCTTTGTGGGTAAATTATTCCTATAACAGCAGAAATATGACAACAATCATTATTACAACAGAACATCCCATGGCCTGCAAATGAAAGCAAATCTACGATGAAATATCACCCAAGTCACTTATTAATATATATGTATATATCATAAGATTAGACGACATAAAGTGATATATAGTAAAAGAAAACTCACAGCAATTGCAGAAGCAGCTAGACCAGCTCTTTCTCTTGGATCCTTGTGGTAATAATTGCAGAAGAATAACATGGTGGCATAGAACCACATAAGAGGGCACAAGAAACCTAATAAAAACCTAAATAATCAACCACATATAAATTTAAGTCACATAAATACATATGTGTGTTATATGTGTGTGTGAAAAGAATGTTATTTTCTTACGAGAACCATCCTATCCCACATCCAAAGCAAGGAAGGGGTTTATCATAACAATTATACATCCCTTGTAATGAATTTTGTTCCTCGTCTCCAACGAAAACGTAGCCTTTTTCCTCGTCTCCCATTTGCCCTATATGAAGACATAATAATTAGCAATAATCTACGGAGTTTAACATGTATGACTTGATGAACCTCTTTGAACGACTAACTACCTTTAAAAGTCGTCGTTGATAAAGGTATCAGTAGATCGTCAAGATTCTTGTCTGAAACTGATCGATCTAGTTCGAGCCCACTTCTTACCGTAGTAGAATCTGTGAATGAATGCCAACAAGTCCCTATTCAAGGTTAGAATATATCAGATGAAGCAATATATAAGCAAAATTTCCAATTATGAATTTACTAGTCTTATTCATCTTGTATCCTTCGGTGGGCTATGGCCAAGAAACAATCTCCCCTATTTATGCGAGCCCACCTTCACGATCTTAGCTAAAGATCAAACCTGAGAAAGAAAAATACCCATCTCAGCCAAAAGCAACCATTTTGCGAGGATCGTCGAGAAGAGCACAATGAACAAAACCTCTCACGGATAAAGAATGAAATTACGCTATCTGCAGATTTTTTGTTGATTATATACGAAGGACTTTATACGCAAAAAAAAAGAAAAAGGCTCCCGTTTGACGGCTCGTTTGGCCTATGCTACTTACTCTACAATTTTAACTATTTCTGCTTTTGTTTTCTTGCATAGTGATCAAAGGATGAATCGAACTGTGATGCTCATTCTTGTCTTGCATATCGTTAGCTTTTGTTCTAGTCTCGGGATAACTCGGTCACTACATTACACCAAGAAAAAATAGGAAAAAAAAAGAAAGGTTAAATTTGCCGACGACCTATCGATGACATCAGCATCCTTGTTAGTCGTCGTCTTGGTTTATACGTATGGATCCTTTAGATACTAGGAAACAAATTGGGAGCTTCACGTGTCAGGTCCCATCTAACTTTTAATATAGAGTCCAGATCCATGTCAGAAATAATATAGTTTTAAGGACCCAATTCAAATTTAACATAGAATAAAGGTTGACTGACGAAAATACCCTTATAAAAGAGTAATTATGAAGTGGTATCCAACGCGCATGTTCTGTTATCAGTTATCACATAACAGTAAGTGTTACATGAAGTGGTACTGTGAAGTGGTACGAGTGACCCATGAAGTGGTACTGACCAACAGTGAAGTGGTACGATACACCCATGAAGTGATACTAGTGACCAGTGAAGTGGTACAACATTGTAGACCCATGAAGTGGTAATGTTGGACAGAGAAGAAGTAGTCTGTTGGTCAGAGAATTGGTACTGCGTTTTTAGACTCATGAATTCCCAAATATTTCAACTGTACCACTTCATGGGTCTGCAATACCACTTCTACTATGTTCAACATTACCACTTCATGATCTATAACGTTGTACCACATCTCAGTTCAACAATACTTCTACAGTACCACTTCACTGTTCACCGGTACCACTTCATGGGTCTACAGTACCACTTCATGTACGGTCTACTTTATGGTTGCTTTGCTTGTTTGAAGAAGGCGGTGACAGTGATTCGTAATTCTTTTTGTTTATTATGGGCAAATATGTCTTTTTTTCATGGATTAGTTCTTATTCCCTAAATGACACTTAATTTTAGGTCCTTATTTCTATTTGAAACATGAATAGAGCCTGCAATAAAAAAACGAAACTACTAAACGGGCCTGACATATAATTAACTCAAACAAATACCCCTGCTTTTGCAATTGGCCCTTTCTACTTGATTTGTTGTTCTCTTGTACCAAAACTCCTCAGCCAAGATTAAATATCAAAAAGATTATTTTTTTGTTTGTTTGTTCATTCTTTGCCCCCTATAATCTCGAGAGCATCCAATTACTAGTTATTTAGTAAGTGTACATTCCCAGTTCACCAATGGCGTTTCAATTGAACCCATCTCTGCCTCAACAAGGTAATCAGCCACCCTTTCTTATCCTTTTCAATTGCGTCCTTGATTTTGATCTGCCTAATCTTGGAATTTTTATTGGAATTTATTACAATTGGGCCCAGAAAAAAGGCATGATCAACTTGTCTCTTTTTATTACTCACTCTTACTCGCAACATAGAAATCGTATCAGAACTATTTTGCGCAGAAAAAGAACAACCCACAATAAGCCAATGTACAGAAGATAATATGTAGAGAGAATCTAACAGTTTCAGTTCAGGCAAGAGAAGCTTCTTACCTCATTGTTTTCGGTAGCTTTTAATTCCCATGCAAGAGTCTTCCACGCCGCCACCATTTAATCGTCAAATCCACATGTACATTATTATCCCCAATATAACCGAGAGCCAGCCTCAGGCTTATTTGATGCAGTGATATTTTTAGTTGCAAATTTACAGATATGAAGTTTGAGAGAGAGGAAGATTAAATTTCATTAGTGACCTCTATCTTCATCATCATCAAAGTGCAAAGCCTCAATCCCCCTCATAGCTGACTCGTAATTATTGTTTCTTGCAGAAGAACTTTGCCTTTGGTCCGAAGATTCAGCGAAAGGCGAACTTTTCTCACCGCTCAATGCTTTGCCTGCAGTAGCGGGGCTGGGCCGCCCGAAGAAACTGGAGCTCGATATCTGCAACAAACAAGCATAATCCATATCACGATCATAACAGAAAAATTGTAATAGGATGGAATTACATTACAACAAGGGGTATGAAACTATTAAAGGGAGAGGACAATTTTCCCTTGGCAGGCGTAAGAGAATCAAAATCAGGTGAGAATGCATTTTCAGATCCCCAGCAGAAACATTTTCAACAAGCTTACCACAGCATCCTTGCTTGTCGAGTCATTTAAGTCGGGCTTTTTCTGCCTCGAGAAGCTTCCAGCACCTACGAAGAGTCCCGCAGTTCTTCTTGAAGGATCTGCAGAAGAAGAAGCGCCTTGCCTCCCCTCATTATCATCTGTAGCAAAATTATCTGAAAAAAGCATATTAGTTTAGTTTTCAAACGTCTTACAAGGATCAGAAGCTATTTTTACACGGGCGTAATAAAGCCTATCAGAAGAACAAGTCAACAGTATCAAAATGGGAGCTCTATTTGATCAAATAAGAAGGTAACAAAGATGTCTAACTGGAAAAATACCTGGAGGACGTTCGCCACTTGGGACGACAGGTGGTAAACCTGAGCTTATTCCAGCGCTTGGGCCCTGAAAGAAGAGTAGTGAATGAAATGCATGGAGTAGAAAATTGAATCTCAAATGATTTAAAGGTTTGCTAGTTACAGGTGTTCGCGGAGGAGGAGAAGCCAGTTGCGATTGCTGGTACTTCAGAATAGTCCAATCGAAAACATAATCGAATTGGTAACCTAATCGGACATAATGGAAAATAAGTGACATCAAATAGGAAGTTTTGCAAGAGTTAAAAGATCTATAGTGGGAAAACTAATCAAATATCAGAAAGCGTGCAACTTAATTGATAGCACAACCTCCTGCATAAAGATGTAGTGCAGACCATTAAAAGAAAATAAACCTCAAAATAAGATGGATCTTCAAAACAGATTACACTAACCCAGATAAAATATCTCTAGATATCACGTATGAATAAATAGACAAGTTTTGAAAATGGAATTCTTTGAACCTTACCTTCACGGATGAAGAGGTCACGGAATATTCGCTTCAGGTAAGCATAATCTGGTTTGTCTTCAAAGCGCAGAGATCGACAGTAATGGAAATAAGATGCAAATTCAGTTGGAAATCCACGGCACAGAGCCTATAGAAAACGATGAGACAAATAATCGGCTGTTGCAAGATGAGACGGGATCCAATCATATTTTACAAGCATTTTGTTACCTCAATCGAAGTTGAAACCTTTTTCTCGCTTATTTTCTCATATTTCTGTTTCTTATTTCCTGCTCTTAAACCCTGCCACGGAAGGCTGCACCAGCATATGTCAGCAACAGCGAAGAAGAATTAATAGCTTTACTTGCATGATGGAAACATGAAGTACCTTCCCCTCAAGAAGTACATAAGGACATATCCAAGAGATTCCAAGTCATCTCTTCGGCTTTGCTCTATGAAAGATTGCAACATACATACATTAATATATCGTTTTGAGTATCACAAATGCAAAGAAATAATTAAACATACCAATGCCGAGATGAGTGTTCATGCTGGCATATCTTGCTGTTCCAGTCAAGTTTTTATTCTCCCTACAAACATGCAAGTTATATAGTGTCAACTGCACACCTATGGAAACTGAAACTTGCCCAATGCAAGGCAAAAAAGTATCATCCCTTAATCTCACACTGACCTATAAGGAATATGCCGATGGTTTGAACTGTCTCTGTACTTCTTTGCCAGCCCAAAATCAATTATATAAACCTAACATGTCGTGCAGATGAGATTACAAAACTAATGTCAATGAAACACACTCTTCCATTATACACCATACAGAATAAAGAACATTATATGAGAAAGGACCTGGTTTGCACGCCTTCCCAAACCCATGAGAAAATTGTCCGGCTTGATATCTCGATGCAGAAATGATTTTGAATGGACAAATTCAATGCGGTTTATCTGAAATGAGAAATAAAGAAAAGCTCATAAGTTAAGGCAAAGTGACATGTGAACATCAGATACTGCAGTATGAAATAGGTGTCAATGAAAAGTTAACCATTTGATCAGTTAGCATAAGAACCGTCTTCAATGATAGTTTCCTACTGCAGAAGTTGAATAAATCTTCCAAACTCGGTCCAAGCAAATCCATGACTAGCACATTGTAGTCTCCTTCCGAACCATACCATCTAACGTTGGGTATACCAGCTGCAGTTGACATCATGTGCTGTTACCAAATTTCACAGGCAAAGTGTAAATCATAACTAGAAGTCCAAAATTCTAATGGAAACTATTACTTCCGCCCTGTAGTATCCTGTATAGCTTTGACTCGTAGAGCAACTGTGGATGCTTCGTCTTCGCATTTTCCTAAAAGCACGAAAAATACCGTCAACAGAATAATAGCAAACATGATTCGTAGAATACTCGTTTCATAAAGAAAGGACATGTAAGTAAGCAAGCAATCGAAAAGATACACAAGATAACACCCACTCAACCGCAGAAATACGCAACACTGATCAAGGGCAGATAAAAGTGATTAATCATAAAGCCAAAGCATACTAGGGAAACCCAGAAAATAATAACAAAAAAAAAGAAAATTGGGAAAAGGTCACCCAGAGAGAGCTCACCAGCTTAATTGCAACTTCTTCATTAGTCTTGACGTTTGTCCCTGTACACATGAAAGAAACGATAAACAACAATCAACAATTAAATAACTGATTACAACTTTATCAAGATAGTAGCTTTACCGAGAAAGATTTCTCCAAATGACCCACTCCCAATTTTCCGACCCAGCCGATAGTTATTTCCAACTAGCGCCTCCATCGATAAGCTGGGCCTGTCAAGCTCTGCTACACAACATAGATATCCATAATTCCCCCAACTCTGTTACAATCAGTCGAACTAAGGGGGGCGGCTTTCGATTAGGGTTTGGACTCACAGCTTATTACTGAGTAGAGGGGGAAATAAAGAGAAAGAAAAGCACCGCAACGCTTGTAAAAGAACTGAAGGAAGATACATTACCGCGTGGTCGCGTGTCAAGCGACCGTTTTCTTCTTATTCTCACGGAACCCAAAAGATAAAAGAGAGCGTGTAAACCACGCGACAGGAACCACGCGTCTGATTTATACAAAAGGAGCGTGTCGTGTCGGAGTTGAATATGGAGATGTATAATTGACTCAAGGCCGCGCGTACGCGACAATCGATAAACCAGCGCGTGAATTTGCCGACTCGTGTCTCTCAGTGATACGAGACAATCCCAACGAACATTTGGGCCGGGCCTGGACAATGAAATCGGCCCATAGCACATCATGGGCTAGAGGTAAAAGGTTGTAATTAGAGTCAAAATGGCCGCATCCCGCCGGCCGGCCCGCCCTGCCCTGCCTATGGGGCGGGCTGGGCTGGGGTTTTTAGGCCGGCCAGAAGGCGGGCCTAAACGGGCTAGCCGTGCGGGCCGCGGGTTAGGAGGGGGTGGGCTAGCCCGCGGCCGACCCACCATATATTTTAATTAATTTATTATATTAATTAAATATATCTTTATTTAAATAGAGGAATTAATTAATAATTTTATTTATAATTAATGATGTATTTATTAATTAATACATAATTAATGTATATTTAAATATCATAATTATATAAACTATTGTTAATTAAATAAAAAGATTAAATAAAAAATTTAAAAAAAATTAAAGGCGGGGCGAATAGGCTACAGTTTTGGAGGTCCGCCATGCCCCGCCCCGGCCCAGCCCATGACAGCTCGACTTGCAATGATAATAGGTAATGTAACATTATGAAATGTTTTAATTATAATTAAGATATTTTATTAGTTAAATATAAATAAATAGAAATTGCTAACTCTATTTTGTTGAAAATTGTGTGTAGAGTTTCTCTGCTGGTATTTGTTTTACAAATTGTCCCATTGAGGTAAAAACAGTTTATTTTAGATCTAGAGTTTCTCTGCTCGTATTTATTTTACAAATTGTCCCATCGAGGTAAAAACAGTTTATTTTGTCTGTTTTACACAAAAATGAAGTATCATCGATGCTCTTACACCAAATATTCTAAAAAGCATAATTATCATAATGTTGCTAATATTCAATATCATAATTAATCTCTTTCTGCATCATTCATTTCTTATCATGAATTATAACAACTTCCTAATGCCAAGCCTACAACAGACATGGACAAGACCACAACACCAAACTTGCTAATCTTTAAAAACATTTATCATTCTTGAAAGATAAGAGAGTACCACCAACAGCACAAGAAATGAAAGACGGGAAACAGAGCGATGACTTAAGGGAAACATAACTCTGTACCAAATTGTCGATGCAATTTATGAAAACATCCCTAGCTTTATGCTATAACTCTAGGAGATAACATATGTACCCTTTCAACATGTTCCTTCCATCAACAAGTCCTCTAATTCTGAAACAAGTTCAACTTGTTGCTGTTGCTGCTGCTTATCTGATGCTCTTGATGATGCTGCTGCTGCTCCTTCTTCCTCGTAAACGATATCATCTTCCATTAACTTCTCCCAAAGAACGAAGTTGTCAGAGCAAGCATCTGAGTTCTTCTTCTGATCGCTTTGAGGGGCTTCAAGTACCTGCCCAGGACTAGCCGATTCGTCAGAAGAGAACACAGTTTGATCAATCTCAGACTTTACAGACATAGACATCATTTCGTCGGGTGCTCGAAACCCCATCTCATCGTTCCTAGCATAATCAACGCTGTTGATCGTAGTTGCTGCTTTAGCTGAATCAAAAGATGTTGCCAACCTCTGCCTTTTCGAAGGTGGTAATCCTTCATCGCTGGGCCTCTTTGTCTTGTCAAGAAGATGGCTGACAAGCTCGGGGCTCTTGTGTAATTTCAGCATGAAGAGGATGACGTGTTTCTGCTTCGTCTCAGTGTCGTGGATGCGATCTACGACAGTAGCGAGGTACTCACGCATGTTGGCTAGGTCTTGCCTTAGCCTTGAGACTTCGTTGAGTAGAATCGATTGGTCTGCCCTAAGTTTTTCGAGCTCTGTACTGTGTGGTCTGCTCTGCTTCGATGGATCGAGCCAAGATGGTTCTTGCTGCTTCGTTGGTGCTTGGTGCTTTTGCTTTCTCCTAGTGATGAGCTTCAGCAGATGTTTACTTCCCTGGTGAAAGTATTCGTTGGCAAACTCCCATCTGTCTGGGTCGATTTTCCTGAATCTCTGCAGAGAGATACGAGCACCACCAAAGATTAGAGAAAGAACACTTTTTTTTTTCCTGAAAGAAACAGAGAAGGGTAGGTAGGCAGCAAACGCTACACACTCACGTAAGTATTGAGCTGCCGAACGAAGCTGGAGAAGTTGTTGTGCTTGAAATGCTTGGGCAGAAGCTCGGCGGCGAATCTGTGTGGGTCCCACACGACGAAGCTGTCCTTTGTATCGCTCCAAGATATCACGGCATCGGTGCTCACGTCGTCGACCATCTCATAAGTCTTCTTCAAGAACGGCGGCGGCCCAACTTCTCCAAGGCCGAGACCCTCGTTGGGCTTCAGCAGTGTACTCTGGCTATCGCTTTCAACGTCGACGAAGGTGAAAGCCTCTTCCTTTACGTAGCCTCTCATCATCACGCCAGTCTCCATTTCTAATTTCACTTCTCTTCTTTGAGAGCGATCACTGCTATGAAAGTGAAGTAGGTTTAGTTTCAAGGGGATATGTTTGATTATAAGGGGGCTAAAAGGGCAAAACGGTAAAAAAGGAGATGTGAGAAAAAGGAAGGAGGACTTGTGCGACGTACCAGTGGCTACGTGGGGGTACAGGTGGGGATGAGAGAGAAAACGGTGCTATCTCCAAACCTGCGTAATATAGTAATAATTTAATAAATTATTGACTGCGTGTCACGAAACTAAATACCCAAACAAGATTTGGATGACTTCAAATATTAATCATAAAAGAATCATATAAATCCCTGCAAAGAAATCATTAAATATGCCCGCTTAAAGAAACTGCCGTGTGGCACGGATTGAAAATCAAGAATACAGCCAAACATCGAAGGACACAAAATAAATATTGAAACCCTGTCGGCATCAATCATCGAAGAGACCAAAACGAATGAAAAATGGACATCAGTCATCTTATCTAAATGCGGAAAGAAAAAAAAACCAAACTTTTTTTAAAAAAAGTGATAAATACAGACTGGAGGAATGGGATGTGAACATGCCGCAAAACCGTACACAAAAGAAAACAGCGAAGGTTAGACACGTGTGCCGTTAGTAAAACCTGACTCCACACACGTATACAGGTCAAAGAGATTAAGGAAAAAGTATTATTACCATTAAAGAATAATAATGATAATTACAAACCGTGACGTCATGCTGACGGTCTAGCTAGCTTCAACCTTTGTTTCCAGGGACTGAACCTAACTTAATGCTGGCATCGAACTTCTCCGCAAAGGCCAATGTCGACTGAACGGCGTTTCGAACCGAGGTTGGCGTATTTGGCGAAAATGATGGCTTGAAAGTGCTCAACACTCTGTTAGTTTCTTTGCTCAGATCTGCCAAGGGAGTTATTATCAGATAAGCCCCACTGCTCATATTTGGTACTGAACTGTTGCAATTTTCCTTCTCACCCAAGACTTGCTTCATTGATTCATTAGAGCTACTTGGAACCAAGTTAGAGGGCATCTTATTGCTGGAATTATCTGAAAAGGGTTGAGCGAAAGTGAGAAAATTTATCCCCCGTGGTTTCCTTGGAGCAGTGCTCTCAGACTTGTTCTCATTCGGCGTATCGGTTCTAGTGCCCGCTTTGGAAGATTCTTCGTGGGAACCATTGACGGCATTAGGAGCCATAGCAGAGGAGGAATCTTGTTTTTGCTTGCTGCCACTGCTAACTGGTGTTTGTTCATTCGCGAGGAGGTTGATTCCTTTAGGTGGTTGCGAGGCAGTCTTTTGAGCATTTTTTAGAACAGGCAGCTCAGTTCCCTTGCAAGGATTATTATCTGAATGCATCTTGGTGAGTTTTGATGCCATAGGGGGAACATTCTTGTGAAACATCTGCTGCTCAGACTTCAACTCAGATTTGGAGATGTTTGGCGTCACGGACTGACTATTGTTGGAGGGCATCTGAGATCAATGTGAATAGAACGAAATTCGCAATTCAATTGCAAGAAGACGGTGGATTTTTAACAAATTATTGGAATTTGTCCAGAAAATGTTACCTCATGTGAGAACAAGCAGCTAGACCCTCTGCCGCAGTAACCAGTTGTAGCATAGTTGTTGCATGGGTACTTGGAAAGTTCATGGTCAAATGGGCAGTCATCTCCTTTCATGCAAGAATTACGAGCAAAATATCCACATGGCTGCGATTTGTAGGAGTAAGAAAGAGTTACCATCATAAAATCATGAAACTCAGATGAACGATCTAAGAGAGATGAATGAGGGGCATCATACTAGAACAGAAACAAGAAAGCATCCAAGAGATTCACATTAAGAAATAGTCGACTGTAGTAAAAGAAGACATTAACTATGGTATATAATGATGCTGTAAGGCTTACCTTAGACTTTGTAAGGGGAACTGTATCATGTGAGAACTTGCACTTTTCACCCTGTAAAAATAAAAGGCACAAGAGAGTTGAAGGGTTTTCTTTTATCCAATATTCATCTCATTTCTAAGAAAATAGGGTGTTGAAGGAACCACGAATGGAGTCAAATTAAAGAAAAACATTAACAATGTACATAATTTAGCACAACCTCATGGCATCTCCCTTGTAAGTAGTGGCGGCAATATGTTATCTTTTTTGGCTTCAAAACTGTTGGTAGCCTTAGTTTATTCACCCCAAGTTGCCTGTTCTTTTCCGCTCTTTTCAACCGTTCTTTTTTCTGCAAATCAATTTTATACTACTAAGATCAGGATATGTGTAATAGTGCGTGACAAATCAGATCAATGAGGAAGAACAACAAAGCATGATCATCTCATCTATCATATTATATATAGTTGTGCAAAACTATTCCAACAGAGGATTTTTCGCCACTTACCTTCTTCTTGGCTTTCCTCTCCTGTGTCATTGGACCCTTCTTGCGTTTCTTCTTATTGGGATTATCATCCTGCAAAAATATTCAGATCATATTATACCAACTTATCAAGAACGGGCAATAAAAAAAATCGAACGTGTCCAAAATATTATGTGATGTGCGAGGTACAAATCGTGAACAGAAGGGTATAATTTTTTATGAATTGTAAACCTAAACCATAAGCTTTACCTCTCCAGTAGTTAAAGAAATTTGATTTTCAGCGGCATTATTCAAGAGAATTCTACCAGATGACACTGGACTTTTCAAAGAAGGTGCTAGAGGACGAGCCATTTGAGTGCTAGTATGGCTATCCTCAAAGCCATATATGAAGTTGTAGTCTGGTATTGTTCTCATCTCCACCATCAGTTTCCTTTTGCCTTTACTCGAGCAATTGAACATGCCCTGTTGCTCAGGTACTCTTTTTTCATCATCAGCGATATCTTCTTTTACATGATGCGCTCCTGAATTATGCATCTCCTCTGTACTTCTCTTTTCTGGGGAAATGTCAGGTAACGGAACAGTTAAATCCTCAGCTTCCGAAGAGATTTCTCCTTCTTCAACCTCATTATTAGCTGTAGGACCATAAGACAATTTAACTGCGCCTCTATTACTCATGAGTTCATCAAACTCCAACTCTTTCATCGACAGTTCACGCTCTGTTTCTTTTGGCATATACTCGTCTAACAGTGAACCGTTCTTTTGAATGTCACTGCCAACGATTGATGGTTCGTCAGCCATATCCATATAACAAGAACCAAGGGCATCAGAGAAGTCATTGATCGAGAATTCCTCATCCACCATAAGATGTCCATCAAATGCATTGGAGTCATCAGGCGGCACTGGATCACCACATTTCATCTTCTCTACATCATGGGCAATCTGAGTATCATTATCGTCACTCTGCTTTTCAATATCCTGGACCTCAACAGTATTCGTCTTATCATATCCGCACTCGACACTAACTGGGCTATCTTCTCTGCCCAAGCCCAACATGTTCGTTTGTTTATCGAGAAAACTCCCATCCTCAACATCCTCCTTGTTCTTACCGATGAAAGTTTGTTGAGCTAATTCTCTATCCTCAGACTCCTTTCTATTCAAATTATCGTGATTGATCACTCCAATTTCATCATCCCCTGACTTCTTTTCCACATTACCAAGATCGCCTGCATACCATACAAAAAATCCAAGTCATAATCTTATCAAACAATCTATGAGGACCAACAGATATTTGAGTACCTAAAGTCTAGACACAAAAGCTTCATAACTTGATCTCAAATATATCCATATTAACAAGCATACAACACTAGCTACAACAATCCCTCAAACCACAAAAAACCAAAATTCTCCAAGCAATGAAAAAGAACTTCTAATGATTAGATTAGGAAATCAAACAATCGCAGTAAATTACAAACGCTACGCCCTACCCTATATTACAGCACTAATAATAACCCTCGTTCATCTACAAACTCCAACTCTACCCAGCTCAATTTCAACAACAAAACCACTCATATCACGAAAATTGCTTAACAGGAATCTCCAAGAAGCAAACAGCAAAACAATACCTTGAGCCGGGGGTACGGGGCAGAGAGACAAAATCTGGAGGAGAGCTTGATATGTACGGCTGCGAATCGGCCGACGTCGATAGCTCGGAACACTAATTGCTTCTTGTGGCGGATTTTGAATTGATGATTGAAGCTGCGCTGAGTCGTTCATCGTATACGGCGACGATTCTACTGTGGAGATGTGTTCTCTCGAAGCTGGGCGGGGCTGTGAGGATTCTTCTATTAATAGAAGCTTTGTATTCTGTCGAAGTTGCGAGGTCTGTCGTTGCGCCTGTTCCTCTCATTCGCACGTGCATTGTTCATCTAGATGGTTCGATTAGTCTTTCGCGCCTGTATCCAAGTCAGACGAGCATCGCTGCGGACCTCCACCGGACTTAACAGAAGGGAACGTTTCCTATTTTTATTAAACAAAAGGGAACGGATCGAAAGTTACCGAAATACCCCAACTTAAGTAGCATTTATTCGAGTAATTAAAAAATTCGAATTAATTCGAATAATTTTTTTTTAATTCGAATTTATTCGAATTAATCAATTCGAGTATCAAAAAACTCGAATTGAAAAATATTAATTCGAAATTTTTATTCGAATTTTTTTTACTCGAATAAGTGCTATTTTTGTATTCGAATGCACTCGAATAGTTCGAATAAAATATTCAAATAAATCGTTTTTTACTCGAAAACGTCGATTTCAAGCTCAAAAACACGAAAATTCACACAGATTTGGGGTTAATACATGTAAGAATCACGAACGCATCGATTAAAATCTCATTTCGACATGAAATTTCAGTCGAGCGGATCAAAATGATAATCAAACACTTCGATTTTTTTTTCAAACACTCAATTCCTTTTTTTTAATTAGAAAACCTAGAATCCCTTTTTTCTTTTATTTCGCACAAAAGTAATCCTATTTAACAAAAAAAACCAGTTTTGTACATGTGAAATTTCATTTATAACGTGCAATTAATTCATAAGTATTTTTTTAGAGAAGTATATCATCATATGTGCTGTGCGCATATACTTCTTCATACGACGTCGTCTTTTGTCGAATCGAAGTCGGCAATTGATTTCTCAATATTGCTAGCGACGGCATCTTCCCAATTGATCAAAAAATCCTACACACAAACCCTAAAGCGAATTCTATTGCCTTGTCGAACAGAGATTCTACGCAGCTTTGGATTTGTTTTGGTAGTTTTTTGTTGCGTCTCTCGCGATGGGTGCAGAAGGTAAAGACGAGGGATTGAAGAAATTGGAGTACCTCTCGTTAGTTTCTAAGGTGTGTTCCGAGTTGGAGAGCCATATAGGTGTTGGTGATAAGGTGTTGGCTGAGTTCATTACAGAGTTGGGTCGGAACTGTGAAACTGTCGATGAATTTGATTCGAAGCTGAAGGAGAATGGCGCTGAAATGCCTGATTACTTTGTACGCACGTTGCTCACTATAATCCATGCTATTTTGCCGCCTCAGCCAAAGTCAAAATCGGAAAAGGAGAAAGAAAAGTCTGCATTTTCAGCTCTGAAGATTAAGGATGGTAAGGAAAGGATCAAGGAGCTGGAGAAGGAGATTGAAGATGATATTAGGAGTCGGAATCAAATAGAGGAGGATGATGATGATGAGAAAGATGGGTATAGGTATAGGGATGGTGATAAAGGGGAAAGAAGAGATTGGGATAGAAACAGGGATAGGGATAGGAATAGAGATAGAGAAAAGGGCAGGGATAGATATGAAAATAGGGATGCTTATGATGATGATAATGATAGAGGCAGGCGAAGACATGGAGAAAGGAATGCGTATGATGGCAATAGAAGTAGGCGAGGACATGGAGATAGGGATGCATTTGATGATGATAGAAGTAGGCGAAGACATGGGGATAAAGATAGGCCTAGAGATGATCGGAATTGGAGAAATGGGTATGAGGAAGAGGAAGAGGGAGGTGAGGAAAAGAGGGATGCAAGGAAAGACAGGCATGAAAAGTCTGATCGACCAGAGCTATACATGGTGTACAAGGGACGGGTTTCGAGGGTGATGGATAAGGGATGTTTTGTTCAGCTACAAGACTTTAGAGGGAAAGAGGGTTTGGTACACGTGTCTCAGATTGCGACTCGGCGGATTGCGAATGCAAAGGATGTGGTGAAAAGGGATCAGGAGGTTTACGTGAAAGTGATTTCGATTAGTGGGAATAACCTGAGTTTGTCGATGCGCGACGTGGATCAGAATAGTGGTAGAGATTTGTTACCCTTGAAGAAGAGCGATGATGATGGTGGTTCGAGATTAAATGCTTTGGAAAGGGATCGGGATAGTGGAGGGACGGGGAGTAGAATTGGTCTATCAGGGATCAGGATCAAAGAGGAAGATGGTGTCATTCCATCACGGAGACCACTGAAGAAAATGAGTTCTCCTGAGAGATGGGAGGCTAAGCAACTGATTGCTGCAGGTGTTATGAGCGTAAAGGAGTATCCTATGTTCGACGAAGATGGCGATGGGATGCTTTACCAAGAGGAAGGAGCCGAGGAGGAGCTTGAGGTCGAATTGAATGAGGACGAGCCTGCTTTTTTGCAGGGTCAGAGTAGGTATTCTGTTGACATGTCACCCGTAAAGATATTTAAGAATCCTGAAGGGTCTCTGAGTCGTGCTGCAGCCCTCCAATCTGCACTGATTAAAGAGAGGAGGGAAGTTCGTGAACAACAGCAGAGAACCATGTTGGATTCCATTCCGAAGGATTTGAATAGGCCTTGGGAAGATCCAATGCCAGAAACAGGTGAGAGGCATCTCGCCCAGGAGTTAAGAGGTGTTGGTCTGTCTGCATACGACATGCCTGAATGGAAGAAGGATGCTTACGGTAAAACCCTAACATTTGGGCAAAGATCGAAGCTTTCCATACAGGAACAAAGGCAAAGTCTTCCCATTTACAAGTTGAAGAAGGAATTGGTCCAAGCTGTTCACGATAACCAAGTATTGGTCGTTATTGGTGAAACAGGGTCTGGCAAGACGACTCAGGTTACACAATATCTTGCCGAGGCAGGATACACTACGAGGGGTAAAATAGGCTGTACTCAGCCTCGAAGGGTAGCTGCGATGTCTGTGGCCAAAAGGGTCGCTGAGGAATTTGGTTGTCGTTTGGGCGAAGAAGTTGGATATGCAATTCGTTTTGAGGATTGCACTAGTCCTGAGACAGTGATTAAGTATATGACTGACGGTATGCTTCTGAGAGAAATTTTGGTTGATGAAAACTTGTCCCAGTACTCCGTGATTATGCTTGATGAAGCTCATGAGAGGACGATTCATACGGATGTTCTCTTTGGGTTGCTGAAGCAACTTATAAACCGAAGGCCCGACCTTCATCTGATCGTGACATCTGCCACCTTAGATGCCGAGAAATTTTCTGGATATTTCTTCAATTGCAACATCTTCACTATACCTGGAAGAACGTTTCCAGTCGAGATATTATACACCAAACAACCTGAGAGTGACTACCTCGATGCAGCGCTGATCACCGTGTTACAGATTCACTTGACCGAACCTGAAGGAGACATACTCGTGTTCTTAACTGGACAAGAAGAAATCGATTACACTTGTCAGTGTCTCTATGAGAGAATGAAAGGTCTAGGCAAAAACGTCCCTGAGCTCATTATCTTACCAGTGTACAGTGCCCTTCCCAGTGAAATGCAGTCGAGGATATTCGATCCCGCACCCCCAGGGAAGAGAAAAGTGGTTGTTGCCACTAACATTGCCGAAGCCTCTTTGACAATCGATGGCATATTCTATGTTATAGACCCTGGCTTTGCAAAGCAAAACGTCTACAATCCTAAACAAGGGCTCGATTCATTGGTTATAACTCCAATATCACAAGCATCAGCAAAGCAACGAGCAGGTCGTGCTGGACGTACTGGGCCTGGGAAGTGCTATCGCCTCTATACGGAGAGTGCTTTCCACAATGAGATGTCTCCAACTTCCATACCCGAGATTCAGAGGATTAATCTTGGCATGACCACTCTCAATCTGAAAGCTATGGGTATCAATGATCTGCTGTCTTTCGACTTCATGGACCCTCCATCACCACAAGCGCTTATATCTGCAATGGAACAGCTCTACAGCTTAGGAGCTCTAGACGAAGAGGGGCTCCTCACAAAGTTGGGCAGGAAAATGGCCGAGTTCCCATTAGACCCTCCCCTGTCTAAGATGCTTCTCGCCAGCGTGGATCTTGGTTGTAGTGACGAAATACTGACCATCATAGCCATGATTCAGACGGGAAATATCTTCTACAGGCCTCGGGAAAAACAAGCTCAAGCTGACCAGAAACGGGCCAAGTTCTTCCAGCCCGAAGGAGACCATCTGACTTTGCTCGCCGTTTACGAAGCATGGAAAGCGAAGAACTTCTCCGGCCCATGGTGCTTCGAGAATTTCGTTCAGTCGCGGTCGTTGAGGAGGGCCCAGGACGTGAGGAAACAGCTGCTCTCAATTATGGACAAGTAAGTTTGCAATTTCCAAATATGGCAAGTTTTTTTGAGTTCCTTATTTTTAGGCTTAGGTTGTGTTTGGATCGTGGAATTTGGTGGAGCAATGTCTTCATTTATTAGTGAGTATTTAACAACTTTTTTGTTTGTCTTTTGTTGTCCTTTCTTTTCCCCTTCAATTTCATTTCTTTCCAAACTCAAGAAACAGTTTTCCATGTCATTTTCTTTGGTTTCCACGTCAGAAATCCATGGTAGAAACCAATGTTCCTCCTTTCCTTTTCCACAGGTACAAACTGGACGTCGTCAGCGCAGGCAAGGACTTCTCGAAGATACGAAAGGCGATTGCCGCGGGCTTCTTCTTCCACGCGGCGAGAAAGGACCCACAAGAAGGGTACAGAACGATCGTTGAGAACCAGCCCGTGTACATACACCCGAGCAGCGCGCTCTTCCAAAGGCAGCCCGACTGGGTCATCTACCACGAGCTCGTCATGACAACCAAAGAGTACATGAGAGAGGTGACCGTCATAGACCCCAAATGGCTCGTCGAGCTAGCCCCGAGGTTCTTCAAGGTGTCAGACCCGACCAAGATGAGCAAGCGCAAGAGGCAGGAGAGGATCGAGCCCCTCTACGACAGGTACCATGAGCCTAACTCTTGGCGTTTGAGCAAAAGGCGTGCTTAGTTATTAGGGTCGTTGTGTGGCTGTGTTTGTTGGCATTTTCGTTAGGCGAGTGGCTCAGCATGTTATTACGAAGAAGTTTGTAGTGTAATATGGGCTTTTTCTTCCTCTGTCATTTTTGGCTTGATTTGAGTAAACCTGGTAAACCTTGGCCTTGGGACCAAGTATACCTCGTGGCTGATGCAATAACCTGGAAACCACGCCAAATATGTTAACCACATTAGAACATGTCCATGTTGTTGTTAGACAGGTTCGTTCAAAGCGTTTTTGGTTCGATTTATTTAGTTATTTATTTAGCAAAATATTTCCCATCTTGTTTCATATATATTAGTCTAAATCGCACACTCATATGCACGTGCTACATAATACATAAATTATTTATTAAATATTAGATAAGAATTACTAAAAATAGAAGGGTAAAAATGACAATATATAAATGCAAGGTAATAGGTGGTTTCTTATTTTTTATTTTACGTGATTATTAATTTGAGAAAAATTCTTATTGGTTAATAGATATACTAAATTGAACGGTTTTTAACTCACCCTACCCTCATATAAGAGTATAGATACTATATTCGACAGTGGGAATTTCGGGCTATGGATTTATGCCGCCCACTCCGAGAAGTATTTGATATAGTGTTGTATTGGCCTTTTTTTTGCGAAGTGATCAATTGATAGCAGAGTCTAAGATAAGAATAAAAAAAATCAGCTTTGACAAAGAAAAGAAAATCAGCTTAGACATAATGAGCAGTACGCATTGACCCCTCATTTGAACAAAATATGAACTTCCTAAGTTCGAATTTTTTTTTTTTAACAAAAAGCGACATCATCGAGCAAACGACACGACTACTAATACTACAATGTGGCGAGTTTTTGATCGTCACGATCGGCGGCAAAAACCAAAAAATCGCCGTCCCTCACGAGCTCAATCTCCTCGACCCTCGCCCCGTCCCTCGTCATAACCTTCGCTGGCCTCTCCACGCCGAACTTCCTAACACCCAACTCCATAAGCTCCTCGAAGCTCTTTGGTAGCAGCACGAGCTTCCCCGAATAATCCCCCTTCTCGGGACAGCTTATCGTAACCCTAGTAGACACGTAATCCCCCTTCGAAGGCAAAATCCCGAAACTACCCCTCTCCCCGCTCCTCCGCTCGGCAACCGAAGACATAATCCCAAACAGCGAGTTATGAAAACTACTCCCCGCCGCCCGACTACGCCTCGGGCGGTACCCACCCCACGACACGTCCCCTCCTCCGCCCCGACCCTCAGGCAAGATTGCGGGCTCGCTCTTAAACCTCCCCAAGAACCTTACGTAATTACCGTTTCGCCCCTCCTCGGGCATGGAGACGGCCGACTCGATCCTACCACCCGTCGTCGATTTCTTCCCGTGCCGCTCGAATAGCCTGACGATTTCCTCGTGCCCTTGCTGCTCGGCCAGGCCGAGCGGGGTCCACCCGTTTGCGTCCGATCGGTTTATATCCGAGCCCTTACCCAGTAAGTATCTGACGACCTCAGCGTTCCCCTCGCAGACAGCGACGTGAAGGGCGGTGCTTCCGTCGAACTTCCTCGGGAGATTCACGTCCCCGCCGAGGCGTGCAATCTCCTTTAATAGGTTCAGGTCGTTGCGCTCGGCCGCTGAGCTGGCGAAAAGCCCGACATCCCCGGCGGTCAGCTTTGCCCCGTTTTCGGTCAAGAGCTTGACCACGGGCATGTGCCCGTTGACCATCGCCTCCCAAAGGGGTACGCTTCCTTCCGAATCTGTAAGGAGACGAGAGGGACGTTTTCGTATATTTATCCCTTCGAAAAGCCTGATAAATTAGTTTTTTATTGCCTGCCACATGGGTGTAACTCAAGTCCCGTTCCACAATTTGACACTTGGTCCATCCATTTCAAACACGAATAATATAATTACGCTTGAGTTAATTTGCCAGTGTTAAATTTCGGCTCAAATCATATGTCCCACAATCCATGTTCCATTTCCTTTCGAAGAATTTACATAGAAACTGATTCATATGATTATCGAAAATTATATAATATTGATAGCAATTTGATCATCATAAAACGAAGAATAAATTAAACGTGTTTATCTGATTTTATCGTACAAATAACATGAAATAACGAAGATTTTATGATTTGATGGAATATAGAATTAAAAAGAACTAAAATAAATAAAAAAAATTGTGAACCTTATACTTTAAAAGTCAACGGCTCTAATTGTTTGGGACATAGAGGGGGGCATGGATTGCGGGAGAGTTGATGTGTTGTAGGTAGAGAGTCAACCCAAGATTTTAGGCTGCATGTCAAAGTCAGATCTATAACTATTAAATTAACTATATTTCGAAAGGTCAAACCTGGAATGTTGGGGTCGGCGTCGAAGTCCAGCAGAAGAAGCACGCAGTTTTCATTTCCCTTCGACGCCGCGATGTGCTTTGATGATCGAAAATAGGAAAGAAACAATGAATCGAAAAGTCGATTTATGACGTAAGTTTTATTCGCCGAAAAGGCGTAATTTCGTTCTTACCAGAGGCGTTCTTCCGCTGTTATCCATTTCGTTAGGGTCGAGCCCACGCTTCAACAAGTGGTGCAGCAATAAGTCGTCGGCTCGAACCGCCGCGAAGCACAGGGTGAGGGGCAAGTCCATTCTCCCTCGGGCGAGCATGTTTTCGGTCTCGATGAGCACTCCTTCCATTATGGGGTCTTTTCTTTCCTTCAAATACTACGAAAACGGAAGAAGAAAGGAAAAAAGTCGTACTTTTTTTTCCTTACGCAAATTCGTAGGTCGTAATTACGAACCTGAAGGAGGTTATTCATGATTATCGTCCCGTCGCCGACGTTCGCCTGGACTATGTTCAAGAACGCCGTTCTATTGAGGCGAAGGAGTTGGCTAAGCCTTTTCGTGCGCACGGTGAAGAGCTGAGGCCGATAGCAAAGTACGCCGATTTCGCCGCAGAGCTCGCCGGTCCTCGCCTCGCCGACGACTTGCTCGACGCCGTTTTTCATCACCAGTAGATCCTAAAAAGGCGAAGAGCGATCACGAAAAAAAACCGAGAAAAGATAAAAATGGCGAAAGTTTCCGCCGATCGGCGAGCTTCCCTCACCACGGCCCCAGTGACTAGAATGTAGAAATCCGTCGGCGCTTCGTTTTGTAAAATCACGTCCTCCTTGGGAGGAAAGTACTCCGCCTTCATCTCCGATACCTTTCAAAATAGGACGAAAAGGGAAAAAAAATTACGTCGCTGTGTGACGCACTGTGATCGTTTTTCCACGCATTGATTCCGCAAAATTACGAAATAAAATTACCAGCTGAAAAAGCAAATCGTTGGACACGCCGCGGAACAAGTAAACCTTATCCACCAAATTGTAGAAAAGGTAATGCGCAATGCTCGAGCGTATAGCCTTTGGAAGCGAATAGAGAGTCTCTTGCTGCTGCAAACCCTCGGAATCGGTCCTAAATTTCAAGCTAAGGTGCGAAAGCATCTGATCTTGGAGACGTGCGGGCAACTGATTCCTCTGAGCAAAGCTCGAAGCCGCTTGAATCGTATCCCTCTATCATCGAAAAAAAAGCGGTAAATAAAAAAGTGGGCCCAATTTCAAGAAGAAAAAAAGCGCTATTACTTACGAATTGTCGAGTCTTGCTGGTGCCATGAACGACGAGGTTCGTCATGTTTCCTATCAAATACGCCGTGAGCCCCAAGTTGAAGAGCATGTAGAAGATGTCGAAGATCATCTCCCTTATGTTCTCGGCGTGCAGGTCGCCGTAGCCAACGGTGGTGAGCGTCGTTATGGACCAATAGATTGCAGTGACGTATCGAATCCAAAGGCTTTCCTCTAGAAAATCGGGCATGGAAGCGCCGATCCACGTCCTTTTCGGGTTGGGGTAGTGCGCCGCGAGCAGGTAGTAGAAACAACCAGCGCAATGAACCGCAAAAAGCGTAACCTGTAGAGAGATAACTCTTCATTACGGTGTTAAACTTCAATTCTCTCGCATAACGTTAACATATCATCTGATGTAGGACATTAGACGACTTACGCATATAAGCTTAGCGCAGCGAACCCAGAAATAGTTGAACTTCCTATCTTTCTCCAGCCTATTTCAAGATCGAACAGTATCGTCATCGGATGGGAAAGATCGACTTACGTCAGGGATGGCAATCGAGCCCATTGAGAACTCATTGAATCTTCAAACAGATCCGAGTATCGACCCACTTAGCTCATCCGTAGTGTTGGGCCTTCTACGGCGCAGTACCATGGGTGGTCTAAATGGGTCTAGACTCAAACTCGTTTGAAGATTCAATGGGTCCAATTGTCATCCCTAATTTACTTTTCTGACGAATTCGAATGAAAAAGACGAGCGATTTTACCGTGCGAACAAAGCACTGACTCTCCTAAGACGCCAAAGGCGAAGCATGTTGAACAATCCATAAGATCTTAACGCCTTCGGCGATATCTTCCTTGCGAGTTCTGAGGGGATTGTCGATATGACGTCGAATGCAAGCCAAGAAGTGGCGTATTTCAGGGCAATGCGCTTGGGATTATCGACGAGGAGGTACGTATTTCTGTCAAGGTAAGCTACGAAGAACGTTAGGACAATGTCGATAGCGAAGAAGCCGTTGACTATGTTGTCGAGGATCGAAAGTGGGTTTTCGGGCTCGTCTAGGAATCCAAATTCGAAGGGCGAAACCCAAGCTGTGTATACGACTAATACGACTAGAAAGGTCTCCCATAGCCTGAAAATAGCGATTCAAGAACACCAAGTGAAGAACATTGCAAGAAATCCTAATTTCAAATATTCCTAAGCATAGCTTAGAGCAGAAATCAGATAAATCGCCGTTGGCCCACCAAACCTTGGTTGAATTCATACTTGTTGTTCTTTATTTATTGAGAAAAAGACTGGTGGAATTCTCTCTAAAGGCGGCTTTTTTTTAAAAAAATAAAGAAAAAAAATTGGATTTTTTCTGAAGCCCAGTGAAGACTAGATTACGAGAATCAACGTTTCGCAATCTCTTTTTGACCAGTTATGAAATGAAGTCCTCGTCACACACAGTTGTGTTAGAAATTAGGATCCAATTTTGCCACAATGGGACGAACGACACGTGTCAGCTGCTGGAAAATCGCCATAGATTTCGGAGATTTTGTCCCCGAGGAAAAATCGCAAACCAAGAACAAGAAAAAACTAGGAAACTCCTCAATGAGCTGATCATAGAGAAAAAAGGAGAAAGAAAGAAAGAAGGAAAGCAAACCTATAACGTCGATCATAAGGGGACACGATGAATCGATGAAGCTTTATCCTTCGATTGCTCCTCGCGCCGAGCGAAGGCAAAACGCCAGTCGATAGGCTGTAGTGACTCTCTTCTCTCGATAACTGTTCGATCTCTTGCGCCGCCTGAGCGCCGCCGCAGACCGAAACTCCGAAGACACTTCGAAATCCTCCGCCGCCGTAGACTTCGCTCATTCTCCGATCCTCCTTTCTCTGATGTTATCGTATCGATTCGTGTGATTGTTTCTTGGGAACTGCTAATATATATAGACTGCTGCGGTTATGAGTATCGACATGGTGGTCTAAAATAGACAAAGTGCAGTAAAAAAAGATTAGATTTTTATTTATAATGAGATTTTGGCCCCACAGTCTACGCTTTTTCCCTTTGTTGAGATCGAACGCCAAACTCGTGCATTTATTGCCACACCGTCCTTGTGCAATTATTTTGTATAAATTTCACTTTGAGCTGACATTTGCATAATTAATTTTACAACTACTTCCTATAGATGAATAATTGCATAATGAATAATATTAAAAATAATATTCAATTATTAACTTCCTCAATTATCCATTAGAATTAAATTCGGCACAAGATTTTCGCATTCCTATACATATTATCCTCGACGAAAAAATATGTATAATATACTATATTATGTATAATCATCCATGATGAAAAAAAAGTAAAAATATGTTATATATTATATATGTTGTAGTTTTGTATATGAATAGTTGTTCGTTATCTAATAAGAACCAAGAAATAATTGCATTTAATTACCGAATGCAATAATTTTAATTATAACATCGCATGTTTCATAAGTTAAGTCTCGTACGGTTGACGTGTTTGTGAGCATTTTTGCCTAAACAAGATTGTAATCATTGAAGTACATTGGTGATTTCATTTATTTTATCAAACACATGTGATTGATCTTATACTTTTTTAGTCTTTTCAAAATGTATATTCACTCCTCATAAGCTTAATAGTATGGATAAAAAAAGAGTTAGGTATTATGTTTTTTCATTTTTGACACATTCACTACCAAAAAAGTTCAAACGGCGACTACATTTAGCGACTAACAACTACGTAGTCGCTGTTTTTTTCAACATAGCGACTAAACCTATAATTTAGCGACTACAAACTGTTAGTCACAATTGGCGTCTACAGTCACAGACGCTAACGAAAATAATCAGTCGTTAAATACTCTTTGCGACTACAGATGCGAATTTCGCGACTACATATCTGTAGTCGCAGACTAGGTCTAATTTTTTCGCGGAAAGTTAGTCGCTAAAATTAATCCCTAAATTTGTCAGATTGTGAATCCCAAACCACAACTCCCCCCAAATCTGAAAATTTCCCACTCAGTATTAACCGCGTTCGTAAAGACCTCCGGCCCGTGCTCCTTCGTCCGGCGACGACCTCCCCCGCCGTCTGCCGTCGCTCCCTTTGCCAAATTAGAGAGGTGCGTCATCCCTCGCGCGATTTCCGCCTTCGTCCGCCTCTCTTCGCCGTCTGCCATCTGCGTCTGCCATCTGCCGTCCACCGTCCACCGACCTCCGTCCCCCGTCCGCCGACCTCCGTCCGCCGCCGTTTTCAAGTACGATTCCAGTTTAAGTTTTTCATCATAGTATATACCACTGGTCTTAGGTTTAGATCAACAGTGACATTCACTAAGTTGCAACCCCTATGAATAAACATGGGATGGGATAATCAAGCTTTGTTAGAACGGTCAGCATCTAGTTTTAAAAACCATTGTATATTCCACGAAAGTCATCTATAAAAAAAAAAAATAATTCGATGACCTTAAAGAAAATACATGTTTCTATGGCATCTCGAAGATCTATCTTTTAACCAATTGAAATGGAGAGAGAACATGTACAGCTTGAGGGATTTCGGTTGAACATGTCGCTCAATTTTTGTTTGTTGCAAGGTTGCTCCTCGACGTTCGTTGCTCGGACCCATTGATCGCTCCCGATCTGGTTTATCGCTCTTCGAGTCGCTAATTCTCGTTAATTCTCGGTAAATCGCCGTCCCGTTTGATCCTCCGTCTTTAATGAAGTTATTATTTGAAATATGTGCGGGTAGTTAAATATATGTGTGGGTAGTTAAATGTACGTGCGTGGTTTGTTTTGCAGTTGTCCCAAATGAATTTGTACAGATAATGTATGTCCGATCAATGGGATGGAAAGTGGTTAAAATCCGAATTTGTAGATGGGGTTAAACAATTCTTAGAGTGGGCTCAAAAGTAAAGTCATTTTATATCAGCGGGAAGAATATGTTGTCCTTGTAATATTTGCTGGAATAACCGATTTCAAACCGATTTTTGACAAGCTGCACAGAATCACGGAGTCCTTCCTCAACCGCACGAGATTTATGAGCAGAATCACACAAAGAAGGACAAGTCTTTTGTCGACGAAAAAGCCGAGAAAATGATGGTAAGTTAATATCATTTGTTAAAATATATGTGGTGTTTTGGTGGGTGGATTTTGTTTATTGGAAATGAACTAGTGTGTTGATATTGTGTTCTTGAATGGATTAATTTGGTGTATTGTAGTGGAAATGGATTGATTTGAGTTGTTGAAACTTTCGGGATGATCATTTTATAGGTGAGGTTATGCTGAATGTTTTTCAAAATTGAAATTCTTGATAATCGTGTGTTATTGATGTTAACAGGCGGATGGGTAATCAGGAGGTTATACGAGGTTATACGAGGTTCCAAAACGTACCGGGCATGGGTAATGCGTCGCGCCTCTTCTTCGAGGCACCTGCTACACAATCATTTTCGTCAAGTGCCAATAGTTACATGCCTTCCCAGACTATTCAGATGCAGGAGTTGTTGATAGCGACGCAGGCACGTCTTGAAGCGGTGGAGAGAAAATGAAGTGAGCTTGAGGCACGACTTGAAGCAGCGGGCGTCTTTAATGAATCACGTGGTTCAGACGCAGTCGAGTCGAATCCTGTGAATTATATAAGTTCATAACTAAATAAATTATAATTAATTACTAATAAATATTATTTATTACTCCCTCTGTCCCGTAAAATTTTGTACATTTACTGTTTGGCACGGGTTTACGAATCTGAATATTTTAATAATATAGTGTGTTGGAAAGGTAAAAAAGTGTATATTTTGGCACGTCTTTTAAGAATATTTAATATTATTATATTGATTGTTTGTGATAGTTTTTTGCTAAATAAGGAAATGTACAAAAGAGGTGGGACGCCCGATTTAGTAAAATTTACAAAAACTCTGGGACGGAGGGAGTAATATTTAGCATACAAAATTGTATATAATATATATACATAATAATTAAAATAAAAAAAATTATTGACCGGCCAGCCCGCCCCGACCCGCCTCAACAGTGGCCCAAACGGATTGGCCAGTTTTGGCCCGCTTTTAAAAGGGCCGGGAATTGATCATCCCAACCCGCCTATTTTTCATGGCGGGGCGGGCCAACCCGACGGGCTCGGTCCATTTTGACAACTCTAACTTCAAGAGGCAACCATGTTAGAAACAGAGGCTCTGATCTCCTCGATCACACCTATTGAGCTTCATCAATGGCACCAACCCGTGAAGAAGCTGAACGAACCATCACCTCACACGGCTACCTCATCCGAAGCTACGGAATCAGACGAGGAGGTCAGACGGGTTCCCCATCAACAACTCCCATCTAGACTTGCCCAACCGCCGGTCTGTTGGTAACCGGCGATTGGCGGCCGTCTAACCGGCCGGGGGCGGTTGCCGGTTAGCCGCCCCCGGTTGACGGCTAGACCAACCGCCGGTTACGGTTAACCGGCGGTTACAACAGCCTTTTTTTTTTGAGTTTCTGTTTAAATAAAATTTGTTATATTATTTGGTCGAATCGAATTATGTATCGAAATCTACTATATAATTTGCAAGACACTTACAAAAAATCTACATTTTACATTATACGAAGAACTTGTATTGTATGATTGTATAACAAAATTTTAATTAACCAATTATAATTTACAATACAATATATAAATGTAAATTAAATCAGTCTTCGTCCGGGACCGGGACTTCGTCCGAGAAAGGCTACAACAGGGCCGGCGGCGCGTGGCGGCGGCTGCGGGGGCGCGCGGCGGCGGCTAGCGCGGTGGTGCAGTGGTTGTGGTTAGCGGCGGCTGCGGCGGCGCGTGGCAGACGTGGGCTGGGGGCCTGCGGTCGGTGGGAGGTGGTGGCGTGCGGTCGGTGGGAGGTGGTGGCGTGCGGTCGGTGGGAGGTGGTGGCGAGCGAGGTGGCGGGCGGTGGGGGTGGCGTGGTGGGGGCTGGCTGAGCGGAGGTGGTCGGCGGCGGCGGGAGGCGGCGAGAGAGAGATCGACAGAGAAAGGGAGACAGAGAGCGAGAGAGACTGAGAGAGAGCGAGAGAGAGACTGAGAGAGAGAGAGAGAGAGAGAGAGCGAGAGAGACTGAGAGAGAGTGAGAGAGAGCGAGAGGACTGAGAGATTTTAAATAATTTTTTTCTGACCGTTGTAACCAGCGGTTTGTCCGGTCAACCGGCAGTTAGACCGGTTAACCGCTGGTTACAACGGCTAATGCATAATATTTTTTATTTTTTTATTTTTTTTAATAAAACTAAAGGCGGCGAATTCAAAATTTGAATTTTAAAAATATTTTTTGAATTTGTTAACCGACGGTTTGCAGTTGATCAAATCGACCAACCGCCCCGTAACCCGCCATTTGCGGTTGCCGGTTACGGTTCTTGCCAGTTACGGTTATAAACCGTAACCGGCGGTCTGGTAACCGGCGGTTTGACGGTTCAACCGCCGGTTACGGTTGATTTTGGGCATGTCTACTCCCATCTATTGAACCCATTGCACTGCTTTCATAACCACTTCAGACACGACGCCAGTCATCACTCCACGTGCTGAGGGCATTTCTTCGCTCAATCTTGAGCGGCAGCACGACTCACATGAGTCAACTGAGGCCGAGACTCAAATTCCAATTACTACCGGCCCGGAACAAGGGTTCGACTCACAAGTTCAATCAGAACTTGTCACAACATTCATAGAAGCGAATATTTTAGATTCAACTCAAGGATTGAATGGAAGTCTCGCACCGTCACAACCTCAAATGACGACGAGCTAGCCCGGTGAGACGGTGTTCACTCATGGGTTGTCAACAGGTGACATTAGTCGACCTGGAATCGGCAGTCATGACCTTCTCTGACGTTGCGACAGTGAAACGCCAACCAGGCTACTATGGCCGTTTGATCCGCGTGACAGAAGCTAGGCTTAAAGCAGCTCTCTCCACTTTGGCCGTTCGACCGGCGTTGACAGCGTTGACCAGGAATTGATCTCCCGATTTTTTGACCTAAGCTCATATTATTTCGATTTTTTGAACCGAGTTCATCTACACACTACTCACAAAATAAACGAGATTGCTAGATATTATAATTAGGGGTGGTTCGGTACGGTATACCGTTCGAAAACTGTGATACCGTATACCGTATTGAAATTTCGGTATCCAAAAAAATCATACCAATACCATACCAAAATTTCGGTATACCTTAAATTTCGATACGGTATCATACCGAAATTTCGGTATGGTATCGGTATCATACCTTCCATACCATTCATATGGAGGGTTTTTTACCATGCATGTCTCGTGACTTATTAAGTCGTTGTTTTGGAATTTTTAATCAATTCAAACACCTTAGGCCCCAATAAGATAGATTATTAATACCAAATTTTTCAAAATAAAAAAGATTATTTAACCTAAAATAAATTACATATTTTAGCTAGTCTCCTTAGTAAGACAAAACACTTTACATAACCACAAAATACAACTTATATACAGATTAATTAGAACGAAGCGGCTATATTTAAAAAATTAGTGAAGATTAACAAAAAGTAATTGCATTGCATCTTCATGTTTTCAAAAATCATGAAAAGAACATTAAAAAGACAAAAATTAAACGTTACTTGAGTTACATAAGTAAAATATGATAGGCCTAATATTAGAAAGTTGTGTATAAGTTAAAAATTTATGGACTAAATAAGTTTATGAAGATCCTTAATTTTATATTTTTTGAAATAATATAATATATATAGGTGTGTATATATATAAAATATATTAAATATTTTAGAATTTCGATATTCGGTATAATCGGTATACCTAATTTTAAAAACTTTCATACCATTACCGTAACGAAAATTTTCGGTACGGTATCATACCTTACCAAAAACTTCGGTATACCAAAATTTTCGATATTTTCGATACGATTCGATACGATAAGAACGGTATTTCGGTATTTCGGTATTTTTCCCCAGCCCTAATTATAATCCAACGTATAGTTTTCGAGCTAGCGAAATCTAGTCCTAGACGTTTTTGGTTTAGCGGGTTTGAGTCTTCTCTTTTGTAACTCTATCGTTAATTAAGCGTAGGGTTAGTTGGACAGCTACTCCGACAGTCTACTATATATCGGTATCTTGTTTGTTTCCGCTTTCAAAACACAGTGCAGTGATTCGAGAGGCTTATCATGGCAACAAGGCACTCAAGGGAGCGGGATCTTGTTGACAGGAGTCGATCGTAAAAGCTCATGTCTTATTGTTTTCGAAGAGAAAATTTTAACAATTGGCTTTGTCGACATATATGGCCTCCTTAAAAATGCAAGTAGTTGTTGGTAAGAATTAACGTAACCTAACATAACATATCAGAAGTCAAGTTTGATAGAACTAAGCAACGACCGTGAGAAAATAAAAAGAAAAAAGTAAAACGAAAAATCTCAAGGAGAATAAAGCGACATCACTAACCACACGCAAAGAGAAGAAAAATGAACTTTATTCACATATTAACTCCTTCGCCTAATCAATTTTCTCAACTGCTAGAAATCCCACGACGAACTGTGGATTGATGTGTGGTAGGTGTAGAGAAACCTATCTCGGCAGGTATTTCTTTGGCCACCAAGATTCTTGACAAGGAAAAAGGAAAAGATAATTTTAGATTATATATTTCTCTCGTTTTATAAGACCGAGCATTTGGAGCACAGCGCTGAGAATATATATACCAAGAAGAGGAATATACACGTTACGAAGTACTTAAACACAGATAGATTACTATGATTTCAGAAGGAAAGGCAAAGTATATAGTGCAAGTTGAAAAAGCAAGAGAAGCCAAGGATGATAGCCCATCCATTGGACCTGTTTACAGAAATGTTCTTGCAAAAGATGGATTCAGGCAACTGCCTCAAGATGTTAACTGCCTTTGGGATAGTTTCTGGTACGATGATACGATAGACGTTCTCTATGTAAAAAAACAAACCTTTACGTTGAAAAAAGTCCACGTTAACGACGACTAAATATGTGTAACATGCAGCAAGGCAGTGAACAAGTACCCAAATAACCGAATGCTCGGTGAGAGGGAAATAATAAATGGGAAGGTACTAAATTTTATATTCGTTTTAATTAATATTTCTTCGAATAATATCGTCGATAATGTGTTTCAAGTTCTTGATCTTTGTTTCAGGCGGGTCGATATGGTTGGTCGACTTACAAGGAGGTTTATGATATGGTGGTACAAGTCGGAGCCGCGATTCGCTCATGTGGTGTTGAGCAGGTATAAGAAATAATCAAACATTAATCGACTTCAATTTTATATATTGGAATTGGAAACCATTCTATTTATTGAATATCGCATGATTCAATAAGCTTTAATCGAACGCATATGTAATCATTGCGTGATAATCGTTGAATCAGGGTGGAAGGTGTGGGATCTATGGAGCTAACTGCTCGCAGTGGGTTATAAGCATGCAGGTATTAATCATCTCATAACATGGTTGTAATTAAATTTGAGGAATGATGATGCTTTGGACAGCTTTAGTCGAATGAATAACTAATGAGCTAAAATTATGCAATAATGCAGGCCTGTAATGCTCATGGGCTGTACTGTGTACCCTTGTACGATACACTAGGTTAAGTTCACTTGATTAAATCGTTGATCACAGATGTTACGGAATTATATTCGTTAAAGAAAGGCAAGCGCTTTCATTCTTGATTTTTTCCAGGTGCTCTTGCCGTAGAATATATCATATGCCATGCACAAGTGTCCATTGTTTTTGTCGAAGATGCTAAGGTTTCTGAGGTGCGTAGCAATCAATTGCCATTTTCGCAACAATGTGTGATTTCATGTGTTCTTAACTATGAAATTCGAGGTGATTGAATGATAACGCAGGTGTTGAAAACATTGCTTAGCACCGAGAAGTACTTGAAGAGTAAGTAACATTGCGCTTCAGCATCTCGCTCAACGACTACACGATTCATCTAACATCTATATGTATACATATTATCAGCTATTGTGAGCTTTGGAAAGGTCAGTGATGAGCAAAGGCAAGAAGCTGCAAAGTTTGGCTCAGAAATATATTCCTGGGATAGTTTTTTGCTCCTGGTGAGCTGCTGAATCATTTATAAAACTCTATCTGTTTATTCTTTTTCCCCATTAAAATGTTACATGTACATGTTTGTATTTGTATATAATCATCTGCAGGGAATGAATAAGAAGGTGGACCTTCCAATCAAGAAAAAGATGGATATATGCACGATTATGTACACAAGCGGAACAACGGGCGACCCAAAAGGAGTTATGATTTCGAATGAGAGCATCCTTTCCATTATATCTGGAATAGACCACCATTTGGACAGCATAGCTGAACAGGTGATCATATACCTGCTATGCTATAATATCTATCAGTAATAATAGGTTATAGCACTGTAATCTGCTGATTATAATTACAAAGTTTCCACGACGACAGTTCAGTGACAAAGACGTGTTCTTATCGTACCTCCCTTTGGCCCATATATTTGATCGAGTAATGGAAGAATATCTCATTTCGAAAGGAGCTTCAATTGGATTCTGGCAGAGAGTGAGTGATCGATATATAGTACCATCTCGAGCGTATAATGGACAGCCACTAATGATCCGTTCTTATAAAATCCCAATAATGATAACGCAGAATATAAAGAAACTGATCGATGACATTAAAGAGTTAAAGCCAACAGTTCTTTGCGCCGTTCCCCGAGTGCTTGACAGGATTTATTCAGGTTTGGTTGAGAAGATTTCTTCTTCTGGTTTGGTCAGACAAGCACTCTTTAACCTTGCCTATTCCTAGTAAGTCATCTTATCATATATATGCCATTCATATGTCTCTATGTCATATGTAATATAATCTCTCATGCATTCATGCAGTAAACTTCATTACATGAGGAAAGGCTATAAGCATGTTGAAGCAGCTCCAATACTTGATAAACTGGTGTTTAAAAAGGTCGGCGACCTAATCTCTTCTTCCCAGTGTGTAATAATTCTTTTTAGCAAGCCTACAATATCTCAATATATACACTTATTATACAAGTATCTCAGGTTAATGAAGGTTTGGGAGGAAACTTAAGACTAATCTTATCGGGAGCTGCTCCACTCTCTTCCAATGTCGAGACTTTCCTACGTGTAGCAACCTGCGCTCATGTTCTTCAGGGATATGGTAATATAATACTACAATCCGTTTATTTATTTGATTTATTTTGTTTCATGCTTCTTGTACTGATCTAATAGTAGAAGGTGCCATTCATTATTATTTGCATGTATCATATATCTCAGGTTTAACTGAAACATGCGCAGCATCATTCACTGCATTTCCCGACGAACTGTCGATGATCGGGACTGTGGGCCCACCTTTGCCAGTTGTGGACGTACGCTTGGAATCTGTGCCCGAAATGGGATACGATGCACTCTCAGACGACAATAACCCTCGTGGAGAAATATGTATTAGGGGAAAGTGTTTGTTCTCTGGTTACTATAAGCTTGAGGACCTCACCAGAGAGGTCCTAATTGATCAGTGGTTTCACACTGGTATATATGCACATACATGGATACATTAAATTGGAAATTTTGGGCGTAATTAAAGAAATTTATCTGTGAAATGGAATAGGAGATATAGGGGAGTGGCAAAAAGATGGGAGCATGAAGATCATCGATAGGAAAAAGAACATCTTCAAGCTTTCGCAAGGAGAATACGTATCAGTCGAACATCTCGAGAGCATTTACTCGCTCTCGCCATGTGTTGATGCTGTGAGTCCTTCCTATATATTATACGTTGAGATTTTTATGTATTTTTAAATTGATGCTTGCTTTTCTTACACATGAGAGCTCTGTGTGGTCTCAGATATGGATATACGGCAATAGCTTCGAGTCGTTTCTGGTCGCTGTTGTAAACCCTAGCACCGAGGGACTTAAACAGTGGGCTCAAGTTAATGGAATTTCTGGAGACATTGATAACCTATGCAATAACTCGCGAGCGAGAAAACATATCCTCCAAGAGTTGACGAAGATCGGTAAAGAAAACAAGGTATATACACTGAAATAATAGAACATGCAAGATCTTGAATTGAACCTAATAAATGGAAGTGAATATCTAACATATATATATATATATATATGTATTAGTTGAAGGGTTTTGAGCATATAAAAGAAGTTCACCTTGATCCAACTCCATTTGAGATGACGAATGATCTCTTGACTCCAACTCTCAAGAAGAAAAGAAACCAGTTTCTCAAACACTACCAGGTTTTTGTCTCTTAATTTATTTAAATGACTGCACTTTTCCAAATGTATTGTATTTCTTTGTATATATTTTCCATATAAAATTACAAGCATGCTTTGATTTTCTATCACTTATGCAGAATATCATTGATGAAATGTACAACCACACCAGCAAGTCAGTGAGTTAAATGAGCAGTTTCGAGGCATCAACGAACGATGGTTCAAAGTGAACGATGGATATTATATGCTTTTCTGATATTTAAAATTAGAAAACAGAAGTTCAGTGATTGTTTCTGTTGACCTTTTTGGTCCATATGCATTAGAATGTTTTGATGATTTATGTAGTTGTTATGATGTTATAGACTAAGCATTGATTAATGAGGTATGAAATAATTATTTTGTCGAAATATTTGATTCACATGTGATTCTTTAATTAATTGGTAAAACTATATGATCGCATGTTATAGATGTCTTATACACGCTAGGATATATCGGACTAAATATACTGTGCTATTTATGGTAATAACGTGTGAAATATCCTACCGGGTTATATATGGAAATATGCTGTCTAAATATGAAATGTGATATACCCGTTGAGAATCGTTTATTCCTGGATGAAATTCACCTATGATCTTTTGAATGCAACCCACTTGCTTTATTTTGAAATATCGATTAATATCTTTCCTTATAAATTTGGACACTATATTTTGGAAAGATTTAATTGATTGACTTTGTGGATAAGATGCTAATATATATAGTCTGTGCTAAAACGGATGAGTCTCTGATATATGGAAAGTTGTGTCACGATGTGTTAATTCGTGAAATACGTAATCTGATCTGATCTATGTGCTTAATATGGAAAAAAAATATTGGTCTAACGCTATCTTATGTGCTAAACATGTAAAATAAATCCGGATTGATTTATTCTGTAGAATGGTAGCAAGAAATCACATATGGTAAATATGGAAATATTATTCCAAATGCTTAAATATGCCTTGACTTCGAAAGTTATGATAAGCATGGTTTACATGACATGTTGACTACTCGAATTGCATGGATAATGTGCTTGGTTTAGTGATTGATCTCTGATTTGAGTTTCCATGTGAGTGTTGAATGAAAAAAGTTTATATATGAGCAACAATTCATATTTTCGACTTACTTAGAATTTGCGAAAGTACCATTACGAGAGTTAAAGCAGAAACTTACCAGGGAGATATCTGAGCGTTCACTTGCGATAGCTTTCTGTCTACCTGAGCGATCACGCGAAGTAACGACTGTACAGAGATATTCCGACATCCCACCATATATATTCTGTCTTCGAACGTGAGCAATGCCAAGGAGGCAAGGTCGACGTTTACGCACACGTGAAGGAAATGACGAGTTCCGGGGGCTCATCAGTAGCGAGCTGTGCTCTGTCAGGAATTAGAGATTCCCACAATGATGCGATGGTTGTAGGAGGGGCCATAAAAGTAACTAATTGATGAATTTTGAGATGACAAAGCTTGTATCACCCCAACTTGTCGAACATGTGCTGGTCTTTGGTTCCGTAAACTTCTCCGTATCTGTGTGTTGAATATTGTCTCCCTTTATCTTTTGCAAAAGCTCATACGCCTCTTTCTTGTTTATACTAGGGTTGTAAGACATAGTAGAGGCGCTAATCAGGCAAGATTCAAATGATGCACGCCCTTTTTCCATGACTTTCAACATGTGCCCATATGTTCTCTTTGTAAAAACAGTTTACATGCCATTACCACTTAGAAGTTTTAAGGATATCAATGCAGTGCATGGTTTAAATAGGAAGAAATAAATTAGATTTTCGCATTGTACTCGTAATTGTTTTGTTCATGATTTTTGCTATTTTAAGTGCTTCAAAGTGAAAGTTTTTATATGATTTGCCAAATACATAAGAAAATACGGGCATTTATCGCCGCGCCTTGTGCGTGGCTTTCTAATTACTAGTTAATATATATGACAACATCACTGGACTAATTCCTTACAATGTTGATTAAGAAGATGGATAACTACGTGAAGGTAAGAGCAGCTGCTTCAGTAACAATCGTATTTATTGCACATACAAATTTCCATCAAACAAACAGACATATTTACCAGCAGCAATTGAAGCTATCCATTCGATCCCATTTCACGCCGGATTATGCACATGCTTTTCGAGCCCTCATGCCAAAACCACGCTTTGCTCTCTCCACACTATCGTCTCGTCAGGAAAAAAAACGAGTTAATTGTACATTCTATTTGATATGCTCGCTCGTATATATGTGTAAGAACACAGAGAGAGAGAGAGAGAGAGAGAGAGAGAGAGAGAGAGAGAGAGAGAGAGACTCACGTAGGTGCTAGTTTGCCGAGGTTTTCCAACTCGTCGCCAGTGTCTTCGTCTAACACTCTTCCCGAAATTTCAATGATGTAAGATCTGTGACTCTCCGTTGGGAGCCCTCTACTCGCCAACAACCTCAGATCTTTCTCGTTCAGCTCTCTCCCGTTCACATACACCTGCGTGTTCCCGCCCGCACAGTCCTCCGCCATGCGATAGTTAAATTCCTCTATAAACGGCTGCAACATATATACCAAAAAAAGAAAAACAAAAATCATATTATTCGGCCCGCCAGATATATTTATCAACAATTGTATCTTTGATTGGAAACAGCCTTCTTACAGGGATAATCCCGAGACAAGGACCTCCCATAACGCCCCAGAATCCAGCTCGAAAATCGTACCTTGTCAAGAATGTATAAAAAGCTTCGAAATAAGTGCTCCGATACAGTTTTATTACCAAAAGAAAAACGTAATTTCATAAAAACATAAACTAAATATTATTGCAGCATCAGTAATTACATGCTCACCAGTAATTTCCAGGATGGATCGAGCCAGCAAGTTTCTGGGCTTTCTCAACCAATGCATCAGATATCAAATGGCCATTGACAGTAACGTTGGCCTTCTCAGACTTCGGAGATCCACTTGTCCTATTATTCGAATCTTTAACGCTCCTTTTCAGAAACCCAGCTAGAAAGGACTCACCTAATCTACCACCGTGCTTCAGCTTTTCACCTTCTCCACTCGTTTCGCCAGAATCACAAGTAGTGCCAGTGTTCGCATACTCATTGGAAGATAAATCAATTTCAGTTGCTGACGAATCTTGCTTATTACGTCGAAAGAAGGGTTCGTTCTTGGGTAATGAAACATCGCCATGCTCGGGCTGGACACTTCCATTACCTCCACGGTGATACTTGTTGGAATATTCAAAGTGTTCTAGAAGGGGAGAACCTGCTGGTGGTCTTAAATCTTCAGCTAATTTATGTTCTTCCTTAACAGCAGCAGCAGCAGCTCTGTCTTCTTCAACCTCAGAAGCACACGTCGATGTGGAGTTACGATTCTTCATCTCATCAAACTTGTTTGCCGTTCCATAATCGCAACTATCATCAGATGAACATACCACCGGTCTTGCTTTCTCAGAATTCTTACCCCCTCTGGGAGATACAGCGTTGCGCAAATTTTCCTTAATCTTTGAGTTATTTCTACTCTCCTTTGAGAATGCAATTGAGTTGCTCTCCTTCAAATGCACAAAAGTGATGACCGTGGAACAAGCCCCACATCTAATCTTCTGTTTATCATTGATCTCAACTCTCTTGGGCAACACAAGCAACTCAAAACAACTGGAGCACGTTAGAAATGGAGCACCGCCAGCTATAGGGAGCTGATGCTGCAAAGGTTGTGTCTTAGAGGAGGAAGTTAATTGAACCCTTTGAACACCTCGGCTGACATAACCATCCACCTCAGAATTCACATCGCTAGGCCACCTTGCGTGGGCCATACTGCCGCTGTCATTTAATCCCACGTAAGGATCTGAAGCTGCTCTATGGTCGTGATAGTCAAGAGAAACAAAATTCCCTCGATTTCGGGAGCATAAGAATACCTATCACGGTAAGCCAAGGGAGGAACTTGTCTATTGTCTAGGCAATGATAGCACGAGCACAATGGATGGTGATGGCTGAAACTAGGAGCATATGGTTTCCTATTGTCCAAGTAAGGTATACAACCATCAACGTAAGGTACAACACCAGGCACATATGGTTGATAGGGCGGGACATAATCTTGATGTGTCCTCCCTGAATGCGACCTGTCTCCAAATCCTTGAACATAGCCAGGTTCATCATACTCATATCTCGTAGGATAAAACCTATTACCACCCATCTCTTGCGCCTTCGTACTTGGAAACGACTCAGCGTAGTGATTTTGGTAAGGTGGCCTATTGAAAATTGTATCGGGGTATTGTTTCTCACGAGGGTAATGATTATGGTACATCATACCTGGGCCAATAGGAACTTTTTCTTTACCCTTGCCAATTAAATGCCCAGACCGACTCAGTTGATCCTTAATCTCATCCAATTTTCTCAGAGCCTCAACTTGATCATATCCGAGGTGTTCAGGATTATTGAATTCAGGCATTCTATTACCGTTCCTGCCCCTTGATGGATTATCATAAACAGAGTCGTGTCTCAATGACCAATCCATTGAGTACCTCATACCATCATAATCCATTCGGTTAGGTCTCCGATGACCTTGGATTTCTTCCCCTTTTTCCGCATTTGTTCCATCTGCTAAATTCCCAGACCCTATCGTTTTATTAGCTCTTTGACGCTCATCAGAGCATTTCCCTTGAGTTGAATCAGCTTCATAATCTGAATTCTTAAGGTTATTCTTTGAAGGGGTTTTATTGTTTTCATTTCCATAGGTTGGAATTGTTCTCTGCTCGGGTCGGCGGCTCGATGAACTGATGCTTGAACTTGCCTCGTTTTCGGAATTATCAGCTGTGTCGACTGCAACAACTATTTTCTCCATGATGATACCTTCAGTTATTATTTCCCTATCTGAATTCTCTGAGAATGAATCCAAGTCAACCCCTTTGTTCTTGCCTGATTTTGGTCAACCATTCAACATTAGCAATAACACGAAAGCCAAACTAATCAGACATTTTATCAAACACTGTATTCAGCTAACTTTTGAGAAATTCAAAAGCAAGAGAGATGCAAAATATACAGGGAAGAGGAAGATATCTCCATACCTTTGAGCACAGCACCACAACCACCACATTGATAAAGAGAGAAATCTTCAACTTCCGGAAGTAAATTATCACACTTTGGACAACGAACTACGCGCACTTTTGCAGCTTCAGTCATTCTTTTCTCAACTTCAAGCAAAAAACTCTTCAAACGAAAACAGAAGAAACACTTTTCTGGTTCATGACTGGAAGTGAAAAACAAGATCTGACACAAGGAGCAGAAAGTTAGCTACACGAACACCTTCAAAGGCGAAAATTTACGACCGAATCGACGAACTTCTAAAGAAGCAATTTCTGTAAAATTTCCCTGAAGAAAGGGACGAAAAAACGAATATTTTACTTTTCGGAGAAAGACTCTAACGCCATTTTCAGCTTCATCATCACATGGCAACAGCGTATGCTGCTGGTTTCTTCGTACTTGATTTTGTCATTCAGAAGTTCGTGCGTGTACGGTCGTCGGTTGGTGCAAGCAGAGAATTGAAGAGACGAAGTAATGGTGAATAACTATTAATTTTGCCTGCAGTGTTTATCTCCACCAGTAGTGCAAAATGCTAAAGCAAAATGTAGTAAAAAAACAGTACTTCAGACGCAAACGCAAAATGCATTTTTTGCTTTCTTTCTCCTGTTTCGAATGCAAATTTGCGTTCGAACGCACAAATGCATTTGATATTTAAAATAGCAAATAAGTCATTTATTTGTATAAAAATATTAAATTAAAAAATATAAAATAAATAAAAATATTAAGAATTGAAAATTGTATACTAATAATTACGATTCTAATTTTTACATAATAACTTCTTAGTTTAACCTTCACGCTTATTGTAGTAATAATATTTTTATATCTTATTATTTCTTTTTTATAATTTGTTATATGTAATATAATTTATATTTTGTTTTGACCTGTAATTAAATATTGCTTTGCCCAATAATGATTTGCTTAAATATCTTTCTTAACAAAATTAAAAGAATATTGTGGTTAATTTGTAGAGTAATTAAATATAGGGGTGATATTAAAAAATTATAAAAGTTGGTATGAAAGAGAATATTGTCGGAATATTCTTTTGTGTTTGCAGTTGACTGTTGAAAACAATTACTGCAAATATGGTTGTTACTGCAACATGCATTTGCGTTTGCGATTGACTGTGGGAGATGGTCTACTGTTATATTCACTACTCCAGAAAAACTGGAAATTTCTCTGCTAGGTACGTTAAAATTTTGGGATATTTTCGTTTCAGGCCTCATGTTAAGTTTCATTTAGCTTTTAGGACACGGTCATAAATTTCGTAGTTTTAAGGACCCGATTTGCGCAGAAATAGTTTATTGTTCTGCAATCCATTTCATTGTTATTTAGTACCACTTCAGTGTCAGCAGTACCACTTCACTGTTCTGTAATACCGGTTCACTGTTTTTCAGTACACTTCAACATGCCGAAATAACAAAAAACGATCATTTGATACCAGTTCATATACACTGCGTAACAGTTGTGTACTTTTAGGTCCTTATCTCTAAATTTTATCAAAATTGGGTCCTTAAAACTATTTTTTTCCAACAAGGGCCTGAAATTAAAACCCTGATTGGGGCCTGAAATTCAATTTTTCGTAAAATTTTCTTCTATTTAAGCACTCCCTCTTTATTTAATTATTTTCTTATCATAGATTATTTACATTAATCATAAAAAAGAATGGAGGTGAAAGAAGTGTTTCAATCTTGTTTTTTTATTACACATTTACATTTTCGTTAGTTTATGAAAATTTTCGCAAGCTGAACGATCAAATTCCACGAGAAGACGTATGGCTCTTTGTCATCTAAAATCATTGTCGAAATTTGCGTTTGAAACGCGTTAAGTCATTGTTTTTACTCTATGGAGATCGTTTATCAATTTTCATTTTATAAGTAGGACTTTATAAAGAGCTATTTTCCTTGCTCATCGAACGGGAAGTTGCCATTTTGAATTAGTATTAGCTGAATTGGTATTAGGACAGTTACGTTTTGAAAATGATTGGAATAGTTTTAAATTTTTTGAGGACTTGTTCTGAGTTGAATGTTGATATTGATGGCGATACCGAAATTAAAATTAGAAAATGGAAAGAAATGAATTATTTATGGGTTTCCACGAAGTGAAGTGTATTTTCCAGCACAAAATTTCTGACAATTATGTCCATATATCTTTTGACTGTTAAATTTATGTCTTGATCTAATATAACAATATTATTAGTAATTAAATGCTTAACCAACCAAAATCTCTGGCCAGTGGGACATCTTATGATTTGTTACAGGCTGGCAATTGCCACTTTGATATTTGAGTGGACTCCACGACATTAAAGCATAAAATTCGGGTTAAGGTAGTTCGTTACTATAGCTATTTTAATAAATGACCCGTCAACATACGCTTACTTTGTTCGTGCTCTTTCATACCAGGCCCTACTTGAAATATAAAATATCGTCTTTTTTTCCAAAAAAACGACTTCTATAAAATATAAAATATCGGTCATCATTGTCAAGTTTAGTTCTAAGACCATCTCCACCTATAAACCCATTTCAAACTCAAAATTCATTACTTGTCACATCAAATCATAATTCTTCTCCAACCATCAAACACATTTTCAAACTCAAAAGAATATTATCAAAATATTCTCTTTCACACAAACTTTTACAACTTTACACTAACCACCCACATATTTTACAGCTTCACAAATTAAAGCAAAAGATAAATTAATATATTATTTCACTATTTATGAATAATTTTAAGTATTAGGTTTACAATATTAAACATTATACGTATCATGCAATTTTAAAGGAATAAAATAAATAGAATATGATAGACTAATTAAAGCATTTTGGGTTAGAAACAGATTATTTATTGAACTGAGGTCTTTTCGAAAGAGTTAGAAACATTTAGGTATATGAATAGTACAAACCCATATTTGCGTTTTTAAGGTGAGAGAAAATGTTAAATACCTATTTTGGTTTTAGTCTGGAGTTCGATTGGACACATTTTCTCCCCCATTATGCGATTTGCGTCTCCATTGGAGATGGCCTAAGTACCAATTCTGACAAAAACTTATAGATTAGGACCTAAAATTGGATCCTACGAACATACCCACACAAAGACTAATAAAGAAGTATCACGCGGCTCTTTTCTGTTCTGAACGTAAAATCCAATGTTATTCTCTTAGGGCCCGTTTGGTTGGAGGATGGGTTTGAACGGTATTAGTTTTAGTTGGGTTTAAATAATGGAGGATACAAATTTTTTGAGTGGTTGGCTAATTGGTTTAGATAATAATTTCGGATGTGTTTGGTAAACGGGTTTACATGGTATTAATCTAAATTAAATGCAATTACAGTTTTACCCTTGTTTTGATTTAAGAATTATTAAGTTGTGGTTTAGGGTTTGCCGTTCATGACGTGTGTCTTCTACAATACTGATTAAGGTACGCAATCTCTTTTCTTTTGATGTAGCGAATTTAGTTGTCCTTTTGTTATCGTTCTTTGATAATAGCAATAGAAGATGAAGATGTTCTCGTTAATTTGTTAATCACAATAGTGTGTTAGTGCCTTTTTCGTTGTGACTTGATAATCGATCGCATCAGTGTTTTGCTTTTGTATGCAATAGTATTAGTGTGTATGTTGTAAACTCACTATTGTTCTATTTTATTCATGTTACAACTCAATACTGCTGATAATCGATAGCATCAATATTCTTCTTTTTATTTTTTTTTTTTATTTGTAGTCAGTACTATATTGATGAGGTCAATTTATTCGTTTCCTTCTTCCCATTTTTTTCTTTGTTTATGTTATGTATTATCTTCTCTGTTTTGATTATTCTTTTGTTTGTTCTCCTGTAGCATGAAAGGGGTTAAAAATAACACCAAACGTTCGTGGCTTTCCACTACCGAACGTTTTCCTGTATTTTATTATTTTCGTCAACCAGCACCCACCTTACCAAGTTTGATGTGTCCTCGAGTGTTGATTATGATATTTAAGTTAATAGAAGTGCAATGTTCTAATGAGTTATTTTAGAATTTTTTCGACGCAAATAATAAAATTATTTGTATATAGAATCATGTTTCAGTTGAAATTGAAGGCAATATGTATAGTTTCGAGAGACTCAGCCTTATAATTTCTTCACGCTATCGTTTGGGGTTCAATTGTTTACCCTTCAAGGTTTCTCGAACTGCCATTACAATCGCCTGGTAATTTCAGGGAAATCCACAGTTCCTTAAATAGGTATAAGCGGTTACGCAACTGTCGTCAACGAACAATAGAAAGGTATATAATGGCAAATATGCAGTACATGTTACGACGAAATTTACTAGAAATGGTTTCACGGAACCATTTAGCAGGTTTTGTTATTAAAAGATCATTTATGTTGTACATATATATGTGTATATATTTTGAATTAATAACCATGGGAGTAATTAATTTATAACTCGTAGGAGATAGGCTCAAGTCCCATCCATTAGTTTATCACTAGGTATGACCTCCTAATATTGTAATTTTGTAAAATTAATTGTAGGCTTTAATTGTGCTTTCTTCTTTTTAAGTCGGGTGTTCTAAATAACGAAACACGTATACGAGGTGTATTTACCGATTGAAACGTATTGAATAATCGACTCTACTAACTGGATAAGGATAGACATTTATACATATAAATAAAAATCTTATTGGAATTGCACGCAAGGGTGCTTACTTTTATCCTATGAATTTACATGTGTTTTTAGCCGCATTGTGGTCGATACGTAGGATATTTTGAAGTAATCTATTTATCATAGGTATTATATTTTATTTTTCCGAAAATAATGTTAATTATACGAGCACATGGGAGCACGTAATTCAATACGTTAGAAAAATGTGCATGAATTATATTGGCAAACTAAATGTTCGAGGGCTAGGGTATCACCGTAACTACTTTACAAATTACAATAAGCCAAAGATCGACAAACAAACTTGAAAATAAGGGGTCTTGTTACTTTGCCTATCTAAACATACAACAAAATCGGAAACACCAATGATAGAAAAGTAAAAAAAGAAATTCTTTATAACATCCAAAACATTTTTCTTTTATCATTTATTACTGATCGATTTTGTATCAGTTATTTCAAGGCAAATCTGAGTCCGATACATGACCAGATAATGATCTTCGCACCCTCGGACTACTACTCATCAGCATGAGCTGAGTTTCCGAGTTCATTCTCATACTTCGCCCACTCGGCGTGTGTGGTGGCCTTACCGATCTTCCCCTTGGCGTCCCTGTCCAAGCAACACACACATCATATATATCCGTATATTATATATATATGAGAGAGAGAGAGAGAGAGAGAGAGAGAGAGAGAGAGAGAGAGATTCATGCATGCATGCATGGCATTAGTTGGTTTTTCTTGAATTTTCAAACAGTGAATGATATTATAAACCTGGTTGTTTAGTAGTCTTGATCTCCAATAATGTCGTCTTCTTGGACATGGAAAGCTTCCTAATCATAGTCTCAGGCGACGGCAAAAGGCCCTTTCTCTCAGTGGGAGAAGTAAAAGGATCCTCGGATTGGTTTATCACACTCTCCTCTCCACAAGTCGAAGCACCGTCACTTCCCGACTCAGAATTATCCCTCGTGTTGCTATTACCGCTACACTTCTCCCTCTCCGTCACTCTGTAAGCAAACATCTCAAATGGGATTTGAGATACAGCTGCTGACAATAGAGGCCTTCCATTATTATTATTATTATTATTATTATTGTTATTATTATTATTGCAGGAGTAGTAAATATTATTCCTCGAAACCCCAGCCTCAATGTCGCCGAAATCCAAGGGAGGCATCGGAGCATCGAGCTGACCATGCTCGGGATTCATTACAATGAAGCGCTTGCAATATCGAAGTATACGACATATGGAAGAGAAGCTTGGCCTTTGGCTAGGCTCGGCATGCCAGCACTTCTTCGTCAGGTTAGTGATGTACTTTGGCGCATGGAATGGGAACAAAGGCCTCTCCCCCGCCCTTATATTACGGCTCATCTTCTCCCCTTGCAAGTGAGCGTCCTCGAATGGGACTTTTCCCGTCAGAACTTCGAAGCATATCATCCCGAAGCTGTATACGTCTCCCTTCTCCGTCTGCTTATTATTCTTCGACGGCGAATCTGCGAGGAAATCTTCCTGCAAAACTTCGGGCGCGTACCATATGAATGGATTAACGTTGTTGTTGTTGTTGCTTGTTGGGGTTTTTGATGTTGTGAGGGTTGCAACGGAAGAAGACAGTCCAAATCCCGAGACCTTGACATGCAAGTAACCGTCCGTACTTGTGATGTTTCTTGCTTTTACTAGGATGTTCGAAGGGTTGAGCTCGCCGTGGTAGATGTTCTTAGAGTGGAGGTATTCCATTCCCCTTGCAATCTGAAGCATTATGTCGATAGCCACCGAGAGAGAAAACGGGACCCGTTTTCGGGGCCCGCATATCTCTTTTATGTAGCTCGACAAGTCTCGGCTCATGAGCTCCATTACCAAGAAGCACTCCCTCTTCTCGTCGTCTGAGAAGCAGCACAAGGCATGCATTATGTTAGGATGGGAGTGGCTAACTTCTCTCGAAATCTCGGGCGTAAATTGGGTGATATCTCCGTACAAGTGTCTCAAAGCGAAGCTCTCCCCAAGCCAATGGATTTCCTTGTATTGGCTACCATTACCAAGCCTTCTCCTCACTTGGTAATCCTTGGAGCCCACCAAAGCATTACTAGGAGACAGCACTTTGTCATCCTCGTCTATTACGTCTGAGGACAAGCTCAAGTGTTTCAAGAGTACGTTACATAGCCTGTGTTCTTGCTTCGATCCAAGCATCCCAGAATCCTTCATGTGTTTGATTTTCTTCTTCAAAAGCCATCGATCTTCGTCCATGGCCGTATCTAACCTGCTGCAAAGATCTTGGGAGACTAAGTACTCTTCCCCGAACTTCCATTGGAAGATCTTTGGATCTTTATAGTCCTTTTGATACTTCGATAAGTATACGAACTTCCTCTTCATTATCTCGTCTTGGTCGGAGCCTGAGATTTGGCCCGCCATTTCGATGGATTCGATAACGACGGGCATCGTACTGAGAAGATTGTGGATGTGAAGGTCGACGCAGTCTGAGTTTTGGTAGAGTAAAATGGCTTTAGCCCACAAATCTTTTGTCTCCAAGCAACATTTGATGTACGCCTCTCCTTCGCAGAAAACTCGTAAGAGTTCCTTCAAAGGGTGCTCGATGATTTTCCATTTTGTGCCCTTCTCTTCGAATCTGAGGTTATGCTTCATGTGCTGTCCCACTGTTTTGTACCCACGAGTAAGCATTTCAGACAATAGAGCGCACTGTCTTTGATTGATTATGATGCTGTTTTCGAACATCATGAGAGCATTTATGCTGCCCACGACTTCTCCTATTTGCCGGAATTGCTCCATTTTTCTCGGAAAAATTGATCTCTAATGTTAGAAGACGAGAGGACGAGATAAAGATTTTCGTGCAAGAAAAATCAGAGAAATGTTCAATAGCCATAATTAATATCACGAATAAACTCACCAGCAATATGACTTCAATGGATGCATGAAAAAAGGAAATTCAGTTTGTAGGTAGGTAATGATTTTTTATTCAAGAGGCAGGTGAATGAATATGTGTGCGTATTTGTTAACTATGGTGCATGAGAAGTCTTCTGCAAAGCTGTCAAGATCTTCAAGGCATGTTAATTACGAAAACTTGTGCGTTGATTCGATGCGATGAAAGGTTGGCAGAGAAAGATCCAAGAGGACAAAAGGATGATGGTTGATGGTCCTCTTGGATGATGATGAATCGAAAAAAGTTGAAGAAACAAAAAATGATGTGTTGATAAATTTCATAAATGTTATTGAGTTTATTTTCGTGATCCAAATACCTGTCTTGTTAATGTGGTTCTCATTAACTTTTAGTTTCTAAGCAAAAAACTAAAAAATTAATAGAATTATAAATTCGCCAAAAATAAGTCTTTTTAAAACCTTATTGATGTGAAACGCCACACTACATGTACCCGGCCAACGGGCTTGTTCGGTCCGAAATCGGATCTGGTATAATAGGCCGTTGGAGGCTGCAACGGCTTCGTTTATATATTTTTTGTTTGGACCAAAGTGCAATTTTTTTTACTTTTCAGCATACTAAAAATAACAGACAAATCTATGCATAACTCCCTACTTTCAAACTATTAATCAAGTAACTCATCCCTTTCCATTCATTTATCATCACACTCCCTATTCAAACTTTTAAATCACATAACTCCCTAATACCTCCATAATGGACAATTTCAGCCTTATAAGACTACAATATTACTAAAAAACCTGTTAACACCCACGGATGTGTAGTACCAATAAACGTATGTTTGTAGTATCAATATATATATATATATATATGTCCGTGGTTCCATTCCGTGACCCATGTACGATTTTGCCCATCTACTAATTTTCACCCTTTTCTTTCCTTATCCAAACTTGCAGTATCCATATACGTATGTTTGTAGTACGAATATGGATGTTCGTGGTACGTGGTACCATTTCGTGAGTTAGTGTAGTACCATATGTAGGTTTCTAGTATCTTTTTTCGTACCACGTGCTTAACTATCGCAACTCCTACCCTAAGTTGTAGTACAAATATACATATACAGATTTTCGTGCTACCACATCGTAAGCTAGTGTGGTACCGTCGTAGGTTACTTGTAGTACCAATAGCTATGCTAATAGTCACGGACCAAAAATAATTCAGATGCTGTCGAAAAATTCCTTACCCAAATTTGAAGTATCAATATACGTATGGTTGTAGTACCAATGTATAGATGTTCGTGGTACCATAACATGACCTAGTGTGGTACCATACGGGGGTTACTTGTGGTATCTTTTTCGTACCATGTGTTTACCACAAGTAGCCTACGTATGATACTACACTAGTTCACGGTATGGTACAACGAACATATATACACTAGTACGAATTTATGGATATTCGTGGTACCATTCCATGAGCTAGTGTAGTACTAAACGTAGGTTACTTGTAGTACCACTATATTGTAGTACCACTATACATATATTTGTAGTACCAATATATAGATGTTCGTGGTACCTTATCATATGCTAGTGTTGTACCATGAGTAGGTTACTTGTAGTACCAATATCTATTGTGATAGTCACGGACCAAAATAATTCAGATGGCGTCGGACAATTCCTTACCCAAAATAATATAAATAGGGTTTCAATTTCAATATTTTTCACACCAAACACTCTCATTCTCTCAATATATTACTCATTCATTCTGTCATACTCATATTAGTTATAATATTATTGTTATACAAAGTTAACCTTTATCGTTAATTAGTGAAAAGTAGTTCTTTTAGTTTTTAAATAATAACAGTCGTGTTTATAATAGCAGTTAAGAAACTTCTATAGCTTATCTGTATCGTAAGTTTATATAGCATCCAATATAAACATTATCATATGAGTTATATAAAAGTTTGCTTCTGGTTTTCTCATTGCTTTCTTGGTTTTGGTCTTCTTCTATTACTGTTGAGATAATCACGTGTGATGGACAAAGCGTCCCACACCCGAAAATTGTGAACATATTAAAATGGTTTATAAGCTTGATGAGACACTCAACTTATCACCAATTTGTTTTAGGAAGGAACCCATCAAGCTTATACCGGGACCTCTCCTCATGTGTGGCGTGCGTGCGTGGGCCTCGATGACTGATAAATTACCGGAGGCCCGGCCTAAATTTCTACAATTACTGCTCTGTATTATTACAACCTAAAACGATAAAATACAACCTAAAACGATAGTCAAAATCAGAAGTGAGATTGACCCGTGATCTTTTGGGGACATCCACGCTATACTTACTTGAATTTGGTTTGTCTATCGAGAGCCCTTAGTTTTTTCTAAAAGAAAATTATTCTTCCAATAAATCGTAGTTCAAGAATATATTGATCGACCATACCCCATTTTTTTTCTCATTATCTTTCGACAGGATTATAGTTTCAATGTCCTTGACAATATTTGCAGGTCGTACATCATATTAACAAAGGTCAATTTCTAATGAAACGTCAAATTTCGCCGGTAAATGCAACATTTTCCCTCATCGAACTTAGTAATTTGGTTTGTTTTCACTGAACGAATATTAAATCCATCTACGAGGAAAGTTCAAAGGGCGTGGGTGTGGAAGACCAATGTTTTAAAAAGCGTATAGCGTAGTGTGTCGCGTTTTAGTGCCAGTAGCGCGTAGACAAACCGCTATATTTTTTACGCTTTAACGCGTTTCTCTGCAAAATTACGCTATTTCGCGCTACGAAGCGCGCTACACTACGCTATTTAAAACACTGGGGAAGACCGATACGAGAGTCAGGCAACTGAGTGGTAATAATCTGAGAATTAATTCGTCAAATGTTTCAAAATAGTTCAAAATGCCCTTCCCTACAACCACATACAAACAAGACAATACAGTTCTTCCCAACTCAGAGACATAATCTACAAACTTAGAAGTCTGACGTGATGAGACAGGCACATACACACAGCAGATAATAGATAGATAGATAGATATTAAATCGCTTCTTCAGCCTCATTTTTTAATGGTGAGCTCGGCCCTTAGATGAAGCGTGTCATTGAGGAAATAAGGGCTATCATCAGCAATGAAGGAAGTCCACGGAACACTAAATAAATTACGATACCCAACCGCTTTCCCACCCGTGAAAGTGTAATTCCCCTTGTACTTGCTAATAAAATCCTCGGTAGGCTTAGACCTAGCAGCAAACTCATAGTCAACCGCAAACATCACAGAGCCCTTTTCTTGCATCCCCAAGAAGAGACCAAAACAGTGGAAAGAACTCTGCTGATCCATATTGCAATGAGCAGACAAGAAAAACCCTTGTCCCCCGAGGTGAAATGCCTGAGAATAGACCCTCCCCGACGGGAAAAGGTTGGTGCATTCGTCCCTTTTGAGATCTAAGTATACGACGCACTGTGGGCGTGGAATATCAAACTCCACCATCTTCACTGGCCTGTATTTATACGCCCTTTCGACGAATCGGCGACTCGACGATGAGGACGAGGAGGAATCTTCTATTGCGTGAGCTCTCTGGCGGTGTGGCGTCTCTGCTTTGAAAAATAAGGCATCGAGGACTGATTTAGTAGCGAAATCATGGTCCAAGTCGATACATGCAAGGACTTTCCTCAGTTTTCTGCAAGTCATGTAAGGGAAACGAATGTGTCTGCATAGACGCGAGGAGAGAATCTCTCTACGCTCCTCTAGCTTTTGATAGTGTGTTCGAGCCCATTTCAGGACGAGGTCATACACAGCATCTTCAGAAGCCACCTGAAGGTCATCGCTAGACAAAATTGCTTCAATCCCAGCTAGAGGCAGATTCATAACCTCATCTTGATACCTGCTCCAAACATGTAGCCGTCATAAATTATATAAAAAAAAAATATCATGTTCATGTTTTGGCTTGCTGACTTAAAGGGTTTTACTTACTTTGATATGTCTTTATAACGAGCAGCTAGGAACTGTATCGCTGCATCTGTTAATGGTTGGACTGCATCAGCTATTAGTACACTAGAAGGAAGATCGAGATACAGCAGTGCTGACTCTGGTGTCATGGGCAAGTTCCTCAGCTGATGGCTGCAATGCCTCATGCATGAAGCTACCTCAAACTTATCAGCAGCCATTAGTACATCAAGCAAAGCTGGGGCTGTATTGGCGTTCAGTGTATTGCTGTACATGAAGTTCAATAGGTCCATCAGAGCATCTTCCTCTGATTTCATTGGACGAAAAGTAAGCAATAAGATCTAAAAAATGCAATACGAAGATGATTATTGTGCTATAAGAATTGGTTAATATAATTGATTGCTTACCAGAGGCACAAATTCGAAGGGTTACATCTCTCTGCTCCGATTCCATCATACCGTTTGAGAACAGCTGCGGAAGGAAAAAGTTCAAGTGTTTAAGTCAGATCTTTACTGAGGTGAGAAAAGAATTTGGATTCATTTCTTCTAAAGAGTATCCGTACCTTGTAAAAGAATGGACTTTTGGCGGCCAAGATTGGAGAGCTTATGTGCAAAGTTTCAACTCTTAGAACTCTAGAATCATCTTCAGAACAAAAAGAATTGTCACTGTTTTCCTCTTCATTGCCTGAAAAAAGACAGAATCAAACCAAAACACATTTCTGTTACCAACTAAGAGAGGAAGGATCTGGAAAAGTTCCATAATTTCATTACAGGATTAACATTCATGAAGGAATAGTTCAAAGTAGATGACCAAGGAAGTAATACAAAAATTTATTTCATAACTTACCTGATGATGAATCTTCCATCATCAGAATTTCTTCTTCATCATGATTCTCTTCAGCTGCACCATCGTCCACATCCGGTTGGGGACAATCTAAGACCTGCTCTTCAGGGCCGTTGTTGATGTCCAAAGCTGCAAACGAGTGGCACATGTCTGATTATGATGCCAGGGTAAGAATGAGTCCAGGCCACAGATGAGTACAAAAATCTAAAAAAATCAACTCAAGACTAAAAAATGCATGCGAGTTATATCACCTTATTTCAAGCGGGCAAACGATTACCGGTAAGATGCAGAAACACAACAAAAGACCAAAGACATACAACATACATTCTCTCTCCCTCAACATAATCGAGCTTTCTCCCCAGAAAGCTTGAATAACATGGGGGTAGTAAATGAAAAAGGCAGCTTAGACATACATTGACCAGACAAACTAAGGATAACATTAAATCAAAGGTTTAATAACAACAGGCTCAAACTAAGTAAACAACTACACTTGTTAGTTCCCCCACCAACCCTTGTCAGAGTGCATCTCATTAACGGAACATACCCTCTCCAACATTATTTCCTGTAAGGAGTGACATGACAAGCTTCACAAAGCTGAAGTGCCGCTATGTTTCAGCTCGGTTTGGTTTCAAATTGCCCCAAATTCAAAACAAGCATAAAGGAAGCTTTAAACAGAAATTCAAATAAAGAGAAGTCGTCTCGATTCATTCAAGTACAGTTGCAGATATTTACCCGCTTAAACAAGTTCTATCGAGACAATAATAGCCCAAAAAAGCAAATTGAAGAAAGCCGCGACATAAAATAGAGAAATCGAGGTTTGACTGAGACTCACCAGGGTCTTTCTTCAACGCAGCAGCGTCTCCACGACGACGCTTCGATTTCCTCGATGCCCAATCAGCCAAACTAGTGCTACCACAAGTGGTACCCTCCGATGCGGGTCGGGTATCGGGTGGATCCGAGACGATTACGATTCGAAGGATACGGTCGGAGAAGTTGCTGTCGTTGAAGGCGAAGCCAAAGTCCGGGTCTTGAGCTCGGGTCGGAGACGAATTAGAGTCCGAGCCATCCATGGCCGTGGAGCTCCGAGGGTCGAACAGATCCATTCCCCAATCCCTCATAGTTTTACAAAAGGAAAGCCACCAATTAAATACCGATCGATGAAAGAGGTTTTTCCTTCTTTCTTTCTTTAGAGAGAGAGAGAGGAGAAAGTAGAGGACCGTGTATTTATTTGATTAGAATAGAATATAAAATGAGATGGGACCGATTTACGACTACGAATATTATTAAATTAGGTTACGCACACCAACAACACTAACTTTCTGACTGTGATTCTGAATGTAGTAAATTATTTTCGTTCAATTTGGTGTTATCGGAGCTTACGCATTGATGCGGGTTTGACCCCGATTAATAATATTAGATCCGGAAAAAATGGTGATGGGTGAAACGGACTGGGCCTTGTGTTCTTGATGCGTTTTAGAATATGTATTCTAGTGTTGAGAAAGAAAGAAGATGAAAGAGACACAGATTTTACGTGGTTCGAACAGGTGTCCTACGTCCACGGGCCGCCGGAAATAATATTCACTAGTCACAGTCGGAAAATACACACTCAAGCTCACCTCGCTCGTTACAGTGCGTTAATGGCGAAAACCAGAGTGAAGAAGATGAATGCATGATATTTTCTAAGTGTTTTGTATGTTGTGTTGAGTCTCTTTTGAATCTCGTCTTGATCTGTTCCCATATACCCATTTTTTTCTTTGTTTTCCTAGCTGACACTTCTTTGTGACCACTTGATAGCGCGTCCGCCACATCCTAGGAGAGGCAGCACCTGCGGAGTGTACTATTGTCAGATTAGCGCGCCTCCTCTCTGTTCACAATGTCGACCACTCACAGCGCTCCACGTGTCCTTTGGTCGGCTTTACACAAGATTTCCCGCTCAAACTATTTTGCTGTCAGAGCCCATCCTGCCTTTTCCGTACGAGGTCACAGGTTCCCACATATACTACCCACCTGGCCATATGTCCTAAAAGTCACTGTCTTCAGGTAGTCAGATTAGGAGGAATGCTAAACCGAAGGTCACCCCTATCACGCATATTGTATAAACTCTAAGTTGATATAATCTAGTCATTTTTCTTGATTTTGAGCATGAAGGAAAATCGATGCCTTGAATTCTTATACAGGGATGGCAACGCGCCGGTTTGAAGTGGGTTTGCCAAGACCCCGAGAGTCCGAGACCCACCTCGGATATGCCGTGTCTGAGCCACCAGACCTGGTTGCATTTTTTAAATTTTTTTAAGTTTTAAACTCATATTCTTTATATAATTATATACTTATAAATTTATAAATAAAATTTTTATAATATAAATATATTAATATTTTTAAATATATTATTTAAATATTTACACATATGTTTATATTTTTCTACATCTATTTACATAAAATATTATCCGGGGCGGTTTTTGGGTCCGGGTTCGGGGGCGAATTGACATCCGAGACCCACGCCGGACCCAGTGGGGTTGAGTCCTTTGGGACCCATACATAATTCACCCCGTTATCCGAATATTGAAAAAATACTCGCCCCATTTCCATCCTATGGTTGTGGTCCCATAATTTTTTCAATTTTACCCTTTCTTGAAGTAAATATTTGTACTCCTATATAATGAGCCTAGACAGTCTAAAAACTGTCAGTTTGTCTGTTTGTTTATACCATTTAATTCTTAGTGTTTTAGTTTATTACTATTTTATCATTATTTTATAATTTTACTTTTAAATATTTTAATTGATATTATAAAATACTCAAAATATAAAATATATGTGCACATAAATTGATGCTAACACTAGTAAAAATAAGCTTTTTTTTTACCTCTTAAATAGGTTAGTGTGCCATTTGGAGTGGCGCAAATAGACTTGGGTAATGGATTGGGTCGGGCCGGTTCCACCGGTTCCGGTTCTACCAGTTCCGGCATTGTTCCGGTCCTGGTTCCGGTTTCGGTTTCGGGACCATTTTCCCGGGACCGGACCAAAACTGTGGAGCAGAACCACGGGCCACTAATGGGCCGGTTTCGGTTCCAGAACCGGTTCGGCCCATTATTATTTTTTTCTTATTTTTTTATTTTATTTTTACTATTTTTGGAATTTAAAAAAAATTGAAACAGCCGTTGGGCCGGTTCCGGTTCGGAACCGGAACCAGGAACCGTGGATCGGAACGGGAACCGGAACCGGTAATCCACGGTTCCTGGTTCCGGAACCGGCCGAAACCACTTTTAGTGGGCCGATTACCAGTTCCAGAACCGGTTTTACCAGTTCCGGTTTTGTGGGTCGGTTTTGGGCCGGTTCCGGGTTGACCCGGCCCATAACCCAGGTCTAGGCGCAAAGCATCACATACCGCTTTTATGCACTTTTTTATTTATTTATTTTGTTTTTCATTTTTTGATGGTTAAACTTTTCATATATGTCTTTTTATTTTCTGAATACCTTGTGGCACTTTCTCATATCTTTTTATTTTTCTTATTATTTTAGTAAATCATTTTTAATCAATATTTATTATGCTACTACTTCTATGCAATTTTCTTTTGTTTTTTTATCACTTTGTTTTTGTTTTGTTATTTTCAATGGCCATCGATAGGAAATACCATAGCCGAATTTATACGGATTAATTTGTTTTGTATAACCCCTTACTTAATTAAATCCTGCTAAATATAAACCTATCAACCAACGATCACAAGATACATAATTAAAATATCCTACAAAAGTTGACTTATCACAACCAAGAAACTAACTACAGTAGACCCTCTAAATTAATAACATTGGGACCCTTAAATTTTATTAATGTAGAGAGATATTAATATATCAATAAATTAATATTTTATAATTAAAATGGGAACTTCTAAAAATTAAGCTAATTTAGTATTTATATGTGTTTCATTGATTAATTCATCCATCAACCAATTTGTTTGTAACTAATAGTATTTAATCATTATATACAATTACGTGGACAACGGAACTCTTGATGCAATTTAAAAAGTTAGGGATGAAATCAAGTTAGATTTAAATTTTAAGAAAACGCTAGTAACAAAAAATTTATAATCATCATATTGCAATATTTATGTATTATTAATTTAGAGTTTTAATGGACCTAATATTTATAAAGGCATTTTTTGAAGGATTATTATCTTATCGAATTTGATGATTTTTTTACAAAGGCCCAAGCCGGGACCAAAAGATTTTATTAGTTTAGAGAGATTATTAATTTATCGAGTATTAATTTATAGAGGTTTTTATGTAAATAGTGAGCAGCCCTAGCCCTTAACAAAGGCAAATCAATGGAGCCGAAGAGAGGAAACGTTGATAAACAATCACCCGATTAACTCGATATTGTGAATCCCGCGCTGATTAACTCAAGAATTTATGCAACAAAAGACATGTGGGTAATTCATGAGTTAATCGGAGTTAATTTCCTATGAGAATTTCATGCTATTAAGTATTTTGATTTAAGTTCTTTTCTTTCTAAGAGGTGAATAACCCGGTTGAAGCGTAATGATCTTACGTATGTAGTGCATTGTATGTCCCATAATAGGTCTCATTCTTCTACCCGGAAGTCGATGACTATTAGACATGAAAGTACTTAATCTTCGTATCAGGCATTTAAGCGACTCACGTAGGTCATGTAGTGCAGCTTCATATTTAGCCGTTCACGAATTCTCATGGTGTCGAATTTGGTGAATTTGTCGTTGCATGACTCTCACTAGACCAGGACATCAATGAAGATTTATACTCAAGACTATAACATATAGTTTTTTTAGTGAATCTACAATAGATCAACGTCGTAGTCAACTCGAGATGAAATCGATGCTACAAGATTGGCAAGGTGAATGCCGAACTCTTGAACCATAAATTTTTCAACAAGGCTAACTCAAATGTAAGTTTATGTAAGTTGTATGCCATTTTTATTGTCTGTAACTTTAAGTATTACCAATTTATGCATGTTGGATATAACTTCCGCTTTATATAAGTTAATATATTTTATAATTTGGACCCTATTTCCTATTTAGTTATCCTGGGTACTATGAGGAGTACCTTGTCCTCAATGTAAAATAAACTTTCTTCTAAAAAATCCCATCTTCTGTGACGACTTCGTCTCATTCCATTCTTGACCGTGCTTATTAAAATTGCATGTAAATCGTGTAGTCATTTATAGAACGGATGGTGTGCATAAATATTACTCTCTAAACCTTTTTATAGCCTCATTTCTGTATCTTATCCTCAATCTCGAATTCATCCACGACACTAACATAAATACGTACTAACATGCTCTGGCCCGTTTGTTATCCAATATTAGGCCATATAAGATAAAATAATAACGGATAATAGTGTGTGTGGTTTATCTTTACCGGGCCGTAATTAATTCAGAAGCCCGTTAAGCCCTATATAACTAAACTAGGTGAAAAGGGCAATATAAATTATACTGGGCTTACTGAAATAAGTTTATAATGGGCCTACACAGACTAATGTCTAAATCTAAACTTATTAATCTCTCAACACATCATAATTAAAACACAAACTATAACGCCCAACAAATTTCTTAACCCTAATGTCTAAATCTTACTTCCACAAAAGTTTAAGAACAAAGAAGAGATAATGCAACCGCTTCGTTTTATGTTGTGTTCAAGCATGGATTTCAACATCTTCCAATCCTACTATCCAAAGCTCTCACATCATCGCCCCTTTTTCTTTAGTCAAGCCTTGTGAATAAGACCATCTCCACTGATATTAAAAAAAAAAGTCAAATCACTCCAACCGAATCCAAAAATCAATCCCGAAATGGATTTTGCACCTTCTCTCTCGTCCAATAAACGCATCTATGTGTTTGAACCATTGTTTTTAGAAGCGTTATTTAGCGCGCTATATAGCGCGCAATAGCGTTTTTTTTAACAAAAACGCAACAATGCACACCACATTTTGCGTTTCTCCTCGAAAGTGCACGCTTTTGATGACATGTCACGCAATAAACGCAACAAAACGCGCTAAATACACTATATCCGAAAATACTTACGATATTTAGGATATTACATAAAATAATTTAAAAAATATAGGCCCATTCTTAATCAGCAAATTGGGCCGATTCGCCATCAGACAAGGCAATATTTGAAATTAATCAGCCCAACTGTATAACTGCCCACGAAACTTTCAACCAAGGTTATGCTATTTATATAGACAGCGATGGAAGCTCGTTATATAATGGGAATCGGTGTGGGACAACCAGAAACTGCATTTGATTTTCGTTATCTATATATTTATTGAATAAGAAAGGTTAAGTTGACCGTTCTATCCGATTAGGGGCTTTCTTTAATGAAGTTGTTTTTCTATCTTATTTTTTTTTTATACATTTATCTCAGATGTCAGCGATCATTACGTCGGTAGGTGCGTTTCTCAAATAATACTACTAATAATTTATTTATTTAATTATAATAACATATATTGGATAATATATATATATATACCAGATAATTATACTACTAAATATATTTAATAAAACTTATTGCTAATTTCTAACTTACCAAAACCAAACAACATGTCACGAATATATTATTGAACCCAAATTTTATATAAAGCTTACTGAATAAGGTGCTTATGATTAATAATTTATCATAAACTATATTTCTTAACATAATAAGTGGCTTGTCCGAAATACTCACGTAATACGCTACGCTATTTACGCTACGCGCTATCTGAACTGAAATGCGACGCGTTGCGCTATACGCGTTTTAAAACACTGGTTTGAACGCAAAAATGAAGTTCTATATTTAGTAAATACATTTAAAGTCCTTTTATTGTTTTAATAATAATCATCCTTATAAAAATAAAAAATAAATAAAGTATATAAAACAAAATACAAAGTTTTTTTAAATTATAAAATTTATTAGAAATAATTTTATTTATTTAGATGTAATATGTTATCAAAGTGTAATTTTTTAAAGTTATAAATTTGTATGCAGTATTGAAAAGTTGTAAAAATCGGTGTAAAAGTGATTATTTCGAATATAGGTATTTGAGTTTGAGAATAAGTTAGTTGGTGAAGAACTACCGCATCTTTAGTACGAGAAATTCGATTGGAGAGAAGTCCGTTTATTCTTTTTCATTTTATTTTTCCACCATATTCTTATTTAATTAGACACTTAAATTGAATGAAGAGTTCGATAATTCGAAATTATCCCAAACTTATCCATTCCAAATATCCACCGCCGGCCTTGCTCATTCTGAATTTTCCCCTAATTAGCCTTGCAACCAAACAAAAACCCATGTTCGACGCATATTCCTCCTATACAACAATTCCTTCTTGAGAAACAGGGTTAACGTTTACGATTCTAAAGAGTTCTTCGGACTCCATCATCAAATGGCTCTAATATCTCTTTCGCCTGGCGTCTCGCCACTCCCTGTGGACAGAATTGTCCCCAAGTTTCGCGGTCGAAACGTGCAATTGAGGATTTGTTCAGGCGTGAGGGGTTTGCTAAAGGACGGCGTAGCATCGAAGGCGGTAGGAAAGGGATATAAGATCCCTAATTACGAGGATGGTGTGGTTGCCTGGCTGTACGGGCAAGTGAAGCAGATTGAAACGACGTCGTTGACTAAGAATGAGGATGAAGAAGAAGCAAAGAAGCGTGATTACTATGTCAATACGGGTTATGCTATTCGAATGTTGAGGGAAGAGTTTACTGAGCTGTTTTACAGAGAACTCAGCTTCGGTATATACAGGTATTACTTGTGGATATTCTTTTAGTGATTGATTGTTCAGCTAAGTAAACCAAGCTCCTTTTTTGTACCAAGTTCTGTGATGGAATTAGTTATAGTTGAGAATGATGATGTATAGTTGATTATTTGCAGGGAGTTGGTCAGTGGGAATTTTTATATGAAAATTGCGGAAATGGGATCATGTTTTAAGGGAAACTAATGAGAGTTTCATGTGGCGTTATAAGGCTAGATTTTTCTTGATGTTCGCTATCTTCTTTGTATGAATCTAGGTGTGAATCTCTTCTCTTTCTTAAACATTGACCTAGGAGGTTCAATCAGCAGCGTATAGCATGCTATGATTGTGTCGTTAACAATGATTTCCATGCTAAGATAATGCTTTATATTTCTTGATTTCTTTTCCTCTTTACAGGGATGACATTGTGTTCAAAGATCCAGTGAACACGTTTGCTGGAATTGACAACTACAAATCGATCTTCTGGGCATTGAGATTTCACGGGAAGATCTTCTTTAGGGCTTTATGGGTTGACATCATCAGCGTGTGGCAGCCCGTGGAGAACATGATAATCGTTCGTTGGACTGTTCACGGCGTTCCACGTGTGCCATGGGATAGTCGCAGCAGATTCGATGGCACTTCAGAGTACAAGCTTGATAAGGACGGTAAGATCTACGAGCACAAAGTTCACAATATTGCTGTAAATGGTCCTCAGAAATTTAAGGTGCTCGACGTGGAGAAGTTGTTGGAGTCAATAGGCTGCCCCTCTACGCCGAAGCCTACTTATTTCGAGTTATCATCCTCGTGGATAGAAATTAGCGCTTCTGCTGCTAAACGTTGGTTAAGCTCCTCTTCTGTATTTGCCCGACCAACGAATTCGAAAATGGAATCTTGATGTGGATTGTTTCAAGTGTTGATGTCTTAGATAACATAAGTCCGTAGCCATCTGAGCTGCTCCTTGTGTGAGGCTCGATGTCCTAATGGACGGTTTTTGTTGCTCAAGCTTTACTGTAAAATTGTGTATTATTATGTATAGTTTGTATATAATACCAGCGTGGGTACAATCGGCTGGCTGCTATTGCCTTACCGTTAGGGGTGCTCATCGGCCGGTTTGGTTTTCCAAAATTTCGGTTCAGTTTTTCAGTTTTCGGTTTTACATATGATTAATCCGATATTCGAACTATTTTAGTATGGTTCAGTTTGGTTTTTTTACAATTCGGTTCGGTTTTTTCGGTTCAGTTTTGCGAAGAATATATCACCCGCAATACATCTCTCTCTTTCAAATTATTGATGAGCTATTTGTTTATAAGATTAGTCATATAGTTAATGATATTATCGATTTATTTTAATGTAATTAGTTGTAATATTAAAATTTTAATATATCTGATTATACCTCAACAAAATATTGTTATGTTTTATCTCTCTTAATACGTACTGTAGTTGAGCACATTCTACACATAATATAGTACTAGTATTTCTAGCACATCCGTGCAATAAAATAAAGTTAATTATTATTAAACATTTTTAATAAGAATAAACAAAAAATATCATTTGATAGTTATTATGAGTTTATGGAAGGTATTTGATTTAATAAGTCTTTTTATTTTATTTTTTTAATAGATTCAGAAAAATATGATAGGTCAATTGATACAGACCAATTGACGGTTTATCCTTCCCCTCACCCTTAATAGATGTTGTAAGAAGTATTTACTAAATGTTCTATATATATAGTATGTTGTAAAACGTTTTTACTAAATGTGTAATCTAACCTATCGTTAATCGATTGGTGAGTGGGTTTCTTTAAACTTAATTAAATTGACAGACCAAATCACATTCTAATTTACAGTTCTTATCAACCCTAAGCTCCTTATAAAAGAGTATAGATAATCATTAATAATATCATAATAATCTCAATATAACTATAATTATAAGTGTCTGACGTGATCGTGACTCGGTTGGGCTAGGACGCTTGGTATGGCACACAAATCAGAGTTGTGGCGTGACTAGCAAGTCGCAAACGATCGATCGGTGATCTGATCAGTTATGGTCCGTGGCACGTAGTAGGGTTATAACATAGGTCGTGATGTGCTTCGCGGTTGACTGTTGGCCAAAATTTTTGGGACACACCATCGGAACATGGCTAGCTGATGCTGGTGAAACGCGGCCGAGTTACGGGCTATGAAGCTGCTGGAATGTAGCTGAACTAAACGAGCTAACGGAAGGTGCCTATGTTGCAGACTCTGGCACGGCATGACACTTGATGCATAGTAAATGTGGCCAGTGCGCGCAAGTATGAAGGCAACCATGTGCGCACAACTTGGTTTTGACTTACGGCGTTGAGCATGGTGCTCAAGCATGGGATGCCCATTGTTAGGGATATGCGCTCGGAAGGCCACATGATGATGGAAGGTTATATGGCATAATCGTGAATTAATGTATTATTCAATTTTGTTTGGATATTACATTACTATATTTATTATGTGGAATAAAAGTTTTATTTGTTCCTCAAAAAGGCATATTATTTATTTGTCAATGGTACTTGGCATCCGATAAGAAGGCATATGAAGCACATCTCTCAGAGAGATTGCTTCCCCGAAGTCAATTTGAGTTCCATTGTTCCTTTGCCGCTAACTGGTGGGGGCTAGAGTCCCCCAAATAAATTTCACCTTGAGTCTCTTTGTACTCAACGAAGGCTTCTTTGTTTCCGCATATGTGCTTTCTTGCACCCGATCCACATTCTATGCGCTTTGTGAGAACGGCGAGACCATGTTTACTTATATCTTATAAAAAAAAGGAAATTAAACGGTACTATTGGATAAAGTAGAAGATTGTTATCTCAAGATATTGTTTACTTATATCTTATATTTTTTTTAACCATTCCTAATACAAATACCATATGTAAGATGGAATTATGTGCTTGTTCAGAAACTAGACAAGCGGCAAGAAGGGGCTCAAATTCTCCATCATCCAGAAATAATCTTGTTTCCAGTCGACGTTGAACTTTGGCACTTGAAGCTCCCCAAGATTATTATTCCCACTCCCGACGATAATTCTGCAACGAGAAGATTGCTGCTCCTCCTTATGATCATCCGCAACAACGGCCGAAGGAACAACTTCGACCACAACCTTGTCGACCACTTCTTGTTCTTCTTCATTATCGTCCTCGTCTTCTTCCATCAGCACTGCGGCCCTTTGCTCCAAAACCTTTAATGGCGTCGCCTTCTTGTATATTTTGCACAATACTATGTCCTGGGGAATTAAAATGAAGAGACAATAACTATTACATACGCTTGTTGGAACACGTAAAATTGAATTGTACTATTATTGTTATTAGCTTACCCTACTATTAGCAGTAGTACATTTGTTGTTGTTGTGATTGGGCAAGCGATACTCATTCATAACCCAATCGGTCTTGACTCCTCGCGGGGCCCTTCCCTCGTAGAAGACTAAGGTCTTCCTATGCCCCAACAGCACCTTCGACGACAAAGGGCTCACTACCTTCTTGTCTGAGCCCGTCGCCTTCCAAAAGCCCGTCTTTGTCGTACGGCTCGGCCTCCCTGCGCTCGTCCCATGCTTCCTATTATCCCGGCATACAAAGAAGTACCACTCTATCTCCCCTATTTTCGCCAGACCTAGTAATAACAGTATCGAAAACTATAAAAATTGGAACAAGTATGATAAGATCAATATATGTATTGTATTGTTATTATTGTATCATTATTACCTGGCAACTCTCTTGGATCATGGTTGTATATGTCTAGGAATCCGATGATGTCGTGGCGTAGTTTATTTCCGCACACAGCGTTCGTGAGGTAGAAGTTGAGGAGCTCTTCCTCGTTTGGGTGAAACCTGAATCCAGGCAGCGATAATCCATCCATATTATTTACTTATTGCTTGTCGTCGGTTGTTTATAATAATAAATTATGTGCTACTAAGGGACATTCACAAACATTAACTTTGCTTCCTACCAAGTGCTTAGTTCATGCCATTTATGTATAGATTGATTGTAAAAAGAATAAGACAATTGTGATTTCTCTAGATGATGGCGACAAGCGTACTACCTACAGATTCTCTAATATCGAATGGACACAAGAGAGACTTACTTTATTCACGCGGTTGTGTGTGAGCCATCATGCATTGACTTGGTCTCTAAGTACGTCTATTGAGTCATTAATTAATTAATTATTCATCAGTATGGAAACAACTTGGTTATTTTTCCAAGTAGGTTCCAAACCTCAACATCACACTTTCCAAATTCATTCTCGTCGGACTCTTTCTACTCGATATATATCAATTTACAAAGTCAAGCACCTCATAGACCTTTTAATGCGTGCTTAGATTGGTGTATAAATATTCCAACGTTGAAAAGAAGAGCAAAGTTGTAATGGTACAACACTCGAAGGTAACGTCTCGTCGCTTGATACACTAATATTGTTTTCCTTCCTTTTCTCCACTCACAACTTTTGCGTATTAGGATAAATGTATAAAAATCAAAGAAACGTTATTAGACTTGGGGGAAACTGGGATATCTTTCATAATTATGAAGCCAACATGAATAATAGTCCCAGTTTAAGCGCGTGAAACCTTAGCCCCACAGTGCTTGACTTGGAAAATTTTCTATTGACTGATGACGTATGCTTCCCTGCTAAGACTCATTGGACATTCACTTACGGACGAATTTCTAATTTCCAATGAAACGCCTCCCACGACTTGTCCAAACACGATCCAAAGTTCCGATGATCTTTAAGTCCCTCTCCGATTGATCAAGCAAGTGATGATCATGTTGGTCTCAGACAGTGTCGGCGCCTGGTCGATGGCTAGATTCTGACATAATATATTCATCTTGAGCGTGAAGTCGAGGCACGTACTACACACGCTTTCCGTAAGACGATATCGACCCGATATTACGTGCTCACTCGAGTTACGGCGGTCGCCCATAAGATACAGCGACTTCTAAAACTTCGGAATCGCAGCTCTACGACTCGACGATTTATGTGGGACGTGATAAGGACATAAACGAAATAACACCGAGGGTTGCGTGGTTGGGATTCTCGTGAATCCTACGCCCACTAGCGCTCTCATTTTACTATGCTTCAACGATTTACACACTCAATATGCTTATTTCCTCACTTTTCTCTCAAGAACATATAAGTGAATATTTAAAGACGTTTACGTTTTTACAGTGACAACTATTTTTTAAGTGTTGAAATGTGTTGTTCTTGTTAAAATGGCGAAGTCCCCTTTATATAGGAGCTCTCTGCAGTTAGTCAAGAATACATCCCAGAATTCCTGGAAATGCGACCTGCCAAGTAAAATTCACAGTCTGATGGGCATCCTGTCAGTGACAGCTTTTTACAGGAGTCCACAGCTTTTTGCAGTTGTGACGCCCAACCGTCTAATACCCATTTACGATCCCAACTTACGTGACTAACGATATTGTAAACTAAAAGGTACATGAAAATGCGTGTAAAATTTTTCCTTCTATATAAAGGAAATGATTCTGTACAAGACAAAATATAGTTCAGATCCTAATTACAGAGGATGAGTACATAAACGCAGCAAAATAAACCTAACGCCAGCCATACAAGTCGCATTCATGTACACACCACCTTCAAAAGTCGCGGGAAGCTTCAAAAGATAAGTCTTGCCATCAAAAGCGATCACATATTGTGGTTGTGCGCACCTACAACACGTAAAATGAGGGGTGAGCTATAAAGCTCAGTAAGTAGGAAATATGCAATGCACGTGTAAACCCGGCAAAGGCATCCGCGCAAATGCATCTCAACCCGTATAGAATCAAACTCAATCTCATATCTCTCAGGCCCTCGACTAACTTACTATGCACCATACTGAACTCATATCCAATATGGATAAACGTGACAACGACCTATGCGTGGCCTACGCCAGGTTTTCCTGGGTCGTCCCTTCCCAGGTCGTCCCCTCTGCCATGCGATAGCCCATGCTAGTAGCCTACGCTAGGAATTCTTCCTAGGTCGCTCATTCCCAGGCCACTCCTTCCAGGTCGCTCCTCACCGCTAACAGGGCAGTTGCCTACACCAATTAGCCTACACTAGCATAGCTATGTCGCTCCTCCTGCCTCAATAAATATAATCGACGGCATACCACACCGTCATGGTGCCATAGAAGTACCTCTGACTCAACTGTGAGTCGACATCAAATGCCCACGTCGGCAAAATGTGTGTGGCGGTTGCCCATAGCCGGGCTGTGTGGGGATACCTCGGGACCGTAAAAATAAAAAAATAAATAAAAAACTTACGAATGGTTCTACACTTGCATATGTTATGATACTAAAAACATCTATACATTGGTACTACAAAACATCTATACATTGGTACTACAAATTAGAATAAGAGTTCATCGAGCGATTCGAATTATTTTTTGATCATAACTATGTTACGTACTCATTTGTAGGTCCGGGGCTATATTTTTTTTACAGCAAAAGTTTCCTGGTTATTTCGTTCGGTGCGTATTTAATTTGCAGTCTAGTCTAATACGAATTTGAAATTTCCATAAATGCCCCTTCGCGGCTAGCGTAGAATCACGAAGATTTATTTAGCCCTAATCGGTTCTTACGTTATAAAACAACATAAAAAAAACGTTTCCCAATCTGTAACGCGCTTCCGTTGGATGTTGAAGCACAATCGCAGTTGCACCCATTTTTCTTTCTTCTTATCTGCACAAGATTAATTTTTCACCATTAATTGCAAATTAGTCCCTTCTTCTCGCAAGGCTCGTGTGCCAATTTTGGCCAAGTTGCTTAGGCGTCCCTCCCAGCTCGTCAAAATCAAGTCTTTGACGAAATTGTTCGTGAAAGGGTACGTGCAATTTTACTATTATAGGATTAGGGTTTGTGCCTTCTAATCCTTTTAGGGCTCGTATTTTCTGTGCACACACACGCACCACACACTTGTATCAATTGATAGAGATCAAGAGCGAGCGACACTGTTCAATTTATTTCATATTGGGGTTTGAGGATGTCAATTTCCACGATTGTCACCGAGGTTTGCCATTTGCCCATTTGCTTTTATTGTCTCGCCTCCTTTTTTTTTAATTTGGCGGCTGAATTCTGGTAATGCAGTAAAAGTCCTTTGTAGAATTATAGGTTTTCGGGACTGGGGCTCATTGGTATAGGATTCAAGAATGTGCCTCGATAAACTCTCTGCTTCTAATCTGTCACAAATATGTTGATTAACCGAGCTTTTGAATTTCTCGGTGGATATTTAGGAGTTTATTATGTTGTTCCACGTATAACAATTATCGTAGGTATGCCCAGCTGTTGTCTCTGATCCTATAACAGAGATTATGTGATTTCCGTTCAGTTCTGTATACATAATATATGTGTCTTTGTGTATGTAACTGCTTGAAATATAAACCGATTACTCGATGTTTAGACGATTTTTTCTTTGGCATTAAACAGTAACTCCAGCATGGCTGCAAAGAAAGTCATCGCAATCTGTCAGTGTGGCGGTGAATTTGAGGCTGATGCCGATGGGGAGCTTCATTACAAAGGCGGTGAAGCTCATGCCATGGATATTGACGAAGCATTGAAGTTTAAAGATTTTAAGACGGAGTTAGTCGATATGTTCAATTGGATTCGAGGTTCAATGTCCATCAAATATTTTCTACCTGGAAACAAGAAAATCCCTGTTAGCATCTCCAATGATAAAGACTTGAAGCGCATGATCAAGTTCTATAATGATGGCGATACTGTTGAAGTATATGTGAGTGAAGAAGTGGCAGCTGCTGATGTATCCAACCTTCAGGGCAGTAGGTAATATTCATTTTTTATTTTTTCCCTTTTTCTGATTATTTGTAGCTTTCTCATATTATAATTACCGTTTCTTACTTTTGCTGTGCAAGTAGGACATCATTGTCAGAAGATGTCCCTATCACAGCTTCTCCAACAATGATGGAAAACATTGTGCACGACATAAACGAGCCAGGTCTAACCTTTGATGGCACTTTCGACATCTTTGGTGATACTAACCACAACGAAGAGCAACATGGCCTACCAAGTGAAATACCTCTACCAATTGATACCCTTCCTCCTCGTGACGAGAAGCATGCTAAAGCTGCACAGCAGTGGCATAACAATATCACTGGTGTGGGACAAAGGTTCAACAGCGTGCACGAATTTCGTGAGGCATTGCGAAAGTATGCCATTGCTCGTCAGTTTGCTTTCAAGTACAAGAAGAACGATGGCCATCGAGTGACAGTGAAGTGCAAAGCAGATGGTTGTCCATGGAGGATTCATGCATCAAGGTTATCCACAACCCCATTGATATGCATCAAGAAAATGAATCCAACGCATACTTGTGAAGGTGCAGCCACAAATGGTTATAAAGTGACGAGGAGTTGGGTTGCTAGCATCATCAAGGAGAAACTCAAGGTTTTCCCTAATTATAAGCCCAAGGACATTGTTACTGACATCAAAGAGGAATACGGGATTCAGCTAAATTACTTCCAGGCATGGAGAGGTAAAGAGATTGCCAAAGAGCAGCTTCAGGGTTCTTATACAGAAGCTTATAGTCAGCTACCGCTTTTATGCAAAAAGGTAATGGAAACGAATCCAGGGAGTTTGGCTACTTTCACCACCAAAGAAGATTCGAGTTTCCATCGCCTTTTTGTTTCTTTTTATGCTTCTCTGTACGGGTTTCAACAGGGATGTCGACCCTTGCTGTTTCTAGACAGCATTTTCTTGAAGTCAAAGTACCAAGGCTCTCTGTTGGCTGCCAATGCTATTGATGGTGATGATCGGTTCTTCCCTGTTGCTTTTGCCATAGTTGATGTTGAATCTGAAGACAACTGGCATTGGTTTCTTCAACAACTTAAAACTGCTCTAAACACGACATGCCGTGGGTTAACTATTGTCGCTAACAGAGAGAAGGGATTGACAGAATCAATTGCAGAAGTCTTTCATGGGGAAGAAGTTTATCATGGATTTTGTCTGAGATATCTCTCCGAGCAGCTGCTTCGCGATCTGAAAGCTCACTTCTCCCATGAAGTGAAGCGTCTGTTGGTCGAAGATATGTACAATGCAGCTTATGCCCCAAAGCCCGAAGGCTTTTACGAGTATATGGAAAGCATAAAGAGCATGTCTCCTGAAGCATACAACTGGCTGATGCAAAGCGAGCCAATCCACTGGGCAAATGCATTCTTCGAGGGCTCAAGGTACAACTACATGGTTTCAAACTTTGGGGAGATGTTCTACAATTGGGTGTCAGAGGCACACGAATTGCCCATTACACAGATGGTTGATGCCATACGCAGTAAGATTATGGAATTGATATATAATAGGAGAACTGAGTATCTCGAATGGCCAAGCTCTAGGAGGATGACTCCGTCGACAGAGGAAAAGCTTGAAAAGGAAAGCATTAAAGTGGGGAATCTTCAGGTGCTATTAATATCGAACGACGACAGATATCAAGTTCAGGGAGATACAGTTGAAGAAGTGGATATCGGTAAATGGAACTGCACTTGTAAAGGGTGGCAGCTCATGGGCTTGCCCTGTTCTCATGCTATTGCTGCCATTTTATGGATACAGAATGATACTTACAGCTACTGTTCGAAATACTTCACTTCTGAATACTTTGGATTGACCTACTCGGAGTCTGTAAATCCCATTTCGAATGTTGATGAGCCTTTACAGATTGAGAATCCTTCTGATGAAATGGTTGCTGTTACTCCTCCACCGACCCGACGTCCGCCCGGGCGACCCACAACTAAGAAAGGCGGGTCGCATGACACCGGTAGACGCCAACTTCAGTGCAGCAGATGCAAAAACACCGGCCATAATAAATCTACTTGTAAGGAGTTTTTGCTGGAGTGCTGAGTTATGTGAGTGAGATATATTTCTCTCTTCCTTTTCTTTTTCTCCATTCTTTCTTTATCTTCTTACTGAAGAGTGTACTTGATTGGCTTATGCTGGGTCTCCTTATCCATGTGGTTTTTTATGTTAGGATATGAACATTTTTTTTTTCCTGAACTTCTCCACATCTTTGATTTTTTGTATTACTCTTCATTCATATTTAGGTTCTTTCTAGGAAACAATGGAGATAGTACAGCATAGGAACGGACAGCTGAACATCGCATGAGTTTTTTCTTTTATCTTTTCTTTCTTTTTTTTTTTTAGTTTTATGTACATGGTGCTTTGGACTATATAACTTATAAGACTGACTATTGTGATGGCTGAATCTTGGGCGAGGCGCGGACCAATCTTTAGACTTGGTAATCATTAAATGCCTTGAGTTGACCATACTTTAAATTACCTACGAAATCGTTTTTATCAGCTTTTTATGACAAGTTTAAATGCAACCGTCTCAACACTGGGACACTAAGGGGACCTTGCTGAAAATTCAATGTTGTGGGACATCTGACCATTATATTAACTAAGTTGTGTTTACTTTTTACCACGCCGAGAAAACGAAGTATAAAAAAGTCTAAGTGATAATAATCTTGTACATGAATCATTATATCTTGTTTAGTTTTTAACATAATAAAATTTTATCTCCATATTATTTGTAAATTTAAAAGTAGCCTTTATTTCATCAATATATAGTTTACAAAATAATTATTCTTATGAATGTCGAACAATATAAGATATGGATGTCAATTTGATCGCCATGAAATAAGGAATAAGTTAGTGTTGTTTATTATTTTTACCATATAAACTACATGAAATAAAAATGATTATGATTGAGTGGAATAAGGATATTTTGGTCTTTTTGCAATTAATAGGGGTTGGATTAATTATCTTGGCCTTATACGTTGGATAAATTGTACGACTTGCAGTTTTATAACAGCGGGCCTCAGATTTATTACGGGCTATATACTAGTGTCCAAATTTAAACTGAACAAGATTAGTAAGGATAAAAAAAGCACTTATCATGTGATATACAACGAAATGAACGGGGCCTAAGTGCTAACTAAGTTTCAGACACCAAAAGTGTTTTAAGTTAGTTTTTGGCTTCCAGATAGGGTTAGAGCATCTCCAATCGATACCCAAAATTCCAAAATGTATACTAAAAGTTCTCCAACCGTACATCAAATTAAACAAAATGTGTTTTCATCTTCTCTCTATTGTTTTAAACGCATACATGCGTTTGAGAATTAGATATCCCAAAAGATGGGTTTCATGTTTTAAAATTACAAGTTAAACACTTTTTTATGTTTATTTCCCATATAAATAAAAATATATAAAAGGATGTGTTATTACTAATTATTTTTAACGTTTTTTTATATGAAAAAATACTGAATTAATTTGTGAAATTATTTTTTCAATCGAATTAAAATAGTGTGGTCTCATTTGGAAAGTTGTAGAAGCGAATCTTCAATAACGGTCTTTGATTTCGAAAATTGGTATGTCGGTCGGAGAAGTATTACGGCATTTTGCGTTTGTCGGTTGGAGATGATCTTACTGTCCAACTATTTTCAAGCATTTTATTTAAATAGAAAAACTTATTTCCATTTATTAATTATGTATATTTAACAATTTTTGTTATATTATAGTTTTCATATATTTCTGAATTTACAAAATCAATTAAAGAAAAATAGTTTTCATGTATTTCTTCATAGTTTGTAAGGTACTCACAATTGCTAACTTATATATTTATTTAAGAAAAATAGTGGAACGTTCGTTACCATTCCGCGATAATGCAATAGAACTGGACCGTTTTTCTTCGTTCAGGAGTCAGTTCCGGTTCCGCCGAAGGACGATCATGAAAGTCTGCTCATAATTTAGATAGAAAAGGAACAAAATATACTAGCATAGTTTACATGGCCACTAAAAAGTTTAGTGGTCATGTAAAATGGGCCGTGGCAGTAAATTTTATTGACAGTGGAAAGAGAACTTTGCCACCACAGTTTACATGACCACTAAAAAAGTTTTTCGAATCCACAGTAGCGGAAACGTCATTACTTTCTTATAGGTTTTAAAATTTGATTATAAACATGCCAAGCACATATACTTGGGCATATTATTCTGAGATAGAGAGTAAGCGTTAATTACATGTTTGTGCCTTCCAAGATAAATTAATTACAATATTGACAAATCTGACTGGTTACGTTTTGGAAACCGGCTATAAAGAGGTAGGTCACGTCACTCTTTTAGATACGCCGAGAACTGATAGCTCTAGTGTACTACCAACATCATTTAACAAACCTAATTCTCTCTCATTCCCAAATGTTTATGACATTTGGTACGAAATTAAGAAATTGAATAATTTAATAATATAATATAATATAATTAAATGGTAAAAAAGTATATATTTTGTCACGTTTAAGAATATTTAATACTCCATCTGTTCTAAAAAGAAAGTCGATTAAGAATTTTTTACGCATATTAAGACATGGGTTAAAATGTCTTTTATACCCCTCATTAATTATTTGCCATGTAATTATTATTTTTTATATTGAACCTTGTGTTGTTATTTAATATGGGGCAATTTTGGAAATTTACACATATATATTTTTTGAAAATACCCCAACGTCTTCATTTTCAGAACAAAAAAAGATATGTAGAACGACTTTCTTTTTAGAACAGAGGGAGTATTATTATATTGATTGTTTGTGATAGTTCTTATGCTAAATAAGAAAATGTACAAAAGATAACGTCCGATTTAGTAAAATGTATAAAATAGTTTGGGCGGAGGGAGTATTTCAGTAACCTGACCATGAAGTGTATTTTCATAAAAGATACTCCCTCTGTTCCTTAATACATGCCGTGTTAGAATTTATTTTACAGTTTTCAAGATAAACAATATTGATTATTTCCAGTTTAACCCCTTATATTTAATAGACTTTGTTAAACTAAATTAGATAACTTAATTAATTAAGAATATAATGGAAATTTTACTTTATTTCTTAATATGCGTGAATATCCTTAAACTACATGTATTAAGGAAAATATGGACTAATTACTATCAATACAATACGTACATAAAACTTGGGGAAAAGCGAAGGTCTAACGTTACACCGTCCATGAGTTTTTACTAGGCTAAGCCCAATCTATGGCCCAAACAATCTGAGCTTGTTTATCTCTGCGTATGAGAATACCTTCCCTCCTCGTTAGGGGTGGGCGTTCGGGTTCGGGTATTCGGATTTTATCCGAACCCGATCGGATTCGGGTAGTTCGGGTCGGGTAGTTCGGGTTATTTGTCGGGTATCGGGTACCCGATACCGATAATTATTAATCGGGTCGGGTATCGGGTAGTAATTTACTACCTGATCGGGTTATTCGGGTACCCGATATATTATTTTTTTAAAAACTATTATATTGTACATAAACATTAAAAAATATAATTACATATATCAATATCTAACTTGAATGATGTTAAAGTTTTAAATAATATTTCGACTAATTTTTTATTTTAATTGTATAATTAACAAGTGATATTTTTATATCATGCATATTAAATATTTAAAATATATTCTCATAATTTTATAAATAACCATATAAAGATATGTATATATTATTTATTGAAAACAAAATATCCAAATATTGTAAGTGATATTAATACAAAATATCCAAATATTGTAACTTGTAAGTGATATAACATGAATATTTTGATTTGTATTAAATTATAATATTTTTAGTCACAATTAAAATCGGTACACGATTACCCGACGTCGGGTACCCGAACCCGATATATACCCGACAATCGGGTACCCGCCGTAAATCGGGTCGGGTTCGGTTAGTGAAAATCTTAACCCGAACCCGAACTACCCGAACCCGAATTACCCGATACCCGACTACCCGACCCGATGCCCACCCCTACTCCTCGTTATCGAAATCCTCAAATTTAATATCCATCAAGGTAATGAATGATTTTGTTCCTTTTTTCTCCCCAAATCCGTGCAGAGCTGCTGTTAGTACATGTTTGATCGCTAAATCCCAGTTGAATCTTTGACGAATCTGTTTTTTGTATGTGTTGTATGTATGCTCGCCGTTGCCGTTGGTTTTTGACATTCCGAACCCTAGGATTTAGCATTAGATTATATGATTTGATTTTGGCTTCTATTTTCAGTTTGTTGGTTTACTGGTCGTTTTCTCTAATCAGGATTAATTGTTGAAACTATGGATAACAGCTGGTACAATGGTAAACAACAGATGTACCATAGAAGGCAACAGAAAAGTGATGAGGTAAAAACTTGAATCTGTTCCATATGTTCACCTCTTTTTTATTCCTTTGGGGATGATGATTTGCCATTATGAAGTTTGATAGGAATGATTGGTAGAACTACATCTTCATGATTTAGTTAGAAGAAACTGTTGAAGTTTTTTTCTTGGTTGGTTTTGCTCCTCGTTAGCTAGTTGATTTTTACACATAACAACTTACAGGATTAAAATACATAATTCCCGTGTAACCTGGATGCTGTGTTTGAGGATATTGGATACTCTACGTGATTCGTAGTTCTATGTTTGAATTGTGCTTTACAGTACTGATGTGATGCATTAATTTCAGATTCTGATCATATTGACCTAACTATGTTTAAGTTGCTGATTCTGCTGAATTCCTACTTGGATAGTTGGATCGAGTCTTGCCGTGCATCTTAAGCTGGACCGCTTCTTTAACAATAGGTTGATGTTAATCTTGGAAGTGTTATATTCTTGTTTGCAATGTTCTTGGTTCAGGCACATGAAGCTTCTGTTCTTGAGGAACTATGTGAGGATTTTCGTCTACCAATTGGTCATAGAGTAACGGAAAATGTAAATTTGGATAACATTGAGCAAGCATCATTGGACACGCAGCTGACATCGTCAAATGTTGGATTTAGGCTTCTGCAAAAGATGGGCTGGAAAGGCAAGGGACTTGGGAAAAATGAACAAGGTCAGCTAAAATCTAAAATGGGTTGTGCTTGTATGATTAGCAGTTTCAACCTCCCTGTGTTTCATTCACCAAATATTTTTTTATCAAGTATTAGTGTTATTCGGTTAGCTGGCACTGTTTTTCGACCCAGAATTCGTATGATCATCAATGCTATTGCTAATTGTGAGTAGTCCATCTTGTAGGTGTTAAGTGATACTTAGGCATTCTCTCTCTATTCTTTCTTTTTTGGTTTTAACCATCAGGTATCGTTGAGCCGATAAAATCAGGAATAAGAGATGCAAGATTAGGCTTGGGTAAACAAGAAGAAGATGATTACTTTACAGCAGAGGAAAATATTCAACGAAGAAAGCTGGATATTGAGGTTGAAGAAACTGAGGAACTGGCCAAGAAGAGAGAGGTATATGCTTGCGTAAACCAATGGAATACTTACATAGCTAGGTTATCTGAACTTTTTTATTTCATTCTGAAAATATACATCTAATAACAGAAGGCAGCATATATGTCATATATGTATGTGTGTTTGATGGCAATGGTATCTGACTAAGAGCATCAATCAAGTTTGGAGGGTGTTGAGATTTCCCGCAGTTTTTATTTCCTATCCCGGTGGCTTCTACTGCCTCCCCCTTCCTTGCATTTTATTAAAATCCAGGTTACAGCAGAAAGAGAGCAAAAAATTCAAAGCGACGTGAAAGAGATCATGAAGGTGTTCTACTGTGAGCTGTGCAACAAGCAGTATAAACTGGCAATGGAGTTTGAAGCACACTTGAGTTCCTATGATCACAACCACAGAAAGGTTTGTGTTCATTTTCTTCCACGTGGCTGTTAGGACTTAATTGAAATGCTCATTAAGAAAAGGAATTTATTTCAGAGGTTCAAACAAATGAGAGAGATGCAGGGAAGCAGCAGTCGCGATGATAGGCAGAAAAGAGAGCAGCAACGCCAAGAAAAGGAGCTGGCGAAATTCAAACAAATGTAATGAGAGTTTTATTTTGCTATTGTTGGTTCGTTCATATGGGCTAAATTTTATCGAGTGGTTTCTTTGATTCATCTGAGACAGGGCTGACATGCAAAAGCAGCAGCAGGAGCAGCAACAATTGCAGAATATGGAGGAGACGAGCGATCTTTCGACGCCAATCGTCACTGAATCATCAATTAGTGCTGCTGCTACGGTGGTGGCTGCAGATCAAGAGCAGAGGAAGGCTTTGAAATTTGGCTTTTCTTCGAAAGGCAACGCTCACAAGGTGTCTATCTACTCTCAGTGGTGTCTTTTTCTTGTAATTTATTTAATTAATTATTTACTTATTTGTTATTTGTCGATTGACCTTACATTATTATCGATTCTGCTAATTCTAACATCTTTTTATACACGGAAGCAGAGTTCTACTGGGAGTTCTATGAAAAAGCCAAAGGCTGCAATTGCATCAGTATTCCGCAATGACAGTGATGAAGAGTGAAATAGAAACGGTCGATTGTCATTCTGTTTGTTGTGCCTTCGAATTACAGTGTTTCTTTCAACTTGTTTGAAAGATTTTATTTTATTTTCTATTTACCAACGGTATATGTATGCACACTCGTGAATCTTCGATATATTTCCGGTAAGTTACATGTTAGAATATATTTTTTTCTATATATAATTGATTTGGAGTGGATATAAATTATCGCAATTATATGTACTTATATAAACTTTCACAATTTGATGTGTAACTTATTTGCAATAGTCTTCATTTGTAATTTAATTAATTAAATATTTTCATATCACTCTTAATTTTTTATTACTGTACTTATGCCACTAAGTTTCTTTTTATATATTTAAAATAATATTTCATCTTAAACACTAAAAATTATAATATCAAAATTTAAATTATTTCAATATAATTATATTTTAAGCACACATCGAGTATGCAAAAAAGTACTAGTATATATAAAATGCATGGATTTTAATCGGTCCCTCCAAAAAGGTTGCTCTTTTTTTTAAAGCAAAATATCATCTTATTTATAGAAGATCGGAAAATAACAGGTTTGTTAAAAGCTTGCGTAGGCGGTGAACCATCCTCGCCATTGCACCTAAGAACTTCAGCAAGATAGTGAGCGACCTTATTACAATTGTGTTGGACGAAAGAGAACGAGACTGAAGAAAAAGAGTTCATAAGGCATATGCAATACTCGAGGATTGCTCCAATTAAGCTGAATCAGACGATATCTTTGACAACTCCACCATTATTAGACAATCCCCTTCGAACACCATGGATAGCTAGTTCCTTCGTATCGCAAAATGCGTTGGCCTATATACAGCCATTTCGTTCATCTTTGATGTTGTCGGTTGGTGTCTCGTCGATTGACTCCTTGGTTTAAGTTGTCTTATTTTTTTTGAAAAGAGGATTTCATTTCATAAATCCAAATGGACAAAAAGTACAATAGAGCAACAATCAACATATTACAACATATTCGGTTATTTCTACTGCGTAGAAGACCGGTGATTGCACAGATGTCCGTTCGCAAGGTCCAAAAAGGGATAGGAAACCCCCGAAGAAAAACGCCCACCAGGGGAGATGATATGCTCCCACGAGGAGAAGGCTCCCACAGAGGGAGAAAATTCCTACAAATGGGATAAAACTCCATAAAGGAGAACTCCCCCGAGGAGAACACGCCACGACCAGAACGGCCAGGCGGAAGAAGGGATGGCGGCAGGCGGTGATGCGGCGGCCGGCAGATCGAGAGGAGACATGGCAAGGAGGTGGATGGTCGAGTAGAGGGAAGAGATGACGTCAGCGCGGGGGCGAATGAAGGCAAAATGTTGAAAACCCAACACAAATCGTCGGCGTCAGATCCACGGCCATCCAAGCTCGCCGCCTCCAGATCCACAACCGTCGGAGATCGTCGCCGCCAGATCCACCGCCGTCCGAGCTTCTCGCCGCCAGATCCACTACCGCTGGTGTTTGCCGATGTCAAAACCGCCACTTCCCTTCCAATGATTTATTTAATACAAAACACAAACAGAAAACAAGTAGGAAATGAGCTACCCCAACCTCCACTAGGGGAGGAGGGGAGGAAGAGAACTGTTCCGAAACGGTTCTTGAGAGTAGGGTTTTGGAGGATATATAGAGAGAGGGAAATTAAAATCTAGTAAAAAGTTGGTTTAAGTTGTCTTATTATTCACCGTATTTAAGTTAATCAGAATGTGAATTATCGATTCCTTAATAAGAGCTTTAGTTCTTTTGATTATCTTTATTTATATATAAAATTTTGATTTGCAAGCAAAAAAAAGGAAGAAGAAAAAAAAAACAAACTACGTATGAGCAAAACTATTTCTCCTTACAAGGCAAAGCTCCCTCGTCGATTTCTTTCGTATAAACCCTAAGAGAAAATACCAAAAATACTTGGACAAATCAATCACATGTAGAACTACAATTCGATACCCCACAATCAGAACGGAACATTTTGATAAATAGGAACATTTTTGTGTCATTTTAAAAAAATAGGAATGAGACTTGGTCAATTAAAAAAAGAGGAACTTCTTTAATTAATTAACTAAACCTAATTAATACCAAAGTAAATATATATATATATATATCCTATATCTATAATATCAACGACGACGGACCAACGGCAATTAACGCGACCAACGAACTGATCGAGACATCCAACCGAAGCAAAAGAGAGCCGAAACAACGTCTGAACCATCGAAACACCAAGCTCCAAGAAGCATATACAGTAAGAGTAATGGGGCAAAATTCATGTATCGCATTTTACATTATCGGGCATTGCAAGTTTCGTTCATGTTAACAACATTTTACATTTCTAGCATCGGGAATTAGATTTTCGCATCATTGGGTAGTTATGGGTAGCATTTTCACGGTAGATCTGGTGCGAATTTGAAGAAACATTTCGTTTACGGTTTATTCGAATAAATTATTCGAATTTTATCCGCTCGAATAGGTAACTCGGATAGATGATTCCCGGTAGTCTTAATTCGGACACGTTACTCGAATAACTCGGAAAGGTTACTCGAATAATATTCCTCACTTTTAAATGTTATATACTTGATTTTTCGATTTATCTTAGTTCGTAAAAGATGCATGGCTTCTCGAACTTTATTCGAAGGGTATCCAGAACTCGAATAACAGTTATCATATGTTCCGAGCACCTCGAATCACATTTAAAGTATTCGAGTACCCTATTCGATTTTTCCCCAACTCGAAAGACTTACTCGAATAGTTTTGATTTTTCGAATTTTAGATTTATTCGTATATTTTATTTGTAACTATTGTTTATTTATGTGATTTATTTATTTATATGCAGGTTATGCCGACCAGCATTGTGATTGACTACGATGGAGAATGGATAATTGGGGAAGATAATAAATATAGTTGGGTTCCAAGGATGGGAACAAATATAAAGCCCATTGGGTTCGATGTTGATTGTTGTTTGCTGGAGGATCTGCGAAACGAAATATATGAGTCTATTAACTTAAGCGGGAGGCCGGAGTTAAAGTTTAGTTATCAACTATATATGAGAGGTATGGAAGGTTGTGCTCCATTGTATATAAAGAATGATCGAGAATTGAAGGGTTATATTTACTTAGGGGGTCCAATGGATAGACCAATTCTCCGTGTGGAAATTGGACTCCCTGCGACCCTTGCCCGTCAAGCTCTTGCGGATGATGAAGTTGGTCCTGTTCCAATTGAGGTTCGTAGCGGTGGAGGTGGTTACAACGATGATTATTTTGACCGTATCATCGACTTTGGTGGAGACGAAGATGTGAATTATGGGGGTGAAGGTCACAATGAGGCGAACGTGCACGTCAACTCTGACGAGAATATTGTTACACGGCAGAACATGCACATCAATTTTGATGGCGTAAACGAAGAAGATGCAGACAGGGATGATGAGGAGGAGGAGGAGGAAATGTAATTATTCCTAGTGATCGTTATTCTTTTACCGACGGTTCTACCATCAAAGTCGGTGATGAATTTGAGGATAAAAGGGCTGTCAAGAAGAGGATCCAAAGACTTGCTATAGATGCATGCTTCGAGGTCAAGATTATAAAATCTTCTCGATCGTACTACGGCGTGAGATGCAAAGAGGTGGGATGTACTTGGAGGATATGGACGGCAAGGAATAAGGATACAGCCGTATTCTCGGTTCGAACATATTGCAACACACATACGTGCGACCTTGCAAATCGGAACGCAAGACTCACTCAAGCATCATCAACCTCCGTGGGTGATATGCTTCTTGAATCTTTTCAGGGTTCTACAAGTACACCGGCCCCTAAACTAATTCAAACAATGATGAGAAATCGTGGGATCGAAGTTTCATACTTCAAAGCATGGAAAGGAGGCATTTTAGCACAAAATGCAATGAACGGTGACCCCGATGAGAGTTACAAGTTGGTTCCGTCATACCTGTCGACGTTGAGAAGGTTGAATCCGGGAACCATAGCGAGTCTATATCTAGACGATGAGCGGAGATTTAAACACGTATTCCTATCCCTCGGTGCTTGTATTGCGGGATACCGTCATATGAGGAAGGTTGTTTGCATCGACGGTACTTGGTTGAAAGGAAAGTATAACGGTACGTTACTCATTGCATCAGCAGAGGATGGCGACAAACATCATTTTCCTTTAGCTTGGGGTATAATTGACGATGTGGAGTCGATAGACGCTTGGACGTGGTTTCTGAACGAGCTCTTGGCCGTCGTACCCAATGAGGATGAACTTGTTATCGTATCCGATAGAGCTCCTTCAATCAAAGCCGCCGTTGCAAATGTCTACAGTCATGCACACCACGGTCATTGTATTTGGCATCTATCGCAAAATATGAAAGGCCGGTGTAAGAAGCAGGGTGCGACTGAGACATTCATACGGATTGCTAAGTTATACAAGCAAAGCGACTTTGATTCGCAATATAGGGATTTTGAGAAAATGTTTCCTGCAGCCCATGCATATTTGGAAGCAAATGCTACTAAGGAACGATGGAGTCGAGCTTATTCTCCGACAACTCGCTATAACATCATGACTACGAACGGAGTGGAATCGATCAATGCAAGACTCCGTGAAGAAAGAAAGTTCCCGATCATTGCGCTTCTGGAATCAATACAGAGGATGACGACTGATTGGTTTGCTAGATACAGACAGCAGTCTATTCAGGCAACCACACAGTTTACCCCGACGGTGGAGACAATAATCCGTGAAAGGTATACGCTAAGTCAAGGGTATGAAGTTAGCGAAATCGCTCCGCAAGAGTATGATGTCCGATCTTCAGGGAGTCGTGCCGTCGTTAACTTGCAGTCGAAGACATGTACGTGCCGCCAATTGGACATCGATAGGATTCCTTGTTCGCATGCAATCGCAGCGAGTCTACGATCAAACACGTCTTTCTACCCGTTGTGTTCGGCTTATTATTCTGTCCTAACGTGGCAGTTTGCTTATCATGGACGAGTTTCGCCGGTTCCGGATCAAGCCGAATGGGATACCGTGGATCAATTGGTGCTGCCACCTCGGTTCGTAGCAAGGCGTGGTCGGAGAAAAGAAAGAAGGTTTCCATCCGTCGGTGAGTTTGGTGGTAGACGCTAATTATATTTTGAAGTATGACGTTTTAGTATGTTGTTATGGATACTCTGAGATTGTGTCGTTGGGAAATATTCATGTTTGGCTAAATAATTGCAAAATTTTTCACTGTTTTTCGAGTACCGTTTGAACTCGAATAAAGTCGAATACGATACTCGGATAAGAAAGTTGAATAACGGAAGCTAAGTTGTCAATATTCGAGTTTCCATAAACCTCGAATAAACTCGAATACGGAACTCGTATAGCAACTTCTTTTTCGATTGGAGGAATTAATCGGATAAGTAGATTATATTCTAAGTTCAACTAGAACTTATTCGAGCTGACAACTTTATTCGGAAACATTACCCGATTTAATTACAATTATTCGAACTCATTCGAATAATTTTTTTTGTTTATACGAATTTTAATTATCTCAATCCGTAGATGTAGAAATATCAATATTTTGATGTTTTAGGGCCTTGATGATGTTAATAAGTCGCTTGATGAAGATAAACAATTTTTGACAAAAATCTTCCCTGACATATAATGGAACACGTTGGTACATTATACTTTAATATAGAATTGTTATCAATGTGTTCTTCATATAAACATTTGGTAAAGATGATTTTTTTTTTCTAATTTTAATATTTTACTATCATGAATCTGCAAAAACTATATTACTTAAGAAACACATTTAGCTTTTTCACGATTACAATAATACGAAAATTTTCGTTGTTCTAATTTATTCGACTTAAGTGTTCGCTCGAATAAAATCGAATAAATTATTCGTTTAATGAACAATTATTCGAGAGTTAGATTTACTCGAATAACAGAGAGTTTTGAAACTTAAATGATTCGTTGTTTCAACTTATTCGAATTAAGATTTTGCTCGAATAAAATCGTATAGGTTATTCGAATAATGGAATATAATTCGAGTGTTAGATTTACTAGAATAACAGAGAGTTTTGAAACTTAGATAGTTTCGTTGTTTCAACTTATTCGAATTAAGATTTCGCTCGAATAAAATCGAATAAATTATTCGTATAAGGGGATATAATTCGAGTCTCAGATTTACTCGAATAACAGAGAGTTTTGAAGCTTAGATGGTTTCGTTGTTTCAACTTATTCGAATTAAGATTTCGCTCGAATAAAATCGAATAAATTATTCGTATAAGGTGATATAATTCGAGTCTCAGATTTACTCGAATAACAGAGAGTTTTGAAGCTTAGATGGTTTCGTTGTTTCAACTTATTCGAATTAAGATTTCGCTCGAATAAAATCGAATAAATTATTCGTATAAGGGAATATAATTCGAGTGTTAGATTTACTCGAATAACAGAAAGTTTTGAAAAAAAATAACTTACATGTGAAACTGAACTAACCAGAAACCAACCTGAACAACCCAAAACATTCCAAAAACTGTTCAAACAGTCCAGTTGTTAAGCCAAATACATACAACCAAAAAGTATCTAAATAAGAGAATGTTCGCGTCGTTCAGTTTGGAGAGATCATCTCTCTTACCGAACATCATCGACATAGCCGCCCGGAGCATGTATACACCACACTCCCCGCTGTCCGAAAAAATAGAACAATTTCAAAATCTAGACAATGAACTTTGCAAAGAAAAAAAGTAAGACAAATGAGACTTACCTGATCTTCCCCTGAGGGAACTTGCCGCACCGCGCATATGTAAAGTTGACAAGATTGTCATTTACACCGACGTGCTGAAGCATCAGAGGTATCAACTCGCAGAGGGGTTCGACGTATGGCTTTATGAACCTCATGTCCTTGTCAGCGGCCCGGTCGCAGTCCAAAATCTGAACGGTTCTCTCCTTGAACCGTGCGACCAGAAGCACCCAATGAGCATTGTACCCCAACGGTATGACGGCAGCCTCCGCTTCGCTCCAGTGGAGTGACGGCTTGTGCGGGTGATTGTACATTCCCGTAGCATGTAGTTCGAACGACGACATATCCCACGGGCGAGGTTTGGTGGACTCATACAGTACCAATTGTGGAAAATTGGTACTCATGAAGGCCACTTTCTCCACGGGAAGCCCAAAGCGGTCTTGCATCGCTATAAAACCGTGGAATACCTCGTTGACGTGCTGCAATAATAGCATAATATGTTATCAAGCGAAATAATTAATTAGTTAGAACGTATTGAGCTAAATGAACATACCTCATCCGAGAGCCAAACTCTTTGAGTAGACAGGTCTTTGAAGAATTTCATCCCATAAGACTGTAGGATGCCTGCTCGTTCATCAGTTGGGCCCATTCTTTCCAACTCCACCCTTACCGCCGCCCAATTTTTAATCCTCGACTCAATGAAATGCACTAAGTTGTTCAGGCGAGGTTTTGTAGCTGGAGGGGTCGAGTCCGGCAACGGCATATACGGACTCGTCAGGACCTTCGCCTTCTTCTTCTCGCGATCAGGCTGATCCCGTTTTGTAGCGAGCACGGCGGTCCGGGTTCTTAACCGTTTGTACCGTTTCGGCACGGCCCCCGTCCCCGTCGTGGTCGAAGCGGCGTCGTCCTCCATCCCCGTCCCACCGGCCCCCGTCCCCGTCGTCTCGGCCACGACCCCCGTATCCGTCGCGGCCACGACCCCCGTCCCCGTCCCACCGGCCACGACCCCCGTCGTCTCGGCCACGACCCCCGTCGTCTCGGCCACGGTCTCGGCCACGACCCCCGTCGTCTCGGCCACGACCCCCGTCCCCGTCCCACCGCCCACGACCCCCGTATCCGTCGTCTTGTCCACCTGGTGGCCCTCGGCCCTCCCCGTCTCCGGCACATTCGTCGTGTCGGGTTCGTTCGGCGTCCTCCCGAATATTGGCGTGTCGAACCGCGGCGAAGGAGGCGTGTCCCGATCATAGGACCTCGCAATATCCCGTACCGTTGTCGGCCTCAGGGTCTCGATGACTACAAAACGGGAGTATTAAGTATTACGTAATATCAATATAATTTTGTAAAATAAACATCAAGTAGGACATACCCTCGAGCACGATCGAACGTAGCTCCCTAATCTCCGTTCGGATATCCCTAACCTCAGCCTCCAGCCTGTCCATTCTTCTATCGATATGGGCGACGACTGAGCTAGAAGAAGCAGGAGGAGAAGACCGCGGAGGAGAAGACCGCGGAGGAGAAGACCTCGGGGGAGAAGACCGCGGAGGAGGAGACCGCGGAGGATGAGACCGCGGAGGAGGAGACCGCGGAGGAGGAGATGGAGCAAGCCGATGGTCACTGCAGTAGACCGCCATCCCATTTAGCAGATGCTCCACTATCCTTTGGGCTACGGCGTCATCCCTGCTGCCATAAAAGCCGGCGACCGTGCGAAAGTGCCTTGAATTGACTTCAACATCGGTTGGTGTAAGCCAACACTGCACATCCTGTGTATTTGTACAAGTTAAAACATCTCATTCTAATTAGCGATGAACAACTCTAAAATTCCATATTATAAATAAACATATATACTTACATCGATCTGCCCGGCATTGAATGCACGCTCGACCGCTTCCCACGACGGAGCAGAACTCTTGGCGAAAAATCTGGTCTTCCAATGGCATATTCGGGGTATCGGGAGTCGATCACCGGTTCTCCTCACAGTGAATTCGCCCCCGACGCTCGGAAAACACTCGTACGCCAGAACCTGATAAAAAAGAGTAAATATAAGTTAAAAAAAATATAATATGGCTTAAATAAAGCAAAATTACTTACCTGAAGCGGTTGGACGAAGCCGCTAATATCGAAGGATGTACTGATTTTTCCCTTCGAAGTCATGTCCATGCGCTTCTCCAACAGGTCTTTGTTCAGACCATAAATGACCTCCTCGAAAGCTATCCTTCCCCAAGGATATTGGTTGAAGCGATCAAAATCCTCCACCAGAGAGAGCCACTCGCTCGTAACGGGCAAGTCCTTCTTCACACGGCACTTCCCTAGTACCCCGACTGCAAAATAAAGCGCCGCCATCTTCAATTTCTCGATATTCACACCCGAACCTCCACCGGCGGCGGCATCATTACGCAACATTTCATTCATTCTTGCATCCAAATCGTGAAAATATATAACGGGCTTGCCTACGAGCCATAAAACAAACGTTAGTTTTTGAAATCATTTGTAAAAAAGATTCAAAATGATAAAAAAAAGAATAGGATAATCATACCAGGCCAATGCCTCGTTGTAAACCCGTTCGATGACGGTATCACCGGATCGGCAGCGCCACAATCGAGCCCCGTAATTAGGCAATACTCGACCAACGAAAATCGTAATGGTCGCCCACGAACGACCATCCAAAACTCCTGCGACTCAGGCATATACTCCACTTGTCGGCTCATCAAAAACCACAAAATCATATTCGAGTTGTAGTGGTTACGGGCCACCTTTATGAGATTCCCGAACTGAGTCCTGTTGACCATCTCCGCCAATTCATCTTCGTTCAAAAAGGTACGAATGCGTTCTGATACTAAGATGTACTTTGCGTTCACTGTAAGGATGGCATGGTAGAAATTTTCCGTCGGCAGCTTCGTCGGAAAATAGATCTGAAAATGCAAAAAAACCACCAAAATTTTCTGTTATTCGAGTAACTATTCGAGTAAAATGACACTCGAATAAAGGTATTTGTTATTCTAACAGAAATTACTCGAATTGAAACTAGAATAATTTCAAATGACGAAATACACAGAAAATCCGATCGATTACGACTTTTACCCAACGATTTAACATTAAAATCGACCGATTTAACATGAGAAACGAATGATTTAACTATACGAAGACAAAACCCCCAAAACCCATTTAACCGAAAACTCACCGTGACTCGACCGTCTTCGATTTGCTCATCCACACGGTTGCGTTGAGGCACGGACGGCGCTTTCGTTTTAGTTTTCGCCATTGATGATAGTCTGCGTTTTCGATTTTTCGAGTGGGAGAAGAACTTCGAATCGCCGCTCGTTTATAAGAGTTAAGGGTTTAAATGTTATTCTAAGTTCACTTTCGCCTTTTATAAAATTGAACTTATACGAGTATGTTATTCGAGTAACGTATTCGAGTCTGACACTCGAATAGATAATTCGTTAAGCATATTCGAATAAGTCAGAAAATCGTTTAATTTATTAAATGAGTCACTCATCGTTTTCGAGTAGTCGTATGCTGTGAAGTTTTTATTCTAATAACCTTTTCGAGTTGATATTTAACTCGAATAACTTTCTCGGTTGGTTATCCAGTTAATAAATCTCTTAAACCGTAATTTTGTGATAATTAATCTTCTTAACCAGTTTTCTACTAAGGGTATTTTGGTCATTTTGAACCCCGTTCCCTTTTTTTAAAAACTGTTATGAATCGTTCCTCTTTATCAAAATGTCCCAATCAGAACTGGCATTTTGTTACTATGGATTTTCCGAGTCTTTGTGACTCTTGACTGAGAAAAGAAAAATCCCTAAATTGCTTTGCCTGGGAAATGAATTGAAGCTGCGATGAGTAGGCTGTCGTTTAGGCCTCGACCGCTCGATATCAACAAGAAGCTGCCCATTTTAAAATCCCTGAAGGACATTGATGACGATGATGTTCCAACTTCCACGCGCAACTCCCAGCTACTGCGCCTCGCCTCTGAGCCAGAGGCTTTTGAGGTGCAAGTTCAACAATAATTACAAATGAATTATCATTTTATCTTAGCCATTTTGTTACTTATGTTGCCAATTTCAGCATCTTCTCCTTTCTCATTGATTTATGCAGCTCTAATTCTGGTTTATCATTTGAATACTTAAGTTTCGTCGTCTAAATGATGCATTTTGTGCTTTATAAAAATGCAATTGCAATATGTTTTGTTGTGTTGTTTCTTATTTCTGCGGTTCATCATTAGCAGTAATCTAATGATCATCTCGATGAATTTTTTTACAGGTGCAGCCGCCGCCCAGCAAAAAAGTTGCCTCAGAGATACCCACTCCTCAGTTTGTGGTTGTCGATACATATGAAAGGGACTACACTCGAACCTTTACCCAACCAGCTTCATACTTACGTGGGAGAGGGGGTTAGTTGACATTAACTTCGTGGTTTCTTATGGTTGTACAAGAATCTACCTTAATTGTGTTAACATTTGATTTATTTTCTTAAAGTGAGGGCCGAAATTGGAGAATTTATTGAGTATGATATGGACAGCGAGGATGAAGATTGGCTTCAAGAGCTGAACAAAGAAAGAAATATTCTTGCAGCTGAAAAGTAATTTAGCCAAAAGCACTTGTTTTTATCTCATGAAGGATAGTTGTCACCACCATCTACACTACTCTCTAGAATCATAATATATTTAGAAGTCACATTTCAGCGTCGATGATATAGGTTGATTCACTTTTATCGAAATAGTTTATTATGTTATGCTTCTTCACATTGATAACAGTCATTTCCTACCTAAATCATATTGGTTTCAATGATGTTATTCACCGAAACCTCAATATAGTCCTAATATGAAATATAACTAGGTAACACTTTCCATTCCAATTTGACGGATTTAATATTTTGATGTTGATGCATTAGACACTGGCAGCAGGAGTGTTTGAATTTGTTTGAGCGTTTAGTCCCCTCGAGGCTGTCTTGGAAGCTTCTGTACTATTTATCATCAGTTCGTTTCTTTTTACTTTTTTTTAGACTGGAGGCAATCATATTTAAGTTGGAAGTATTAGATCACAAGGCTCGCGAAAGAGCAGGAATCGTGAGTCTGACACTTGGTTCTACTGTTCCCGTGATTTTAAATTTTGATGCCGCCGTGGAGGTGAAAATCTAGTCTTTGTTACATTTCCGAATAGTTTTTCTAGATTCTGAGTTTTTCTATGCAGTCGCTTGGTTTTAGTTATTTTGTATACATTTGACGTTCTTTTAGCAACTCGGACCCCATTTTCCGAATATGAAATGAATTCATGTTAACGAGCACTGATGTTCAAAATACACGATTTAGTTTCTTAAACCTTGTAATGATATTAATGCTTTTTTTTATCGTTGGTTTTTTTTTTGGTTACAAAAAATTAACTGTATATCTACATTCCAGGCATTGCAATCACTTTCTATCCGATATGGAGTTTTTCAATCTATCTATAATTACTGGAAGGAAAAGGTAGGCCACCTTATTTCTTCATATTTTATTAAACGTTCAGTGCTAAGCTGTTGATAGTATTAAATGTATAAAGCCAACACATTCTCTGTAACTGACTGTTTCTTAGGTAAATGTCTCAGAGTTCGATATTTTATGAAATTTGTCACATATTCGGTCTAAAAGTACAATGGCCGCTGGCATAAATGTTTGATTACCCCGGGTTATTGGATTCCTTAGATAACATTCTGCTGTATTTGGATCATAGTTTGTAAAAGATCTGAATATATATATATATATATGTGTGTGTGTGTGTGTGTGTGTGTGTGGTGGTGGTTTCATTTAACGGGCTATGGTTCAGATTCTTTACAATCTTCCTTTTTCGTCTTCCCATGTTTTGTCTTTTCCAGCGCAAACGATGGCAAAAACCTGTTCTCAGGAGACTGCAGGTAGATTTTAAGTTGCATTTCGGGATCCAGTAGATCATCGTGGTTTTGGATCAAGTAATTGCATATGGTTGTTATATACTAGAATAGATATTATGCTTTTGCAAGTATCCTTTTGAACAATCAATTAATCAGATGATTTATTAACCATATTATATTAAGTTTAGTACATGGAATAGGAGAAAGTTTATTGGATCGAAGATCTTCCTATTTCATCTCCACATATAGCCCTTTTTGGTTTTTGTTTTGTCTAATTGAGTTTCACGTCGCATGTTCCTTTAATTATAGTTACATATATAATTGCTAACAACAGTTCTATTGAATTGACAGCCTCCTCCGCCTGTTAATGATACCAACCCATATAATGTCTTCAGGCCAAGGGAGAAAGCTCATAGGCTTCACACTAGAAGGGTATGAAACATGTGTTTTATGACCTGCCCGCTTAATGTAACTATCCCTAGAATGCTTTATATTGTGCTATAAAATCATCTGTAACCGATACCCGTTTTGTTGTTTTCCCTTTTGGGATATTAGATGCAACGTAGAGAAAACAATGTGCAATCATTCGAAAAACTTCGTCAGGTAAACGCCATCCTCTTTCTTGTTTGTCCTTTTTCTACGTCATGCAAACTTGGTAGCTTTCCATATAGTAAATGTTATGTAGTGAATGAACGAAAAGGATGCAATGAGAAGCAAGATACTCAGTAAAGCTTAGAATTATAGTTCACATAGCGATCAGCTAGTTGAATTGAAAAGTAGCAGTATTGAGGCGTATGATGGGAATTTAAATCTGAAGTCCTTTTTCTTGATTGCCTTTCCACTTATTGTTGACTCAGTTTCGTTTTTTTATATACTCAGGTCAGGCGCAACCTCGATCAGGCAAAAGCAGTTCTTGATGCTCTTATCAAGGTATTGTTCCTTGTGGTTTTAGCAAGTCAGATTATTCTCCTCCATCGACCTTCAACGTGCATTCGTGCCCTCGTGTGTTACTGTAGAGAGAAGAGAAGAAAAGAGATCTTGCTGACAACGAGGTTGCCCTCCAAAGAGTACAAATGAAGTACAAGGTTAGCATCTTCCCAGAATCAAAACATGCGACTGTCCCTTTAAGTAACCCACAGCAAGACCCTAGAAGAAGTGTTCCTCAGAATAATTGGCTTCAGAAACTGGTAAAGGGGCATCCTCTTATTAGTCTTTTTTCCTTTTTCATTTCCTAATTCTCACATTACTACCTTGTTAGATTCAAGAATATGAACTTCACGATAATGACTTCTTACCAGAAATTTGAATTGTTAATTTTATTCAGGATCCTAATGAACCTGTTATGCTCTTCACCAAACCGTTGGTTCCCGATAAATTATCTGCGGCTGGAATTATACCTCCTATTCGAAACGGTAGCTCAACTGTAGCTCGAGGGAGGATTGGGCGTGGTGGAAGAATAGTGTTTGATAGATGGAAGAACCCTTTGTCAAATACGCCAAACGATTATGTCGAAACACCGAGCTCATTCTTGGTCAATACCTAATTTTGCCGATGAAGTTGGAGGTCATATACATTATGATTCATTCTCTCTTGTATAGAGAGAAGTTAAGCCCGTAAAAAATTTCACCGTCGAGAATGTTCTTTCGCATTTAAAAAGGTTGGGGGGTTGTTGGAGGGAGGTTTGGGGAATGATTGATGATGGTTAACGGTTTGTGGGAAATCATCATGGTCATTTGGTCGGATTGTTGTTATTGTTATAATCGCGGGCTAAAATTTCAATATGTAAGAGAACTTGTCGAAACGAAATATGCCTGTATTTCCAAGCTGATAATTATTAAAATTTGATTTTGGTCGAGAGAAATGTGTTTTATTTGGAAGTTTATTTAATATATTTTAAAAAATATCGTATCTCAAGTTTTTATATCAAAACTTTTTCTCAAACGATGGTAAATATATGACATCAATTTAACCGAAAAATTCTCTTCCGTGACAAATGCAATTGTGAATAGAGAGCTGGGAGAACACAATTGAACTTAGACGAAGAAAACTGAATTTATTACTCTTTAAATATCTAATAGTTAAATAAGAACTGCCACAAACTAATTAAAACTTCACAATAGACCAAGGTGCCGGTTTTGGAACCGGAATCGGAAGTTACCGGTTCCCAGAACCGGAACCGGCACACATTATCTGTGTCGTTCCAGTTCTGACCTTTGAACATTGGATTACCGGTTCCGAACCATAAAAAAAAATCGGAACAGAATCGGAACTGGAACTGGTTAACGATCATTTAGTCGTTGATTTCCAAAGTCTTTAGAGCCATTATAACTTTTTTTTGCAGGACCAAAACATTTTTTTTCATTTAAGCCCCTATTAGATTACCTATAAATACCACCTCATTTCAACATTTTACTATAACAAATCTCTCAATTACTCTATAATATTATCATAATCGACAATCATCAGTGTTATTATATATATTTATTACACATAAAAGCACAAACTTCTACACATACATATTTTATATGCATTTCATGCACGGTTTTTCGCTCGCATACGTATTGGTCATGAAAACATGTTTCACGTAGTAGACACGAGGACTTGGTGGCACCAACTCTGCCGATGACGGAGAGTTCGAGCCAAACATCCACCGTGGAAACGAAGAGGAAGCAATGACAACGGGTCGCCGGTCGAAGGAATGGAAATTTTCCGACCTTGAATTAAGAAATGATGACCCTAAACGTATATAACATAAATAAACATGAGTCGTGGTAGAAATTTTGTTATAAGTACGAAAATTTATCGGAAAACATTAGTTAAATTCCCAGTAACTTGCCATGAACCTTTTTACGTTGCAGAAATGAAGGGTTTATCAACTTCACGAGTACGATACAATTCGGATTCTGTAGGATTTTATTTTGACTCAATTCTAGCCGAAGCCTAGGCCCATATATGCTTGTAGGGGTCATCTCTAAAATCAATATCAATAAAGGGAGTTAGCCCACAAGCTTATAAAGAGCTTATTCGATGTGGGACTTGGTATAATACACAAAAGTCGTTACAAACTCAAGACTACCTACCTGGCCTCCCTTTCAATGATTATCTGCACCAAGTGCTTCCACCCATCATCTATACCAAGCGCTTTCATCGCAATCCACCAGTATTTATTACAAGGGCCGGGGCACCATCCACATCGTATCTGGGCTAGAACCTTGATCTATCTAAAGGTCAACATCAGGTGTTCGCTCAATGCTCATCGCACCATGTAGAGATTTTTTGGCCCAATTCTAGCCCAAACCCACGTAAACTTGTGCGGCTTCCTCTAAACCAATTAACAATAGAGAGATTTAGCACAAGCTTATAAAGGTTCACAAAATTATCCAATGCGGAACTTGAGTTTCACACCCAACAGATTCAATAACGTTGCGTATATGTATCCTTCTTCCTCCATTATGTTTTTATTCCGTTGAGTTTAATCTATTAACGTTTTAACGAGACATATTCGTCAATATAGAATGGAGAATATTATGAATATTATTATATCTTATATAATTATAGATATGTAAAATGTTGACACGTGTCAAATATAATTGATTATGTAACTTAAAAAATATACAAGAAACATTAAAGTATTCATATGGCATGTTAATTAGACAATAACTATTCATTATGAAACATAAAATTCAATTTTTTTGTTAACATATAACAATTATAGATTGAATGAGTTAGACATATATAGAGCCAAAGTTCAGGAATTTGCCAGTGTCTGTTTAGCTCAACAAACCGAAAATTTCAAAATTAAAAGCCATATAACAGCATCGCCCGATTAAAAACAAACTCTCACCCGATATTATGTTAGGTTCTTCCCTTCCCTATTGATATTTTTCTCGACAAAGACAAATGCTAGACTTTGAATTTAAAGTGAATCTTAAAAAGGAAAAACTATTCAAGAACCTAAAAGCTTCTTCCTTTTCGCATAACCGAGGATGAGAATGAACAAGGCTACACACGCAGCTGTCATACTCCAGACAACTTTCCAGAATATTCCATTAATGTCATATAGCGTGCAAGGAATGTTCATACCGAAGATCCCAGCAAGTGCAGTCTCTATCGCTATTGCAAAGGATGCTATAACTATTATCAGCTGCAGTTGGATCAGCTCATTCCTTTGATTGTCTAGCTGTATGTTGACATAATCCTCCGTGTCATCGATATACTCACGCACCTGAAATATTGATTTGAAAGTTAATGTCAGTACAATAGCACCTCACAATTTCGTTATCCCTATACTACAAGCCCCCTTAATTACCGGATTAAAAAAATAATTAACCCTCCAGTAAATAAAATGGATCATTCTACTCAACTCACAGATAAAATTTTGTTCCGTGTCCCATCCAACTGCATGAAGTATGCTTCGAGCAGCATTTCAAGGTCCTCCACGTCGTTCTCGTTGTAATAATTGCTCACCAAGCTACCACTTTTGGCAGAACTTAACCTCTGAAGATGGGCTGTAGAAGGAACAATCGCCATGCCATTCGAAGCATCGTTTTGCTGGTTTTGTTGTATCCATTTCCGTGTAAGGTACAGCTGGGCCATGTCCTCATTATCGTCTAGAAGATGCTCAATTTCGTCTCTCACCTATCAAAATTGATGAGAATACAAAATTATTGTCTTGTCTAATCAGTTAGTTCTCCAAACAGAATCCATGCATACCTTTTGTACACGTGCAAGAAGGCGAGTAAGATTACTCTTCAAGCTCCTCACATGTTCGAGGTTCTTTGTGCTCACATTCACGGCGAGTTCGTCCAAAGCAGGGTAAGCGTCTCTTTCGAGCTCGGCAACATCAGACTCCAAATAGGTACATACGACTTCTAACGCCATTTCAAGGACTTGGAATTCGAAGGGAAGCTCATCTCTTAAGCCTTCGTTATCTCTTTGGTGGTTGCTCAGAGAGTTGTTTTGAGGTAACTGTCGCCTCAGCTGATCTATGAAAGGGAGAACTTGTTGGCAAAGAGGGTCCAGCAAAAGAACCTCATCAGCGGTGACTATGACTCTTATGGTTTCCAGATTGACAATCATGGCCTTCTCCCGAGCTGAAAATAATTGAAGGATGTTAATTAAAAAACGAATGCAGGTGGAATTCGAAAGAAATTAAACAGATGATTCTCGCCATGCACGCGTGCCATGGACTATTATGAACGAGAGGAGCTCGTGACAAACAGACATAAAGACTACTAAGGCAGTGACAAGGAACATTCTAGCAATTCGGATTTAAACGGAGTTGAAAGACTAGAGACAGGAAAAAAGCTTCAACTAGTGATTCGTGTGAGACGCAACAAATTGCAAAACATAGTCCAGTGTACCAAATTGTTCAGAACTTAAAATGATTCAGCAGAGCCCAATAGGAAATGGGGACACAAATTACAAAAACAAAAATAAAACAGAGATGCAATCTCCACAAAAGCCTCTACAAGCTAGAAACATGTAGATGACATCTATGACTGCCATAGGAAAGCACGCGAATTTGTCCAATGGTACATAACCACTTGATCAAATCCAAACAATAAAAAAGGCAAACCAAACCAGAGGTGCGTGCAAAGAATACAATAGGCACACCCTATGACCCAACATAACAACAGAAACCTCGGAAAATTCTGGGATTTTGAATTACCAAGAATGGTGGAGGAGTGAGAGAAGATGGGCCCAAGAATCCTCAAATCCCTCGCCGGAATTGAAACCCTTTTAACAATAACGCTCTTATCACATTCGATCAACTCCGACTGACCAAACCTGTCCATCCGCATCCAAAGCCGAGATCCGCCGGCCTTCTTCTTAGCCGCCGACGCCTTGCTTGTCGTCGCGAAATTCATCGGTGGCGGAGGCGGAGGAGCCGCGGAAAATGAATTTATTCCCCGGCGGATGGCTGGCTTGCCCATCTCGCCCTCTGCCTTCTCACCCCACAATTCACGTCTGCTCTTAAATTTATCAGTGAGAATTCAAAACGATGAAAAGAAAAAAAGACGACGGGTAAAGAATAAAGGATCTTGTGGGTGTTTATGTGAAGAATGCTTGTGAAATTCGGAATTCCGGATCTTCGTTATCTTCTTCCTCTTCCATATATCGACCGCGAGGAGAGAAAGAGAGAGAGAGAGAGAGAGAGAGAGAGAGAGAGAGAGAGAGGAGGGGAGGTTTTGAGAGGTATGTGCTGGACAATGGATTCTTCGAATTTGGAGAATGGGAAAGCTATTTATATAAAATTTAGTCCCCGGTACAACTATAAAATATTATTAAATAATTTTAACGAAATAAAAAATAGCATTTGATAGTTATTATGAGTAATGGAAGTTCCGAGATTTAGTAATTCTTTTTCTTTATTTTTTAATTGATGTAGAAAAAATCTGATTTGTCAATGATACAGAGCAATTGACGGTTCATCATACATCCTCACCTTAATATATAATAGAATAGATTAGGGGAAATTCACTTAAATCCCTAACACTGTAAAATACTATCACATAACTCCCTATGTTAAATATTTATCATTGAAGGACCTATTACAGAGTTAACTTTCATTTAGAGACCAATTCTTGCAAAAAGATGATTTTACCCATTTGTTTTTGTTTATAATCAAATGAAATATTAATAACAAAAGAAGAAAGAAAAAGAAAAAGAATCAGATTGCGTATGGAAGGGGAGAGAGAGAAAGAAGAAGAAAAAGACGATGAAGAACGAGGGGCGAGGAAATGCGAATTTCTTGGTTCAACGAGCAACAAGTGATGCCAAGCCCAGCGTGTGGTTTTCAGCGAAAAAGAAGAATAAGGCAAAAGAGGAAGAAAAATTAAATATGGGAGGAAAAATTAAATATGGGAGAAACTGAACAAAAATTGTGGAATTTTCATGATCTAGTGTGCACAAGTTTCCATATTCAAGTGATTACAATGTGGGTCTTTCAAATTTATTGTGCGTTGTCGGATAATGATACTGAAATAAACCCCAAGTCATTTATGGGTTTGCTTGATATAGGTTGTGCTCGTGGATTTTCTTGAAATTGTACATCTCTGCTCAGCTGGACATATTTCTAAACATTTCGTTGCAATTAGAAACATGTGTCAATGCTGAAGTTTTTCAAAGCAAATGCAAGATGACACAACTCTTTGGATACGGGATACCTTTATACGTGTGGTCATGGTACCTTATTACTTTATACAATGTATCTATTAATGTTTTGTTATGGTACCTTATAACAAAATATAGTGTATCTTTTTACGTATGGTTATAGTACATTTGTCGATGATTGTTGAACTACTTAAATGGATAAACGATTTTGTTGTCTACAAGTCTAGTTCATGGGGATATGTTCTAAATTTAGAACAAGTGTCTAAAAGTACATATAAACTAAATTATAAATTGAAAATATATGTTATGTCATACTTTTTAAGGCCATATATCGCATACAAGTTCATCCATTTGTGAATATTCTTAATACTAGCATGTTTCAAATGTTGGTGTAGTTTGGTGAGTATATCAAGATAAGAGACAACGTTATGCTAAAATGAAGTTTGTTGGGCATATAATTGTTGGTAAGGTAACAAATGATAACAAGGTAAAGTAATCGTATGTAAATGGTACATCAACCACTTGTTAAATGGTACGTTAAATGCATTAAAATGGTACATTATATTAATAGCCCCAAAAAAGAGATGAATAATACAAAAGGCAACTATTGTTTGGAACAAAATCTGACATTTCAGAATTACTTTGGTATCTGACAAATAACTACATCTGACACATGGAATAAATTCTGACACGGAAAGTTCCGACATTTGGAAAATTATAAAGTCAAGAAGGTAAAATAAATGGACCGTTCGTGTCGAATCACCATGGGCCAATGTACGCATAGAATTTCCCTTCATATAAGAAGTTTGAAAGAAAATCTGGAGGTTACCGTACAAGATCAGGGACGAGTTCAGACTCAGAGGCATCTCGCATTGGGATCAGCATAAGTGCATGGAACATCTTTTCATGCTGACCCATCTTAAAGTTGTGCATTGATTTATTATATATCTTTGTAATGGGGTGTTTAATTCGTTATCAAGAAGTAGAGGTAAGTTCACCACGAACAAGATTTGTTTCGATTTCCTTTCCTTTGCGCTTATGATCCTTTTGATATACTTCAACAAGATGTTTGGCCGTGCGACAAGTTCGCGACCAATGGCCCAAACTACCGCAACGATAGCATTCCTCATCATTATTCTTTTGTTCGTTGTGCCGTGATATCCACCACGTTCACGTCCACGACCATTGCCTCTATTATATTATTATTTTCTCTAACTGCATTCACTTCAGGGAGTGCAGTAGAACCAGTCGGTCGGGATTCGCGGTTTTTCATCAACAGCTCATTATTTTGCTCAGCTAAAAGTAAACAAGAAATTAAATCTGAATACTTTTCAAATTTTCTCTCCGGATATTGATGTTGTAATACAACATTTGATGGATGAAATGTGGTGAATGTTTTCTCCAGCATATCCGCATCGGTAATTGTTTCTCCACATAATTTCAACGTAGAAGTAATTTTATAACAGCAGAATTGTATTCACTTACCGATTTGAAATATTGTAATTAGGCTTGTCAATGGGGCGGGGATTCCCCGTCCCCGCGGGGATCCGCCCCGAACGGGGCGGGGAATCCCCGAATTTTAATCCCCGCGAGGCAGGGATGGGGTAAATTTTGTCCCCGTAGGCGGGGACGGGGATCATAGTCCCCGCCCCGCGGGGATCCCCGACCCGTCCCCGCCACTAATATTATTTAAAAATATATTTTATATCTTAAATTAATATCTAAATAATGTTTTTTATACATAGTTTATATTATTATAGTTTAAAATAATATTTTTTAACTCATTTTTTATTATTATAATATAAATATTATCTAAAATATAGTATAAATAATATTTCTAATTTATATTATAATGAAAATATAATTTTTTTTAAAAAAAGCGTGGGGACGGGGAATCCCCGCGGGGACGGGGACCCGACGGGGACGGGGATGGGGACGAATTTTTCCCCGCTAAGTTCGCGGGGACGGGGATGGGGATTCCCCGTCGACGCGGGGACGGGGATGGGGACCTAATCCCAGGCCCCGCCCCGCCCCGTTGACATCCCTACTTGTAATCGTAGTTCATCCATTTGTACCTTGTATTCGGAAGAATAACAGTTGTCTGGTTGTTTTTCAGATTTTTCCATAAGTCAGCTGCCTTTACTGTTAAATATTTACTTTTTAAACTTTCATGGATGTGGTGGCGAAGAAATATAAGCGCTTTTGCCTTATCTTGCGCTGTTGGGATTTTTTGTGGCGTCAACGGTGTCACCTCCACCTCCGCTTGAGCGTTTGTGATTTTGGGGTCGACAATGGTGTCGCTTAAGCCTTTCGCATTCAAATGAACATCGGCATCTAGTGCCCAAGATAAATAATTTTTCCCAAGATATCAAACTAAGCTCGTCAAGTTCGACATTATAATATCATAAGATCAAAAATATGATAGCAGTTAAACCATATAAGATAATAATTAAAATCATAAGATCCAAAAATGCATATAACAAGAATAACATAAACAAATAAAATAAATCTTTTATTATTCATTTATTTAATTTATGTAAGGCCCGGTAAGGTAATTATGGTATCCAAAATCCGTGCCCGTTGTCGAAAGTCGTATTCATGTATGGAATCCGTGTCCATAGTCCAAAATATATGTCCCTCGTCCATAGCCCGTACAATCGGTAATTAATTTAAAGTTTTTAAACAAATAGTTTTTTAATTTTTTATTCTTAAAAAAATTATACAAGCCATCAAGAGGAATCGAAATCTGGACCCTCGCCACTAGTGACGATATTCCGTGATACCACTCGGCTAAAGACATTTTGTTGTATATTTTACTTTTTTTAAAATATCCAAAATAGTGTACGGTTAATATAAAAAGTTACCGGACATAAAAATAAAATTACCATACCTCACTCGTGAAAGTATCTCGAGGGAGGTTCATCCTTGCCGGAGAACGCTCATACTGATAACGTGTTATAAAAATATTATTGTAATTATATTTATATTATGATTATTGTGATAATATACTTTTAGAGAGAAATATTTAGACAGAGGAAGTATTAATTATTCAATACTTGGTGTGTTTACAATACAACTCAAGATGCCTATTTATAGGCAAATTTCTCAAATTACAACCAAAAAATAAAATATTACATTCTCCTAAAATAATCACATCTAATTTATAATCACATTTGTTCCACCCTTATTTAACCACTTTATATTCATCACTCAAATGTTTCATTATATGGACCTATTTCTTACAAACATGTAGATAGTTGCAATTTACTAAAAGAACATGCACGAGAAAAAAAACCTAATATTTTGATTTATTTGATTTTTTTTGTCCATCAAAACCCAACCCAAACCCTAAATTTATAGGTTTCTGATTTATTATTATCTTCTCATTTTACTGCTGCAATTTGTTTTCCCTTTCATTTTAATTTTTCGTCTCAGTGGCTTCCCTAAATCACACACTTCTCTCTTTCCGATCTAAGAAGAATCAAACCAAAACAAAACATCAACGCTCTTTGATATTCGGGCTTCTACCCAACGGTTCTTTCACTTGCAGATCTCCTGAAACTGGACAGAGGATAGCCCGAATTCCCAACCCTAAAATTCACTAAGCGTTAACTGATATTTCCACTAGCGCAACACTCAGGTCGGAGCCTTTCTTTCAAACGGCGAAGGGGACCAAAGAATCCCCCATTGCAAGGGGTCATTCATCTTCCTGTTGATGCGGTGTACATGAGATTGGAATTTTTGTAAATATTTTGAGGGATTTCTTCGTTAATATCGTTGTTGAGATGTCGCCGGAGGAGGTGAATAACGATTCAATGTCGGCTGGGTATAAAGGGATGTCTGCAGATAATATAAAAGGGTTGGTGTTAGCTTTGTCTTCGAGCTTCTTCATCGGTGCCAGTTTTATTGTTAAAAAGAAGGGGCTAAAAAAGGCTGGAGCTTCGGGTGTTAGGGCTGGTAAATCAGTGTTTATGTTGATTTACTTCCCAATATGTGTAGAGGAATCGTGGTCCTTTTCAATAGTAATGATAAATTAAGTTATTTTAGTTGATGTTTTGGTAGGAATGGTGTTAGTGGGATCATATTGCGTTTTTTTGCTGGGATCTCGTTTTTTCGGGGTTGGATAGACTCCGTCTCTTACGTTTTATGCAGATCGTTATGAATGAAACAGATACGATGAAAATGACCAATTAAATAGTGGTTGTGTTGATAAAAGTTATCCGATCTGGGGTTGTAGTGGATAATTGCCGGAGCTAAGTTTTCTCAACTTTTTTCCCCAATAATGTTATGTGAGATTTCACTTCTAGGTTGTTTTGATTATGATGGGCAAGTTTCAAGCTCACCAGAATCTGTCATTCTTGACTGAGAGTTGAGACACAATGTGCTCATTGATTAATCACCTAGTTTATGTTAGAAAATGCTTTGCTGTAATCACCTGTAATAGCTCTTGGTTTCTTGATCTGATATCATTGTTCTGCAAGAGGTTGCTTCAGGACATTAAGCTGTCTTTTGCCTTTGGTTTAGGAAGCGGAGGCTATTCCTATTTGTACGAACCACTATGGTGGACAGGCATGATTACAAGTAAGTTTTGCATAGAGATGTTCTTTTACCAATATGTTCCAACTTTTTGGTGCTGGTTGGATTGCATTCAAATGAATACATCTTTCTGTCTGTTTCAACAGTGATTGTTGGAGAAATTGCGAACTTTGCCGCGTATGCATTTGCACCAGCTCTTTTGGTTACACCACTTGGCGCACTCAGCATTATTATCAGGTTTGATATTTTCTTGGGGATTTATTATCTCGGGTAATTGGCACTTAAACGTGTCATGTATGTATATTGCAGCGCTGTGCTTGCACATATTATTTTAAATGAAAGGTTGCACCTTTTTGGCATTCTTGGTTGTGCTTTATGTGTTGTGGGCTCAACTACAATTGTCTTACATGCTCCTCAAGAACGGGAGATTGAATCAGTGAAAGAAGTATGGGACCTTGCTACAGAGCCAGGTCATTGGAATTTTCAAATTTCTGATTTACATTGACATTTATTTGATAACCTCTTTTTTTCGTTTTGATGATTCTATGGTATATGTTTTTATTACCCAAAGCACTCTATCTTTCTTTTTTTGCAGCGTTTATGTTCTATGCTGCTTTGGTTATGGCAGTCGTCCTTGTTTTGATATTTCATTACGTCCCCCAATATGGGCAGACACACATATGGTTCTATATTGGTGTATGCTCATTGGTTGGTTCGTTATCGGTATGTCTTGCTTTAAAATTGACATGATTCCTTTGAACTATGTTGAATACCAGCACGAAATATCAGATCACAAGCGACTGAAAAATGATTCTAGAAATAACAAAGAACACACAACTACACAAGGGATATATCCTTTTGGAGTTTGCAAGTAAAACGATAAATTATATAATTCTTCTCTGAAGGTCATGAGTGTGAAAGCTCTAGGAATAGCAATCAAGTTAACACTGTCAGGGATGAACCAGCTCATATATCCCCAGACATGGGCCTTTGCATTGATTGTCTTAGTTTGCGTCCTCACTCAGATGAATTACCTCAACAAGGTAAAATGCTGCTCTTCAAGTAAGATTTACCAATGCAGTGGTGATATATTTACTGATTGGCCTTTTCTTCTAGAGTATCTTTCATAGCATTTATTCTTATTGCTTGAAACACTATTTTATATGCAGGCCCTTGACACCTTCAACACTGCAGTTGTTTCCCCCATTTATTATGTCATGTTTACATCCTTAACTATCGTGGCTAGTGTTATCATGTTCAAGGTAATCACGTTGGTTTGCTTTCATCTGCTACTATGTGGTAGTGTTCATATTTGACCCATTTCCTCCATTGTTTTTCTTCACATATGTCACTCTTTCTGTGCAACGCATGTTCACACAAACAGGATTGGGATAGGCAAAATCCAACTCAGATTGTCACAGAAATGTGCGGATTTGTAACTATTCTTTCTGGGACCTTTCTTCTGCACAAGACTAAAGATATGGCCGATCATGGTAATTTACACTCACTCACACACACACACACACACACATGCATATATGATAACAACTTCGATAATTTTGATTGCTTTACATTGAGAATCACTGGTAGACTTCCTGGGGCATTTTCAACTCTCATGGCTTGGCTGTCTTAGTAGATATGAATTATGTATTTGTTAGGTCCATTATCATCCAAACTTCCGAAGCATGGTGATAAAGATGGTTTTGTTGAAGAAGGTATCCCTCTAAGGCGGCAAGATTCTTTAAGATTGCCATAAGCTGTGTGTATAATAATTTCCCTATCCCTTTACTCTTCTACGGATGGACAACTGAGTTATATTGATGATCTAAAACCACACAGGCGTACCTACTAATCTTTTGTTTTTATGAGATATTGAAACAGCCAAAATGCTATTTTCTTCTATTTGGACATTGATCTCTGTTTCCCTCTCTGCCTCATGAATATCTGTTCGTTGTGCGTGTGTATGTATAAGCAAAGAATTACGAACAGGTTAACCAATTTCTTCTGGACTTATGATGTGATCTTGCTTTTCTTTTTCTTCCCTCACATGTAAATAGAGACATACGACACATTTGGGTACTGTATATCAACACATTTGGGTACCCTATATAACATAAAATGGTACGACGTATGCTAAATTTAGGTACGCCCTATGTAAAATACTTGTATGCCGTAGGTATGCCGTACAAACACATTTAGTATCCTATATCAACGTGTTATGGTACGCAATATGCACACAGGAAGGTACGGCATGACTAAAGAAACTGCTAAAAATTAAATCGGTACCTATCTGTAAAATTTTCTGATATAGGTATCTATGTGTAAAAATTTTATTCAATTGGGTATTTATGTGTAGATGTATCTTATTTTAATTTTATTTGCTAGTTTTTTTCTTTTTTTTTAGAATTTGTTTTTCTTTTTTGGAATTTTTTTTAATGTTTACGAATTTTTAAGTCCGGCCAACTAACGAAACTACTAATTTTTCATCCGAATTGACGGCAAACTAACGAAACTACTAATTTTGTTCAAAATCGACAATATTGAGAACTAAATTAGTCAAAGCGAATTATCGAAGACTAAACTTGTTCATATCATATTAGTTATACAAGCTGAGGATCACCACATTCACATATGAAGAGTAATTGTTTAGTTCACGATGCATTTTACAGAAGACAACTAGACGGACATCACAACTCTGATAGATAGTCTGGTACGAGTCAACAAGCCTCATCATCTTCACCGATCTGTTCTTTGTGTCTCTTGCTTTGCTTTTCGTAGTCTGCTTCCATTGTTGACGATTGTTTCTCCACCTATCATCACATTAAAAATCAAACATATTGCCTATTATATGGATTTCGTTTGAAGAGATTTTCATTCAAAGAAAATATATAAGACCGACGATATTTTCAGTAGCCAATCAGGCAATAGAAAGGGAACACTTATTAGTAGTAGGCTCGTTTACTACTGACTGGTACATGAACTAAATGTATATAAACTTTAAAACTGGTATGTGATAACTTTTTTCATGTGAAGTATAACAAGCTCAACAAAGTAGTCAAAGATCGTCATAGTTGTTTCTGTCATAGTTGTTTCATTAGCTTGACACTTGCTTTAAAGGAGAGAAACACAGACCTGCTTGGAGGATCTCTTGGAACCAGAAGAACTGTGTCTGTGTGATCTGGACTGATGATCCTTGAGTTCATCAGGTGAATACGTGCGATGCTTATGATGTTTCTTATCTATATCCAAAAGGTAATAGTGAGAATCAGAACTATCGCTCTCTGTTTCATTGCTTCTTCGTCCCTTTCTCTTTTGGTGTTTGCTTCTACTCTCCTTTTCCTTGTTTCTCCTGTCCTTTTCTTGCTTGGACTGAGATAGAGAAAATGAAAAAATAAAACGGAAACTAAGTGTATATATTACTATGATATCTGCACAATACATCAATGTATTCACTGGTCGAATTGTGGATGGGCATACCTTTTCTTCTCTTCGCTTCCTTTCCTTGTCTTTTGTCTTCTCCTTCAGATCAGATACCACCTTACCAAATATTTCCTGGAAGAAATTATCGTCTCCCACGAACCTGTACATGAGCAATCCTTAATCGGCAATGCTTTTATTGATTAATTTCGTTAGCGTTGATCTTTTACCTTGCTTCAACTAGTGCTTTAAACTCTTCCCATCTTGAGGATCCTGTGATCTCCTGCTTATAATGAGAGTTATACTCAGTCAAAAAAACAAATATAGAACACGCATAAAAACTACAAGAACGAACACGTGTTGCACAGCAATTATACCTTCAAGTTAATCAAAAAGTCATAAATATCTTGGGTTAGACGTTTCCACTTCTTTGATTCTTTCTCCTCTTTCTCTTTAGCAGCTTCCACCAACTCGTTGAAAATAATCTGCAGTGTTAATATAACAGTACGAGTGAAGCACGCACCCAGGATTTTAACTTATCCAGCAATATTATCTGCGTTACTATATTTGGAGAACATATCTACCTTTAAATTTACTTGTGATACTGCTTTTGAGGCTATCTTGCTGGGAAGCGCTGCATAGAAGTCATCAAATGTCCAGCTAGTTGATAGAAGTATCTGCTTTTATACAAAAAGTCTGTTAATAGATCAAATAAATTGGGAAATGAATGCTACAACAATTCAAAATACCTTCTCACTCTTCATAGCATCCTCTATCTTCTCCTTATGACCCAGATACTGACAAGTTATTCAGCAAACAATTAACTCAGATACACGGACATAATAAAACAAGATAAAAGAACACCATTACTCGATAGTAAGTCATCCGCATCTAACGTACTTACTCACACGTAGCAAGCAACAGACTTTAGCATTCTAATTAAATACATAATTCACGTAAATTTAACAGTTAAAAGAGTGTAATTTATTGTAGCTACCTGTTTCTCAAGGTCGTCAATGACATCATCAAAAAGTTCCTCTGCAGTGGACCCTGAGGTGTTTGAAGAGACAGCAACATATGCTGGTGCATCTTTAACCTGTAAACCGTGTCATTACAAAAAAGACCTATTCACCAAATGAACATTAAATTAATTATTTTTTTCTCCAGCAATAACCTTATTGCAATACTCTCGCCAATGAGTACGGGCTGTAAGAGTGCCATTTGCAACATGTTCTTCCAATAACTTCCGAAATTCATCGCGATTCCTTCGTTCTTCTTTCCTCAGCAACGCCTAATTCGAGATACTTTCATACTTGGAGAAGAGATGAGGAAAAAGATAGAATTAAAGATAAACAAATAAACATGACTATGTTACCGTTCTTAATTTTCTCTTTGACTCTTCTTCTGCCTCTAGATCACGTACATATTCCTGAATGATGGCAGCCCAAAAACTAATAATAACGTATTTCGAAGAGGTAAAATAGTGACAGATTTTTGTGTAATTCGATCTTGTAGTGAATAAGTATAAGAAGCATAGTACCTGGAATAGTTCGAGGCGGTCAATTTTTTCCAAGCGTGAGCACCTCTCATCTTCTTCAAGACGATGCTGAACTTTTCTCCATTGGCTATTGGCCTGCACAAGTTGCGTAATAACTTGGCATCGATATCTAATTTAAATGTGGTAGATGCAAATGAATATATATATATATATATATATATATGTATATTATTACTATACAAGTAACATGCCTGGATGAAGTCACATGATTTAAGAAATTCCATATACTCCGCTTTATGGCGCTTGTGGTCCTCTACAGCCTTAGCTCGTTCCTGAAAGATATAGACAATGTCAACTCGCGAGCATGTAATATCAAGCTAAAATATAGACATTAAAGCAACCGTAGAAAGCAGATCCAAACGATACCTTTTTCTTAAGCTCTTCAATGTGGTCTTTAAAGAGGTCCTCACGGTCTTTAACTCGTTCAACTGCTTGAAAACGCTCATCTTTCTCAAACATAGATACAGCTTTGCTGTAGCAATGAGATAAACAATTGAAACAAACTCATTCAATAGATAGCATATGTGTGGAAGATCTTATAAAAGTTACAAGTACAACACATTTTAATATACTCGAGTATATAGACAAAAAAATTGAAAAGAAACAATGACCTCCATCTTGTCGATGACGTTAGATCGTGTGCTTCCTGTGCCCATTAGAAGAGATGAGGTTCATCGATTGCGTCACAAACATATCGTATGGTTAAAAGTGTTATTATATACTTCGCAATAAAAGCAACAAGCAAACATTTACTTCTAACATGCCCTTGAAATCCTCTCGTGCTTTTTTCTGTCTAAACCTTCTCTCTTCAGCGTCTTGCTTCTTCTTCTGAGCAACAAACTGAAGCATACATGTAGAAACATGATCATATGTTGAAATAGAACGCATCTGCTTGAATTATAGATATATTAGCATCCAAACATAACACAACTATAACCTTTCTACCTCATGAAAAACTTGCTTTCTCTCCCCCAAAGATCGAAGTACACCATATCTCTTGTCATTTATTATCATTCTCATAGCCTGTTCAAATCATCTGATTAGTGGGCACAGAACCTCTATACTAACTAGTAAATTTCCTTTCAGAAAAGAGGCAAGAATTACCTGATCCCAATTTGCATCAGAACCAATATTAGCTGACTCCAGAAGAGCTTTGAAAGCATTCTTTGCATCCTGAATAAAAAAAAAAAATAATGTAATTTCTATACAACAAATCAAATGAATAAATGATGTCACTAGTAAACATTATGACAACTGCTGCAAATAAAATATATAAAATTAGAATATAATACCTCCCTACAAGCTAGGTGATGTAAATATTAACCATGGTATCAAAATTCAGATCAAGGGGTCATGCGTAGAAATCCTAACAACCACCCCGTAAAAAGAAATTTCACATCTAAGGCTAGATATAAGAAAGAAATCATCTTAGACGTGACGAGATGTGTTGCAAATATGATATCCTCCCCATAAGCATAAGCTTTTAGGTGAAACTGAAATAGTCATTCAACAACCTCTTTGCTCTCGTACGTCAAAGTCCCTTGCTCTTTTGTTTTTCCCTCATGCACCTCAATGCCTACTGCTACAGAGAGTTCTGAGGTTTTGGTAGATCCCTGCATGCCAAATTAATATGTTACGATAAACACCCACCAGGAAAGAATAAAATTACTGCAACAAAGACATACGTTTACCTCCTCACTCCTTGGGGTTTTTGAAGAACGTCCAGCATCCTGAGGAGTCATAGTATCAGAAATCCTGACAAAAAAATATAAAATTGATCATGTTATCACCAGAATCAGACAAACGAAATTACTCACACATACATTGGTGATTTGATGGCATAAAGATGGGTAGCAGGCGCAGCTGACTCAGAATCAACAAGTGATGAAGCTGCTTCAGTAAAACTGACTTTTGGGTCTGATTCTTCTCTATTAATTGGGGGCTCATAATCAGAACCAAGTTTAGGGTTAAGTGACTCGGTTGATACTAATACACTAGTAGTTTCAGCTCCAGAAACAGAATTAGCAGCAGAAGGGTACACATGATCTCCACTTCTCGATTCTTCATGTGAAATCAAATTTGCTTTTTCCCGTGCCAACTGCTCACATCAGACAAGAAAATATCAGACGAATTATTAGCTAAGAAATTTTCAATTGCTTGGTCACCTACAATAGTACCTTAACCTCATCCGGCATAACCCACTTCGATTTTTTCATGACGCTGTTATAGAAGAACCTGCTAGCAGTGCAGTATGCATATTTTAATGCATTCTTAATAAAGAAGTATTGAAAAAAAAGCATGTTCAAAAGATCTTGAGGAGCACGAATTTAACACCTCCGTCCATCAGGAGCAGTGACTTCTCTCCAGTCTGTGGTTGAATCCGCTCGCTAGAGAGTGATTAAAAAATAATTTAGGAGCAGTATAATGCACCATGAATATGATCGATACAACTAACATGTAACGTCTACAAGACGCACATGAGCTCGCGCATTCAACAGGAAAGCCATCGTGATAACAAGCAGTGTTTTGTCAAATAAAATGAATTCAAAGTACATAATGAAACAACACGTGAATAAAAGATATAAATGCACAAGTTTATTATGACTAACTTCAGTAGGAGTCATCAGTTCGAAAGGCTTCTTCCAAGAAGAGACCTTAGTCCTTCTATTGTAATAAAACCTGCACTTAAGATGTGTTATATAAATAAAAAAGAAAACTAGATAGTACACACAACTGATAGTATAGCAAATGGCCTACATATCCATAAAAATTCAAATTTCCGGCAAAAAGTAATTTCCACTTTCCAGTATACCATACAATATTATAATATTGCCATCATTGTCACTAGTATGAAATTATCTCAGATGCTGTACAGGCACACACAAAAACAAGGGTAGTGAGGATTTGAACGTCGAATGTGTAAAAGCACAACAGGCTCATGTAGCATCTTACGTTTTGCCATCACGAGTGTGTACTTTCCAATCAGATGTAGCTTGCTCATTCTTATAAGAAAGATTATCGTTTCCCTGGTACAAAAATTAAATATCAAGAGAATAAGCTTAGGAATGAAATCATACTCTTGAAACGGGAAGAAAACCTGCTCGCAAAGTCTAATATATATTATGACTAATTTCAGCAGTTTCATTTAATCTGACCATGGTGACACGATCCTCTGACTTCTTAGAAGATTCGCTAGGTAACCACTGCTGTGACTCGATGCTCTGCTCGACAATTTTCCCAATATCATCACCCCCATTTGAGAACCACCTCTCTTCTCCATTCCCCTGTTGAACAATTTGTTGGTGAGGCAAAACTAATTGCATATCCTGACTCGCAGTACCAACCCATGTTTGTACGGCCTGGTATGTGGAGCCTGAACGTTGTTGGCTATCAGATAACTAAAGAAGAAGGAAAAAAGAAAAGTCAGTAAATAAAATATGGTCATTTTGCTCGAAATGGAAATTATCATCATAAAGCAGATGATTACGTCGAATGACATAGGAGCATTCACTGGATTCGCAAAATTGGAATTGCTCGGAATCTGAGATTGTACAGTAGAGGCCATCACCTGTCCTTGAGGAGGTGGTGGTGGTGGTGGAGGCGGGACCACATGATTATATTGGATGTGTGGAGGTTGAATTCCAATGTTTGAACTTGCCGGAGTAAATGAGGGTGGCGGCAGCGCAGCAACAGGTCGAAACTAGATCGAACAATATAGCAAATCACAAATATAAAAAATTCCAAATTCACATGTCTCAGAATATAATTAAGAAGATGAAGATTTAGCAAGAATAGTCCAAAAATAAGTAGAGCTTACTTGCATCGACAGTGGAGAAGGAACTTGAGGATGGCCCATTTGACTAATTACGTGAGGTCGGGCAGGCTTTCGTTCCGAGATTCAAGTAAATAGGGAAATAATTAAGCAGATAAAAATTTCACAAGACAGACGAATAACATTATAATCGAAGGATTCTGCAAGGGCGTGCAAGGTTTTAAATCCGTATCAGGAAGGACTAAAGTACTAAAAAGTACAATTGTGACAGACAAGCTCCAATAAAATTTATTTCAACCATTAATTACACATAACAAGAGGAAATCATGTATTAGACGCTTATCCTCGCAAGCTTAGCGCTTAGAAATGGAAAAAAAACAATATAAAATTGATTGACAAAGATCTGACACTCACAAATTTTATTGCATCTGAGGATACTTGTCAGCATAGGATATTCAAGCATATATATAATGACCTGGTGAGTCAATCCGTGTATGTACATATGCTTTCAATACTAACACACAAATCTCAACCGATTGATGCTCCAAAAACATACGAAACACATATCTTCATAATTTATTTAGATCAGCAAGATACGATAAGTGACGCAATTAATTATCTTCTAAAGTACATAAAAATTAACAATTTAAGCAATCAATTTACAAATATTACCTGAAAGCCTGTGAACTGAGAATTATTAGCCATTTCACGCGAAATTACTGAATCCTGTAAAAACACATCAAAGTATATGCGACTGCCAGCAAATAGTTGAATGAAGCTAACATCATCAAACAAATTTGATTGAGGAACTAAAGCAATAACCAATCGATTGGATCTTTATGGCTTGTTTAGCATAACAATTAAAACACATCCATACGTCAATTTAACAATAAGAAAGCTTTCTTCCTCTTCGAACCAATCATTTCATCAAATCCGCATCTTTAAAACCAATGCATATACAAGAAATATCTTTATATTGAAATCAATTCCTGTGCATTGAAATTCAATCTAAAATTATAAGCAACAAACAAAAAACTTCACATTTGCATCGACTTGTATCCCAAATAGAACATAAAACACAAGACACTCCACTGAATTCAAATATAGTGAAATATTAGTAAAGTAGGACACCGATTGAACCCTAAAACATTACCACATCCCCGCGAAAGGGGGGGGGGGGGGGGGAAATAGAGAGTAGCAGCGGTCAGGATACTGAAACCTAAAATAACCTCAAAGAATAGCACTTAATTTGACATGGAATCAAAAGCTTACGACTAATTTCTTCAACACAAGCAATTGCTGAAAAAATAATTCGCTACGATTGTTTCGGTAGCTGTTTTTTATTTATCATTTCCTAGTTCATTCAAATAAAATGGAAAAAGAATTCTAAGAACCAACTTATGATAAATAAAACAAATAAAACAGTTCAAAGTTTATACGAAAAAAATTAAAATATAGAGTATCTACAATTAAATGTACATCAACATATTTAACACTTCGGTAAAATGTTTATGTTAAGGTACCCCTTGAAACATTCCCCAAAGTACATTTTTAAGAAAATAAATTATGGGAATTACTATTTACCGCCCCCTTTTTACTTGTTACCGCCCCCTAAAGGACTGAAAAAAGACTATTTTGCCCCTATGTTATTTAAAATAATTTAAAAAGCTAAAATATAATAAATAGTAAGAATTCCTATTTAAAGTACTGTACTACGCAACACTTTTCAAATCACACATCCAAATCAAACACCGAAACAGAGAAATTTGAAAATCGCAATGGAACGAGGAAAAGGAAAGGGAAAGGGAAAGGGGGTGCTCTCACGATTGGTAAGAAAATTGTCGTAAAATTCATTCGTATTTAATTAGATTGTCGAAAACGAGTCGAAATAGGCCGAAAACGGTTGAAGGGGGGGGGGGGGGGGGGGGGAAGGGGGGGGGGGGGGGGGGGGGAGTAGCAGCGGTCAGGATACTGAAACCTAAAATAACCTCAAAGAATAGCACTTAATTTGACATGGAATCAAAAGCTTACGACTAATTTCTTCAACACAAGCAATTGCTGAAAAAATAATTCGCTACGATTGTTTCGGTAGCTGTTTTTTATTTATCATTTCCTAGTTCATTCAAATAAAATGGAAAAAGAATTCTAAGAACCAACTTATGATAAATAAAACAAATAAAACAGTTCAAAGTTTATACGAAAAAAATTAAAATATAGAGTATCTACAATTAAATGTACATCAACATATTTAACACTTCGGTAAAATGTTTATGTTAAGGTACCCCTTGAAACATTCCCCAAAGTACATTTTTAAGAAAATAAATTATGGGAATTACTATTTACCGCCCCCTTTTTACTTGTTACCGCCCCCTAAAGGACTGAAAAAAGACTATTTTGCCCCTATGTTATTTAAAATAATTTAAAAAGCTAAAATATAATAAATAGTAAGAATTCCTATTTAAAGTACTGTACTACGCAACACTTTTCAAATCACACATCCAAATCAAACACCGAAACAGAGAAATTTGAAAATCGCAATGGAACGAGGAAAAGGAAAGGGAAAGGGAAAGGGGGTGCTCTCACGATTGGTAAGAAAATTGTCGTAAAATTCATTCGTATTTAATTAGATTGTCGAAAACGAGTCGAAATAGGCCGGAAAACGGTTGAAGGGACGCGAAATCGGGCCAAAAACGGCACGACCGAAATCCGATTTCGGTCGCCCAAGTGCCGACCGAAACATGATTTCGGTCGGCCAGGGTAGAGACCGAAATCGGATTTCGGTCACTGCCCTGGCCGACCGAAATCATGTTTCGGTCGGCACTTGGGCGACCGAATTTATTGCTCGGTCGCCGTAGTACCGACCGAAATCGGGTTTCGGTCGTAGCCTCGCCGACCGAAATCGGATTTCGGTCGGCCAGTATCCAACCGAAGTCGGATTTCGGTCGGGTAACGGGCTGACCGAAATCCAATTTCGGTCGAATAAATTTTTTTTTTTTTAAAAAAAATTATCTAATTGCAGGCGCTTGGTGGGAAGTCCCTGGTTGGAGGGAGCAGCAGATCCCCCCCGTTGGAGGGATCTGGAGAGCGTCATACGAGGGCGCGCGGCGTTGATGCATCCGTTCGTAGGGAACGGGAGGAGGCGAGGCGGCAGCGAGCGGGTGATTCGCATTCCGTGTATGCGAAATACGATCCCAATGCGGAGGAGGAGGCGCACGCGGATGAGGAGGTGCCATACGATGCGGCATCGTTTCAGTCATCCGACGATGATGCGATACCGGTCTCCTCAGGTACATCCCTTCTTCATTATAAACTGACTTGCGATGTCGTGTCTTAACTATCATACCAACGTTAAATTTATTTATGTGGTATTCGTAAAAAATAAAATAGGGAGCAAGCGCTCCAGGGTCGTAGATGACGATTCCTGGAGGGTGCAGGTGCCACAGCCAGGTGGTCCGCAAGATAGCGAGGTGATCCCTAGTTACTTGGGGCACATCGCGCCCCGCATCTGGATGGGTGAGGAGGAGAGGCCCGTGCTGAAGTGCGAGGGGCGGGCGTTAGTGCTTCGGCAGCTTAAGCAGTGGTACTGTCAATTCCCGCCGGAGACACAGAGCGAGATCGATGGCACAGGCCTCTTACACCTCACAGATGCGATGCTCGTACACTTGGACCAACCTCTTCTGTGCGCTTTTGTGGAGCGCTGGCACCCCGACACGAACACCTTCCACATGCCGTGGGGGGAGATGACGATCATGCTCCACGATGTCGAGCAGATCCTCCGACTCCCGATCGACGGGACGATGGTTTCGGGCACCCCGGACGCTGGCGACCAGCAGATCGCGGCGAGGGAGATTATGGGCGTATCCGCAGACGCCCTGAGGGGATTTTGGAGAGCAGGGTCGGTTGCGTCGAAAGACGTGATGCAGAGGATGCGGGAGGGTCGGCCGGCGGGATTCCAGGCCATCGCTTGGCTGTGGATTCTATTGGGGTCGACCCTGTTCGTCGACAAGAGCGGGAATCGGGTGAAGCCCGACATCATGCACGAGTTCTATCGCTCCCTGCCATCTGCCAGCCATTACTCGTGGGGTTCGGCTGCTCTTGCTTACCTCTATCGCCAGCTTGGGCTCGCAAGCCGAGCGGATGCTAGGGGTTTAGCTGGGTGCCTGTCGTTACTACAGGCGTGGATCTACGAGTACTTAATTTGACATGGAATCAAAAGCTTACGACTAATTTCTTCAACACAAGCAATTGCTGAAAAAATAATTCGCTACGATTGTTTCGGTAGCTGTTTTTTATTTATCATTTCCTAGTTCATTCAGGATACTGAAACCTAAAATAACCTCAAAGAATAGCACTTAATTTGACATGGAATCAAAAGCTTACGACTAATTTCTTCAACACAAGCAATTGCTGAAAAAATAATTCGCTACGATTGTTTCGGTAGCTGTTTTTTATTTATCATTTCCTAGTTCATTCAAATAAAATGGAAAAAGAATTCTAAGAACCAACTTATGATAAATAAAACAAATAAAACAGTTCAAAGTTTATACGAAAAAAATTAAAATATAGAGTATCTACAATTAAATGTACATCAACATATTTAACACTTCGGTAAAATGTTTATGTTAAGGTACCCCTTGAAACATTCCCCAAAGTACATTTTTAAGAAAATAAATTATGGGAATTACTATTTACCGCCCCCTTTTTACTTGTTACCGCCCCCTAAAGGACTGAAAAAAGACTATTTTGCCCCTATGTTATTTAAAATAATTTAAAAAGCTAAAATATAATAAATAGTAAGAATTCCTATTTAAAGTACTGTACTACGCAACACTTTTCAAATCACACATCCAAATCAAACACCGAAACAGAGAAATTTGAAAATCGCAATGGAACGAGGAAAAGGAAAGGGAAAGGGAAAGGGGGTGCTCTCACGATTGGTAAGAAAATTGTCGTAAAATTCATTCGTATTTAATTAGATTGTCGAAAACGAGTCGAAATAGGCCGGAAAACGGTTGAAGGGACGCGAAATCGGGCCAAAAACGGCACGACCGAAATCCGATTTCGGTCGCCCAAGTGCCGACCGAAACATGATTTCGGTCGGCCAGGGTAGAGACCGAAATCGGATTTCGGTCACTGCCCTGGCCGACCGAAATCATGTTTCGGTCGGCACTTGGGCGACCGAATTTATTGCTCGGTCGCCGTAGTACCGACCGAAATCGGGTTTCGGTCGTAGCCTCGCCGACCGAAATCGGATTTCGGTCGGCCAGTATCCAACCGAAGTCGGATTTCGGTCGGGTAACGGGCTGACCGAAATCCAATTTCGGTCGAATAAATTTTTTTTTTTTTAAAAAAAAATTATCTAATTGCAGGCGCTTGGTGGGAAGTCCCTGGTTGGAGGGAGCAGCAGATCCCCCCCGTTGGAGGGATCTGGAGAGCGTCATACGAGGGCGCGCGGCGTTGATGCATCCGTTCGTAGGGAACGGGAGGAGGCGAGGCGGCAGCGAGCGGGTGATTCGCATTCCGTGTATGCGAAATACGATCCCAATGCGGAGGAGGAGGCGCACGCGGATGAGGAGGTGCCATACGATGCGGCATCGTTTCAGTCATCCGACGATGATGCGATACCGGTCTCCTCAGGTACATCCCTTCTTCATTATAAACTGACTTGCGATGTCGTGTCTTAACTATCATACCAACGTTAAATTTATTTATGTGGTATTCGTAAAAAATAAAATAGGGAGCAAGCGCTCCAGGGTCGTAGATGACGATTCCTGGAGGGTGCAGGTGCCACAGCCAGGTGGTCCGCAAGATGGCGAGGTGATCCCTAGTTACTTGGGGCACATCGCGCCCCGCATCTGGATGGGTGAGGAGGAGAGGCCCGTGCTGAAGTGCGAGGGGCGGGCGTTAGTGCTTCGGCAGCTTAAGCAGTGGTACTGTCAATTCCCGCCGGAGACACAGAGCGAGATCGATGGCACAGGCCTCTTACACCTCGCAGATGCGATGCTCGTACACTTGGACCAACCTCTTCTGTGCGCTTTTGTGGAGCGCTGGCACCCCGACACGAACACCTTCCACATGCCGTGGGGGGAGATGACGATCATGCTCCACGATGTCGAGCAGATCCTCCGACTCCCGATCGACGGGACGATGGTTTCGGGCACCCCGGACGCTGGCGACCAGCAGATCGCGGCGAGGGAGATTATGGGCGTATCCGCAGACGCCCTGAGGGGATTTTGGAGAGCAGGGTCGGTTGCGTCGAAAGACGTGATGCAGAGGATGCGGGAGGGTCGGCCGGCGGGATTCCAGGCCATCGCTTGGCTGTGGATTCTATTGGGGTCGACCCTGTTCGTCGACAAGAGCGGGAATCGGGTGAAGCCCGACATCATGCACGAGTTCTATCGCTCCCTGCCATCTGCCAGCCATTACTCGTGGGGTTCGGCTGCTCTTGCTTACCTCTATCGCCAGCTTGGGCTCGCAAGCCGAGCGGATGCTAGGGGTTTAGCTGGGTGCCTGTCGTTACTACAGGCGTGGATCTACGAGTACTTCCCATGCTTCCGCCCACACCGTCTACCCAATCAGGTGGAGCCTGGCCATGCACGATCACGCATGTGGTCCGTATCTCAGGTCGAGCGGACGGGACACCGATTAATTGAGATCCGCCGTCAGCTAGTTGCGATGACAGCGAGCGAGGTATAATACCAATTTTTATTCTATATTCACGACAATTATATAATAATAACGAACTGTTATCAGGTCGCTTGGTTGCCGTACGGTCCCAGCGGCGCAGCACCTGAGGACTCTTTTCGTGGGCTGGGTTAGATATCGCGACATCGTGGAACCCTACGTACCCTCGAGAGTGTTGCGCCAGCTGGGTTACGTGCAGCACATCCCGCCGCCGATGACACCGCCGCAGAAGGCGTATATGCCAGCAGACCCGTCGAGGTATAAGGTCCACCATTCTGGCGATGCAGCAGAATTTGCTTGGCGGCAGTTCCCGTACGCGTACATCCTGAACCTGTCGTACATCAGCCGGGCGGCCAAAGAGTACCTTGGTGAGACCGTTGAAGGGTACATGGACTGGTACGAGCGGCATTCTCATCCTCGTCTGTTTTCGTCGGAGTCAGGATCCTCTTCGGGCGGCATCCCGCCCCGCAGCCATACCGACTATGTCCGTAATTTAATGCAATTTGGATTTTATATATTTGTATGTTTAATCAAATTTTATATGTATCAATTATGTGTGCAGTGGTACAGCTCGATGTATGCATTGAGCACCGAGATGCTAGCTACGCTGCAGCTCCACGACCAGGAGCAGACAGAGCGCTACAGAGACAGGCTCGACGACATGAACGACCGCTGGCGCAATGCCCCGTAATGTGCTCGTGGTTTATTTGTCCTTCTTTTGTGTATCGGACTCGTAATATTAATATTTATATAATTCCTAACTACCGAACGCATGGTGTGATTTTTTTGAATAATAATAATAAAACATAAAAAATAATAATATCAATACTTATTGTTAATAATATTAATAATACAAAATATTAATTAATAATAATAATAACAATAATAATAATAATGCAATTTAATATTAACAATAATAATATTAATAATAATAATATTAACAATAATAAGATAAAAACTAATTTTATTAACAACAATAATAATATACAAAATAATAAGATAAAAATAATATTATTATTTAATATTATTAACAATAATAATATTAATAATATTAATAATAATATACAAAATAATAATATAAAAAATAATATTATTAAATAATATTATTAACAATAATAATATACAAAATAATAATATAAAAAATAATATTATTAAATAATAATATTAACAATAATAATAATATACAAAATAATACAAACGGAATTACTTCATACTATATTTATGCATGAGTTGCAACCAATGTTCGAATCTGCTCTGATATCTAAGTTCCCACCCATCAAGTCGACGATCACGATACGTATGCCAATACGGATGCAACACGGGCATAGGAAAGTCTCCACGTAAATTCAGTCTAATATAATGCTGGAAGTATCGTGAAAGAATGCATGTTGATGGTCGATCCGTTGCCGTACCCGTAGAGGGTAACTACAGCGTTCCAAATTGTCGCCACAGCCCACAGATCGCACGGTGTCAACATCCAGTGGTTTGCCAAGCAAGCCCCCCCTTCCCAGCGTATACGATCCAGCTGCATTTCCAATGAATCACCGTAATACAATGGCGCGTAAAGATTCCAATGGGCCTCGATTTCGTTCGCGACGTTATGCCTTAAGGTGATCCATTCTTCCTCGTCATTGTAAATATGGGAAGCGATAGCACGAAATCCGCAGTTGCCGTCCGCCACCACATCCTTATAACTAACTATATACGGATGGATGACTGATGTTACGTGGTGCTGCAAGCGGCTGTGGAAGAAGTTGGATTCACCTATACAAAGTAATTTACAAGACTACATGATTTATCCAAGTTCGCATGAATACAGGGGTGAACGTTAAAAGTACCTGTATCCGTAGTAGAAGTACGAGAGCGCTTCGCAGACAAAGATGACGTACGGCCATGACTGGAACGACCCTGGCTGCTACGGCTTGTACTGCTGCGCCCTCCGCTGCGTCCCCCCCTTGGGAGTGCGTACTCCCAAGCACTTCGATCACGTTTCGTCGAGTCTCTTTTCTTTGGTCGACCTTTTACAGATGTCTTAACAACTGGCTCATTCCACTCTTGCGCCTCGGGATAGAGATGTTCGTGAACAACTCGATGGAGGCTACGCATAACGGCGGGATCGCGTGTTTCTGCCTCGCGCACGAGGTCGTAAAAGCGCTCCTGCTCAGAAATATCTGGAACTACTCACTCGCCGATTGTGAGTGTCCTCCAGAAGTCGTGCAAGCATTCTAACGAAACTGGATAGTTGTTGTCCACGCATTGCTGGAGCTCGCAAGCACACGGTAGTTGGTGCGTACGTCGTACTACACATCCGCACCTGGAGTAAACTTCATTCGACAACTCTTTAGCCCGCCGCAGCTCATGTCCCATAATTAATATTGCATGGTGTGAAACTCTGTATAACAATGTTAGGAATGGAAATCCAGAGTTCGGAATAGGTCGTTTCGACCGGGACTCCTCAAGTGTCTGCATGTCACCAGTAACAAAATTATTAGATAAGGAACACTGACACGTAATTATAATATTATTTACCTTTCTTATGCGAATTAACTGGTTTTGAATCTGCTCGTGCACCTTCACCCAGACGGTGTCAAGTGATCCAGTGGCGGAGTTCAGCCATCCTTTCAGCTCGCTATGAGCACTCTCCACACGACACGTAGTGGTGTTCCCGAAATGAAGCACCTGGTTCGTCCAAGCTCTGGCGAACTTCTCCTTATGCACCAACCACGTCTGCTCAACATAACTAACGATTTCTGAGCCGGGTAGCCAACGAAGACGCATGTCGTTCACTGCGTTCTCGTATTCGTCAACCGTCGGAGCTTCCACGACTGCTTTCCAGGACTTGTGCGTGAAGTGAGCTGCGGTCTTTTTGCTCCTCCCCCCCAACCAATAAATTTTGTTCTCCACATCTTTATAAATATGCCACGTGCACAGCAGATGGTGAGAATGTGGAAATACCATATGTACCGGTCGAAGAAGGCCCAACTCACGATCAGTGACAATCGCGGACGGGTGGACACCTGGCCCTAGAATATCCCTGACTGACTGCAACATCCACCCGTAACTTCGCTCGGTCTCGTCCTCCATGACGGCAAACCCACACAGAAAGTTGTGATTACAGGGAGTCATCCCTATAATCTCAACTAGAGGCATCTTATATCTATTTGTCTTGTACGTCGAGTCAATCCCAATAAAATAAGGGTACGTCCTCAGCAGTGCGAGTGACTCCGGGTGCGCGAGAAAGACATGTGTCAGCACATTACTCTCCTCATCTCTCAGCGCTTCAACAAAATATCCGGACTCTGTCGCCTGGTGCATCAACTGGCTCACGACGTCTCGACCCTCAGAACATTGCTTCTTCAAACGATCTCTGTAATTATATACATGTCGGATCGTCGCGTTATCCTCAGCGTGTCGAGCCCTCATCGCTGAGAGGATATGTGCTGGTTTCGCTTGGGCAGCAGTCATTTCCTCTACGACCTTCTTTGCCTGGCTGCTCAACCCACTCGTCTGGCGGTGACCCTCTGGATACTGTATCAGAGGGTGATTGTGTATGGAATTCTCCGGTGCACCCGTACGAATGTACCATTCCCTAGTAGCTGGATCTTGCTGGGCTATGACTACAAACGGACACCTGCACTTGTTAGACTTGGACATCCTCTCCAATTCATCCTCCTTGCCTCTATAACGTTCTCCGCGAGAACATCTAATCAATTTTTTTGTTCCACATTTCTTGTGCGACGAAATTATCACCTCGAAACCAAGACCAATAGCGACGCCTTTCGCCCAGTTAATGGCTTCCACGTCGGTCGAAAATCGTCCTCCTTCTCGGAAATGCTCACTGTAGTTTATCCCGTCACCCGTGGAATCCTCCGGGACAATCTCCGAGTCTGGAAAAAATAAAAAATAAAAAAAAAATTAAAAAAAAAATTGTGACCGAAATCGGAATTCGGTCACCCTAAGAGGCGACCGAAACAAGATTTCGGCAGCCTCTAAGTTGACCGAAATCCGATTTCGGTTGTCGTCGGCCCGACCGAACAATTATTTCGGTCGGACTAAGTGGCGACCGAAAAAACAATTTCGGTCACCACTTGGTCCGACCGAAAAAAAATTTCGGTCGGACCAAGTGGTGACCGAAATTGTTTTTCGGTCGCCACTTAGTCCGACCGAAATAATTGTTCGGTCGGGCCGAATTTTCCGATACAATCCAATGTAAGTTCGAGAATTCACGTCTATACGAATTGAATTTACGAGAATTTGCTTACCATTGGTGCCAGTAGACTGTTTCTTTTGACCTTTCAATTTCGAAAATAGACGATTCATTGAAATGTTTTAATTATTTGTTATGTTTGAATCTGATTTGGATGTCTGATTGCGATATCAGATGAGTGAAAATGACTTTAAATAGAAATTTAAATTAGAAAGGGCAAAATAGTCTTTTTTCAGTCCTTTAGGGGGCGGTGACTAGGAAAAAGGGGGCGGTGAATAGCAATCCAGTAAATTATTCATGTCATTTTGCGCTCGAACGAAACCAAAAAACATAACAAAAAAAAAAATTGGGGTAATGATTGGGTAATAACAATAAATTGCGTCTAGACGTGCATCAGATCGGGTAGCGGTAGCGGTAACGGGTAATTCTGGTTCGGATTAAGATTTTTCACTTGTCGGGTCCCCGCTTGTCGATATATCGGGTTCGGGTACCCGACGTTGGATACCCGATTTGAATTGGAAATATGACTAAAAATATTATAATGCAATATAAATATCAAAATATTATACTAAGTATCATATATAATATTGCATATTTTATATTAAATAAATATAGTATATACATATTTTTATATGTTTATTAATAAAATCTTGAGAATAAATTTTTAAAATTTTATAATAATTTATGCATTGATAATAAAATATCATTTATTAATTATACAACTAAAATAAAAAGTAATCGAAATATTATTTAAAACTTTAACATCATTCAAATTAGATATTGATATCTAAATATGTGTTATATCTTTTATGTTTATATATTAAAACTAAAATATTATTTTAGAAAAAATATATATCGACTATCCGAATAACCCGATCGAGTAGTAAATTACCACCCGATATCCGAACCGATTAATACTTATCGGGATCCGAACAACCCGATCAGATTCGGCTAAAACCCGAATACCCAAATCCGAACAGCCCGTTGCCGAAATCATTTTTCGTCTTCCTGGAGTGCCTTTTCACGGATTTTTTAAGTAAATAGCCCTTGAGCTGGTCATCTTTTAAAAAATAGCACCCAAAATTGGACTTTACCTTTCTACCCTTACTAACTCTGCTCTAAAGACTATTTTACCCTTATTTAATGTCAATCAACAACCTCAACAACACTTAACGATGAAATTAATTAAAGGGTTTACATGTTACACTGTAGCGAATATGAACCATATGAAACATCAGACCCGTTATAGAAGAGTGGGGTAAAAGTAAAAAAAAACAACCACTTTCATTCACTTCCAGTAAAAAAAGCAAGCGTGTCTCCCGCCCCTGCACTGCAAATCGTCTCCACTTTCACTTCCAGTAAAAGAACAAGCGTGTGCTCTCCCGCCCCTGCACTGCAAATCGTCGTCTTCTCTGCAAATCGACTCATTCGACAATGGCATTCAACGCGAACGTGGAGTTACGTGTTCTACTCTTCGTCTTCTTCAATTTAACGCGAGAGGGGATCTGGGAACGACCCATCGAACCCTAATTTGGTGCGGACCCGTGCTTGCAAGCATAGGACAGAGCTTGGTAGCATAGGACTCGCGCTTGCAAGCATATGACCCGTGCTTGCAAGCATAGGACCCGTGCTTGCAAGCATAGGACATGGGTCACGCGCGCGCAAGTTCGGGGGACCCGCGGGTTATAATCAGGGGACCCGCGCGCTATGCCCAGGGGACCCGCGCTTATACGCAGGGGACCCGCGCTTATACGCACGGTTTCCCTGCTTAAACGCTCGAGTCCTCTTACCTTGCGCAAGCGGGGGGACCCGCGCGTTATAAGCAGGTGACCCGCGCGCTATGCCCAGGAGACCCGCGCTTATACGCAGGGGACCCGCGCTTATACGCACGGTTCCCCTGCTTAAACGCTCGGGTCCTCTTACCTTAACGGGCGGGTCCTGTGCCACTGCGCGTACGCAAGTTCGGGGGACCCGCGCGTTATAAGCAGGGGACCCGCGCGCTATGACCAGGGGACCCGCGCTTATACGCAGGGGACCCTTGCTGGGACCGCGCCGATGCGCAGGGTCTCATGCGCGTCCGTGCTTGAATCTCAGCATATGCGATGCGGTCCCCTGCGCATCTATGCATAAGGGTTTTCTGTTTTAATTATTTCATACCACGTAATTTAGCTAAAATGTGTTTTACGCATAAATTAGGTTGTGATGCAGAAGCAGTTCGACACAGTGGACGAAGTTCCCCGTTTGAGTGTAAAAATGAGCTCGTTATACGCGGATGCCAGCGAGCTGATAAGACAATGTCTGAACCACCACGAGTGGGAGATTTTTAGGAACGAGAGTCCGTTCGGCCGTCTTGTTATGGCTGAGCCTGATTTTAACCTCTCGGGCCAGTTGCTGTGGTACCTCATCCAGAACCAGACGATGCTGCACAACCGGGAAGAGTTGTGGATGATTTTTGGCGGAAAACCACTCCGATTTTCAAAGTCGGATTATTGCCTAATCACCGGGCTAAAGTTCGCAGCCGAGCTACCGCCGGTAAACGTCGGCTCACAATTCACCGCAAGACATTTTGGCAACAACTCAAAAGTCCGCATGTCGCACGTCAAGCGTGTGTTGGAGGAGTTGTCTGGCGACGAGGACGATGTCGACTTCGAGAAGCTGAAGTTGGCGGACGTGTACTTCGCCACCGCCGTGTTGATGCCTCGACCGTCGAAGAAGAACACCATCGTCAGTACGACAGTCCTTAGTCTCGTCGAAGATCGATTTGCATTCTCCCAGTACCCTTGGGGCACCGTGGCTTTCTGTGAGGTGATACGAAGTGTTAAGGTAAATCTACGGGAGAGGCCACGGGACTGGCTGATCAGTGGGTTCGTACAACCACTTCAGGTGAATTATAACTAAGCTTCTTGCATACCATGTTTTGAGGGACGTTTGTAAGATTTTTTGCGTTATTTGTATTCAGATACTAGCATACGAGTGCATGCCGGGGGTTGCAGAGAAGTTTGCGGTTCGCAACGAAGAAGATTTCACGCCACGCATGCTCAGGTGGGCGACGAAGAATTGGGGTCGCAAAGCATGCCCGACTCTTAGGACGGTCGCAGATGCCGTCAACGGAGATTTTGTACGAGGGTTGTTAGTGCCGTCAGCGGAAGAGTTGGAGGCGGCGTACTTTAGGGACAGCGTTTTCGACGTTGGGGCGGCACACGACATATTCGACCGTGTGACGGGCCTACTGACGCGGGGAGTGGAGGTTAGGTGTTTCCCTGTCCACCGCGATCGTGGCGACGACGATCATTTAGCGATCGTACCTGTTGAAGATTTTCCCACACCTGTGGAGGTGGTTGAGGCGGGAGACGTTGGTGCTTCGTCGAGTGCCCGAGGAGTTCGAAGAAGAGGCAAAGCGCCTGTAGAATTTGTTGATCTAAGTGATGAGGATTCTGGCTCAGATAGAAATGAGAAGTGGAGCAAGAAGTACCTCGGGCGAGTGGACTTCTCCGGGCGTGAGCTGATTCATGAACACGATCGCGTGCTCATTGACATGTACCTTCAAGCGGCAAGATTTAGGTAACTGTTTACTTTCGATGTCAATCTCAGTTATCGTACCTGAACACGTAATAATTTTTCTTTTTATGCAGTGATAACGTTTGGTCGTCTGACATGTGCGACGTGGATGCCCAAGGCTTCTACATGTTGCTCTTCCATGATATGCTCAAGTCCAATTGTCTTGACGCATATCTAGATTGCTTGAGGCGAATCTATGCGGACAATGAGAATTATCCTCGCGTCTTCGTCTTTCCAAGTTACGTGCAAGACGAGCACTTTAGGAAGGCGCAGAAGTTGAATAGGAAGGCGAAAGTACGGGTGGATGATATGGAGAGCTTCGTGAATGGATTGTCGAGAAGCAGTCGGAGCTGGTTGGAGCGTCTCACGGAGGATGAATTGCTACAATGCAAGTACATCATCTCTCCTGTTTGCGCACGGGCCCACTGGGCAGTGCTTATTTTTGACGCGTCAACGCAAACCTTCGTCCTTCACGATTCATTGGGCGCGCATGGTGTGCAATTCGCCGGGAGAGTGTTCGTAAGTAGCTGAAATCCATTTGTCTATCATTTTTATTTATTTAGTAACATGTTACACGTTTGCTATATTTTGCAGGCGGAGTTTCTTTCTGCATATTGGCGTTTCAAGTTCGACATCGTCACAAAGCCGAAGTTGAATAATAAAATGAATCGCCAGCAGAAGGCTGGCAGCTTGGATTGCGGGGTTCATGCGGCGTTGACGGTGGAGACGGTTATGGTTGACATGCCCGAGTTTGATGATTATCAAAGGCAGATTGATATTTCAGCGTATCGAGCCACTATGGCTGCACGGATATTGCGTGACCCGGATAGCTGTATGAATTGATTTGTTTGGCTGAGTTTGGAAGTGTTGTGTTAATTGTAAGTGGCTTTGTAGGTTTATTGGACTTGGTGTAGTTGAAGGGTTTATGGATGTTAGTTTTTAGGTTTATTTGACTAAAATTTTTTGATATTATTGAATGAATTGATTCTCTGTATGAAACGAAAGTACGTGATGCGACGATTTGACTTGTTACTGAGGAAAATATTTTGACCAAATACTCAGTAATTGTTCAATTATTGGCACGACTAAAGCGAACGTGAGAAACCCTAAATAATCAGGGGACCCGTCCATATACATATACGGGACACGTCCCATCAGCGCCAATGCAATAAGCGCGGGTCCCCTGATTTTACGTGCGGGTCCCCTGATTTTACATGCAGGTCCCATGATTTCAAGTTATGGTCCCTTTAGCACGTATCCCACCATATGACTTGATAATACTTTTTCCATTATTGAATAATTGATTCTCTGTATGAAACGAAAGTACGTGATGCGACGATTTGACTTGTTACTGAGGAAAATATTTTGACCAAATACTCAGTAATTGTTCAATTATTGGTACGACTAAAGCGAACGTGAGAAACCCTAAATAATCAGGGGACCCGTTAATATACATATACGGGACGCGTCCCATCAGCGCCAATGCAATAAGCGCGGGTCCCCTGATTATACGTGCGGGTCCCCTGATTTTACGTGCAGGTCCCATGATTTCAAGTTATGGTCCCTTTAGCACGTATCCACCATATGACTTGATAAAACTTTTTCCATTGTTGAATAATTGATTCTCTGTATGAAACGAAAGTACGTGATGCGACGATTTGACTTGTTACTGAGGAAAATATTTTGACCAAATACTCAGTAATTGTTCAATTATTGGTACGACTAAAGCGAACGTGAGAAACCCTAAATAATCAGGGGACCCGTTCATATACATATACGGGACGCGTCCCATCAGCGCCAATGCAATAAGCGCGGGTTCCCTGATTTTACGTGCGGGTCCCCTGATTTTACGTGCAGGTCCCATTATTTCAAGTTATGGTCCCTTTAGCACGTATCCCACCATATGACTTGATAAACCTTTAAAATAATGCACGACCATTTTTGGTACAGAAAGCATACATTCCACCATCGTCATTCTCTTTTGGTGATAATCATGACGATCACCAGCATTGTTTTTCAAGTCGATGGTCACTAATTCGCGAGGACAATACGTCGAACTGGGTTCCCGATCCAACTTGCCGTTGGCAATCAATCTTGGTCGACGACGGTTCATGCACGTTAGTGGATCTCACTAACGAGATATTGAATGCATTGTCGTTACGCAACGACAATACCAAACTACGGATAAGCTACATGCCTTGCATAGACTACAATTATGTGCGCCCCATCTACATCGAGAACGATTACGGCGTACGTGCGTACCTTGGAAGTGGTTGCCCACGATCAAGACCACCTCTTCACGTGGAACTTCAATTATCCGTCATTGCGTCACCGCCACATCAACCTCATGATAATGATTTCTCCGGTTTCGACGTCGGCCTTATAGCGCATTGCGATACAAACGCCGAAATCCAACCATTTGAGGGTTTTCCCAGCACATCTTACAACCCTCCTTACCAAAGTAATGAAAGCAGTGGCTACGTAGGCGATTACTCCGGAATGTGCGGCCAAGGAGATGATAATGAGAACGAGCAAGTCGGACGGGACGACGAAAATGAGAACGAGGAAGGTGCCTTAATGCATGATGATGATGATGATGACGATGATGATGACGATTTTGACGACACAACTGATGTGGCCGACGATGGTACCTATTCATTTACGGATGGTTCGACCCTATATGTTGGTCAAGAATTCCGTAGCAAGAAAGAATTGAAGGACGAAATCACTAAAATCGCTGTCGCTGCATGCTTCGAACTCCAAGTGGATCGTCAAACAAAACCCTGTACGTAGTGAAATGTGCGAAGGAGAACTGCGAATGGCGAATACGAGGTGCACAGGACAAGGACTCCCCCTTTTTCTCAATCCGAAAGTACGTCAACACGCACACGTGCAGCGTGTCTCATCGACGCCGTAGACATCGCCAGGGAAGTTCGTCGCTCGTATCGAGCACGTTGTTGGAAAATTTCAGGGCTCCTAAAGACATCCCCGCTTCCAGTTCCATACAGTCGATGATGCAGAGCAGGGGAGTAGAAGTTTCATACTACAAGGCTTGGAGAGGAAAACAAATTGCGACCGACGAACTAGTTGGTAACAGGGACGCTTGCTACGGTTTACTGCCGTCTTACTTAGATGCGGTGAGGCAAGCCAACGAGGGCAGTATCACTGATTGGGAGATGGACGAAGACAATCGGTTCAAGTACATGTTCTTGGCATACGGTGCATGCGTCAGAGGCTATACGTTCATGAGGAAAGTCGTTTCTATCGACGCCACTTTTTGAAGGGGAAGTATAAGGGACTCATGATGATTGCCACTGCGCAAGACGGCGATTTCCATCAATATCCTTTAGCATGGGGTATTGCCGACGGGTCGGAGGGAACCGACCCATGGACGTGGTTTCTGTCGAGATTAAGACGTTTTGTTGCGGATGGCGACGATCTCGTAATAATTTCTGATCGAACCCTGGAATAAAGAATGCAGTTCCGGCCGTTTTCCCGAACGCGTTTCATGGTTTCTGTGCGTGGCACCTTCAACAAAACGTGAAGACGAAAATGAAGAAGAAAGGTGCTTGCCCGATTTTTTGGCGTGTCGCTACTGCCTACACAAAGAGTGAGTCCGACAGTCATTTTAAGCAGCTTTCACCAAAATATGCAGACGTGGCTAAATATCTTGACGAAGTCCCAAGGGAAACGTGGACGCGAGCATATTGCCCTAGATCAAGATACAACATAATGACGACCAATGGATCCGAGTCTATAAATGCAGCTACGTAAGGACAGAGAGCTTCCAATTATTGGACTGTTGGGCTCGATTCAACGACTAACATCATCATGGTTCAGTAAGCATCGGCGAACTGCCGAAGCTTCAATCGCCACGAACATGACTAGCTTTACGCCGAAGGTGGAGTCGATCATACGAGAGAATTTCACCGAGTCGCAAAAATTTCATGCGTCGGAAGTCGGGCATCTAACATATAACGTGTACGGGCAGCATGTGAACGAGGTGGTAGATTTGGGGCTGCGCACATGCACGTGCATGATGTTTGACATCGATCGTATCCCATGTCCACATGCGATTGCAGCTTGTGGTTCTGCCCAAGTGCCGGTGTATTCATTAGTGCACGATTATTATAGCTTGGAGATCTGGAAGTTGGCATACGAAGGAACTATACGTCCGGTAACGGACCGCATTGAAAGTAGTATGGACATGTTGCCGCCTCGTGTTGGTTCACAACGCGGACGACCCCAAAAAATCGGTTTCCTTCGGTGGGTGAATTTTTTAGGAGATAACGTTGTAATATGTGTGTATCGTCGTATTCAGAGTGGCTTATACGTTGCCATTTGTGTTATGTTATGTAAGGTTGTGTTACGTGCGTCTGCATGAATATTGAGGTAGAAAACCCTTATGCACAAATGCGCAGCTTCCCACTGCGCATTGTGGTTCCCGCCGGGTCCCCTTCACATAACGTAAGGTCCCCTGCCTTTAGCGTTTGGGCCGTGCGAACTTCTAATCCCCTGCCCATAACGTATGGTCCCCTGCCTTTAACGTAACGTCCCCTGCCTTTAACGTAAGGTCCCCTGCCTTTAACGCCGGGTCCCCTGCCTTTAACGTAAGGTCCTATGCCTTATTAGGAAAGGGACCCGCGCGTAAAGAGCAGTGGACCTGCGCGTTATGAGCAGCGTCCCCGCACTTATATTCAGGGGACCCGCACATTAGGGTTGGACAAGTTCGCTTAGTAAGTGGGTCCAATAATTGTTTAATTATTGATGAAAAGTGACATGTCAGAGCAGTGCTTCATTTATTGGTGAAAAGTGACATGTCAGAGCAGTGTCATTATACGGTATGTATAGGACATATGACTTGACATTTGATCCCCGATTTGGGGCTTTTGTCCCCTGCGAAAATGTAATATTATTAAATCCTTAATAAGATAATAATTAATAAAAAATTAAGTGCGCGATTAACAAAATTGGAAAAAATAACAACTAGATTAACAATATCTGACTCCAAGTTTGAAATCCAAAAAATATATATTCCAACAAGTATTTCAAGTTGAACGATCTCTGACGCGAATATAGTAAGAGAGCGCACCCAGAAAACATACTCGTGTTTGTGATTTCTGTAGGATGTAACAATCTTATAGACTTAACGTAATTCTTGTGTTTTTATCCATTCTTTCTGTTCTCTGCTATTGTATGATGACTTTATATTGTATTCTACGATAAACAAAGTATAAATACGCACAATTAATCGCTTACTTCCATGAATTAACATTGCAAAAATCGCACATGAACACATCGGACCCACATGTTATGGATAGGGGACCCAATCGTCAAAACAGGGTTCCCGCGCATATTGCATAGGACCCATACTGAGATAACTGGGTCGTCATTGGTCCCGTCAAAATTATGCGCATGTTAAGGCCGGGTCCCGTCCGGTCCCGTCAAATTGTTGCGCAATATAATCAGGGGACCCGCGCGTAAAGAGCAGTGGACCTGCGCGTTATGAGCAGCGTCCCCGCACTTATATTCAGGGGACCCGCGCAGGCAACGTGGGTAGCAAACAGCCAAAAGTTAAAATCATAACAACCAAGTGAAATTATGTCAAATCACTTAAAATTCAGTTATTTATATGTCAAATCACACATCAGTCTCACTGAAAAAAAGTTGGAAACGATAGAAAAACTCAATCTTTCACAATTCTAAACCCTAAATAGCTATCCAACAAACGATAAGTTAATATGAAACAAGTAAAACTAAAATTCAACAGAGAAATTCTACAACACATGAAATTTATACTCAACACAGGAAATTTTAGTCAACAACAAAATTACTAAAAACTGTCCCAATCATTATTGAAAATAGAGCCTGCGAGGTATTTTCTAAACTCCTTCATATGAGTTTGATTGAGGCGGGAGACGTCGTCCTTCTTCATCATAAGCGACATTGCGGCACGCAACATCGCCCCATCTTCTCCCCTGAAAAGCATATCCAACACGACACTAATTTTTAAAGACGACGACAAAGTAATAAAACGCAACATTCATCAAAACTTACTGATTTTGTTTTCGGAAGTCGCGACGCCAAGTAGCCGGCCAGCTCTTGCCCTTGTTAGGCATGCGTTTTATCAGCTCCAGATCCTTGAAAATCGCCGGAATTACGATCTTAAGTTTGTTGACGTCATCGGCGATATAGCGCCAGTCGAAGCCAGGAGGCGCATCGGAGTCGTAAATCTCGAACACCTTTTCCCGCACATCAACAACGAACAACACCCATCGGCCCGACGTACGCATGGGGATGGCAACTTTGGCCGCTAGATCCCACGACCTGCACTTCCAATCTTCCTCTTCCCCCCTCGCGAACGGGATCAATCTCTTGAAGCCTTTCCCAGACGGCTTCCCGAGGAAATTTAGCACCCCTCGCTCGTCGACGAGCGTCTTAAACCTACAGGGCATGTACGCGACTTTGGTCGCAACCGATTTGCTAAATTTCTGCATGTAATCGATCCCAGCGAGGCATTCATCGACGTGCTGCAATACAATATAGACCGTTTTTCAACACATTCAAGTAAGGTGACGAAAGGTATTTGGTAAATTTATATACGTACCATCTCATCGAGTGGAAAACCCTCAGTCGCCAGGTTCAGGAGCCATCTAGGGTCGTGTTCTTGTAGCTTCCCTTGGACCTTCATGCCGGTAATCTGCATGATCGTTAAAAGCTGACTTTCGACTTTTGGCCACATGTTATTGGCCTTAAATTGGATATGCCGCTGGAACGCCGTAAGCTTCGGAGCTTTGACCGTATTCGTCGATGGGAAATCGGTGAACGGCGTCGTCGTGTACCAAGATGGCTTCTTCGTCCGCTCAGGGGTCTTCTCTCTGACGACGCCTTTTCCTTTGTCGGCCGCTTGGACAAAAACCGAAGCCTCGGCGTGCGTCTCCAACTGAGGGACGTCCTGTAGCAGCTCGGCATGCGTCTCGAATTGAGCGTGGTCGTCTGGAGGCTCGTCCATGGTCTCGAACTGAGCGTGTTCCTCTGGAGCCTCTACGTCCGTCGCGACCTCGTCGTCCGTCGCGACCACCTCTTCTCTTCTCTCTGCGTCTTCGCCGGTCCAAACCGGTTGGACATAGTATTTCCAACGGGAGTCTGCCCATTCCGACGGACTGTGACCGTCCCATGCATCCAGACTCGGAATATAGCCATCCGGTCCCATGTACGATGTCCTCATCCATCTCTCGTCGTAATCTATACAAGAAAATTCGAAAATAACTATATATTATTTTTCACGTCCTTAAGTATAAAAACTTACCAATATCCGGCGATATAACGACCGATCCACGCCCAATATCGGGCGGTGTAGCGACCGATCCACGCCCAATATCGGGCGGTGTAGCGACCGACGATCCACGCCCAAATTCGGTCTGTGGAGCGTGCGATCCACCACCAAACTCGCTTAGATCGACATCTACATCGTAAATGGTAAATGATAAGTAATCTACACAACTAATTAAAAAACTAAGTATAAATAAAAAGCTTACTATAACGAGCTTCGGTAGGCGTAGTGCGAGACCCATGATAAAATCTGCTCGCCAAACCCTGAACCGAGTTCCCCAACTCCCTCAGGCTGTCGCCCCACGATCGCATTTGCGTCCAATGGTCCTCGTACGCATCCCACCTCCTCTCGTTCGTCGACCACTGTCGACCCTCTTCTTCTTGAAACTGATGCAATCTCGTGCCAAGCTGGTCGAATCACCCAAACAACGTGGTGAAGTTATGGTCCATACGACTTTGCCATTCATCGAAGCGTGGACCCGAGGCGAAACCCTGACCAGTTGATGGACCCGTCTCCGGAGCTGCATGAAAGCCGTGTTCGTGCGGATGTTCGGGGATGTTGCCGTGAGGTAACATCATATCACTGTCGCGACGGCCACTGCCCTCGATCTGGGCTATTGTCTCAGGCACGAAAGTCTGCCGGCTAGAACCCGAACCGCGATGGCGGTGGCCGCGGGAACACGTAACGTCCACTCCCTGCAGGAGTAGGTCCGTGACACGATCGAATAGTTCGTGTGGGGCCCCAACATCGAAAATGCTGTCCCTAAAGTACGGTCCCTCCAGCTCGAAGGCTGACGGCACTATCAATCCTTGTACATGGGACCTGTCAGCGTGTGATGCGACGGACTTAAAAGTCGGGCATCCCTTGCGACTCCAATTTTTCGTCACCCACCTGAGCATGCGTGGCGTGTAATCTTCTTCTTTGCGATCCGCCAACTCGTCTGCAACGCCCGGTATGCACTCGTATGCCATTATCTGAATTGATAACGCAAATAATATTAGCAATCATGTCAAAACAAGGTATGACAAAACTTAATTATAATCACCTGAAGTGGCTGCACGAACCCACTTATCAGCCAATCCCGTTTGATCTCAACTAGATTTCTTTTAACGGAGCGTATGACATCCCTGAAAGCCACGCTGCCCCAAGGGTACTGTGAGAAAGCAAACAGGTCTTCAGCGAGATGGAGGACCCAAGGACTCACGACGGTGTCCTTCTTTGACTTTCGGGCCAACAACACCGCGGTGGCGAAGTAGACGTTCGCCAACTTCAGCTTCTCGTCGCCAGACAAACCCTCCAATGCAATCTTGATGTGAGACAAGCGAATTTGGGCTCTACCGCCAAAATGTCTCCTCGTGAATGCTTCGTCTTCGTTCACCGCCGGTATCGCGGCTTCGAACTTGAGCCCGGTGATTAGGCAGTAATCCGATTTTGAAAATCGGAGTGGCCTATTGCCAATAACCATCCAGAGCTCTTCACGGTTGTGCATCGTGGTCTGCCTTGCGATGAGGTACCACAACAACTGAAGCGAAAGCTTAAAATCCGGCTCGGCCATAACAAGGCGGCCGAACGGACTCGAGGCACAAAAAAACTGAAACTCATCCTGGTTAAGACACCGTCTTATCAACTCGCTGGCGTCGCTGTATAACGAGCTCACCGCAGGACGGCAATCAGGAACTTCGTCCACTGTGTCGAACTGCTTCTTCATCACAACCTAATTTATACGTAAAACACATTGTAGCCAATTACTTGGTATGAATATTGACAGGGGACCTGTGTGAATTTACATGAAACCTGTGCGAATTTTAACGGGACCCGCCCACAAGATGATGGTCCAGACATGGGTCCCCTGTGAATAAGCGTGGGTCCCCTACTTATAACACAGGGGTCCCCTGCTCGTAGCGCACGGGTCCCGTGTTGTTCTTCGCAGGCGCAAGGTCACGGGACCCACGCTACGCAGTGGACCCGTGCTGTGACCATCATCGGGACCATCATCTTATGGGCGGGTGCCGTGAAAATACGCACTACTTCTAAGCAAGGTCCTATGCTTGCAATCACGGTCCTATGCTTGCAATCACGGTCCTATGCTTGCAAGCACGGGTCCGATTTTGAAAATTAGGGTTCGATCCGTTAAATTGAAGACGAAGAGTAGAACAAATACCTTCACTCTCTGGGTGTTCCCGCTGATTGCCATTGTAGATTGAGGTTCGGATTTGGGTTTTACTTGCAGAGAAACGATTTGCAAAACGTTTGGTGTGCAGGAGAAAAGACAATTGAATTGAATTGAAAGTTAAAGTGGTGGTTGCTTTTTTACTTTTACTGTTATATCACGGGTCCGTTGTTTGCCAATCGCTACAGTAAAACCTGTAAATTCTTTTATACCCCTTTATGTTTCTTACATAACTAACCTAATTAAATACAGCTATCTATATATTTTTAAACCTAATTATATATTATAAAATATAGTTCATTCAATTTAAAATACAATTAAAATATATATCAGGTTCATAATATATAATGCTTCAAATTAAACATAAATACTTAGATTCACGTGCAATACAATAGCATAAAATTATTAAATAATTTACTATTCTACCCTTCTCGCCCTTCTCCAACCGGAGCTTGGTCGACATCCTCCTTCACGGCGTCGTTTCGGACAACCTCGATCCAACCTGGGCCTACCATCACTTCGCTCTCAGCCTCGTCGTCTTCGTTTCGGACAGCCTCGGGTGCTTGTCCTTCGATCACTTCGCTCATACCATGCAGATGCCGTCGCCGTCGCCGTCGAGTTCGATAGGAGGGTCGTCGCCGTTTAAGAATCTGTCGATCTCAAACACGATGAACTGTCTCCTTTGGGAGAGGTCGACGCCGAGGTCGGCCTCTAGACGGCGGACGGCGCCGACCGTGGTAGTCCGGGGGTCCGAGTTACGGACGATTTCCTGGAGGCGGGCGACAATTTGGGCGTCCGTCAGCATTCTTGGTCGATTTGTTTATGGGATTATTAAAAATGTTATTTTTTGATGATGTGTGATTTTATAATGTAGACATAATTAATTGAAGCCCTACAGCTTGCAAAACCGTAAGACCTTTCGAAAACCCTAACATATATCACGGGACCCAGGCTCTAGTTCACGGGACCCAAGCTCTAATGCGCGGGACCAAAGCTCTTGGCACGGGACCCAAGATCTAGTGTATGGGGGCATGGGACCTATCAATAAGAAGCGATTATGCGCGGGTCCCCTGTTTTTGCGCGCAGGTCCCCTGAATTTATGTGCAGGTCCCAAGATCTAATGCGCCGGCACTAATGTGCGGGAACCATGCACTGATGGTATAGAGGTCCCATGAATTTATGCGCGGGTCCAATGAATTTATGCGCGGGTCCCATGAATTTATGTGCGGGTCCCGTATATTTATGTGCGGGACTCATGCTTCTATCTAGGGTCCCGTGATCTAACGCGCGGGTTGCCTACTTTCAAGCAGGGTCCCCTGACCAACTGGACGTTTTAAAAAGCGAAAATTGAACATGTTCGGCAGTCCAAACCGGAATTTCGCTGGGAGAACCCATTTACTTCGAAGCAGGGTTTAGGACTGAGAGTTACAAATTTAGATGGTTATATTCAAAATACGACCAGGAAAAATACTTACATACAGTGAGGCGTCAGGTTCCAATTCTCTCACTGAGGACTTTCGAGTGTTCCTTCGCCTGTGAAGAAGCTGATATGAAGTCGGGTCGACTGCCTTGCAGAAGCAGAAGAAATTGTAGGTGATTTCTCTTAAGGACGAGGACGAAGAAGAAGAAGAATAATTGGGTGAGGTGGAATGAATGCTTTCTGCTGCAAAATGGACGTGCAGCTTTTAATTCATTTCAGGCGTTGTATTTTATTTTGTTTTTCTTTTTCTTTTATTAATAATAAGGGATTACGAGAAGATGATTAAGTGTTAATTAAAAAGAGTGCTATTGACAAAAAAAAAAAGTCAAGAGTGCTATTTTTTTAAACTTGACCGCGTCAAAGGCTATTTTTTAAAAAGACCCCCTTTTCACGCCGTCCAGGTTCATTCTCGTTCGGTACAGTTATAAATCTTCCTTATTAAGGAAACAATTAGCGTATGCTGTCGACTTTTCCCCGTCTGATTCAGTAATTCGTTTTTCCCATTCTTCTTGAAGCTACTTCTGCCATGAGCTAACCAACCTCCGCGGCAACTTTTAGATCGCAACGAGGGTACGGATTCTTCGTTAAGGGGTTTCCGAGTGGTGACGGTTAATTTTAAATAATGGCTAATGATGTGCCCGAGTCAATTACCAGTTCTCTATCCAGTAAGCAGAACTAAGCTCTCTTGTCTTGTTCCACTTCTTTCATGAATTCCATGTTTTTTTAACTACGGTCTGGAATATATATTTCGGGGTTTAACCGAAAAAGGTTCTTTTATTTTTTTCACTCGTGAATGTATTGATGTATGTAGTATTTGTCGGTTTCTTGATTGCAAGATAAGGACGCTGATAATTTAAGCGTTGAAGCTGCTGAAAACCTTGCAAACGAAGCACAGGTGACTTAGTTCTTCAACTTGTTATTCTCTCTGTGTGACATTTGGTTAACTCTAATCGTAGTCCGCCTTTTTATGATGGGTTAACCGATCTTTTTGTATCAGCGTTTGCCAATTTCAGAAGCAACGCCAATATATGAGAGGCTTTTGGCCACTTTCCCTACTGCTGTAAGAAATCAATCATTGGGCTTTTTTACTTTACTTCTGTGCTATTAATTTGTCCAATTTGGCACTTCAACGAAGTGTACCTGTAATGTTGATTATTCAATAAGCTACAGTGGGAATTTTTACTATGGGACTCAACTGAAAGGGATTGAAGATTGTCCTTTTTGTGTTTCTTACTATGTTGTAGTGTAGCCCCTTTTCGGCTAATCTAATTATTAGGTTTGCTGTTATGTTCTTTATGTTATATTTCAGTGTTCTGAATTCTTTTCTCTACCATTATGACTCTTCTTTTTCATGTATTGAATGTTTTTGTTCTCCATAGGCAAAATATTGGAAGCAGTATGTTGAAGCACAAATGGCTGCAAACAATGATGAAGCCACGAGGCAGATATTCAGCCGTTGCCTTTTAAATTGCTTGCAAGTTTCTCTCTGGTATATATGATCCCATTTTCTCTACGTGAATATTTTGAGAGGTCATAGAGATATTATTCCACTATTTTTTTCCATAATCTTGGCTACCTTTTTCGCTCCTTTCGATGATAAATCTGTTGGCCTTTGATTAATTATACCATTCACGTAGTGGAATTGTTTTGTGACAGGCGCTGCTACATTCGCTTCATTAGGAAGGTCAACGACAAGAAGGGAATAGAGGGGCAAGAAGAAACCAAGAAAGCCTATGAATTCATGCTTAACTATGTCGGTATGGATTTCATTATATTCTCTAAGATAGTCATTGTTGAATATTAATTTTATTTCTTCTCTATCCATTAGCAAACGTTACTCTTATCTGTGATCCGATAGGAGCTGATATTGCATCTGGTCCAGTATGGATGGAGTACATTGCGTACTTAAAATCTTTACTGGTTTGTTTTTCTTCACCTTTTTCCTACTTGAAAATTCCCATTCTTTTTTTTCATCATCACTTATAACATAAGAAGGTGAAATAGGTCCATGGTGCAACGGAAGAATCTCAGCGCATGACCACTATACGCAAGACATATCAGAGGGCTATTATTATACCTAATCATCACCTCGAACAACTTTGGAGGGATTATGAGAATTTTGAAAATACTGTTAGTCGTACCCTGGTAAACCCCTTCTTTTCCAATTTAATGTAAAGTTCTATTCTGAGACTCTAGGATGGTACATATCTTAATATATTTGAGAGGTCTCATCAGAAAATTATATTCCCTATGCTATGCTGATATTTTACACGTTTCATATCCATTGGACATCTGATTTTATTCGTATTTTTTCTTCTGTAATTTAGTAAATAAGTTTGTCAAAGTCATAACAGGGTGCAACGCTTCTAAACTGATTTTGAATTAAATACATAATCGAGCTTGGCATGTGACTTTCATAATGGGTAGTTTAACTCTAAGTCTCTAACGCTCGAAACACTTTGTAGGCAAAAGGGTTGCTGTCTGAGTACCAACCAAAGTACAACAGTGCTAGGGCTGTTTATCGGGAGAAAAAGAAATATCTCGATGAAATTGATTGGAATATGCTTGCCGTCCCACCATCAGGTTCTCCCAAGGTACATATGCTTATGTATTATTTTCGACATATTAGTTGAAACTGTTATATCTAGATACCTTTCGCTGGTTGTGCTACCATTTGGTATATTTCTTCTTTAAGTCGATGCATGAGTGAGATGAATCATAAAGATGACTGGTTCGTGTTTATATTTGTTTCACTTGCTTTATTTCGTTAGGCATTTTCACAATCCATTTCACTTGCTAGCATTTGTTATATTTCTTGTTTAAGCCGAGGCACGAGTGAGATAAATCTTAAAGATGACTGGTTCATGTTGTATTCGTTTCACTTGCTTTATTCGTTAGGCGTTTTCACAATCCATTTAGGTGAATTGTTAGCTTTAGCTCGAAACGCATTGTAACCAATGTTGGTTCAATGGACAGGAGGAAATGCAATGGATGGCATGGAAGAAGTTACTGAGCTTTGAGAAGTAGGATACATTCTGTTTCTTTGTATTTGTGTTAGTTCAGTAGCCACATCAATCTTTGTCATCGGCGCCTAGCGAAGAGCTTGTAGTATATACATATTCTTGATTAAATATGATTCTCTATCTCTTTAGGGTCAACCCTCAAAGAATCGACAATGTATCTGCAAATAAGAGAACTTCATTGGTTTATGAGCAGGTAGGGAAATTAACTTTGTTTTATTCCGACTATTCTTAAGCCTAGCACGTAGCAAATATACCATCTTTCAGATCCAATATTGTAGCTATGAGCTGATGTTGTGACCTTAACTACCATGTCCTTCCATGTGAATTGTACTTTTCTAGTTACGATATATAAGGAAAGTGTGCGTTCTGTCTTTTTTCATGCCCAGTGCATCATGTATCTATATCATTACCCGGACATATGGTATGACTATGCTACATGGCATGCAAAATGTGGATCCACAGATTCTGCTATTAAGGTCTTCCTGCGAGCACTGAAGGCTCTCCCTGGTACAAGCTTTTATCTCGTGAAATCACTTCACTTATTTTCTTACATATTGAAACCAATTTTCAAATACCATATTCTGATGATGAAGCTATTCATATTCCTAGTTGAGAATACTACTGGTGATGTTATATTCCGCCATTTTCTGTTTCGTTTGTGTCTTTATGTTAGATTCTGAGATGCTGAAGTACGCCTATGCTGAGCTTGAGGAATCTCATGGTGCTGTACAGGTGGCTGTTGTTTCTTTGGAGGTACTGTCTTTTGAAGTGTTTGCTATTTATGTACTGAAGTGTTTATCTGTACATTTAGGCTGCCAGAAAGGTATACGAAAGTCTTCTAGGAGGTGAGACGAGGACAACAGCTCTATCACGCATCCAGGTGCGGAGTTACATATACTCCTTGTAGATATTTAGCTTTGCTTTGCTTGTATGAAGGTATTTGGTTTAGAAAACAATGGCACTATTAACGTGAAGTTTACAGAATGTTTCATGTTTGATTTGGCAGTTTATGCGTTTTCTAAGAAGAACTGAAGGCGTTGAAGCAGCTCGCAAATACTTTCTGGAAGCACGCAAATCTCCAAACTGCACCTACCATGTTTACGTTGCATATGCAATGATGGCCTTTTGTCTGGACAAGGATGCTAAGGTGAATAAAATCATTTCTCAGATTGTCATATTTTTAAATTTTGATGCTTCTTGTTCTTCATCCTGTTTTATTTATTCTCATTTATACTTCCTGACTCGTAATAGGCTTGCAACGTTTTTAGATTCGGAAAAAATGCCGGGTTAATATTGCTTTTTTTTTTAATATTCAACATCACTTTCATTTCTAAATGTCTCTTATATGCCCTTTTTTAGCTGGCACACAATATATTTGAAGCGGGTTTGAAACAGTACATGCATGAGCCTAGTTATATTATCGAGTAAGTTCTGCTGTCTACTTTTTTTATGTAATAAAGTCTCCTTTGATTCTTTAAATCACGAGAATAACCTCAATCTTGTGAAGATATGCAGATTTCTTGTGTCGTCTGAACGATGATAGAAACACGCGCGCTTTGTTTGAAAGAGCACTGAGCTCAATTCCACCTGATCAGTCTGTAGAGGTAACTTGCATTTATGTTTTTTATTTGAGAGCAATAGTACAGCCACCATATCTAATCTTCCTTTACGATGCTTCAGCTACTCGTGTACGTAAGTTTCTTGATTTGGAAGGATGCTTAGTCAGTTTGGTCCCAGTATGCGTTGAAAAAAATTGGTGAAGATTTTATTCTACTACAAACAGAGAACCTCGAACTGCGTATATTTATTTGATCAATTGACGAAAGAACAATGATGGCGCATAAATCACCCTTTATAAACTGTAATGCACAGCCAATCTTTTTTGCGGAGATCACATTCTATGCTTCTCCTCTATCTTCCAGTACTTACCTTTTGTTTTTTTCTGCAATTGGTTCCTTATTTTGCATTCCAGATCTGGAAACGGTTTGTGGATTTTGAGAAAACTTATGGAGATCTTAAGAGCATGTTGAAGGTAGAGCAAAGGAGGAAAGAAGCTCTATCTCAGATTGGTGGGAATGGCGAATTGGTTTTAGAAAGCTCCCTGCAAGATGTTATGTCGCATTATAACTTTATGGATCTGTGGCCTTGTTCCTCAAAGGACTTGGATTATTTAGCTCAACAAGAGGTACATACTTACTAAGCCCATTTTGTAAATCAGTATTTCGTTTTTATTTCATCGACAATACTCTCCTTTCTCTCGCAGCGGCTCTCCAAAAATGTCAACAAGATCGAGAATCCAGTCTTGCCTGTTGAAACTAGCCCTGCAGGTAAAGAAGAATTGCTGATACATGATATTCTTTCACTATATTTCCGCAAACCTTGACATAATGACGGTTCTATTTTTCCATTATAAATGCAGACCAGAGTACTTCACGGGCTCCGAAAAAGATTGTTCGTCCTGATGCATCGGAAATGGTGGTCGATGCGCCGAACTTAAAGCCAGGTTATGTTTCTTACTTTTAAAGGGTACACAAACGCAGTACCACCAGTTATGTATCTTCAAGATATCTATGTTGAAGCGTACGCTCTTAGTTATCGAACACTTGGTGGTTTAACGTTTTACGACGCTCTATGACAGTAGGTTTAGCTTCCACGGGGCTTTCAGGCGTTAAACATGGTGTAGGCACTTCCTCAATAAATGATCTGACCAAGGGTTTACCGCCAGCGCTGTCAGCTTTCGTTGCTAGTTTACCAGCTGTTCAAGGTATGTATTTATTATCTCTAATATTAAAATCTCTCTCGATGAAGAGAAACAACCGATTTATGTGTGTGTTTGTGTGTGTGTGTGTATATATATATATGTAAGACTTGGCTTATTTTTCCAGCGAGTAAGCTTTTATTGTTGTTGTTAACACTATTTCAATTACCACACTGCAGGTCCGTCCCCGGACGTTGATTTTGTGATATCGGTGTGCTTGCAAAGCAACATCAGTGCGAAACCCAGGCCTGGTGCTGCACAAAGTACCAGCGACGTGGGCGTACCAAAACAAACAAGACGAGCACAAGCTAGGAAAAGGAAAGATTCTGATAGCAGTGAGAACTAACTATTCTGTTATTTGATTTTATTGTTTTCTAAGATCCCACTTCAAAAGATTTAATCAATATAATGGTTGTTGACAGAGCAAGACGATGACACTTCTACCACGCAAAGCCAGCCATTGCCTAAAGACGCTTTCAAGATACGTCAAATGCAGTTAAGGAAAGCTGGTGCAGTTAGCAGTTCACGAACAACAACAGGAGGAGGAGGAGGTGGTTCCATGTCTTACGGGAGTGGATTTTCTGCTGATTTCTCGGCTGGATCCAGTTGACCTTTTTTCGTTTCTGTGTTTATTTGTCTTTTTACAGAATGGTTAGAATTGTTATTTTTTGGTTGAAGATGTATTTGTTGTGTGCCCATTGTTACTACATAAAACATCTTCATTCGCTGGACATGAAAGTAATAACGATTGTGGCACTGTCCCATTGAGAGATATATGATCATCTTGTAGCACTACAAAGCCTGCCCACTTTTTTTCTTACTTTTGAGAAGGGCAATAATGAAGGAGCTTGTAGAAGAGAGTTGAAACATACGAACTTTAACGATGCGGAATTTTTCGAGGACCCGTTTGCCCTCGTTTGCCCTCAGTGCGAAATTTTTGTGTCACATCGCGGGCGTCGAGCTTTACCGTAAAACTCAAGTGCGATTTTTTTGGTCATATTTTTGTGTGATTTTTCATTAGTCAAAATGAGCAAGGCCCTCCCTTATATAGAGGAGGACTAAAATTTCTGAGTTCAAAACTCACTTCGTTCAAATTCAAGCCAGGTTGAGATATTTTGTCACTTTTATCTATTCAACTCCAAGTTTAAATTTAATTCAAGTTCGAATTTAGATGACTTGATCTTTTACTAAATTTAGGATTAGAAGATTTCACATTCAAATGTAAAAGCAAATATAATTTTCGAAAATATTCTTAGTATAGATTTCGAAAATTGCAAGGTCAAAATTCCAATTTTACCCCTAGGCACATTGCAAGACTTAGCCCAGTCTTTTAAGTCTTGAACTTAGCTTTCGAAAAGTCCAACTTTTGGCCCAATTCTTTAACATACAGTCCAAGGCCCGTTATAGCCCAATCGTGTTTTCTCTTCAATTTCGATACAACTTTGATGATCATTTTTAAGCCCGACTCTTTATGTTCGACTCAGTCAGCAAGGAAGGAATCCAAGAGTCTGTATTCACCTATCCAATCCCGTGGTACCGAACCGATCCCGATTCGAGGGGGAATTTGTCTCTGAAAATTCTATGAACCATCTATAGATTATTGTCGTGCTTATAAACCCTTCACAAGTGTCCCAGTCGAGTGAGAGCCACGGTTTATGTCAAACTCACTAACTCAACACTATGATCAAATCGTGACTTGGCGAATTACCAAACTACCATCCATGTCTCCACATGAGTTAGTTATATACCTTGGCCAATGATTTCGTAATTTATAGTCCCCGTTCTCATAGGACACTAATCTTGATTACTTCAAGACCGATACTCAGCGATGTATGACCGACGATCGCAAATCGTAGACCGCATTTCGCTGCTGACCCATGCTTTAACAATTTGGGTCTAGTAACCAGTGATAAGTCAAGACTTTGAAGTCAGCTCCGTTGTGCCCCTTTCGTTCAAAGGCTCATGTAGACTACTATAGTAAATCGTCGATAGTTGACACTCCCCGAGTAATACGCGATGTGATCGTACGATTGCGAGTTAGTGTCCAAATACATTCAATCCCCTGATTCGATTTGTCTCAATATCATGACTTTCACTTCTTAAGTGAATGATATGCACATTCATTACAAGTCATCGACAAATAAGCCGTAATCTGTCATCTAGCACCCAACTAGAGTCCTTAGGCTTATGGACGGTTTTTATGTTCGAGGTTATAAGTCCACTAGTGCCTTCTCATACCTAAAGCTGTCAAACGGGCCGGTGGGGCGGGCCAGTCCGTAGCCCGCCAAAGCCCCCACTGGCGGGGCGGCAGCGGGCAAGCCCGCCTACTAGCGCGCCTGGAAAATGAAGGCCCGCCCCGCCTGCGGGCGGGTAGCGGGCTTGGCGGGCTTAGCCCGCCAATGTTAAATGAGAAAAATTAATATAAAAAAATAAAAAATAAAAAATTAAAGAATTCAACTTGAAAAATATCTAATTTACTCAACTTTTTAATATTAATTATTTATGTTATTAAAAAACTCAAAAAAATATCAAAATCAATATAATATATTTATAAATCTTATTATTTAATATCATTATATAATATAATATGTTTTGGCGGGCCTGCCCCCGCCAAAGCCCGCTCAGGCTCTACCTCTGGCGGGCCGAAAAATTAACAGCCCGCCTCGCCATCGCAGTGGCGTTAGAGGTCCCTAAAAATCTCCCTTCACAATCTAACTTTATAGTTTTCCTATAAACACATAAAAGTTCCCTTAATAATTATCGTAAGCTTAATTATTTTCTTAATATCTTTTTAGCCTGGCCTAATTATCGTTCCACACGAGCCGTGGACTGTGGTGCATCATAGATCATACCCTCCCACTATTCAACACAGAATAGTTCTTATTTGCGACGTTCTATTCAAACAAGAGAACCGTTTTTTATGCTGCCTCAATTCAAAATGATAGCATTTTGATCTATGGAGGATCACTAGTTTTCCGTTGACTGTTACGTGGCTAGAAATAAAATAATCGTCACCAGCTTTGGATAATTGATTATCCTCAACCAGATAAAATAAAAAAAAAGAAATAAAAGAAATAAAAACATGCACTTTCTGGAGTTTCTCGCAGTACACAACCCAAAGGTTGCACATTTAGTAGTACAATAGCGCGCGCTTGGCTCTCGTACCGCCACAGCCATTAGCACAAATAAAACAAGCGTCACGGCTCCTGAAACATGGCGTCGAGGCAGCTTCTTCCTTTCCCAAAGTGCCATTACTCGAAAACCCACTTTAAAAATCTCTTTTTCTCTAACCGAGGATCACTATTTCTCGTGAATCAATCGTGTCGGTCCAAAGGCGAAAGGTTTTTAATTAGCGGGATAAAAAAGAGAACGGCGATCAGCGCTTGTGTGAAACTGGAAGAGCAGAGCAGCGTCGTCGAGACTAAGAAGGAATGGGGTAAAGTGTCGGCCGTGTTGTTTGACATGGATGGAGTTTTGTGCAACAGCGAGGAGCTCTCGAGGTTGGCTGCTGTAGATGTTTTTAAGGAGATGGGAGTTGACGTCACTGTTGAAGATTTCTTTCCTTTCATGGGCACAGGTCTTTATTTGCTGCCATATTGTCCGTTTTGTTTATTGGGTTCAATGTGGGCTGTTTTGGTTAAGGTTTTCTTTTTCGGTATATGATCGTGCTGAAAATCAGTGCTTGTATGCTTATTTGATTTCAGTTATCAGTCTTAGTTCGCTTCTTCTGCTGATGCTAATCTATGTAAGAATTGATGAGATCATTTTCTCGTTCCGTATATGCTTTTGCCCAGGGGAAGCAAACTTTCTGGGAGGAGTTGCGTCAGTTAAAAGCGTGAAAGGATTTAATCCAGAAGCAGCGAAAAAGAGATTTTTCGAGATTTATTTGGATAAGGTTACTGCATATCACATTGCAAGATTATGTTCTATTTGTCTTAAATTGTTCATATCTTGAAATGATTTATACCTCTTTGTGTAGTATGCGAAGCCTGATGCTGGTATAGGTTTCCCGGGTGCATATGAACTAGTAATGGAGGTATATTTTTCCAGCAAAGCAGTTATTGAGCTTGTTTTTCGAAATTCATATTTTTCTGCCAAATTTTCACTCTGATTAATGGCAGTGTAAAAGAGAAGGCCTCAAAGTTGCTGTTGCGTCTAGTGCTGACCGTATTAAGGTTGATGCCAATTTAGCAGCGGCCGGTTTTCAACTCTCAATGTAAGTTTCGTAAAACTCCTTGATTTGCAGTTGGTTTTTTTGGCCTTGTGAGGATGGAATGTCATTATATTCTTTAAATTTCGCAAGGATTCGTTTTCCTATTTTCTTTACAGGTTCGACGCCATTGTATCTGCTGATGCATTTGAAAACTTGAAACCTGCTCCCGATATCTTCTTAGCTGCATCGAAAATCTTGGATGTTCCTCCAAGTGAGGTAAAGTTTTACAGAGAACATTCTAAAATTTCTACTCTGTTGTAGGCACTGAGTTTATGAACTTCTCATTGTTTATCTTCACAAGCTTACGAAATCTTGACATTTGGCGAGCTTGATGAGAAATTCTGTACTTTAATGGTTAAGGCCACTAGATTTAATCCTGATGATTCCTTCTACACAGTGTCTTGTGATTGAAGATGCATTAGCTGGAGTACAAGCTGCTCAAGCAGCTAAGATGAGGTAGTTTCTTAAATAAAACATTCTTGTAAAACATATTTATGTTTCATCATATATATTTATATTTCTGTACAGCGAGTTATGGATATTTCCTTTTCTCGTCTAGATCTGTTCTCTTTTCGATGTTATGTTAATTCCTGTCCTGTCTTTTTCAGTAGTTTGATGATTTCATCAATTCCAAAACATCTTATGACCTTTAACATTACACTCTTAACTCAAGTATTATGGATAAAGCAAACGCTGAAGTTCTCTTACTCAATGTAGTAACCTATCATATATGCCTTGTTGATTTGACTTACAGATGCATAGCTGTGACCACCACATTATCGGAAGATACTTTAAACGAATCCGGCCCATCACTCATCAGAAAGGAGATAGGAGATATATCTATTGTCGACATTCTCAGTGGCGGACATGAAGCAAATAGTATGTAGTTGTTGAAAGTATATCTTTTCAAATCAATTTCGCCTGAAGTGTATAGTGCACTTATCAAATTCGCGTGTAAGACATGATTTCTTGTAATGGATTGATTTACACTCTATAAAGAGTCATTGTGATAAATTTATTGCGAAATTATTTTCCAGCTTGAGGTTGAAGAGTTGTGGTACGAAGTAGTAGCTAATGGCAAGAAAATAAAAACATTGCAGATGCAGAGAAGCAGCTTCCTGAATCTATTAACACTCGTATGAAAAGTCCTCCCAATATATACAGTAGAGAAGCTACCATATCTCAGGATAAACATTCCGTGGAAGACTCATTCTTCTCCTTTGGAGGGTAAGGATATATTCTCGTTTGATGGTTCTTCTCATGCCCCGAAATCCAATTTCATGGCATGTTTCAATTGGTTTGTTCTTCTCTAAATGTTTCATATGCTTTTAATAAGGCTTTGAGGTATTCTTTTGCAAAGGTAATTCTAAAGACTCTCAAATGAATGGATTAGTTGAGATTTTTCATTTTGATTGCCAACATTGATTATTGGTCGAGCTGCATATTAATCGTGAACCACCAAAGGATGTGAGGTTCCCATTTCTCCATAGAATTGCAGAAATGATTTATTTACAGATTGCAGAGTTCTCGTCGAGACATTTTGAGATATGGAAGTTTAGCAGTTGCCATTTCGTGTTTTGCCTTTGCTATTTCAAACAGGAAGGTTAATATGCAAACTTTGCTTTAGCTACGTTGTTGCTTCATGTAAATTAATAATGACCTATCTCGTTTTTGCAGGCTATGCAATATGCATCTCCGAAAGCCATGTGGAATTTGATTTTCGGGACTAGCAATCCTTCATTTGGTTCCAAAGAAGGTTTGTCCATATCATGCATGTTGGATTCTTTAGGCATTAGATGACTCTACTTTTAATAGTGAGGTCTTCACTCTCTCTCTCTCTCACTCACATTTGCTATATATACTCTTGCCATGGTTTCAAATGTTGTTTGTATCTCTCAAGTGGGCGATGTGTAGGTGCGCCAATCGAAAACCGTTGACATTAGTATTGGAAAATATATAAATATGTAAATAAAAAGTTCTATATCTTCTCTCCTTTGTAGAAGAATCTGATGACCGCATCACTAGATTTGTGAACTACATAGCCGAGTTGGAGGAGAGGTACTTAGTTAATCTCTTCTCTCCTTTGGTTTTTGTCTCGTACAAGTTTCACTTGCAAATAATGCATCATTATTCATTTATTATCTCTCTTATAATATGTTTTTCGTACATTTTATGATGCATGTTATTTTCGATGATGGTAGGGGATCTGCAACTACTGTGCCAGAATTCCCTTCTAAACTGGATTGGTTAAATGCTCCTCCTCTTCGGTTAAGCCGGGTAAATTTTACTAATATTCTTCCTTTTCTTAAAAAATATTATATTTTGGCTTAGGGGTTTGATGAAGTTCCTAAATGAATTATGTTGGTGGAGACTACATAATTCCAAGTCAACTTTTACATTTGTTAAAATCTAATGGTGATTTTTCGTTGTCTGGAGAAAATAATGATTTCTATTCATATTTTTGTACGACGTTTGATATGCGCTGTAAAGAAGTTGAAATTTTGAACATATGATGCAAATTTCCTGACATATTTTGAAAATGGACAGGACTTGAAAGGAAAAGTTGTTCTTTTGGATTTCTGGACCTACTGCTGTATAAATTGTATGCATGTGCTACCTGATCTGGAGTTTCTCGAAAAGAAATACAAAGATATGCCGGTTATACACACTACATATCCTTTTCTCGTTCCCCGTGAATTTGTTCTTAAATTTTCTCCTAATATTTATTTGCAGTTTTTCATTGTAATCCTCGTGATATTCATTATTCTGTTAGTGCAGTTCGTTGTTATAGGGGTTCACTCTGCAAAATTTGATAATGAGAAAGACTTAGATGCAATACGTAGTGCGGTTTTGCGGTATAAAATCAACCATCCCGTAAGAAGAAGTCCATCTTTATCTTCTTAATTAGCTCGAGCTCTTGCGTTGTTCAAGTCCGTCGTTTGAATAAATTTTGCTTTCTTCAACTAAAACTAGGTTGTGAACGATGGGGATATGTATTTATGGAGAGAGTTAGGTGTTAATTCATGGCCCACATTTGCACTTGTTGGACCTAATGGCAAGCTTATAGCACAACTCGCCGGTGAAGGTCGCCGAAAGGTAGCATCTTTTTCTTATTTCCTTGATAAATTCTAATTTTTCTATGTATTCGAATTTTCGTCATTCTATTTTCTTATTGTACGTTTGGTCTGTGCTCAAAGATTTTCTAATTTTCTTTTGCAAGGATCTTGATGATCTTGTAGAGGCAGCATTAATGTATTACAGTGGGAAGAAACTATTGGATAATAGTAAACCTATTCCCTTGAAGTTGGAGAAAGACAATGATCCTCGATTGTTAACATCTCCTCTGAAGTTTCCTGGTAAGCTGGAAGTTGATATTCTAAACAACCGACTCTTCATCTCAGACAGTAACCACAATCGAATCGTAAGTCCTCATTACATTGTCTGTATTTTCCACGTACTAAAGCATTAATCACCAGTTTAGCGATATAAATCACTTTTTCAATCTATTTCCACACGAAAAAGCTTTTCTGTACGCTTCATATCAAAAGCTTGTTGGCATTGCATGTATGTAAGAAAAAGCTTAAACAATGCTTTGTCCACTACTCATTGTCTTAGGTGGTTACCGACCTCGGCGGCAATTTCCTAAGCCATATTGGGAGCACTGGAGAACAGGGTTTCCGTGATGGTAATTTTGAAGATGCTATGTTCAATCGCCCACAAGTAAGTCACCCTTTGATGCTATTTTCTAGTACTACCTACCATTCATTCATTTGATCGAATAAACAACCAAACATTTTTTTTTCTTTTTACTTTCTTCCTGTCAGGGTCTTGCATATGACCCGAAGAGAAACCTGCTGTACGTAGCTGACACTGAAAATCATGCTCTCAGGTAAGAAGTATAAAATGCTGTTTCAATTTTCCGTTCTTGATTTTCTGTGATTGCCCAAGTGAGGTTAGGTGTGTAGTAACTATACTATATATGTTAAGCTGATGGAGTATTTATTTTTAGCTAGGAAGCTAATTACCCAAAGTGATGTTGTTTGAGGATTTTTAACGTTTTTCTATTGCATTGTGGCTTAGTATACATGTGTGTAACTTTTCGCTGAAGTGTAGGGTAGTTGATTTTATCAATGAAACCGTTGGAACACTCGCTGGAAATGGAACTAAAGGTTCAGACTACAGAGGAGGAGGATCAGGAATCTCTCAGGCAAGTTTCACTTTCATGGAATGGAAACACGCAACAATAAGATATATATTAGTTAGTTATATATAATGTATTGTCTGATATTAGTTTGAAATATTGATGGTGCTACACCTCTCTACGTAGGAAAAAGGGATTTCGTATTTTCTACATAGTGTTTTGCATGAAAACCTAATTTATGAAATAAAATACAAAAGAACATGTTTTTGGTAATATTATAATTCCAGCTCTTAAATTCTCCATGGGATGTCTGCTTCGAGCCGGTAAGAGACATTGTGTACACAGCAATGGCTGGTCAGCATCAGATATGGCAACACAATATAGTCGATGGAACTACGAAGCTTTTCAGTGGCGATGGCTATGAAAGGAACTTAAATGGCGTAAGGTATTGGCAGCTATGGCCTTTCTTTGTCATTCCTTCTTCAATCTACATGAAATAGTGTTAGTTTAATGCTATATTTATTTTTAATAGTTCGGAAAGCTCGTCATTCGCTCAACCTTCTGGAATCTCATTGTCTCCTGGTAAGAAACTTACTCAAATGCATGCATGCTTTGGCCTAACTTATGCACTGTTATTTTATCTAATTGTATCTTCTATTATTTCATAGATCTTAAGGAAGCTTATATTGCTGATAGCGAGAGTAGCTCCATACGAGCACTTGACCTGAGAACTGGAGGATCGAGATTACTTGTCGGTGGGGATCCATATATTGCCGAAAATTTGTTCAAGGTATTTGTTTAATATTACATTTCAAAAAGAAAAAAACATACATTAGATAATTATCATCATAGTCTCGTCTCACAAATTTAATGGTGTCGGTTACATTGCAGTTTGGCGATCGCGATGGTGTCGGTTCCGAAGTCCGTCTTCAGCATCCGTTGGGTGTAATTTGCGGAAATACCAATCAACTTTATATCGCAGATTCTTACAATCACAAGGTAAGCTCATTCCTCTGTTAGGATTTGAACACAAGTGACATTTAAATAATATTGAAATAATGTTAAGTTGTTTTCCAATGAAATTTTCAGATAAAGAGTCTTGATTTAGCTAGTAAAAGAGTTACTACAATAGCAGGTACTGGAAAAGCTGGATTCGTGGATGGACCAGCTTTGCAAGCCCAGGTATGAAAAATGTATTTAAGGCACCTTATGTTTTTTTTCCTTGTCAACGTTTAACAAATTATTCGAGAAGGGACTAAAGTTAATATCGATATCTTCTTGCAGCTTTCGGAGCCATCGGGACTTGTGGAAGCTGGGAATGGTAATAATATCTCTGTGACCTAAACGGTGTTTTTTTTTTTGAAGTTGCAAATAGGCCTTCGTCGGCCTAATCATAACTTGTTTTGGATTGAAAATAAATCATCAGGGAAGTTGTTTGTGGCTGATACGAACAACAGCATAATCAGAATCTTGGACCTAACTGCAAAACCGCCTACCCTTCAGACATTAGAGTTGAAGGATGTTCAACCTCCAATTGTGAGATCGAAATCAATGAGGCGTCTTCGAAGGCGATCGTCGGTGGATACTGAGACTATAGCTGTCAATGGCGGTTCGTCCAACGAGGGGAAACTGTGTTTGGACATATCTGTCCCCGAAGGTTATCATTTGTCAAAGGTTCCCTCTCTCTCTCTCTCTCTCTCTCTCTCTCTCTCTCTCTCTCTCTCTCTCTCTCTCTCTCTCTCTCTTCTCTCTTTGAAAATTTGATTTAATTTCAGGAAGCTCAGAGTAAGTTCAGTGTAGAATGCGAACCTGAAAACGCAGCTTTGGCTATTAACCCTTTGGAGGGTAATATTAGCACTGAAGGAACTGCTGTTATACAATTCAAAGAGTCGTCTCCTTCACTATCCAAAGCTCGAGTTTACTGCAAGGTAAACATCCTTCTTAACATTATTTGAATCTGAGCTTTGATTTATGATTTTAGTTCTATTGATCCACAATACATTGGCATCAGATATACTACTGCAAGGAAGATGAGGTTTGTCTGTATCAACCTTTGATGTTCGAAGTATCGTTTCAAGAAAAAGATGCAGGAATTTCAGATTCTGCCCCTGCAGATATATCCCTCTCATACGTCGTTAAGCCAAAAACATCTACATTTTCTTCGCTTCCTCGTTGATTTTATATTCGTGCTTCGCATACGTTGCACATAGTGTGCTTGTGCTTTTTTTGTCTTAAAGAAAGTTGAATGTATATCGCCGAGTTTGATCTGAGTCGAGACAAAGTTGCGTACAATATCGTTAGGCAAATTTATATAGATTTTTTGGAGGCATATAATATGGAACTTGGATGAAATAGTGTTTGGTGTTAGTTGACAAATGACAGAAAGAAAAGGGGAGAAACAATTCAGTCTTCATTAAAGCATCCTAAGGCCTGACGCTTGATAAAAGAGTATAGATTAAATTAAATAATTAATGCCATATCAAAGAAATAATGCATAAGTAACAATCTATATACATATGTTCGTCAAGCGACGATTTATATAAATGTTTTGTCATAAATTGCTACTTCACATAAATTAGCCATATATATAATAAGCCACTTAAACATGTGTTGATACATACATAAGTTATTTTGAACGATTCAGTGGTCAAACAAGACGGTTGGAAATTATATTTTCCACAAAACATCTTCCAACGTTATTGATGCTAAATAAATAAATAATCAGTTTTCAGTTAAAACTAAATAAAAAATAAAATAAATTAATAAGGTTGAGAATCACCGAAGCAAAAGGCGGGAAGTGAAAGGACACAAACCAAGTCTACACCAACGGTCCCGAGTGGATCGTGCGTAGTCCGCTTTTGAACAGTTCTTGAAATAACTCATCCCAAAACAAGCTCTATGTTATTATAACATTCTCTGAAATAGGAGAAAGGCCACATATCTTCTCTGATCGAAACTATTTTTTTTTTTTTTTTTTGCGGAGTGAAATAATAAAAATCTTGCAAGATCATCGATAATCAAGAGGTATAAATAAACATAAAATGTCGTGGCAAACATATGTAGATGATCATTTGATGTGCGACATCGAGGGTCAGTCCAGCCACCACCTTACAGCTGCTGCAATCCTCGGCCACGACGGTGTTGTCTGGGCTCAGAGCTCTTCGTTTCCCCAGGTTTTATTTATTGTTCACGATTCTTGTCTCCCACAAGAATAAGATCATCAAATTGTATAATTCGATACGACGCGTATCAGATCATTTAAATTGTTTTAATAAACAGAAAGTCATTAGTGATTTTTCTCTTCAATCTGCATTTTACTGTTGAAACCATTATCAAAAAATGCAGTTTAAGCCTGATGAGATCAAAGGAATACTCACTGACTTCGACGAGCCGGGTCATTTGGCCCCAACCGGGTTATTCTTGGGTGGGGCAAAGTACATGGTAATTCAAGGAGAGCCAGGCGCCGTGATTCGTGGAAAAAAGGTACATTTATAGAGATCCCACCACCCATCTATATTCTATTTTATTAAGCGCGAGTGCTTTGGTTAAATGTGTCAATTGAAATTCAATTTTGGTCTGTAAATTTTTGCACTATCTACTCTATTTTGGTCTGCACGTTCAATCACGGGGTTACTTTTTTTTTTGGATCATCACGGGGGTTACTTGGATGTAGGAACTATTGCATCAATCCACTTATATAACTGCCCACTATCCCATGTTCTTTATAAATGTATGATAATATTTGACCCAATCAATTTTGTAGTAGTGCCTGTTTTAGCATTTTTTAATCAATTCGTTGTTGCACCCACATCTGGGGTGCACTGTGACTAGTATAAATTATGCACTGTCTTGCATTCTAAAACTTGTGATGGATTGCAAAAATTTTGATAGATCACTTACAAGTATTTAATGTCCCAAATTTGTTTTTCTTGCAAGGGTTCTGGCGGCATAACTATAAAGAAGACAGGCCAAGCACTCGTGTTTGGGTTGTACGATGAGCCTGTGACGCCTGGACAGTGCAATATGATTGTTGAAAGGTTGGCAGATTATCTCATTGATCAGGGCATGTAGGATCCCCCGAACATTCACTTACAAACTCCGATTTTTTGGCGTTTTTCTGTGATGCTAGTAATTGATCACAATGATCATTATTAGTCTATCGTTAAGTTTCTGTTTAGTTGTCTTTACTTTTCTTCCCTGTTGTCTGTCAGTGTTCTTACGTAGTTCGGTGTTATTTTACGTTTTAAACATAATAAACATAAGTTGTCAAGTATCAAATATAGGTGCTGAGTGTTTTAAGCAGAATCTCTGTAATATGCTGTTGCTTTTGTCAATAGAAGTTAAAACAGTACGGAATAACTACAGAATATATACAAACGAAATGTATACGCTCATTAAATTAACTACGGATTAATTATCGAAATGAAAAAGTAGCGGCAAGTTGAGATTGATGAGAATTGTTATAAAACTACTGCAAGAAACGATCTAGGAAAGTAAACAAGAGTAAAAATAAGATGGAGTTCTTTCATTCAATTGATCCTCCTTTGTTATAAAAAGAGAAAGCACTTCTATTTATTAATACGATTAATTTAGGGTCAGATCTCAAAACATATTATCAATTAAAGATAACGAAGGACCTATGTAAGTTATATTTAGAGATAAGGACTCAATTTAACTTTCATTTAGAGATAAGGATCCTTGTGGTACTACATACACATGAAGTGGTACCATACCAATGAACTGGTACCACAGACCCACGAAGTAGTACCACAGACCCATGGAGTGGTATGACAGACCCATGAAGTGTTATTGCAGACCAATGAACTGTTACTGCAGAATAATAAAGTGGTATGAGGAAGCCATGAAGTGTTTCTGAAAAAAATGAACTAATGCATCTATACCCAGCCAGCGCTCAAAGGACCTAGCGCCCAGATGCTATAGGCGGGGCCTAGTCAGTTTCTAGGCGGAAATTAAACGGTGTACTCGTTTTTTATTATTTTTATTTTATATGATACTATACCAAAGGAAATGTATATTAAATTAATTCATCTAAAGAAATAATATCATTAACAATGCCTTTTTATTATTTCAAGAAAACAAATTCAAAAAAAAAATTGGAACACAGCCGCCTAACCCTATTAATCGGCCGCCTAGGCCGACTATTCGACCGCCTAGCCTGCTTAATCTGTTTGACATATTGATCCGGCGCCTAGCCGAATATCGCGCGGCGGCCTCCGCCTAGCGCCTAGGCCCATTTTTACAACAGATCTATTGATAGAATTGAGATAGAGCCTTTACGTCGGTCACAAATCATCGTGGGTGTAAATGAGACTGTGAAGGTACTTTTAATAAAGAGTGAGGTGAATTGGTGAATATGTGTATAATTACGCTGGGAATCATAGATTGGGAAGGAGCACGAGTTCCTTGTAACGGTCGAGGAGAATTCAATCGGAGGATTCTGCTCTCACGTCTCGCATTTCTTGTGCTTTAATGGACTACTCGACGACGGAAATCTTAAGGTAGCTAGCTAGCGAGCTTCTTGATGCCAAGATATTTAAAATTATGTATCGACGATAATCTTTTGTTCTTATCGTTACAATTGGCCATTAAATTTTTTTTTATTTTAATTATCATTTTGCAATGGGGATCAATTGTGCTTCCAGATAGATACATTGACAATGGTGATCAAAGATATCAGATTGAGGAAGCTGGGCTCAGTTCGAAGCATATTGCTCGAACCCTTTTATCATTGATCGGAGAGGACAAGAGATATTACTAGTTTATCTTCAATTGAGCGGTCAACACTCACCTAATAAAAGCATTGTATATTCATCCAAAGAGAGAACGAAATGAAAGATACCCCCTCCGAAAAAACAAAACTCCCTAAGAAAAACGAGAACAAAATGAAAAGCATCATTGTCGTCCGCTGTCATCATGTAAAGCTGTTTATATATGACTGTGAAGAGTCACATTATGTCCGTCGAGTCTTTTTTATTAGGCTGTCTTTGTTTAAGTTGATGTGTAGTATTTATGTTCGGTCAGTTGCCTGTCGGAAATCGTTATTAGACCAAGTAGAAAGGCTGTGTTTTCATGATACGGAATTTTTTTTCGGGCTAGTACCATTTAGTCGTTTCACTTTAAAATAAGGTGAATCTACGTAAAAATAATCATTTGTATACAAATTTGCAAATCAGTACATCTGTCAGAAAATTTTATATATAAGTGTCCGTTTGCTTTGTGTACTATTTTCCAAATCTTGACGTTCCTTTTTTATATGTGTATTATGTACCACGTCAAACAACGTTTCTATATGGTACTGATGTACCATTTCTCACTGTATTATGTACCACAATGCGTTTCTCTATGGTACATAAATGTGTTATATGACGTACTTTGCGGCGGAACAAGTATCAATTTACAAAAAATTTATTCTAATAGGTACATATATAAAAAACAATGAAAACAATGATAAGATACTGACTTGTAAATTTTATACAAATGTGTATTTTCTGCATATTCCCCTTAAAAGAATGGTGATCGTGCACTGCCTTGCAATAAATTATGGGAAAAACTAAACTGGTCCCCAATGTTTATTCTCTAGATCAATTTAGTCCTCAATATTTCGCATGGAGCAATTTAGTCATCGATGTTATCGAATTTGAACCAAATTGGTCCCCATCGTTAAATAGCCGTTAATTTGGATAGAAGTTGACACGTCTCGTCATGCGATTGGTCAGACTTAAAAATCATAAACATTAAGAAAACAGTTGAAAAAGTAAAAATTTCAAAACAAAATACTAATAAATATATGAATGCATAAATTCAATTATTACAGTGTTGGTAGTCGTAGAACAATCTCCCCCGCCAAAACCAGGAGTTCTAGCTAGAACTGTCAAATTATGGCGGGCCGGACCGAGTTGGCCACCCGCCCGCCATCTGGCAGGCCTAAAAAATGGGGGACCGCGGGCCAGGCGGGCTAGGGGCCCGCCCGCCTAAAAAAATTCTTAATTTTTTTATTTTTATTTTATAATTTACTTTATTAATTAGTTTTAGTTAATTAAGATATTTAATAATAAATTATGGATAAGCAACGTATTAATTATATATTTATAAATATATGTGTTATTAATTATGATATAATTACTGAATCATTAACTATTAAATTGATATATTTAAATATACCGTCAAGCCCGCGGCCTGCACGGGCTGGTCCATTCAGGCCCGCCCCTTGGTGGGCCTAAAATATCCCAGCGTAGCCCGCCCTTTTGGCGGGGCAGGTTAGCCCGCGGGCCACGGCCCCAATTGACTGGTCTAGTTCTAGCCAAATAATGAGCAAATACATTTGTCGTTTAACAAACACATACTTTAGGAATTGAAGGACAAAATAAAAATTATTATAAAAAGGATGTTTGGTGTCCGAGAGCAGAGTTCCTTTGATTACAAGCAGCAAAGAACCCAACTTGAACCTTGTATATATATCTATGTGATGTAAATAAATATATTTAAGTCATCGTTCTTGTGTTTTTCTCTAATCTGACACATCGGTAAGAGCGTCTTCAACCTACAACATAACAGTACAGTTAACTCTGCACAATATTACAATTGCTATAATGATTTTACTCCAGTCTATAAACTATTTTTTACACTAATTTTTACCCAACCCATTAACGTTATTCCTATACTCTAAAAATCAAATTCATATATAATAACTAAAAAGTCAACAAATTATAATAATTAATAGTTAAAATTAACTAAATTATAAAATTAGCATATAATTTAATTATAATTTATTAAATTAAAAGGAAAAGATCAATAAAGAAAATTAACATTATTTTTACTTTTCATATCATAAGAATATCAAATATTTAAATGTAATTAAAATATTGTTATTAAATAAAACATAAATAAATAAAAAGTACAACACAATTTTTTGTTAAAAATTGTGCGTACTCTACATCTAGAGCTTCTCTGTTAATCAACACAATATACTGTCTGATATAGAATCCCGTTGAAGAAAAGACGTATTTAACTTTTGTGTAACAATGCTTTAATAGCACAATCAAACATCAAATAGGTGTCGTATCACGTTCTAATGAATCTAATCGAATTATAAAAGCCTAGTGTGTCATTTTCCTTAAACTTCACCTACAAAGCGGCAGCATCAAGTAATCTCGATTGTCATCTATATGTATGTATATGTAAATGTATCTGTATATAGCACATGTAGAATAGACATATATAACATGTAAAATAGACATTGACAATGTAAATAATGTATATGTATATAACACATGTAGAATAGACATTAACATACACATAATGTAAATTTCCAGTGATCAATATATCTTAGTGACATGTAAAAGCAAAATGGGGGGTAAAAGTGGGGTTGAGAGTGATTGGGTCAGAGGTTAGTAGCTTCTTCCTCTAAGCAATGGAATCAAACCCAACTAACGTTCACTGCAGTCTTATAATGCACTGAGCTTAAAAAGTATCAAAAAGTGAACAGGACTTAAATCACACCTAAACCGTAATAATACCATGAGAAAAAAAAAAAAAAAAGAAGAAGAAGCAACACGCAAGTTGGTTGAAACAGAAGAACCTTAGCTTGTAGGCAATGGAGACTCTGCAACCACAGCTAAATGGGCAGAAGACTTAGGTGACCAAATGGGAAAGTGATACACGTTCTAACAAAAAAGCTTTATTTGCCTTCATTGTTCATTTATAAGAAACCACTCATCTCTTTCATTTCCACCGCTCTAAGTAAACACACACACACACACATACTCGCTCTCTTTACGTATTACTCATCAACCAATAATGGAAGCCAGTGCTGGTCTAGTCGCTGGTTCTCACAACAGAAACGAGCTAGTCGTCATTCACGGGCATGAAGAGGTGAATTACAAAGAATAAGCTCATGCATGCATAAGACAGATGCTTACCTATGTAAAACAACACACTGTGGTTCTTCTCTTTTCTTCTCTTTTTTTGCAGCCGAAGACTTTGAAGAACCTAAATGGCCAAGTCTGTGAAATATGTGGCGATGAGGTGGGCCTCACCGTTGATGGAGAACTCTTCGTGGCTTGCAATGAGTGTGGTTTCCCGGTTTGTAGGCCGTGCTACGAATACGAAAGAAGAGAAGGAACTCAGCTTTGTCCACAATGCAAAACGAGATACAAGAGACTAAAGGGTACTGATATTTTTTTTTTTGAAAATTTTAATAATATGCAGCAAAGAGTGTGTGGCTTTTAAGAGACCTTTGCTTTATTTACCTTCGCTTGTGAAGGAAGCCCGAGGGTTGATGGAGATGATGAAGAAGAAGATATCGACGACATTGAGCATGAGTTCAACATTGATGAGCAAAAGAACACAGCAATTGTGGAATCGTTGCTTCATGGGAAGATGAACTATGGTAGAGGACCAGAAGATGAAGATGGCATGCAATACCCACCCGTCATAGCAGGCGTCCGCTCTCGCCCTGTGAGACGAAAAGAGTATTAAATAACTGTTTTATTATGGTCCAGATAAATGCAATTTTAATCAAGAATTTATTTCTTCGGTTGCCACAAACATATAGGTTAGTGGAGAAATCTCAGTTTCTAGCCACGCAGCATACGGAGAGCAAATGATGGCCTCATCTTTGCATAAGCGAGTGCATCCCTCCTTCGACGAACCTGGTAATCATGAATCTACGTAACTGATATACCTAACACACAACATATCTAACAATTGGAATTTATACTCTATATAAAACTAGCCGGAAGTGCAATGTGGGACAATAATAAGAAAGAGATGGGATGGTCCGAAAGAATGGACAATGACTGGAAAATGCAGCAAGGAAATTTCGGATCTGAGCACGACGACTTAGCCGACCCAGACATGTCCATGTATGCATTCAACATTCAGATTGAATAAGTTACCAAATAAATTTGTTCGAAATTTTTTTTGCAGTGTGGACGAAGCAAGGCAGCCCTTATCAAGAAAAGTGCCGATTGCTTCAAGCAGAATAAATCCTTACCGTATGGTGATTGCGGCTCGTCTTGTAATATTGGCCATTTTCCTACGTTATCGAATCCTCAACCCAGTGCACGATGCCCTCGGCCTTTGGCTCACTTCGATCATATGTGAGATATGGTTTGCCTTCTCATGGATTCTTGATCAGTTCCCCAAATGGTTCCCCATTGATCGTGAGACCTACCTCGATCGCCTCTCCTTGAGGTAGGTATAAAATAACAGATAATAAGCTTTTCGAAAATAGATGATGGCCAACTAATAACCAATAAAATCATACCCCTTTTTTTATTATAGAAACCAATAAATAAAATCACGATGCAGATACGAGAGAGAAGGCGAGCCAAACATGCTAGCCCCAGTAGATATATTCGTCAGTACGGTGGATCCATTGAAGGAGCCACCTTTAGTAACTGCCAATACCGTTCTATCCATACTGGCGATGGATTATCCAGTGGACAAAATTTCATGCTATATTTCCGACGATGGCGCTTCCATGTGTACATTCGAAGCTCTCTCAGAAGCAGCCGAGTTCGCTCGAAAATGGGTTCCTTTCTGCAAGAAATTCTCCATCGAACCACGCGCCCCAGAGACCTACTTCTCGGAGAAAGTTGACTATCTCAAGGATAAAGTGCAGCCGACTTTTGTCAAGGAGAGAAGGGCCATGAAGGTTACCTTTCTCAACTACGCACTATAACGATCACGTCAAAAATAATATTTTAGGTCACTAAAGAGTATTTTTCAATTGTGTGTGTGACAGAGAGAGTATGAGGAATTCAAGGTTAGAATAAACGCCATGGTAGCTAAAGCACAAAAGGTACCGCCTGGCGGGTGGATAATGAAAGATGGTACTCCATGGCCAGGAAACAACACAAAGGACCATCCCGGGATGATTCAAGTCTTTTTAGGACAGAGCGGAGGTCCCGACGTGGAAGGACACGAACTGCCTCGTCTTGTCTATGTCTCTCGTGAGAAGAGGCCAGGTTTCCAGCATCATAAAAAAGCTGGTGCAATGAACGCACTGGTAAGAGTATCGTATTTTGTTAACAGAAATAATTAAAAAAAAAGACTTACGTTCTTTTTTAATTCTTTTCTTTCCCTCCATTTTCCAGTCTTGATGTATTTTACTCGATATATAAATCCAGGTACGTGTTTCTGCTGTACTCACCAATGCGCCATTCATGCTGAACTTGGACTGCGATCACTACATAAACAACAGCAAAGCTGTGAGAGAGGCAATGTGTTTCTTGATGGACCCACAAGTTGGAAAGAAAGTATGCTATGTACAGTTCCCACAGAGGTTTGATGGAATAGACAGACACGACAGATATGCCAATCGAAACACAGTCTTCTTCGATGTAAGACCCAAAACTCGATATTTATTTATTTTTTTTGAAAGAATTCACCCTCTAATGTGTTTCTTGTCCTTCGAAGATCAACATGAAAGGTCTAGATGGGATTCAAGGCCCAGTCTATGTGGGAACAGGTTGTGTTTTCAGAAGGCAAGCTTTGTACGGCTACGAACCTCCTAAGGGTCCCAAACGTCCGAAAATGGTAAGCTGTGACTGCTGCCCATGCTTTGGACGCCGCAAAAGGCTTCCAAAGTACTCACATGGGGTGAATAGTGAAGCGGAGAACCAAGGTCTCTCTCTCAATATAGTTGTAACATAAGTCGAGTCAATAAAAAAAAAAATTTAAACGAAAAAAGCTAATATATGCTCTCCTGTCATAGGATTAGAAGACGACAAGGAGCTATTAAAATCTCAGATGAATTTCGAAAAGAAGTTTGGACAGTCACCTATATTCGTCACCTCAACATTGATGGTTGATGGTGGCGTGCCACCTTCTTCAAGCCCGGCAGCGTTGCTTAAAGAGGCCATACATGTCATTAGTTGCGGTTATGAAGACAAAACTGAGTGGGGCACAGAGGTAATCTGATTGTCAATATTTATTATTAGTTGCGCAACACAAATAAACATATACTAACAAATCTAACACAAGTATTTTAGCAGAATATCTGTTAGCGTATTCCGTTGCTTCACATATTTTCATTCATATACTGAATCAAATCATCAAGGTGAAACATACCTTTTTTGAAACAATGCAGCTCGGTTGGATTTACGGGTCCATCACAGAGGATATCTTGACGGGCTTCAAGATGCATTGTAGAGGTTGGAGATCTATTTACTGCATGCCTAAGAGGCCCGCCTTTAAGGGATCTGCTCCGATTAATCTATCGGATCGTCTCAATCAAGTGCTGCGTTGGGCTCTCGGCTCGGTGGAGATCTTCTTCAGTCGACATAGCCCAGTTTGGTATGGTTACAAACAAGGAAACCTCAAATGGCTCGAACGCTTTGCCTATGTTAATACAACTGTCTACCCATTCACATCATTACCGCTCCTCGCCTACTGTACTCTCCCAGCCATTTGCTTACTCACCGGAAAGTTCATAATGCCAGAGGTAAGCAAACCATTCATTTTCATCATCTAGAAATTGTTTCCCTCAACCTTTTATGTCTAACCAAAAGTTGTTTTCTTCTACCCTACGCAGATAAGCACTTTCGCAAGCCTATTCTTCATAGCTCTGTTTCTCTCGATCTTTGCAACGGGTATATTAGAGCTAAGGTGGAGCGGAGTGAGCATAGAAGAATGGTGGAGGAACGAGCAGTTTTGGGTCATCGGTGGTATCTCAGCTCATCTGTTCGCTGTGGTTCAAGGGCTGTTGAAGGTCTTAGCAGGGATAAACACGAACTTCACAGTTACATCGAAAGCAGCCGATGATGAGGAGTTTGGAGAGTTGTATGCTTTCAAGTGGACCACATTGCTCATACCTCCAACGACTATTTTGATCATAAACTTGGTAGGTGTTGTGGCTGGAATCTCGGATGCTATAAACAATGGGTACCAATCGTGGGGACCGCTTTTTGGAAAGCTCTTTTTCGCCTTTTGGGTGATCGTCCATCTCTATCCATTCCTTAAAGGTCTTATGGGGAGACAGAATAGGACGCCTACGATAGTAGTCATATGGTCCATACTCTTAGCATCCATCTTCTCATTGCTTTGGGTTCGAATTGATCCTTTCGTGTTAAAAACCAAGGGACCTGACACAAAGCAATGTGGAATAAATTGCTGATTAGTTGGTCTTAAAGCCAGGTATGTTGTGTGCATTGTGATGTTTGCAGAATTTGGAATGATGCATATCAAACTGGATCTTATTGAAAAACAAATAAAGATGTAAAAAAAATGCAAGAGCAGAAGTTTTGTATGTATTCTGTGTGTATTTTCGCACATGTAGAACCCAAATCCTGTAATAGACATATTCAGCGGATTGCTTGATGCTATCAAGAATTTAACGTTCTGTAATGTTTAGAACTTATTTCTCTCCACATATCATGTCAAAGTTATCTCCTAATTGAACTTACATAAACGAGTCCAACAGGAAAAGGAACCACCACCATAGACATCAAAAAGGATAATTTTCAGCAAAAAAATACTTAACCAAATAAAAAGACAAAGCTTTAGTAGTTCATGAGATGATATACTACACTCTCTTCTATGAAACTTGAGTATCAAAATTGGTTGAATAAATGGATCGAAATGTAAAAATTTAGATGGATCGCGCTAAAGATACGTAAATGAAAGAGAGAGCTATGTACCTCGTAAGGGACAACTGTAATCTTCTTGTGCTGAAACCCAAAAAATGTTTCTTTAAACTAAATATCTGCACAAGAACAATCTCCATTGGCTAATGATGAAACCTGTTTGCATCGCCCGCAATAATAATCCTCCGAGTACTCATAGAAATAAACTTCGTAAAATTATAACTGTCCAAACTCAGTCTTAAGGTTCTTTCTTGATTACCCTATCTCTTCTCCATCTTCCGACACCAAAACTGTCAAGTTTCTCGTTTCGAAGTCCGACCATTATTTCCTTCTCTTCTTCTCTTCCTCCACGTCAAGCAGAGCTTTCATATTTTCCCGCAAGATAACCAACATCTTTCATCACTGCCATCAATGCAGCATTGCATAGATGTCATCAGCTCAGCCCGGGAACTTAATGTGAATATGTGTTGTTGCCACTTGATGTCAATCAAAGTACAGACTGGGGTGATGTTCTTGGCCAGTTAAGGAAGCTGCTTGAGATTAATCATGGCTTTTTGAATAATGATTCTAGACATCACAATGCGCTATGTTTGAGTCCTTTTGAAGCTTACATGTAGCTAATAACGCATCCCATTCAGCAAAACTAGGATAAGAGGATTAATTGTAAGAAATCCCAATGCATCTTTCAGTCGTCGAACCTGGCTGGCTACAGCAGGCATACAAAAGTCACAACAGAGTGGACTTATTTCATTGAACAACAAAGTGCCTCATTTCGATTCCATGTCCCCCTAGCCAGAGATCATCGATTGCAAAGTTACGGTTTTCTATTCCCTAACCGTGTCGAACAGTTGTCTCGCATCTTCAACATTGCCACATTCCATGTACAACGATCAAAGCATTTTATATAAACTTAAAGCATCAAGCTGAGCAGCATACGCAGGTAATTATGACGGGATTACCGAATATCTTTAAAAGAATCACAGTTCCTATTCGGTGTGCCCTTTTGGAGGATAACTAGAAATCACAGCGTTCCATGACTCCACCGTTCTGTGAGGTAATTGATCGAATAGCTTCATGGCAAGGTTTAACACTTTTACCATACTCTGACCATTGCTGTTGAAATAGATTGATACCTGTAAAGTAAATCATTGGAACGTTGAAGAAGTATTGAACTGGGAATTTTCCCTACATTGATTATCGATCCCTCAGTGAGAAGTACTGTACGGTATTATATACTCTAGCGAAGAGGAAGATGACCTATTTTATCTAGTGCAAATTACAGGCCCCAAAATATATTTTAAATTAGGTTTCAGATCCTTGTCAGATAATTTATAATTTTAATGATCCGATTTCAAAGAAATTTAGATATAAAGACCTAAATTTTCGCAAGTGTTATACATTGTATATGAAGTGGTACTGTAGATCCATGAAGTGGTACTGTAGACTCATGAAGCGATACTGGTGAACTGGTACTGTAGACCCATGGAGTGGTACTGGTGAATTGGTACGTAGACACATGAAGTGGTACTGGTGAACAGTGAAGTGGTACTGTAAATCCATGAAGTGGTACTGTTAAGCAGAGAAGTGGTACAGCAGAACCCTTAAGTGTTTCTGCAGAAATCAGATCCTTCAAACTATGCATTTCTGACAGGATCCTAAAATCTAAATGAAACTTATACTGAGCCTGAACTTTAAAAGTCCCTTTTATCTATTACATTTACATACTAATCCTTGAACAAATAAAAGCTATCAGACTGATTCTATCTTAATTTATATTGTTACAAATAGGTCCATAACTATATTTCAATATTCCATTTCAAGTTTGCAGTCCATATAAGTCGATGACCCCAAACTTGGACGGTAAGTATTCAAACTGTCTCTTTCCCAAAGCTTTTGTGAGGATATCAGCTGGTTGCTTAAGAATATAGCATGTTCGAATCACTTTCGCTTGAAATCTCGTCTCGTCACAGATAAAGTGGCATTCGACCTCAATGTGTTTTATCTTTTCATGCAACACTGGATTGGCTGCTATTTGCAGTACTGATTTGCTGTCCAAATGCATCTTAACGGGCTCTAAGTCTAAACCTGTGATCTTCAAGCGAAAACACATCACAAAAGCTCACAAAGGACAGTGCTTTACGATAAATATTCCTAAGATAATTTTGACTAGGATTTTCCTATCCATCGGAGTGAACGAAACCTTATTATCATTGACAAAGCCCTACTCTATTTGTTTTTCAAAGCCCTACGCAACCTTATTATCATAAAAGAATCGTAGAAGTGGTGGACATGAACCACTCATGATGAAGATTCAGATTCGAAGCAACGAAATAATGCCATGCAAAATCATAGCATATCATATTATTAGACCGCATCACCTTCCCACAATCTGAGGATGCTGAAAGTCGAAAGAGACGAATAAAAGAAAGACGATAGCAATATATACGAAACTTCAGATTATGATAACACATCACACGTACAACAGGTTGAAAACGATCGATCGACCAACTGTGGTGTTGTTATATAAACATCAGGAAATGCGAGAAAAAATACAAATGTGGTTTCATTAGTCTTCCTCAGCACTGCAGACAAGTTTCATACCAACCTTTATAATCCCACTTCAGCATCTCGGGATTGGTAGAAATCGTTTGACCGCATGATGTTTACCTCCTCAAAATCATTATCATCTGAAACGTAACACAATAGAAAAAAAGCCACTAATGTATGCGTAATCATTCTCATTCGCAAGTTATTTATTTCTTATCAACTCATCGATGCAAATGCAAAAAGGAAAATAGAAGGTTATATGACAAAGAACGCGATAGCAAAGCATCTTAAGTAAGTATTATGTTAAAGAACCTTTTCTCAGAGTCAGAGCAACAACAGCATCGTTCTCAACCTGAAAACACGATCAAAAACTGGAATTAGAATCTGGGCGATGGACTTAATCACGCCTATTCATACTAAAACATCAAACTTTTAACTAGTTGTTACTATGACAAGAAAAAAAAAAAAAAAACTCACAAACAACTACGAATCAACCTTTTGATCGGCCAATGATTTCAAATCGTCAAGTACTCCTTGATTTGGCATCAGTACCAAACGTTGATTATCCGCTGGTTGATCAATTAGTTCTTGCAGCTTTTCCTTGATTTGAAACACTGTCTCACTCGGAAGACATTGGACAAAGTATGTCGTCTTGTCTCGCTTGACACGGATATACATTACCTGTGATTTAGATTGATATGGGAAACAAAAGGTAAAACAACAATGTCAGGCCCGTCAAAAAAATATACGAGAACTGTGCATTGCAAAACAAAAAACACGTTGGTATCAAGGTAATTCTTCAATATCTTTTGCCTCAAATAAAGCAATGGACAAGAATATATAGAAGTAAAACCTATGAGTAAATGGTCCGGAAACTAAACATCAAGAAAAGTCACTTAACGTAACATAGAAATATTCCAGAAATCAAATACGCAAACTTTTAACCTAAGATTGCACATATCGGGACCATCACCAAAAAGTAAGAATGAATCATTTTAAGAAAGACATTCAGAAATCCTTCAAAAAGCAGCTCCAAATCCAAGTTACTTCTGTTGCTGCCTTAATTAAAAAATTGCCGGAAACTACTAAATTTGATATGACTATGGATGATAGCTTCTATAATTTAATAACCAATCCATGTAATGGTATCAAACAGCTGCTCCATCAAACCAAAGCATCATAGACATGATAAGAAGAACGTCCAATCTTTACACTGAATAAAATTCTCGGTCAAAAAAATCGATACCTTAGATCACATCTTCATCCAATCAAATTTGAAGAGAGGAAATTGAAACCCTTCAAATACTGATTAGAGTGATTATACATGACTTCTATCACTTCAAATCAAAATGAGCGATCCCAAAATAGTCTTAGAGTGCGTTTGGATTCGCGTATTTGAACGAAACCGCTTGATTTTAAATTATGAATTTCAAAATCGTAATTTCAAATCCAAATTCGTTGTTTGGCAAACGTTAGGATTTCGAAATTCGGATTTCAAAACAGAGCTCGACTCGAGCTCGTGAAGCTCGTCGAACTCGATTTCTAACTTTTCTTAAATAATTTAAAGAAGTACAAAATAAAATAAAATAAAAATCATGAATTAAAAAAAAAAAAAAAGATCGTGAGCCGGATTGCGAGCTTTCGAGTGCCCACGAGTGAGCTCGAGCTCGTTCGAGCCGGCTCATTCGCGAATCCGTAACGAGCTCGACCTCGACATGAGCTCGTCGAGCTCGAACCGGCTATTCGTGAATCCATGACGAGCTCGAGTAGGCTCATCGAGCTTGCGAATAGGCTCGACTCATCGTTCATCCTTAATTATTATTATTATTGTTGTTATTATATTTTCATTATTGTTATTATTTATTATTTTTATTATTATTGTTATACAATAACTATAATTATTATTATTATTATTAGTCGAAAAACTCGTTACGTTATCAGCTTTTGATTTCGAAAACGGATCATTTGACACGGAATTTCAAATCCGACGAATTATAAGAGTTTGGATTTCGCCTCGGATTTGGGCGAAATCGAAATCCAAATCGGTGCAATTGTCAAACGAAAGATTTGAGCGAAATCCGGATATCGAAATCCGGAATCCAAGTGGGGCATTAACTATTTCACTGACTCATCACCAACTAAAAGATCAATTAATCAACAAGAACACAATTTGTTTTCGCGTCCAATTCATTGAAGATTCAGAATTAGCTCAGACGATTGAATTCGTGGAAAATTAAAATAACCCAAGTAATATATTAACCTGGTCCTGGGTTGACGTGAAGATAGCAGCGAAAAAAACAAAATGACTTAGTACTGTAAGAAAAGAATAACACCGAAATAAAGGTCTCGCATTTACGATTAACCAAAAATTATACTTACAGTTTGATCTTCAGGAGTCTTTGGACGAGATGATTGCGACATACTGCTGGAGAAAATGATTCAACGAAATTTCTCGCTGCTTGGGTTTTGTTTGATGTATAAATGAGCAAGTGAAGTGGAATTTTTTAGTTTTAAAATATCATCGTTAAGACAAACTTAGACAGGCCTTAATGTTCGGCCCTCCGCTAAAATACGATATAAGCCCAATATTAAAAGACTACTAAAATTAATATATTGGAAATATAAATTTACGAAACTCTGGGAATATCATTAAAATTAAGATAATATTTAGTCATATGCATAGATATTATTACAATGTTGCTTATATAAGGATTGGTAATTATGCAAATATTGAACGTTGAGAAAGTTCGGTGGTGGTAAGAATGGTAGGAATAATATTTAATTTTACAATTTGTAAATGAGACAGTCGCCTATGAATAGATAATTTGTGTTTTGTAAAAGCAATTGACTAAATGGAGTTGTTTATCTTTAATCTTTGTCTAATATTTATATAATCAATTGATATAACAAATTATAATTTTATACCAGTTAGCATATATTTGAAAACTAAAATATTTTCTTTTGGGCAACGGATAATGAACTAATAGTGAATGTGTCAATATATATACATAATCTTTATTGTCTTCATCATTTGTTAGCACTTATTAATTGATGCAACATCAACACACCACTATTTTAAATTAATAGGCTAAAATAAAATTATGGATTAACCTAAATTAGAAACAGGGGATATGATGCTTCTGATTTAAGAAACTCAAGACTAGGCTAGAAAGTTTTGCTTTAATCATCGAACCTATTGGGTTCCGCCCACCTTAGTTGAGGCATCAACCTCAATAGATGAGACATCTTTTGTTCTACAACCATTATGCAAGAGAAGTTGGATTCAATGCCAAAACGACAAAAAAAGCATCAGAAATATGATGTCATATGAGAATATACGAAAGCGGTTGGTTTGCTCTAAAGAACCATAACCACAAACACCAAGATGTTTCACAGGTTAATAAATCAACAAAGAAAGATCTGGTGGTATAGTTAGAACTTTTGTGTGGCAAGAGTTTCAATTGTTAAGGCACAAAGCAGAGCTTCTTGGTTTGTTAGTTCTTTAACACATAATCATACTCACCATCTCTCGAGTCCTTCAAATGCGCATTAGTAATGGTCACATCGCAAAATTACGGCATTAAATGAAAAAATTGTCTCAAAAATTTGCAGAAGCGACCATTCTAACTTGTCAAGAAAATGTATTTGTTGGGGGAGGGAGAGAGAGAAAGTACGGAGTTCATGCGCATATCGGGTTCACAGAATCGCAAAGGAAACCAGAACCTATTTACGTAGAAAAGCACGGGGAACAAGTTCATGGTCGCCTAAAACCTGACCGGAACAAATTCATCCATGGTAATATAGGTATATGAGAGAAACACAGTCGCATAAGGTTGGTTCCCTTTTGAGGTTTGACTTCATACAAATGAACCTTCTTGCACAAATATAGATATCAATACTGAGGTAGTCTCCCCCTTTTAAATGGCTACTGGAGATATTATTGCATGGAATGTCTATACTAATACTTGTTTATATTAAATGCCTAACGAGTGAGCCCCATTTTCGCGCCCTTAGGAAAATTCTAATAGGTTGTTGGCTATCTTCGTCTAGCTTTACTCGGTCCTCATTCTTCGTATCAATAACCTCGAACTTTCATCTAATTTTTGTAGCGTTATGCAGATATCTATTACTCCTTCGTAGTCACTTTTATATAAATGATAGCAATCAACTTAAATAGCAGTGTATCAAACATCATAGAAAGGAATGCTTCTCAAAGTTGACTACGCATTCAATGAATGCTTCCTATATGTGCATTAATATCACTGTTGACACGCAAGCTATTAGGGTTCTTATGAATAATATCACGTTTTATTACACAATCATCGTGGTAGGAAAGAAAAACATCATAGCCTTTTCCTTGTATAACATTGAAAAGAAGGATATATAGGCTAAGGCACAATGGGATTATGTTAGAAAGAACTGACCAAGTGTTGAAGCCCTCGCATCGATTTTCCAGATAAATAGGTTGTAATGAGAGCGAGAGCTTGCTTTGGCCTATGCAGCGGAACTTCATGGCCAGCGCCTCTCACCGTAACAAAAGTGAGCCCTCTGTATTCTTGTGTCCACCCTCCCACCTTTGTTTATTTATTTATATTATTTTTTAAGTAACAAGAAAACTAATATCAAACACACAAAAAAAAAAACAGTTCGTGAAAAGATTTAAGATGCTGACCTGGCCATCGACATACCAAGCACTCCACGGACTAACTTTGGGCAGTTTCAAAGCATTAATGCTGTATCGGGTCGATGTGACCGGTACAACAGAGTCTGCGTCACCACTATCATCAAGAAAAAGGCGAAAAATTGTATGTTATAAAGTTGTTTCGGTCTTTATTGAATTCTTGCATTTTTTGTTGTGTACCTGAAAACCCATATACGGAGTCCGGCCTGTAATAGCTCGCGATACACGTCTAACACCGACCTAGGAGAATCCTTCCAATTATCTCCCACTGCATCACTGAGCATTATATATATATATATATATATATACATTTATAATAAATATTACATATAATATGCAAAAAGAAATTATAACTCAGTTGAACTTAAGTGCCTCATATAATTCTAGAAGTTCTTCATCATACCCACCTACAGGTTTCCCATTTCCATGGAGAATTTGTGCTAAGGACATGAATTGCGCTTCGAACCTCCGGGAGATTGAAATACACAGTCGAATGCTTCTCCGTGCACGGATCATATGATTTTCGAAGTAGACCAACCTTCTATACAAATAAAATTTACTTGGAATCTATTTGTCGACAGTTGAAAATGCAATTTATGAAGCATTCCCTTCCTTGAAACAAATGGCATGAGAGTGCAATGATATCGAGAATAATGACATAAAATTGTCCCATAACTTTACCCTTTTCTTAAAAGATAAATAAATATATGTGTGTGTGGGTGTGTGTGTGGCAAAAAATGTGATGAATGAAGTGAAGCACGTACACTCTTCTTTTTTCTCCAGCGATGGTTCAATAGGGTTGAATTGTCTGTGCACGTTGGGGTGAAGATGCTATACATATCAATGTCTCCGATCTCTTCATCAGCAGAGTCATAAGCTTTATCGCATCGGTCGGAGGGTTGCGTAAAAGACTCGAAGTCACAAACAAAGTTCAACCGTCTGTATGTCTCGTCGGAAATCATTCCTACTGACCACATGTACTGAAAGAGTCCATACTGGTCATGGTAGTCATCAATACATGCATTTCCAACCTGCATTATTTTTTTGTTCCCTTTCATTACGACAACATACTTAGCAAATAGCAATAGTAATATACCAGGCAGGGTAAGACAGATGTAGAACGTTTTACCATGAACCCTTTTAGATTGATGGCTTTCTCTTTATTTTTTTTGTTGTGCCTCACTACGGCTTGGCTTAGTTGAGGGACATAGTGTCCTGAAGATAGTATGGAGCAAGATATCGATCGTTGTGTAACGATTGGAATTTTTCGACTGTAAATGGGATAGCAAAGTATAATGACAAACCAGCGTAGCTCTCTCCTGTGATATAGAAATCTCTCTCTGCGTACTGAGGAAAACGCTCAAACCACTTCAGTAGAAACACTAGATTGTCGGCAGCTGCGATGGCAGTGGATTGATTTATATGAACATCAGTCGGAATTGCCCGAAAAACTATTGGAATGTATAAAGAAAAAAGCCGAACCTGTCCTTTTGTCACCGTTGTTCAAGATGTCAGAGGAAGTATTTGAGTATGAAAAACCAACTCCAACCGGAGTGTCCAAGAACAATATGTTTGCAACTGCAAAATGCTAAAATATCTTAATCGTCGTTGAATGAGACAATCATATGTTAGCTTGCTCACATATCGACGAAAAGCATACCTTTATTCCAAGAGTAGGGATTCAAGTACAACGTTTTCCCATCTTTTTCAACATGGAAAGGCCCAACTTCCTCGCCGAGTCCGTATGCAATCGAGGAACATCCGGGCCCTAAGCATCACAATCAAGATTAAATTCTAGTTGGACGAGAATTTATTTCTACGATATTTGAGCTCCGAGATCATGCAGTGGAAAAGAACAAAAGAAAGGAAAGAAAATTGCATCTCTTGCTTATCATTTACAACCAAATATCCGATAATCTTGTTGGGATTTCAAGGATCCTTCTGAATCAGCTGGCAATTATTATGAAACAGAGAGTCAAAGCTTAAACCTAGGCTACAACGCGCTGCAGTTAATATATCATGTAATTCACAACCATGAAAATTTCGACAAAGCGGAGCCTTACACAGATGAGATATAGATAAAACAATATTATGGCAAAAGAAGGAAAGAAAAACCTCCATTGAGCCAAAGAACAAGTGGCTTAGAAGAAGGATCCTTATCAGCCTCAAAGAACCAGTAGAACAATGCTCTCCCAGACTCTTCGTTCACAGTCACATAACCAGAGTAGTGATCGAAGCTCACAGTAAAATTCTGCCCCGGAAGATTCGAAACCTTGTCCAAAACTTGCTGATTAGGTACCTCCGAAGCAAAAACATTAGTCCTGCAACTGATCGAAATGAGATTGATAATGCAAATTATAAGGAGAAGATTGAGAACCCTCTTAGTAGTTGACATTTTATTTTTGTTGCTGATTAGAACTTCCTCTTGCCATGGGCTAGGTCTTTTCAAGGGAGGACCAATCCCCGTCTAATCTTACTCCACACGTTTTTATTACTACCTCCGTCCCGGTAACTTTTGTACATTTTATCAAATAGGGCGTCCCACTATCTTTTATACATTTCCATATTTAGTAAAAAACTATCACACACAATCAATATAATAACATTAAATATTCTTAAAAGACGTGTCACACACATATACTTTTCTTCCTCTATACTATTAAAATATTATATTTCTTAAAAACCGAACCCAATCCCAAATGTCCATATATTACCGGGACGGAGGGAGTATTTTGTTTTCGGCAAATTCCAAGTCATTTTGCAAGTTTAAACTTTCTTTTAAATATTTATTCAAGGATTTTGGATCTTTCAGATTTTTCTTTTCTTGAGAGTCTTATTTTCTTTCTTTCTCGCCTTTGAGTCCTTGGTCGGGTTGGTTGGAAGGCTGAGTTTAGATGATATTAGCTTTAATTGAATTCAAATAATTGGGGCTATGCAGTTTTACGGTGTTTGGTTGATGGATTTAAATAACGATCTCGGATGGAGGGTAATAATTTTTACGATTTTTTGTTGATGCATTTTAATAATGATATCGGATGGATTTGGTAGATAATTTTAGATATTTTTAAGTTCAATTGAACTCAATTACAAATTTACCTATATTTTGATAAATAGTAATTTTGTCATAAATACACGAGATTGGCTAAAGGTAGGGTGATGAGTAGCTTTAGTTAATACCTTAATAGGGATATTAAAGAAGTATTAACTAGATCTCCAATTCCAAATAGATTGAATCCTCTGTTCCAGATTGTGTTCCAATTTGGTGTTCCACCAACCAAATTGCGACAAGTGTACAGTTGATCAACTCAGTTTAACACTTGTCGGGGAATGATTGGTGTAACATAAAGTTGGAACACTATTGTGGCACAGACGAGCAGAAACCAATTCCAAAACCATACTGGAGTATCGCATAATAAAAAAACCGTGAGGTAGTTTCGTGAATTTATGTGTCCCGCATTTTGCCGTAAATTTAAGGTCGAGATGTAGTTGTTGAAGCAAGGAACTATTTAATTAATGTGAAGCGTTTTTCAGGACTACCGCAAATACGACGGCGTTTCGTCATATTGAACTATTTATATATCGCTGAACCCGAACGACCTAAATTTGAAAGCTGAAAAATGGCGAATCTGTCCTCTTCATCGCATCGGATTCTCTGCGCTTCTTTTAATCAAGATAATAGGTAGAATTGCGTTCTTGCTAGTACGAGAATCACCTTTTCTCGTCTACTGAGTATTAACGCTGACCGTTTTGTTTCTTTTGCTTTCAGTTGCTTCGCTGTTGGAACGAGAGATCGGTTCAAAATATTTGATTGTGATACAGGGAGGCTTCTTTACGAGCGAGGTAGTGTTTGTGTACACAGACTCTTATTTAATTTTACAAATTTATGGATTTTTTTCTTGATCAATTGTTTCCTGTGCAAACTTTTCCACTTGTATTAAACTTGTGCGGTTAGATTTGCTTGTAATTCAAGAGAGTGGAGTCTAACAACAGCAATGTTTGTTATACGGTTCTCGTTTCTGGTTGTAGTATTCTTTTTGGACAATGCTGCTTGAGTTTGCTAATTCATTCTTTTTTTCCTTGTGGTTGGCTTGATGAAACCAAAAGTTGAATTCTAAATACATATGTTTTGTTATCAATGCCTCAGAAAATTTACGAGCTCCATTTTTTGTCTTTCTTGCTAGTTATCGGGGCGTTTACCATTGTTGAAATGTTGTACAAGACGAGTCTTTTGGCCATTGTTGGGGCTGGTGAACAGGTTCTTATCCTCTCCGTCCATTTACGGATACTCTTTATCTTGGGCATTTGCTTGTTTAATCTCAGGCAACAATCACTTCGCGTTTCATCTGTATCTTTTGCAGCCATCTTTATCACCAAGGAGATTATGCTTATTTAACACAGCTAATGGCACTGCTCTCCGAGAACTCAGCTTCTTGACTTCAATTCTTGCTGTACGCCTGAACAGGAAAAGGTCGAATATGAAATTTGCTTGCTTTTTCTTGATGGGTGTGATCTGACGATGTTTAAATGCACGTATTTTGCATTGCATGTGTAAGTACCACTGAGATGTACAGATGTATGCTTGTGCGTTTTACCCAATTTTAGATTTTAAGAACAGGATTATCTCTTCAATTTTCTCACCGTGAAAATAACCTGCATGTGTAGATTGATTGTTGTAATGCTAGAGCAAACATATATTTATGATGCTAGCACACTTGAGGTGAAGCACATCATCGACACAGTGCCAAATTCTAAAGGTATTGTCAAACCATCTATCGTCCTTTTTAATGGTCATAAACATCTTATTTGTTGTATTATTAAATGTTCGTGGATTTTCTTATGTTCAGGACTTTGTGCATTCTCCGATAATGCCGATAACTCCTATTTAGCTCTTCCTGCTGATACAGTGAGAGGATCTGTGTTAGTGTATAATGTTATCGCTCTGCAATCGCACTGTGAGGTAATTGTTTGAATCACTTTTGTCAATTTCTTATTTATTTGGTTAGCAGTATATTCTTTTGTCATTGTGTGTATCATCCTCTTCTTCAACTATGTTGCAGAGATGATTAGTAGGTGTTTAATAGAGTAATTGCATCTGTTTTGATGTCTAAATGTTTGTCTTGGGCGACATTTGAAACCACAAGCAGTTCCATAATGTGCTGAATATTCCTAAGGATGAAGATATTATATTTTCCTTCTCATAATTATCCTCACTCCAAATCAACTATGTAATTTTGATATGAAGATACACGCCCACCGCTCTCCCTTGGCTGCTATGTCATTTTCTTCTAATGGGCTGTACATAGCTACGGCATCTGAACAGGGAACAATTATCAGAGTTCATCAAATTTCGGAAGCAACTAAGGTGAAGATATTGTGCTACATGAGTGAGAATCATGAAATATATGGCATCTGTCTTTTTCTTTCTAAACTTTACAGTATCTCCGTTCTGAAATGATTTTGCTTGCACCTTTGGATCTCTGTCAGTTGAGCAAGCAGATTGATCATGATATGACTCACTAGTGCTATTTTTGTGTTAGAATCGTTATCCTAGGAGCATGGGACTTTGCCTGCATCAGCTATCACTTTGGTCTTTTGGGTGATTATTTCTCAAATTTTGAGCTTAGATGCCTTGATTTTTATCAGTCCTACAGTTTCCGTAGGGGGACATATTCGTCGACCATCTTTTCTCTATCATTTGGGCCATCCACTGATCTTCCAGATATTCTATTAGCCACAAGCTCTTCTGGTTCTGTCCATGTCTTCACCCTGGGCCGGAATCTGAGTGATAGGTTAAAAAAATACCTACTTTATCCAAACATGAATTTAGTTTTTTTTTTTTTTCATCTTACTTTGGACTGTCGTTTGTTTTGCTAGTTTCCCTTGTGTTTAATGTTTTTTATATTCCACAGGAAATCGAATAGTTTCCTTGGATCAATAATGCCTGCTTCTCTTACTGATGTGTTGGATTCCGATCATCATTTAGTATTCCATCATGCTTTTGCAGCTGGAATGCGCAGGTTATTAATTTTAGATAGGAATCTTTACGCAGTACCATAGTGTTATCATTACTCTACACCAAAAAACTTCATGCATCAGTCAGCAGTTGCTTCCTCTTAAATCTATACATGTCTTCATATTCATATGATATGTGAGATTGAAAATGGCCCTTCCAGAATGCCTCGTTATACTGTATATCACTCAGAAAAGGTCCTCAGAACCTATTTAAAGTTTTAAGTAGCCAAAAACATAGGAGTGGATGCATTAAGTTATTACCACATTGTTCTTGATGGATACCTCTGCTTGCCTTACAAACAATTTATCATTCAAATCATTCGCAGTGCCGCTGTTGTAAGGAAGATGGACAAATTCAATTCAGGACCTGTGGCGCTACTGTGAGTTCATACATTTTGCGTCTACTTTCAGCTTCGTACGGATATCTTAGTTCTCAATGCACTTGTACTCGAGAGTTCTTTTTTCTTTTGTTTTTTGTGTGGGTGTTGTAACGAAGTTATGTTGCGTTTTGTAGCGCCATTGCATCGGTGATCACCTTCAACGGATACTTTCAAGAATACAGCTTACAAATCAACCGCAAAAATGAAGCTTCGTGGACTTTAGAACGTGAGTTCAGTGTTTTGTTTGCTGATACTGCAGAACAAAGCACCTCATAAATTTAATCTCGATTTATCTTTACAGTCGACATCAGAAAACCAGTCCATGTAAATTATTCACGTATGTAATGTTGTATGTATGATGTTTGTGAATGTTTGAGCTAATGGAATGTAAATATTTTATATTCTGAGCAGAGGTGGCTTTACCCGAACTTATTGCATGTATGCTACATAATCTTAGAACCTGAACACACCATTATATTATTTCACACAACATGAAATAATAATACAAAACCGAAAGTTACATATCGGACATAGAAAAGAGCAGAACGCACAAACAATACGCACGAATCGCTGATGATTAAGTCGGTGATCGATAGTCACCGAGCATGCCTAGAAAACAGAGATAGAAAAACAAAAGAATGTGGTTTGATCCAACTTGAGTCTACTTCCACGATTTTACTCTTTTACACAGTCAATCTTTAGATTACAAGTCCTAAGCTTCATAAGTACAAAGGTCAAAAGCTCAAATGACATAATTTATACTGAATATCAAGGTTTCCTACCTAAACACAGAACTCGGCTACAACCTTAGCAGTAATAATGGTTACGCCATATGTATGTGAGTCTACCTAACCAAATCACCAACCAATGGAACTCACAAACTAGGAATCAAGAAGCACTACTCCATCTAGCATAGCATTCACACACCCTTTCATAAGAAAAGTAATATCAATAAGGTGAAGTGGAACATCACAGATAAGGTACCCAACCCACAGATAAGGTACCCAACCCACCCTTTTCACTCTAAAGATTCCAAGCGCCTCAATCCAATTTCAAAAGCAAGAAAGAATAGGTTACATTTCTAAATCAGTCATTCAAGAAAATGTATTACACCGGGAGAATAAAAACGAAATCTTTGCCTCCAAAAGGTAAAACTTTATAAGAACACAATCACTGTGCACCTTCTTCTTCTTCTTCCAACTTCTTGCAATAAGCCTGCAACACCATAACCAAATCCCTCGCTGGGGCCTGAATAGTCCCCACCACCGCACTTGCCGGGCCCTTTATCGCCCCCAAAAGATTCGCATAAACCTCAGCCCTCGTCGGCAGATTCTCCAGCGCCTTAAACTCCTCGGGCCCATAAAACTTCCCTTCAAACACAGCCCCAGCAAAATCATTCTCCTCCAATTTCTTCTCCTTCTGGAAGGTTCTATAGGGTTTCAAAGCAGCTGGGATCTCCTCGCTATGAACGAACATCCATGCATTCATACCCTTCATGCAAGGCTTTAGAGCTTCCCATGGCGTGCCTTCGATGGCTTTGAGTACCAAAGTGTTCTTGGCCACTATGAGCTTTGAGGTTTCGGGCATTTGGGTTCTTAGTTCCTGAAATTGCTGGACGGTGAATCCCTTGTAGGATATGGCGGCTATGAGGTGGCAGTCTTGGAGTTGGTTTTTTACCTTCTCTACGGTTTCCTCTTTCTTGGACCGGGAAATGGCGGATTTGATGGTCGGTATGTGGGCGGCGCGTGTGGTGGGCCGGTGGCGAGTGGGGTAGGTGGCGAGGAATGGGTTGCTGAAGTGGGATTTGAGGGAGAGGTGAGTGGTGGTGAGATCCATTGCGTGTGTACTCTGAGCTGATGAGACTGATGAAGATGAAGCAGCGAGCGTTGGATGTGCCTTATCTGTTTGATGAGGTGTGTCTGACAAATTACCGCAAAATAAATACGAGCCTAACATAACATCATTAATTTCAGTCACTTCAACTCTCCCGAAATTTATCACTTACGGACAATTAGGAAACTTATCTTTCATTTGAAGGACTAATTGCACAAAAATACTATAATACCCGTAAATTTCAATACAAGATTAGAATGTAATTGATCCTGTAGATGTTCGAATTAATGAAATTAGCTTTCGAACGGGCCCAAAGACAGGCAAGAAAATCGGCCCAAATAATATCCTACCCAAAGGAATTCGACTCAACCCAATAAAGAAATCCCATAAAATAATATTAGGGCTCAACTAAATTAGTCAAAGACCCAAATAAGAGTTGGCCGAATGAGAGGGAAAAAAGGCCCAAAGGGTTTGATGAGGTGTGCATAGCGTAGCATGTCACGCCTTATATACGGTACTCCGGTTTCTATATGATACCTAAATGTGCTAATAGGACGTGTCATTTTCTATACGTATTCGTACCCAATACGTTGTTATATGGTACCTAAACGTGCTAATACGACGTATCTGCGGCGGGATCGGGTACCTATGCAAAAAATTTATTCTGTTAGGTATTTACGTGCGGAGACCCCCTTTTCTATTGGATCATTAAAATCATATTTTACACGGAGAGGGCTGAACTCTAATTTGAAACTTAAATCAGGGCTTATACGAAAGGCTCTGTCAAAATCCGTGAGGATCGTATGACCATTTACCGCCGCTGCAAACCACGAGCAAAATCCGCGTCGGGACCTTACTGCGCCGATGAGACGAATAACCTTCAACTCGCGCTGCAAGACAGTCCTCACTCTCCCTTCCGCGCCTCCAGCCACGCGCGTGCTTCCCACTCTCTTCCTTAGACCCCACGCGAACTCTTCCTTGTCGATATACCTCCGACGCTTGTGCCATACGCCGTCTATTGGAAAGCAGCTCAATCGCAGTTTCCCGGAGCCGAGATGCATTTCGTCAATTTCATCTTCAATCGGAGTGGAGCGGAACGACGTCGGCCCGGGAGACGAAGTAGAGCAGAAAGGCAATGAATTTGTTGAGAATGCTTCAGTCGCTTCTTCTATTCCAGTTAGGGCTTTTTTCTTCTCCACAAGGTTTGAATGAAATAGTTATTTGCTCGTCTGAATTTTCTTTTGGAATGTGTTTTTGTTTTTTCTAGTTCTTTCGTTATTGTGATTTTGCAGTGTGGACTTGAGGAGTTTGGTGGATCAGAATAAGCATAACTTCATACCTCCGTCATCGAGGATGACTAATTACGTGGTTCTGAGATTTGGCGATTTGAAGCCTGAGCCTAATGTAAGTATCCTTCTTATCTTTCTATTTCTTTATCTTTAATTTGGTTCAGTAAGCCTGATTCGAGTTCGTAGCTACAATTTAAGAAATATGTAAGTAACAACTAGGAATCAAAATGACACAAGGCAATATGCTTTGTATTATTATAATAGAATGGAACTCACTAGACGATTCTGGAGAAATTGGAGTGGTTATGGAAGTTCATGTTTTTTTTTTACGATTTGACTAAGCTAATCATGTTTTCAGCAGATGAATATAAAATATGCAATCTTTTGCGCCGTTGATAAATTTGTTTTATATCTGACCTGATAATTGTAGATCTTCGAATTAATTGGATATTCAGTTACTATCTTATCAAAAGATAAACAAAAAAGTTTTTCGGCGTACCCCTCCCCCGATAATATGAAGCTCCCAACCCAACAAAGCTAGAGGATCAGAATATGAGTAGAACTAGACTTTTAACAAGTTGACGTTTCTTGGCTGTGAGTGGCTTGATTTGAGTTGTACTTTTATTTCATCAGGGTTCACATTCAAGCTTGGCAGGAAGTGACTGTTGTTATATGGTAGTGTTTCAGTACGGATCAATTGTCCTGTTCAATGTTGATGACCATGAAGTTGATGGTTACTTAGAAATCATAAAAAGACACGCTCTTGATTTGCTTCCAGAGATGAAAAAAGATGGTGAGCTCAATGCAAACTCATAACATGTACTTCCCAATACAGTATCTTATGAAACCTAACATAATTATATGTTTTCTTCAGAAAAGATCATGATGGTTTCGAGAGTGTTATTTTTCTCCTTGACATGTAAATTGTAGAAAAATTCTTGAAGTTTCAATAAGCTTGATATGCATCATTCTGACCTTTGAATTTCATCTGAAAATAGAATATGAGGTACGAGAGGATGAAGATTTGAATACCTGGATGGAAGGTGGACTTGATTACATAATGCTGCAGTACTTAGATATAGATGGTATTCGCACAATCGGTAGCGTTCTTGGTCAAAGTATTGCCCTTGACTATTATGTTCTTCAGGTAAAACTATGTGCCATGCTCACACCTCTAATCTATTTGCTTGTGGTTGTTTATCTTTGCTACCTCTTGTCTTGTTTTTCTTGGATTTTAGGTTGATGGAATGCTTTCAGAATTCAAAGACATTAACCGGGAGATGGAGAAGACGGGAAATTTTGCAATGGAGAGAAAGAAGCTATTTCAACTAGTTGGAAAGGCAAATTTAAATCTCTTTGATGTAATTATAAAGCTCGGGCTCTTTGAGAGGTACTATATATATATATATATATATATATATATATATATAAATATTATTACATATACACTAATTATTTTACAGTTGCATGTGCACATGTCAATGATATGGTGCTGAGTGTACCCTACGTTTTGGAGAAAGTAAATCTACCTCTGTTATTTGAGTAGTTATGTAGTGTTGGATTTGAAGAACATGCTTTTATTAGACTTAACTAGTATTAAGAATCACATGAAAACAGATCCGACATTGCATGGAAGAATGCTAAATATGCTCAGATATGGGAGTATTTAAGGGATGAGTTCGAGTTGACACAGAGATTTGCTAGCCTCGACTTCAAATTGAAAACCGTGGAGGTAAGAAATGAACTTGATTATTGGGATTGGTTATACTCTAAATTCATGCATTTGAGAATGCCAGTAAATAAATTTATGAATTTTTTTTTATGGTTTGCAGCACAATATTCGTTTCTGTTTGGAGGTTCTACAGAACAGGCAATCAGATTTTCTAGAGTGGCTTATAATAGTACTGATTGGCGCTGAAATCGTAATATCCATTTATGACATTGTTCATAGGTCTGCAATTTCATCCTGAAACGAAAGTGTATACTTCACTTGTATGATGGGAGTGAACTGATTAAGTTTTGCAAAAATGTTATTCCTGAAGTATAGATTTTTGAAATCTGAACGGCAAATATAATCCATGCTCTCAAGGATTAGAGGTTGGTAGGATTCTTTGCAGATAATAATTTGAGGATGATCCGTCAGATGTTTTGGAGTAAACAAGTTTTATTTAATGTTACACGTTATTATAGAAAAACTTGTATTAATTTCTCTATCCAATTTCGTAATATTCAATTGCAACCTAACATATCCTTGAGCCTAATATATATATATATATATATATATATATATATATACTCATGCTTTGATAAAACGTAGTATGTGCTACAGCTTTCAGTCATGACAAAATGGTATTTGATCACACAAGTGTAATCTTTAACGAGTTTTCAGCCACCTTTGTTGTTGCATATTCAAGTCCTTTCAAGTGAAGAAATATTTTACTCTTGTGGTCCACATAAATCTCACATCGTTCACCGTACAGATAGTGACATCATATCTTTAACGCGAACACCACGACAACACGTTCTAAGTCATGAGTAGGATAACTCTTCCCGTACTCCTTCAATTATCTAGAATATATGCAACAACCTTCTCATTTTGCATCAATACACAGCTTAAGCCGGTCTTAGACGCACACTTAGACTGAAAATCCTCCCGTTCCAGTCAGAATTTCCAAGAAGACAGGCGCTGAAGTGAGTCGCTTCTTTGGTTCTCGAAAACTTCGTTCACACGAATCAGTCCATTGATATGAAGTATTCTTGCGAGTCAAGTCCGTCAACGATGAAATAATTTTCGAAAACCCCTCGATAAATATGCGATAATATTCGGCTAAACCAAGGAAACTATGCACCTCAGAAGGATTCGTCAGTCGAGCCCAATTGTTGATCGCCTGCTCGAGCCTATATATATTCCAGCCCCAAATATTACATGTCTTAGGAATACAACTATATCTAGCCAAAATTCGCATTTCTTGAATTTCTCATAGAGTTGTTTCCTCAGAATATCCAACATTGCGAGAATCTTTGAAGACACGAACCATCAAGTTCGTGAAAACCAGATGGCGCACTTGTCAACCCAAATGGCATTAGAAGAAACCTGTAATGCCTATATCGTGTATCAAATATTCTCCTCTATTTTCAACTGATGGTAACCCAAACGTAGATCGATCTTTGAGAAAATCAATACTCCTTGTAGCTGATAAAAAAGATCGTTAGTACGAGGCAAGGGATTTTTATTCTTTACCGTAACTTTGTTCTCTTAGGACTAGTGCACCATAAGCTTGCGGTAATTCATTAGATAATTCTATCTCTTGATCCGGCGGCACACCAGAAAAATCATCCAGAAATACATCTTTTACTCTTTATAACAGTTACTTCATCGAGATTTGGTTCATGTTATTCCTCTGCCTATACTTCATAAATGAGAACATCCAACATCTACCTATTGACAAGTCTTCGGTGAAGATATTTTCAGTACCCTATAGTTGTTCCATTTCTCGTGAAAGTGATAGGCTCTTTTCCCGCCAAATGAAAATATTATCTTGTCTTTCCAGACAATTACCGCTCCATACTTCGATAATTAATCCATGCCCACGATGACACCATTATCATCCACCCGGACCATTGAGTGTGATCTCGATGAAGAAATCAAGTTTGCTTTCTCTCCTCAGGCGCCGAATACAAAAGTAAAGAAGACAGCCATATTAATGGAAAAGATGAGCTCCAACGATAGCGATGCGCTGTCGTTTTCTTACAAAACTGACAGTGGCGGAGCTAGACTTTGAACTCAGTGGGGTCCAAATTAAAAGAATATATATATATATATATATAAAATTTAAATTCATAACAGTAGTAGTTTTACGTATGAATTCGATTTATCACTACCATCTCCATCTAAGAGAAGGGACAAGGTTGTTTAAAGGTCCAGTGGGCTCTCTAAATGATAATGGCCCACGGAGAAAAATCTCCAACGAAAGCATCCTCTGAAATTTCTTCCTTTCAACTTATTTTTGTGAGTGGGGTCATTTCAGTCATTTTATATATATTAGCTATAAATATTAAATTTTCTAATAAAAATAGTAAACAAAATAATAATTCCAGTGGGGTCCAGTGACCCCACTGGTCCTCACGTGGCTCCGCCACTGAAAACTGATGACTTAATAGGCATTGTTCAACGAGGGCAAAGACACACCACATACCACCACAACATAAAAATTATGTCATCTTGGAGCATATCATTTTTGGCATCTCAGATGGATAAATTTGATAGGATGAAGCTTGAATTATTCATCATATTGTGTTTACTCGAGTAGCAATAGTTGCTTTGTGTAATGGGTTCTTACGAGATGTACTTGTATGTAATATCCCCATGTGGTAAAGTAAAGCAGTTTTATCTTTGCATTATCTATTTCTGCTTCTAGGGTATAATGATTCTCATCTACGCTTGCTCTGTAATCAAAGCTCGTTTTGCAACTTTTTTTTTTCATATGACGGCGGCCTACTCCGAGGTGTCCCTAAGTCGCCCCTACCGTCGATGGTGCAATATTAATAAACACATATGACTCAACTATGAGTCGACAAAAATGCTAATAATCGGCAAATATATCGCTCTCAGGCGATTTAGACTTGCATATTACGCCTCGACGTAACTCGCTAAAATGCTCGTGAAACGTCAATAAATGATATGCTCATGAATTCACGTAATGAATATGTAAATTTCAGCAAATAAATACACAAAAATTACGCGGTTCAATATAAAAGCACATTTTATTATAACAACGAATATAATGTCCACGCGTCGTAGTTGGCATTTTACTTGTATTCCGCATCCGTAACTTTGATAGTTAATTACGATTTTCGAATCATGAAACATAATATACGAGCCTCCTCTCCTCCCGTTGTTTTCCCCTCAATTTATTATATATGTTACTGTTAACTTTCGTACAGCATATATAAACATATTTATACTTACCAATAACAAGTTTCATGCTAACGTACCAAAATCAATGAAATGATGATGGAGATAATGGTGGTGTGGAAGCCTGCTTCCTCCGTTCTCCTCCAGTTATTTATCTATTTTTTTATCTTCATTTTTTTTTTCTTTTCTTTTCTCCCCATCCCATTTTTCGCTACTTGTTGATGGCTAGGGATGGCAGTGGGGCGGGGATTCCCGTTATTTTTAAGGGATCTTTACACATAAATACTCATTCTGTAAAAAAAAAACCTGTAATTTACTACCATGTCAGCATTTTTTTATATGTTGGTACCTAGTATAATAAATTTTTTGCACATAGGTACCCGATCCCGCCGCAGGTACGCCGTATTAGTACATTTAGGTACCCTATAACAACGTATTGTGGTGCGTAATACGTTTAGAAAATGGTATGCCGTATTAGCACATTTAGGTACCATATAGATCTGTATATGGTACCGTATAAAGGCGTGACATGGTATGCTACGCACACATAGTAATGTACGGTCTTTACACATAAACTGGTAGAAACAGTAAGTCGGGTACATATCTGTAAAAATTTCTGACATAGGTACTGATTTGTAAGTTTTTATTCAAGTAGGTATGTATGTGTAGATTACCCTTTATTTAATATGACGAAGACATTTAATGAGTAACATTTACATGTCTGTTCATAAGTAACTTCTAAATTTCGGTCATTTTCGCATTTCTCCATAATGACCTTAAGTAATTTTTGTTGATAACTCATACATGAAGAATTGAGATGGTTTTTCACCAATTTGGTCACAAACGTGGGATTACTTGGGTTTGTAGTATGATTTTTTGTTCGATCGTGGGAATTACGATGGGATTTCCCCGTAATAGATGCGAAGGACAATTGACACTGACATTTTAATGTAATTTTCGCAACTGAAGGATAAAAAATGTCTACTTAGACGCGAAAATGTCCTTATTTCTAAAAAAACATATATGGGTCCCTTTTCTGACTTAACAGTTAAAATTATTTGGGTTAATTCTTTATCAGTCCATCTCAAAGTTTAAACTTCCTCTTAAATACCACTCGAATTATTTCTTCCTTATAAGTACCTATCTGAAAATTTATTCCTCCGCAGTACCTAAAAAGGTCTTTTCAGCGTTAAAAAGACGAAAATACCCCTGTCTCACATATTCCATTGAAGTTGAATAAATTATTTCACATGAATTATACCAACAAAACTTGTTATTATACCAATAAAATTGACATTATACCAGAAACTTATAGAAATTATACCAAATGTTCGAACATTATACTACTTTATTATAATTCGAATTTTATAAAATGAAATTGGACATTATACCAACTGATTGTGCTATTATACTAGAAATTATGGACAACCATTTGTTTTCGTAATTATACCAATAAATAAAGGTATTATAATTTATACAAAAAAATTAGACAGTATACCAACTAATTTTGCTATTATACCAGAAATTGAGGAGATTATACTATCTATTTTTGTTATTATACCAATAAATATTGTTAATTTTATACAGCGAAATTGAATTATATACCAACTAATTTTTGCAATTATATCATAAATTGTGGAAAATATACCATACATTATCGTTATTATACCATATATCTCAGTTATTATACCAATAAATAAAGTTATTTTAATTTTATACAGCAAAATTAGAGATTATACCAACTAATTTTGCTATTATACCAGAAACTGAGTAAATTATACCATCTGTTTATTAGGTTCAATTCTGCTGGTGTAATAACAATAACAGTTGTATAATTTCCAATTTAACATTATTTTGTTGGTATAATGAGAATAACAGTTGGTATAATAATCAGAATAGGTGGTGTGATGCCCAATTTAATATCAGGAAAGGGTATTTCCATCCGTTCACTGTTTAGGGGTATTAAACACACAACTTTTTGTAGATGAGTACCAGGAAGATATTTTCGTAAGGGTACTGAACAGGAAGTTTAGTTTCTGACAGGACTGATAAGGAATTTATCCAAATTATTTTGAGGCCTAAAATCTACAGTGCTAAGTAGGCTTAAGTCAATGTCCTATGGGTCCCTTATTTTAATGAAAATTGGAAAAGTCGATGTCCTATGGAAAGAAACCACCATTCATTACTTGGTACGAGTCAAATACGAGAAGTCCCGCGTCTACCTTTCAGAACAAACAAAGTAATAATCACTAGAAAATCATTTGAAGCTTCTACGATTCCTTTTGTGTAGTAATGCCTAGTCCAATAATTGAAACCAAACCTAATGAAATGACCAAGAAGAAAACACCCGACGACTCTAAGACTTTTTTTTTTCACAATCAGTCATCAACCTCTTGTGCTCTTTGAATAGTTCAACAATGCCTTCATTCATTTATAAATCAGTTCGATCAATCAAGAAAACATACACTAAAAATAGCAAAAAGAAAGATGGCCATCAAAGCCCGCAGAATAATCACTTCAATCCTATTATTCCTGCAGGTTTCTTGGTCGTACGACCTCGCCTTGAGCCAGCCGCCCGACTGCACCGTGAGCCTAAACTCGGCCCTAATCGCAGGGTCAGACACGAGCCACCCGCCGTGGTCCTCCCGCTCCGGCGAGTTCGCCCTAGGCTTCCGCCCCCTCTCCAACGTAGAAGACCACTTCCTCCTATCCATATGGCTCAGCAACATCCCCGAGCAGACCATCGTCTGGTCCCTGAACAGCCACGTGGTCCCCAAGGGCTCCACACTCCAGCTCACGGGCAGCGGTCAGCTCGTCCTCTCAGACCCCCAAGGCTCACAAGTGTGGAAACCTAATTCCCCAGTGTCGTCGTGCGCCTCCATGCTCGATTCGGGCAACTTCGTGCTGACCGGCGGGGACAGTCGTCGCCTCCTCTGGCAGAGCTTCGACGAACCCTCCGACACGATCCTTCCCGGGCAGCAGCTGACCGAGGGCATGAGCATCACGTCGAGGCAGACCAAGACCAACTATTCGGACGGGAGGTTTCAGCTGCGCATGCAGTCGGACGGAAACCTCGTTCTCTACTCCATTTTCTTACCCACGGAGGCCGTCAGCAGTGCCTACTGGTCGACCCGCACCGTAAACTCGGACCCGAGTACCCGCCTCGTATTCGACGGCTCGTCGGGATTCGTCTACCTCGAGAGCGGCGGCCGAAACATACTCAACGTAACCTCGGGCGAGCTGGGCCCGGCCCGGGATTACTACCAGATGGCCCGAATCGACTTCGACGGGGTTTTGAGGTTCTACCGCCGCCCGAGGAGGGCTTCCCAAACCGTCGAGGAGGCGTCGGGCTCGTGCACGTCGGCCTGGTCGGTGGTTAGCACGGTGCCGGACGACATATGCAGCGCCCTCATAGACAGCCTGGGCAGCGGCGCGTGCGGCTACAACAGCTACTGCGTGAGCTCGAGCGGCGGACCCCAATGCATCTGCCCTGAAGGTTACTCCCCGTTGGACCCGCTGGACCCGTCCAGGGGCTGCAGGCCGGACTTCAGCCTGCCGAGCTGCTGGGCCCACGGATGGGAGTCGAACCCCGAGCTCGTTGATTTCAAGGAGATCAACAACACGGACTGGCCACTGACCGACTACGAGCTTCAGACAGGACTCGAGGTGGACAAGGAGGCTTGCAAGGCCTTCTGCTTGAGGGACTGTTTCTGCGCTGCGGCCATCTACTACGGTAATCGTTGCTGGAAGAAGAAGTTCCCCTTGTCCAATGGTAAACAGTCAAAGGACGTCAATAGGGTCGCCCTGATTAAGGTTCCTAGGAACAACAGCTCGACCGCCGTTGGCTCGTGCCCTAAGAGCAGAGATCGAACCACGCTTGTCCTCGTCGGGTCCTTGCTGCTCGGCAGCTCGGTCTTCGTCAACGTCCTCCTTCTGCTGGCGATTGCTTTCGTCGTCTTCTTTCTGTACAATAAAAGGATTCTGGGCAGCACTTCTGTCCCGGGGATGAGAAGGTATACCCGCAAGGAGCTCGAAGATGCCACGGGAAACTTCAAGCAGCAGCTGGGCAAAGGCTCTTTCGGGACGGTCTACAAAGGCGTCACCCCAGAAATCCCGAGGAAATTCATCGCCGTAAAACGGCTGGACAACCTCGAAGGAGGGGACGCCGGCGAGAGGGAGTTTACCATCGAGGTCAAGGCTATTGCGCAGACCCACCACAAGAACCTAGTCACCTTGCTAGGTTACTGCGATGAAAGGGACAGCCGAATGCTCGTCTACGAATACATGAGCAGCGGGTCCCTCTCGTCCCTCTTGTTCGGGCTCCGACGGCCACGGTGGAACAAGAGGATGGAGATAGCACGTGGGATCGCCCGGGGGCTGACCTACTTGCACGAGGACTGCCCGACTCAGATCATCCACTGCGACGTGAAGCCCCAAAACATACTGTTGGACGAGTACTTAACCCCAAAGGTCTCCGATTTTGGGATGGCAAAGCTTCTGCTGACCAATCAGAGCCGGGCGGCTCGGACCCACATAAGGGGTACGGTGGGGTATTTCGCGCCGGAGTGGTTCAAGAGGGCGTCCGTATCGGCTAAGGTAGACGTGTACAGCTTCGGGGTTATGCTCGCAGAGATTGTGTGCTGCACTTCTTGCATAGCGTTCTCCGTGAAGGAAGACGAGGAGGAGGAAAAGGCGCTCGTCGAATGGCTTTACGAGTGCTATGTGGAGGGGACGGTGGGGAGGCTGGTAGAGAACGACGAGGAGGCGTTGGGCGATTTGTGGAGCGTCGAGAGGTTCGTGATGGTGGCGATTTGGTGCGTACAGGAGGACCCGAGCATGAGGCCGACCATGAGGAGGGTCTCGCAGATGCTCGAGGGCGTCGCCGATGTCTCGGTTCCTCCTCGGCCTTTCGGCGTGTAGTTTGGCTCCTCTTTCGGTATTACGTTGTTAATAGCAGAATCTGCTGATATATACATATATATACACTGGCTCCATGAACATATGGTACGACATTATTTTTTATCAAACTAGAATGATAAACATCAGTTGACTCATAAGTTCAAAATACATTCGAAGCAATGCCCTATCTACCCTCCTGCAAATTTTTTTTTTGGAAAACATCAGTTGACTCATGCTTAGCTAGAAATTTCGTCTATTTCAAGTTTGCAACCGTATTTGTAGTAAGTTTGAATCATTTCGACAATTCATATGGTGTTTTGTCTCTACCTTCATGGTGCATTTTATTTAGCATATAATTGTAGATAGTTTTCGTAAGCGAGATTAGGACCGTGAGTGCGGAAATACATGGTGAGCCATAAGGTGATCTCGTTATCGTAAGCAATATCACCACTGTGTAGCAAATCATATCGTGTACATAAACAGAGATTAAAACTAACGAGAATTACCTGTGTTAATCGCAAACATCGTTGGAGGCCTTTGGACACGATCTTTGAATCTTCTACTCTACGGAGGGTGATGGAGACCCCGTACTTCTTTAAGGACCCATGCGTTATAGTGACTTATGAGAGCGTAATGTACAAGACCTATGAGGTGTAGTACTAAATGTTTATTATATACTTATATTTCTAAGGATCACGTACCAGAGCATAATGTACAAGACCTATGAGTTGTAGTGTATGTGTGATTATAATAAATGCTTGACATAAGGCCATTATATAGAAGCACTAGAAAATCGGCCTTAATTATGTAAAGTAAGAGACTGAACCGGCCCAATAAGTGTAAAGCTTAGTAGTTCGTCCATAGAGATAATAACCGGGCAATAAATAATAAATTATTAAGGAACAAATAATTCCAACTAAGTATTTCTTTCTGATTGGATTTAATCATTCCAACACATGTTCCTCGGTGCAGATCATTTTAAGAAACCTAAGCCCTAAAGTTTGGATAAAAAGTAAAAAGAATAAGATTTGTTAAACTAAGATTTCTAATGTTGTGTGGGGATACGTGACCCAAAAAAAATATTATTTATATATATATTAAAAAACAACAACGAGATGCATCTTGTAAAAAACTTTGGGGAAATTCATTCTCGGACGAAACTCAGATAACGAAGAAAAGGTCATAGAACCTTAGAAAACAAACAAATCAAACAACATAGATAAGATCTACCTTACAAAAAAAGTTTCAACAACAAAAAACTCGATCGAAAAGTGAAGGTTGTCGTTCCAAGAAATCAACTCATTCACTGTTTAAAACGATCGTTTTATCTTTATTCGTATTATTCTCCTTTCACCAGAGAAGAAGCGCATTCTTCTTCTCTATGATATATATGATCATCAGATAGTATAAGGCTTCGGTATAGCCATGTCCTTGACAATCCCGCACGTCAGGCAAAAATCGTGCATATTGTACTCGTCCCTGAGCGAAAGCGCAGGAGATAAGACGCTGACGTAGAGCTGCTGTCCCAAGTAGTTCCTCTCGAGCAACATCGACCTGATGTTCCACATCCCAGCATTGTCCCATGTCGTCATAACCGCCGCCCAACTCTTTGGATACACTTGTATCGTGTGCCTCGACACCGCGTCCACAAGATTGTACTTCTTCCTTTGCTCTGGCGTCCACGTTCCCGGCTCGATCCTATATCCCGACCCAGAACAACGGATGCATATAATAAAATTACGCAAGTGTAAGATTATCCTTATGACTAGGGTTTTTGCCATCGAAATTCTATTCGACGTAACAATAAATAAATGAACCATCTCGCGAGGAAGTACTTACGCGACGGGGAAGAAGGAGTATCCCGACATGTGCCACGATTGGACGCTCTTCTCGTCATTTTGGAATATGACCTCCACGAAGTTGCGGAAGATTCCCTTAATGACGTTCGGAGCCAGAGTGACCTTACTGCCGACGTCCTCGGGCGGATCGTCCTGAATTAGATCGTACTTGAAAACCTTATCCGCGACCCCATAGTACTCGGCAAGCTTCAACGGGGTCTCGGGATCGACGTGCGAGATGCCGTTGATCGCATACCTAAGCTTCCCGTCGACCGTGGTCACCGTGTTCACCAGCTTGATCGTCCTCGTGATGTTGATTTTTCCGTAATGGTACGACCCTTGCGGGTTCGGCCGAGCCGCGCTAGCCGTGAGGTTCCACCTAAAGGACCGAAATTGGTTCAACGACCAAGCCCAACCCACCGGCGGCTTGGGAAGGACCGGCGAGGCGGGCCCCTTTCCCCCGACGTACCGTATGATAGCCGTCGACGTAAGGTCCTTCTTCGTAAACCTAGTCGAGGCCACAAAGTAGTAGTCCGTGGGTTTTTGATCGGCCGTGACCAGCACGGAGTAGCACTGGCCGACGTGGACGTCGATCGAATCGTAAACGTTCTGAACCGTGTGGGAACCCTCGACCTCAACTAGCTTCATGGTGTGTCCCTGAAACCTGGCGTTGATCGAATTCTTCATCCCGACGTTGCACACCCTGTACCTGTAGGTCTTTCCCGGGATCATTGTGAAGAGCGGCTCGTCGTCCGCCCCGCCGGGCCCTTGCTTGCCGTTGATCACGACCCCGTCGGGTCGGCCCAGCCCGCGTCCCTTGTCGAGGAGCTTCTTTAGGGTTTCGTGGCCCTTGGTGTACCAATCGCCGACGAGGAGCACGTAGTCGTCCTCGGGCCAGTCGAAGGGGACGGGGATGAGGTCTCGGCTGTAGACGGTCAGCGGGCCGTAACCGCCCGAGGCCCGGTGGAGGCCCGTGGTAGGGTAGTAGAAGTAGCTGCCGATCTGATCCTTGACCTGGAATTTGAAGGTGAAGTTGGTGCCGGGCTGGATGGGGCAGTTTGTGCCCAGCGTCCCTTCGACCCACGAGTTTTTCCTCTGCTGTATGCCGTTCCATGTGAAGAGGAGCGGCTCGTTGAGGTTGTTGAAGACGTTGACGACTATGTTGTTGTTCGACGTGCCGTTGATTCTCGGCCCGGGGAATTGGCCGTTGATGAGGATTACTTGTTGGGGGACGTTGTTGAGGAGGGTGAGCGTCGAGTATGTGACGTTCCACGTGTAGAACACGTATGGGTCTTCGGCTCGCGCGAGGATGAAGACGCAGGAGAAGATGATTAGTAGGGCGGTGAAGGGCGAGTGATGAGGCTTCGTCGTCGTCGTCGTCATTTCTTTAAATGAAGAAATCTTCTCACCAATGTGTGGTTTGGTTATTTGATTTCAACGAATGAGGAACTCATCTTTATATATGTGGTAAAATATATATATAGGATTGAGGTATTAGTTGAGTTTTGGTGCATTGTCCGCAAGCAGCGTTTCGTGTGTGTTTGTGGCGAGTTGTTCTTTTTGTGGTTTGCCTTCAGTTTCTCCTGCTAGTGTCTTGTCTTTAATCTTGATTGCGATTGTTAAGTTCTATTATTGGCATAATAATATATTCATTTCAATGATCTTGACAGGCCCGTAGCCGAAAAAGTCGGGACCTGAAGCGAACCTCGAAAGTTGGGCCCTAAAATTTTTTAAGTAATTTTTTTAAAGTAAGGTACGTAATTTAACATAAATTTAACCATAAATGTAAGTTGTCTAAACCGTAAATTTAAAACCATCTAGATGTTTTATAGGCAATAATATTGATCAAATTCTACATAATCTCGTTGCAAAGAAAAAACTGAAATCACATAATCTAGTTCACTCGGCAATCCATCGAATAAACATTTAGAATGCACTCTAAAAGGAATAAGAATCGCACCTAAAAGAAAGTCACTTGCAATTGATCGAAAATCTTCAAGAAATTGTATTGAAGTTAAGATGTTATGCTTAAGAAGAGAATTAAGATGAAAACATTTTAAAATAGAAAAGGCGTATACAAGTAATTAAAATCATGTGTTCATTTGCGATGGTATGTCTTTTTTATAGAATCTCAAGTCGCCCACGCCCCCTCACGTGTGGCATGATTGACCTAAATCCAATATATGAATCTGTGACGAACAGCGGAAGATTGCTCTAATATCATATTATAAATTAATGAGTCATTGTTAAAACCAATTAGTGATACAAGGGAAAGCTCTTATATATACCAGTATATTTAGCACATCCTATGTATGTGCCAATATACAAGTCATTGTACATTGTTATAGTATTAATTAAGTTATTTAAAAAATAAAATTTTAAATCAAAGGATTAAATTGTAGTAAATCAAAATATTAAGGAATTGTAGAAAAACTAACTATTTTACAGACCAAATAGCAGTTCACTCCTCAGCAATAATAGAATAGATAATAGCTTAAAGAGATTGATTATTCGGTATGTGATAAATTCCAACTTAAAATCTCCACAAAGGCAAAGTGTTGTTACTTGTCGCGACTCAGCGACATTTAGGGATGGCAACGGGGCGGGTATGTGTCGGGTTTGGCCGGACCCGGGGCACGCCCTGCCCTGGGCCGGACCCGAACGATCTGGGTCTGACCCGCCAAGCTATTTTTTCATTTATTTTTGTTTTTTAATTCGAATATTTTAAATAGAATAAAACTAGTTCGATATCATTACCTATAGTAACTTAACTAAAGACTTATCCAGTAGGCCACGGAACTTTTAATTAGTAATTCGAACACTTTATATATATACATTAAAAATAAATTTAAATATAAAATATTTATCGGGTGGATCTCGGGTCGGGTCTCAGGGTGGGTTTAGCAAGACCCGAGACCCGCCCCGGACACGGTCGAGTTGCGATTTTTCAGATCCGTTACTCGCCCCATTACCCGAATAGGAAAAAAAAACCCATTCATTAGCTGGTTTAGACCCCCTCCATTGCCTTCACTAGCGACATTCATTAGTTCCCATGGCTTTGGAAGAAAAAAATTAGTTACCATGGCGAAGACCGACAACTACTCAAAAACGTCCAAACTAAACTTCAAACCTCATCCTAAAGCTCGGTTTAAGTACCTCATCCTAAAGCTCGGTTTAAGTTGTTCGTAATTATATTTCATTCACTTGGCAAAAATGGAGACTCAAAGTGATCTTAGTCACAGACGTAAGCTCAAAGATCAGATCCATAACCTCCCAAAAGAGATCATCGAAGAAATCTGCCTAAGACTCCCAGTAAAGTCTCTCTTGAAATTCAAATCAGTTTCCAAGTCATGGTGTTCGTTGATCTCGAGCAAAGATTTCGCGAGAGCCCACCTCGACTTGTCATCAAGACGCAGATCCTCTACCCACCACAGAATCATCGCTACATCGTTCAATCTTAAGCAGTTTTCTTTGGAGTCGTTATTGTATAAACCATTGACTTGCGCCGTTGACTTCGATTACCCACTGTACGAATCAGATGATGCATTCAACGTCGTGGGTTGTTGTAATGGCTTGGTGTGTATCCTTACCGGGTACAAAGGATTGATCTTGTGGAACCCTTCCACTAAACAGTGCAAGGAGCTGCCTTCGATTAGTCATATGATGCCTGATAATTCCATGTTTATGTATGGGCTTGGCTACGATGAGTCTGGTGATGACTACAAGGTGTTTGTGGTATTGCCTCTTTCACAGGTCTCAGATACAGGACATGGTGTGGCTAGTGTTTATAGCTTAAAATGGGATTCTTGGAAAAAAGTTGAGAACTTCACCACAAATTTACATGTCCATTCGGGGGGAAAACTCGCAAGCAACAATCTTCACTGGATCAGAAATAATGATGATAAATGGGAAATCTTATCCTTCGATTTGGTGCTTGAAGCGTTTGGTTTGGTAGATTTGCCTTGCTCGATCGACGATCATTATCACCCTTCTCTGAACGAGCTCAAGGGATGCCTCTTTTTAATCTGCGAATATACTCTGAGCAGATTAGATGTTTGGATGCTGAGACAATATGGTGTTAAGGAGTCTTGGGATAAGTTGGTCTCAATTACTTATCCTTGCTTTCCCAATCCTAGTTATCCATGTTATGGTCCCTTTATGGGTCCTTTTTGTGTGGGTGATAACGGAGAGTTTCTCTTCGTTTTATTTGATAAAAAATTCGCTCTTTACTATCTGAGAGAGGCTTGGTTTTCACGTCCCATGGTTTTGAACTTGGATTACGTCAAGAAAGTCGATGTCTATGTCGAGAGTTTGGTCTCACCTTTTGCCTGACGATATTTGAAAACAGAAGCAAATGTTTTGTGCAATGGATAACTTCTCTAGGATGAATCAGAAGTAAACTCGAAAAAAATTACATCTAGTTATCTCTCTTCCCTTTCTTTCTAAATTCTTCTCTCTAAAACCCTAGCAATACAATCGGACGCCTCTCTTCTTCCCTCCCTTTCTCTTTTCCCCACCTCCATCCACCTCCATTACCTCCATTAACGCAGGTGGGGAGGTTCCATTTCCACTTTCTTTGTTCTTTCTTCTCTTGTTTCGTTTTCTACAAAGAAAAATGTCTTGTAGCTCCGCCCACCTCCGCTCGCCGCCTCCACCGCCTCCGCTCCACCTCCGCTCGCCACTGCCTCCGCCTCAGCCAGCCGCGCCCACGCCGACGCCCGGCTCGCCTGCCGCCTGTCGCCGACATCCCCTCCCACTGCCCGCTGCCCGCCGCCCGCCATCTGCACCCCGTCCGCCCTCGCCACAGCCTCGAGTCTCCCCGTCGTGGGACCTTGCAGGTCGGGAGCCTTTTCTCCCTTGTGGAGCCATCATCAGTCCGATGAAGACAAAACTCAGACGTCGAAGGCCAGGTTAAATTGAAGAGTATCGTAGGTTTAGTCTAATCGTTTTTCCTGTTATATGTTCTTTAGTTCTTGGTCGTAGATTATGGTGTTCTGTTTTCTGTCGATTTTTTTGATTTCTTGTGGACCCTTTTCTCCCCATGTGGGAGTCCCCTCGTGGGATTGTTTGGTGCACCTATATGAGCTTTTGTAGTTTTGTTCTCCCAGTTGACGATGTATCGGTGAGACCCCTCGGGCTATTTAGCCATGTATCTTTGTTAATGCAAGCTATCGTTTGAAAAAAAAAATAACTTCTCTGGATAGCTTATTGGAATAGCTTATGATTTTATATAATATAGCCATCGATTGCGAATGGGGGAAGCTCATAACAAAGTTGAAATCGCTTTCCTGCGATTTAGAGAATACAATCACTCCTCACTATATGTTGTGTATTTATCGCTTTGTATTGTATGGTTTTCAAACAGTTCAAGTTTTTGTTAGGTTGTGAAAAGAAAACAGGGTGAATGAATCTTTTGTAAAAGTTTAGTCATCTCCTTCAAAAGATGATTAGTGTCAATTTGCAAAAATATATTTAAACCAACTCTTGACTTGAATAGTAACGAGTTGAGTGTAAGTTCCACGTGATTTATTAGTCTTCTACCCTTATTGTTCATTACATGAGACTGACATCTGTTTTCTGAACTAAAATCATACTCCTTCTGTTCCTGTATAGATGTCGTGTATGCGAGAATCATGAAAGTCAGCGGATCGAATATACAAAATTCCGCATTTGAAGGGGACGTTGGAACGAGAAGATGCCTTCCTATACAAATAACTTGTGATCCGAGTGTAGTTAAAAAATATAGTAAATGTATTGGCATCTTAAGTCATTTCTCTAGCATTTCATCGTTATCTTTCTTACATACGTTCACTTATTTAAATACATTTTAAGTTTTCCACTTAAGAGTAACTGATAGAATATGAAATATGGGCTTTCAAGGGTTTCCATTTAGATATTTCCGATGCTCCATACATTTTCTGAAATATGGAAACGGTGCACCTACACGAGATGGAAATTGTTAGAACTAAGAATTTAAAGAGGGTTTTAATGGCTGCTGTAAATAAGAAGAAAAAAATGGAGTACAGTAATGTCAGTACTACCGAGTTTTTGGGGAATTATGGAGTATAGTTATGGTTCATCCTTTTAGGCAGGAACAACACGTAGGAACAAAATCACTTACAAGCATTTTTATAACTGCAAGTAATCTAAAAATATTTTGGAAGATAAATTTTCAACACTGTTACCACCTCTTGTTGAATCTGTTTGTTGTTATGGAAGTCTCCTTCATCGATGTAGAACTTGTTCAAATCAAACCCATGTTTAACTTTGGCAATGACTTCATGATCTTCGGATTCAACTTTGGGAGATACTCCATCCTCCTCAATATCTTGTTTGGAAATGAGTAACTGTTATCTCAGTCAATGCAATTTGGGATGCCCTGGATCAACATGTCACTTCGGAAGAGTAACATGAAGCTCAGAATTAAGGTGTAGTAAATACTCAGAAATCAAAAGGGAATTGATCTATGGAAATAATACAACGCTTTTGAAATGGGTTGCTTGTTTCTTTCTATACTCCATGCAAGAGATTTTCTTCCACAATTGCACGGGGTTGTTCGTGAGGTGTTCAAATATTTTTTTGTACATGTTTTTATAGATATTTAAATGGGAGTTGTGGAAAATGTATTGAAAGTTGGTGAAATTGACATTGGAAAGACACATTTAAGTTGGACAATTGACTTTTAAGTTGGTATAATTTTTTTTATGGAGTTTTGTTTTGTTATTTTACATGAGGCGTCTATATCTTGGAAACTAGAAAATACCAAAACGACATCTTTTGAAGAAAAGAAAAAATGTAGAACGACATCTATACAGGAATAGAGAGAGACTTAAACTACAATTAATATAAAGCACTGTTAGCAAAGAGACAAAATCATAGATGTGTTCTAGGTTGTTTCAGTCGTTGTTTGGACACTAACGACAGTTGTAACTTAAGTGCAGTTGCGAGAATATGGAAAGGTTTCAAGCACAGAGCTGAATGACAGTCTTCCGACGAATCAAGACAAGATTGAACTACTAAAACCTAGTTAAGCAAATAGATACTACTCTTACTACTACTAATAGTAGTTTACAACAAATCATAACATCTCCTAAGAACAAATACATCATAACCAACGTAGTAAATTAAACAGCTTTGAGTTGTTTCTTATCTTCAGCATTCCCATCTGTGCTTATTCTCAACCAAAAGTCCAACACTACAAGCACCTGTAAATATTTAACAAGAAAAGAAAAAAGAAGAGACTGTGACATTTCAACCAACCATTATCAGAAGATTTCGAACACAAATTAATCAGGAAAGACAGTCAATTCACACGTAAACATGTCGAACCAAATCAGGGCATCATAACTTTTAATCCAATATCACGAAGCACTAGCTATCAAAGATTTCATGCATCGGGAGACGAGAAAAAAGAGAAGATAAACACTACAACAGACGAGTATAGTTATGAATATACCTTAGTCCATCCAGAGCTAAGCCATCAAGTTCTGGTCTTCCTGGGACTGAGCCACCACAATGGGTAAAACCTTCACCGAAATCACAGGACTGTAACCTATTGTGTAATTAACTTGAACCGTCCCAAAGATGTTGAACTTCTCTGCACTACTGTGTGCAATTTCTGCATCAGAACCCCTCTTGAAGATCACTCTTGCCCGACCAGATTCAACGTCAACCTCTGTCTCTGACTCCATGATAGGCCCAAATCGCCTGAATATCTTATTAAGGTTGATCTCAGATGGAACACAGTTTCTCTCCGCAAAATTCAATATAAGCTCTGCAGGTGAAGTCTCTTGCTTCCGTCGCTTTGCAGCTTCTTCTTCAGTTGTTTCAATTGATTGATGACTCCCAGTCGAATATCTCTTTCTCGAGTGTGGTTTAGGGCCACGCTTAGCGTATCTTCCCAAATCAACAGGCACTAGCTGAACGTTACTACCATTATTGTTGTTTTGCATGAGCAGCTGCTCCTCGGAATAGTTTTGTACTATCCTATCCGTCCAATAAGAGTATTTCACATCATCAAATTCGAATTCTTCAGCTGCACCACCTGCTGATGTCGATGCCTTTCTCTTTCGGCCCCGTTTGTTCAAATGGATCGAGCGTCTATAGGCAGAAAAGAAGGTTATCAGGGGTTCAGGGATGCCATTGCTTTTCTTCTGGTTAGGGTTACGAGCCAATTGCACGAGCTGTGATAGCATATCATCCACAGAAGAAGATTCCGCTGAAACGGCCAGACTTTGCCTCGTGTATTGCTCGTTGAGAGATCCATCGACGACGTTTTCATTTGCAGATGATGCGTATCCAGTTAGTTGTGTGGCTACCCTACGTATGCATTCACCAATCTTGAACGAAGGCTTAGGCGTTTGAGTTGCTGACCCCAGATTTACTAAGTCGAAATTATCAGTCTCCAAAGAAGGTTCCCCTTTTGCTGCGTGATCAAAGTACATAGCTTCTGATTCAGACATAGGACCTTCCTGTAGATGATAGCCATTATCCTTGTTCAAATTATCATGAGAAGTCAGATCGGTTACCGAAGGTTCTCCAATATGAACTCCACCACCAGTCAAGAAAACGTTAGAAGCAGAATCTTCCCTTTCAGTGTTCTCAGAAGCAGTCATCAGGACATCATCAGGAATCAGATCAGTGCTCTCAAAATATTCTTTATTAATTTGAGAGGACCCATCTCCTTCAATAATATTGTGAAGCCCTGAATCATCCATAACCATAGGTTCCACAATAACTCCAGCTGCCTCGACGTTGGAAGGTCCACCTTCAGTTGGGAGATTCGCATTATCATCAGCTTTACTATATATTCCCTTCTGATCTAAAGCTTGCAATGAAATTTCAGAATCAACTGCTTCAACCTTTTCATTAGATCTATCCCCAGCCATCATTTCTCCTGAATCCACAACATCTCTCTGGTCATTAGCTGCTTCACTTGTTGATGTGGTAATGGGAGGTTCATCTGAATTCCCTTGTTCATCACTTTTGAGGATTTTGTCATCGTTTTCTTCAAGAATCTTATTGAAACTGCTATGATACGGTTGATCAAGTTCATCTGAATTTCCGTTGTGCTGATGGACACCATCAGTCTCTAAGCCATCACTGGGTTCTGCATCTACGACCTTTTCTCCAATGCTAACGACAGATTTCTCATCCTTAACATCTCCCGCACTAAATTCACTTAAACTGTTCACTTCAACTACACTTTTAGAATATTCACTATCAAGCTTAGGCGAAACCTCAGAAACTGCAACTCGAACAACATCTGCAGCATTATTTTCTACGTTATTTTTTATGTCTTCATCTTCCTTGGCAATTGCTACTTGAATAGGATGTTCTACATCAGGGGCCACCATACTATCCTCCATAATAAGTTTCTCCTCACCGTTGACCACAGAATCCTTAACCACAGGGAGTTCGCTCTGCATATTCATGGTTTCTGTCTCTCCCAAGGAAGATGAGGGCATTGCTTTGCTTTCGCCCAATTCGTTTATGTCTCTATCAGTTGCAACATCCTTAGCTTCGGACATACTGTTAGATGTTCCATCTCCTTCTCGGATATGCAACAAATTACTAGCGCCCGAGATCTCAGTTTCTTCCACAATCGAATCGGTCCCTTTGTTGCCATCGACGCCATCAATAAACACATCCGACCCAACGATTTCCACCATTATTTCATCTCCATCACCGCCATCAAAAGACTCTTGAACGAGATTTTTAACCCCAATTTTTTCTGTTGCAGTTTGACCCTCCGATTTTCCAGTTAACGACTGTGAAACAGCAGCATCAGCTGCACCCCCGCAGATTTGCTCATCTTCCATAACTATAATTTATGGACCAACTTAATCAAGAAAAAGCGACTGAAATAGAAATCCGAAACCAGACACTTGAAATTTAACCAAAACCCTAACAACGAAAGAGCGCCTAGATCCACGCATAAACGGCTAACACTCAAGTTGCTGGATACAAAATTGCCATAAAAGACCCTTCTAAAGCAAGAATTTCATGATTATATAGGACAGTACCTGAAGTGTAGTGCGCTCTTTGGAAGAGACCGGCCTCGAGATTGTTGAGTCGAGGGTTTTTAGAGAGAGAGAGAGAAGGGTACAAGGAAGAGAGAGTAATGAAGTCCGACGCGATGAGCGTACAACACGTGTAGCGAGATGTGTGCGGACGAATTATAATTTGATAGTCAGAGGGATTCGGATTTGTTAACACAACCTTAATTCGAGATTATATAAGAAATTTAATTATGGTTTGACTATTAACGATAAATAAAAAAGGTACCAGTACTTTTTGTACATTCATAGTTCATACGTATGTAATTATACGTATGTATTTGTAAGTAATATAAAAGAAAATTTATTTATTATAAAATTAAAGGTGGAATAGCTAAAAATAGTAATTAAAGTTGGTAGTGTTTTTTTTAATTTTATTAATTATGTTTTTTAATAAAGCTTAATTTGACAGAGTAATTGAAAGTTTATATCAAGCTCCCGTGCTTAATAAAATGGTAAAGATCTTATAGTATTATATAAATGTATGTCCTCAAATGGTGTCACGTGTTCCATAATAATAAATTGTACTCCCTCCATCCAATTTAGTTTTGTACATTTGAGATGTGACGCGGTTTATAAGAAACTGAAAATTGTAGTAATATAACACAATTAAATAGAAAATGTACAAAAGATAGCGGGACGCACGATGTAGTAAAAATGTATGAAAACTTTTGGGACGGGGGAGTAATAAATTAAAGAACAAATATAATAAAAATACGAAAACTAGCCACTATCACATTATTCACTATAAATAGTTATTTATTAATCTTATAGTATTCTATTGATGTATGTGTCCTCAAATGCTGTCATGTGTCTCATAATAATTAATTATAATAAAGTAACAAACAAATAAGATAAAACATGAAAACACCCACTATCACACTACTCACTCTAAATAGTTATATGTTTGGAAAAAAAACTCTAAATAGTTATATATTAATCTTATTATTACCAATGCATGTGTCCTCAAATACAGCCACGTGTCCTATAATAATTAATTTAAATAAATTAAAAAGTTAATATAAAAAACATGATACTCTCACTATCACGCTACCCTTTATAAATAGTTATCTATTAAGATATGTTGATACATTACAGTAAATAATAATAATAATATTACGTATCTGATACGTAATATTATTATTATTATTATTATAATTTGAATATTTTATCTTATTAATTAAGTTATTTAAAAAATTAATTTTAAAATAAGGATAAAACTGTAATAAAACAAAATATGAAGGATAAAATGGTAAAAGCATAAGATCAATTGATGGTTTTTGTTGACCCCTATGCTCTTTGTATAAGAGTATAGATTAGAAAGATTTAAACAGAATCTCGATTAATAATACCAATTATTTAATATTCGAGAATCTTTTGTCAGATAGATAGAGTTGATCAACGTCAACCCATCCCGCTTATTTTTCATGGCGGGGCGAGATGGGTTGATCAATACCAATTGTCATATTGTGTGTTTTCGAAATCCAACGTTGAGCCCGTAATGACTTTTCCGTAAATAATAACAATAATAATAAGTAATAGTAATAAATACTATAATAAATAATAACAAAAATAAAAATATAATAATAATAGGGGGTTAAGGATGGGTTGAGCTGACTCACGAGCTCGATAAGCCGGCTCGAGTAGGCTTGTGAATGAGTTGGCTCGAGCTCGAGCTTACTCGTGGGTGCTCGAAAGCTTGCTAGCCAGCTTGAAAACTTTGTTGTTTGATTGTTTTTATATTTTTTTAAGAAAAATTTAGAAGTCTAGTTCGACGAGCTTCTGGAGCTTGAACTTTATTTTGGAATCCAAATTTCCAAATCATTGCCAAACAGTGGATTTGGATTTGAATTTATGATTTTGAAATTCATAATGTAAAAGCATCTGATTCCGTTCAAATACGTGAATCCAAATGCACTCATACAGAATTTTTGTGTGGACATTTCGATGCAAAACTAAGTTGGCGCGTTGAACAATGGTACTTTGAACTTCAACCATTGTACTCTCACACATTTTCTTTTATTTTCATAATCAAAATCCGCGTAATAGCCAAAATGAACGCATCTGAGGCATTATTTTTTTCAGGGAAATTTTTGTCATTTCGCAATTAAAACATGGGTTCGATAATTTATCTTATCGAACTCAATTAGATAAGTTATGTTGGTTTGACGGTTTATAGTAGCGGGCCTAATTTTATCATGGGCTTTACACACATGAAGTTTCGGAAAGACAAGATTAAAATATATAACTGGTGTTTACATGTGCATAGCACGAGCATTAACTATCTATAAATTATACATTAATAAAACAACTAAAATGTATATATGATAGTGGATAAATTTTGGTCTTATGTGTGAATTTTGGATTCCGGCACGGTTATTAAGAAACTGAATATTTTAATAAGATAGAGGTAGAAAAGTGTATGGTGTGACACGTCTTTTAAGAATATTTAATATTATTATATTGATTGTGTGAGATGGTTTTGTACTAAATATGGAAATGTATAAAAAATAGTGGGACGCCCGATTTGGTAAAATGTACAAAAGTTATCGGGACGGAGGTAGTATATTTCTATTTTATTAAGACTCAGGGCCTCATAGAAACTGTCCTAGTATGTCAATTTTAATTGTATAGGATAATTACCATAACCTTTTATTATCTATCTTTAGTTAAATTAATTCCTCATTTACCGTAATTAAAGTATAAATAAATAAATAAACTATCCACTATATAAGTTGAGTAAATTACTTTTTCCTTCACAATTAATTATATTAATTGCACAAACATAGAATTGGTAAAAGTTACTAGTATAAGATATGAGTATTATCTTACCTGTAAACGGCGCCTTAGTCCTCTCTAATCTCTCTTTAACTTTTTCAATTTTTTTTTTTCGGCGGGAACTTTCTCTAAATTTTATTTGGCTTCAGAAATGTCAACGGCAAAATGCATTAAATAGGGAGATAAGGTGCAAGAGCAATGCAAGATGTCCTCTTAAAATTAATTTTCAACAGCACCACTAATACCATCAACCTTTCCATTCATTAAATCCACAAATGAAACAAAAACAAAATAAAGAACAGTAACACTAAACTCCAATTTCCACTTAACAACTTTAAGGTTCAGTACATTGACCAAACTGAGGCTTTTATGACAACTACTACTGCTGTCTTCATATCTTTTAGTTTCACCATCCATTAGCTTGCTGGTGAAAACGGAACACCCTCTCTCATGCATATATATTGAGGCAGCCACGCCTCTCCAATTCATCAGTCATCACTTTATTATCAAAATATAAAGATGTATTAGGGTTCATCTTTTTTTCGTAGGCCAAACAAATGTCGAGATTTACATACTCATGGACCTTTTTTCTACTGCTACAAAGCTCAGTGATTTGTGCACAGTCGACGGCTTTCTTTGTGTTTGGAGACTCGTTGGTGGACAACGGCAACAATAATTTCTTGGCTACCACTGCAAGGGCCGACGTTCCGCCCTACGGCGTTGATTATCCGACCCATCGCCCGACGGGTCGTTTCTCAAACGGCCTCAACATCCCAGATGCTATAAGTAAGCAAGATTTCCACCGTTCATTTATTTATTCTTACACAACTTTCTATTCGTGGACTTTTTTTAGTCTAGCTCAATGATACGTTTGCATTTTTCTAATTTACAACAACTCTTTATGCCTTTCCTATGCAAATGATATGTATTGAAATTTGTATGCAAGTACACTTTTTGAAGGAAATGCCTTGCATCGATCAAATCAAATTCATTTATGTCTGTTGTAATCCTCAATTCACTTTAAATGGTTCGATTGCATGTCAACTTTTCCATGAAATGTCTGTGTAGTATCTTTTCCATGGAAGTGTTTATAATAACTAAATGCACGTTTGTTAGTTAAGTTTATAGTTAGGAGAGTCTAAACTTATAAGGTTTGTATAAAATTAACTAATGGGTATAAATTAAATAAATGTGTGTTTAGTTAGTAGGCTTGAATAAACACGTATGAGGAGGTATGCTTATCTAAACCCGTAGACATTGATTCAGACCTCTCTTAGATAAATACATGCTTTATATAAACTAACATGATCTAATCTTAACATTTAAAAGTCCGAACCTAAGAACCAAACAACTTTTGAGTAGGTGAAATGATGGGTTGGGAGCCAACACTGCCATATCTAAGCCCAGAGTTCACTGGTCAGAAACTACTCGTCGGTGCAAACTTCGCCTCCGCGGGAGTTGGGATATTAAACGACACTGGACTACAATTTGTGAGTTACCACTTTTATTTAAAAAATGCAGTTTATCTTTTTATTATTTAGCTCCAACAAAGATTATTTAATGCACTGCACTATCAAATTGCCTTGTAATGAAATTAATCGCGTTTCAGGTGAATATAATACGAATTTACCAGCAGTTGGCTTACTTCAGGGACTACCAGCAAAAGTTGAGCGCACTGATCGGAGAAGAATCCGCTCGAAAAGTCGTCGAAGAGTCGCTCGTCCTAATCACTTTAGGCGGAAACGACTTTGTGAACAATTACTACTTAATACCTTTCTCCGCAAGGTCTCAGCAATACGCCCTCGAAGATTACGTGCCTTACCTCGTATCTGAATACAGAAAAATACTGGAGGTAAGTTAATCAAAGTATTATCGTACATTGCATTCAGTCGCTATTAGAAACCGAGGGCTTCAACATAAAACCAATTGATGAAAACCGCAGCTCCCTGAGCATATCAATTGATCGCGAAAGCTTGATTTGTTCGATGTGGGACATTTTGTAATCTCAACAATGGAACACTAAAATCATGTCTCTCAAAAATAAATAATTTGCAATAGGGAGTTTACGAACTGGGAGGTCGTAAGGTGATAGTAACGGGGACGGGCCCATTGGGCTGTGCGCCGGCCGAGATGGCACTTCACAGCAGAAACGGAGAATGCGCCGAGCAGCTTCAGAAGGCGGCGTCGCTATTCAACCCTCAGCTTATCGAAATGATCGGTCAGCTCAACCAAGACATTGGCGACAACGTCTTTACCGCGGCAAACGCTCACAAGATTCACATGGACTTCATCTCATATCCATCGTCCTTTGGTACTACTAATACTTTATTATAATCTTGCATGGTTGTTGTATTTTCTTGTTATAATGTATTATCTGTTTATTTATTTATATAGGTTTTACGAGCTCAAAGATAGCGTGCTGTGGACAAGGACCGTACAATGGCATAGGTTTGTGCACGCCGCTATCGAATCTGTGTCCGAATAGGGATTTATACGTTTGGTGGGATGCGTTTCATCCTACGGAAAGGGCAAATAGGTTTATAGTGAAGATGATGTTCAACGGCTCCACAGATTACATGCATCCAATGAATCTCACCACCCTCATGGCTATGTGATGATATTATTCTGAGTCACTTCATTTCAGCAAATAAAATATGTATTCTATGTTATTAACAATATGACTGCTGATTCTATTCTATGTCATTTGAAATCTCTAGCTTTTGCGCATTTGATTTTAATTGAAGTCGTCGTTGTCCGTAGAAATAAATGCAAAATTTGCAACTCTTTGTGAAAAGATGTTTTTGGAAAAATTAAATAGAAATAAATGCAAAAGTTGAATTGCGAAAAGATGTTTGTAAAAGCAACAATCTCATTGAACAGGATCGGAAAGAAACACGTCCCCAAATATTGCATCTATTTGGTATAGAGATAAGTGTCACGCCCCTCCCAAGTGACTTAAAATTTTTCTAAGTTTTCCGAGGTTCGTGCGGCCTAACTCATCCCCACAAGTTAGTCAGCCCTTTAATTGATCCGTTCACTCGAATTTTCCACAAAACTCTCGTATTTTGTGCGAAATGCGTCTGTGTTGTTTACTTTAGTTCGAACGCGTAAAGCAAACACAACGATTTACGGGCAACGCCCAACCTTTCTCTTTATCCCACAAAAGATACAAGGACTCACAAAGAACACACTTTATAGCACTTTCCGGATGCCTCAAATACAAGACAACATAATCTACTTATAAATATAACCAAGCCAACAGTTGGATGAGTTCAAATGGGTTGGAACCGTTCCGGGGAGGTTTCCTTGCGGACTGTAACTGCCTAACCGCCAGGCAGTTTTTCTTGCTTGCCAAGTCAGGGAAGTTTTCCTGCCAGGCCACCTGGAACTGCTCGTCAGGTCAGGCCTAACTGCCCTGGTAACTCCTCACCAGGCCAGGCCAAAACTGCCCTTGAAACCGCCACAACTGCCCGCCGCGCCAATCCGGTCGAGCCACGTTTGGACTTGGCCAAGAGTCTCGCCCGCATCGATCAGGCGCTGCACCAAGCCAACGCCAATGTCCGCACACCATGGCCTAATGCCGCGCGCGTCCCGCCCAAGGGCCGCGCGCGACGCACACCAGTGTCGCACATTTTCCGCCCCGATTCGCGCACGTCATGCCCCAATGTCGTGCGCGTCCTGCCCAAGTGTCGCGCCCCGTGCGCGCACATCATGTCAAATTGTGCCTGCGAGCTGCGCGCAGTTCCAATCCTGCGCGCGCGCTGTTGCCGATTGCCGCGCGCGTCCCCTTACGCACAGCATACCTCGCCCACCGAGGTTGAGTCAGCGCATTGCCGCGCGTGCTGCTCTGTCCTGCCCGCGCGCCGCATGCGACGCGGGCCGTGTTCTTCGCAAGATCTGGCCAGACCCTGGCCAGACAGGGCATCCACCAAGCAAATGCCCCCATGTGCGCGCCCTCTCGCGCACCGCTACCTCGTCCACCGAGGTTGAGTTAGCGCACCTTGCCACGCGCGCTGCTCGGTCCTGCCCGCACGCCGCATGCGACACGGGCCTTATGCTTCGCAAAGCTTTGACCAGACCATAGCCAGACAGGGCATTCCACCAAGCAAACGCCCCATATGCGTGACCCGTGCGTTCTTAGCCCAAGATGACGTACGGCCAGGTCATACCCCCAAGTTAGGGGTGTAACAATAAGTCAGTTCAAAGGTGAAAATATGTCATCAATCAAATAGACAGAGCTCTTCAGAGAATTCCAGCTCATCTTATCTTATCTTATTATTAGAAATAGAAACATAGGTGCCCTCTAATGCTGCCATCTGTCCATTATAATAATTATTATAATTTTTAAATAAATATAAAAAAATATTCAAACTACCCATTATCCCATGTTTATACTATATAACTACCCACTCAAATAAAAAACTTAATATTTATTTCACATAATAATTATATATGCTTAATACCGTGCATTGCACAGGTAAAAAACTAGTTTTATAAATAGGGATGTTTATTTGCTCGTTTCCTACACTTCGAACCAGTGACGGATTCAGACTTCGAAGCCGAAGGTAATGGGCCTTGAGGCCTTTATAATGCTTGAAAGCATGCAATAAGTAAAGACCCCAGCTATATATTATTCTCCTATCATTCTCATCATATAATTCACTCGGACTCGACCGTTTTCCTTTCACTCGACGCAGCAGATCTGAGGAATACAACACGCCCGAAATGGTGAGCAATCAATCAGCAGATCGTTATTTCCGTTTAAATGAATACATGCGTTGCGTAATTTTTTTTTTTTTGTGAATTTTGTTGTAATTTTACTTGGGTTTTCTATAGCCGTTCAAGAGGTTCATCGACATTGGCCGGGCTGCTTTGATCAACTATGGGAAGGACTATGGCAAGTCAGTCGTTATTGATGCCAATCGGGTACGCCTTCGCATAGCCAAATTTCCTTTTACTTTTTTTTTTTGTTTTTAGTACATTTTGGTAAAGTTACTTCGATTTTTCGGCTGAGCTTATCATTGCTATGAAATCGGTTTTCATGATGTCATCTTTCTGTTGCAAGCATGCCATTCTATTCATGGTGTCGATTTGCGTAAGTCGTATGAATATATGCTTGATTTTGATAGGGGATATAATTAGCTTAGGAATGCTCTTTGTTGAATGATTGAGCTTTAGGTAATTAATAGTCGAGGTTTTTTGTTAAGTTAATAGTTGAGAAAATCCTGATTTAAGTTCCTGGAAAAAAAATCTTAGTTTTCGTAGCTCAACATGATGGATCGGTCTGGCAAAACAATTGTGTCGATTTTTTCATCATTGATTGTAGGATTTACTAATATCTTTTTGTTTCTGTTCTAGCGTCTATGTAGAAGGACTCCAATTAATGCACGGATTCGGAATTTCTCATCATCCGTTTATAGAAGAGGTTGGTCATGATTTAATAAGACGATTAATGGGCTTCATGCCAATTGATGATTACTTACTTAGCATGACAAAAAGAGTTAAAGATGGTTCAAATAACATGATGTTTATTGTTGTAACTATTGACTAATTATTAAGCCAATTAAACGTGTTTAAGCTTTTGAGCTGCCACAACATTCTTCGTCCATGTTTTCTATTTCTGTTTTAGTCATTTTTACCTTTCTCCAAATTTTACCATGCTTTCTGATAGATGAAAGGTCTATGGAAGAAGAGGCTGAAAGAAAAATAGGATGGCTGTTGAAGTTAATATTTGCTGGAACTGCCACTGTCGTTGGTTACAACTTATTTCCTTACTTAGGTAACTTTTGGAAATAAAGCTATATAATTTAAACTTTGATATAGATATCCATATTCTGTGTTGGAATGATCAGATATGTTTAATTTCTAACTAACTTTCGTCAGGTGAAAACTTGATGCAGCAAGCTGTTCAACTTTTGCATGTGAAGGATCCTTTGTTCAAAAGAATGGGAGCATCAAGACTCTGTCGTTTTGCCATAGATGGTTATGTTTGAGCAAAATTCTACCAACTACTTTGTCATATGTCCACCTTTCAACCTTGTGATTGAGCTGCCGATATTGCTTATTAGTTTCAAGGAGAAGGCCAGTTATGCGATGCACGTATTTCATGTTTCAAGTAGTTTAGTCTTAGCATTCTCATTTTCAGATGCACGGAGAATGAAAATCGTTGAAATGGGGGGAGCTAAAGAGCTAGTAAATATGTTAGCAGCTGCGAAGGATGATAAGACTCGAAAGGAAGCTCTGAAGGCTCTTGTTGCCATCTCAAAATCAGGTAAAGGCAAATCTCATGTGTTCAACCTTCATTCAAAATGTGACCTGTTATTAATTATACTCTATGCTGCGAAGTATTGATTGAATCTTCTAATAGTAAGGATTGTAGTGAATCTTCTGACTTTGCAATAGTGAGATGTTTCGCGTTGATGACCTTATTTTTCATCTTCGATTGGTTTTTGATAATGTTGTCAGATGAAGCTGTTGCTGCGTTGCATGAATGTGGAGCCATATTGGTTATCAGAGCAGTCCCAAGTTCGTCGGAGTATCCAATAAACGAGGAATACAAGTTGAACTTGCTCCATAGATTTGACGAGGTGAAATTCAAGATTGCTGATTAATTGATGATACTATGGAAGATTCTAATGTAATCATATATCTGTTGAGAAGAAGACAACAAAAAAAATGTTGTTTAGAAACTTGGCTTTTCATTTTCTTGTTCTTATGCTTCATAGCTTCTAACAGATTACAATTGGATCATAAGAACAACACGGTTTTCCTAGAGATAGAGCTGTCAAAACGAGCTGGCTGGTCGATTTGGCCCGTAGCGTGCAAAAGCCCACCAACTGGGTTTGGCTTGGCCTATGTGCCTGCCCTGCCCTACTGGAGGGACGCAGGCCCGACAGCTTGGCCCGCCGATAATAAAACAAAATGAAAGGAAATAAAAACGAAGAATTAAGTTCAAAGCTATTTGTTTCAACCTCTTTCATAATGATTTATTTGTATTGTTGAACATATATTTCGATAAAAGAGATGTGCTCGGGGTTCGAATCCCGCTAGGTAATATCGGCTAAGATAATAGAATATCGCTCCTACGTGGTTATCGACTAAATCGCAGTAATTTCCTACCTACTCACGAATTTGCTGTCGCCCTAAACGTTCGTGAGAGTCTAATATCAGCAATTACTAAACGGCGAGGATCGAGTGTTTGCTTTCGCTCTATACTCGATTTCTATCGTGTACGAACGGCCTAATCGTTATTTAGTTGTCGCTATCAACGATGTACAACACATTTACTTCAACACATAGACATATTGAGGCAAAGAAGGAATATCATAGAACAATAAATAGTCGAATACACGTATTCACGACTATACTACGCCTTAACTACGAAGCAACCTAGCGTTCATCTGCTCTCAAACATATAATAGAATTAGCTACTCATATTAGACAAAACAACAACGAGATTCAATAATAACCAGGGTAGAGAACTCATAACTCTGCCCTAAGAAATGAGTCGGGCGTTTTTGAGGTGGAGCTCTCGTTCCTCGGTCAAATGGGCGTGACTATGTTGTTGAATATCTCTTGAGCGTCTAGGAATCAAAGAGGCGTTTACTAGGGTTCTTGGTTGCTTCTCTTCGCCGTCTGTCATTTAAAAAACTAAATGACAGTTTTCTTATCTACAACGTGGGTTAGTAATTCTTTTTAATCAATTTTTAATAAAATATTATTGATTGAAACTTAATATGACAGACCAAATAAAAATTGGAAATTGACGGTTTTTATGAGGGCTAGGCTCTTTATAATATATACTTGTACTTTTAGCACACACACTGTGTGTTCAAAAATATAAATTTAATTATTAATAGATGATTTTAACAAATTATATAATAAAATAGAATGAGGTGATTATTATGAGTTTTAAAGCTACCTGGTTTACTATTTTTAATAATGGGTATACTAAAAATAGAATGAAGTGGTTATTATGATTTCATAGATTTTTTATTTTTTATAGTAAATAACGTAGAAAAAATTTGATTGTTCAATTTTGACAGACTACAGTTTTTATCCCTTAAGCTCTTTATATAAGAGCATAGATAAGAATAAATATATAATTATTTGGGTATTCCAGCTTATTCTCCATTTGAGACCGTGTGTACTAACCCTCCAATAAAACTCGCGTAAATAATAAAGGCAAAATTATAAAATTAGGTCACTAAGTATACCAGTTTTCGCTTTTGGGTCACTATGTTTGATAATTGCAAAAGTAGGTCACTAACTCTTCATGTGAAAATAATTTTGGGTCATGTTTTCAATTTTAGGTCACTAAGAATATAATTTTCAATTTTAGGTCACTAAGTTTACATTTTTTTAATTTTGGGTCACTATGTTTATAACAGTACCAAATGAGTAACCCAAAATTGAAACAAATGTAAGCTTAGCGACCCAAAATCGAAAAAATATATTTTTAGTGACCTAAAATTGAAAAGATTACCCAAAATTTTTTTCACATGAAAAGTTAGTGACCTACTTTTGCAATTACCAAACATAGTGACCCAAAAACGAAGACATGTATACTTAGTGACCTAATTTTATAATTTCCTCTTTACCCAAGTCAACTTTGCTATTCAAGTTTCTATAATGTATATTATTTTCCTGGATGTGTGCAGCTCATATATAACATAATATAATTCATTTTACGTTTGTGTATTTATATCCTTCGTGGAATTTGACATATAGAAGCCTGACCACAGATTTAGAGAATACGAAACATTGACATATACTTCCCTATACAATAAACCAAGCTCTTCCCTCAAACCATCAAGACGCAATAATATTTCATCATTCAATATTCAATCATTCGTTGATCGTAAATGCTAAAACTCACTTAAATATTTCCTTCCTTCTATGCTTCCTTGAATACATCATCCATCTATCTCAGAGTATTGGATCGTGGTGAAAATGAGAGGTAACTGGGGAGGAACGTTAGAAGTCAACAGCGTAGATTCAACGGCGTCAGCAGATGAGAAATCCCGAAACATGGAATGGGATCGAGCGTCGATTTCACATCCCGATTATCGCAGCAACTTAGACGAGACCCAACAGAGTTGGCTCTTGGGACCCGCCGTGAACAAGAAAAAGAAGAAATACATCGATCTTGGATGCGTAGTTTGCAGCAGAAAAGCATTCAAATGGAGTCTGTGGACTTTACTCATTGCCTTCGTCGTGATCGTTCTTCCCATCATCATAGCCAAGTCTTTGCCCAAGCACAAGGCCCGCAATCCCGGGCTGTCTGATTATTCGAAAGCCCTTCGCCTCGCCCTCGACTTCTTCGATGCACAAAAGTGTAAGTAATTGATTAATTAATTTCCCATTGATTTGATCTTTTTTTTTTATCTAATATAGTTTCCTAACGTTTGAGATTCTTCCATATTGCTTAGTCTTGATTAGGTTAAAGAAGAAGGGCTAACTTACATGTTAATTGGTTGACTTTTCTTTTTCGTTTTTTGGATGAATATATGGTTTAAATCGGGCAAGGTATATGTGATCCTTAGGTTTGACTGTGTGTTGTATGTCTGCCTGTAACGATAGAGTAATCAGTGACAAATTAATATGATCTAGATTGATAAGAGTTGATTTTATGATTGGCGATTTTTTTTTTTCGCGTGGAATTTGATTAGTGAAGGTTTTTTTAATTAGATTAACCGAGGATAGCACTATATAGGGCGAAAATGAAGGAGCGTGAATGCTCTAAAACCATGTGGTATGATATGCATATTATTTTTTTTTTCGGAGGGTAGATATGCATATAAATTTTACATGTATTTCTATTTCTTTAAAGCGTTGACTCCTTATATATGTAGCATCTATCCAAGGAAGATGTAGAAGCCGAAGGTAATATGAAGCTACCTTTGGCAACGAGCTTGAATATTTATAAGCGTCTTATAAACGAAGGCAATTTAGAAATCTAGATCATTAATTGTTTCAATGAAAATTTAGGTCATTGATACTCGAGTCCTAGAAAAGTGATTTCCGGTTATTATGTCCGGAAAGGTATTGGAGACTACCAAATAAAAATAGCATATCTATATGATTCAAACGTAAGTTTCGCCAAGAAAAGTCCCCAATTTGAAAGCAATAGTAATTAATTATATATACGTGTATGATATTATATACTAGTGTTTGGTATGTCTTAGCTAGCTGTAGTTAAGAAGTCATAGCTTCATACGTCCCTAGCTAATAAATAGGAAATTGAAGTTTTGACCTTACGTTAAAAAAATATATAACAAAGAATATTTCCTCAGATCTTGCCTTGTCCTTCATCGTGCACGTTCGGCCAGCTTGGCATCTTTCCCTTACCACATACTTAGACCGTAGGCTACGTTTAGTTTACGGATTTGACGTGGAATAGAAAAGAAAAGGTGTAATGGTACGATACATGAAGCGTAACGTACAATGATTCAATGCGTATGACCACACTTTTCTTTTCTTTTCCGCATCGAGTTCTGCGGACCAAACGCACTCTTATTAATATTATTATTATTTTCAGCGGGAAAACTGCCCAAAAACCACAACATCACGTGGAGGGGAGACTCGGGACTACAAGACGGGATGAACCAAACCGATCTTCCGTGGGGTTTGGTCGGCGGTTACTACGATGCCGGCGACAACACAAAGTTTCACTTCCCAATGTCGTTCGCCATGACGATGCTGAGCTGGAGCGTGATCGAGTATGAGGCCAAGTATCGCGACATCGGACAGTACAACCACGCTCGAGAACTCATCAAATGGGGCACGGACTACTTGCTCCTCACCTTCAATAACACCGCTACTAAAATCGACAAAGTTTACAGCCAGGTCGGCGGGTCGATGAACGGGTCGACTACTCCCGACGACCACTACTGCTGGCAGCGTCCCGAGGATATGGACTACCCTCGTAAGGTCCAGACTGCAACCTCCGGCCCCGACCTCGCCGGAGAGATGGCCGCCGCCCTCGCCGCCGCCTCCATTGTCTTCCGAGACGACGCCGCCTATTCCCAGAAGCTCGTTAGGGGGGCCGCGACGGTCTTTTCCTTCGCCAGGGATTCGGGCAGGAGATCCTCGTACTCTCGGGGAAACCTCTTCATCGAGCCCTACTACAACTCCACCGGATACTACGACGAGTACATGTGGGGATCCGCGTGGCTTTACTACGCGACGGGGAACACGTCGTATTTTTCGCTGGCGACCAATCCCGGGGTTCCGAGGCACTCCAAGGCGTTCCTCAACATCCCGGATTTGAAGGTCTTGAGCTGGGACAACAAGTTGCCCGCGGCGATGCTTCTCTTGACGAGGATGAGGTTGTTCCTAAGTCCGGGGTTTCCGTACGACGACATGCTCCATAGTTATCATAACATGACGGAACGGACCATGTGTTCGTACATGAAGAGGTACAACGTCTTCAACTTCACCAAAGGTGAGATAACAAATACTATCGTTCCTATTTACGTTGTTGAATGATCATTTATTCGCCTAACCGAAGCCATATGAAATGAGAAAGAATTGTTGACGTATTATTAATTTTATACGAGCCACGTTTATTATATCTTGTGTGATGGGGTGTTGTTATTTAGGTGGATTGATCGATCTAAGTCGTGGAAGGCCACAAAATCTACAACATGTGGCTAACGCTGCGTTCTTGGCCTCGCTATTTGCCGATTATTTGAGTGCTAACAATATTCCTGGGTGGAACTGTGGCCCGACTTTCTTCCGTAACAGTGACCTAAAAGATTTTGCGGCTTCTCAGGTATGTAATCTGTACTAACCCCCGCAAAAAACCATATTACTCGTATTATATAAGTAATAAGGGGCATACGTTTTTTTATTATATAGATAAATTACATATTGGGCGACAATCCCATGCATATGAGCTACGTAGTTGGGTACGGACGCAAATACCCCAAGCATGTCCACCACCGAGGGGCGTCGATCCCGCACGACCGCGTCAAGTACTCGTGCACAGGAGGATTCAAATGGCGCGACGCTCAGACACCGAACCCTAACACGTTGAACGGGGCAATGGTGGGCGGTCCAGACAGATTCGATAACTTTAAGGATGTTCGAGGAAATTACAGCTACACGGAGCCCACATTGGCCGGAAATGCCGGACTAATTGCCGCGTTGGTTTCTCTTACCGAGGACGGTGGCGTCGGAGTGGATAAGAATTCGATCTTCTCCGCCGTTCCGCCCCTTACCACGCCGTCACCACCACCACCGGCGCCGTGGAAACCGTGAGGACGCCGAGGGTTTTGCGTTTTGTAATTTGTTTGACTTGCTGCTTCGGGATTTCCTTTAATGTGTTTTAATAATGGTTCATTTGACTATTAAATATATTATTTAAACGCAACGTAAATTGATGTATTGTAAATATACGTCTTTTTACAATTAATTTTATTTGCAGTAAAATCATAGTCAGATATCTTAAACTTTTTTTGGGATCTTTACACGTAAGTATCTAGTTGGATAAAAACTTATAATTTAGATCAAGATTTTTTTATATGTAGGTACCTAACAGAATAAATTTTTTGCACATAGGTACCCGATCCCCGAAAATACACCATACAACACATTTGGGTACCCTATATAACAGAAAATGGTACGACGTATGCTATATTTAGGTACGCTCTATGTAACACACAGGTATGCATTAGGTACGACGTATGCTATATTTAGGTACCCTATATCAACGTGTTATGGTACGCAATATCCACACAGGAAGGTACGACATGACTAAAGAAATTGGTAAAAATTAAATTGGGTACCTATCTGTAAAATTTTCTGACATTGGTACCTACGTGTAAAAATTTTATCCTATTGGGTATTTTTCTATAGATTCACCAACTTTTTTTAAATAAAATTATGGTTAATATATTTATGGATATGATTCGTAATAAAGATATTAAATAGAAGGAAACTAATATAGAGAACTATTAAATTACTAATAAATTTGTTAATTTACTAAATATTTATATAAAATAATATTATAAAAAATTTCAATTCATTTCCTTAATTTAAGCTTATTCTCGAATAATTGAAATTTCGGATATTAATAGATATTAGTATTGTAGTTGGAATGGGCCTAGGTAATATTTTTAGAATACAGCCAAGAAATATTCAGCCCACCCACTAAGAGGTCATCAATTTAGGGTTCTTTCCTAATCTTTCCTCATCCTCCCTCTGATTCCGTGTCTGATTTGCTGCTAGAGGAAGACGATGAAGGCAAAACAACTTTTACTTCCATCAACGATAAAGAACAAAGAAAAGAGGTCAGAAGTCCACTCAAAGCTGAAGCACGAGAAGAAGCTTGAGAAACGTAAGAAGGCCAAAGCTCGTGAAGCAGAAGAGAAAAGGGCCCTTGAGCTCGGCGAAGAACCACCTCCAAAGAAAGTCCCTCGAACGATTGAGAATACACGGGAATTCGATGAAACTGTTTGCCAGCCTGACGATGAGGAGCTTTTTGCAGGAAATGATGTTGATGAGTTCAGTTCAATTCTCAGGCAGGATATTATTCCTAAAGTCTTGATCACCACATCACGGTTTAATTCCACTGTATGTCTCAATTTCTGTCCTTGTTTGAAATATTCGCAGCTCTTTTTATTGCTATCGGCGATTGATCCCTTTTGTGTTTTTTGGTTGTGATTTTGTTTTGCAGAGGGGACCTGCATTTATTAAAGATCTTTTATCTGTGATTCCCAATGCTCATTACTACAAAAGAGGAACATATGATCTAAAGAAGGTTTGGGGTATTGTATATTTGCTGTTGATGATGTTTTCCTGCTGGTGGTTAATTAAGTTTTGTGCTGCTGTGTTCATCATGATTATTTTTTCTTTATGTCTTTGCACTTTCAGATAGTTACATACGCGAAGAATAAGGACTTCACGTCGATCGTGGTTGTTCACACTAATCGTAGGGAACCAGGTTGATCTGAAATCTCATTATCTCTCTAACAGTTAATTTAATGTTTTTTTTTTACTGAATAAATTTTCTTTCGGGAGTCTCCCCTGCTTTTCAAAGTTAGCCACAATCTAATGACGCCTGCTTTCCTCAAACTATATGATGAAGATGAAGTTTTTAACTTCTTATGTTGCAAAGTAACCTGTTTTCGGGAAAGTGGAAGAAAATGTTGTTTTTTCACTATGGAAGTTTGGATTATTGAACTCTACTTCGTGTGAAGCTTCACTTCCATTGTGTCTGTGTTGAACTTGCCAGTTGCCCTCTGCAAAAACTTCTTTCCCAATTATGATATCTAATCCCTTAAGTGAATGTAAACCTTGAAGAGTTTTTTTTTCAGATGCTTTGCACGTTATTGGCCTGCCTGATGGCCCCACAGCACACTTCAAACTATCGAAGCTAGTTCTGAGGAAGGACATTAAGGTAACATCACTCTTATACATTGATTCTTTTATCAAAGTTACATATTTGCTTGTCTTTTTTTTTTTTTATAGATTTTACTGACTGTTGCAGAATCATGGAAATCCCACGAGTCACGACCCCGAGTTGGTTCTAAACAACTTCACTACACGATTGGGGCATCGAGTAGGAAGGTAAATTTTGGCCAGTTATAAATTTAATATTTCAACTACAAAGCATAATCACCATCTAAAAAAATTGTCCTATTTTTACTTTATTCAGGTTGATTCAATCTTTATTCCCTCAATCTCCTAACTTCCGCGGCCGCAGAGTTGTGACCTTCCACAACCAACGTGACTTCGTCTTCTTCCGTCATCACCGGTTTGCAATAATATTTTTCTTTTTTTCTTTATAACTTCGTATCTTTAACTTAAAAGGCATGTAATGAGTAACCAATTTCTTACTATCATCAAATGTGGCAGTTACATTTTTGAAACCAAGGAGAGTAAGGAGTCTGATCCAAAAGAGAGAGGCAAGGAAGCGAAAGAGACTACCAAGGCAAAGGAAAAAGTCATTGCCCGGCTTCAGGTCTGCGTATAATTGTTTTATTATTTATGGGCATTTTTTAAGCAACTGCATTGTTATTTTGATTCACAGGAGTGTGGCCCTCGCTTCACGTTGAAGCTCATCAGTTTACAGCATGGCACTTTTGATACAAAAGGCGGCGAATACGAATGGACCCACAAGGTAACGTTTTGATTTAACTATGTATGTCTGATTTACGCATTATCGATATGTTTGTTTTCTTACGTTTTATTCTGCTTTCATGGGCAGCCTGACATGGATACAAGCCGCAGGAGATTTTTCTTATAAATTCTCATGGATTTTTGCAGCCCACAATTCTTACTAGAAAAAAAAATTAAGTGTATGAGGCTCTGCTGGCTATTTCAGTGATGGTCATAGCATGCATTATAAACTTATTGTTGCTTGTTTTGGTTTTTCTATTTGAGGTCTAACTCTGTAACTTAATCATCAGTGACCACTGGTAAGAAATGAAATTTAGGATAGGAGTGATGCAGAATTTTGGATTTTATGATTAACATGTGGATGCTAGTGTACTTCAAACTAGACAGAACAAATTCCCGAAAAATAAGTCCTACATGCAAAATTGATTCAATATTCCTTAAAACGTACAACCTCTCGTTTATCTAAACCAAACTATACATGCATGTTGTACAGAATCAATAACGTCTTAAATATTGTTTTGCAATTATCAAATATAGCAATTCGCATCTTCAAATTTTAAAACTCAACTGATTGATTTTTGGCACAATGATATAATCTTATTATCTCCAAGGGATCGGGGTTGCTCTTAATGCTTGGTTGAAGATAATCTCCTCATCAATACGTTTTACCAATAAACAAATACGTCTGACCCCTTCAAGAAAAATAGGAAACAACTTGATGCATTTAAAAATGGACAAACAAATGCATCGCAAACAACACCACCAAAATTTGTAAGTAGCCCATGAACAATGGCTGCTTCTTTCTTGTTGGTCTTCTTATCAGTCTTATTAGTAGCATCAGATACCAACAGCAGTTTCATCATCACTTCAGCACAGCCGAAAACCAACAAAAATACAGTAACAGTAACAGATGAAATCATTCGCAGCATTTGCTCCAACACAAGGAACCCTTCATTGTGTGAGAAGAATCTCAGCCCTTCAAAAGGCAAGAACCTTCCTCCAAATTCAATCTCGGCCCTCGGCAGCACCACCATGAGCATGCTTCTCTCACGTGCTCGTGCAATAGATGCTATGACTTTGGCCCAATACAGTGCTATCTCCATTCATAGACCCGAAATGAGGATGAGGTACTTCAATTGTCACTCGAGGTACGAAGATATGATGAAAGAACTCGGACAAGCACAGAGGTTCATGAGGGATGGATCTGCGAGGTTTGTTAAGAACTATGTTTCGACTGCTGTCGATAGAGCTGATTCATGCAGCAAAGAACTGATGAAGCATCCTCAAGACAGGTCGGGGATTCTCGCAGCAAGTGCTAATCTTAAAGATCTTTGCAGTATTGTTTCTGCCATATGTGATTACGCAATGAGAAACACTTAGATTGTCGAATAGAGTCGTATCTCACTATTGTATTGATACGAACTCGTTATGAGATTGGTAGGAGAGCGTTGATACCGCCCTTGATTGATTCGAAACGCCGAAAGGAATGAACACGAATAAAGAAAGTAACATAAAATAGAACAAAATAAAATAAAACCAAAAAATAAAAAGGACACGATACGAACCGAAAATGATAGTATGCGATTTGGAGGACTCAATCCTGCAAGCTGGACACGACAAAAATAGGATGAACTTATCTCCTTCGGGTCACAACGAACGATCTCCGAAAATCCTATCCCTCAAACCGGAAGGCTCTCAAACAACAACATTAGGACGGAGCCTAACACCTTTCAATTACCGACTCTTTTGGTTGAAAGTTTTAACGCTACATGAAATACTAGTTGATAGGAATTGCGAAGCAAAACCGGCTAATTTGCGAGAAACTAGCGAAAGGAAATAAACTCACGGGTCGAAATCAAACTCTCGTCTTTTCACATGCATAAACATAACGAAAAGAACAATGCTAAGAAGTCAGCGACATAAAACTACGGACTTGAAGAATTTTGACTGGCACGAACAATGAGGTGGACTTTTCAAACGTTGCACGATGTTTCATCTTCAAGTCTCTACAGCTTCTCTTCCTGCGCGGCCTTCAGAAATTGCAGCTACAAGGTGTTAAAAGTTAGGCCTAGAGTGTTACTCCTAGTATGTTATAGCATTTGGCTTGGACCACCTTAGTCGGGTTGGGATCTTGAACAATGGTTTGATGAATTAACCCGTTCAAGGCCTATTCCATTTGTTTCTTTCTCGATCGGGTCATTGGTCCGAATATGTTGTGGAGCGGATCGTTGGATGTCTTCGTATTTCCTTCTTTAGTCGTGGTCGCACCATCACCGGTGACTTGTTCGCTTGCTTGTTTCGTATCATCTCATATTCCTTGGAAAGGATTCGTCCTCGAATCCACATTATCTGTAAAGTCAAATGGAGACAAATCAGCAACATTAAACGTTGTACCAATGACATAGTCACTTGGTAGGTCGAGTTTGTAGGCATTGTCGTTGATACTCGCCAACACTTTAAAAGGTTCGTCACCTCGTGGGTGTAATTTAGTTCGCCTCTCTGCTGGGAACCGCTCTTTCGCAACGTGTTTTCACCCTTTTGCTATTTTTCTCCAGAGTTGCACGATCTTGCTCATGCAATTTCTTTACCTGTTTAGCTCGTTCAACACCATCCATATTAATCTAATTCTTCAAAGGTAATGGAGTTAAATCTAGTGGAGTTAAACGGTTAAAACCGTAAACAAGCTCAAACGGAGAAAATTGTGTAGAAGAATGAATCGTACGGTTGTACGCAAACTCAGCTATTGGAAAACAATCCTCCCAACTTTTTAAATTATGTTTAATCAATGCATGAAAGTAAAACGCCTAGGGTCCTATTCGTTACCTCGGTCTGACCGTCGGTTTGGGGATGACTAGTGGTGGAACATGATAATTTTGTTCCCAATTTTTCTCAAAAACTTTTCCAGAAATAACTTAAAAACTTAACATCTCTATAGGAAACAATAGTCATAGGAACCCCATGCAAACGAATTATTCCTTAAAGAAGAGATCTGCGACATGCTTAGCATCATCCGATTTATTGCATGCAATGAAATGTGAGATCTTTGAAAATCTATCGACCACGACTAAAATCGAGTCACTCCCTTTTTGAGACCTCGGTAACCCAAGTACAAAATCCATCGATACGTCAGTCCAGGGTGTTTGAGGTATTGGCAGCAACCCATGTGGCATAGACTTAGATTTGGCTTTCTTACAATCGAAGCACCGACCACAAACTCTCTCGACATCTCACCTCATGCAAGGCCAGTAGAAATGTTCTTTCAAAATATCGAGGGTTTTCAATATCCCGAAGTGTCCCATTAAACCCCCACAATGCACTTCCTTTACTAGATGCTCACGAAGAGAGCATGAAGGGATACATAATTGGTTCTCCCTTAACAAGAACCCATCAAAACGATCGAACTTGTTAACGGCCACTTTTTCGCATTCAATATAAATTGAAGCAAAGTCGTGATCATTATCGTACAAGTCCTTGATAAAAGTAAACCCCATAATAGACGTGCTAAGAGAAGTAATAACAGACTACCTTCGCGATAAAGATTCAGCAACAATATTGTCCGTACCCTTCTTATACTTTACCACGTACGAGAACGTCTCGATGAAAGCGATCCACTTGGTGAGTCGTAGGAACATGGTGAGTGTGTCCTCGAGGTCTACAAGGAACAGGAGAGGAGAGAGGACTCGGAGAACGTCGAGAAGCGCGTCTCCTACCTCGACCTCGAGTACGTAAGTGGAGGTGCCATAAGAACTATCAATGGAAAAAAAGATCGAGGTTAAATTCAATATTAAGTGTAAGATAAAAGGACAACCAAGAAATGGAGCCATTGGCAACCCTGGAAGATAGAGGCAATGAATGCAACAAAGGCTCTGATACCAGCAAAAATTTCACGCCCCGACCCGCGTCTGAGGCGCGACAGGCGTCGCGTTCTCATTCAACGCAAGGCTCGATATCAACTCGTTTGCCGTAGAATAACAAGAAAACTCGAGAAAGCGAATTGAAGGACACATTTATATTTACATCAAAAATGGTTTTTACAAAATATCAAAGGTCTCGACATTTCGATTTACGAAGGAATGAATGTACAAAGAAATCTCCTTTCAAAAATATCATGTCAATGGATCCAACGAAAATGACCATATTGTACCCTAAATGAACAAAACCGCAGCGGAAGTAACGATCGCAAAAAAGACAACCTCCCGGTCAAAAGATGTCAACAACCTAAAGAAAGATATTTAAAGAATGGGGTGAGCAAAGCTCAGTGAGAGATAATACGGACATACCTTTCTTCACAGAAGGCGTGTCCTCCACAATGACACCGTGACAAACAAAATAAATCAGTTATTTTATAGTACCATCACTCATATGAGGTAAATACAACGCTATTCACTACAAGACATGAAACATATGCCAATACAATTCTCAAAATCACATGAACAACGTGTGGGTGACCAACTCCTCCCTCGAATTGAACTCCCCGTGGAGAGTCAGACGACTCCGTCACCATACTCTATACCATGAGCCTAAATGATCGCATCCACTACTATAAAACGCATTCCCACACCCGGTGACGTTGGCCCAATTAATCTCCCCAACGACCACACCACCCTTCAACAATAATCGATAGCATCACATGGCACTGGAAGGGTGCACTCGTTGGGTCTCACTCACTCGGGTTGTGCCAAGCCGCGGGCTACTACTCCATTTGCCACTTTTCACTAACCCGAACGTGACGATGCGGGCTACTTAGACTTGGTACCAAGTTTATGCAACATCAAAGACCAACCAATATCAAAAGATCCACAAACTCACCAATCAAATCAATAATCTCAAACACAGATGTGCCATCTTCCCGTAAATCCTGACTCACCTCACAAGACCGCCACAACGACCATGTACAACCTATAGCCGACAAGGCTCTACCACAAATCCCCACGATTATGGAAGCTACGCCTGAATTAATTACGAGTATAAGTTCTCCAATTTGATAAGGAACAACCCCACCACAGCTTTTATTCATCACACAAATGCGAATAATCAATCTAACAAACAACAACAATGAATAACGAAGCACACTTGACGACAAAGAAACGAAATTTAAATCGTAATACTATTAGGTATCCCCCACACATTGAGGCCACTCTCTTTACTCGTATCGGACGTATTAGGATACAGAAGCTTATAAGGCACATCCACTGGCCCTCTCCTGTTCTTCAAACCCTTATCGTCATTCCTCTCAAGAATCCTCCCCTCGATCTCAACCAAAGCAGCGCCGAACCTCTTAAACGCCTCCAAAGCCCGACGATCGGTCGTCCAATCGCCGACATCATCTCTCTGACCGAGGTAAACCTCGTCCGCCGAATGCCTGGATAATATCTCTATTAAGGAGAGGCCAAGCAGTGTCTGAAACTGAGCCGTAATAGTCTTCAAGAACGCTAGCTCGGGGTTTTTCTCTAACTCTTCGTATTCTCGCGTACCCTCTTTAGGCATGAAGCGTCGGCTTATGCTCGGACGGTTCAGCGAGAAACCACCGTAAGAGTACTGACCGAAGTTTACGGCAGCGTGCAAGGCTGAGGCTATCCATATGATGATCGTAATCGTTTCGATAAGCTCGGCCCCTGTTTCCATTTTCGGCCACCATGGCTCGTCTTTTAGGTCGCCGTGCCCCTCATGGCGAAGCTCGTGCCACCACGACTGAAGCTCAGTGTCGTCTTGGACGATTTGATCGTTGGGGTAGTAGAAATTTACGTAGTCTTCTACCCAAGATTTTATTGCGGACCATATTTCTAATCCGTCGACGGCGTACGGATAGTCCTCGATCGTTAGGCGTAGGCCGTGTGGTTGAGTGGAATCTTCAACGGCCATGCCTCTGATATAGATATTATAGTTGGAGAAATTTAAATTCGACGTGATGGAAAATTGCGGGCTATAGTATGTATTTTTTTTTAAAATTACCAACCTTTTGATGAGATCTTTGGGCAGTGACTGCTCCGTGAAGTTCCAGTTTTTGTACACCACGGCAGACATTTCCATGGTGTATTTCCCGGGGAGAACGGTCGTCTCTAATATGCCGCCGGCGTTGATGAGAATCTGTCGAGCCAAAGCGTTGATGTTCGCCGTGTCGCGAAAGTGAGGCTTCAGAAGCTTGTGTATCGGATGAATCACGCTCAGCTGTCTGTTTGTCGCGATCACGAATGGCTCAATCACTGCATGGGTATTCAACCTGCACGTCGAAACGAAATTAGATCGGACTATTTTCATCTTAAATATAAATAAAATACGATATGTACTCGTGCGGTTATACTGAAATTAATGAACGTTACTACCTTGCGGTTTGCTTTTTACGTAAAAACACCTATATGGTTTTGAAACGTAGCACTGTACCCCCAGGCGAGCAGCTACTGCCCGCAAACGCACTCGTAATGCGACTAAGGTTGACTCTAACCACGTATTTTTACATGAAATACCAACGGACCTAAAAAATTTAGTTTGTTCGGAACAACGTACCATATACCACGCGTTAAACGATATTGACAGTGGAGCTTGAGTTCGAGACATTAGAGCTCAAGAGAATTAAATACGAACGCGGTTAATGCATTCGCGGCAGAAGCTCGTGATTGGGGGTACAGTGATACGTTTTAGAAATCATAAAGGGGTTTCACGTAATAATCATACCCACAAGGTAATAACGTGCATTTCGGTGTGACCACATGAGGTATAGCAGAAATTACCCTAGCTATATATATGTAATTAACGAAGAATAAGATTATTGATAATTAGACTTAGTTACCAGTGGCTTATGAGCTGGTGAATTCCGGCATCATTTACAGCAACGTAGGCCTTAGCTAGCTGCCAAATAGAGTGTTGAATCCCATGATCGCTAGGTGTGAATACTTCGCTCACAGCACCGTACGAATCTCCATCTTCGTGCGGCTTACTCAACTCTATCGCCAATGGCTTCAACGTTCCGTCGTCTTGAAGCAAAAGGATGGTTCGGCTAGCGTACGTTCTCGTCGCTGTATTCGTGTTTATCCTTCTCAAGTACGGCATCAATGCGTCGTGGTGGTCGAGTATGAACAGCTTATTCTTCTCAATAGCCTGTAATGAAAAACATATGTATCCATCCGTGCTGATCAATATTAAACAAAATATTCAAGAAAATATATATACGATCGATGATCTTACTTCTTCAACGGTGAGACCATTCATGTTCTCCTCGACATGATCCTTCGTCACGGTGCTGTTCTGGTTCCCGTACGCTCTGGGGTCCAACTTGCTAGTTGGTGGGAATTCCTGTAATAAATTACAAAGTTGTCAGCATCTCCATAGACAAAATGCTTCTTTTTTTTTTGGTTTTCTCCCATTCTTTCAACTCGTTTAGGGTGCAAAAAATGCGAATTCGTGCATGGAAACGACAATTAATTTAGTACATCGAATAACGGTACGTTACGCTTTAAATGCCGTACACATGACACTTTTTCATTATTTTTTCCAAATCGAAATCATTATATCAAATGCACCGTTAAAGTTTGGTTTACCAGAAGACGACGGATAACAACGGGGTTCAGTCCAGCCAACATTTCTCGCCCGAACTCTTCATCCGTCCTCCAAGCTGTTTTATCGCCTACATAAAATATCCAATCCACACAGCACTTGTAAGAAAATATGTGTTGAATGACCACTTTACCTAAGGCTCGTAGTCGTAGGGAGTGTCGTGTATCATTTTTTAATCTTATATATTTTACTTCCAACAATATGCAAGACTCATCGTTAAGTTACGGGGGCTGATGTTAGATCTATTACCTTTGATGACATCGGGCAATGGAAGCTTAAGAAACTTTTCTCCGTCCGAACGTGCGAGTTCTTTGAATAATTCCCACGGAATGCATTTTCGTATTTTCTCGAGCGCATGGGCACCATCTTGAGGAAGAGAAATCCCACCCTCGTATAAGTTCATTACGTCTTGGAATGTGTCGAACTCGTCGATAGTCTTATCGAACAAGGACCTGATCTCGGGCGCTAGCACTTGTCCGATCGATTTTATCGCATAGCCGATAAAATCCGAGAATTTCACCTGCGTAAACCTCTCATCCCTCGGGACGTATATGTCTAAGCTTAGGAGAAACAATCTGCTTTCGGTCTTCGAATCTGCATGCATAGAAAATTTGCATTTTTCACTCAACCATTCAATAAAATAAATCTCAGAAGAAATCACCGTCGCTTTTGCAGAATATAATAAGTTACGTACCTTTCTTATTAGGTTTACGGCCGGTTTTGACTCTACGGGGATACGGATATTCTGTGGATCCACCGAGGACGGGCCTTGCCGAGTCTTGGCCTTTCTCAGGCATTCCCAAGTCGTTGTAATAAGCATAGTCGTAAACTCTATCCCACTCCTTAAACATGCCATCGTTATTACCACGATTTTCTCCACGAAGAACCTTCAGTTCTTCTTCTCTGTACCATAGTAGAGCTTCTGGCGTTTGCGAACGCAGATATGTCTGATGAAAAGCAAAATAGGGGAAAAACTAATAAACATCGAAACCATGTCGACAATTCTTATAACTCAACGACCTTTTACATCCTTAATTATATTTAACAAGGGCAGCCATCATTTTCTGTGTTGAACATGAATAATATCAGAATAAGTTGAAAGAAAAGATATACCTTACTCGCAAAGAAGACACGGTCATAATTGTAATGTTTCGTGGGATAAACCCAAGAATCGCAGGCGAAATGGACTCTTCCATGCCCAGGAAGATCGTCGATGGTGAGACTCTTTAGGTAAAACTCGCTATGGTGACGGTTTTTGATGATAAAAGCACCTGGACATCCAAAATCCTCGTCGTCCCATTCGAAGTTAACATCGAAAATTGCTTCGTCTTCTGCATTTAGTGAAGTTATCTTGGTGATCCAATCCTCTAAGTATGCTTCTTTTCCCAGTTTCCCTCTTTTGCCATCCTCTAAAATTTAGGAAAGAGATATACGAACTTTTAAGTACAAAAACATGATAGCTTGAAACAGAAAAGGACATGTGAATATAGGATCACTAACTTGTTTGTTCGACATGAACGGAGCTTATAAGCTGTATCGAAACGCCTTTGCCGAAGAGCTCGTGGAAGCGATCGACAATCGAAGCTCCAACATTTGTTGTGTCCATCAGATTCTTCTTCTTTAATACAACAGTGCCTTTGATCTTCTTTGGCTCAGACAACAATGGCTCATGATCATCTTTCAATTTTCCACAAACAGTTCCCAGTAACTTGTCCAAAAGTTCAATCCCCATTCTTTAAATCTTTCACAGAACAAGCTGTCGAGGTTATATGATTGGTAAGGTTTAAATGTAGCTAGTAAGAAATTATATGAAAGAATTTATGGGTTAGCGAAGTATGTATATATAGGACATAAACAGCGCAAGATGCGTGTCACCATTAATTGACTGTATTATTCTTGGGAAGTAACATGAGAAAGTTCCCATTGCAAGTGCTCGGCTTTATTGAATATTTAATGACCGGGAAGCAATGATCAATCTGAAGTATTTGTATATTAACGTAATGAACTTCCAGTTATCCATCCACATACAATGACCATCATCTAATTTGAACATTGACACCACTTATTTTCAATAAAGTATTATTATTACGTACAAGTTGGAATAATCAAAAATTGAAAAACCATTCTTTAGCTGACATGCTTAATATAAGTAAGTATAAACACAGACAACTAGATAATAAAATATTTAATGAACAAACTAAAAGTAAGACCCAAATGGATAACCACCTAAGAAAATCCAATCCGATAGTCTTTAAAATAAATGTGTAAGAAAAGTCTTATTGGCGGATATTGGAAGTACAATATACATATCTGCAAGGGCCATTACAAGGAGTTGAAACCCAGCACACGGTTTGATACATATATGTTCATTCGCATAGGAAGAATAGAGAAAATGGCCTTCCGCATTGTCAACGTTAAAATATGGCATTCAAATATAAAATGATCATTATATCTTTACTAATTGGGCCCTACATTCAAAATCGATATGTTTAGGGTTGTCAGTGGGGCGGGGATTCCCCGTCCCCGCGGGGATCCGCCCCGAATAAGACGGGGAATCCCCGCTATTCTATCCCCGCGGGGCGGGGACGGGGGAATATTTTTCCCCGCGGATATCCCCGCCCCGTCCCCGAAATTAAAATAATAATTATTATATTCAATTAATATTATTATAAGATAAATAATATGAAAATGTACTTTTAATAATATTAAAATAATATAAATATGATAAAAATATAGTTTAAATAATTTAATTAATATTAAAATATAGTTTAAATAATATTAACATAATAAAAATTGAATTTTTTTTTAAAATATTGACGGGGCGGGGAATCCCCGTGGGGACGGGGATCCCCGCAGGGACGGGGACGGGGACGATTTCGTCCCCGTTTGCCTCGCGTGGCGGGGACGGGGATTAGATCCCCGCCCCGAACACGCCCCGTTGACAACCCTAGATATGTTAAATGCGGGACGCTTAAGTGCGGGCGTGTGGTGTAGTCTGGTGGCTGTGTAGTTAGACGTTAAAATAATAGATCTTGTTCAAATCTCAAACACATAGTATTTTTATATAAGGATGGCCAGGCGCATAGACCCCGCATAGGACCCCTCCTATATAGCAGGGTCCTGGTGCTATATGCGTCTTGCTAACATTGGCCTTCAATCACAAATAAAATTAAAGAGATTTACCACGTAGAATGGGAAGAATCGAAGCAACAACGTGGGTGAGTGTGTGCATGTTCTTGAAGGATGAATGGTCTCTCAAATAAGTCTTTCACTATAATTTCACACACAAGCACATCTAACTATGTGCTAGAGCTTTAGTATTTATACCACAAGTTGACATATAATATGTGGGCCCTTGTAATCCCCTTACAAATAAAAAGATCACTAGGCTCTACAATATTAAATCCTAGTTCACTTAAATAAATTACAAGACTAAGATACTAATTTAATTGAACACAATTAATTAATTCCTAACAATTTCCCCCTTTCTGTTTACAATTAATCGCTGGTTATCTTCGTCTTGTGTGGTGATCCTGAGTCATAGGAGGGCACGTATCAAAGTATGCATCGGCGGAAGCGTGTGCATGCGTGTTCTTTTGAGATTATCTCCTCCTATGCCTGGCGTCTGATCCATTCTTTAGGAGATCTTCAACAATGGAGAAGATGTAATACACAGGTACGATAGTGGCATCGACCATTATCGCGGGAATTAGTCAAAGGAGTTATCTATTGTGAATCTGCTCAAATTATTTGGAAGGACTTGAAGGAAAGGTTTGATAATGTTAATGGAGCTAGGCTATTTGCTCTATATCGAAACCAATACAACCTGTCAATGTGCAGCTATAAGCACAGAGTATTATTCGAAGCCGAGGCATTTATGGGACGAATATGACAACCCGATACCATCTCATGCCACTAAGGTATCCAAAGACTGTAATTTGGATATCAACTCAAGATGATGTTCTTGTGGAACTCAATGAAGGACATAATCATATGAGGTCGCAGATTCTCATGATGTCACTGCTACCTTCACATAGACAAGTGTATTCACTAGTACAAAAAAAAAGAATGGACGACAGTTGTTATGGACAATGGACGACGGTTGTAGGGCGACGCCAGGAACCCCGACACTCAATGTTCATATTATAGGTGACAGTTGTAAAGAGTCGCTCATAACGGACTATGGGCGACGGTTGTTTAACAACCGTCCGAGTGAACTATGGGCGACGGTTGTTAACAACAAACGTCACCTATAATCTGTAGTATGGGCGACGATTGCTTGTAACAACCGTCACTCATATTGTTTGTAATAATCGTCGATGTTTAGAAAATTTCATAAGTGATTTGTCCTGCTTGACAAAAAATTCACGATTTATCGAAAATTCGCGAACTTCATTGAAAATTAAAATGTTTTTGCCAACTGAGTTTTGACTTAAAGTAAGCGGGATGTATTTGAAATTTCGCAAATTTTGACTCTAATTTCGCAAAATTGACATTATTCGCGAATCGAATTCGATTTTGCGATTTTGTTTGAAGTTTCGCGAGCCAGTCAGAATTGAATTTCACGAATCATCGTAATTCACGAATTTACAACTAAAATTCGCAAATTTTTTACAATAATTTGTGAATTTAACCTACGAATATTCGCGAGTTGACTAGTTGATTTACTATCGCGGATTGAGTTTCACTATGCAAAATTTTAATGCAGAATTTAAACTTCGTGAATCGATATGAAATTCATGAGTTGTTCTTCCCCAATTTCAAACTGAAATTTGGGAATTCGATCGGAAAAAGTTTTTTCGACGAATTAACCCAGGGTATCGATCGAAAGCCTTAAAACATCAAATTCTAACTCTCGGTTAATCGAGATTAAAGCAAAATACACACGACTTTGATGAAAAATTGAAGAAAACAGTTTGAAATTGAAACTCAAATTTTCGCAAAGATAACTATATATCATGCAAAATTAGCTCGGACTCAATCACGAATTCAACTTTGGTACCAACTGAAAAGGTTTTACCTATCCAAACATGACATATAGGCATCGAATTAAGCAAAATATTACCAAGTCTTGTGCGGAAATTAGGCTTCGGTAATTACCTATTGGGTCTTTTTCGCTCCATTTTATGTTTCACTTACAGTTCAAACCCATGTCACAAAATCTGGAATTGAAAACTTTTGCTGAATTTTCGAATGGATACTGATGACTAATTTTCAATTCACACGCAAAGTCCACCACGTCATTACTATATATACCAGACGCATTTCAATATATTCACTATTTAAGTCCCCGCACTCTTAAGGAAATTACAATTAAGCTTTGAATATTTCATCTCTTTCCTTGCGCTTATTGTGCAGCTTGATGTACCGTGCTCTCGGACTCAGATCCACCTAAAACTATTCACAATCTATCTTAAGAAAAATTATCCGGTGAAATTGTTCTGGAACTAATTCTTTTTTTATTTTGGGACTGAACTGAACTGATAACTTTTTTTTTTACTTTACAAAAATAATATAAGTTGTTCCAAAATTCTATTAAGGGTTGGTTGTACCCTACGTATTCAATAGCTGTACCTTCTATTTTCTTGGTTAACTTAAACTCTGTCCAAAATTAAAATTCAGGAGAGCAACCAGACCAAGTTAATCTCTCTCTCTCTCTCTCTCTCCTCTATTGTAATCGTTATTAGCTTTAAGCTTTATACAGAGGAAGGACCGATCGATTAAGTCCAACATGGATTCTGAAGATGAGATTAAGGCGGCGACGGAAGATTCCAACGACGACGATGAGTTTTACGGCGATTACGAGGATGAAGACGATTCCGACCCGGATGACGTAATCATGGATTACGATGGCTTCGTGGACCACGACTCCGACGACTCCGATGGTGTGTCTTCCTCTCACCGATACGGCCGCCATAATCGATCGCAGGTCGATTTTGATTTTATCATTTCGAGTCAATCAGAAAGTTGAGTCCCGATCGCTTTAATTGTCTGTCGTTATCGCAATTTTTGGATTATGTGTAAATTTCGCAGTGGGTTGGTTGTCGATTGATGTTCTTGGCGACGCTGGTTCAGAATTGATAAAGGGTTGTGTTATTTGCGTATTGCCTGTTGTGAAATTGGGAGTTGTATTGGGCTTATTAGTGACTCTTTCGTGTTCAGGATATGAATATTTTCTATATGGGCTGATTATCAGGTGAAAATTTGCTGGCAGCAATCGTGGTAGTTACGATAAGATAATTGAATGAGAAATTGGGTTAAGGTAGAAAGTTCGGTTCTATGGTTTGACACTGTAAAGATTATGGGCATACATGAGAAGTGGATGTGTGATGTTTTGGTCTCGCTTTGATATTATTTTTCCCTTTAATTAGAAATATTGGGTGCTCAAAATCAGGTGCATGCGTTCTGATTCAGAAATCCAGTGGTGTTATACAATAAAGATATTGACATTTTCTGAAATTTATTTTTCATTTTCCCAGAGCTATACGATTTTAACTGAAAAAGATATTGGGCTATGTCAAGAGGAAGACATTACAAAAATATCCAGTGTACTCTCGATTTCAAGGGTTGAAGCAGGAATCTTGCTCCGGCACTACCACTGGTACGCTTAAGTAATTTACATTTCCTTTTTCAAAACTTAAGAAAATTACTCTTTAAGACATTAAAACTCAATCATTTGTGACATTGAACTGTAAATGTGTCTTCATTACAAATATTACTCATTAACAACAATATACTCTCAAATGAAAGTAGCACCTCACTTATGGTATTTACCTTTCAGTTTTATTAATTTTTTTTGTCAATTTGGTTCGTATAAATAAGAAACCTCTGTAAGGGCCTTGTTTTTTATTCTAATTCTTTATTCGTTTCATCTTGAGAATGCCTTTTGTATGATCTAAAATCAGATATTATAACTTTGACTTTTGCTTAGACTTGGTGATCCGTAGAGGTCTTTATTAACTTGTTGAAGCCTTCGTGTTTGCTTGAACTACAGGAGTGTTAGTAAAGTGAACGATGAATGGTTTGCAGATGAAGAAAAAGTCCGCAAAACCGTTGGTTTGTTGGAGAATTGCATTCCCCTGCCATATGATACAGAGGTGACCATTAAATTGTCACTAGTTTCAGTTGGTCTAAGGCTAGGTATATTTTGGCTGCTGTGTTAGTTTCTGCCCTCCCTGGCTTTAATGTTATGTTTTTCTTGCAGCTAACTTGTGGAATCTGCTTCGAGAACTATCCGCGTAATAGGATGAGTGCGGCTGTGTGTGGTCATCCTTTCTGTGTAACATGTTGGCAAGGTTTATATAACAGACTTTCCCAATGTTTTCTTTTGCTTCTTTTTTTCTTGTCTTCTCCTTTTTTCATTTAGTACTCTTTTGGCCTCATGTGATTTTTATTATGGATCAACGTACTCTGATTTGGTTTTTTTGTCAACTTCAAACAATCTCTGTTATGATTTTATTTTACATTTATGTACTTCTTCCCTGTTTTTACTTTTGCAATAACTTTTCCCTATTTCTAGCTGCAGCATAAACATTTCTTAATAATAAGACACTATATTATGGCATGCAGGATATATTGGAACGGCCATTAATGATGGTCCCGGGTGCTTGATGTTACGTTGTCCTGATCCTTCTTGTGGTGCTGCTATTGGTCAGGATATGGTGAATAATTTAGCTTCTAATGATGACAAAAGGAAATACAACCGTTACTTTCTGAGATCTTATGTTGAGGATAATAGGAAGGTGAGTAGACTTCGTTATGGTTTAGAGGAATCATATACTTTGTTTTGCATTTCCTACGAAACATTCAACTGTAACTTTCTTTCTCCCTACCTTTTAGTTAAAGGAAGTTATTTTGCTTTTTCATGTAATCTTCATCACAATTGTTGACAGACAAAGTGGTGTCCAGCACCAGGCTGTGATTATGCAGTGGATTTTGCTGTTGGGAGTGGAGGCTACGATGTCATTTGTCTTTGCTCTCATAGCTTTTGCTGGAATGTGAGACATAATTTTCCTTGATAAATATATTCCGTGAGCATTTCCCTTTTTTCGATCGAAAGCATATAGATCTAGAAAATTTGAAGCTGATAGCTAATTTCAGTGTGTTGAAGAAGCCCACCGTCCTGTTGATTGTGAGACTGTGTCGAAGTGGATAATGAAGAACAGTGCTGAATCGGAAAATATGAATTGGTATGTTAGTTTCTTCAACGTGTGTTGAGAGTGAGACCTCAAAACGTTCTAATGAATTTTGCTATATTAGAACTTTTTGGTTTTTGTTGTCATTCATTCTGGTGTGTTGAGAGTGAGACCTCAAACGTTCTAATGCATTTTGATATATTAGAACTTTTTGTTTTGATGTCATTCATTCTGGGATCGCAAAGAGTTTGGTTTTGTGCATCACATAAAGAAAGGTTTCATATTTATGGTTGCTGTTTGCAGGATATTGGCTAATTCCAAGCCTTGTCCAAAGTGTAAACGGCCTATCGAGAAGAATCAAGGTTGTATGCATATTACATGCACACCACCGTGTAAATTTGAGTTTTGCTGGTACGTTGCATCGTACTTGAGCGTCGTATAAACTAGCCCTTCCCATAACATCCAATTATATGAATAAGATGTTCTTCACTGTTCCTTAAATTGGCTGCTGAATTTAGTCTTGTTTGCACTTTGATAATCAATCGTCCTAATATACTTCTTACTGAATATACTTCTAGGCTCTGCCTTGGTGCATGGTCAGAGCATGGTGAAAGAACTGGGGGGTTCTATGCGTGCAACCGCTATGAAGCTGCTAAGCAAGAGGGAGTGGTATGTTTGTCTGGTTTTATAGTTTGTACCTTGAATATCGTTATGTTTACTTCACTTGGTCTGTCTTTCTAGTACGATGAAAGTGAAAAACGAAGAGAAATGGCTAAGAATTCACTGGAAAGATACACGCATTATTATGAAAGATGGGCTACAAACCAGTCGGTATGTATTCATTATTGTCGTCATATATATTTTAATCTAGTTCATTGTAGAAACAAAAAGTTCTATAGCATACCTTGCATCATGCCTTCATTATTTGTCGATGTGCTAGGCTCGTCCGTATGCTTATTCCACCTTTCTTATTTTAATTCAAATTGTTATTTCTTGCCTCATGTGATTTGTATGTACATCTGGCTCTTGTGTTAGATGCCGTAGCTGAAAGGCAACATTATTGTAAGAAAAGGCAACCTGGTTTGGTGACGGTCTATGGCTTTTGAAGTTTCCAAGACTAACATACTATCAGTATGATATCTTGAGGGAAACCAGTAATGCCCTTCATGAACCATTAAAACATTACTGGATAACAAAGTTTTATGTTACATCTAGCTGATAATGTGTCACGTGTCTTTAATCAGCAATATCAGGAGTAGGAACCTGGCCGCCTTTTAAACTGAATATATATACCACTTGTCTATATTGAATACATAGATACTCTTGTATTGGAAATTTTTTACTGTCCCAATGTATTTTTTTTTTACTGCTGGTTGATTTCCTTTTTCAATCTGGCCGGTTTTATTTTGCAGTCACGGCAACGGGCAACTGAGAATCTAAACCAAATGCAAACAGTACATGTAAGTGACATCCTATTGTCTGTGAAACTTGTGTCCCTATTATCTGTTAGATTTAATGTTTGATGGTGCCGGTAAATTCCATTTACGCGGAAGTACATTCCTGTCTTCAATTTTTGAGTATATGATTACGCTTTATATGTCGGAAAACTGAAACTATATATATCTTTAATTAGCTGACGCCGATGATCTCTCTTTCTTATGCAGCTGGCGAAGCTGAGCGATATACAGTGTCAGCCTGAATCTCAGCTTAAGTTCATTATAGAGGCTTGGCAACAGGTGGATCCTAGGCTCAACATAAAATTTTTGTTTTCATCTCCACGAGTCAAAAGCTATATGTGTGTTGATGATGTTTGCCTTGGTAAAAGTTTTGCTGATAAATTGTCTCACTTGTTCTTCGCATGCATTTCAATTGGCTCATCTCTGATATCGTCTTCATTGCATTTATTTGAACGATATATTTACATGTACCAGTATAACCTGGTCTGACACCAAAAAAATCTGTCTCTGCTATCAAAATATAGAATTTGTTCAGTTTTTTTCTCTTGCATCAGCTCTTGAATAAGCTGGTTATGCATGTTTCTTTAACGTGTTCAATTCTCCTTCTGCAGATTGTTGAGTGCAGACGGGTTTTGAAGTGGACATATGCATACGGGTTTTATTTACCCGAGCACGAAAAAGCAAAGAAGCAGTTCTTCGAATATCTACAAGGTGATTTTCAAATGCCTTTTCTCCTATTGCATAATGAGTTATTTTTTCCCTCTTCTGGTTGCTTTAATTGTTTAATTTTTTTTTTCTTTTTTTATCTTACTCTGTAGGTGAGGCTGAATCTGGTTTGGAAAGGCTTCATCAATGTGCCGAGAAGGAATTTCAGGGTTACCTTAATGCCGAAGGTCCTTCAAAGGACTTCAATGAGTTCCGCACAAAGTTAGCTGGACTAACAAGGTAATAATGCTTACACATATTGTAATGAGCAGTTTTCCTAACTAGTTTGCATTGCATGATTCACATTTTCTGAACTTCTCCACCACAAATAGCAAGCAATTTCATTTTATCAATCCCTGCAACTCATGATAGCGGTTTCCATGTTCTTCACCAAGATCCAAACTGAAAATTTTGAAACTGTGCTATTTACATCATGGCTTGCATCCAAGTGTTTTATGGCCCTTCACTTCTTCCTTTGATTGAACAAAATGTTTTGAAGTAACCTAATGAATGATTATCGATCACAGTGTGACGAAGAATTACTTTGAGAACCTTGTCCGCGCACTGGAGAATGGTCTCTCAGACGTGGACACACGTTCTTCAGGTCCATCCAGGGCAGGCAGCTCAAAGCATTTAGGAAGCAGTAGTAATAGTAGTAAAGGCAAAGTTGGTGGTAGTAGTGGTAAGAACAAAGGTGGAAGTAGTAGTAATACGTCAAGATCCAGCAGTTCGACGTCGAGGTCGAACAACGTCCACCACCGTAATAGTAGTAATAGTGTAGAAGATGATAGCCAACAACATTGGTCATGCCAACACTGCACCTTCGCCAACGTCAGCTCAGCCAACGTCTGCGAAATTTGCCAGCAACGTCGATGATGATGAAATCAACATCCATCCATATAATGCAATGCTGCCATCATCATCAATAGTTCATTCAAAACTGCCCCCTTTCCTTCTAGCTAATTAATGTTGTCATCTGTATCGAATTATTATATAAATTAATCGTGTACATACATGCATGCATGTGTTACCTGGCTGGCTTTGTTGTGATTGTCGTTCAATATATTTATTTTACGAAAGCTATGTTCCTTCCGAATATGAAAAAGGACCAGGTTTCGTCTTAGTTTTTCCATTGAAAAGGCAAGAAATCTTACATTGTAAAATGGTCGGTGAGACAAAACGGTTCTTTTTAAGACCATACCATACCATACCATACAGTTGGTCGGATGAATTTATTCATATTGAATATGATATAACATATGCATCTTTTTTCTTGCACTACTAACTAAGCTATGCATCCATCACTTTTGAGGTGGGAGTCGTCGTCTTCCTCTTAAGACAACCACGGCGATGATGCTTTTGCTGCTTTGCGTTGAGCCCTAACCATTTCTGTATGAGCTGATGCACCTCATCGCTGTTCAGTAGCCCTCGATGGCCGGCCTTCACACCAACTCTTTCGACCGCCTCGAAATGATCAGCCTGCCGGCCAAAACGATATTATAATCTCAGATTTATTCATACACTCGTAACAAATACAGATTAAATAGTAGTAGCAAGATTATGTACCATTGCTGATTCTGAAGGTACTGTTCCATCACCATCAACGTACGAGTATGTGGGCTGCAAGGGAACGAATACAAAGACAAATTTCAGACACAAGTTTCTCAGCATATCTGTAAGAATTCAAAAAAGGTTGCTGCTTACCATTGTATGGCATATCTCCGATAGCTCATCAACAGGGGAATCTTCTGAACCGTAGCTACAAATAGAAGAGAAATGGATGGATGAATAGTATTGAATAGATAGTGCCGTCAAAACTCAAACGAACAATCCTAACTTAGATGATTTTTTTCCATTATTTATTCGGCTAATAACTCACTTACCAGACATCAAAGGGCGTGTCGAAAGACATTCCGTAAATGTTATAGAAAGAAACTCCTTCGGGCAGTCGAGCGTTGTCTAGAACTTCCCTCGTACCAGATGCCCATTTAAGGATATTGTGGTTGAAAGGGAGAGACACCGTTTTTCCTCCGTATTTTAACTGCACTTTACGTGTACTTTACCAATTACGACAATCATAAACTCAAAAATTGAGAAGCAACTAATGAATAATCACCTCATTGTCTTTTAGTGCTTCCTCGAAGACGGACAAGCATCCGTCGCCAATATAGGCCTCCAATTCGGTTGATTTTTCTCCATTTTCCGAAGTGTGCTTTCTCCACACTTTAATTTCTGCTTTCTTCTTCCAATTGAAATTAGGGTTTGCCAGCATCTCGTAGATCGATGGACATTCCACCAGCTATATGTATGTCAAGAGTTGCATAAAGTATTAACATTCTTCTCAAATAGATTCAAGGTTATAGTACTCTTACAGCATTCATAGGTACAAAAAACACTGAAATTTTAGGGATCACAATCCATTTGATTAAGTACGTACCAGTTGATGCATTGACCATCTCGAGACGAAAAAGAAGCTTTCAAAACCATCAACGAACTGCACTCCAGTTATTAAAGAATCATTGATGCAACCCGGGGCACCTGCTCCAAATATGTGTAAGAAGTCAGGCAAGTGCAATAAAAAACGGCCCAAGTGTTTTGGAAATTTTCATTACCTTGAAATGGAGTGGCAATGGTTATCCATTTATTTACATATTTGGAGAATATCTGCAGTTTGTTTGAAGTTTAGCTAGTTAAGACATCTCTACCATTATACGCAATAAGCCACTGTAATAAAATAAACAAAAGAACGGTGAAAGAAAAGAATTCATCATTGGCTTCATTGAACTTAAAACATACTTCTTTATGCAGATACGTAAAGCATGACACCAGCAATCCGCCCATGGAATGTGAAATTATGTTGACCTTTCTCCCACCCGAAGCTTTATAAGCAGCCTCTAATTTCTCTTTTAAGCCATCCATTAACCGATCAATTCTGCAGAAACAAAACAATAGCAGTTGGCTTTTATATTAGTGATTTAAGACCATTAATGCTAGAAGGATAATAATAAGTTTATGATCACCTGAAGACGCATTTCTTTTGAGAAAAAACTCAAAAAACAAATCATATGTAAACTGCGTAGTACCTCACGCTTTGTCGGAAATCATATCCATATCCAAACAAAGTCGTTCCCTTTTTATAACCGCAGCCAACAAGCATTTCAATCATGTCATGAAAATGGTACACATCGCCCAAATGCAGACACTTGACACACTGGAATGTCAAGAATTGCATAAGACAGCTTAAAGAGGGGCACAATAAATTAAGACAATAGTAAATGAGTTGGTTGATTTTGGAATGGTAGCTAAAGAATGAACATCATTACCATGTTGCATCAACTCAACTAGTGCCATTCATATTAAAAAAAATACAATGGAAACATCAAGCTGAGTGTGATAGCAACTAAAATAAAACGTCAAAATAACTGAATTATTAGACAATAACAAGTAGGGGAGAAAATTCTTACTGAAGAAGGGTCCAAAATATCGATGGCATAAAGACCGTAATCATCTTGAGGCACCACTATCTCAGTACTGCTGTCCAATGACTCGGTGTACCCTGCCAAAACAAAAACAATACATAAACAACAACACAAATCAAATCCCAAAAAGGAAACAAATAACAAAAAAGAAATTCGGTAATAAGAGAAGAACAGAAGAAAGCCGACAAAAGCAAAACCAAAAAAGAGAATGCGTCAAAAACCTGTTTGAGGATTGTAAGTGGACCAACACTTCTGCTTAAACTCCAAATCAGCTAACAGAATCCGAACCCATACCCGAGTCTCCAGCCCGAGCTTCTTCGTCTTCGAATGGAGGATCGAACCCGCTATACCCGACACCAACAGAACCGGGTCACGGTCCGCCTCTTCGTCCGGATCCGACCCGAATTTTTTGCGGAAACAGCAGCGCCAGTAGTCTTTCTTCACCATGTTGTTGTTGTTATCCGACTGACCCGAGAGAGCAATCGGGTTTTGGGTGGGTTTATGCTGTCGGGAAGGAAATATTGGCTTAACGATTGATTTTAGTGTAGGAAACAGATTATATAGGAAGTTTCTCGGACTTTGCAAGATTTTGTCACAACAACGTGGCACTCGTGGACCGAAGATTGGATTGAGCTCTAATTATATTATTTTAAATTATCCAAATTCCGTATAGATGAAAAATTGAATTGCATGTGGACCAACAAAACTAGCGTTTTTTGCTTTACCGCTTTCGATTATACTTTTTGGAGTTATTAGCATAAAGGAAAAGACTACTACTATAGAAACTTAAAATTAAGCGAACTATGGCTGATAATAATTATGATAAATAAATTATTCCTCAAACAACTAGCGAATGAAATTGATTAAACTACGATTGGATTTGCGTTGTTTTCCTACTGGCGAGGAGGATTAATAGCGTATATGAAGGAAAGATATCCCAACTCAATGAAACTTGCCACGTAAGCTTTACACTTGCGTTCTAGAAAAACCACGAAATTAGGCAACGGAGTCCAAACGATTGCTTCTAAACTTGTTACAACTTAAGCCTAACCATTCTCGAATCATAAATTGGCTGACGAAGCATTATTAGTTTAATTATATATACGACTGTAGAATGCTGTCTCTAGTCTGATTACACGTCGGCAACCATTTCCCCCTATCCAATCAGAATCCTCAAAGCGTGTCGAATGAATGGTTTTTATGGCTGAGTTCAATGTACGACTGTTGAGCAATGTCTATTATTCACTTTTGGTTGTCTTTGTTTAAGCAATGTCTATTATTCACTTTTGGTTGTCTTTGTTTAAGCAATGTCTGTTATTCACATCGAACCATCTTCCTAATAAATGCATTCTCGGTACCTATTCGCATTCATTCGTATGAATGAATGTGTTATTGTTTCGTAGTGTGTTGTTACGAATAAAGTATAAATGGTTATCAAACTATAATTAAATGGTATGAACTACATTATCGTGGTATCATATAAAGATAGAGATGGTCATATTCCCTGACGGCCCAAGAAGTTTCTGGAATGTTATCCTTTATTTGTTACAAGTGGAGTATTAATGGTTACCAAGCTATGATTAAATGGTAAAATTTATTGAGTATTTCTTCTTCTCGACAACTTTCTTCTCCTTCTTTCGGCCACTTCCTCGGCGATAGACGACGTTCTTCTTTCCGGCAACTTTTCTTCTCATTCTTCCGGCCACTTCCTCGGCGATCAACGGCGTTCTTCTTTGGAGTCCACGCTAGATTCGTCGATGAAGTGTCGAAATCGGTCCGGTGTCGTCGATTAAGGGTTGGAAACTGTAGAAAAATGTTCGGGTTTTCTCGACGAATGGTCGAAAGGCAATGTTAGGGATTGTACTACTAGAAAGCGGGTTTTAGTCTCAGTTACGGATTTGTGTTCTAATTGGTTTACATCGCACAATTTACAGTTTGATTTGGTAATGACACTTCACTTTTACTAAGTAGTTGTACTTTGGTGTAACGAAAACCTAGCTATATATACCACTTTATAACGATGCTCGATAACACGTGTAAATTATGTGTAGACTTCGATTTAAGGATATAACATCGTAGTAACACTTTATTAGTCTGAAATAACGCTATATGGTCCAATGTTAACGATCCAATTGCGTAGTAACACTACGTTTTTTCGTAACTAAACAAGGATTATTTATACCACTTAACAAGTACTTTAAAACACTTGGGTAAGTTGATCCAATTTCGTAATACCAATTCATCACTCGAAAGTAACAATATATTGCATGCTGGTAACGTAACCCGATGTATGATAACACATCATATAACCATTTATACACGCTTGTAAGTTATATGTTTACGAACTTAGGTCTTTAAAATAAAATTCAATGGAAACGGGTTATACGAACTTGTGTAAGTAAAACAAATCCAAGAAATGATCATTATACTTATTCAGAGCTACAATTGTTATAAAATTCACAAAACGTGTTACTTGTTTTTTCCTGCAAAACTTAGTGTTTAATGACTTCACAGAAGTGGTATGGTAATGGCATAAAGTGATACCGACTAAATCCATTACCATACCTGCGTCAGTGTTGCAAAACTTAAGGGGTGTTTGTTTCCAGTGATCCAACATTACCGTGATACTCACATCACCATTATGTGAATATCACCGTGACGTGGGTCAAGGTCATATATCAATACTGTGTGTTGTTTTGGGGTGATATTTCATTTTGCATATCAATGTAATATTAGAATATTGTGCTTGTCTAATCATGGTGATGTAAGGAGTGAATATTGCATAAATGTCATATTTAACCCTACGACTATTACATAAATTATGTGGATGATATATATGATATTTACATAATAATGATTACTATTTTAATATCGAGTTTAATTTTTAAGAATTAATAATAAGTTTTCGTATATTTATAAATATAACTATTTATTATTAATAAATTATTTTAAGATTTAAGTAATCTAATTATATAATTTAAAATATTAATAAGGATTTAAGTATAAATGCTAAATTAAGGGGCAATGTTGTTCAAATACAAATTTGAGAGATCACCCCATCACGGTGATGTAAGATCACCTAGCTTCTTTGGGGTGATCCAAAAGGTAGAATATCACCCATTTTCATCATCTAGGTGATCTGTTATTACAGTGATGACTCACCACCTAGACTAAACAAACATGGTGATGACAAAGCGGCGAGAGGATTACAGTGATGTTTTGAAGGATCACCACAAAACAAACACCCTCAAAGTGTTTTCCTCCTTGCATGTGTATTTAAATCCATTAACCAAATACACTATAGTTATTAATTAATTTTATATAAACTTACAAAAACCCTTCTAAATAGTAAATATACACCTATTCACCAAACAAACACTTGCAAAAATTTAATGGAATATCAAGTAATTTCCCACGAAGTCTTGCAAACAAAAATCCGTCTTTTTTGCTTTCCATTAAATAACCCCTCACCGAAACTGTACATATTTTTAAAACCCTAATTCGGAGGATAGCTCGAAGCTCCAGGACACAAAATGGATGCCATAAGGAAGCAGCTCGACTCTCTGATGGGTGCGAATCGGAACGGCGATGCCTCGGAAGTGAAACGCCAATACTATGATCGCGACGTTTGCCGCCTTTACCTCGCTGGCCTTTGCCCTCACGACCTCTTTCAATTAACTGTACGGGTTCTTTTATGTGTAATTTTGAGTTTTGGTAATCATTGGCATATTCTGGTTGTTAGTTTGTGGCCTAGAAAGCTCTATTGGCAGTTACAGATCAGGTTTCAGACGAAAGCAGGAACAAATTATACTGTGTGTGTGTGTGTGTGTCTGAGTTTGCGGAGAACTTATGATGACTGTTATTTAGCTTGTGGGCTTTGTAAATAATGTTTAGTTATGCTAGAAGTCGCATTACTTATGACATGCTTGATTTATGTTTCTTGGAATTTTGATGCAGAAAATGGACAAGGGCCCCTGCCCGAAGGTTCACTCGTTGCCGCTGAGAAAAGAGTTAGTTCTGTTATTCATTTTGAATCGTCTGTATATAGCGTTGTACACTGGATTCATAGTCATCCATGTGTATGTATAGCTAAATTAATTGGATGGTTCTATGTTTCTCTCTGGTCACTTCTCCGAGAACAAAGATCTAATGGTGCGTTGACGCAAAGGAAATCTTAATATGTCAAGGAAGTTGGTTTGGAAATGGACATAAAGGTTTTTTATTGGTTAATACTGTTCCTCTAAGGAACAAATAATGTAATAATGTGTGGATAGTTTTCCAAGATACATCAGTTGTCTATAAAATTGACCTGATTATATGTCATGCTTCTTGTTTGTAGTTTGAATATTCCCGTCATATGTTTGTTAATTCTTTTCAGATATGAGGAAGCAAAGGCGAAGGGTCTTGATAATTATGACAGGGAGTTAGAGGATAACATAGACAGGTTTATTGTTGAATGCGATCGTAAAATTGAAAGGGCGTTGAGAAGACTTGATGAAGAAGATGCTAAAGCAGCTATTGCAATTTCAGTTTCAGAAGTTACCCAAGTAACTTTTTTTTTCTTGCTTAGTATTTTTTTGCCATCTCTCATTCATGTTTCAGCTTAGTTTGCCAATGTGTTTATGTTTGTAGACTGCAGAGGTTAATGAACTGTCACAGCAAGTCAAAGAGAAACTGAAAGCAGCTGATCAGTTCGGTAAGTTTAGTCCATGTGCATTTCATCATATTTTAGTTGTTTCACCTCTGCAGTTGTTTCTGATGTATATCTAACATGCTATGTTGTTTCATTTCTACCATAGATCTTGAAGGAAAAACAGACATGAAAATTCGAGTTATGGAAGAGCTTGAAGAACTCAGAATTAAGAGAGCAGACATGCAGGTTCTTTTAGGCTTATGTTCCATTTTGTTGACAAAAATAGATGTTGCTGAACTTAATAGATGAAAGTGCAATGCAGGCAATGCTCCTTTTGGATGCTTTCAACAAAGATCGGGCATCCCTTCCTCAGCCCATGCCAAATGCTCCTGTGCCAGTTCCTGCAGCCGTTTCAGATCCTCGTATACAGGAGATGATCAATGAAAAGCTAAAGAAAGCTGAAGAACTAGGTAATTAATAATTTTTTATGTTCTGATTTTTTTTTTGGTGAAATGAAATTTTCATTTACCACAAGCACTTGTTGGTACATGCTATGTTCTGATTTTAAAGATGCCTCAATTTATATTTTTTTACTTATGTAGTTCCTGAAATACTCTTAATAGGAAAGGAGACTTTCTTTCTATGCAAACTTGTAAAGGACGATTGAGTTCTGTTAGTCCTATTTATGAAAGAATTAAGAGAGTATACAAGAAGTTGAGATTTTCCATATTAAAATGGATCAGTTGTGATTTTTTTTTTTTTTTTATCGTATTATGCCGAAGTTTCCTTTCTTCAATTGGACCAAACACCAATATTCTGGAAACATTTGAATCATTTTATATGCTGTGTTGTTTGGAATTTATTGATGATTATGATGCAAGTTCTGTGGGAGCTTCTCATGATGCCATCATGCTGTTTAAATTACTGTGTTGATGTCTGGTGGTTGGTTTTGTACGCATAATACTCTCTTCGTATGTAAATGGAATTTGATTCAGGTGAACAAGGAATGTTAGATGCCGCACAAAAAGCTCTGGAGGAAGCTGAAGCCCTCAAGAAGGTTTGCATAGAGAATCTTAATTTGCCCATATCATGTTTTTCTCATGCCTATTTCTTACTCCTCTTGAACTTTTGTACTGGATTTTGACTCATACTAATCCAGCTGCCTGGGCGACCAGAGCCTGTTGCCGATTCATCTAAGTACGCTTCTGTGGATGTGCGCATTGTATGTACCACTTCATTATCCTTTTGGATTCCGTTAATGTTCTGTTACTCCCATTCATGATCTCTTAACCTGTGCAATTGAATTATTTTGCACCAAGTATGAGGCTGTTACATTTTAATACTCGAAGTACTGAGATGGGCTTCAATTGTAATTCTGATACTATCTAGGAAATGCCAACTGATGTCACTTTGTTATATGCTAGGGAATGTTTTAGTTTGTTCCTCCTTGATTCTAAATGAAATTAAGAATATATCTGGATTGATAACTGTGAATATTCTCCTTACTTGCAGACTGACCAGAAGCTTCGTGTCTGTAACATTTGTGGAGCATTTTTGAGTGTTTATGACAAGTAAGTACCTTTGGTTGCAGTTGCAGAATATCTGTAAGCTAGCATTCGGGTGAAAAATAGTTATAAGGGTTTTGTTCCCTTTTTGACCTCGGAATTATACTGCATTTGTCACCAGCAGGCTTTTGGGCCAGTTTTACCAGGATAACTTTTGCTGCTAAAGAATGTGCGTTGCTTTATGTTATGCTCGTAGATCATGTTTTGTCATGGATCATTGAATGCCTTTCTTCGTTCGAAAATATTCGTGGGCACCCATGCTTGATATAACAATCACAATGCCAGCCGCTTATGTGATTTTCAGTGATCGACGTTTAGCAGATCATTTTGGCGGAAAGCTCCACCTTGGTTATATGCAAATTCGTGAAAAGCTAGCCGACCTGAAGGTAATACTGATGCTATCTGCTTGGTGCTTTCGTCTTATAATTTTCTTCATATAGTTAGTAGTCTTTGTCATCTGAAGTTACATCTCTTTGACGGTGGTTTTGCTGAGCTTATCTTTTTATGCCACAGTTCTATTTCATCTTCGCTATACATTTTGGTTTTACCTCAAGATCAGTTGTATTTTGACTCAGGTGCCGCTATAATATATCAGTTTGTTTATGAGATTTTCAGTTTTACAGTGGTCTGTGACTTTTCCTTTTAATCTAAGAGCTACTTTTTGGACGAGTGCAATTATCGTTTTTGACTTACGAAAGGCCTTTATCGGGCGTTAAACATCTTGGAGGTTTAAAAAATTTAAGGAGATACATAGATAATTAATTTATCTTCATATGTACTTGAATGGCTTGCCCAATCAGTTTAGTAGTGATTGAATATCCTATGACGATGCACGTCAGTCACCACTAAATGATTCTCTCCTGATCTGTGTGTAGCATCTACAGTTGCTTTGCGTTGCCAATCTCAACCTTGTATCACTATCACCATCACATTTAATTCTTAGTTATCCAGTATATATTTGCTGGAGATGCATGCACACATGATAATATCAATTTTGATTTCACCAAGAAGGGAAATGAGGTGGATGGCTAATATTTGGTTACTCGTATAGCTTTATAGTTATTCTTCTTATTTACAGGAAGAGAGAGACAAAAAGCGTATATCTCGCGAAGAAGAGCGAAGGTTTTTTTTTTCAGCGCTGCCCTTTTACTTTCCCGGGCACTTAGGGTGTGTTTGGTTCGTGGAAATGTAGGGTAAAGAAAATGAGAGAAAAAAGCTTCCAATAAGTTTTTCTTTCGTTTTCGTCACAGTTTTCCTTAGTTTAAAGTATGATCTTAAGCAAGATTTTCTTTTATTTTTTTTCCCTCATTCATTTCTTCAATCAACCAAAACACAAAAACTGATCTTTCCTTTCATTTTCTTTTCCCTACTATTTTCCACCACAAATCAAACACACCGTTAATGACTCATTTTTCTAATGTGTTGGCGTCTATTTGCTCCTTATTCCTGTTCAGGTCTAAAGATCGCAGCAGCAGGGATCGTGATAGGGATGATACTCGTGAACATGTTAGGAGAAACGACCGTCATGGCAGCAGAGACCGTGATAGGCATTCTGATTATGATCGGGAGCGTGGGACCCGTTCTCGCAGCCACAGAAGATCTCGTTCTCGATCAAGGGAGCGCTCCAGAGACTATGATCGCCACAGGTTTTTGTTTTACATCTATCCCGAATATAGCACGTCGTTACTTCTTCTGTTTCATTATTCTATTAATGATTTGTTCGAACATTTTGCACATAACTAATTAACTATTGGTAAGTAAGATACACATAAACCCATTTGAAACTCGATTATTTCACTAAAAGCAATATAGTAGTCTTGCCCTATGCTTAATTTTGTGATTGTGTGCCTCTACTGTTTGTGTCACATTATAGGTCTTTGATTTATGAGGCATAACCAATGTACAACTAACTATTGGCCTTGTCTGTTATGAAACAGGCGCCATGATCGATATTAGGTGGGATGGGATCGCAATCGGAGTTGGTTTTGTTTTATGGTTAGCTATATATCTAGCTAGCATTATGTGGAATATTGATATTCAAGAGTGTCTTTGAATTTTAATGAAATCGTCTCTCATTTTGCGTGGCTTCATGGTTCAGAATGGTATAGTAAGATCTCGCGTCTTTTCTTTTATCGGTACTTCATTCTGTCGAGATTTTTTAGTATGGGTTGTTGGTGCCATTATTTGAAATTATTTATAATATCTAGGCTCCCCATTTTTTCTGTCGGAAAAGATTGCGTTGCGTAATTCCATCAAAAAGTATGTACAAACAGCTCAATAGCCAAGGGGTCTTAACTGTTAACATTGAATATAGTGGGCAGACGAACCACAAACGGCTCAAGCATGCAACACAAAAATAAAAAATCAACAGAATTGCTCCAAAAGGAGAATGACAAAAGGGATGAAGTGCCACCTCTGCTTATATGCATCATTTAACCTAAAGTTTATTTATGCCCTTGCCCCGTTGGGATTTTGGATTTCGATATGAAATCTGAATTCGCCCAAGTCTTCCGTTTGGCAATCCTACCTATTTGAATTTCGATTTCGTCAAATTCGAGGGGAAATTCAAACTCTTATAATTAGTCGGATTTGAAATTCCGTGTCAAATGGTCGTTTTCAAAATTCAAATATGAGCAGGTAATGAGTTTTTGGTAACTGATAATATTTATAATATAATAATAGTATAATAATAAATAAGAATAATGAAAAAATATAATAATAATAATAATCATCATCATCATAACAGTAATAATAATAATAATAATAATAATAATAATAATAATAATTAGGATGGAGACGATAAGTCGAGCCGATTCGAAAGCTCGATGAGCCGACTCGAGCTCGTCATGGATTTGCGAATGAGCCGGCTAGAAGTCGACGAGCTCTTGTCGAGGTCGAGCTCGTCACGGGTTCGCGAATGAGCCGGCTCGAGCTCGAGCTCACTCGTGGGGGCGCCAAAGCTCGCAAGTTGGCTCACGAGCTTGTTTTTTAATATTATTCATGATTTTTATCTTATTTTATTTTGTACTTTTTTAAATTACTTTAGAAAAAGTTAGAAATCGAGTTCGACGAACTTCACGAGCTCGAGTTGAGCTCTGTATTGAAATTCGAATTTCGAAATCCTAACGTTTGCAAACAGTGAATTTGGATTTGAAATTACGATTTTGAAATTCATAATCTAAAATCATATACGAGAATCCAAACATACTCTTAGGTTTTTGTGATATTAATTTGTTAGGTTAACAAATCCGAAATTTAATGTGTATTTATCTATACTTTTTTTCTAAAAACATCTTCACTGTTTAAAAACTATCCAATCACCCTGTAAAACAACTTCACAGCAGATGTAATTAACCCCATTTGGGTTACGATAGTTCTCATGATACAATGATTTTGGGTTTTGTTCTTATAGCACAACGAAACAAAATCTTCGAATCTACTTGATACTCGGGTTTTCTAATACTCGAGCTTTCTAGCTATAGGGGATGATAGACGGTGTTGGTTAGGATTGACAATGGGACAATTGTTCCTCGTGGGGATTCACCACGAACAACGACGAGGTTTCCCTACTTTCTGTCCCCGTCAGGCTGCGATAGGGGAAACTTTTCTTCCCATTGGCGGGGATGGCGCGATATAATTACGCTTAGTTGTAGCTAAACACCTTTGTTTGATATATTAGTTTATTTAGGACGGATTAAACTATTAAGGTTGGCTATAAACCTGTCTTGCCTACAGACTTGGGTATAACCCAAGTCCACTTTTTAAGTGACATGTGTGTTACACCTTAGGAGGTGCCAAGTAAGCCAAGCTTGATCATTGACAAGTATGATGCAATGATGTATGATCCAAGGTGCAGGAGTTGATAAGTTTTAACACCTGGAGCGATTTGACCCAAAACGCATGCGAGTTGGGCAGCAAGGCTTAGGGTGGCGACAGACTGTGGTGCGACAAGGGTCAGACCGTGCAAGTTCATGGGGCGCGAGGTGGCGCGACGGCGGTTCGACATGAGCAAGGCAGACGACACCGGTTGGTGGCGATCAGCAGGCGACAACGGCATCGAGGTGGCCGGGGCCTACGGCGAGCCTAAAACTTGGAAATTAGCCGACATGATCCCAGGTATGCATTTGTACACTAGAATCTGAGCAAAGTTAGCAATACTATTCTTTAGGGTTTGTTGAAAATTTACAAGATACTAGCTAGGGTTTGTTGAAATTAATTCCATATTACCTGAAGCGGTGTGCGAATCCGCTCACGCAGAAACTAGTGTAGTCGCTGCCACCTCCACACAATTTGGTCTCGACCTCACTCTTCTTCCGTACAAGATCTCTTTTCAACGAGTTCAGGACCTCATCGAAAGCCACGGTCCCCCATGGATATTGGTTCCATGAAGTAAAGTCTTCTACCAACGAAGAACCCAGGTTGGCACGGAAAGATCCTTCTTCGTTCGGCGAGGAAGGAGGACGGATGTGGCAAAGTACTTCACCTTCTCAACGTTAACCAACTCCGTAGCATCTTAACCGGACAATTCTACCGTTCGGCTCTCCAAGTAGGATTTTTTGATTGGATCCATCCCAACAAAGTGGCGATCATGGAACCCCGTCCTCTCCACGTTCGGAATATTGGAGGAGCGGTTGAGGCCTGTGATCAAGCAGTACTCCTTAATTGAAAAGCGGACTGGGGTTTGGTTGATGATCATCCATATTTCATTTTGATTGTTGATCGAAATTTGCCTCTTTGTTAAAAACCAAATTAATTGGTTCGAAATGTTATTGAATCGTGGCGCTGCACAGATTACGTGGCCAAATTGTGATGCCAGTATTTCGTGAAGCTCAGCTTTGGTTCGAGAATGGATTATACGCTCACAGACTTGCACGTAATCTGCGGTGATGACGACTTTGCAGTCGAAGTCATCATCCTGAGAAAGTTGGTTTCAGCAAAATTTGTATAAATTCAGAAGAAAATCATTTTTAATCGAGTAAAAGTTTCAAACTTTTGTTTACAATTGATGTGTGTTGGGTTCTCAGACTTTATACAGGTCCTCAGAAGTGAGCACCAATCTGAGGACCCATGAAAATGTGTGAACCCATCACATTGCCGAAGGTAGGTTCTCAGACCACGAACGGGTTCTCAGATTTTACATGGGTCATCAGATATGGACTCAAATCGGAGAACCGGTCTAACATCTGAGAACTTTTCTCAGATAGGTTCTCAGACCACGAACGGGTTCTCAGAACTTACACGGATCCTCAGACACGGACTCAAATCGGAGAATCGGTCTAATATCTGGGAACCTTTTCTCTTCTAATCGAACTGGTTCTGAAAACCCTCTTTCATGATTTAACCTCAGACAACCCTATCTCAACAACCATCAAACACCACAAAATCAACAACCATATAATGGCCGACTGTGTGAACCTGTTCCGCTGTGTGAGTACTCACGAAATCAACACACGTCAAACACCCAAGAAAACTAATCGGCCACGTCTCAGAACAACTGAAGAAGTAAAATAACTTACAGTTTCAGACGCCATTGCATGAGTTCTCTTTTTTGGAAGACTCGATGTTGTCTTTTTATTTTTTTTGGGTCTCACGTATGTGGTTACGTTTTAGTTTTTTATCTTTCTTTTTTTCGTTTTAACACTTCTTAGCATTTAATTGTATGCCACAACTACCCTTTAAGTAAGGGCATTATAGTAATTTTTCCTTAGTTAGCAAGAGTACAATTTTATATTAAAAAAGTGGAGGTCATTTCGTAAAATGAATTTGAGACGGGTCATCTAGCTAAAATACCCTAACTACTAGTAGTATTATTATCGTTTGTCCAAACTGCATCGGCTCGAACTCACTCTTCCTAAAAAACATTTTCCCATCTGCGTTCGCTTCGAAAGCTAGAGATTACGCAGATTCCCCCTGTACTCGATCAGGTAATTCAGCGTTGAAGTGTTGGTTAACCTAGATCTTGACTACTGAAATTCCTCACAATTTTTTGGTTTCCAACGATTTGTTGTGGATTGATGTAAGATCTACTCACTTTTATTGTAATTACATTAGATGCGCGATTAATTGTGAAGCTTATTATTTTTCTCGATTTTTGCAGTTGCATTTGATTTGAAAATTGATCAGTCGGACTAACCTTGATTTGGTTTGAATCAAACTTCGCAGAAGTTGATTCAATTTCGATTTAATTTCTCTCTGTCTTTCTGTTTTGTAGTTTTAAGCGTATGCAACTGTATTTGAAAGCACATTTCTTTTCCCATTTATTTGCTTGATCGCTGATCTAGAATTCTCTGTTATATCTCTGGAATTTTTTCCCATTCAGATCTAGCCTTATTCATTTTTTTTTTTCTGGATCTCAATTTTAAAGGTCGATTGTTTTGTTGGCCATCTGATATAGTTCTTAGTTCCGAATCACTATGTTAAGTTTTTTGGTCTTTCTACTTCCGATTATCTTATTAATTACTGTGTTACATTATCGATTCTTTCCTTTGTATCTTTCTTTGCTGAAACAATGTGATCTACAGATCTATGTGACAAGTTTTGTTATTTAGTTATATTGCAGCTATAATTTAGTTCTGACAATAAGTTAAGATGGGTTTTATAGTTGTTGCTGATTTTACACTATTTGTTTGGTTCATTGAGGTTCTTCTGCAAAGAATTTGGGATTCGATGATACATATTTTTGGCTTTATAATCGTAATATTTAAGACTATTGTAACTCAATAATAATCTGCTAAGTCTGATTCAAATGTGAAAGTGAAACTTATGCTGTTGAAGATGGGATATGTGAAACTTATGCTGTTGAAGATGGGTAATGTGAAACTTATGCTATTGAATCAAATGGATCGAAAACCACTGAACGATTCTACTTCTTTACGCGTTCATCCACACGTCAGCTTGGAAGTTCTAAATCTACAGCATTATATCTTATTTCTACATGCTTTTGTTTTTTTTTTTTATTTTTTTTGAATAATCCAACGTCTAATATTTCCAGGTTATAAGTTCGAATGGAGAAATCAGTTACTGTGCTGGTTCATTTTGACAAGGGCACGCCTGCCCTTTCCAACGAAATCAAGGAGGCACTAGAAGGGAATGATGTCGCAGCTAAAATTGAAGCCATGAAAGACGCAATAAGGCTCTTGCTGAACGGGGAAACCCTGCCCCAACTATTTATCACAATTGTCAGATACGTGCTGCCCTCGGACGATCACATCGTTCAAAAACTGCTCTTGGTCTATCTCGAGATCATCGATAAAACTGATGCAAGAGGACGCGTGTTGCCAGAAATGATCCTCATCTGCCAAAATCTCAGGAATAACCTTCAGCACCCGAACGAGTATCTCCGTGGAGTCACCCTAAGGTTCCTTCGTTGGCTTAAAGAGACAGAGATCCTCGAACCACTGATTCCCTCCATCATCTCGAACTTGGAACACCGACACCCATTCGTGAGGAGAAATGCAATCATTGCCGTGATGTCGATCTACAAGCTTCCTCAAGGGGAGCAGCTGTTGGTAGATGCACCAGAGGCAGTGGAGAAGTTCCTCGCCACAGAGCAAGATGCATCCGCAAAGAGGTTTGCCTTCATGATGCTCTGCGATTGCGTGCAGGAGCGTGCGATCAATTATCTCTTGACGAATGTTGACAGAGTCCCAGATTGGGAGCAGTCGTTGCAGATGGTTGTCTTAGATCTGATCCGCAAAGTTTGTAGGACTAACAAAGCTGAGAAAGGGAAATACATCAAGATCATTATCTCTCTACTGAATTCTCCTTCGGCAGCTGTTATGTATGATTGTGCTGGAACTCTTGTCTCGCTTTCTTCAGCTCCTACTGCGATTAGAGCTGCAGCGAGTACGTACTGCCAACTCCTTCTAACCCAGAGCGATAACAATGTTAAGCTCATTGTTCTTGATCGTCTCACCGAGCTCAAGTCTTCCCATAGAGATATCATGGTGGACATGATTATGGATGTTTTGAGGGCACTTTCGAGCCCAAACGTTGATATCCGAAGGAAGACCCTTGACATAGTTTTGGACCTTGTCACTCCACGAAATGTGAATGAGGTAGTTCTTACCCTGAAGAAGGAAGTCATGAAAACTCAAGGTGGAGAGCTTGAGAAGAACGGAGATTATCGCCAGATGCTCATCCAAGCGATCCATTCGTGTGCCATCAAGTTCCCGGAAGTAGCAAGCACTGTGGTGCATTTGCTGATGGATTTCCTAGGAGACAACAATGTAGCCTCCGCAATGGATGTTGCTATATTTGTACGAGAGATAATTGAAACGAATCCCAAGTTAAGGGCCTCCATCATTACCCGTCTGCTGGATACCTTTTATCAGATTCGGGCTGCGAGGGTTTGTTGTTGTGCTCTTTGGATTATTGGAGAGTATTGCCTGTCTCTTTCTGAAGTTGAAAGTGGTATTGCAACTATAAAGCAGTGTCTCGGAGAATTACCCTTTTTTTCAATTTCTGAAGAAGGTACTGACGATTCTGCAAAAAAATCGCAGCAGGCTACGTCAATTACTGTCTCGTCTAGAAGACCGGTTATACTTGCTGATGGGACTTATGCAACTCAAAGCGCTGCTTCAGAAACTACATTTTCTCCTCCTAATGTTGTTCAAGGATCTCTAACAACTGGCAACTTGAGATCTCTTCTTCTCTCTGGTGATTTTTTCCTTGGTGCTGTAGTTGCATGCACCCTGGCGAAACTCATTCTTAGGTTGGAGGAAGTTCAACCAGCAAAGATTGAAGTGAACAAAGCATCAAGCAATGCACTGCTAATCATGATTTCAATGCTCCAACTAGGGCAATCCTCAGTCCTTCCTCATCCAATCGACAATGATTCTTATGACAGGATTGTTCTGTGCATAAGACTACTGTGCAACACAGGGGATACCGTGAGAAAGATCTGGTTAGAGTCTTGCCGTGACAGCTTCGTCAAAATGCTTTCGGAGAAACAGTTGCGCGAAACAGAAGAAATCAAAGCGAAGGCGCAGGTTGCTCATTCGCAGCCAGATGATCTTATTGATTTTTACCATTTGAAGAGCAGAAAGGTGCACATTCCATTTCCCCATCTGTTGTAGTTATCATCAAATTATTTACGTTCATCATGTGCAAATAGCTCAACCATCGTATCTACTAGCTACCGTGACCTCATTATTTATATTTTTGTCTTTGCTACAGGGAATGAGCCTCCTGGAACTGGAAGACGAAGTACAAGATGATCTGAAACGTGCAACTGGGGAGTTTGTTAAGGACGCGGACGATGCAAATAAGCTTAACCGCATCATTCAACTCACAGGTTTCAGTGATCCAGTATATGCTGAAGCTTACGTTACAGTTCATCACTACGATATTGTCCTGGATGTTACTATCATCAATAGGACTAAGGAGACCCTTCAGAATTTATGTTTGGAGTTGGCTACAATGGGTGATCTTAAGCTTGTGGAGCGACCCCAGAATTATACTTTGGCACCTCAGTCGAGCAAGCAAATTAAGGCAAACATCAAGGTTTCTTCTACTGAGACCGGTGTGATATTTGGCAACATTGTGTATGAGACCTCAAATGTGCTCGAACGCACTGTTGTTGTTCTCAATGACATCCACATCGACATCATGGACTATATATCTCCTGCTGTATGTAGTGACACTGCTTTCAGGACTATGTGGGCAGAATTTGAGTGGGAGAACAAGGTAGCACAATGTGTTTCATCTATGTTTCTTTATTCAAGAAAGTGGGTTTTTTACTGCTTTATTTCCCTTAAACAAGTTGAATAAGAAGTGGGAACCTCGCTGCTGCGTCTGACAATTTTACATAAGAGTGCTGCTGTTGATTAGTGCAAATTCCTTTTTTTGCTCGATCAGCTTATTTTTAAACCCAGTCGCAACGATCTTATGCTAAGTAATTGATGATTTCCCCACTGTAAAACTAAGAATATGTTGCGTTTTTTTACGTATTTTGAATCTGTACGAAATATCCTCCTCTGCTTTTGTGGAAAGTGATATGTTTCTCATCGGTAGCTCGGGTTTACTTCTTGTACTTAATTGATTCCTCTTTCCTCATGACAGGTTGCTGTAAACACGTCAATTACAAATGAAAAAGAGTTTCTAGATCACATAATCAAGTCCACCAACATGAAATGCCTAACTGCGCCGTAAGTACACTGTTGATTCAAAATTTTCTTACGTTAGACCCCCTTTCTGTTTACGGAATTCCTTACTACGCATCTCACTACGTCAAACTTACTTTAATCCTGTCTTAATTTTACTGCCATTCTTATATAGATCGGCTCTAGAAGGTGATTGTGGATTCTTAGCTGCGAATTTGTACGCAAAGAGCGTGTTTGGTGAGGACGCTTTAGTCAACGTTAGTGTTGAGAAGCAAGCAGATGGTAAGCTGAATGGGTATATAAGAATAAGGAGCAAAACTCAGGGAATTGCACTTAGCTTGGGTGACAAGATTACTCTCAAGCAGAAAGGAGGAACCTGAAAATTCTCAACTGGTAACGTCCTAATGTTTAATGTTTATTTATTGGTGCTCTCCTAATCCTAACTAATGATTAAGAATCATGAAAGACATGTTTACACTGTAAAACTCACTTGTAATAGATTTCAAGCTTATTTGTTGGATACTTATGTTGTAAGGTAATCGGAAGATTGGACACATGATATTAGCAGATTAGAGGACAGTTAATCAGACATCGGTGTAATAACACCCCTAGACTGGACACGTCGTGAAATTACTTTAGATTGGGGATACCATATTCTTAAACAAATCGGCAGTAGATGGGAGTTCTCGCCTTATTATCCATCCTATAAAACCATTTTATCATATCACGTACTTTCTGTTTCATTATTGATCTATGACATGCAGTGTTCCGGAAATCAGCAGGCGTGTTCGGAGTACTTTCTCGAAGATTAGAATAAGATATTTACGATTTGTAATCTTTTGACGTTTTAATACTTTGCTGATACTCTGCTACTGTTGGGGTATGCCTTGAAGAGAGATTTTTGTAGTCAAGAGATGTTTTTGGTTTCTTAGAAAATTTGTTTGTGCTTGAAACACTTCGAACTGATTGTAATTTTCCTTTTTTTTTTTGTGTTTGTCTGCGCTTTCTTCTTCGTCGCCTCTTTTTCAAGATACATGTTGCTCATTGACGGGTTATTTAGTGGTTTATCACATGTTGCATAAACTTATCTCATCGGGATTGTTGATGCCGTCTAGACGTGGCCAAATGGGCTGCGGGCTGGTTCCGGGCCTATTCCAGCGGTTCCGGTTCTGGCGGTTCTGCTAGGCTCGCAATTCCGGATTCCGGGATAATTTTCGGGAACCATATGATCCTGGCGGTTTCAGGCTGGGTTTACCCTTTTAACTTTTTTTTTTAAAAAAGCTCCAAAAAATTTTTACTAAAAAGCTAAGATGAAAAAATTATTCAACTTATGATGTAAGTGAGTAAAATATATTCTCTACTAGAAAATGAAACTTAAAAAATTACATTAAAAATTACATATAAAAAAAAGTATATTAAATTACAATTCTAATCTACGTTCTTATTAATCAATAATACGTATTCTTTACCCCTCTTCGTGAGAATCGGAGTTTGAAGCTTGGAATTCGTCTATAGAAATTTCCCTTCGGTTCTTCGATTGGGCCGAAAATCAATCCTTCAGCAAAGTTAACATTGCTAGAAAAGTTGGATTAACGCTTGTTCTTCGATCTCCAATAATTCGACCACACGTCGCAAATGCGGACTCAAATACGACACTAGAAGCTTGCACGACCAAAAGATCTCGAGCCACGGTTGCTAGCATCGGGTAAAGTCGAGCATTCGTCTTTCACCACTCAACGACGTCAAAATCTTCGGGTGTTTGGAAGTTGTGGCTCAAATAGAGTTGAATCTCATTTGAGTTGGTCGTCGCATGTGTTTTACCCTTCTTTGCAACCTCAATTGTCGTAAGATCCCTCCTTAACACCACTGCGTGAGCTAAACGACCCGCTTGAAATCTCGGTCACGTGATTCGTCGCTTCAACACCTATTCCAGAACTCAAGTTTTATTTTCTCCAACTTAATCACGCATCTATATCCAACATATCGCGTCGTCGGGTCAGCTTGCATACCGATGGGGGAACAAATGTCACGTCATAATCGTATCTAGAACGTGAACATGGGCCTCGTACGCCACGGAATTAGACACTATCGATTTAATACTTTGAACGCCGAGAAAAAGTATGGAATTTAAGACGATACTACATCCAACACATTTGGACAATGCAATGCAATCATTAGCAGCGCCAGAGACCGCATACTTTAGATTAGATGCGCGTAAACCCTTGAACGTGTTGATTATAAACATCAATGCCATATTTAACGATATAATAATCACTAGTACAGAAAACGTAATAGGCGTCTTTGGATTATAGGCGTCGGTCGTCGGGCGATGCTAAACTCACCAACGCTGATAATCCAGATAATAGGTGCCGGTTGTAAACCGACGCAAAATCTGAACTATAGGCGCCGGTTGTAACGTTGGTAACGAAAAAGGCGATCATTTCGAACCAAACCATGCTATACATCCCTATGGGTCAAGTATAAAAAGAAAAATACTACAGCAAAGAAAGAACATAGACAACGTATTATCATATGATCAATCAAACACGAACCCTGCAATGCCCAGATTCTCCAAGCAAAGGCACCTGCCCAACAAACCCTTGCTTCACCCCAGCGAAGAGATCACACCTAACGTAAACCCCATTACGACCGCTCGTAAAAGCGCCCATTTTATACCTCAACTTCCCAACCATCACCAAGCTCAAGCTCACCACACCATACATACTCTCATCCAATATAAGCCCATTCACCACCTCATTCTCCACAGGCACTTCGGAACCTTCTAGAACAGGCGACAAGGCCACCGTGCTCTTCGTCTCATGGTACAAAGGAGGCATTTCCACTTTGTCCGTAATGGGCTGGTTCTTGTAACAAATATAAGCAGAGAGCTCATCGTAGAAAATTGAGACGCGCTTATTAGGGTTTCTTGTCAGCAAGTTGAACTGCATGTTTGTGGAGACTGAAGGTGTTGGCGTGTATGTTGTGTTGAGTTCGTAGATGCCTAAGTTTATGACGGTGAACTTCGGTTTTTGGGGGCGGTACACTAGCCAAACTGTGAGCACTGTGATTGAGGCTAGGATGAGGAAGATGGCTATGGAAGTGTAGATGGCTCTGCGATTTTTTCGGAAATAACTGCTTGCTGTGGGGAATCGTTGTTGTTGTCGGGGAGATTCATGGAGGGTTTTCCTGGGCTGTTTGGGGTATCTGTGGGCTGTTTCTTCTTCCATTGATGATAATCCAGCAATCAAATGATCAACTGAGAAAATAACCAGGAGAAAGAAAAGAATGCTAAAAGCTAAGTTTCCAAGTGTGATGTTTAAGGATGTGGGGTTGTAGCTTTTCCTTTTTATTTTTTATGTTGCCGTTGGAATCAAGTGAAGTATTACTTGTCCCTTTGGAAAAACGGTAATACTGTATATGTATAAATAAGAATGAGTGTAGGATGAATGTGAAAACAAAAGACATGCATCCAGAAAATGAGCTAAGATCCTCTTTCATAACGTATGTAATAACTATACTATATATGGATCTTTCCGTGATCCAAATTCCCACAGCAAAATCGAGCAAGCCGCCGAAAACAACCACTTAAGGACAGCATTTCAAAAACTACCGAGTGAAAATATTCCTACTCAAAATTAAACGTTAGTACCTCTTCACAGCACAGTGCAAGCATAAACAAGAAACTGTTATCTCTCTCTTTATGTGATTTCACATAATTATTATTAATTAAACCTGAGCTGTGCCTTGGGTAAACTTAGGATCTTCACATCTGTATCTTCCATTGGGCCCAATTCCAAAGCCTCTTGGATCTGCAAACACGTTCTCTAGAAGCTGGCTACGAGGAAGGACTGGGCTGCTATCAGCAAAGTCGACCGAGTCTTCCACCACTTGCTCAATCTTCTTGTCTATGGCTTTCAACTCTGCTTCGGTTGTAAGCTTCTTCTCCAATAAGTATTTCTTTAATGATGTGATGGGGTCTCTTGTGGCATAGTGAGCCTTCTCAGCTATTGCAAGAACAAAGTTCATACTTGTTAGCTTATGACTTTATATATGGCAAGAAATACATCGACGTATGAACTAAACTCTAGTTCTCAATTGCTCTTTGACGATCCTAAACAACGAAAGTGTGTGTCCACTAGGAGCAGTTCCACTCTCGTTTGCAAGAGCATAAACCAGCAATTAAAAAAAAAAAAAGTGGCTTAAATGCTAATGCATGTAATCAGTCCAATAGCAACTGCCATATGGCTTTAACTAGTAAATTATTCTTGAAGCGCACATACTATCCTAAACCAAGGTCACACAGTTATCTGACAAAAGCTCTGCAACTCTTCAAGAAGGATAAATGAATTGTATATTTTTACCATGATCATGAGATCATGAAAGCATCGACTCTGAATAAATAACACTGAAAGGTGACAATGTTAACGCAGATAAAGTTTGTGTTTTATCTTTTTTTTCTCTTACCAGGATCACGAAGCTCGTCAGGATCAGCCAAAGAGTGTCCTCTGAACCTGTATGTGTTATATATGAAGAGGTATTTCTCGCTATTACTATGTTACTAGACGTTTATCAAATGGTATCAATCGAAAAAACTATTTCAACGTTCGAATCCTTGCCGCAAAAAGATTCGGTATCATAAATGCGTAAAGTGGTATAATTACCATAAGAAGCGTTAACCAAAACTGGTACGAGATATTACCTATTCACATTTGGTATTAGTTTTAGAAAATGTTGTACTAGAATGGAATAAAGTGGGTATATTTACCATAAGAAGCGTTAACCAAACTGGTACGAGATATTACTTATTCTCATGTGGTATTTATTGTAGAAGATTCGGTACCATATAGGCGTAAAGTGGTATAATTACCATAAGAAGCGTTATCAAAACTAGTACGAGATATTACTTATTCTCATTTGGTATGTACTAGTTTTAGAAGATGTGGTACAAAGTGGTATATTTACCATAAGAAGCGTTAACCAAACTGGTACGAGTTTATTCTCATGTGGTATTTCCGATTCGGTACCATAAAAGCGTAAAGTGGTATAATTACCATAAGAAGCATTACCAAAAACTGATACGAGATATTGCTTATTCTCATTTGGTATTAGTTTTAAAAGATGTAGTACTAGAATGGAGTAAAGTGGTTATTTACCATAAGAAACGTTAACCAAACTGGTACGCGATATATTCTCATGTGGTATTTATTTTAGAAGATTTGGTAACATAAAGACGTAAAGTGGTATAATTACCATAAGAAGCATAAAAATGGTACCCAGCAAGAAGGATATGCTACCCAGAAAGCATGACGTGTTACACAACAAGCGTGGTAATTGTATATGTGTCAAACTTATTCTCATCAAAATTATTCCTATTCCATGATAGTGAGTCCATTATCACCTTATTTGTCAAATGTAGTCTAGATTTCACCCATTTTTAAAGATATTTTTCGAACTGAGTTTAACACATTTTTTAATTCATTTGAAACTACAAAAAAATTCGTTGATTACTAAGACCCATGAGAAATTGACACCGATCCAAACTTATTCGGCCGTAACGTCGAGATTGAACGGACTTTGAACATGAATTTTGTGCTTCGATCGCTTTGTGAGAGATGATGCAGATGCTCGTAATATTTGCATATTGAAAATGTCAAACATATCTTTTAACAATATTTGGAGCCTGTTTGTTTGTTTGCGGAAGTGGTAAATGAATATTCATTCTACCAAATATATATATATATATAATATATATATATATATATATATATATATATATATATATATGGAGCCTGAACTCTTAGTAAAAACTTAATTGGGTCATTCTATTTAACTCAAACATTAGTGGGCCTGAATTCTAGCCAAAATTGCTAATGGGCCTGAAATTTAAATAGCCATTGATAATAATTGAAAATATGAGCTTATAGGAGGGATTTCAATATAAGGCCCCCTCCAAAAGGGAAAGAAAACATTAAAATATATACAAATAGAGACAAATTGTCAACAGCCTCACAAAGGGAAATAAAAAACTTCCAAGACATAATAGGAAAAAGACAAGTGAAAAAACTTACAAGTGTTCAATGAACAATTACTTTCTTTTTGGTCATCCACCTCCTCTTTGTAGCCTCCAACTCCTCTACCCTCATCCTCGACAGTTCTTGCATCCTTTGTTGATACTGTGTTTTTATTGCATCGATCTCAAACTTGAGTCCGCTCAGAGAATCCGATTCATGCAAGTTCAAACTCGACGGAAAGCTCGTTTCACTCCCAAGTTTAAAAGCTCTATTGATGACCGAGCCCGAGTCCTCGGAGAGTTGATCGGTGCTGTAAACTCTGCAATTCTCATACAACAGATTGCTGAAGTCAAACTCAGAAACTTCACCATTAGACCCTTTATGCATTTTATTCTTCGTGGAGGAGTCGACCCTCATTGCCTCGTAGGACATTGAACCTTGAGAAAGGTTTCCATAGCTGGTCATGCATGGAGATGAGCTGAACGTTTCATATGGGGACATGAAACAATATTGGGAATCATCTTGAGAATCGTTAGTCTGTGTCTCCCCTTGATCGGGAATCAAGGATAGGTAGCTTTCACTTCTCTCCTCAGTGCAGCGATATTCAGAGGAAGGTTTCCAATTAGGAAGCATTTTCATTATTAGGAAATCGATGAAATTGGCTATGAAAGCTACGTCGTGATCGGCTAAATCCAATTCCTTGACCATCTCAGATGCAACGACAACAGCTGTTTCTGAAGCAGGATAGAATGGGAAGCTTACGTTCTTAACTTGACCTGTGATTTGTGGAGAAAGGAAGAAAAAACGAAACTAGTTCTTCAGTTACTAATCATTCTGATAAAAACAATTATGCAGTGAAAATCTATTAAGCAAGCCATTACCACATTGATCTGCAATGCGCAGCGTGAATGAGAATGAGTTGTCTTCATTTTGCACCCCCTTCAATCTGAATTCGTTGTTCTGATGTACCCTTTGAAACTCGAGCACTGAGGAACGTGGACTCCCAGAATTTGAGTCTGTGCATGCGAACTGGCTATATTCATGATCTGTGTCGGTGTAATGGTTATCGCAATCAGTTGGACTTAAGAACCTAGGAACTTCAATGGGTATTTGCACTTCATCACGGCTAGGAGCTTTTGAATTTGCATATTGAAGAAAGGGGTCTTTTAACAGTTCCCTAGCTGAAAACCTTTCGGAGGCTGGAAGCAAACATTTCTCAATAAATTCTTTGACTTCAGAAGATGTGACCTTGCCAAGAGAAGCAGGTTTGATACCCTGGAACATGAAAAACATAAGACAACAGCCAGGATATAATAATTAGTAATGTTGATCAAATCATTGAGAATAATAACTCTTACCAATGTAACTTTCCTGTAAATTTGTGCTTGATTGTTGCATTCAGAATAAGGATATTCCAATGTCACCATTTCTAATAAGCACAGACCAAATGAATAAATGTCAACAAGTTCGTTATATTCCTCCTTGTAAATTTCAGGAGCCATGAACTCAGGTGTTCCTGAATGAAAGGTGAAAAAATATCTCATTGAAAGAACCAGCCTTAACACTCATGATCAGAAACCGCATACCATGGACACTCTTAGCAAACTGTTGATGCCTGATGGTGGCCAATCCAAGGTCCCCAATTTTGATTTGCCCTTGATTTCCGTTGACAAAAATATTGTCACACTTCAGATCCCTGTGAATGATAGGTGGGTTTTGACTGTGAAGATGGTCTAAACCCTTGAGGATCTGCCTTGCCCATTTCTTAATCGCTTTTATATCCACACTTTTGTGCTTCTTACGGTATCTAGCAGCCAAAAGTAGTGAATATCAGAACAAATAAGACTACCGTACATAAGAAAAGCTTTCTTCTGTAGCTGAAAATCCTTGCAGACAGTGGATCACAACAAATATAAAAGTTAAATATAAGGAGAAACTCACTGCCTCAAGCTCCCAGAAGTGAAAAGCTCTGTGATCATATTAAACGTCTTCTTTTCTTCATCAATCCAGGAATCGTAGAGTATCATAATGTTTTCATGCTTCAGATGTTTAAGAAGCTGAACCTCCGAGTACAACTTTTTTTGTTGCAGATCTTCTTCTGATGACTGCAACATTTCATCAGTTTTTACTCTGTTCCATGCAACCTCTATTCCTTCAAGTTGGTCAAACGCTTTGTATCTAAAATTCACAATTGAAAGCATATATTCAGATGAGTAAGATGGTCAGCAGTTAAACATAGAGAGTAATAACCACATACACGGTCTTAAATGCACCCCTGCCGAGGACTTCTTTGTACTGCATTAGAAAATCAACTCCTCAAAAAATAATTCATGAACAGATGCCCAAAACTTACATATCTGTCTTCAAAATCGGTCTTTTAAAATACACATACAACAATTTGCATGAATTTGTAAGGCACATACCAAACAAAAAGGTTATGATTGATATGTAATGTATTTCCATGACACACTAAACATGTTAAATAGGATCATTTGTAGAACCCGCAAACTACAAGTTAGATACATGTTAAATATCCATGTTCAAAGTTAAAGAAACAAAAAAGACAAGAAGCTAATCCACACAATAAACAGAGTATCATTACCCGAACAAATCGACCTTTGGGGCACTCTTCAACATAATCAACATGACGATCACTAGAAGACTTATCGGGATCTTCAGAAGTTACCAGCAAACGGGTCGAATTCCCACTTCCATTTCCTAAGCCACGGCTCAGCCCAGAAGTCATCCCAGGGAAAAAGAAAACAGGAAAAAAGATAGCAACAACGTGGAGAAGAAGAAGGACCAAAGAGGATAAGCAACCACCACCAAAGAACAAAGAGGAAATGAAGGCGAAGACGCTACAAATGATCAAAAAAGCCCATTTTGGTGTCGGAAAAGAGAAGGGGCTTGTGATCCTTCGAGTTCTGAAGAAACGCAACAAAAATTCTATAGCAGAGATTGAATACGTGATCGGCATTTCCGATCTGATGAGGAATTAATCCCAACCGCACCATTTGGACACAAAATCGAGGCAATTTGCTAATTCCTAAAGAATGTAAATAACATCAGTATGGTGGCAATGCTGCAGCACTAATTACCTTCATTATTAACACCACCCTACCATCATAGGGAAAGATCATAATCTCAAAAAACATAAAAATAATCTACCATCTATAAGAAACGAAAAACAAAACTTGAGGAGCAGAGCATGCACTATGCGCAGATTAATGGAAAAAAAACCCGAAAGAAACAGATTTCGTCGCCGAAATTCGATTGTGGATCGGTCAATTGCAAATGTAGGGAAAAGAAAAGAGAAAGCGATTAGGGCAAGAAAGAAAATTAAAGCGATGCTCAGAAGTACGAGGAAAGCGACAATTATGGCGAAAACGAACACTGATGCACAACTTTCGCCAACAGGTAGTTACGGATATAGATTTAGTATTCGCATGAAATACAATGCAAGTATAATTGAAATCAATAGTAAGGGCATTGGTATTACACTTCAAACCACTTATTCAATTTAGTAATCCATTGGGTGACTATACTGATATGTGGTCTCGAAAATAGTTAATTTTTTTATAATTTTACCCTTAATATTTAATTATTACAATTTAATTCTTTGATTTAAAATTTTATTTTTAAATAATTTAATTAATAATATAATAATATAAAATGACCGTTTTATTTGCACATATATAGGATATGCTAAATATAAGTATATAGAATATGTTAAATATAAGGGTGAAGGGCTAAGATAAACCATCAAAATTGAGATTGAAAAAATTAATTAATAAAATTAAAAAAAATCACTAAGTAACTTTAATTACTATATTTAGTTTACTACGAATTTTAGTTAATTACTATCCAACTTTAAATTATAATTATTCAATTTTCTTTTCTTATTACATATTTCACACTAAAATAAATTAATAAGAAACATTTATATAAGGCTTAATTATTTTTTGGTCCCATAAGTTAGGCAGGTTGGCATTATAGGGACCGGCATTATACAGTTTTGCAATACAGAGACTTTAACTATTGAAATACTGCATTATACGGACATTTTACCCTAAAATTACGCACGTGAGACGCACGCGACCGTATTTTAAGATGTGGATGCTGATGTGGCTCCAGACCAGCTGATCACGATATGGAAAATTGCCATATAATAAATAATTGCCACGTAATAAATAAATAAATTAAAAAATAACCATTCGACGGGGAATTCAGCGCACAAAATCAACTCAACAATAAAGAAAAGGTAACACCCATCAGTCACAACGCACAAAATCCGTCGCCATCACCGCTAATTGCACCACACCGCAGCTGCCCGCCGCCGTCGCAGCCTCACACCACGCCTGAGCAGGCGACATACAGCTTGGAAAGATGGAGCTCAGTGATTTCGACGACAGCCCAACTCTCTGAGATGCCTGCGTTTGATTTCAGACCTAAGAAGTTAAGTGTTCTCTTACCATCTCCAAAACCTCGAAGCGGTGTATGGATTTGAGTTCCCAGTCCTTGGAAGGGAATTTGACCTATTTTGGGTTGAGACACCACGCCTGAGCAGGCGACGTGCAGCTGGGAAAGATGGAGCCCACTGATATCTACGGCAGCCCAACTCCCTTAGCAGTCGCCGTGCCGCCCAACACCATCACACCGCAGATCTGGCGCATCACGTCTGAGAGCAGTCGCCGTCGCCGCCCAACACCACGACACCTCAGATCTGGTACATCACGTCGCCGGCCACCACGCAGGCCAACCCCACCTCAGATCTGGAGAGAATGAAAAGAGAAAGAGAGAGGTGGCCCTCGCGGGGGTAAATTTGGGAGTTCACAAGCTGCTTGGGGGTTTGGGGGTCTTTGATCTCGGCGGCGTAGCGTCCCCACGGCCGCTTTCGGACTCCTCAGAATCTGATCTCTTTGGATCCGAAGACGGCGAGGGGAGATGCAACATGTTGGACTATTTTTAGTTTTTTTTTTTAGTTTTTTCCTTTTATCGACGCAGGTTCCGTTTAACTGTCGGGTAGCGACGGGTTTTTTTCCTTTATTTATTGTTTTTTTGTTTTTTCAACGCTTAAGCGACGGTAAATCCGTCGCAAAAAACCGTCGCTAATCTGGATAGTGACTAAGCATGCATGTCAGCGTGTCGGATTCCACGTCACCGAATTTGGGTTAAAATACCGGGTCGAACCGTATATTGTCCTAAAAATGCTTACTTTTCAAAAGATAAAGTCTTTATATTGCCAAACCGTATAATACTAGTCCCTATAACGCCAAACCCCCTAACTTACGGGACTAAAAAAATAATTAAGCCTTTATATAAATAGCACAAGCATTTGAGTGTGCATGAGTTACTAGTTCTTTTAAGTAAGTGTCATGTTTACATTAGGGGTGTAAATGAACCGAGCTGTTCGCGAACTGTCAAGCCGAGCTCGAGCTGAATTTATATGGGCTCGAAAGCTCGTCGAGCTTATCGAGCCCATGTTTATTTATTTTTATATTATTATAATATTATTACTGTAAAGTGCCAAATACTTATATGATATATAAAAAAACCCTAATTCTAATTTCTACACCATCGCACAGCCGCCGACTCCACCCCCAACAGTCCAATCCCATTCAAACACCAAACTCCACGGCTACTCTTCATCTCCTCGTGAGTTCATTATCAAGTATTTCAGAATTTTTGAAGGATATTGGGAAGTCGATACTTGAGAGCTACTCGAGGATCCTTTCGAGCTTAGCAGTGAGCGTAGCGTCGCGGATCGAAGACGTGCTGTACGTGGACGAGATAACTAAGGAGACGGATAAAATCTTCATCTTCTCGTGAGTTCATAATATCGAATTTCAGAATTTTTGTACCGATTAGAATTCTGCGCTCGATCTTCTGAGTATTTTCAGATTCTTTAGTTTTTTCTTATTCTTGAGATCTCGATTATGGCTATATTTGTGTTTCTCATGTTGATGGGTCATTGCAGAAGCTTTCTTTTTGACAAATGTTTGTAGAATCTTTTTAGCATTTTATATTGAAGAAACCTTGCTGTCAAATGTTCGTTGCAGAAGAAGATGATTGATTCGAGCCGAGCTCGAGCATTTCAAATTATTTAATTTGATGTAATTCGAGCCTTATCGAGCCGAGCTCGAGCAGCTCGATAAATTGTCGAGTCGAGCTCGAGCCTTGATTTTCAATGCTCGATCGAGCTCGAGCCGAGCTCGAGCCTGCCATATATTTTATCGAGCCGAGCTCGAGCTGGGCCATGTTCGGGCTCGGCTCGTTTACACCCCTAGTTTGCATGCACAAAGAAGAATGTGAATTTCAACAATGAAGAATGAATATACAAAGGAACACGGATTTCACATTTTAAAATCGGTGGCTGATTTATAGGTGGAGATTATATGGGGTAAGTCGTGGCACGAGTTATACTCAGTTATTCGTAAGACGATATTCCTCACATTATGTGCTCTCTAATCTCGACAATCGCCTCCAAAATAGAAAGACTTGTTATTTTCGTTATTGCAGCACCACTGACGAACTACTCGATTTTCAAGACTTTTCTGCTTATGGAAAGTTGAGATGTAAATTGTCGATGTAATCGTCGGTGGTTGGTCTATAGCGTAAACTGTTGTCCGTAATGCGGTATTGCGCAACTCTACATGTGCTCTTGGTTTTCGTCTTTCACCCGCCAAGATACAAAGACATCTTAACTTTGTTACCGTAGCGCAACGAATAACGTTTATCAGCAGACATATTCTTGCTTTTGGGACGGGGATGTGAAGTTCGTTATATATGGAAATGCAGATGTTTGATTGAAGATTTTCTAGTTCTCTTCAGACACCTATTGATAGGAGTCAACAAATCTTAACTTGGACAGAGTGCTGAATAAATGGAAAGTGATATTAAAACCGATATCTGGTAAGGCCATCTCCTACTGGCGTCACAAATAACTGATAATCTTACAGAAACTTACTGTTAGTACAATATTGTTATACTCCAACACATTAGTTTTATATTCTACACTATTTTTACTCAACTTATTAACTCTATGTTTCTAACTAAAATAATATCCACAGAAATTAAATATTATGATTATTAATATAATACAGAAAATATAAATTAAATTTAATTATGCCCAAAAATTTAAACACTAAAATTCAATTAAGTTAATAAAAAGTATTACATATGATTTTACTTTTTTCCTACTTGTATTATCTGTATTACTAATATAGATTATCAATTATTAAAAATTCAATATATTATAATAGTTAAATTTCAAGTTTCAATTAGATTATAATTAACATGTTACTTTAATTTCTTTTTAAACTAAAAATGATAGATATAAATAAATAAATGTTACTTTTAGTTGCTAAGACTATACTCAATAAAAAATGAACTAAAAATAAAAATTATAACGCTATTTATAGCATTGACACAAGTGTTTCCTCCAAAAATAGAGTATTGTTGTGTGGTCGTTTGGTTGATAGGTTTATATTTATGAGGGTTTAATTAAGTAAGGGTTTATCTAAAACAAATTAATGGGTATAAGTAAAATGCGTGTTTGGTTAGTGGGTTTAAATAAACACATGTGAGGAGGTGTGTTTATTTAAACCCGTCTGTATGGGTTTAGTATGGTTTTATATAAACCCGTGGTTTAGATAAACCCAGGAACCAAATGTATAACATGTCTTAAACCCAGCTTTATTACTAAACCCCCGATCCAAAAAGCACAGCAGGTGGTCGTTTGGTTGATAGGTTTATATTTATGAGGGTTTAATTAAGTAAGGGTTTATATTAAATAAATTAATGGGTATAAGTAAAATGCGTGTTTGGTTAGTGTGTTTAAATAAACACATGTGATGAGGTGTGTTTATTGAAATCCGTCTGTATGGGTTTAATATGATTTTATATAAACCCGTGGTTTAGATAAACCCAGGAACCAAACAGTATGACATGTCTTAAACCCAGCTTTAAAATTACTAAACCCCCGATCCAAACAAGTAGTAATAGTTTTAAGAGTTCCATTCTAGTGGAGATATACTCTACTTTTGTATTTTCACACAGAGAGTGAATTGAAAGAAACCAGTCTCAAGACGGAGACCGAAGAAATATAATGATTGGAGTGCAGAGTAAATATTAAAGTTCAAAATCAAGACTGCAGAGATCATCAAGCCAGTCAAAATGAGTGACCAAGACCAAAGACGAAGACCGGGCGTGAAAAAAGGACCACGAAAACATTTATCGAGATTGTAGAACAGAAGTTGCTCAAAGCTCATAGAGTGAAGTGCTCAAACTTGATACTAGTCAACTAGACGTTGGAGTTCCAATCGGGGGCGGAGGCAAGAATTTATGCTCGGGGGCCCCGAAAAATAAATGTAAAGACAAATTTAAAAATTAATATATCGTACGAGAAATATAGTAGTTTGAAATACAATCATTGGGGATAACAAAAAACAGTCTAACTAAAAGGAATCCGACATTCTTTCAAATTTTCGAAGTCTTCAATAACAGTTTCAACACTCACACTTTTAGCGTAATCTCCCTCAATACTATTAATGTGTCGGAGAGACAATCCTCCTCAATTTTACTTCGAAGCCTTGTTTTCACGATATTCATTGCGGAAAATGAGCGTTATATCGTAGCAGTAGAAACTGAAAGAGTAAGCACAAGTACATCACTCGAAAAACGAGATTACACGTCACAGACTTGTTGAGCCGATCAACCCTTCCCGAGATAATTTGTAGAGATAAACGCCAAGTGATGTCTTATTGAGCCAAGTAGTTGGTGCAAATGTGGCTGAAGGTAGTTTCTATTTTGGAATGAGGAACGGTTACACTATACGTGGAAGTTCTTCATATATCACTATTGTTGCATATGTCATTTGAGAGACTGAGAGATAGAGCTTGTAGCATGAGAGAAAAACAAAGAGAATGCTCGGTAGATTTTGATCGTATAATCGAGAGAGAAAGATCAAGAGAGTGAGTGCGTAATCTCTGTAACGATCAATACAAGCGACGTGTTCTCCGGTGGACGTTGGATTCACATCGAATCCGAACCACGTAAATTCCTTGTGTTCTTCGTTATTTTCTGTTTTGTCGACGTATCAAATCTGTTTAGTCAAAATTTTCCAACACTGTACATAATAAGAGATCCATCCACGAATCATCTACACGATTGCAATTATTTCAATGATGAAGGAACTATAAGATAATAAATTCGCATAAAACCCAAATTTAATCAACAAGCATATCATATACAAAGCTTCAAACACAACACAACAATGGGTCTGCAATTAATTCACACAGATTTGACCTAATTCTAAAGCAAAGGAATTGCCACAACAATGCACACACACATGTTGAATCGATTGATGCCCACGCTAATTACCCGAAAAGCCGAAATTAAAATCCAAAGCGACGATTAAGCTCCGAGAGGCCTCGTAGGGTTGGGGAGCGAATCCGCCGGCGACGGCGACGGCTGCGGATTCGCCGGACGGAAGTCGAAGGATGGGTGCTTCGTGAACATGAGCGGCCTGTCCTTAGCCTCCTCATCCATGAATTCGTCGTCGGTGGAGAGGTTGATGCACGCGCACCTCTCAAGCGAAGCGAAGAACGCGGCGGCGACGCTTTTCCCGACGCGGGTCGTCACCTTCTCGCACGTGTTGCTGTCGTCGGCGATTTGATTAGACATAGCTGCTGAGAGATGAGGTCGAACGACGACGACGATTTTAAGGGGTGGATTTTTGTCGTGTTTTCCTGGTAAGCAAATATAAGATTTGATTGATTGTTGGACTTTTGAGTGGTTTGTTTGTAATGGACGGCTTTTTTAACCTTTTCATTTGGATGGTGATTAAAGCAAAGCCCGTGATAATGATAAAATAAAGCTGTATTTGTTATGATTATCTTAAATTAAAATTTATATCCATCGTAGCATATTTAATACTACCAAAATTATTAGTATAGCACATACATCGTGTTGCGAAGTTGTATTTTGTTATGATTATCTTAAATTAAAATTTATATCCATCGTAGCATATTTAATATTACCAAAATTATTAGTTAAAACTACCGTAAGGTAAGAAAGAACACCAGAATTTTTACGTGGAAAACCCTCTTAACGAAGAGGAAAAACCACTGCTGAGTCGGCAAAATCTTCACTATAGTATAAATTATAACCCTCAAATTACTATCTCACTTTTACCACTCGTATTTACCTGACACCTATCTATGGATGTGAAATATCAGTTTCTACCTGAACTGATAACCTCACAATCTACTCGAACTACGTCACTCTGTTTAGTAAAACTCGAATGAGCTTGTAATGGTAATAACTGAACAATCCTCGCCTTATTTATAGATGTCTTCAGCTCTTCTGGACCGCTTGAAACCGGTGGCTAGGAATCCTTCGCGTCGCCCTTCAATATGAACCTTTAATCCGGTGGCTACGAATCCGTCGCGTCGCCTTGCAAGCGTCTGAGATGTTTGCTTACAAGCAGTTGATTCAGCTTCTTGATGGCGCGAAGATGATTGACGATTCAAAGATGGATAATGCGGATGATAAATATCGAGCGTCAGATCGAATGCAGATCAACGGCTGAAGGACGATCGCGAGTCACAAGCAAAGTGACATTCAGCTATAAATATCAGATTTCAGGGTTCAAGTAGTCATCTTCTCGAGCATGTAACTTCTTATAGAATGAGAATCAACGTAAGGTGTAAACACGAGAGTCGTAGACGAGATAGAGATCTATAACTTTCATGTTGGTGATTATGCAAAGGATGCTCGGTTGATCTGTGGACGTAGGCTGAAGTTCAGCCGAATCACGTTAAAATCTGTGTTCATGTGTGTGCGTTTTTTGCCGTTTTCGATCCGATTGAACTCGTTGTTGATCGAATCAATCCACGAGGTTTACATACACATAAAACACTAGATTGAATCCTTTGTTCCAAATTGGTGTTCCAATTTGGTGTTCCACCAACCAAATTGCGACAAGTGTACAGTTGGTCAACTCAGTTTAACACTTGTCGGGGAATGGTTGGTGAAACACTGTTGTGGCACAGACGATCCAAAACCATAAAACACGTCCAAATTCGAGTCCAAGGCGGTTCACGATCAACATGTATAACATTAAGTTACGTCTTCATGAATGCCAAGTTTATTCTTAACAACGTAGAATTAAATAATTCAATTTGTACCGTGAGAAGCATGGTGGAAGTAATTTGAGTCAAGTCGCTCAAAGGTATAAAAGGTTAAGTGGATGGGATTCGTTGAGGTGAAGCTCAAAAACTCGATCTCACTCGAACTGTTTGATTATCGTACAATGAGCAGACATGGAATAATACATACAAGGTAGAGGGATTAGTCCCGACGGAAGTTTGGCCCGTATCAGTGTTGTAAAATGCGGCCTAGGCGGGCGCCTAGGCGCCGGCCACCGAGGCGAATAGTGGCAAATCGGCTGGGAAAATCGGTCTGTCCGACTAATAGGCGCCTAGGCCGTTTAATTGCCGTACAGACCGAATATTAGGCCGACTAATCGGCCCATATAAAAAAATCGGCCCATATAAAAAAATTCAAAAACGTAAGAGGCTTAAACCACGTGTGGCCACTGGTCACCCACTATGGTGGATTTGTGAACAAGTGTAGTGAATGCCTTTATATAGGAATTCTTTCACTGTATTCGCATGAACGATCCGGTGTGGGACAAACCGTTTGATAAAATATAATGCACACGGATCAATTAATTATAGCCAATAATGATTGATGGTCTAATAAAAACGAACCCACTAGGCAACAATAAAGATGATAAATAGAAATAATTCTTTAAACTATTTCACATTAATTCTTATGATCGATAACATCGTTGCCTTCTATTCTTTAAAATTTAAATTGTTAAAAAATATATCTATCTTTTTAATTTAATAAAAACATTGTTGCAGGTAGTGTAGCTAAAATATTAACTTGAGTTATAAAAAATATATATAAGCTAAAATATTTTGACTTTTTTTGTTTGAAAGGCAAGATCTTGTTTTGATTTTGTTGTATTGAAGTATTTTGAGCAACATTGATGTTGTATTGTTTGCAATGTTGAAATATTTTGATATATTAATGGAAAAATAGGCTAACCGTATAATTTCCGCCTAGAAACCGCCTAGGCCCCGCCTAGACGGCCTAGGCACTAGGCCCCCCTCGGCGCCTAGGTAGCGCCTACCGCTTTTTACAACCTTGGCCCGTATCATAACGGTGGGAATGTGAGAATTATTATATTTTTTGTTATTTTAAATTAATTTTTTGTAACACTGACGCACACATCATCCATTGGTGTAACCTAAAAATGACAATAACTATAGATGAAATATTTTATTTCTCAATAAATCCTTGAACACATATCTGCTACTGCTTTGTTGGTCTCAAGGATATACACAACTGCCGTAAGCTGCAAAATAACGAATAGATGTCATCAGCAATAGATAAATAAATCATATGTAAAAACAAACGGGGGAGAAAATAATCATTACATGGATTTTGATTGAACAAATCTCCGATATCAGTGTTGCATTTGCCAGTGACTAAATAAACGCTGTCGAGTGCATAAGATGCATGGGCTTGGAGGTTGTTGGGCTCGAAACACGCACCGCCCGGTTTGATCGCGTAACAGTCGACGACTCCACAAGTGTAATCTATGAACCCTTGAAGCTTATCGGCTGGCGCGTTCGGTCTCGCGAGGCACCATGCCTTAGCGTTGGCCCTTGTTGCAGTCAATGTAAGAACTGTTGCAGCCATGATCATATAAAAGATAGGGTTTGTTCTCTTCATGGCTGTGTTCGAAAGATTGAGTTTTTTTTATATGATGTATATTTTGATGGGCTTGATGACCTTTTTATAGTGTAGGAGGCAATGGAAGTATATTCGAAGTCTACCTATAGTGAATAATGATATTGGAAATTTGAAGTATGTTGCATAAGAAGTAAGGAAATAAATGAATTTCCTAATGTATATCTATGTAGTAAGATGGGATTTATTTCATCTTAGCTAGCTTGTCACATTTAATAGAGATATAAATATTTTCTTTGACTTTTGAGATAAATATCTTATATTTGAAAATCAAATTACTACTTATCTTTAAACAATCTCATTTAGTCAAACTTGAAAATATATATAATATTATATATGTATATAATATATATATATATATATATATATATATACAAAACATTGAGACAATTAAGTTTTTTATGAATGTAAGACCTCTCATATTATTAGGATTTTGCCCGTGCGATGCATGCACGAGTTATACTTATTCATCTCACTGTTTATTGCATTTTTGTTGGAAGACGTAATTAATATAGTTTAGTATCGTTTATCAAAGAATGGAAGCATGCATCGAGCAATATGCTATGATTTCGTAATGAAAATATTTCGTCAAGATTTGAGAGTAAATCATCGAGCAGTGATTTGATAACAAATCTTCTATGGTTTTTTTGGACTAATCAATAAGATCGTAGAATTCCTTATGGTTTGTTTTGAAATTAATAGTAATGAGAGAAACTTGACAATAGAGTAAATCAAAATGAAAAAATCACGTATTTATGTTTCCCCGTTGAAAGCATACTGGGAGTCCTCAATGAATGTTACGCGGTTACTTGGGAAAAATTGTCTAACAATGTCGTCATCATCGGTAACGTAATTCAAATAAACGTAAGGCTTCGTGCTATAGGTGCATAAAGACAATGCATCTTACGCTCATCATGCAGTTGCTGAGATAGTACATAAGACTTCGTGCTAGAAAAATATGCAGAATAAATCTGTCACATGTGCTTAAAAATAATGCATTTTCGTACTGAATTATATATCTTTCAGAGAGAAGTAATTTCCTACGCTAATTATTTATACAGTTTTGCTGACACAGTAACTTAAGGCTTCTGATCGTATGATGAGACGAAAAGTGCGAATTTTTACAGGAAAATCTTAGTTACATTGATGATTGAATAGCCTTGTCATTAGCAACAGTTGTAGGTGAAAGAAAATTAAGCACAAATATGAATAACAGTATATAAAATACTTAAATTTCGAGAAAAAATACAGATCTTTATTTAGCAAACTTCTTGAGTGTTTGTGACGATACGTTTGCGAACAAACTTCGTTTAGATTTTGTGAAGGTAGATCTCATTATGATGTAATATATCTTATGAAAAACAACCATTTCAATCGACCCAATTATTTTTTCCATAAATATCAGTGCTTTTTTTTACTGAAATTAGGTACTTTAATCTCAGTTAAAGTATTTTAACATCAAATTCAAGTACCTGAGTTAGTTTAAGATTAACTTAGTGAACAACTTTCTTTTCAGTGTTTGTGATCATAAACGTTATTATGTAAGATATCTTGTGGAAAGCTGTCATTTTTGTCTTTGATGACTCTGTGCAATTCAAATGTATTTTCTGCATAAAATATCAGTATTTTCGATCCATATTAGGTACTTTAGTCTTAATTAATAACATAGAATTCAAGTTTTTGATTTCGTTTTAATCACCCATTTTTCTCTCTCACTCAATTAGTTTGTACTTTTATTGTAAATATCAGTATTATTTGTTTAAATTTAGGTACGTTTGTCTCGATTTAAAGTATTTAATCCCCATATATAAGTATCATTGTCTCATGTTGCAGGATTTCTTGAAGAAATAACTAGAATTCATATGAATATCGAAAAATATAAGATGGCATGAAACAAAGAATATTATAGATATATTTATTTGTTTCTATCACATAAATCTCATGAAATAAAAATGATTTTATAATTTGGTGGATTGTATAATTTAAAGGACATTATAGTAATTAATCACTTGGGAGCTAAACTAATTTTTAGACGGGGCAATTTTCATTCAGGCCCTGTCAGAAAAAAAAATTAGTTTTAAGGTTCCGATTTCTGCAGTACCACTTCACTGTTGTGCAGTACCACTTCATTGTTCTGCAGTACCACATCATTGTTCTGAAATAGCAGAAAACGATCATCCGATACCAGTTCATATACACTTTATAGCACATGTGAAAATTTAGGTTATTATCTCTAAATTTCATAAAAATTGGATCCTTTAAGATAGTTTTCTGAAAACTTATTTTAAACATTTTTGGGGCATGAAACGTAATATATCATTTGTAGATATCTAATCACAAAGCCAAGTGTGTAGAGTCTGAATCATAATATTAAAAGTTGGTTGGGTATTTATATCTAAATTCCCCATAATTGTTCAATTATTCGTATTAATAAATAATTCATCATAGTTAACCAACATTATTATTTAAAATATCCACAATTCAATATTTTGACAAGAATTTAAACAAGTTCAATAATGAACTAATCAACCATATTTTGCTTTCGATGTCTCTTTCACAAGACGAGTAGATTTTTCTTGTAATAGTTATCAAGAAGGCAACCTCCACCGATGCTAAAAGTTGTATATGTATCTCCAAGTGGTCCTATATCTTATTACTATTTCTATATTTATTATTATTATTAATTAACTACCAAATTTTTAATAGGAGAAATAAAATAAAATTAACTAAAATAAATAATCACTTCTTGCTCTTCCCACGAAACCTACAATTTCACATAAAAAATATTTGAATTCCCTAACATTTCCTTGCCACTTAGCCAACTTTTCGCTTCGCCGGGTAGGACACAGCACGGGACGAATAGGCCACGCCCCGTTAAGCCTAGCAAGAATCGCTCGACAACACTAACTCGTCTCACTCAAGCGAAATATCGGTATCGTTCGAGAATACGTCACTCGCATTCCCACTAAAATCACATCAACGATATTTAGACGAAGGGACGAGTACATGGCAGTTTACGAGAAAATCTCCCAACCCTTTTTCATTAACGAAATTACGGGGTTACAACTCAGACTTAACACCTCGTCATAATAACATTACACTAGTATTTTTCCTACACACATGTACATACATAGAAAATCTCTCATTCCTTTCTCATTTTCTCTCTTATATTCCATATGCTCCATATATATAAGCATGAGAAATCTCGTTCCTTAAGCAAATGAGGTGACAACATGCATGGGATGTTTAAGACACCTCACTACATGCATAATTATTACTCAACGAAGTCCAATGAGATGTCCTGCTAATGTTAGTCCAAGTGGTAAGCGGCTTGGTATCGCTTAAGCAAGGTCTCAAATTCGAATCCTTGTGTATGCAGCATCCCCTTTGGGAGCTTCACCTGCCGTTACCAGGTACGCGACGCGGGGGGTACCGGATTAGTCGGGGCAACCCAAAAACCGTCGGGTATCAGAGAAAATATTGGAATGTATTACATCCAAAATATAGGTTCCGTAAACCGATCATGGTATATAAGCTTTACGACAACAAGATTACTTTCGTAAGTAGCAAGCATAATCTTGAAGCAACCATCTCTAATTAAGTATTCAAACTAACAGTGATATATGTATTTATATATATACAACTTATTCTTATCACTACAATGATGCTATAGAAAAGAAAGATGTAAAATAATAACTCAAAAGTAACCCAAACCGTCGCAGCGTGCCACGTTCACAGCAGCGTCAAGGCACAAACCGACAGCTCAGAGTAATAATAACTGAAAAAGGAAACGCAGTGACACTCCCCATTAGATAGACTTTTGTCCATGTGCGAAAAAATTCATACTCAACACTCATGGATTGAATTTTCATTCTGATCCCAAAAAAATCAACTATTTCTTTGTCAGCTACTGAGAACTTGAATCTTCCTTTATTTATCAAGATCTGCACCTCTCTCTCTCTCCCTCACGGTGAAGGCTTAATTGCGTTTAAATCACTCTAATTATCTCGGTGAGTGGATTTTTCTTTTGATTTCAATTGTCATCTTACGGGAGTGTGTGGAATTCGATTAAATACATGCTCTGCGTAGATGGGCTCTGTTTTAAATCGTTCATATTTCTGCTTTTTGCTTATCTTAGCTGCAGAACATGGAAGAAATCTGAGTTGCCAGGTGTAATTTAATTTTTCTTTTGTAATTTTCAGAACGCGAATATCGCCTTGTGTCTCTTGGTCTGTGCTGTTAAGCCCACGGTGAGTAACCAGAAACTATCTTTTGTTTTTGGATTTTCCCCTAATTTATAATTTCTGGGCAGATTCTAAAGTACATACACATATCCGCTGTTTTCTCATCAGTTGCGTCTACCAAGTAGTCTATGCTTCTTGATGTTCTACAGAACGATGTCGTTTCTATTTATCCTTTGAATATAAAATTTCATACTGGAATGAAATGGAATTGACCAGTCCGTGGGGTGTCCAAGAAATGGAATCAGAACCTGATCTTTAACTTGTCTCTTTTCCATGTCCCCATAAAACGTAGTAAAGATTCTTCTTATAAATAACCAAATTTGAGATGTGTTTATCACAATTGCAAAGCTGTGTTCTTTATTCTGATGAGGCATCGTATCTCTTTTTCGAAAGTTTCTCAAAGAAATGGAGAACTAATGGCGCTAGCAGAAGCTCGAGCCGCCTGGCAAAGAACGGCCAATCGATTCATCGTCCAAGAAGATGCAAAGAGAGCTCCCAAGCTCGCCCCTTTCTCGTCCACAACCGTTTGTAATAACAAACCCACCGTCAATTCGGGGCCCACCGGCGACCCTAATGGAGAAGGCAATACTGTTCCCAATATATTTTCTTCGCTCTTCGAACTGAACCCTTCGTATCCTAACTTCTCCCCAAACACGAGATGGTGGCTTCAGCTTCAATCGAGTTATGGCTCTCATAAAGTTGATGAAAATCCTATTGGTAGTTTCGAAACGCAAGAAACTTCGCGGGACTATGACTCGCTGTTTGGCGATGGTAAAGTCAAGAACGGAGCAGACAATGATCGATGTGTCGATTCCGAGCCGTCTATGATGGGATTGGGCAAACACGTTCCCTGGTGGAGAACAGCAGGCACAGAAGAGTTAGCTTCTTTAGTTGCTCAAACTTCTGTCGATCTTTTCGAAAACTGTGACCTCCCAAGTCCTAGAAATGGTCGTGCTGTGAAAGACTTTAACTATGGTAGAGATAGAGATATCAGGGCTGTGAATCAGAACTGTCTGGACATGAACGCTTGTACGCCAATGAAGAGTGTCGGGAATTCTTACAAGAGGCTTAGAGTGGCTGTTGGAAATCAAGCCTATTGTGCATCTGATCAAAGCAAGCCGTTGAGGTAACGTGTTTTGGTTAGATTGTCACTAGTGACAGACATCTGAGATTTTATCGTTTCACATAACTCATTAATGATCGATACCGAAATCTCTACTGCAGCCCAAGAAAACCACCCGAAAAAGGCAAACTCGAGTGGGAACAAGGGAATGCCAAGCTGCTCGAAGCACTAAGGCATTCTCAGACACGAGCGAGAGAAGCTGAGAAAGTAGCAAAGCAAGCGTGTGCAGAGAAAGAACACGTCATCAAGCTTGTGTTAAGGCAAGCGTCTGAGATGTTTGCTTACAAGCAGTTGATTCAGCTTCTTCAGCTCGAGAATATGTACCTCAGCTACATAAGCAGCGCGACTCAGTCCTTGTCCAAAGCCTTGCCCGCGGTGTTGCCCCTAAAGCGTAAGAAAAAGAGGCAAACGAAATGCTCGTCTGAGAAAGATTTGGAAGATTGTTGCTCGTGGGTCGAACCCGTCGTTTTTGCGCTGGGCGTGGGTTTGATCTGTGCTGGGTTTTTGCTGGGGTGGAGCGTTGGATGGATCTTACCAAAATGGTGAAAATCATGTGATGAGGTGGTGTGTTGTGTGTATACATTTAGTATAATGTATAGTGATTTTCATTGAATTTTTTTTTTGTTTAATGCTGGGGGATTCTATTGTAATGTATTTTCTTTGCATTCCTTGTTTGGTACACGTGGTAAAGTATTTGTAGATATTGCAGATTTATCTTTTATACATTTGAACTAGGGGTGTGCAATGGTTTTAGAAAACCGCTCCAACCGCCCGCACCACACCTCGCCGTATAATACAATTAACCGCCAAAACCGCGGTTTAATTTTATTTACAAAACCGCACCGTAATAATGGTGCGGTGTGAATTTTTTATACAAATCGCACCACACCGAACCGCACTTTAGTTCTCTAAAATAAATTTTTTTACTAATTATATCTAATTTATCTTTATGGTAATAGTACACTAGTCGTGAAATTTATTTTTTAAGTTTAATTATTTTTCTTTACTAATAAGTCTTTTAATTATATGCTAATTTTGTTGATCATATGAAAGTTATATCATTACTAACATACTTATTTTATTATTTTGTTAAACATATTTCTATAAGACCAAATGGCTGATGAACATGTAGGGTTAATATAGATACGATTCAAACTTTTAATAACAAATTGACATACTATTTATATTTTGAGCTTCCAATCAGACCACACAGCTGAACCGATATGTTAAAAGAGAAAAATTGGTCCCTAATATAAGTAAAGCCTAATATAAAAAAGATAACGATACTAATTTTTTTGAACAATGATGACGCTTCGAAATAGCTCGCAAGGCTCATAACCTGGAGGTCACGGGTTATATGAGGCAAATACCTCGACTTGCGCCATTTTTCTGGGCAAGGCGATGTCTCATCACCTTTTTGCGTCTGACGATTTTAAAAACTATTTTTTCATTCGATAAAATATAAATATTTTCTTTGTTAGGTTAAAAACCGCAAATTCGCACCGCAACCGCACCAAACCGCTCGAAACCGTACGCGTGGTTTTATTTTTCAAAACAGCAGTTTAAGAATTGTTTTTCAAAAAACCGCATATAGTGGTTTGGTGCGGAATTGGCCGAAAACCGCCGAAAACCGCACCACGCACACTCCTAGTTTGAACAGTTTATCCTACTTATTCTGTGGAGATAGTTAGCATCTTTCTATTTTATTAAGGAAGAAAGTGTTATAGTATAGTAATTGTTTTCAACGATTGGTGTGACTACCATCGGAGTTACTATTTTATCATTGATTTTAAATTTATCTCAATTATATCCTTAAAAATCATTTTTTATATTCAGAAATAATACTAAAACTAGTTTATTGATCGTGCAATACAAGTTTCAAATATGTAGAATCATGTAGAATGTATGTTTTTTTACCGGCAATTATGTGGAGGTGAATCAGAACATCTTTCATACCCTATTCTCCTTCACAAACTGAGGTCATCAAAAATTCGGGCAAACAACCGAAATTAGCGATGTAATATTGCGACCGATCATCCAATCACCTGTTGATATCACATTAGTGCTGAGGTGTTTTCCCTACTACAAAAAACAGGTTTAACTTGCGAAGACGATTGATATTGTCCGTCACTATCACAATCGACGAAAAAATTCGACACATAATGTTGCGACCAATCATTTTGCCAGGGAATTGACGCCGTAAGTAGTAAAAAAAATAAAAGAAAAAAAAACAAGCACACTTTTAAATAACCGTGTAGCTTACTTTTCGAGTGTGAGAGAACTGAGGTCGAGACGTGTTCGCACATTGAACGGAATTGGAAGATTAAAATACCGATTTCAAAATCTTAATTTCAAATCTAAATCCGTTGTTTGACAAACGTTAGAGTGCGTTTGGATTCGCTTATTCAAACGAAAGCGCTTAATTTTAAAATGCCCCGTTTGGATTCCGGATTTCGATTGAAATCCGAATTTTGCCCAAATGTCCGTTTGGCAATCGCACCGATTTGGATTTCGATTTCGTCCAAATACACTGCGCCGTAATCTCGCACCGCTCACAACCTTGCCCGATTAGATTTGAAGTTGTCGCCATCGCTTCCCCTTCCTCAACCTTTTAGAGCCGTCGCCTCACAGTGAAGATCTGACTCGTGCTGCCTTCGCAACTCAAAATCATAGCAGTTGCCGTCGAGGATGACTCCGAACCTACATGCACCGGCGACGCCATTTCAGAACTATTCAATTATGAGGCTAGAAACTGATCCAACCATAAGCATACAATTTAACAACGGTCGACTATCTAGCAAACATGCTCAAAATAGATGTATTCCATTAAGCTGGAAATCAGTTAGAGCAAATATGTGTTGGAGATTAACAAATGTTCTACCCAATTACAAAATTGGGGAATTAGTGTAGATAATCTTCTACCTAGTTAGAAAGCTTCTCTTATTTTATCTTCACTGTCGATTTGAGCTTTCTCTACGATCATTGGCGCTCAATCCAATTTTGTTACGATATACGTACTTAGTTACCTAGTTTTTTAAATGGCAAAAATAGTTCCAAAATCGAAAATTGACATACTTAGTGACTCATTTTTATAATTTTCCCTCATATTGAATATCTTGCCGCAATAGATGAGAAATAAATCAAACATATATTTTGTTTACTATTACCAAACATCTTGGATAACAGGTAAACAATGATCAGAAAGCCAGTTGTAAACCTACTTTGTCGTCTCCAACACGAATCCACCCCAAAACAAACACCCCTTAAGGTATTTTAAAACTGTCAATTGTTCTGTCTAGTAAATTAGTGTTTTACCAATTTTACCCATAATTTTTAGTTTATTACGATTTCATCTTCAATTTAGTTTTATTCTTTTATAACTAAGTTAATAGTATATATTCAAAATAATAATAACTTTATATATTTGCACATAAATTGTATCACGACCTTAAAGTGCCACGTCAACGAGACTTGATCTTTCCCAAGCTTAAGGAGCAAAGAAGAACGGTCCAAGGTGAGTGAGTGGGAGAATTCTAGCCCAAAACGACCCAAACGCTTTTACCGCGGCTATAGGCGCAGCTGCTCGGAGGCGAGGTTCAGGACGATATTGGGGAGATTCGGCGAGGTCCGGCGGAACGTTGAGGTTCACGGAGGACCATGACGGTGGCAATCGGCGCGGTGACGTCAAGGCGGCATGGTCAAGTCACAAGGACGAGGCCACGGTGGATGTATGCCCGCGCGCATGGAAGCGAGAACAGCGTGAATTGCTCCGCGCGTGGATGCGAGCACAGCGTGCGGAAGGCAGCGTGCGGGGCGCGCGTGTGCGGGCTACGGGCGACGAAGTGGGCTGCAAGAAAGGCTCTAGAAGAGGGTTTGATTGCAACAATGTGGTTGAGCTATCTCGGGGAAGATTCAAATCAAATTCGGCCAAATTTGGTAATGATCTTCAAGGAGATAATCAAGGAAGTTTGTTGAGATGTTTTAGGGATTCCTTTACCATTCAAACATGAGCCAATGCCTACAAATACAAGGCGATTTCGAGCTGCCCAGACATCCAACAAAACGAGAGCCACTTTTGAGAGCAAGCCGCAAGTCGAATTCTTGAGGGGACGAGAGTTCGGCGCAAGGACTTGCGCGTAGTGTTTACGAGCGAGCGAGTGAGGGGAGCGGGTGATTAAGATACCGACGAAGGAACTTCGAAAAATAACCGTGTAGCTTACTTTTCGAGTGTGAGAGAACTGAGGCCGAGACGTGTTCGCACATTGAACGGAATTGGAAGATTTAAAATACCGATTTCAAAATCTTAATTTCAAATCTAAATCCATTGTTTGAAAAACGGTAGAGTGCGTTTGGATTCACGTATTCGAACGAAAGCGCTTAATTTTAAAATGCCCCGTTTGGATTCCGGATTTCGATTTGAAATTCGAATTTTGCCCAAATCGTCCTTTGGGCAATCGCACGGATTTGGATTTCGATTTCGTCCAAATACGAGAGGAAATCCAAACTCTTATAATTCGTCGGATTTGAAATTCCGTGTCAAATGGTCCGTTTTCGAAATCCAAAGCTGAGGACGCAACGAGTTTTTCGTAACTGATAATAATAATAATAGTAATAGTATAACAATAATAGTATAATAATAAAAAGTAATAATGAAAAAATATAGTAATAATAATAATTAGGATATGGACAGTGAGTCGAGCCCATTCGCAAGCTCGATGTGACCCGACTCGAGCTCGTCACGGATTCGCGAATGAGCCGACTCGATCTCGACGAGCTCTTGGGTTCGCGGCCGGCTCGAGCTCACTCGTGGGCACTCGAAAGCTCGCAAGCCGGCTCACAAGGTTGTTATATATATATATATATATATATATATATATATATATATATATAATATATATGTATATTATTCGTGATTTTTATTTTATTTTACTTTTGTACTTTTTCAAATTATTTTAGATAAAGTTAGAAGTCGAATTCGACAAGCTCGTGAAGCTCATCGAGCTCTGTTGTGAAATCCGAATTTGAAATCCTAATGTTTGCCAAACGGTGAATTTGGATTTGAAATTACGATTTTAAAGTCCATAATTTAAAATCAAGCTATTTCGTTCAAATACGCGAATCCAAACGCACTCTTAATGATTTCGAAATTTGGACTCAAAATGAAGTTCGAGCTCGAGAAGCTCGTCGAACTCGAATTTTTCTTAAATAAACTAAAAAGTTTAAAAATAAAAATAATAAATAATAAACAAGCTCGCAAGCCGGCTTGCGAGTTTTCAAGCACCCACAATTGAGCTCGGGCTCGACAAGAGCGTGTCGGCTGAAGCCGGCTCGTTCGTGAGCCAGTAACAAGCTCGAACTGACTCATGGAGTTCGCGAGTAGTTCGCCTCCTAATTATTATTATTTTGATTTTTTTATTATTATTTAGTGTTATTGTTTATTATTATTACTATTAATTTATTATTATATGAAAAACTCATTACGTGCTCAACTTTGAATTTCGAAAACCGACTATTTGACATAGAATTTCAAACCCGATAAATAATAAGGGTATAAAATTTACCATTGGAGTTGGATGAAATCGAAATTCAAATGTGCTCGATTGCCAAACCGAAGATTTGGGGGAAACACGAATTTCAATCGAAATCCGCAATGGGCCATTAGTGAATTCGATTTATGTAAAGTCCTGGGGCTCGCGAGAGATTTAATGTGCTAAACATACTAGATTTATATAATAATATAATGTTTCTCCATAAGTGAATCTTTGATTTCGATATATAAGCAGTTAAATAAATAATATCTACAAAAGTTGAGGAAAATATTCTCATGATTCCCATTGGTCGAACAGAAACAAGAAAGAAGAATTTAAATTGGAGGTGCGGGGAATCGAACCCCGTGCCTCTCGCATGCGAAGCGAGCGCTCTACCATATGAGCTACAGCCCCTTGTGAGGTAAAAGTTTAAAAACGTTGTTGTTAGCCATTAACTCTTTAAGGCTTCTAATTTCCAACGAATCGTCTGACAAAAGATTGAGATTTTTCATTCATATGAGTTAAGACACAAACAACTTTGCGGTCCGAAGTAGTTCGCGACGGAGACAATGTAACTCGATTGATGTTACAAGTTATAACACCATAAGTGTGGTGGTTAATTAATTAAGGAGATAAACAAAACAACATAATAATGATGATCGTCAGCCACCTTCAACCACCATACTCAGCCCCACCACGCCACCTTCCACCGCTCAAAGCTTCCAATTCAAGAAACAAAAAACCACTTTGCCACCAAATTCTTTTCAACAACAATAAATAATAAAGAAAAAAAAACACAGACAAGAACAACAAAACTCGGCTCTGTCCTCTATCATCTATTTCTACTATAGTCGTCGTCCCTTTTGCATTTTCCTCCACTCCAAGGCATTCATCTAAGAAATAAACACTCACCCTCGAACCTATGATGAAGGAAAATAATATGAGATTCGGTCTCTCGAATCGCAGATTCTCCCTCTTCATATTCTTGATCTGTTTATTACAATCAGATCGTGTATTATTAGTACAAGGCGACACTACAAGCAGTCGCAATAATGCGCTTTGCAACGCCGATCTCAGCCCTTTCCTTCCTCTTCCTTACAGCAACTTGCCTAACATGATCTGCCGTCCACTTTGGAACTCATTCCTGCTTAGGGTAAGTAAACTAAGTTCTTGTCTACATCAAAACACTTTCGATATATACCATCACAATCTCTCAACGCTACTATCTTTTTCTTCAACAGTATTCGCATTCTAAAGACAATGTGATCACCATGGTCTTATCAGCTCCATACACCGTTGGATGGGTAGGAATGGGATTTTCGAAAGATGGCATGATGCTAAACTCTAGCTGCATGGTGGGATGGGTAAACCTTGAAGGCCAAGGAAGAATAAGACAGTTCTATGCAAAGGGCTTTACGCCATCCGAGGTTAAAGTTGATGAAGGGAACTTGCCATTGACCAATGTTCCCCCTTATGTAGCACTCTACGGCGCTTCGATATACTTGGCTTTTCAGTTGAAGTACGAGAAAGCTCTAGGGAAGCAAGACGTTTTGTTGGCCTTCAGCACTAGGGTTCCTCGCCATCACCATCTCACCGTTCATGACGATAAGACTAGCATAAAATTCGATTTCTCCTCAGGTTTGTAACAAATAAACACGTACGTACATCTGTCGTAGAATCTTGACTTTGAATTAATTTAATACACGAACATCGTCGATCCTATGTATGTATTCGTTCTAAGGTGGCAAGCATTCGACGAATGATGTGGATCGATCTCCTTCCATCTTTAAGGACAAGAGAACGCATGGAACGCTAGCAATCCTCGGATGGGGTCTTTTTCTCCCACTCGGGGCGATCTTTGCAAGATACCTGAAGCACAAAACGAATAATCTGTGGTACTTTCTCCACGTTCCACTTCAGTTCGTAGGATTCTTACTTGGGATCTCTGCTGTAGTCGTGGGATCATCCTTAAACAATAGGCTCCACGCTTACATCCCCCAGCACAAGGGCATTGGAGTCTTTGTCCTTGTCCTCACCATTCTCCAGGTTCGTCTTACCTTCTTATACATACGTTTCTTGTAGAAAAATAAAATGTGCTTAGAATATTTGTTAACATATTAGGTACTTGCGTTCTTTGGGAGGCCTAGTAAGGATGGGAAGTACAGAAAGCATTGGACATTGTACCACAATTGGTTTGGTAGGGTTTGTCTCCTCTTTGGAGCCATTAATATAGTATTGGGAATTCATATGGCTGGTTCGGGAAAAGCTTGGCGGATAGGTTACGGTTTCCTTCTTGCATTTACGTTAGTTACGGTAATAATTCTCGAGACTTTGCGGAGGATCAGAATGAGGGTAGACCACGAACAAGCAGAGAAGCCTCCCGCTTTGTCTATGGACTTCATGTCATCAAGAGATGCGCCAATGTGATGATATACTACTATTGTGATTATAGATATACACGACGTCGTACAATGTCGTCGGGGCGTTCGTAGGGTTTTTCATGTTTTTGTGAATAAGTGTTTTTTGGATGCTGCTGTGACGTTATACCATTTCCTGCTTCTTTGAACAATAGCTTTTGCTTGGGAATTATTGTGGTTTCATGCATGATATGATGTGTTTTAACATAGATGGTCTATAATGCAAATATGTTTGAGTGAGTAGACATGCCCAACCGCCGATTTACTAACCGGCAGTTAATGGGGGACCAACCGTCTCCTAACCGGCTGGGGGCGGTTGACGGTTAGACGCCCCGGTTGCAGGTTCATCCAACCGTCGGTTAATTTGTTTTTTAATTTTTTTGCAATTAGCTGCAATTTTTTTTTTTGCAATTAGATGCAATTAAATAAAGTTTATGTGTTTTCGTTCGTATTTTACTATTTTAAAATAAAACCTTAGATATAATATAATTTAATGCAATACAAACTACCGTTATAACTTTACCGTTATAACTGTCGGTTATGACCGTAAACGGTGGTTGGCGGATTGGGAAAACCCCTAACCGCCCCATAACCGGCCTATAACGGTTGCCGGTTACGGTTGCCGAGCGTAACCGCGGTTAGTCGGTCGTAACCACCCGTCACAGCAAAATTGGGCATGTCTATGATAATGGATGATCATCAATAATGGATAATTTGAAATTCCATAATTATCTATATTATTTTCATTTATGATAATAGATTTTGCTTTATGCTGTAAATATATTTTCCTTATTTTTCATATGTTATCTCTATATATTGGAGAAGTAATAAAATTTACATTTAGAGAAAAATATTCTATCGTGGTATCAACCTAATAATACTATCCTTATCTCTTTCTTCCTCGTTCTTACTCCATGGCACAAAACATGGATAAACATACCTTCGCCACTCTCATCCATATGATAACGATCAAGCTTTCCTCTCAAAATTATCTGTTATGGAAGAGTCAAATCACACCGATTCTTCCGTGTCAGTACCTGATAGGCTTTGTTGATGGATCCAAATCCACGTCGTCTGCCACCATTACCAACGCAACTGGTCAAAACGTGCAGAACCCAACCTATGAAGCATGACGCATGTAAGACAACAACTGTTAAGCCTTCTTACTCTTCTCGCACCGAAGAATTCATGGCGAAGGTTCTTGGGTGTACAACCTCTCGTGTCTTTGGCTCTCTCTAGAGGCCGCCTTTAGCATAGCTCCAAGTTACGTGAACTACGTCTAAAAAACATTACTTGCAACTCATGAAGAAAGCTCTCGAAGTGTCGTTGAGTACGGTTGCCAATTCAAATCATTATGCGATCAGCTTACTGCCATTGGCCGTCCGTTGATGATACCGACAAAGCTCATTGGCTTCTTCATGGTCTTATATCTTCCTTCTCAGTTTCTCAGCTGCCCAGATGGCATTAACTCCACTACCCACTTTTCGAGATCTTCTGTCAAAGGCGGAGAGTTTCTCTTTGTTTCAAGACTCCCTCGAAAATTTGGGTACTTCAGCTATTGCATCTTATGGACATCCCCGATACTCGTGGAAGTTAAAAGTCCGATTCTTCTACATTAAACAGAGGCGTGGAAATCAGTCTAATAATCTCGTGTCGGGGCCATGGAACTCTAGACGTACTGCTCGTGGTCAAATCTCTCGACAAGATGGTCACTACGCCTTCACTTGCGATCATTAATATGTTCGTTCCTCATCTGCAAATCTGGCTGAGACTCTCGGCGGGTTATTCCATTTCAAACGGAGTCGCTTCTTATTGGTATCTCGATACTGGTGCATCAGCGCACAATGTTCCAACATCATCAGCTTTGGACTCGACTCGTGAAAGTATCTCGACGGAGGTTGATCGTTGCCGGAGAGCACTCGTGCTGATAACGTGTTATAAAAATATTATTGTGTTTAAATTTTGCATTATGATTATTATGATAATATAGAGAGAAATATTTAGAGACTGTAAGTATGAATAATTTCAATACTTTGATGTCTTTTACAATACAACTCAAGGTGCCTATTTATAGGCAAATTTCTCAAATTACAACCACAAAATAAAATATTACATTTCCCATAAATAATCACATCAAATTTATATTCTCATCTATTCCATCTATATCTTATCAACCACTCCAGATATACATCCACTCCAATATTTCATAATACTTATCACATTTATTCTTTCTTGATTATAAATATATCATCAAACTCTTCTTTTCAATAGTTTTGGACCCCCGGACAAGCATGAATAATCATTTCATCGACAATTACAACCTCATCATCAAAATATGACGCATTTGTGCTTCCGAACCTCTTGTAGGCAACACTGAAAATTTAAAAGTTTTAAAAGCTCACCGATTATTATTAATATAAGTGACCATTCCAAAAAAAAAATAGAAAAGAGAGGTTTTGAACAGATTGTTACGATTGATGCTGATAAGTGATAACTCATTCGGTCATGCCTTGTATGAAGGAACAAATCTGAAAATTTATCCCAACCTTTTGTCCACTCGATTTTTGTATGCGACAAATATGACATATATAGCGACCATATTTTCTGGCCATTTTGATGCATTCGATAAGCAGCAGCACGCTCAAGCTATAAAGCACGCACTTCATAACCACATACAATACAACAATACAGGCCATAAGAGACTGCTTCTAATTCTTCTTCAATTTCATTTTATTACAAGCTTTCACTAGTACCATCTACAACTACCTAACCAATATAATACCCTTCGAAAGAGAGACAAACTGAAAATGAAACTAAATCCGTGGAACCAATATTGTATTGATTGGAGACTCTTCCAAGGTATACAGAACAAACTTACTTGTCAATCACATCAACAGTTCTTTGTCCTCTTCTTTCCTTCATCTTCAAAATCTTCTGCAGTGGCTGAGATGATACACAGAAAAATAGTTTCTTTTAGACACAACATGAACTATATTAAAAGACATTTAATAGAGAGAAAAAAAAAGACGAGGGTATTGGTAGATAACTTAATTACCGGGAATCCCTAATCTTTGTGTTGACCTTGGACGATTGCCTTTCAATAGATCTAAATTCGTTAACTTCCCTTTTATTAGCTACAAAATTGTTTTTTCTGATCATCCTCTTGTGATGATCTTGTTTGATGAGGCTTCCCCTTTCTTGAAATTCGTCGACGTTCGAACACTCTCCATCGGATAGAGAAACGCGTGAGAGGATCAAAACTAGGTTAAGCCCAGCAAGAACAGCAGAGCCACTCATGTCCGAAGAAGAATTATCACCATTCATTTCATCTTCATCATTATCATCGCCTTCTTTTTCAACCTTGCCGTCTTCGTCTTCTTCGTTCAACGGCTTGTTATGTTTTTCTTGATTACTTTCTCGGTCTTCCATCTCTCTCTCTGAGGAATCTGTTTTTGGAACTGAAACTTCTATGGGAAAGGGGAAATGGGGTGATATTTTTCTGCCTAGATTTTTTTACCAATCCATGGTGATTATGTTAATCAAGGGATTTCAAAATCAGTTTAGTAGTCATCATGATATTGCCCTCAAAGGTCAAATCAGGAAAATTTTATATAAATAGAAGAAAGTATTGAATGAGTTTGCTACAAATGAGGCTAATGGTTAGTTGACAGGTTTCGTAAGCCGCTGGTGGTGGTGTGGTTCTCAATTTATCCTTACTTTTTTTTTTATGAACAGTTCGTATATTATACTTTTCCACTTATAAGTCCCACATAAATCAACCGTACAATCCAATGAATCAATTTCGGCGTGTATTTGGCTTACTCTTGGCTTCTACTTTGGATTCATGTCATATCAGACTATAGTTTAGAGTAGTACTTCAATGTTGAAGACATATAGTTTAGTTTTTTTCTCGTTATTATAATTTGATAGCCTATTTCGGTTAACTACATGTGTTTTGTCCGTGAGACGAAATTTGCCCAATTACATTTCTCTTGGTTTACGGCAATCGCCTCCAACGACTTTGGAATTTGTCATGGTAGCACAATGAAAGAAATTCTGGCGAATTACTGGATACTCCTGTCTTTCTTGCTTACATGGGAAGAGGGGACTTGCTGTGACTAAGTTCTAAAATTATGTGATCAATTGAATAATTTTTCAAAATTATTCATTCTTCCATAGGACATATTTATAGTTTATGAAGAGTTCCTGGGTCAATTCGCGAGAAGTCATTATTGTTAGATTTTTACGCTATTTTTATACCCCGTAAAAGCGTATTTTCGGTCGTTATTCATAATAATATACTTCAATATCCTACGGTTATGTTCGCATTTTGTGTTTAATTGATATCGGAGTAGAAAGGACCGAAGTCGAGGAATCATGCGCACTAAGACCATCTCCAACCGAGCAACGCATTCTCAAACTAAAACGCATTCTCAAACTCAAAATGCAGTAATTTTTCTCCAACCGATAAACTCATTCTCAAACTCAATAGATTGTTTTGTAATATTCACTTCCACAATAATTTTTATAGATTTCAATACTACCCACATATTTTTACAAATTTCAATATTATAATTTTTGCTTCTTTTTTTTTTCGCCTGAAATGGGTAGTAATTTTGGTTCGGATCACATACATGGTGTTCGCTATCTTTAGACCTCATCTTTTTTCCTCTGATTGAAGTTAGATTCTGCCTATTTGTTCAACTTGTATTGACCGACACTTCGGTCCCTATTCATGTGGATTGCAGTGTTTAACTTCTCAAATGATGAGGGAGAAATAAAAGCATACGAGAGCAAATAAAAGTATATGAGAGATAGAAAAAAACAATCCACTCTATTTTTTAATGTGACTTTCGTCTCCTTTTTCTGACACACAAACGCAGCTACACGACATAGGGAAAGAAAAGTAGGACTTCATTGCAAATTAAAAAAGCAATCGCATAATAACCATCTCAAACGCATAGATGCGTCAAAGCGAGGAGAGAGGGTATATGAAACGCATTTTGAGTTGAGTTTTGGTGTTCGGTTGGAGTAAAGTTATCCCAAATTTTGCGTTTTGGCGCTCGGTTGGAGATGCTCTAAGTAGGACTATTAGAAGTTGGATTGAACTAAAATCATCACGAGAATGGTTTGTGGGCTCGTTAGTTTAATTTAAGTCCATCAAAGTCATTAAACCTATAAGAGACGTGATGAAGACTAACGTGAAGTCAGACGATGGCTTATATATGCCAAGTTACGTGCGTGCACTTCAAGGCAGGAAAAGACATATTCAATATCTACATGGTCGCATATTCAATCTTGAAAGAGAATCATTCAAATCTGAGACGGCTGAAATAAAAAGACGGCTGTGAACACCTCATGGGGAGAACTCTTAGACGCTATGCCCGCGGCCCCCGCGGGTTTACCCGCCTAGGCCCGCCCCACCACTTTCGCGGGGTGTGGCGGCCCGCGGACTGCAGGTCCGACAGTACTAGCACAGAGTACCTAGTCGGTTATGTAGCATATGTATATTTTTAGTAGTGATATTGAAACTACCGTTTCATAAAAGGAAAAAAAAGGGATCTGCCGACCTCCTTCGATAAATTCTGAATCGAATATTAGTCCCGATATGTCGGTTCGGAATCAGATGCTCCCAGCGACTCGCTTCCAATTATCAGCCCCCTTGCATTTATTACCATACTCACCGTTATAAAAGCATCCACAAATCAAAATCTAATGAAGAAAAGTTCTACGACAGCTGTGCGGTGGGCGCTGGAAGTTGCGCAAAAATACGGATGGAGAGTTAGTATAGAACGTGACTTTGAATCACCGTTAATTAAAACCGCGACACATCTTCAATCCATGCCGTAGCTATTTCCCGTTCTTCCACTCGTCTCGTTTAGGTTCAAACGTAACGAAATAGTGCATTATTCGGCCAAACATCTTGGCTACTGCGGCGAGGAGTCTTCTCCACCGTGTTAAGCTATGTTTGAATTGATAACCGTGATGTCCATTAAAAAAGATTTCCTTTTACATCCCGAAAAAAGAAAAATCAAAATGATATACTATCTGATGAAAAGCTTTCAGTAACCAAGTAGGAGAATATATCAGTGTTGCCTCTCTATCAGTAGTAGTTTCTGAGTGTGTCTGAAATGCAAAGCGTACTTGACAACCTCATAAACGGACACGACGATACCTACTGAAGGCCCCGTCCGAGCAACGCGTGGGCCCATCCCCGTAAATAATCCCGTCAAACCACTGTCTCTGTTTTTTCAACATGAGACAAAAAAATCAGAACATCCAGCGCAAGAAAAAAGCTATGTAATGACATACTTTCTCGAGGTTGTTTTATCATATCATCAGAAGACGATAATAACTAAGAGAATCCAAATCAAACTCACTCTGCTATTATAATAAAAGTTTACGTTTTTATCATTTGAAAAAAAAACTAATTGACAATACAAGAAGCAGTTTCGTAAGCTTCTTATTTTGATCAAATGTAGCAGCAGTTTCATAAGCTTCTTATCTTATTAAAAGGAAAAAGGGCTTAGCGAACTGTACCTCCAAACCTCAACAAGCGTATGCCTCGTGGTCATGTTCAATGCTCGAGTAGGATCTTTCTGAATATTGAAAAAAAAGACGATGATACTTTTAAACGAAAAAGGACAATGAGGAATCAACTCGAGAGAACAAAGATCACATTTCCCAAAACTTTTAGTAATATAGTAGTTTGATCAATCCACTAGAATAGATAAAGAAAGCATCATGGATCTTTTGCCCTATAGTTTATACACAGAACTAGTTACTGTGATCTATAAACGCATAGACATTCAGAAAAAAAAAAAGAACCTCTATCTGTCGACGGGTCCTCGCGACATCTAATGGGCACGTGACAGCTGCTGCAATACTTCCCGCCACAAAACCAGCACAGAAGTTTGCACCGAGGATGGTGGGCCCGCTAGCTTCATCGCCGATGTTGCTCAACATTTTTCTTCTTAGGTATTGATGATGTTCATATATTAGCAAGAAGAATAGAGATTTTATTAAAAAACAATCATGATAAGTGTTATCTTACTGGTTCTAACAGTGCCCAGCACACAGCAGAAAAAGGAACATCTCGTGCTAGTTGGGCTCCGAAGCCAGTCCATAACATGCGGTATTTCTGATCTGGAAATAGAGAGCATAATCGCGCATGTGAGAAAAAGAAGAAAGAAGAAACGAATAAAACGGTGAATACAATAGGATGCAGCAAATATGGTAATGTACAATAGGATGTGCTGTAAGTTTCGTAGAGAGGGATCGCGATAAAAACATGTATAGATTATGTAAGAAGAACGTATAATGTGCCATATTTTGAAACATATTGGCTCCACAAGATAAAAACAGGGTCTCCACTGGCAAAATGTCTCATTACATGAAACATAGAATAATTTAAGACGAACAAAGGAAGACATACAAATTTCTTGAATATTAGGGCTCTTCATTGGTGGGACAATCCCTACCAATGTTTTCAACACTCCAGGAGGTTTGACCCCGGCTTGGTCGTGCTTAAATGCCTGCAATTATGAAATTTTGTGTTTTGAACAAATTATGAAAAATAGCCCAAAAAAGTAATGTGAATGGAAGATTTTATTACTGGGAATATATGTAATGCTGAAATTTACCTGCATGCGTGTTCTTGCAAGCTCGACTGGATAACAAGTGACACACGCTATTGAACGTGCCAAAGATCCAGCGACTAGAGGGACATAGGTTGTCATAGATGGAGCATTTTCGGATGTAAATTCTTCCATATGGATGCGAAAAATATCATATAGCGGCATGTATATTCCCACCTACAGTAAATAATATTTAGAAAAATAAAATCATCATTTACAATTCCAAGATAATCATGCAAGTGCTTGAAACTAATGCCTCCATAAAAATTAAAGACATAAATTAGAAACTTACAGATGGGATTGCCAAAGCTAAACTGGCATTAGTGCCTCGCCATAATCTAGAAAATCCTTCCTGGTTCATTTCATGTAGGTTTAATAATCAACATATAAAACTATACATCATAGTACACATAATCGATATCTCAAAAACATTACAAGTTTGAAATAGATGTAAGAAAAAACAACAGTGATCGATTTGAAGAATGATGATGTTATACCAACCTCTCGTATTACTTTGTAGAATACATCGAGTGTTCCTCTGTAATGGGTACATTCTGAAGAGCAAAGTGGTTGGCCGCCTAGTGCTGTACGAATGGACGAGTTTCTATACTTTGAGTGTTGTATATTCTGATCAAAAATCAAAAACACGGCACAGATTAAAGCAAAAGACATATTTATTTGAAAAAGAAAGTTATGGGCCTTCTATTACACTTGTACAAGATAAGAAATATTTGAACCCGACACATTGTTCTTATTATTGTACCGTGCTTGTGAATGTCGACTGAAGGTTGTCGTATGGAACTCTAGCGGCCTGAGCTTGCAACCTAGTCTGAATAGAAAAAAACAATGATGTAATATAATAAATAAGTAAGCGAAACTAACGAAATTTTTTACACCGTCATATCCTGGTTTATTCTATGAACTTTTCGGGGTTATACACGAACTGGCCCATATCAAAAATTTAGATAAACCGCAAAAAACTTAAGTAGAGTTGAGAAAATTGTTCAAGAGAACCGAGGAAGATTTCTATTGATAAGAAGAACCACGTGACCAAAGATATCAATCAAGAAGAATCACAGCAAATCGTCATAATCAAGAACGTTAATCAGAAAGTCACGAATATAGGCAAATCATACAAGTAAATCCCGGAATCATTTATGCGTATATAAGAACCATTTTTCAACGAGCTCGCTCTAAAACAGAGATGAGAAAACGGCATACAGCCATACTCGAAATTGAAACGACAAAATCCAATAAAAAAACCCGCAATTGCACTGTATAACAGACATAGTTTAATGAATAAGTAGAAAGAAAGTAAAACCCACTTTTGCAACATCGAGAGGGTTTACAATGATTGCAGATATAAAGGCGGCACCTGCAGCTGAAAATGCCCTCTCCCCAAAACTCAAATCGCCATCAGCAACAGCAGCTCTGGTCGTCGCCGATGGTTCTCCACTCGTCGACTCTTCTCTTACAACGCTTTTGTCTATTTCCACTTTTGTTTTCGCTGTCGCCATTCCGACCCAGGAAGGCAGGCCTTGTTTCGGCGAACCTACCATCCAAAACGTCGAATCTTTCTCCCCTGTAATTCGTTCTTGTCTTCTGTAATGTGCCGCCTAGGTCTATCTATCTCGTCTCTGTTGCATGAAAATTGGGCTTCCACGGTGGGAAAAGGAAAAAATGAGAATTCAGAAATGCATATTAATTCGTGAGATTCGTGGCGTGGGCACTAAGCCGCCAACCAAGAAAAGAAGGTTCGGAATCTTACACGTTCAATTCATAGTGGCGGAGAGATGTATCTTTTTACTGTTAAGGGCGTGTTTGGATTAGACAACTAGCGGAATATTTAAGAAAATGACTGTCCACGTTAAAAGATAGCTGCTTAAATGTTAAAAGACCAATGTACCTTTACTAATTATGCGTAAAGCACTATTTTATCTTTCTTTAATGGCAATCAACAACACTTAAATGAAAATTACAGCTTTTCACAGAGGTTTACCGTAGAATCTGAAAAAGAAAGAATAAAGTAAATAAATATTTCTGAAAAAAAGCATCCATTTCACCGTTTGCTGCAAAATCGATCAAGCATTAACGCGAGATCCGAAAAAGTGAAGGCAATTTTTTTAATTAATGATGAATCTGTCGTCTACATCGCACGGGACGCTAATTTCAAGCCGCTTGGGTACCTTAATTCCAAGCGCAGGGTACCCGTGCTTGCAACAGTAGGGGACCCGTGCTTTGAAGCTCAGGGGATCCGTGCGTGGAAGTGCAGGGGACTTGTGGGGCAAGCACAAGAGGCGCATTGGACCTGTTCTTTGACGCGTAGGGGACCCGCGAAGTATAGTAGGGGATCTCGTAACATAGCAGGGGACCCGCACAACATAGTTGGGGACCCATGCTTGCTAGCGTAGAAACCCATGCTATGCTGCGCTGGGGACCCGTGCGTGCTAACGCTGCGGATCCGCACAAAATATTATGGGACCCACGCAGCACAGCAGGGGACCCTCGCAATATAGTACGGGACTCGTGCTTGCTCGCGCATAGACCCGTGCTTAGAGCTGGGGACCCGCGCGTGGTAGCGTTGGCGACCCGCGCATGCTAGCGAAGAGACCCGCTTGATGCGCTAAGGACCCGTGCGCGCAACATGGGACCTGCACGTAATCTCAGGGTCCCCGCGTAGCATAGCATGGGACCCTTGCGTCCAAGCAGATCTAATTGTAAGCAATTTGCCCGCAGCATAAATCATTCGATCTAATTACCTTACAATGTCTTATTTTTAGGTTATATTGAAGAAGCAATTGTACGACTGGGATTAATATGTTCCACCGCAATGGGATGGTGACGACGATGCGCCGAGTCCGCTGTATTGATGTGGGCCCATCTGCTTGGAGGGGCGGCGACCGTAATGTGGCTGGGGCGCATGAGTCGACGGTGGCAATTTTGGTGGCGGCGCAACAGTTGACGGCGCCATCCCATGTGGCGGATGAGACAACGGCGCCAATTTTGGCAGTGGCGATCAGTCCACTGCTCCTCGATCGACGTGGCTGACAAGAGAAAAGCTGTGGTCGAGTCGACAGCAGTGTTAGGAAATCGTAAACTACGCTAGGCATATAGCTTAACGTGTGTTTGGAATTGTTGTTGCGTAGCGACAATACCTTCACAATCTCATCCTTCATGTCTTCTAACGTGCATGTTTCCTCGTCGACCAACAGCTTGTAAAAACCCTAACAGCTTGCGAAATCCTAGTTGTAAAAAGTGATTTTCGGATGCAAAGTGTTCGAGAATGTGATTTTGAAACATAATTGAAGCCCTAACATCTTGCAAAAACCTAACAGCTCGCGAAACCCTAACAGATTGCACGGGCCCCAGCACTACCGCTAAGGACCGTCGCACTGATGCGCGGGACTCCTGCTCTACTGCGCGGGTCCTTACCGCTCATGTGCGCGGGACACCAGCACTAGCGCTCTGGGCCCCTGCATTGATGCGCAGGAACCCTGCTCTAGTGCGGGGGACCCCTACTCCAGTGTGTGGGGCCTGCACTGATGCGCGGGACCCCAGCACAAGCACTCGGGTTGTTTGTTTAATATGTGTTAAGATTAATAATCGAATGCTCAAGGATAAAAAGAGACCGATTTACATGGTTCGGATAGATATCCTACTCCACGGGCCGCCAAGAAACAATATCACTATTCACAGTCGGGATACACCCTCAAGTTCACTTTTCTCTCATTACAGTGTTCAAACAATGCGGAGAGCTTTCTTTAGGAAAAATCTCTATGTAAAGTGTATCTCTCTCGAATTTCCTTTGTCTTTCTCCCTTTTTCCTTCTCAATATATCCGTTCGTCCCTCCTGTCCAGCTCGCCCCTTGGGACCACTTAAAAGCACTCTCTGTTACAACCTAGGATACAACAACTACAGGTGTACTATTGTTAGACTGGCATATCCTCCTTCTGGCCATAATGTCCTCCAATCGGTGCCCTCCACGTGTCCCCTGGTCGGCGACAAACAATGCCTCGCCTCCTCAAACATCTCGTTGTCAGGGCCATTTGTACTTCCTCCGTACACTACCTTTGACCTCCAACTCTCCCACTCATTTGCCCCATATCTCGAAAGCTAACCTTTCTAGATTACTAGATCAGGAGGAGTGCTGGATCGAAGACCACCCTTCACGCAAGATATATACTAAGACGAAGTGAGAAGTTGTTTGAAAGTTCATCTGAGTAGAACTGAGATCATTTTATTCAAAACATACCAACTTAGTTCCACGTCCAACTGAATGTAAATGTCGTCGAAGCAAAAAGCTTGAGGAATAAGATACTACGAATCTGGCGAGAAGAGTTTAACTAGGTGGATCGTAAAATCGGTGTTAGTGAAGCAAAGTCTTCTAGTAAATATGATTATTTAATGGAAATAAGTGGATATTTAGAAGGAGTTAGCATGCAAACTTCCAGAAATAAATTTGTGCATACACTGGCAAACCACTCTTCACACAACTCACAACGCACAAATTCACAGCTGAGTGCTTGATAACTTTCGCATTTAAACTTCACTTTCAGATTGAGAACCGGTTGTCAGTTCAAACTAGATCAATTATCAACCGAAACCGCTAAAAGAGCGAAAAAAGAGAATAGTTATTCATATCCCTCTAAACGCCGAAAGACAAAAAAAAGCACACAAATCGTGCTACACAGCATATCGTGCAAAAGCGAGAAGTGTTGTGAGACTGTAGTTTTTATATTGTACCAACTTCTTTTAATTTAATAACTCAATTGAAGCTAATCTTTGTGTAAGGTATAACATTAATTTTGGCTTCCTTCATTGAAATATATCTTATAGTATTACGCAAATCATCAAAATGATGCCACGTGTCATAATAATAATTTGTTATAAATTAGAAAACAAATATAATAAAACATGAAACTACCCACTATCATACTCCGCACTAATAATTTTGACTTCCTTCATTGAAATATATAAATAATATACTCCCTCCATCCCAGTAACTTTTGTACATTTTACTAAATCGGACGTCCCACTATTTTTTGTACATTTTCATATTTAGCAAAAAACTATCACACACAATCAATATAATAATATTAAATATTCTTAAAAGACGTGTCACACCCATACGCTTTTCTACTACTATAGTATTATAATATGGGGCATTTTCATTTCAGGCCCTCCCATAACTATCATTTAGGATTCAGGCCCTCTTGGCAAAAAATTTAGTTTTAAGGACCCATTTTTATGCAGTACCACTTCATTGCTCTTACATACCAGTATGTTGAAATTCTGTACCACAAAACCATAATTCGGTACCAGTTTATGATCATCTGATACCAGTTTATTTTATGCAGTACCATTTTATTGCTTTGACATACCAGTATGTTCAAAGTTTGTAACACAAAACGATCATTCTATACTAGTTCATATATCTTTCGTACCACTTTTTTACACCGCACAAAATGGGTCCTTTAACCTAAAAAATTCTCAAACAAGGCCTGATTCGAAATCAAACCCTTAATGGGGCCTGATTTCGAATTGACCCTTATAATATTCAGTTTCTTAAAAACCGTACCACTTCTCAAATGTACAAAACATACCGGGACGGAGGTAGTATATATATAGGGATTTTTAAACATAAATATCCATTTGAAAAAAAATTTGTAAATCAGTACCTTGTCGGCTTTTTTTATATATAGGTACCTAACAGAATAATTTTTTTGCAGATAGGTACCCGATCCGCAGTAGGTACGCCATACAACACATTTAGGTACCATATATCAACGTATTTTGGTACATCAATACAGGTAGAATTGGGCAACAGCTTTCCGCAAGGTACTGTATGTAACGTATATAGGTACCATATACGAGTACCATATAGATGCGTAACGCGGTACGCAAGACACATATGAAAAGGTACGTTAACACCAGGAAAATGGTACCCCCAATCGAACGGGTACTTAACTAAAAAAATTTCTGACATGGGTACCTATGTGTAAAAATTTTATTCAATTAGGTATTTTTCTATAGATTACACACATATATATATATATATATATTTATATATATATTGAGCTCGATAAATTAATTAATAATAAAAAATACCATAGACCAAATGAATTTCCTTGTCCTCATCAGATTCGTTTGGTAAATAACGACAAACGTAAAGGACGTCGAAAAGAAAATAGGTTTTTCCACAAGCTGCATTGTGTGGACTTGTCTCAAATACAGACGACGAACCCGCTCACATACTTAGATATATCTAGTCATTCTGCGTCCCTAAATTTTTGTCAGAGGTATCAACAACAACAGCTTGGATCTAAGTTGAGAAAGTTCAATCTTATTACAAGTTAATCTTGAAAAAGGTATATTCGTCCCCGTATACAGAGAACTGATGGATCCTACGCAGATAAGGTGTTATATGGTTATTATTGTGTGCTTCTCACTTGCGTCTGCCCTCTCTGCTTCAACGACGTTCATTTCAGGTTTGATTTCTTGAACTGCTTGCATTAAAAATCTTAATGTTGTAATCGTTTGTGTAAGAATAAATGAGATGCAGATGGTGTGTTTGGGCCTTATGCATCAAGTGAAAGGAAGCTTCTTCAAATTCCTAAAGGTAAGCCCTTCATTAGAAATTGAGACTTCTATCCTAAAACGATGATATGTAAACTTGTCTCTTGTTATATAAGAGAATCTCACAGCTTATTTGGGACAACACCCAGTTTTTTATAATCTCAACATTCATGTTGCTTTGTAGTTCCATTATCTTGCTAGAACCTAAAATCATAGACATAAAGAAGACAAATCGCGTTTACTAGCCGCTAACTGTGCGTCTAGTATGCAGAGTTCATATGTGGAAAGGAATATTTTTAGTCATGCATCGAACAACGATACTCTTTGCTTTGATCGGTGTACCTCGACACATTTTCTTTTCTTGTCCTAACCAAATTTGCAAGCCAAACGCACCATAAAAGAAGTTTAGGCAATAAAATAATCAGATTGTGTTGGTCGTAATCTGGTTTTCCTAGGTTGCCCGGTGGACTTCGAGAACCAAAACTACACGATATTAACGAGCCAGTGCAAGGGACCTTCTTACCCGTTGGACATGTGTTGCTCCGCCTTCAAGCAGTTCGTTTGTCCCTTTGCGGAACAACTAAACGACCACTCGAACGATTGCCAAAGGACAATGTTCAGTTATATCTATCGATATGAGGGTTATAGCCAGGGGCACATATTCGCCAGGTGTCGGGGAGATGAGTCCGGGCGCGTATGCCCGTCGCTGCCTCCCTTATCGCCTTCGGGTGAAAAGAATAGCGCATGTGGCTTTGGTCGCGTTTTTAATTTTCAGCTATTTGCGATATTTTTCTATGTTTTTTTCTTAGGCTGTGTTTGGTATGAGGGATTTGATGCGGAACGAAAAGATTATGCTTAATGGCACACGATGCGGATTCATCTTTATCATTTCTTTTTCCTTCCATTTTCTTTTCCGCCGTGAATTCTACGAGCCAAACGCACTCTTATGGTTTTAGCTATGAAAATTAATAAATCCTAGACCTAAATGTATTTTACGAGATGCCTTTGAAGCTCTCAAGGCATTGAATCTAAACTTTCAGAAGCTCATGCATTTTACGAGATTTCTAGAGGTTGGACGAGTTTTCAGAACGTACCTGATATGAGTAATGCATCAAAAATGTTTTTCGAGACACCATCACAGCCGTCAATGTCGAGTTCGAGTAGTGCGCCATCTCAGACTAACAGCTGCAGGAAAAGTTGCAGGCTACCTGTACCACTCTTGCGGACGAGACACAGACATGTGGCTCTGCAGCGTCGCAAAACATAAATGTTAGTCGGAAATTACCGGCTACAAAATTGTAGTCGGCGACGGTATTTCCAACTACTTGCCGACTACTCGTTTTTCACCGCGAGACCGAGTAAGATATGGGGTCTATCGACTACAATTTGTAGTCGGTAGTTTTATTTTTTTTTGGTAGTGATTGAAATCGTGACTGCATGTTAAACTTGTTCGAACCATAATCGTCAGTTCAAAACCCGAATGAGAATCATCTGAATGAAGATCTTATTACGGTTTAACGGATGTCGACCCGTAACTGACGGAAACTAACACTAATCAACCATTACAACGACTCAAGCACCAAATTAGTATACACAAAAGAAAGAAATAGTCAAACGTCACGCCACAAACAGTCATTACAAAAGGACACAAGTGCAAAGATTCTTCACACAACTACACCTACACGTTACAAAATATGCTTAGCATTAGCATCTATCTATAAAATGATAAAATGATTCCCAATTTCTTTTTTTTTTCAGGGCAATCATATCATTGGAATCTCTACAATGACCCAAAACCAAAAAAAAAAAGAAATTCCACTCACCACTTCACCATCCATATGCTTCTTATTCTCCCACCTTCTAAGCGTAATGAATCCAATCATCATCTTCTCGACAAAGCATCCCAAGCCATTCTTACCATCAATCCTCAGAAGGCTGTCCAAAACCATCCAACCCGCATTCGGGACCCGCCAAATCCTCCAAACCCGCAAAGAAATCATCGTCGAGGGGAACGTCAGAATCTTTAATCGCCAAAGCGTCGTCTTCATCCTCGGCCTCGATCTCGAATTTCTCTGAGCTGCTAGACGGCGGAGATGGGATATCACCGCCCGTGGAAGTGGCGGCACTGCCGCCGGCGGCGGCGGTGGTGGTCCTTGTTGTTCCGGCGAGGGAGCTCCGGTGAGTGGGCATTGCGTGGTTGTGCTCCGACGAGTATGTGACGATGAACGTCGACGGGTCTGATCTGTCGCGTTCCACCTGTTTTCTCGCCGGGCAACTCTTTGATGTGCTGCATTTGTAGTATCCCCTGTTTTTTTGTTAAGGAAAAAAAATGCAAATGAGATGAGATGAATCTTTTACAATTTAGTTTTAGCTATCCTATCATAACATTATTGTAAAAAAAAACAGATCAAGCCCAAGTTAGATACAAACTCTCAGTCCCAGTTCCTATATTAACCTTATGGATAAGAGAGTTTGAATTCCTATTTCTTTCTTTTATTTTTCTTTCGGCAATCAGTCTCGGATTAGCTATTCAATCTCGTCATTGCTAATCTACTCATCACTGCAATGATTTAAGAACCAGGCGAACAAAATTAGCAAATATGAGAAGTGATTCCAAGTTTCCTTCCTTTTTTTTTTTTTCAAGCAGCTCGTAATATGAACAACAGTGAATATTGCTATCTTTGGCAAGCACAGTGTGAGTAAGTAAGAAGGAGAAGGGAACAGTGGTAATGAATGAAGAAAAAACCTAGGATAAGGTGAGCCTTTAATGGGTTTCTGTCCATATTTTCTCCAAGACCACGAGTCTGAAGATAGCTGCTCCACAGGAACACGACAAACCTTTTTCAAACTGATTTTCCTGAACCCAAATTTCAGACAAACAAATACAAATCAGAACATCTTCATCCAAGAAGACGATGGTGATAATGAAAAAACTAGAAAGAAAAAGAAAAGACAAACCTTTTCTTGCTCCTCGGACAAGGTTTAGAGCCGTTAGCCACAGAAAGAGAGTGGTGCTGCTTTTGCGTAGGCAATTGCTCGAAAACTATGTGCTGCGTTTGGCCGTTAATAAATTTCCTCTGTTGCTCGCCAGATAGATCTGTTAATCCATTAAGAACAGAGAGTGGAGAAATGGGCAAACTCTGAGAAGGAGAAAGTGCTGTTATCTTGTTAGTCGCTTGACTCTGTTGCTGCCTTGGATTTGGGTAAAAGGGCTTGTAAATTTCGTGCAAGTCTGAAGCTTCAGCGTATGTCCTTGGAGAAAAGGGATCTTGGCACCTTGTAATGGAAAAGTTTGTCCAATCTTGGTGGGAAACGGTGGCTGTTGCTGTTCTCGAGCAGGCAGCGGCGGCGCTGGATGCGGCGGCGCAGCTTCTGACCACCGCGTGAAGGTCCCAATCGGCGGCATCCATTACGTTTTTCTTTTCTCCGCTTTTTTTGTGGTGAGGAGAGAGGTAGAAGAGACAAAAGAAGAAGGCGCTGACTTTCGAAGGTGGGGTAACGGTAGAGAGAGGAATGAAGGGTTTTTGTAAAGAAATGAGTGGAAAAGGAATAAGGATATTTATTTCTATTGAGTTGGTTGACTATGGAAATAGTCAAAAGGTTTTTGTACAGAAAAGTCAGACGTGTGTTCATGTGTAAGAGAACACACTGGTAATAGACTTTGCCGACAAATGTGTACTTGCGATGGCCACGTGGTTTACGTCTGACGCTCCTTCGTAGGCGCGTGCGTGCACTCAACAACACTGTGTTCTATTTGACTTGCCACTATGTTGCAAACGAATCGAATCAAATCGAATATTGCCCATATAGTATTTGGATTGGTTTATTTTTTCGAATATTTCGATTCAAATTCATTTTTTATTCGAATCCCAAAATTGATTCGTATTCAATTCGATTATGATATTCGAATATATTCGACAATATTTGAATATGGGATTTGAAATTTTTTACAATACTTGTATAAAACAAAAATACATGATAAAGGATTTGATGAAAAAACCGTTTCAACTTTGTGTTAAATAGAATTTTTTTTATTTTATTTTAACAAAGGATTTTATGGGTTAAATGTTGTGTTCTTGCAAGAATACTTGGCCCTAATAGCTTAGTTTTGGGCCCTACTATCTTAGTATTTGATATGGGCCAACTTAATTGCAAATATTATAGTATATTATGTTATTTAACTATAATAAATTATTCGAATCCGAATATTCGTATAATATTCGAATCGAATCTTGACTTATTCGTATTCATATTCGGAAAGTATTCGAATTGAAAAAATATTCTTATTCGGATTCTATATTCGAATAGTAAATTTCGAATCGAATATCGATTCGAATAAAAAAATTTGATTCATTTGCAACCCTACTTGCCACCGAATAGACCTTGGTTCAATGCAACCATTATTTTCTTGAAATTTTTTTATTAAAATAGTGCGTTTTAAATTCAATATTAAAATAGCGTAAATTAACAAAAAGAGCAAATCCTGGGTAATAGATGCGACTAATAACCTTTCACGGGCCAGTTAAAAAATATGTTGGGCCAATCGTTGGTCCAATAACTCAAGCCGCCGCGTCTAATAGCCGCGACGCCGCATCCAATAACCGCAGCGGCGGGTTTAATAAACCCGATCTCTTCTCTTCTTCCTCCTCACTTCGTATTCTCCTTATCCCGCGATGCCTAGGGGTGGGCATCGGGTCGGGTAATTGGGTATCGGGTAGTTCGGGTTCGGGTTAAGATTTTCACTACCCGAACCTGACCCGATCTACGTCTGGTACCTGCTTGTCGGGTATATATCGGGTTCGGGTACCTGACGTCGGGTACCCGATTTTGAATTGGAAATATGACTAAAAATATTATAATGCAATATAATCAAAATATTATCACTTATAATTTTTGGATATGTTATTTTTAATAAATATAAGATATACATATTTTTATGTTTCTTAATAAACTTTGAGAATATATTTTTAAATTTTATAATGATTTATGCATTGATAATACAATATCACTTGTTAATTATACAATTAAAATAAGAAATTAATTGAAATAATTGTTTAAAACTTCAACATCACTCAACTTAGATATTGATATCTAAATATGGAACTATTAATTTTTACTGTTTATGTACAAAAACTAATTTCTTTTAAAAAAATAATATATTTTATACCCGAATAACCCGATCGGGTAGTAAATTACTACCCGATACCCGACCCTATTATAATTATCGGGAATTGGATAACCCAATACCCGATAAATAACCCGAACTACCCGATCCAAATTACCCGAACCCGATCGTTGTTGCTATTTCAGGATAGTGATCGTTGTAACGATATGTTATCCAATTTGGAGCCCTTGACACTCCTTTGACCATCAGTGGTTAAAAAGCGTTGCACGGTCGTATTATGGAGAAGTTGGATACAATGTCTTTTTACGGTATGTACAGTTGTGATCTCAGAAGATAGATCCACACTTGATTACGGCTCCTGTAGAGAGGTGGTGGAAGGAGACGCTTACGTTCCACATGCATGTGGGGCAGGTGACAGTTACACTAGAGGACGTCGGTTGGGAACTCCCCATCGACAAAAGCCCTATTTTCTTTCAGTTTTCCTTCTAAGAAAATAAAAAAATAAAAATACATAACTACAAGTTACAACAACATACAACCTTACCATATAAATAAATACATATCAATAAAAAGTGAAGAAAAAACAAATAATCGGGCTTGAACTATAATAAGTTGTCAATGTCTCGGTGTAGAGGAATCAAATCCAATTTACTCTCTACGTTATTATTGCATCGGTATAATATTTGTGTTCGATACATATTCGTCTATGCTTCTTCGCAAGAATATTTGAATTTCAGTTTTTCTTTTTTTTTCTTTTTAAGTAAGCTGTTTATGTCACCGTCATTTCTTCTTCTCCGATTGTCCTCATTGGCATCGACTACCTCTTTTTGTAACAATATAGAGCAGTATAGAAGAAAACCACAACCAAAAACTAAAGCAAAGCAAAACTTTTGAACCAAACTTTTCTATATCTAATATAAGATAGTTTTTACACAAGGTGATGTATAAACCTACGTACAGTTAAACATAACATAGAGATTTCTTAACTGCTATGAGAAACATAGGTGCAAACTGCAAACACAACAACATTTATTTAAAATATGAAAAATTAATTTCACTAATTAACAATACTCCCCCTAAGTGAAACCTTCCATCAACAACGCCAAGTGCATCTTTGCGCTCCCAAGAGCCTTGGTAAAGATGTCTGCAACTTGGGCTTCTTCTTGAAATATCGTCAAAGTTATACTCTAGCTTTTGAGAGTTCGGACAACATCGCAAGGGAACTGAACAAATCTACGATATCCGCAGATCTAATAGTGATTCCATCCTTGAGAACATTTGACGATAAGTTAATCACTTCATTCTCGTTCTTCTTAGTTATTTTGCGATAAGCTTTCAGTCTTAAAGCACTAGTATTTCCCTTTTTGATGCTGAAAGGGGAGAAATTTGCGTAACTAATGATATATGAGTCTAAGAACTTCCTTTGATATTCATGATGACTTGCGATTGCCTATCTTAGTGCTTATTTGTGCTGACTAAATTTGCATAAAAAATATCTACACACATGCAGGCGAGCGTAATGGTATGTGAATTCTGAATTTTTTGCCTATATGATATCTATGCTCTGAGTCGAACTTTGAATTTATGCTCTGTACAGTTGGAATATCTTCATTTAGGCAGGGGAGCAAACTAGTGTAACTTGGTAAAATCTTCGAACTTCAGTAATATTTTTGCTCTGATGCTTGATCGTTTTACTTGGAATATCTGCATAAAAGACATGGAATATGTGCACTCACGACTGGAGAGAGAGTGAAAGAGGAGGGAGGGAGGGAGAGAGAAATTTGTATTTCCAAATTAAAACTTAAAAATTTTATATTTTAGCATTTTGTGTTTAGTTTAGGTTTTGGTTAGGATCTAGGGTTTAGATTTATGATATGGGTCTAGGGGTTTAGAGGTTACGATTTAGGGTTCAAGGTTCAAGATTTGGGTTAGGGTTTAGGGTTTAAGGTTCATTGTTTAGGATTTAGAGTTCACGGTTTAGGGTTCAGGGTCTAGGATTGAGTTTATGGTTCGTTGTTCAGGTTTAGGATTTAGGATTTAGGTTTCATGGTTCAAAGTTTAGGGAAAAGTAATAAAGGAGAAAATAATCCAAGAAGATAAACGAAAAAAATATATTAGGATATGTACATGGGGTCCAGAATTTATTTTTCTCTCTTACAGGTGAATTTGTCATCACTCTCTAATATTTTATCTCTTTAATTTCTTTTTATTGTAAAATGTATAATTTTAACATCAACAATATAATTAAACAGGATCTCGTCCGCCTCCAAATACCTAAAACAGATTAAAAGATATCAGCTCCAACTTTGCCCGTCAACAGATCAAATGGCTCAGAAATAAGTTGCTTTATTTTTATTATTTTGTGGAAGATCAGATCCGTATGTTTCATTTCCTCGTTCTTATTCTGAAACTCTATATATATATATATATATATATATATATATATATATATATATATATATAGACACACACACATAACTAAGCGTAACGAGTGTAAAGTGTAAACTAACCTAATCAGCTGATTCGTCCGTGGTGATTATGCTTAAAAAGTCAACTTTAATCTTAATCACAATGGGCAAGGGATATAGATCACAAAACTTGCTTGGCTTTGCATCTTTGCTTCGTTAGTAAGATATAAAGAACTGCATGTTCAATATGCGTCCATTTTCGCCAAAAATCTTAGATCTTCACGACTTCCGGCACTTCTATACACTCTAATCTCATAATAAATTTACATGGAATACTAACGTCAAAATTACGTCTATGCACAACTAAAAGCCAATCTTTGAGGCCAAATAAAAACAAAGTCGTTCCAATACACGCATTCATTCAACGAGCCAAAGGTTAAGAATTCTTCGTTCCCAAAACAACTACTATTCGGCGAATCCATAGAGGAAACAAAATTCGTTACTACCACAAAAATGAATTACCCAACTAACAAGCACAGAAATAGTCCCTCCTCAAACAAGCACAACTACTGCAAGAAACCCCCAATATTCTTCCTAATCCTCTTCGCCATCCCATCTCTTCTCCTCACTCACACGCTCTCCACCCGCCGAACATGCGCCAACCCGCCCACGCCATCGTCCCCCAAGTCTTCGTGGGCCGGTGACCTCCGCCTAGCCGAGTTCTCATGGAACCACCTCGACTTCTCCGGAAACCAAATCCCGCCCCCGCCCTCCCTAAAAATTGCCGTCTTCTCCCGAAAATGGCCCGCAGGCTCCGCCCCGGGCGGCATGGAACGCCACGCCCTAACCCTACACACTGCCCTCGTCCGCCGCGGCCACAGAGTACACGTCTACACCTCTCCGCCCATCGAGAATACCCCGCCCTTCCCCTCTGGGCCGGGCCCCACCGTCCACTGGCACGACGGCGAGCCCGGCAAGTGGAGGTACAACATGGCTTGGGCGCAATTTCTAGAAGAGAACGCCAAAGAACCGTTCGACGCCATACATTCCGAAAGCGTAGCCCTACCATACTGGCTAGCCAGAGAGGTCCCTAACCTGGCCGCGTCTTGGCACGGGATAGCCCTAGAGAGCCTTCATTCGAGCATCTACCAAGATTTAACTAGGAAGGCAAACGAGCCCATGTCTCCTTCGTTCAACCAAAGCATGCAGTTTATGATCCATAAAGTCCTCAATGAAATAAGGTTCTTCTCAAACTACGCACATCATGTGGCCACGAGCGACAGCTGCGGGGAGATGCTTAGGGACGTCTACCAAATCCCGAGCCGACGGGTCCACGTGATAGTCAACGGTGTGAACGAGGACGAATTCATACAGGATACGGGATTAGGGTTAGGGTTCAGGTCGAAGATAGGGATTCCCACCAATGCGACTGTTGTACTCGGAGTGGCCGGGCGGCTCGTGAAGGATAAGGGTCACCCGATTCTTTACGAGGCATTTTCGAAGCTCATGTTGGAGCACCCTAACGTTTACTTGGTCGTGGTGGGCGTCGGGCCATGGCGGGATCGGTACAAGGAGTTGGGCCCGCAAGTCGTGGTGTTGGGCTCGATGAGCTCGTTGGAGCTTCGGGCTTTTTATAACGCTATTGATGTGTTTGTGAACCCGACGCTTAGGCCGCAGGGGATCGATCTTATGCTGACCGAGGCGATGGTGAGTGGGAAGCCCATTTTGGCATCGAGGTTTCCGAGTATTAAGGGGACTATTGTGGTGGACGACGAGTTTGGTTTCTTGTTTGCGCCTAACGTGGAATCGTTGAGAGAAGCCTTGGAGTTGGTTGTTAAGGAAGGGTCGGATAGGCTGAGGGAGAGAGGCGAGGCTTGTCGGAAGTACGCGTCCTACATGTTCACAGCCACGAAGATGGCTTTGGCTTATGAAAGGTTGTTCCTTTGTATCAAGAATGAGACGTATTGTTTGTACCCGTAGCATGGTATATCTCTTGATCATATATGATATTTTAATATTGAACGTACGCTAGTTTTCATTTTATGCACCTTTTGATCACACGTCATTGATGACATAGCTCACGGGGTCCAAACGTTAAGTATTTGATGCGCATTGACATATCACATTAAATCTGTAATCACATATCCGCATACATAGTCATATAAAGGTAAAATGTCCATATAAAGTAAACCAACGGATTGACATGTTCATACTGTACTTGGTATTTGATTCCAATTCCAATTCTTCTTGTCGTAAAGTTAAATAAGCTCAAACTTCCTCATGTACTTTGTTCAAAATAAAGATTGTTAGGGAGGTGCCATCGGAATACCATATTTTGATGTGTTCCCAGATTATTTGACTTCCATGAAGCCATGTCCCTTCATATTTTCTTATTGCTGGATCAACTTTTTAGGCCTCTTAATCGGTCTTAGTTGGGCTTGAAAACAAGGCTAGGTTGCGGGCTCGCTTAGCTCTTGATCAATTAATTCTAAGGTATTAAAGCATTTGGCCTGGCCCTCTTTAGTTGGCCTAGACTCTTGATCAAAAGTTTGAGAATTAAATGATCAAGAGCTGAGCGAGCCCGTGACCTAGCCTTGTTTCCAAGCCCAACTAAAATTGGTTAAGGTGCCTCCAAAGTTGATCCAGCAACAAGAAAAACTGATGATCCGAAGAAGTCTAGGTGTAAATATTGTGAGAAACTGATTGGTTGTAGTTTAAAAATTGGGACTGAGCAATCACATCCAAAGAGGGTGTCCAAAAGCCCTGCTCGGTTGGATCTGAAGCAAAAGAAAATGGATGTTCATTTGAAATCTGTTGTGAACAGTGTTGGTACAACAGAATTTATCAGCATTCCAAACTTGTGGCAATTTGATCAAGAATCGTTTAGGAGGGCACTATCTCGAATGATAGTATTGGATGAGATACCCTTTCGGTTTGTGGAGCGAGAAGGTTTTCGTATCTTTTGTAAAACTTTGAATCCTCATATTGTCATTCCTTCACGATTTACGGTAGCGAAGGATTGCTATAGCTTCTATTTAGAAGAAAGAAACAAGATTAAGGATTTTTTCAAGAAGCTTTCTTCTAGGGTTTATCTCACAACTGATACATGGACGTCTGGTCAAAATATGAGTTACACATGTGTATTCGATGAGAGCTTTGATGTATTCGATGATTTGGACTTCAATTTGGAATACATTTGATGCTGTCGGCGTATTAATTTGGATTCTTTAATCTATCTATTTTATGTTAATTTTTGTTTCTGAGTTTCAGCTTATGTTAGTTATGTACTACTGAATATTTATCGTTGACTGTTGTGCTGTGATGACTTGATGACTTATAATTTTCATAGTTTGAACGTTGTGTGTTGAAGATAATTAGCATAAGTCTTCCTTTCGAAATCTGTTTAGAACTCCCAATTGTGGAATACGATACAAATTTTATAGAAAAAATTGTTGCAATTAACAACAAAAAATGTAATAATTTCAATTTATTAAACTCGGATATCCGATTTTAATATCCGAATAAATCGGATATCCGATATTCGGATAGCCGATTAAAACCGACAGGATACGGATATCATTTTTAGATATCCAAAAATCGGATATCCGGTTTTGGCGGTCCTACAATCATCCCATTTTGTTCTATTTACTTTTTTCCAACAAATTATCAAAAGTTCTGTTGAAATCAAATAAAGATAAACCAATATAGGAGTCAAAGATGATAGAGTAACAAAAATGTCAACTAACGCATTAAACCATCTCCTTTCCTATCGTTCTTATTACATAGATATTAAATCTTGACCATTATTGTTTTTCCTTCACTTCTTACTCAAGGAAACCGTTATTATGAAATATAAAGGTCTCTCTACGGCAATATACTCTGCTGCCTTCATCGAATAGCGATTGAACACATCGTCAATGGTCGAGCTTTCAAATCTGAAATGATTAGCCAGCATAGGCTCCATGAAAGCTCGAAGACAATCAGCCACGATTTTCCCACTTGTGTGTTTGTCAAAGCTCAAACCGTCGTTATCAATATCATTACCATCCCACGGAATATGAGAAATCTCCATCTTATCTAAATTGAACGACCCTTCTTCTAAAACTAGTGACATGACTTCTTCTCGACATGGTGTATAAAAGGGAATGTTAAACGAGTAAAGGTCAACATCACGTACATGTCCCTAGAACATTTCAAAGGCATTGTATTCAAAGTTAATTAATGATATGCGTAAAAATAAAATAAAATATACACTATTTTCAATAATTTAACACGCGAGAGCATATCATCTCCTTTAGTCGACTTAAACCGCATAACTCATCTTCTTCTTCGACGTAAACACACGTGAACATCATTACACGCCACATTTACAAAAGGATTGACGACATTGAAGTTGAGCTAAATGTGATGCGCGGCCATGCCAACGTGCGCTTAAGTCGAAGAAGAAACTGATTATTAGGTTTTTTAACACTGAAGTGAGATTGGTCCTGCGTGTCAAATCTCGACAAGGGTAACGATTAACTTATTCGGGGGATTAATACGGCCCAAAATTGGTAACATTGGGGACTAAAAAAGTAGTATCTTGGGATATGAGAGACTAGAAACGCCATAACCCAAACGTCGGGGAATATGTCATTGTCACGAAATGTAATATATAAAATTAAATCCCAACATGGCATGATAACCAAACCACAAAATCTCATGCAAAACAGTCGAGGCAATGACTCATATACTTGAGATGGAAAACCCCTTGTAAATTTCAGTGCATGCATGTAGTAATATATTCAGTTTAAATCGAATACCTCGGTGGCCATTTCAAGAAGAGTTTTGGCTAGTAGCGTGAATTGCGAGTTAGTGTCTTCAAGATTATGATCCGATAAACTTCTGCCTAAAAACGTCAAAACCATACGCCCGCCTGGTATTACTTCCACGCCCCGCATCCTTAAAAACTTGGAGAAATCACTTTTATATTGGTTTTCGTACGCTCCGAGCACTTGTGGAGGACTTGTCCCCGCTAGGCATATATTTTCTTTGTTCTCCTTATCGAGTCCTTGAGGAACCTAACAAAGAGTATAACATTAGCATATTAGTTCATGGATAGAAGGTAAGAGTTTGACGATATAACATGTAATAAATACCCTCGAGAGCCAATGAAGACTGAAGGATGAGTAGGCAAAGTGGAGACTGTTTCTTGAGAACAACCTTCCGTAGAAAGATTTGGGCAAGCCATAGACTAAACAATTTTCGTATAAGTATTTCGAACTCGATAGAAGCTTGAAAAGATTGTTGAAGTCGTTGTCTGGAAGATCGTTGAGAAAGACCTCTATCTCGGGTAATTGAGAGTGGTTTTTATTACACAAACGCTTTATCGCAGCGATGATTATATTCATGGAGAAGAGTGAGTTCGGCCCTGACGAACAACCTAGGTCGACAATCTTCATGCAGTTGGGTAAGCACTTACTGTATTTGTTGATTATGTCTTCGAGGACCTCGTATAGTACAAACCGCGTTTTTGAGATTACGGCTTTCTGCAATATATATAGTGAAATCATTTTACGTTGCACGCCGATCGAATAAGACGATATATGAATTTCTATTGTCAATATATGATCGTAAATTGAGATGTTATAAAGAAAACGTACTTGAAGGTTTGAGTTGTTTGCATAGCTCTTGGGACCATTCCCAGCGTTCATGTGAAGAAGTTTCATTTCCTCCATAAGCTTACGCGCGCAATGCAACTTTTCTATGAAATTCCAGATGAATTTTAGTCCTTTATTGTGAAAGAGAAGTGATGCTATTATAATACTTATATCTTGATCACAAAGTTTACCTATATGCAATAAATACATTTGTCGTTCGTGCGCAATCACGATCTACGACCCTAACCATGCATCTGTGTATGCCCATTAGATGGCCGTGTAATGGCCCGAATAGGCTGCCACGTTTTTGCTATCGATAGACCATTTGTAAATTTAAAAAGAATAATATAATATTTATAATTGAAATGAGAAAATAAAATCAAGCTCGAGCATTGATTAACCAGAATCAACAATGTGGTAACACATTTTAATTTTTACTTCTTATTGTGTTAGGGTTGATATATGATATCCTCTCATTTTTAATTCCGTGAGCTTATATAACATTAACTAGGTGATGTGCATGTATGGTGATTTGTATAGAAAGTGCGACGAATGATAGTCAACGGGAACCCAAATTGCACGAAATCTGGGGATGTAGATGTAGTTTCTTAATGCTTTCTTATAAGGGTTAATTACGAGTCAGACCCTAATAATATTCTCAACTAGTGTTCAGGCCCCAATCAAATTCCATTTAGTATGAAAGACATGCTTTTCAAAATTCTTAGAGAAAAATACACAAACTACGCGATATGACATATTTACCCCTAACAGATGCAAAAATTACAAACTTTTGCCATCATTTTCTCCAACGAGCTGGCTAATCTTCAAGCTCGATTTCCACCTATAATCTCGACATTCGTGAGCAGACGAGGTCCGACCCTGACCCGTCGTCGTAGTAGAGCTCGAAGGAGGCCACAGGCGAGGCGACAGGCTGCCGGAGCTTAACTTAATTTTTTTGTTTGTCCAAATCACTTGGTGACGTATGACACATCTCTTCTAGTAAATAACAAATCGTCACACAAAAATACCACATCTTACATTAGAAATAACGATCCATATATTGGTAATAACACAGTCTGTATACAACCCATAGATCGGGAGAAAAAGAACGAAATCACAAAACGACACTAAAAATAGATGAAAACTGCATAAATCATGTCGTTATTGACTCGATAAGGTAAAGTAGACCTCAATTTCTCATGGGTACCTCGAATTTATACCGATTAGTTGTAAGAAACGGATATTATATTTTCCCTAAATCGTGTAAAAAAGAAATACTTATAACATAAAAAAAAACAAATATCTTATGGTTAATAACTGATATTGACTTAGAAGTAACACTTCGTGAAAGGTAATAACGCATTGTCTGTCGTAAATAACACATTATGTATACAACCAATGGATCGGGAGAAAAAGAACGAAAATCACAAACGACACTAAAAAACAGATGAAAACTGCATAAATCACATCGTTATTGACTCAATAAGATAAAATAGACCTCAATTTCTCATGGGTACCTCGAATTTATACCAATTAGTTGCAAGAAACGAATATTATATTTTCCCTAAATCGTGTAAATAATAAATACTTATAACATAGCAAAAAATAACAAATGTCTTATAGTTAATAACAAATTTTGACTTAGAAGTAACACGTCACTGAAAGGTAATAACAAATTGTTTGTCGTAAATAACACAGTCTGTATACAAGTAATGGATCGAGGAATAAAACAAAAATCACAAACGACACTAAAAAACAAGATGAAAAGTGCATTAATCATGTCGTCATTGACTCAATAAGGTAAAATAGACCTCAATTTCTCATGGGTACCTCGAATTTATACCGATTAGTTGCAAGAAACTTATATTATATTTTCCCTAAATCGTGTAAAAAATATACTTATAACATAGCAAAAAATAACAAATGTCTTATGGTTAATAACAAATTTTGACTTAGAAGTAACACGTCGCTGAAAGGTAATAACGCATTGTTTGTTGTAAATAACACATCTGTATACAAGTAATGGATCGAACGGAATAAAACGAAAATCACAAACGACACTAAAAACAGATGGAAAACTGCATAAATCTCATTGTTTGTGACTAAATAAAGTTTTCCCGTCCTCATTTCAGATGGGTCTTACTAATAAAGACGAATTTTTTATGTATCGAATGAATTCGTGCTTCCACCCCCAAATCAAAAATTTCGTCCATAAATCGATTCAATATCAACTTTAACGGCCGAACAAGGTAAAGCGACTGAATAAGATAAAATCGAATCAAACAAGTCTTAATATTAAAATAAAAAATAAGTCGGTAACCATGAAATTGAGAAATTTTAGCTTTCTCTAAGACTAAAACGTTTTTTAAGTGAGTAACAGTTTACACAACAAATATAACACATATGCATGTAAAAAAAACACTTCATTGAGAATATTCTAGAAGGTTCTACCGTCAGAGAATTTAACAGAATTGTCAGAGCATATTTACAGGACTTTCTCAAAATTGTACCACATTAATTGGAAATAATAACACACGTTAGGTTAAAAAAAACAACTCGAACTCAATTAATAACACAGTGATCAATACTGATACCTCATAAATGTTATTTAGTACCACGTCAATAATTCGATTAATTCGTACAATAATACACTTTTATTTTGGATGTTAAATATGGATGTTCGTGTAAATATATAATTTGATGAAGTTTAATCACCACATTCCTTTAAAATACACATTAGGCGAAATTTGATGTCAATAGAAGAATGTTGATCTCAATAGATATATAAACATGTAGTCCTCCATTGCAAAACATAGACTATCACATCTTTCAATGAACATAACATTACAAATTGCACCACAAACATGTTCAAACGTCAAAATTAAGTACTAATAACATTTATAGACCACAAATACAAAATACTAAGTTCAAAACCCTAAATCCGAGGCACGAAACCCTAAACCCTAAACCCTAAACCCCGAACCTCAAAATTTTTTTAAGGTTGTAGAAATACCTGCACAAGTCGTGGATCATTCTCCCAAAATTTCATGTCGTAAACCCTTAATCTTAACCTCGAACCCGTAAGTCCTAAACCCCAAAAACTATCGTCAATTTCATATGAATGTTGATAATTTTCACAAAAATAACAAATATCTTCAGGGTAATAACAAATGTTGACTCAAAAATAATAAAACGCTGAAAGTTAATAACGTCTTGTTTGTCATAAATAACACATTCTGTATACAAATAATGAATCGGGATAAAAAGAACGAAAATCACAAACGACACTAAAAAAACAGATGAAAACTGCATAAATCACGTCGTTATTGACTCAATAAGGTAAAATAGACCTCAATTTCTCATGGGTACCTCGAATTTATACCGATTAGTTGCAAGAACCGGAAATTATATTTTCCCTAAATCGTGTAAAAAGGAAATACTTATAACATAGCAAAAAATAACAAATGTCTTATGGTTAATAACAAATTTTGACTTAGAAGTAACACGTCGCTGAAAGGTAATAACAAATTGTTGGTCGTAAATAACACAGTCTGTATACAAGTAATGGATCGAATGGAATAAAACGAAAATCACAAGCGACACTAAAAGCAAGATGAAAACTGCATAAATCACGTCGTCATTGACTCAATAAGGTCAATTAGACCTCAATTTCTCATGGGTACCTCGAATTTATATCGATTAGTTGCAAGAAATGGATATTATGTTTTTCCTAAATCGTGTAAAAAAGAAATACTTATAACATAGCAAAAAATAACAAATATCTTATGGGTAATAACAAATGTTGACTTAGAAGTAACACGTCGTTGAAAGGTAATAACGCTATGTGTGTCGTAAATAACACATTCTGTAGTCAACCAATGGATCGGGGGAAATATAACGAATGTCGCAACGACACTAAAAACGGATGAAAACTACATAAATCTCGGTGTTATTGACTCAATAAGGTAAAATAGACCTCGATTTCTCATGGGTACCTCGAATTTATACCGAAGACTTGCAATTTATGTCGACATCTAGATTCGATTTACCATTATTTTTCGAATTTGCACCCTAATTAGACAAGCAAATTCTACCTCGTGCATCGTCAATATCATAATGAATCCAACATTACATGTCGAATCGATTGGATTGGTCAATCGGATTTTTTTGTGCTTGATTCAGTGTAAGAAAAATTAGTTTGAAAAAAATTTGTTGATAACGTTTTGCAGTAGCAAAATAACACAATGTTGTTGAAGAATAACGTATCTTTTTTGTATAGTAACACTATGCTATAACTATATAACATACAATGAAGTAAAAGTGACGCTTCATATAAGACCAAAAAGCACGTCGTACTTTCGCTGGAAAAAAAAGAGCAAAGGGTATTTTCGTCAAATTCTATTTTTGGGTCCTTTACTCAGATTTTTACAAAAAGTGGGTCTCTTAAACTTATTCATTTTCTGACAGGGTCTGACGGTAAATGAAAACTTTAGGAGGGCCTGAAAATTTGTTATTAGTTATGAACTGTCAGCTACGAATGGATTTGCGCATATAATTTAATTCTGCTACACATTAGAAATCTTGACTGATGCATCATAAATAGTCGTTTACTTTATTGATGGTTCCATCAATACATTATGATTAAGATAAGATAATAATAAAATGATCGTCTACTTTATTTATTTGTTCGATGGAAGAGAGAGGAATGATATCATTGACTCCCTTTATAAGATATGGAATCTTTCATTCCAATACTGTGTACATCTTAACATATACTTAATTCTTTTCAATAGGTTCATAAAGAAAAAAACCAATACATGTAACTAACTTAAATACTATTGGCTTTTCTGTTATCGTCCCTGCACCAAAACCAATTTTGGACATGTTCTTGCATCAATGAGTACAAAAAGTCATTTGCACCTCCAAAAAAGTCAAATAGACTACGCAAGTCATTTTCTTCTTTCCCTCCTCAGTTCCACACATTTATATTTTATTACAACTCCGAAAAGAAATTCTGTAACACCTCGAATAATAAATAAAAATTCAAAAAACAAACGCATCTCGCCCACTACTAGCCTTTATATCTCCAAACCATTGACAATTCATCACCTCATTTTTCAAACTCCCTCTATCAACAATACTCAAATGCACTACCCAACCACTAAACATTACAAGATCAAACGCCCATCCTATTCCCAAAGGAACGAAACGTCATCTTCAAACAAATACTCAAAGAAACCCTCATCAATAATGCGCTCAAACCTAACCCTAACCCTCTTCTTCATCGCCATCCTCACCGTCCCCGCCTTTCTCCTCCTCCAAACGCACCCTCCGAGCCAATACCTATGCACCAACAACCCATTGACGGCTCGCCGGTCGTGGACCGGCGACCTCCGCCTAGCCGAGTTCTCATGGAACCAGCTCGGCTTCACCCGCGAAATACCGCCGCCCATCTCCCTCAAAATAGCTGTCTTCTGCCGAAAGTGGCCCACGAGCTCCACCCCGGGCGGCATGGAACGACACGCCCGAACCCTCCACAACGTCCTCGCCCGACGCGGCCACTGCGTCCACGTCTACACCTCTCCCCCCGACGAGCAGCCACCGCGAGCCGCCGACTCGGAGCCCACGGTCCACTGGCACGAGGGCGAGCCTGAGAAATGGAACCCTAGCAAGGCTTGGGCTCAGTTCCTAGAAGAGAACGCCAAGGAGCCCTTCGACGCCATACATTCCGAGAGCGTATCCCTACCATACTGGCTAGCCAGAGAGGTCCCTAACCTGGCCGTGTCTTGGCACGGCATAGCCCTAGAGAGCCTTCAGTCGAGCATATACCAAGATTTAACTAGGAAGGAGCACGAGCCGATGTCTCCTTCGTTCAACCAAAGCATGCAGTTCATGATCCACAAAGTCCTCAACGAGATACGATTCTTCTCAAAATACGCCCACCACGTGGCCACGAGCGACAGCTGCGGTGAGATGCTTAGGGACGTCTACCAAATCCCGTCCCGGCGGGTCCATGTGATAGTCAACGGGGTGAACGAGGACGACTTCATCCAGGATTCGGGATTAGGGTTAGAGTTCAGGTCGAAGATAGGGATTCCTACCAATGCGACCCTTGTCCTTGGCGTCTCTGGGAGGCTGGTCAAGGACAAGGGCCACCCACTCCTCTATGAGGCCTTTTCAAAGCTTACGATCGAGCACCCTGGCGTGTACCTTATAGTTGTGGGCTCGGGGCCGTGGCGGGATCGGTACAAGGAGTTGGGCCCGCAAGTCATGGTGTTGGGCTCGATGAGCTCGTCGGAGCTTACGCCATTTTATAACGCGATTGATATTTTCTTGAACCCTACGCTTAGGCCGCAGGGGGTCGATCAGACGATTTTGGAGGCGATGATGAGCGGTAAGCCTATCATGGCGTCCAGGCTTCCGAGCATTAAGGGGACGGTTGTGGTGGACGATTCGTGCGGTTTTATGTTTGCCCCAAACGTGGAGTCTTTGGGAGAGGCGTTGGAGTTGGTTGTTAAGGAAGGGTCGGAGAGGCTTAGGGCGAGGGGCGAGGCTTGTCGGAGATTTGCGTCGTATATGTTTACGGCCACGAAGATGTCCCTGGCTTATGAGAGGCTGTTCCTTTGTATCAAGAATGAGATTTATTGTAATTATCCGTAGGATAGTAAAAAACAATGTACTTCGATAATCATATCTTCTTTTTCTTGTTATTTTGTTGATTGTTTCTTAAATTTTGTCCCACTTTATAGTCTAAATATTGTGCCACTGTGGAAACAATACGACAATACTTGAAGAATGCTTAGAATGTTTATCCTATGCTTGAGTTTGTATCAAGCTGGCTACGCGAAAATAAAAATAAGAGACGACTACGTGAACTTAATATGAATTGATTTTAAAACACGCTACTCGATATAAACGATCATCCCATGTTATGCGGATACATTATTTGTTTATTGGAACTGTTGAGCGGTGATGAACGTGACTTCATAGATTCATATATGAGTTGACTAACATTAAGCTTGGATATCATATTATATACAACATCGCGATTGACCCATAGCCCAAGTCAAGAACGTGCCAAAACGTGATGACGCATAAGTTTCATGCTCCGACTTTGCCAGATATTTTAGCTGTTGACTTTCGGGCCCCTTGAGCAGTAAACGCGATATTCTAAATAGATATGCGCCACTTAGTTTCTTTTTGGAGTGAAAACGAGTCGAGTTGAGCCGGGACGTAACTTGGTTATGCTTGAGTAGACTTATGGACTAATTTAATATCGGAGGATAACAGTTCATCGGTTCCCCTCTCTCTCCCATGAAAATCGATGACTAAACTCACGATTGAGATTTATTTATTTACCGTCTCGTCGGATGACTAGATAGGTAAATAAATAATATGCCTTTTAAGGAATGAGTAACAAAATATAAATTCCATTAATACGTATAAGAATACATTATTCAAATACAGAGCGAATAATACATTGATTATTAAATACATGCCTTATTCATTACATCCTCGAATTGCATTCCGAGTGCACATCCCCAACAAGGGCCTCACAGAACGAAACCGCCATGATCTCATCACGCCGCCACTGACTAAACGTGGGAGAGAAACCGCCGAAGACCAAACGAGCTAGGGGAACATGGAATCGTGAGAAGGTGGAAGAACGAAGATGGGCCCGAGCATGGGAAATACAGAACGTGGGCAAAACCGCCGAGACCAGGAAGCTATAAATATTGTTAGACACTCCTAGGCTGCGTCATTCGTCGACTCCCTCATTCTACCACTTTTTCCAAACACTTAACCACTTTTTCCAATCGCTTAACTATTTCCAAACACTTTTCATTACCGTTTGTCTTTCTATTGCTTTATATCACCTGGAAAAGGAATCACCCTCTTGACTAAGGCAAGAGGGAAAAACACCCCCGCCCCTAACCTTGTTTCAACAGCTTTTTGGTCAAGTTTCGTGGCGAAAGTAAGGCGGGAATAAGTTCGTCAATCAATTTTCGCGGTAGGTCATTTTTCCACGGCATCAAACATCATCTAAGTATGAGGTTCTTAGCAAAAAATTTATGGTACCTATTTGAAGTCCAAATTTGCTTGCCTCGATCGGCAGAGCTAAAAATTTGATTGATCGCACACACTATGTTAAAGGGTTTCCAATTTCAATCTAAAGAGGAAGAGGTTGTTCAGTCAATTCATAATAGTAGAATGGATGAGTAATAATAATCTTGCCCACTCTAAAGAGTTATCAACACTAAAGGAGAAATCTGATGAAGGTCTGAAGGCGGAAGGATCTAATTGCAAAGCTTCTGCGAAGGAGGATTTATAATTATTTTCTTGATAGGGATTCGTTTGCTAATACTGCTGTATAGTTAGTTAGTAGTCAATATAAGAACTTCAGTAATCTTCTGTAATTGTTTTTCTCAACAGAAATTAATCAATGGAGATACGTCTCTCCATTCTCTCTGTTTCTCATCAACCCACAACAACTTGCAAATTCAAGATGGTATCAGAGCAGATCTAGGCCTGTGGCTATCAATCAATCAATCTAATCTGAAACAAATAAGATAGAGCTTAATTTCTATCTGAAAGGATGGAAGAAACTCAATCGGGCGAAGAATCAAGTGCACAAGAGGAGATTCAACAAATTCCAGCTGCAAACTACGGAGGCTATGTTCATCCTCTGACTCTGTTGACATCCGATCACATAGGCATGTCGATTATCAGTTCGCATCTCACAGATTCAAATTACATTGCGTGGAGTCATGCGATGAAACGTGCGATGAGTGCAAAGAACAAACTAGGCTTCATTAATGGTACGTTTCCGATGCCTTCAGCACGACATCCATATTATGCGCAGTGGCACAGAGTGAATGATACTGTAATTTCGTGGATTCTCAATTCGATATCAAATGCATTGGTCGATGGTTACAGTCTAGCTAATAATGCTTGTGAATTGTGGAATGAGCTGAAGGATAGATATGGAACCAGCAGCGGACCTCAGATTTACCAGCTACAGAGAGAAATCAACACTGTGACGCAAGGAAATCTCACTTTAGCTGCATATTACACAAAATTGAAAAGATTATGGGATGAATTAGCAGAGATAGATCCTACTGAGGAATGTATGTGTGGAGGTTGTGCTTGTAGAGGCTGTACCTGCAATGTAAAGTTGCGAAAGGAGGCAAGAGAAGGAAGATCAAAACTGATGCAGTTTCTAACTGGTCTAAATGATACATATTCAGCGGCAAGGAATCAGATTCTGATGCTAGATCCATTGCCAGATGTCAAAAGAGCTTGTGCTATGCTCAGCAATGTCGAACAACAACAGTTAATTCAACTGGTGACTGCTGATGTACCAGACCACAATGCAATGATCGTGCAAAAGGGCAATTTCAAACACATGAACAGAGAGAATAACTTCAGGATGGACAAAGCAGCCAAAAGATTGTTAAAATGTGACCATTGTAGAATGAGTGGTCACACAAAAGACATGTGTTTTCATCTGAAAGGATTTCCAGACTGGTGGATAGGAAACAAAGAGAAAATCTGCACGGAGTTTCAGCAGCCAGGAAGTTTCAGGTTCCAAGCAAATCAAGTTGAAACGCCTTTTGATATGATTGAGAAGGAAGGAGTCAATGGTGATACAAATGGAGAGATGCAGACTGTGGTCAACAATCTTCGAATGCTGCAACAGGAAACAAACAACATGCTGAGCAAATTGATGAAAGGAAAGCCCAAGGAGGGGGAGTTTGAGCACGCTAGCTTCGCACACATACATGATTTTGCAGGTATGACCAACTGCAAACTCTTAAGTTCCTTAGCTGGTGAATTGTTGATGAGTTCTTGGTTTTTAGACACGGGTGCAACAGGACACATGTGCTCAGAATTGAACCTTATGAACCACTATAAACCCACCTCATGCTTGACCCCTGTTATTCTTCCTGATGGCACTTTCCAACATGTTAAACACATTGGAAGTGTCAGATTATCCTCTAACCTTGAACTACATGGCTGCTTACATATACCTACCTTCAAATATAATTTGCTTTCTGTGCATAAGCTTGCTACGGATGCAAAAATTGACTGTTTTTTTTCCCAATCATTCTGTACCTTACAGGACCAAATGACTAATCGCCTCATTGGTGTTGGAAAAGTCATGAACCGCCTCTATGTCATAGACAATAATTCTTTTCATTCAGACACCATTATGAAATTCATCAGTACTCATGTCAATCATCCATTTGTCTTGCAACTTAAGTCTAGGAATTTCTATGTTTCTAATATTGCTGTAAAGGTTGATAATGATCTTTGGCACATGAGACTTGGTCACCCCTCTATCCCGGTTATGAATAAAATTACAGCTATTGATGCAAAGCCTTATAGTTCCAAACCATGTCATATATGTCCCATGGCCAAACAAAGTCGTTTATCATTCCCTCACAGTACCATACAAACCTCTGACCTTTTTGAATTGATACATGTGGACATATGGGGTCCTTATAGTAAAAGGTCCTTGAGTGGAGCACATTACTTTCTTACCATAGTGGATGATTTCAGTAGAACCACATGGACCTTTCTTATGCAGTTTAAAACTCAAACAGCCTCAACCCTGTCCGCTTTTCTGAAAATGGTCAAAACACAGTATCAAAAATGTGTCAAAACCTTGAGATCAGATAATGGGTCTGAGTTTCTTAGTGTCACTTGTCAGTCCTTATTCAGGGATCTCGGTATCATACATCAAAGGTCCACACCATACACCCCACAACAAAATGGGGTTGTTGAGAGAAAACATAGACACCTCTTACAAGTCGCTAGATCTCTATTATTTCAGTCCGGCCTTTCAAAACAATTTTGGGGGGATTCAATACTTACAGCCACATATCTCATCAACAGGTTACCTTCCATGATTTTAGGGGGAAAGAGTCCTTATGAAATCCTATTTTCAAAACCACCAAATCTGTCTAACCTCAGAGTTTTTGGTTGCCTATGTCATGTTACCAATACTTTACCTCACAAAAGTAAGTTTGATGCGAGGGCCTTTCCTGCTGTTTTCATAGGGTACCCACCAGGTCAAAAGGCATATAAAGTCTATGATCTGTTGAACAAGAAGATAGTGGTCTCTAGAGATGTCGTTTTCCATGAAACCACTTTTCCCTACCTAACCGACAAGTCACACTACATACAACCATTACCATCTCTACAACCAAATACTGATAGCTTCCTTTCCCTTGTTGACCAGAACATACCTTTACCCACTTGTCCCTTGCCTGAACCAACACAAATTACCCCAGAGCCACATTTCCCTAAATCTCACCCATCTCCTGCTAATATTTCCCCACAGCCCCATCCATCACCTGACATTATTTCTACCTCACCTCACTTACCTGAGACTAGGAAAAGTACTAGAGTAAGGAGTAAGCCAAAATGGATGATTGACTATGTGACACCCAATGCATTATTGAGCATAAATTCTTCCAAACATTCTCACACAATGCCCATTCATAAATCTCTTGTTCCACAACCTACTTTTACCACTGAGCACATGTTGTTTTTAGCATGCTTGGATAAAATCCTTGAACCAAAAACTTTTTATCAAGCTAGAACTGATCCAAATTGGATCAAGGCCATGCAATCTGAGCTTGATGCTCTTGAGAGAAATCACACATGGGTAATTACTGATCTTCCGCCCGGGAAGAAAGCAATTGGGAGTAAGTGGGTCTACAAAGTAAAATATCATTCCAATGGTACCCTTGAGAAGTACAAGGCCCGGCTTGTTGCCAAGGGCTACAACCAAATCGAAGGTGAAGATTATTTTGATAGTTTTTTTCCCGTGGCCAAAGTAGTTACTGTGAGATTGTTAGTTGCTATGGCAGCTGCGTCTAATTGGTCTATACACCAATTAGACATCAACAATGCCTTTCTACATGGGTACTTAGATGAAGAAGTATACATGTTGCCACCGAATGGGTATGACAAATGTGGTCCAGGGCAAGTTTGTCAACTAAAACGGTCTCTTTACGGCTTGAAACAAGCCTCACGGCAGTGGAATGCTGAGTTCACTGCGCAGCTACAGAGGTATGGTTTCATGCAGTCTCCACATGATCCATGTCTTTTTACCTGTTCTAAGAATCAGTCATTTATGGCTTTGGTTGTCTATGTGGATGATATCTTGATTACGGGGTCGTGTGAAGAAGCTATAATTGCAGTGAAAGCTTATTTACATGATCAGTTCACCATTAAGGATCTTGGTTATGCAAAATATTTTCTGGGTATTGAGATCGCCCGCTCTCAAGATGGTATTTTTCTTAGTCAACGCAAGTACATATGGATATTGTTGCCTCAGCTGGACTGTCTGGTTGCAAGCCAAGTTCAACTCCTCTTCCAAAAGGACATCAGTTTTCAGACACTCCAGGTACACCTCTAACTGATGTCTCTCATTATCGGAAACTTGTTGGGCAGCTGCTCTATCTAAGCTTCACCAGGCCGGATATCACTTTTGCCGTCCAACAGTTGAGCAAGCATGTACATGCTCCTTGTAATGATCACTGGAATTCTCTTATTCATGTTCTCAAGTATCTCAAAGGAAAGCCATCTTATGGCTTGTTCTATTTGGCTGTTTCTAGTCTCAAACTGGAAGCTTACAGCGATGCTGATTGGAGTTCTAATCCTATGCACCGCAAATCCGTTACAGGCTATTGTATCTTCTTGGGATCATCTCTCATCTCCTGGAAAACCAAGCAACAAGCTACGGTCTCATGCTCATCTGTCGAGGCAGAGTATCGAGCCCTTAGCACCACTACAAAAGAGTTGCTATGGCTTTCCTATCTGCTGGCTGATTTAGGGGTTCGTGTACCGCTCCCTATATCTCTTTGGTGTGACAATAAATCGGCTATTCAGATCACTGAGAATCCCGTTTTTCATGAACGGACTAAGCACTTGGAGGTTGATTGTCATTTCGTGCGACATCATTATCTCAGTGGTTTTTTGGTTCCTCTGCACGTATCTTCGCATTTGCAGTTAGCTGACATTTTTACGAAGTCATTGGCAGTTCCTTTGTTCTTCTCTCTTTTGTCCAAGCTTGGCGTGAAGGATCCTTTTCCCTTCTCAGCTTGTGGGGGGGATAAAGAGTTATCAACACTAAAGGAGAAATCTGATGAAGATCTGAAGGCGAAAGGATCTAATTGCAAAGCTTCTGCGTAGGAGGATTTATAATTATTTTCTTGATAGGGATTCGTTTGCTAATACTGCTGTATAGTTAGTTAGTAGTCAATATAAGAACTTCAGTAATCTTCTGTAATTGTTTTTCTCAACAGAAATTAATCAAAGGAGATACGTCTCTCCATTCTCTCTGTTTCTCATCAACCCACAACAACTTGCAAATTCTAGACACTCATTAAATATTTATCTTGCATCCACTATATTACTAAAATGAGCACTATTCATCATGAGCTTTAGGGATTTGTCTTGGGGCATAAACAACATTGAATTGGTAGCCTGCGTTTGATTTTTAAATAAACCTAGAAAATATATTGCAAAATAATTAATGACCCATTTTCTCATGTCTTGTTCAATTGATGAAGCCCGTGAAAAATCATAAAGTGCAAAAGTATTAAACGGCCTCTTCTATTATTTATTCGAAATGAAACCCCATAATTAGTTTATCTTGGATTGTTAAGTACTCCCTCCGTCCCGGTAATATATGGACATTTGGGATTGGGTTCGGTTTTTAAGAAATATAATATTTTAATAGTATAGAGGAAGAAAATTGTATGTGTGTGGCACGTCTTTTACAAATATTTAATGTTATTATATTGATTGTGTGTGATAGTTTTTTACTAAATATGGAAATGTATAAAAGATAGTGGGACGTCCGATTTGGTAAAATGTACAAAAGTTACCGGGACGGAGGGAGTATTTTTTTCCTCGCTTGGACACTGTTGTATACTAGTCCCCATCCCGAACCAATAAATTCAAACCCGGGATGGGGATAGATAGAAAAGTAATTTACTTTTTAACATATTTTATTCGAATTTATTATTTTACATGCCGCTTGAACATATATACACACCAGTGCGTCGGGTAGGAGAAAATACAGACATAGCCGATCTAGAACAGAATCATCCTTGAATTCCAATAGAAGGTAATTCGTTTATATCATTAGATCCCTTCTCATCGTTGATTTCTTAGATTTTTTTGTTGGATTCCAATTCGTGCTTGCTGTCGCATCTGATTTTTCCGATTTACTTCTTCGACATTTATATGTGAATTCGTCTATATGTTGGTACGATGTCGTGCCTCTGCGTTATAATCCCTGAAGATCTTGGAAAAGCTCCTTGTGTAATTAACGTTGCGGTTTGAAACATCTCCATCTGTTTCGCGCTGATGCCTGAATGAATGTTGATGGCCCTCAATTTGAAGCTAAGAGATTTACTGTGTCATTTGAAAAGTTAACTCATGGTATCGTGCAGTATTTCTGGGAATTTGTAAGCATAGTCTGGTTATTTCTATTTGCCAAAACGAATATCTAGAACAGATCACAGATGAGTCAATCTTGTCTTCTCAGCATCATTAATTATTGACTTCTATTAGAAATTGGGGGGCCTTCCTAAAACCAATTGGTGATAGGAGGATACAAGCTTCTTACATATATGGCGCCACGAAGAGCTTGAATTAGTCGATGTTGGACAAAGTCCAAATTATATTCTCAACAACTTCTAATAGATTCGTACAGTCTCTTCACTTGACTTGATTGGGTCATTATAACCTTACTCTATAACGTTTTTTTTGGAGGGGGGTATTTTACCTTCCACATAGTTTTAAGGATTCTTGCTCGCATGTTTTGCACTTCAATTGATTTAAGAATCTGGCAAGAGTATGTCGAGCACAGTGGAAGTGAAAGAAAAAAAAGAGATTGAAACAGAGGATGCTGAGAAGCCAACTCCATCAGCAAAGGATGAAGTATAGTTCAGATCTTTGCTCTTATTTTGTTGTCTGATTTGATCAACTTATTTTTATTATTATTTTTGTCATTATATTATTGTTATTATTATTATTATTATATTTGTTAATTTTTTTCATTTTCTCTCTTGCAGGAGGAAGTCATTAAGAAGAAATATGGAGGCATAGTGCCCAAGAAACCGCCCCTCATTTCAAAGGTACTCACGTAACCTTCTTTCGTAGATTCGTCTATCAGAATTAACAAGTCTTATTGGTCTTGTTTATGAATACAGCAAGATCACGAACGTGCTTATTTTGATTCTGCTGATTGGGCTCTAGGAAAGGTACTATATATATATTTTCTTTTGTGGTTTGAAAACTTGAAACAATGATATGTTTTGTAATTCCACTTGATATTTAACCGGTGTTTTTCGTGAGGGTAGCAAGGACAAGGAGTAATTAAACCAAAAGGACCAATTGAGGCCCTCAGGCCAAAATTGCAGGTAGTTTTAGATATACGATTTAGTTGCTTCTTGTTGTTAAGGTGTTTCAGTTATGGACTGAATATTCCTAACATTGCTGTATGTATTCTATCTGCTGCTGTGATAGCCAACGCGAACGCAACAGCAAACTCGATACCGCAAATCCCTTTGTGCACCATCAGAAGGTGAAGGTAAGAACTATCTAACAATTGGTTTATTATTTCAAAAAGAAACAAAAAAAAAGAAAGAGAGAACTCATGTCTCATTATCGTTGTCCAGATGGAAACAAGCCAGAAGAGGATCATATGAATGCTGATGAATGAGATTTCTCTGCCCAAGGTTTACTGGTACTCTAATATTATTGCATTAATAAATTTTAAAAAGAACTTCATGGGAAGAAAACGTGTATGCACTGTGAACTCGGGGTCTTATCTTGTTTCTATATTAAGAGTATTGTATGTGGGATGTCAGATTAATTTATCGATGTGGACTATCTTCGTTTTTGAATCAGTTCCTTGTCAGGATATTAATAGCCCTGTGAATCTTGCTTTAGTTTAATTTTGTAATGGAAACGAAGACAAAGACACCAGGATGTAATGAAATTTCTTCCAGGAGTCATGTTTCTTTGTTTCGATCTAAAACGATTGAAACAAATGAGACGATGGCTGGCGAGGAACTTAGCGCTCTAAGGAAGATAACTTTTTAAATACCTAAGATGCTACATTCTTTTGCTAGAGTTGTGGCATTATTATGGCGATACCAACTTGTTTAGGTTTGGTGAGAAACCGGACATTAGTATTCTCTACCGCAAATATTTAGTTTCCGGTGGATACCACGCGAAGTTGAGTTCCGTTTCCATGGAAATATATCAAAGCAACTCATCAAACATAATAAATCTGTTGGACGTCTTGTAGGAAATTTTGGGCTGGAGAGCACATATGATTTTATTATGATGTTTATTTTTTATTTAACTATGTATTATTCCGGGTGGGTAATTCGAAAAACACATCCTTCATATTTATCTATGTTCATGATTTCGTTAGGTAGACTTTTCTTACTAACTTATTCTCAATGGGTAAAGTTCATCGTACAAATGGAATGACTCCATGCATCTATTGAATTTACTTAAAGTTATATTCATTGGAGCCTTCACTATCCTCTTAATAGGAACCTATTTAAAAATATTATCAATCATTGGAAGAAAGCAACATATTTGACGTGTTTTCATCGGCTGGTTCGGTTTTTTAAAACTTCGGTTCGATTTTTCGATTTCTGTTTTACATTTAGTCTGGTTCGAACCATTTCAATTTGGTTCCATTCAGTTTTAAATTCTACAATTCGGTTTGATTCGGGTTGATCACCGTACGGAGTCCAAACGAACTGTTCCATCGACATGCTATCGAGCGACTTTCGAATAACACGCAAATTCGAATTCGCTGATGTCGTGGATTCAATAGCACATACCACATGAAATAAAAAAAAAAAATAGACTACAAACTATAAGCATAACAAATCATGAAAATATTAAATAAACGTCGTCTTAAGTAAATGGGAGTTACTATTTACCACCCCCTTTTTACTAGTCACCGCCCCTAAAGGGCTGAAAAAAGACGTTTTTGCCCTTATGATATTTAAATCAATTTAAAAAGAAAAAAACTAACTAAATATATAATTCTGGTACGAAATACCGAAAACTACATACACAAATAAATTCGAACGATCGATCGATAAGGAAATTCGAATGAAATTTTCGACGGGCTGTGCACGGGCCGAACTGAATTTCGGCCCGCACAAGCCCGGCCGAAATTATGTTTGGCCCGCACAGGCCCGGCCGAAATTTCTGTTCGGCCCGCACAGGCCCGACCAAAATTTCAGTTTGGCCCGCACGGCCCGGCCGAAATTCCAGTTCGGTCCGCATCGGTCCGGTCGAAATTTCAGTTCGGCCCACCAGACCCGATTAATTTTCACTTTTTCGTTTTTTTTATTTTTTATTGTAATTTATAAAAACTCAACATATATAGTAATATTTAGGAATTGAACTCATGACCTCTACTTGATAAAGAAAGTACTTATCCATTGGGCTACATAGCTTTTTATTAACAATTATGACATATATATAAATATATAACGAAAGAATAACCGGGACGGGTTTAGGGTCGGGGATCGAACCAGGGTTGGCGGGACCCGAGACCCGACCCGGACCCGGCCGGGTTGAGTCTTTTAGGACCCGTAATATTACAAACTAATTATAACAAAAAAATTAATAAAAAAATTAATAATACAAATTAATAACAACAAATTATTATTTTTTGTTATTATTTTGTAATATAAATATACGAATAAATAATCCAAATAAATAATACAAATAAATAATCCAAATAAATAATATAAATAAAATATACAAATAAATAATCCAAATAAATGACACCAATAAATAATCCATATAAATAAACCAAATAAATAATCCAAATAAATAATATAAATAAAATATACAAATAAATAATCCAAAAAAAAAAATAAAATAGCACAGTCGAAGAAGAATTTCGGCCAGATGAAGTGGCGGCCGAAAAGTGATTTCGACCTCCGTAGTCCTGGCCGAAATGCAGTTTGGCCGGAAAAGTCCGGATCAAAATAAGATTTCGGTCGTCCCTGTTCGGACCGAAAAATGTTTTCGGCCACATCCATGCACGACCGAAATTTTTCTTCGGCCTGCTTGGAGGTGACCGAATTTATTTTTCGGTCGTGACTGTTCCGGCCGAAATTTTGTTTCGGTCCGGACTTTTTTTCCGTATCGATCGATCGATCGTCCAAATTTATTTGTTTATTTAGTTTTCAGTATTTCATAAGGGCAAAAACGTCTTTTTCAGCCCTTTAGGGGGCGGTGACTACGAAAAATGGGGCGGTGAATAGCAATCCAGTGTGCGGAATGGGCAATTCAATTAATATAAAAGAATGTTACTATAGGCATCACATCATCCTCTCCCAAGTACATTGAACATGTTACAAATATCAATCAATTGTACGTGCAGAAAATGTTATTACAAGCAATCGCAATAGCATCTCTCAAGTTGATATATACAACGTGGCATTGAATTTGAAATTTGCTTATTATGTCAATGTTTCATAAACGGAGATATTTTGTGTCCACATGTCTCACCCGCATGAAAGCACCGATCAACTTTACATATACTATATTGTAATATGTTGTCCCAATCTTTTACCGATCGTCTTTTGAAAATAATTCGCTTCCCACATTGTCACTCAATCTTAGCGGTTAGACAATTGATTGCCGTGCATGTTGTCGGTAAAGTGAAGTGAAGTAGGTGAGCAAATTTAATGGGTACCAGAATTCGATTTTGTTTTTTTTCTTGGGAAGTTTACGCATACATAACAATTAACAACTAGCTAGCAATATAAAACAATGGGTTCATTCGAAATCAGGCCCATGAAGGGTTTGATTTCGAATTCAGGCACTCTTTGAGAATTTTTTAGGTTAAAAGATCCATTTTGTATGGTATAAAAAAGTGGAAAGATATATGAACTGGTATAGAATGATTGTTTTGTGTTACAAACTTTCAACATATAGGTATGTCAGAGCAATAAAGTGGTACCGTAGAAAATAAACCGGTATCAGATGATCATAAACTGGTACCGAATTATGGTTTTGTGGTACAGAATTTCAACATACTGGTATGTAAGAGCAATGAAGTAGTATTGCAGAAAATGGTTCCTTAAAACTATGTTTTTACCAAGAAGGCCTGAATCTTAAATGATAGTGTAGGTGCCTGAAATGAAAATGCCCCTAAAACAATCAAATCACTCCTCTATCAGCATTTTCTACATGTAGAATAAAAAATTGGGGCTTTTGCAATTCAGGTCTCATTGAAGTTTAAAAATCGAGTTCAGGCCATGTCAGAAAAGCAATTAGTTTTAAGGACCCGATTTCTGCATACCACTTCATCGTTCTGCAGTACCACTTGTTTGTTATTCAGTACCACTTCATTTTTCTGCGGTGAAATGAAGTGGTACTGCAGAACAAACGAAGTGGTACTGCAGAACAATTAAGTGGTATTGCATAACAAAGAAGTGGTACTGAATAACAGAAGTAGTACTGCAGAACGATGAAGTGGTACGCAGAAACTAGGTCCTTAAAACTAAATGCTTTTTCTGACAGGGTCTGAACTCGATTTTAAAACATGAATGGGGCCTGAATCATAATTAACTCTAAAAAATTTACCTATAGGTACTCGTTTACCTTGGGTACGTAATAACGAAATTTTCGTACCATATGAAACGTAATTTCGTGCATAATATATTGAAAAAATGTTTGTTATGCTTACAGATATCACACAACACAGGAGAATTCTACCACATAAACACGTTTGATTATAAAAACTTTATTCTACAATATCCCTAGATATAAAATTTTTCTAACGGGTGTACTGAATTGATAATTGTTTTATCTTTGGGTTTAAAGTGTAGATACACCTTAGTTTTTGTGTCTTTATCGAAACGAGGTAGATGTGTCACTCGTATGTCCATGAAAGCTACCCAACATTCCAAGCTCCAACGCTAACAAAGATCTAGCCTCCCCTCTCTAAAAGAAAAATAAATAAGAAATAAATAAAAATGAATATTGAAAGCAACGGATCGCCATCAACGCATGTGTTGATGCTTCCATGGTCTGCTTTTGGACACTTAATCCCATTCCTTGAGCTCTCAATCGCCATAGCCAAGAAAGGCATCAAAGTCACTTTCATCTCCACGCCTGGGATCATCCAAAGGCTCCCAAAAATCCCAGAAAACCTCCAAACAAACCTAAAATTCGCACCATTGAAGCTCGCAAAGCTCGAAAACGGCACAATCCCAGAATCAGCTGAGGCCTCCGTCGATATCCCAGTGGACAAAATCGACCACCTTAAACAAGCCGTCGACGGTCTCCAAGAACAGGTCAGACAGTTCGTGTCGGAGAACAGAGTAGATTGGATCATAGTTGACTTTTTCCATCACTGGGCTGTCGATATAGCTCTTGAATTCGACGATATCCCAGTCGTTAGATTCCAAGTTTTGACTGGTACGACTACGGTGGCGTTTAATAAGCACGGTAATGGAAGTAAGGTTTCTTACAAGAAACACGAGGAGAAGATTAAGGAGGAGATTGTAGAGTGTAATGAGTCTGGGATTTCTGACCAAGAAAGGACGATGAAGATAGACAAGGGTTGTCGGGCCGTCGCGATAAGGACGTGCTTGGAGTTCGAGCTCGAATCGGTGAAGGAGAATGAGAAGTTTCTTAGTAAGCCTGTCTTGCCTGTAGGGTTTTTACCGCCTGAGAAAATAACATCATCAGCCTTGAAGGTATGTGTTTCTTCATAAATTATTGGTTTTGTCTCAGTTTGTGTTTTCTTCATAAATTATTGTGTTTGTTTCGATTTGTGTTTCCCTTTTGTGCTTGGACTGTGGAATTTGGCGGAGAAAAGAAAATGGAAATTAAAGTTCAATTTCAGCATTTTCTTCATGTGTAGTGAGGGGAATGAATTTCACAACTTTGTAGTTGCATTTTGTTTTCCTTTTCATTGCCTTTCTACAATATATTTTCCATACCATTTTCTTTTTTCTTTCCACGTCAAACTCTTGATCAAACTGATTGTAAAAGTGATAATCGCATGACTTGTAAGAACATTGACAATGGTGTCACTATCATGTCCTATACTTTTTCAATATAAATGCCTAATATCCGAAGAGGGAAACCGAAATTCATAAAGATGAAAAAAAAAAATCCACCCATAAAGCTGTTAATATCTGATCTGTTATTACATATATCCTATTCTTGTCCTAATATGAAAACATAGGATGGTACTGGCAAAGATGATCCCTTCCACGACATGTTCCAATGGCTGGACCAAAACGAGCCCATATCGGTCCTCTTCGTAGGTTTCGGAAGCGAATGCAAACTCACCAAGACCCAAATCCATGAGATAGCGAATGGGATCGAGCTCTCGGGATTACCATTCATTTGGGCCTTAAGAATGCCCGAATGGGCCCAAGACGACGAAAGCATACTCCTACCAACGGGCTTTCTCGAGAGGACGAAGAACACGGGCCTGATCCATATGGGTTGGGTCCCACAGAGACGAATCTTGGCCCACGGGTCGATCGGTTGCTGCCTCTTCCACGCGGGTTGGGGTTCGATCATAGAGAGCTTACAGTATGGGCATTGTTTGACGTTTCTTCCCTTTGTGGTTGACCAGCCGCTGAATGCAAGGCTGATGGTTCAAAAGGGTTTGGGGGTTGAAGTTGAGAGAAGCGAAGAAGATGGTTCTTTCAGTGGTGAGAGTGTTGCCATGGCTTTGAGGAGAGCTATGTCTAGTGAAGAGATGAGAAAGAAGGCGGCTGAGGTTTCGAGGGATGATGGAGTTTTTGGTAATGAGAAGTTGCATGATTCTTATGTGGAGAGGTTTGTTGAGTACTTGACGAGTGAGCAGGGGAAGAAGTAAGTTGCGTTTTCACTTGACTATGTAATATTAAGGGGCGTCCATTTTTTTTGGAAACAAAGCAGACATTTTATTTCTTGATATCTGCAAGCATTAGGTTATACATGGTTTCAGTCGGTGAGATGACCCCCTCCGCAATTACCTAGTTGTTTGGCTAAATAATGGGCGACATTTCGTTGTCGCTTAACGAAGGAAAAGGACATATGTAAACTGATCATCAAATCTGCCCCCACGCATAGTCGAAAATCGCCACATCTCTTCCTTAGATTGACGATGATCGATAGGCAATCTCCTTCAATGACAATGGAGCTCCATTGATGCTGTCGGCCATTAGAATCTTGTGCTACGATCTCTATTGATTGCCCATCTCTACTAGAGTGTAGTGAACCATCGAAGTTGATCTTAATAGTTTGAGGTGGGGGCGTTTTCCATCGAACAACATCTTGAGCAGCTATTGATCGTGAGGAGGGCCGATAGGTGCACATTCGTAGGTGGACGTCATTTCCTTTTCGTCCAGCGGAACCACGCAATGTTCCATTGTCCACTTATTTCGTATAATCCATAGGGCCCAGCATAAGCATAACACCCTTTTAAACTCTTCTTGCCTCAGCATGTAATTCCCGAAGCCACTCTTCAGATGAAGAGCACCATAACTTATAAGGTTTATGGGTATGTCCGTGTTGCTCCAGAAATCATTCGCCTGATTGCATAAAACAAACACATGACAATCTGTCTCAGTGTCAAAGTTACGAAAGCCGCAGATGGGGTTTTTCACGCACTTCCTATAGAGCAAATTTGACGCGGTGGCAAGTGTGTTTGTACTGAGTCTACGAGTTTCAAGAACTGATTGCCTTACTTGTAGATGGTTGATTCCTCTTAGCGATGTCCCTCGCTAGCCAATATGCGGTTTTAACCGAAAACAACCCTAATTTCGTAAAGTGCCAGATAAGCAGATAATCTTCAAGTATAGAGCAACGAGGGAAATAACTTTAAAGTAAGGCACACGCTGGATCCATGGATCAGCCATATTTTCATTGCATCCCCCTTACGTACTTGCCATCGAGCACCAGTCGTTATCAAGAATCTCGCTTCACATAAACTCCTCCATGTAAGCGATGAGCTTCGTCCCTGTCCAGCTTTTAGGAGGTCGCAATTAGGGGAATAGCGTGCTTTGAAAACCCTAGCTCTATGCTTTCCAGCCTTGAGATCATTCGCCAAACTTGACATTAGCAAAGCTTACGACCGTGTCAAGGGACCATTTCGACGAAGGTTATGAGTAACCTTGGATTTCGTAACTCGTTTATCCATTTAATCATGAAATGGTTATGTCAATTTTGTAATCCTTTATGCTTTTGCTTTGACCAACTAACCACCTATGCGATGCGACCTGGGGATCCTCTGTCTCCGTATCCTTTTCTCTTTTGTGCAGAGGCGTTAAATAGCATTTTACGGAACACGGATGAGTCATGATCTACCACATGTATCTCCGGTGAGGAGCACCATGCATATCTTCTCTTTGAAGATGATATGGTTGATTGTCTTGTGATCGAGCGGATCGAGTAATAAAATAAAACGAATATTGACAATTATCCGACGCTCAACAGGCAAGTGTACCTATCGAATATAGCATATAAGTGGAAAGTATCCGAGTATCGAACCCCCAAGGAACTATGCGATTAGAAAAACTCGACGTTTAAATATCCTATTAGAAAATATTGATTTGTTTTAAAACTGCAAATACGAGTGAACGATAAAAAATGATAAAAATCAGAGAATTCGACGAAGATATGAAAGCGAACGTATTTTTGAGACTTCGACTCCCCTGGCTCGCTCGATCTGCTAAAAATATATTTCGGGGTTTTAACTAATCATTAGACCGTGAGGATTCCTACATCATGCATACAAGTTCATATAACTGATGAAGCTGCGCCTTATCATACAAAGTTCGTAAACAACTTAGCTGGGCAAGCTTCCCAAACCACTTATCGCATACCACATCAAATCACGATGAATCCCGCTATTAGATTTGAATCTAATCCGGCGGGGTAGTTCAACTATCTCTAGCGATGAATTTATTCCGCACGCTAATTACGATGAATCCCGCTATTAGATTTGACTCTAATCCGGAGTGGTCTAATCGTCGCCCCTCTCGAGCGTAGCGTACAATTTCCCAAAAATCATCTTGATCGCATAGACAAAATCAAAACAATAATATAATTCGCAACCGAGTCATAATAATAGCAAAACTTCAGTACTGCAAAACATAGGTTCGAACTCACTAGGGTTCATCTATTCTCAAACACGAGTGATTTTTAGCTACTTATAGAATGAATTACACAACGGATAAAAAAATAACAAATACGAAAACATATTTGCTTCCCAGAAATTTGGCTTCGAGTTAATCCTTCATTGAGTGTGTGTCAAACGAGTGGTGCGTGACTGTGAATGGAGGTGCTTGGTGTTGAGTCGATGTCACCATATGGTGAAGAGAAGCCCTCCTTTGTGCTTCAAGTATGCGTCTTCAATTGTTGGTAAGTGCACCACTTATTTTGGGTATGAAAGACAAAATCTATTTCATATCTTCGACATTAACAATATTCCTTTTAGATTCATTTGATGATTTACATCAACATTAACATAAGTAGAAAAAATTTAATTGGTCAATCAAAACAATTGACGGTTTATCCTAACCCCTCACCCTTAGTATAATAGAATAGATAATAAGCGTGATTAATATTTTTTGTTCTCAAACGATAGCTTGCCATTAAACCCCAAAAGTACAAACGTACTAAAAAGCACACAGAGTCGTTTTGTCGCATTGCGCCTCGAAAATTAGTCCTCAAAAAGAGAAAACACAACCACACAAGGGGAAACAACACACCCACATGGGGAGAAAAAAGTCCACGGGGATAAAAACCGACAGAAAACGAAACACATTATCTAATACCAAGAACTAAAGAACCTATAACCGGAAAAAGCTAATAAGCTAAATCACGACATTCTTCACTTTCTTCGGCCGTCGACTTTTGGATTTTGTCTTCATCGGACTGAGGGCTCCATAAGGGAGACAAGGCTCCCGACCTGAAGGTCGGGAGAGACGAGGTTTCCGGGTAGATGACGAGAGGCAGAAGTGGGCGGCTGCGGCTGGTGGAAGGCGGCCGACCGGTGCGGGGCAGAGGGTGGCAGGGCGGGTGCGGGGCGGCCGGCGCAGGGCAGGCGGTCGTTGGCCGAGCTGGGGAGGCTGTTTTTTTTTAGCCGAAAAAAACAAAAAGGAAAGAAGGAAAATCGAGGCGGAGGTTGGGGGAGGAGGATGCCGCAGGGAGAGAAAGTAAAAGGAAGAGAGGCGGATGGAGGGGAGGAAGGGAGTTTTACTATAAGCATTATTGATACATTATACACTTTCCACGTGAAAAACGACGAATCTTCACAGAATTTACTTGAAGTCATTACAAGTGAGAAAAAAAAAGAAAGTGAAGTCCCTTTCTTTCCTCGTTTCGTACATGTAAAGAGCAGCTGAATAATCTGAGTAATAACTAATCACACAAACAGTTCGTTGAACTGGAAGCTATTTCTCACATTCACACTAGCCTCGAATACACGTGTTCTTGACCTCCTTAATATTTTCCTCTGCGATAATTTAATATTTTTATTATATTGGTTTATCATACCTGATTTATTACATAGATACAAGTTTGTTAATGTGGTGATTTGAACTATCAAGTTATAAGAAAAAGTTTTTCAACAAATTTAATTTATCACATGATTAAATAAGGCCTCCATCAATACAACTAATTCTTCCTTTAATTATTTAATATAGAGAATAACATTCGCCACGTATTTTATAGTCACAGGTATCTTGAGGCGATAAATATTAAATTGGCTACTCTATTATTTCAACTTGATTATATCTCATAGGACGACACACATTTTCTAAGTTAGACGAGATATCCCGACAAAACTGACGTCGAACCATGTGAATGGCGCGATTAGCTTAATAAAACATACGATTAATTAAATTTCATAACTATACGCGTGTTCTGCGCACGATATATAGTAATATATAATTATTACATGCTTTACTTGCTGATGCAACACGAAATATTATCGTATTCGAAAGCTGGCCCCTGCTGACCATATAAAATCAAAATCTACTTCGTAAAAAAAAATCAAAATGTGTGAATATACCAACGTGACTAAATTCTCCATACATCGATAAATTTTTCTCTAATAATTGGAATGGAATGTTCCTGGACATCGCGTTTTTCAAATAAACGACTTCATGATATTGATCACTTGGGCACTCTATATAAATGGCAGAAGTATTAATCACACTAACACACACACACACGCACACACAAGAGTTTAAATCTATATTGCCCCAATTAATACTCACAAGCTTCATCTGTTCACTTTGAGATATTGTTCACCTCAAGTGCAAAAAATTATGCAAACCGTAGAGGATTCATCGGAGTACGGTCTTCAATGGCTCGATGAAATACAATCCTTTCTTCTTGACGATTTTGATTTGGCTCAGGATTTTACGATCACCGAAATGCCACCACCGAGCCAAAACAATAGCGTCAAAGAACCATCAAGAAAGGTTAATAAAGAAACCCTAAATAACGTTGCTTCGTTTAGCACCGATAGCAAACACACCTCCGAAATGGTTCAAGAGCTTCTATGTGAGGGCGTTCCATGTGATTATAAGTTGAACGAAAACATCGTGGAGTGGAAGCGTTATAGAGGCGTGAGAAGAAGGCCATGGGGTACTTTTGCGGCCGAGATAAGAGATCTCAACAAGAAAGGGTTGAGAAAATGGCTTGGAACCTACGAAACCCCTGAGGAAGCAGCTCTGGCCTACGATCAATACGCCTTTAAACTGCGTGGATCGAGGGCTAGGGTTAACTTTCCTCACTTGATTGGATTGGATGATGTGAAGCTCAAAAGGGTTACCAAGGGGAAATTTCCTTGTCGAAGGGTTGATCGAATTTTTGAAATATAAATGCGATCGAGATCAAGGGGTTTGTTTGATCATATGTGCCTTCTCGTGCAATTCGTAATTGTGGTTTAGTTTCTTTCAAATCAAATGATTCAAATGTATTACAAGAGGGAAATCAGAGTACTGTTGCTATAGTTTCAGTTGACAATATTCACTACAAGAAAAAATAGTATTACCTCCGTCCCAAACGATTATGGACATTTGATGTATGGCACGATTTTTAAGAAATTGAATATTTTAATAGTATAGTACATTAAAAGGAAAAAGTGTATATTTTGACACGTCTTTTAAGAATATTTTAGTATTATATTGATTGTTTGTGGTAGTTTTTTTGCTATAAAAGAAAATGTCCAAAACGGTTTGGGACGCCCGATATAGTAAAATGTCCAAAACGGTTTGGGACGGAAGTATCAGACACGGAAGACAGATACAAAATTAGTTTCGTGTCTAAATTATGAGTATTTAGAAACTAAGTCTGACACGGTTTTCTATTGTTATTTTAAATAAATTAATGTTTTTATTTAGACACGGATTAGAGACGGAAATAAAAACGGAAATGTGACAAAATTTGTTTTAGAAACGGTATAATCCGTATCAAATTTGCCACGAGAACAACACCTACGAAATTTTGATTTTAGACGCCGAATTTTCCGTGGGTGATCACTCAACAGTTACGGATTTTGGTTTGAGACACCGAATTTTCCGTGTCTAATAGCCATGTTTTCTAGTAGTGATTGGCGCGTTGCTGAGCCATAAGTGAAGCATTTTATAGAAAACGTTTTATACTTCGAAAAGCTGACTTACGAGAACGCCCTTTGGTAGCGACGACTTTATTAGCAGAGGATGGAGTTTAAATTCGCGCGGCAAGTTTGTTACTCATTGACTTCTTCGCTCATTTTTCAGTTTATATGTGTGTGTACGTTTTCCCTAAGCGCTGTTCTTCGATTATTTTGATGTAATCAGCGTGGGTAGTGCTTCTTGGATTTGTAGAAGCTGTTCGCTCGATAAATAAAAGATTTAATTCTTGTCCGTGGATGTAGGATTGATTACAATCCGAAGCACGTTAAAACGTATTGTCTTGCAAGATTAGCTTCGTGATTTAGGTCAAATTTGTTAGTTTCGTTTCGTAATCTCTATTTGCTTACTAATTCATGGTAGCAGTAGGGATTTTCGATCACCTCTATATAAGTCATGATTGTTTCAGTTATCAAACGTGGAATTGAGTTTAAAACACAACGATATGATCTAAATCAATTTAAATAAGTGCTCTTCATCATATTACATAGCAAAATCGATCCTATAATTATATATCAATCACAATCCTAGTTAAGAGTATTTCTGATTATATTCAACCGATGAAATTTCCAGTTTGAAATTTCAAGATTACATGACGAGGAAGTGGAAACAAATAATTAAGAAGTGAAATGAGTGGCAAGATTTTACAAATGAAAATGTCACGTCGACGGCTCTATATAGAAGTCGGGAAATTCCCTTCCTACCAGAGCCGACTTTTATGTAAAGCAAGTGAAGTAAATAGGCTTTAGTTTAGGCTATAATATTGAGGGCCCCCAATTTAGAATTGTGTTATGTAAATAAAATTTAGTTAGTAAAAGAAGTCCAAAGTTTACATTAATTATTATACACTATTCTATGTTTCACATGTTTTTCACAGCTTCAAGCGATTGTTACAACAAAAAGAAAGGCGGTAACGGAGGTCCGAGATCAATAAAATATTTTATTAGAAAGAAAAGTTGAATAATTAAGGACAAAGATCAATAATTTTTTCTCTTAAAATGTTAAAACTTGAAACTTTATGAATACGTGAGAGTGTCTAAATATTAGTGAAGAGTTTATTTGAAGAACTACAACATTTAAAGATTATCATAGTTGCAAAAGTAAACACCCATTTGAAATACTAAATTATACTGCATATAGCCATATAGGACAATGTTATTGCATATAGGACAATGTTATCGAATCTCGCGACTGTTGCTTATGCATAAAAAGGTTTTCAAATTATTGTAAAAGATTGTTTCAGACTATTATAAAAATTCCACTATAAGGCAAAGAAAGTGTTTTTTTTATCATTTTTTGACTTCGTCTCCGATAAACTTTAAAGTTCCGTTTGGTAGGGAGGATGAGTTTAAATAGTATTAGCTTTAGTTGTGTTTAAATAATGGAGGGTATGAATTTTTATGATTTTTCGTTGATATATTTAAGTATTGATATCGGACGGATTTAGTAGATGAATTTAGATGATTTTTCGTTGTGTTTACTTCCGGAAGTTAAATGACAGTTCTTTCATTTATCTATTGTTATATTGTTGATGGCATGCTCATTGCGGCTAAGAATCTTGTAGAACTTCAGAAATTGAAGGCCTTATTGAATGGTGAATTTGAATTGAAAGATTTTTGAGCAGCTAAGAAGATTAGACGTGATAGAGAAGCTCGTAAATTACACCTGACCCAGGAAAGTTACCTCAAGAAGGTTTTGGAGAGATTTGGCATGAACGAAAGCCAAACCAGTCAGCACTCCTCTTGCTAGCCACTTTAGGTTATGCGCTGCTCAGTCACCATCATCAGATGATGAAGAAGCGTATATGATACGAGTTCCTTACTCGAGTGCAGTTGGCAGAATTCTATATGCAATGGTATGTACTCGCCCCGATATCTCACAGGCTGTTAGTGTTGTTAGCAGGTATATGGTTATTCCAGGAAAAGAACACTGGCAAGCAGTGAAGTGGATTCTCAGATACTTGAAGGGTAGTCTAAGTACTTGTTTGGAGTTTGGCAGAAACAGTGATACACTCGTTCGTTGGCTTCGTTGATTTAGACTACGCAAGTGATCTCGATAAACAATTATGTATTTTCTATTTGAGGTTGTGCAGTTAGCTGGAAAGCTACTCTATAGCACGTACCGGCGCTATCAACTACTAAGCAGATTACATGGCAATCACTGACGCGATAAAAGAAGCTTTATGATTAAAAGGGTTGTTCGTAGAATAAACACAGAATCAAGGAGCTATTACTATTTATGTGATAGTCAAAGTGCGATTCATTTGACTATGGATTAGATGTATCACGAAAGGACTAAATATATTGATTTAATATTATTTTATTCATGATAGCATTGCAGATGAAAAGGCTTTAATCAAAAAGATTAACATGAAGGATAACTCTGCGGATATGTTCACGAAAGCTCTTCCAAGGACCAGGTGTTTGGACTTGACTGATGTTTCAAAGTTGGTGAACTAGTACATCATGGCTATGGTTAGAGGGAGACAGAGGTATTGCTCAAGGTAGAATGGTGTTCGGAACCAATGTCAATGTGGAGATTTGATGATAATGACCTTGATGTCAGGCACCTACTATAAAAGGTCAACGAGCATGTGCACATTAAATGAGGAGAAAATCATTTTCTCGTTCGATTGTCAATGAAAGGAGTTGAATTCTTTTTCTTTTGTTCACATGGCAGATCAAGGCAATCCCTCACCTATAAATGGGCATAAGACGAGGCAGTAGCAAGCACCACTCAACAAGATCTTCTCTTCTTCGATCATTTTGTCTGTTTAATTTAGCTCTTAAGTCAATATAGCTGTTTTTCGACATATATCATCTTTACGATGCGTACATGTCTGTAATATCTCCAATAATAAAGAAGTTATATCCTCTAGCCGTGGACGTAGATCATTCTCATTGAACCACGTCAATTCTTATGTTCGCTGTCCAAATTTATTTTTTATTTATTATCGTAATTTTTGGACATTATATTGTCAGGATCAAAATATCATAACATCATTTGTACACTTATTTATATTTTCAATTTGTTTTGAAAATGATCGACTCGAACGTGTAAAGAAAGAATTCAACGTGCTGCGTGTTTGTGATAGTTATATTAATCTTTAAATTACCGGGCCACGAGCTCTTTCTATAATCGTAATTATTTGATAGCTACTCTAGGTCGACCACAAACAAATTATATGACGTGTGCCTTAAAAAAAGCTAGCACAATCTTTCTGTTATATATAAGATGACAACATGATGTGTATGTATGTATAATGTATTGATAAGCAGACATGGGCATATATGCTACCACGCACCAACTTGGACAAAAATAGAAAATAACGATTCATGTCAAACACAGCACTAAACACTTATCTTACCCCACTACAAGAAAAAACATTCAATTATTTTGTCCAGAATTAAAGTGCTTCACTATCCACAACAAACTTAGTAACGTGCACGGCAGCGATTGTGTGCGACTCCTAATCCGAAAAGTCGGTGTAAACGAGAAATTTATGTTGATAATCAAATAAAATAACGTGTGATGAGCAATGAGTTTGGCGATGGTGGGTGCTCGTCCATAAATAGAAAATGCTATTCGAGATGGAGAAAGATGATATATTGTCACAATTCAAACATTCTAAGGTTCCTTATAAAGAAAAAGAAAAAAAAAAGCATACAAAGTGACTTCTAAAAATCATTACTTAAAAAAAAAATAGAAGATACACCGATTAACCTAAAAGTTAAAACTCGTAGAGTGTGTATCATATTCCTAATTGAACATTTTTATTTCAAACCTTACACTAGAATTTTTTCAAAACAGCCAAAAGTGAATCAAAATAAATGGCATTTCAAACATGGGCTTAAGATATAAGAATGGATCGCTTCTAATGTACAAGAGCTAATTCTATTATTTATGCATCAAATTGGCAAAAAATAGAAGATAAAAGTAAAGAGTCCAGAATATGATTATTCATTATAAATAAGAGAAAAAAAAAACTGGGTTTAAATTATCGAAACTATTTCCATCGAGAAGCACCTTCGTCGTCGTCGTTTCGCCGGTCGCTAAATCTAAGAGGCGAACGACTGCTGTAATTATCATCTCTGTGGTTCGAACTCGACGATTCCCGAGCGATTCTCCTCTCCTGCAAAATTTTCTATTTAGCAAAAAAACTTCGAAAATACAACTTACCAAAATTCAGACACAATCAAAACTAGATACAAAAGTATAAAAAATAATTATTACACGTACGTACTTCGCGAGAGAGCAAGTCTTCGGATTCAAGCATGTGAATAACGTGTCCCATCTTCGGCCTCTTATGTGCGTCGGGGTCCACACACCGTAGAGCGACTAATATCGCACGTTTGAGAATCTTCGAAGGGGGCATTTCTGGTATTTTAGGATCAACTACTTCCTCAGTTCGTCTGCTCCCCACCATCATCTTCAGCCAATCGACTAGATTAACCTTTCAAAAAATATACGGTGTTTATAGTTGATGAGCTGATATATTATGCAAATAATTTATGAAGTAAGCTAGCAAAACAATAAAATTATATACTTTTGTTTTCAAACTTACCTCTTCCTTTGGTCTGCTATCATCAACTGGCGATCGTCCAGTGATTATCTCCATGATTAAAATTCCAAAGCTGTAAATATCGCTCTTCTCCGTCAGCATTCCCGTGCAGGCATATTCTGGGGCTACATACCTAGAATAATTCGTATATAAACGTTAGTCCAGTGGAAGAACTTATATAATATATCGTATGAACTATGAAACATTTGCGTGTTATAAAGCATCATTCGAGCACCACTAAATGCATTAGTCTGCTTGTTTGAGACGTAAATACAAATGAGACACGACGTAAATTAAGTGCATTAATGAAAAAAAGAAGAGTAGTTGCAGAATTTGGACTAACCCGAACGTTCCCATGACTCGAGTGGTGACGTAAGAGTTGTCAGAATCCATGAGCTTAGCCAATCCAAAATCAGACAACTTGGGCTGCCACTGACGGTTGAGGAGTATGTTGCTCGATTTTATGTCTCGGTGAACGACCTTCGGTTCGAGACCCTCGTGGAGATAATTCAAACTGCCCCACGGTTTCATTTCAGACCAAAGAAAAACCGAGATGCAAACAAATATAGCAAGATAGCTTATATTAATTACCCTTTCGCAGTTCCTATGATAATACTCATCCTAATATCCCATGTCAAAGGGCTCACATCTCCTACATCTCCACGAAGCCACTGCGCCAAGTTTCCATTGTCCACATATTCATACACAAGCATCCTGCATTTTTTCGAAGTAAACATTATTAAGGAACAAAAGTACGGATGTATCGACTCAGTTAACATATATAAAATACCTATGAGCTCCTTCGACGCAATAGCCCAATAACCTCACGAGATTCTTGTGTCTTACACGCCCGATCGTTTCCACTTCGACCTTAAACTCCCTCTCGGCCTGACCCCTAAAACAGACAACAGAAAGCAGTCAATTTTTTTTTATTACCATCTTTTGTTGGTTTTGAAAGAGCTGATTAGCATACTTTTACCTATTGTTTAGCAGATTTTTTACGGCAATCTTTGTGTTATCAGGCAATATCCCATAGTACACGATGCCATAACCTCCTTCGCCAATCACATTCTCGTGCGAAAATCCATTACACGAAGCCTCAAGCTCTCTCAAAGTGTACCATCTTCCCCATCCCAAGTGTGAGACTTCTGGCAATGGACTGCTTCGCCCTAACGAAGGAGTGGTCTCTATCCCGCTAGTGGCTCGAGACTCACCACTCGAAGCACCTGGGCTCGAGAAAACCACTCGGTGACCAACTTTTCCCATGTCGATTTGAATCGTTGGTATGGCCTAATTGAAAAGGTAAGAGATGAAAAACAATTAGTATCTTTATTGTGCCATGAATTTCTACGGCAAGAACACTTTTTCACTCAATACATAAGCTTCAAATTTGAAGGTTTGAAATACTATTCATGAGCAACATGCCAGTGATCTTTACTATATTACTACAGCAACAGTGTACGGTATAGCACAATAGCAATCTAGCAGATCTTGTAATTGGCTCAATTTTTTTACGTCACTCACACTCAATTGACAAGATCTTCGATAACGCAAGTTAATGATCGTCTGCAAATCTAAGCATACCTCCGCTGTAATGGGTCGTTGATCGGCGTTAGATTCGTTTACGATCTCCTTAATCTCCTTGGACTCCACAGGGGTGGCGGCCGCCTCCACTCCGCCGCGGGAGGGTTTCGCCTTCGACCTGCGGCGGCGGCGCAGGGCGATGATGCATAGGGAAAGGAGGAATAGGAGGACCACGACGGAGGCTCCGATGAGGATTCCGATAACCACCCAAAGATGGAGGCCGAAGATCGAAGTCTTCTTCGATAGCTCGGCGTCCACAACCACCGCATCGTATATCGACATCTTATCACTTCTGCGAGAATATCTATCTATCAGTGTATTGGCGTGAGCTCTCCGGCGAGAGAGAGAGAGAGAGAGAGAGAGAAAGAGAATCTGATTTATGTACTATCAAAGTAGAGAGAGCACTCAGAGCAGAGGAGTTCCTTTCGCTTTTTATTCTGAGGTTTTCCTTTATCTTTTTTTGTTTTTGGTTAGATTTTTTTCTTTTTTTCTTTTTCTTTTGGTCTTTTTATATTGTAATTAAAATCAGGTTGAGATCATTTGGGATTAATGTTCCGATATAAAAGCGAATTTAAATCTGGACCGATTAAATTTCGTAATTCGTTTGAATTTTCGAATTTTGTTTTAATTATTAAGCAAATGTATTGATGCTTATTTATATGTATGCCACGACGCAACGTTATATCTTTCATCGGGTGATATCATGTTCACCTCATTTCCCTATCCTATTACTATTTACTTTGGTAAGATTTTAAATGATTATTACTCCCCTGTACCAAATGTCTATATACATTTGGGAGGGGGACGGAATTAAGAAATTGAATATTTTAATAATATAGTATAATGTAAAAAAGCGTATATTTTGACACGTCTTTTAAGAATTTAATATTATTATATTGATTGTTTGTGACAATTTTTTTTTGCTTGTATAAAAGATGTGGGATGATCGATTTAGTAAAATATATAAAATGATTTGGGACGGGGAGTATTATTCTTGATCTTGATATTCAACAATTATAAGTGTATTCAATAAATAAGGAGGTATGGAGCTATTTACATTTATTGTATGTAATAAAAAATTTTCTTATTTTCAAAGTGTATTTGTTTTACAAAGTCAAACTATGAATTTCTCTTAAAGAGCTTTTGCCCAGTTCTACAGGGGTATTAATTAACTTCCTTTTAATTGTACTAGGTTTAGACCCGTGCCATGCACGGGTTATTTTTAAGGCATTAAATCTTTTGTGTTTATTAGATCAATTGTTATCTGCAAGACCCGAGACCCGCGATCAGGCCATTTATTTTATATGGACCCGAGACCCACCTTTCCCCACCTTAGAAAAAAACTGCCCCGTATTTATAAATTTTTTCTATAAAATTATTTATTAAATAAATTTTTCGATATCAAATTTTTTCTCGATTAAATTATAAGACCGTACGCTGCATGGCTATGCAACTCACCTTATGCTTCGGGTCTCAGCAAACCCGAGATCCGCGATCGGGCCATATAGTGGATCCAGACCTACCCATTTATTTTATAGTGGACCGGAGACCCACCTCGTAAAAAAAGGCCCGCATTTATAAATTTTTTCTATATACTTTAAATATATGTTTCTATGTAGTTATATATTATATTTAATAGTTATATATAATATCTTGTGTTCCTTTAAGCATCTCATTTGTGCATCCATCCAATTCTGCATTTTACTTCTGGCCAAGTCCACCAGTCGAAGCTTGCATTTCGTGACATTCCCAATGATCAAATTCTTTTCCCTAACCATTACACAGAGCATGCAATGGATACCGATTGTTGTGCTCGTCTTTAGACCCTGACAGATCTTGCTTGTTAAAGCTCCAAACTTTTTCCACTTTAGCTGTACTATTCTCGGAATGTGATGAAACCCTTTAAGGGCTGGCTTAATCTCAAGCTTCTTGAATTTTTATAGCGAGCAAGTCATGTATCTATTCATTATAGAGTTTGAGCAGACTAAGTGAGAAATCATATATAAAAGTATCTCTTTACTCATTAGAGATTCTGAACAATTCTTCGAGGGTCCAATAATTGACTCGACGATTTGTCTCAGGGCCCTCCATTGTGAATGTCTTGTTTGAAATTTTTCTTTAAATTTTGTAGTCCCGCAGTCTTACGTTATTGGAGTTTTATAGCTATCTTTATCTAGACGTATCGTTGCAGTCGTGCAATCCAAAAGTCTTACAACCATACGGAGTTTACATGCCATTGTTTGTAGTTAGACCCACTGCAATGTACCATGAGGCCCTCACTGAGTATAGATATTAATATATACGTTGTAGAGCTATTATGAAGCCTCTCCCAAGGAAAATGAAAGGTCAAAAGCCTCGCAGTAAACACACAATCACAGAAGCTGAGAAATAAACAGAGGCAGGTGCAAGCCCATCCCTGCAGGCCTCGTCTAGTTTAATCTGTTTCTGGTGATCCCCCGAGATATAAAGGCGATTGCTCCACAAAAAGGAAATTAAAGTCAAAGTGTCAATTTTTTGAATTTTATTCAGTGCCTTTTGTTTTTTAGACTCGATTCTTTTTCTCAATATTTCTATTGACAACAGTGTATCGAACAAATATAATTCATCGTGATAAGTGAAGTGGGTCTATTTATTTCTGTCCCATAGGTTTTTTAGCTTATTCAAATTTAAATGCTGTTTTCTTTGATACACAAGGTTTAAAAATTGGAAAGGGGTAGATAACATAATAAGGGCTCTATCCATTTTTACAACTCTGTAGATTTTTTTTTTGTTTCATCTTCTAATTTCTTGTATTTTCAGCTAATCAATTCATTAAGCATGTCTAAGAAATTTAAGTCGCCAGCTCCCTAGACAGTTGTGCTACCTTTCTTCCGGTGCTCATATAACTGTATATAATTTATTACTGAAAAGAAATTGATAAATATTAGTTAAGAACAACGTCTAATAATTTATTTTCCCAAACAGTCGTACAATATGAATCTTACATTTAAATAAAAGAACCGTTGATCAATTAAGCTGTCATACGAAGTTGAGGTTGGAAAACGTCGATCCTAGTTGATCACTTGTTTAGTCGTACCAAGTTGAAGTTGGAAAAAGTCTCATCATAAACAGTCGTGCATCAAGAATATTGCGAACAGTCTTACCATCACATCATAGCCGTACAAATATGTGGTTGAAAACATAGTTAGCATAATCAGTTGTGCATAATGCACTATTCAAAAAATTAACAATCTTACAGCAATATCATATAACAATCGACTACTTTGTAGCCTTATAAAAAAAAGTCATAAGTACCATACCATGTCTTCCATTTCATGTTCGTAAAATCTGCATGAATAATAATCATTTGAACCCTTGTCCTACGAACCAGAAGCCAAGCCAGAGCATGGACCACCAGCTATCAGGCTCTGCACCATGTTGGTTGTATATCGATTGATCGAGCCACGCCACTTATTGATTCAAAGCAGTAATGGCTTTTTCATCGTCTGGCTCGGCATCTTTGAGTTCCGACAGTTTACCTTCCACCTTTTCTTTTACATCTGCAGGAACTTTGCCCCCAAGCTCCTTGAGCTGCTTCTCAGACGGGTACACAATAGAATTAGTTTGGTTATTCGTGTCTATAGCACTCTCCGTCTTTCCCGTATTGTCACGTGTGCGTGAGAGGGAGGGAGACACAGAAAGAGACAAAAGTTTAGCTATGCCTGTCCATTACAGAAAACCGTAAGTCTAGGCATATGTTTGTCATATTACCTGTACAACGATTTACTTTCCTCGAGACTTGGTCAATTTCTTCTCTTCAACAACACATTGACGACCACCAAGGAGTCATGGAACATCAAAATACTTAAAAATTAAAATACACTTCTGGGATTCAGGAGCTGACATCATCGCAGAACCAAAGAGGTTATTATGTGGTTTGATTTTCTCATTCCTATATGGCTTATTCATGGTTAACTTGCTAATAATTACAACAAACTCAAAAGTGTCATAAACCTTTAGAGCTTTCTGCACAGAGCTCGCATCCAGATTCCACAAAACCCAAAATCCGGTTGCTACATCAAAACAAATCTAGGCGACTGTGTTTGTCATTAAGTCAAACAACGAAATGATCAATCCCTAATTCCTCGACGAATAATGGGTAATAGTATACATTGCTGCTTCTCACTTGGATACCATCCAGCTTGATAGTCCCAAATTCCTTTAATAATGCCTCATGAGATGCTTCTGAAGTATTCATTGAAAGGCCCTTAAGAGTAGATAGAGCGACCATCATTTCGAACAAAAGAGAAGGTAAGCATTTGAAGTCACTGCTAGTTGTCGGCATTGTCTTCATTAAGTCATTGGCTTATTGACAAAAGGGCTTACGGCTGTCTTCTAACCCTCCCTATTTATTCTCTTAATCATAATGAATGTATCAATGAAAAAACTAAAAAAAAATAAACATAATCAACCAAAAAATTAATTAAATGTTAAAGACTCACCGAGAAATGGAGCTTAGACGATTGATTATGGTAAGATTAGTCAGAGATCAACTTGGCCCTTTATTCTCTCCCTAGAAAAGCACTTGACTGCAATCTCCAAAATATATCTTTCTCAAGATCGTCTTGGCACTGAAGCGGCTGAAATCTGCCTCAGCTCTACAATGTTCCTAATAAGCGATGTATGACCGCTTGAGGAAAGCTTACGACTGCCATACCGTTTTTGGGAGGTGCAACAGGTACGCCTAAATTGATGATCCTCGATACTCTTTTGAAGCGAACTTTCAGATTGGAACAACCTATGGAAGTGAATATCTATCTATAATAGAGCATATCAAAGCAGTAGGAAAATTATGACTTGTTACTTATCTTCAATACTGCAGTAGTCGATCAAGAACACTTTAATCCATAAGAAAACAAATGTAGAAATTTTTATTTGACCTCTTTAATTTCGTTAAAATGCCTTCCATAAAGCCGTTGCACATACTATTTCCAAACAAAAAAAGGTCAAGCAAAACCACGAAGGGATATAACTGGAGTTCAATATCTATAAGTTCATGTTCTCATCGACAGAACGCTTTTCTCCGGCATAACCATCTTTCTCAAACCCATGGAAGGAAATAACAAAGCGAATATACATAATACAATTAATATAGTATAGGGATTTCGATGTATAATTATATCAATGATCGCTCAGTTTTCTAATATAATATTGGAAAGGGCCTCGGTCGCTATGATCTCAAAGAAGGCCCGGCTTGACTAATAGATCGACCGTTGATGAAT